>CM067367.1:12104254-13576754 GCA_034401795.1 Chaetoderma sp. LZ-2023a | reverse complement strand
AAAACACAATTAAGAGACATTAACCACCACCATATTAAAAATAAAAATGACACCATCACCAAGACAAAAAAAAATCAAAAAATGGTCATAACCACTGACCTCTGATGTCTTGGACGTGGCACTCATCTCTTACCCCACCGGATGAAGAGAATTGTACCAGCTAATAGTAGGGATACCCTAAAAACAAATGTGATATTTGTAAATAGCAGAGGAGGAAAACTATTTACAAACATAAACCTCTACATTAATAGTTTATTTTATGAGGACTGAGACGGCGAGCGGGTTAGAAGTGTCACGAAGGTAATGGTCGGTAAAACTTGATTCACAGTGCCACTTGGCTACTGACATAATGTCTTCAATAGAAACACCATTAAATAATGCCGTGGAAGTTACCACACCACGGACACTATGAGCCTTGGCTCTATCTACTTGGATTCCAGTGGCTGTCTTATGACAGAATTGAATACATTCTACTATCCATCTGGAAATAGTGTCTCTTGACGCCCTACCATGGGGTTCAATATATGACAACCATTAGGAACATGGGTCCGTCCGCCAAACCTGAGTTCTTCTCTTGTACTTATTTAAAGCACGGACAGGACACCATACTTTAGCACCAGGATCATATCTGGTTAAGGCAGGTAAAATAATAGGTTTACCCGGATACTTTAAAGATCGATTCTTAGCCAAGAAATTCAATCTTGGTAGAAGCTTAAGGCCTTCACCCGTAACTATATAACGGTCAGGCTCAGCAGACAAGGCATGAATTTCACTCCTGCGTCTGGCTGATGCTGCCGCAACTAAAAATACAGTTTTAAGTGTCAATAATTTTACAGATATAGCACTAAGTGGTTCAAAAGGTTTATCACTCAAAACCTGCAGAACCAGAGAAAGACTCCATGACGGTGTCAGTGGAGGATTTCTTGGTCTGAGATTGCCCATACCTTTAATAAGAGTATTTAAAACACTTACTTCATCACTTCCCCTCTTTGCCAAGCAAGGGATAACAGTCATCAATGCTGATTTGTATCCAGCAATAGAATTAGGTTTAAGACTATAGGTATCATACAGGTGACAGAGAAAATCAGCTACTACCTGAATAGATGCTTCCATCGGATTGATACATCTCTTTGAGCACCATTCTGCAAATCTGTTGATTTTATAATTATAAGCTCTGGAGGTTGACCCCCTTCTGGCTCTGGCCATGAAATTGGCTGCTTGCTCAGAAAAGCCCTCCTTAATCGCGGCTTGTTTGACAACATCCATGCAGTCAATTGATTCATTGACGGATTGTTGTGAAGGGTCTTGCCCTGGAAGAATCCTCTTGTCTGCTCTTCTGAAGAATCCTTGGAATCAGGATTGTTGGAGGGTATGCGTATGCATATATTCCCTTCCAACTGATAGCTAGCGCATCTATTGCGATAGCGCTTGGATCTGGAATTGGAGAAACGTACGTCGTCATCTTCGCATTCTTCTTGATTGCGAACAAATCTATGTTGGGCTTTCCCCAATGATTGAACAGTTGATCCGCCACACATTGATTTAGTTGCCATTCCATAGGCAGAATACTCATCCTTCGGCTCAATGAGTCTGCTAACAGATTCAGCCTTCCCGGAATATGAACTGCTTTCAAGGTGATCATATGATCCATGCACCAGCAAAGCAGCTTCCATGTCATCATACAGACTGGGCGACTTCATTCCGCCCTGGCGGTTTATGTAACTCACTACTGTAGATTTGTCTGAACGTATCATCACAAATTTTCCCTCCACTTCTTTTAAGAAGTGTTCCAGGCCTAGAATTACAGCCCGCAATTCTAGCATGTTGATATGTTCCTTTGACTGTTCCAGATTCCAAAGCCCTGATATAGTGGCTTCTTCCAGGCAAGCTCCCCAACCCTCCATCGAAGCATTCGTAAACATCGTTACTTGAGGGTGGGGAGGGGTCAGCATGACCCCCGCCAGGAGATTTCCTCTCTCCATCCACCAATGAAGGTGATGAATGAGAGGGTCCAACACTTGAATGCGCGAGTCCAGTGATCCTGAACTCTGCATCCACTGAGTCATGAGAAACAATTGAATCGGCCGCCTGCGTATGGCCGCCTGAGGAATGACTGGTTCCATTGAAACCATCAGACCTAACATTCTCAGATAGACCCGTGCTAGAATATAACGAGTGTTGCAAACCAACTGAATGCACGAGAGGAGACCTTCCACTCTCTCCTGGGATGGATAAACATATCCTATCTCCAGATCGAAGAACATACCCAGGTAAACAAACTTCTGGGATGGAGTCAGCTCTGATTTCTGAAAGTTGATTATCCAGCCTAAATCTGTGAGAGTTTTCAAAACTATCTCCAGATTTGCTGTCAAACTTTCTGGGTTGTGTGCTTTCAGCAACCAGTCGTCTATGTAAGTGTGAACAGCTATATTTCTCCTGCGGAGGTATGCTGTGATAGCAAGTACCACTCGAGTGAAGACCCTTGGAGACGTTGAGATGCCGAATGGAAGAACCTTGAATTCCCATTGGCGTCCCTGAAAAGCAAATCTCAGGAGCCGACGAAAACTCCTTGCAATTGGAATGTGGAAATAAGCATCCTTGAGATCTATAGATGCTGTCCACATCCCCTTCTCTAACCCCAACAACACCGATCTTACTGTTTCCATTTTGAAACTTGGTGTGTCTAAAAACTTGTCACTGTCCCCTGGAGGTGCCGACAACCTTCACATCCAAAGAGCCCAGGGCCCGCCATCGGAGCTTGCAACAAGCGCGACTTGAGCTCCTGAGACGGGCACAAATTGTCCAATGCAAAAGTGCGCCTCGTTCTCAGTGACTTTGTGACCGACCTAGTGAGACAGGTCAACACCAGGTTGATGCCATCCTGGATGGCTCGTTGGACTGTCACGGGACTAGGCTGTTGCCGCACCGACGCTGCTACCACCCCCGATAGCAGCTGAGAGACATGTGACAGCACACTAATCGCCGCTCGCGAGCTCTCCTCGGTGTCGCGCAAGGCGGCATTCGCCGAGCGCATAGCGCCCGTGCACAACGCTCCCGTGTCAGCACGGGAACCAGGCCGCGTATCTTCCCCCAGAGCGGCGCGGTCGTCCGCGCTCGGTCTGGGTGCTAGTCCATATCGAGCATACTGACTCGCAGTAACTCGACATCGCCTAGCTATCTCGCGGGGGGCCTTCGCGAGGCGACCTCTCGGTCTGATCGACTCCTCTGCTGCCGAGAACATATCTAAGATATGCTCAGCATACGGCAGAGACAGAGTCGTGCTGGCCAACGGCTTCGCCTGTAACCATGCCCGAGGGTTACCGGCGGCCGTCTCGTCCATGGAGAGCTCTGGTCTAACAGCGAGGAGCCACGCACACGCTTCTGACCAGTCTTCATCCGTGGCTACCTGCGAATTGCCGACGAGCAGCGGGCCCTCGTCATCTTCAATGGCATTCGCAGGTATGGCCGAGGAGGAGGCTATAGACGAACCTGGCTGCCCAGGGAGTGTATACGGGCCTGCGAGGGCTGGCATAGCATTCTCCATAGGCAAACCAGGCACCAAGGCCGCGCTTGTGTGAGGGGGATCATGCACACCAGCACGGCCCGGAACGTCCGTATGAGATTCCACGTCTAAGCGTGGAATCTTATACGGCGGCTGTCTGCTCCAAACCGGGCTACAGGCTGAACCATGAAACCTGCTCCCGAGGGAACAGTGCCATAGGTGCGAGCGTTCACACTCCCCATGAGAGGAGTGTAGACGTTCACATCCATGTCTTCATGGTCCACCTGTGGACCGAGCAGGTAGTCCTCATCATCTTCCTGGTCAGGAAAGTTAGACTCTGGATTAGTAAAAACTAATCCAGACTGACCAGGAGACTGCTCGAAAGCAGATGATGGGTGTACTCTGCGAGTGATCGTGGTCAGGCCAGCTGGTCGGGTCCCACCTGATGCTTCTCGCGCTGCTGGAACACCAAGTAGGGCATGATCCAGGGACGGGGGCTACCTGGAAGTTGAAACACCTGTGCCAGGCAACATGCCGCAAAACATGTCAGGCATCAGGTCTTTCAAAGTCCTGCGCATCTCACTCACTAACTCAACCTTGAAGGCCCCGAGCCCACCCCTCTCAGAGGCCTTGTTCTTACCCTCCTTCCTAGACTTCTTGCCCTCCTCAGCCATCATCTTATCCTGAAAAGAGAAGAATTCAGAGGTTAGATCCCACCCCCACTCTTTACAAATGACACATTTGTTAGTTAGCCTACAAGCTGAACACAGATGGCAAGGGTGGGGGAAGAATCTAGCCTTCATAGGCTTCAGACAGGATGGACACTTCTGAAAGGGAAGGGATATGAATACAATGAGTATGATAGTTTCAAAGCCTTGTTAATTGACTATTAGTAGAAACAAAAACAAACTCGAGAGAAGACATCCACTTTTATGACAGACTCAAAAAAGCATCCGCTTTTGTTTCTACGAGAATTCTTAATACTTACCAGATGTACTATTATGATAATGTCTATTATCTAGTCTAGCTCAAAATAAACAATTAAAACTCCGCACTCTCCTGGTCCTGCCCATACTGTGTCCGGGAATACCATAGCCGCAGGTACCGAGTCAATTCCCAATCACAGTCAGATTCGTCTTATATTTGCCTTGGCAAACTGCGAAAGCAGCTCAGCCTCACCTCAGCGGGGCGGCTGAGGGAGGGCCATAGTACATCTGGTAAGTATTAAGAATTCTCGTAGAAACAAAAGCGGATGCTTTTTTTATTCTACTTCGAATAATACTTACCAGATGTACTATTATGATAAACTCCGGATTTCGACAGCCAGGAAATGCCGGTGGGAGGAGGTGAGGCTCGAACCAGCACTCATCTACCATCCAACAGAGAAGGTTGTGAAGAGACTAGAACCCTGGCATACGCTTGGGTTCTGCTATCTGACTCATAGAGTGCTAAACTTCCATGGTCTAGACCGCCCTCCCCCCCTCTTTTGTCCGCACAAAATTCAGAGGGATGTCAATGGGGATGCAACACCCACCAGACCCGTGTCAGCCCCAAGCCTCAGCTAGGGCAGTCCAGTAGAGTGCAAAGAAGCTACTACAACTTCTAACTTTGAAAAAATATCAGTATATCGACTAGATTTTCAAATTGGAAGGAGTCTAATGTCTGGTTGATAGGATAAGAATACTCTTGTACCAGACTATTTACCTAAGAAGTCTGGTATTTCGACTGTAAGTAAACATATTTATAGTCACTTAATTAATGTAAACACTCACCATTTTGAGTGCTTGATCTTTTCTTGATCATCACAGGAGCTCGGCCCAATCCACGGTCGTACTCAGTCATATGCATAGCGTTTGTTCAGTGTAGGCGGAAGACTTTAGTGATGTGTGCGAAGTAGTGGTCGGAAGTGGCTTAGTTTAGGTTCGACAGATTGGCGACGACTACCGGATTAAGTGCGCTGGAGATGTCGCGAAGGTAGAAATCAGTGAATAACGACTTGGCATGCCATTGTGCTACAGACATCACCTCTAATGAGACACCCTTATAAAGGGCCGATGATGCTGCTAGTGCTCGGACCTGATGGGCATTCGCACGATCAATCTGCTTTCCTGTAACAATTTTGTGTGACATCTTAATAGCGTCAACTATCCAACGAGAAATAGTATCTTTCGAGGCACGTAAATGGGGAGCTTTGAGACATAACCACAGAGATTTTGGGTCGTCTCTCCACTCATTAGTACGTTTCTTATACATTTTAAGACATCTGACAGGACACCAAGCAGAAGAGTTTGGGTCATGTCTAGTTAAACTTGGCAAATTGATCGGCTGTCCTCGATATTTAAGTGACTGATTCTTTGCCAGGAAACAAAGACGTGGAAGTAGTCTTAAACCTTCACCCGTAACGACAAAACGGTCTTGTTCGGCAGAAAGCGCATAAATTTCGCTTCTCCTTCTCGCCGACGCTGCTGCAACCAAGAAAACTGATTTAATAGTTAACAGTTTAATATCAATAGATCTAATCGGTTCAAAAGGAGCATGCCCTAAAACCTGTAGAACAAGATATAGACTCCATGATGGGATAGGAATTGGCTGTCTAGGTCGCAGATTGCTCATTCCTTTGATAACTTCATTCAAGGTGTCATTCTCCACTCCTTTAATAGTGAGACTGGGAATGACTGAAGCTAATGCAGACTTATATGCTGCTAGGGTAGAAGGTACAAGTTTGTCAACTTCGTATAAATGACAGATAAAATCTGCTACGTGTTGAACAGATGCAGAAAAGGGATCAATATCTCCTCTCTCACACCACTGTGCAAATTTGTTGATTCTATAACTATATGTCTTTGTGGTTGAAACTCTTCTGGCTGAGGCAACAAACTTCGCTGCTTGCTCAGAAAAGCCACCCTCAATTGCACGCTGCTTGATAACATCCATGCAGTCAATTTGAACATTTCTGGTCTGTCGTGAAGGTACAGACACTTGTTCTGAGAGATTAGATCTCTTGCGTCTGGAAGAGGGATTGGATTGCAGACCAGAAGGTCCAGCAGATCCGTAAACCATGATCGGCCTGGCCAACATGGGGCGATCAGTAGTACTTGGCACATCCCCTCTCTTATCTTTGCCAGAACTTTCGGGATGAGAATTGTTGGAGGGTACGCATATGCGTACATTCCCTCCCAACTTATCGCCAGTGCGTCTATTGCTAAGGCTAGCGGGTCCGGGATCGGTGACACGTAAGTGACCATCTTTGCGTTTTGATTCATTGCAAACAGGTCGACATTTGGCTTGCCCCATTGTTTGAATAGAATCTCCACTACCGATTCGTTGAGCTGCCATTCCGTCGGACGACAAACCGTCCTTCGACTGAGAGCATCCGCTAGGATGTTCAATCTTCCTGGAATGTGTGCTGCCCGAAGAATAATATTCCTCTCTTGGCACCACAGCAGAAGGTTCCAAACCATCATACACAACTCTGGTGATCTCGTCCCGCCCTGGCGGTTCAAATAAGACACCACTGTTGAGTTGTCTGTCCTTATTAGGACAACTTTGTCTTGAATTAGACTCTCAAACCTTCGAAGTGCAAATACCGCCGCTAATAGTTCGAGCACATTGATATGTTTCTGCGCATTGGTCCGATCCCATTCCCTGACACTGACTGATTGTCCAATACCGCTCCCCAACCCGTCAACGATGCATCCGTGAAGATGGACATCTGAGGTTGAGGGGGTTGTAGAGGAACACCTCGCAGGAGATTCTGTTCCGATAACCACCACTGAAGGTGGAATATCAATGGTTCTTTTACTGGTATCCTCAGAGACAACGGATCTGTTCTCTGCGACCAGAATGCCATTAGATACATCTGAATCGGCCTGCGCCTTCTCCAGAGATACTAGTAACCCCAGTATCCTGAAAAACTGGCGCGCCGTCAGATAGGCTCCTAGAGAAACCGACTCCAAAACTGCAATCAGGCTTTTGACTCTGCTCTCCGCCGGAAAAGCTACGCCGTCCCTGAGATTGAAAAAGATTCCCAGATAAACAAACTCCTGGGATGGAGTCAGTTCTGATTTCTCTAGATTCACAATCCACCCTAGATCCTTTAATAAGGCTAGGACTATCTGCAGATTGCTGCGCAGAGTGACTGGATTCCCCGCCTTTAGCAACCAGTCGTCTATGTAAGTGTGAACAGCTATGTTTCTCCTGCGAAGTAAAGAAGTCATGGCGAGAACCACCTTGGTGAAGACCCTCAGAGCTGTGGTCAGGCCGAACGGGAGCGCATTGAATTCCCAAACATTGTCTTGGAATGCAAACCGAAGGTACTTCTGAAAAGGAATTGACATTGGAATATGAAAATATGCATCCTTCAGATCTATCGACACTCCCCACATGCCTTTCCTCAGCCCTGTCATTACCGCTGCTACCGTCTCCATCTGAAATTTGGGAGAAAGAATAAATTTGTTCAATGGTTTGAGATTGAGAATTGGTCTCCATCCTCCGGTATGCTTCGGAACGAGGAACATGATCGAATAGAAGCCCAGTGAAGACTGATCGCTGACTAGATGAATCGCCTTCTGACGAAGAGATTCTATTTCTGATCGAATGGCGTCTAGACGATCTGATTCCCTTGGAACAGGAGTCCATATTGGAGTCGAGGTTAACGGAACTAACGATTGATGGATGAGCCAGTCCGGATCGTAGCCGTTTCTTATCCACTGACAAACTAAACAGTCGCGCACGACCTGTTCCCATTGGCTTAGGAATAACTGAAGTCTGCCTCCGACGGAAGGAATCTGCACACAGCTGTCGGTCAAGATTGGCCGATAAGACGCTAAATCGCTTGGGTGAAGATTCTCGACTCCATTCGCATCCAAAGCCACCGGTACTGGTTCCGCCGGAAACCCGTCAGGAACGAGCCCCACGGCCGCCCCGCGGCTTCTTGTAGTACGATGGTCCGGAACCGCCGCCACGGCCTCTTATTAGAGGACTTGTATGAGGATAAACGGCCAGGCCCTTGTGATCCGGATGGCCTATGGGCATCACGGCCAGAAGGGCGATCTAGGACGCTGCCTCTGCTGCGCCTGTCTATGCTGACGGTAGGACTGCTGCCGCTGAGTCCTCTCAGTCGACTTCCATGACTTGCCGACCACCTCTTGCTCCGCCACCATTGACGCAACCTTGGAGAGCGCTTGTCATGCCGAGCCACCGAACAAGCCTGGACCTATGAAAGGTGCAGAAGATAATGCAGCCCTCATCTCTGGTCCTGGTTCTACACAATCGAGAACCATTCTCCGTCGCTCTGCCAATGTCCTAGTGATCACCCTGGCCAGGCAATCCTGAGACAGGCGCATGGTGTCCCGAACAACTCCGGGAGCAGCCTCTGGCACCTGTTCACCATCCGCCGTGCAGTCCAGCATACCCTGCAGGACGGTACACCCATGCGACAGCGCAGCCATGCCTGCCCTCGCCGCATCCTCAATGAGCGTGAGCTCATTGAACGGGTCTTTGTTGGTCTGAGAAACCAAAGGACGCAACCGCCCCTTAGCCTTCCCAGCCAACGGCCTATTCAGAGCCTCTCATTCCGCAACGGAAAGCCGTGGAACACGGGCGTACTGATGGTAGGCCAGCTCCAGAAAACGGACCCTATTCCTTATCCCCTTCGGGGCCTTTGGCAATGCATAGTCTGGCTGAACCAGACGGTATGCCGCAACCTCCAGCATGTCGGAAGTCTGCGTGTCCAAAGGGAGTGTCGGCATGGCAGAAGAGCCACTTGACAGAGCGCTAGCCGCTCGCTCTGACATCCGCTCCATCGCCGGATCGCGCTGAGATCCCAGATCAGATGCCAACCCGAGACGATTGGTCATCCATCCAAGGACCTGCACCCATTCAGCTTCGGTGCAGAAAACGGACTCGTCCATCAATGAACTCCCGTTTTCATCCTCCCTCTCTCCCTTAGATGAGTGGGCCACCGATGATCCATGCTGAGCGCTATGAGACACGTCTCTGCCAAGACAGAGTGCATCCATAGCGCGACTACCAGCGGCACCGGTGTCTAACGAATCGCCAGACCCGGATTCTCCGCAGTCCATCGGCTCCAGCACGGGAGCCGGGACTACGACCGCCCTACCCACGGTAGGAGCCGCACCTAACACCGCCGGGATACCAGCAGGAACCGCAAAACACGGCTCTGCTGACCCCTCCGGTTGCACAAATCGCGGATGGAAAATGCCCGACGGAACGTCGACATCACCGTCCGCCTGGCAAACCCGTACCAATCCCGAGGGCGACCCCTGGGACGTACCGGGCATTGCCGTCATAGAAATATCTGGCATGCCGGAATCTTCCATCAGCAACAGATCTTCCTCCTCTATCGTCGGCTTTTGAGCCAAGGACAGAGAAGGGGCAGGTGCATGACCCTCAGCAGAACTAGCCGGACCACCTAATGGTTGTCCTGCACCAGCTTGCATCACCGGGACCGTGGACTGCAATGACTCAAACATTGCCTTGAACTGGGCCGCCCATATGCCCAGAGCTGAATCCATCCTGTCATTCAGCCGACCTTCCAGTCCCATCAACGACGCCTGCTGCAACTTCGCTGCCTTGTCCTTCGCGATCCTCTCCAGTCTCGCACGCCGATCCCTGTCGAACTCTGCCACCATTGCCGATGACCACTTCACACACACACACATCACAAGGGCTCCCGACTTTACACTGAGCGCACGCCACGCAGTGATGTCCCAAATACTTCCGCTTCATGAACCGGTTGCACTTCTGGCACAACGTGTCCGGATTCTTAGGTTTCTGTGAACACAGAGAAAAATTAAAACGCTGCACATGACAAATGATGACGAGCAATACGCACAATCGACTTGATAGTTAAGATTTCTTAAACACATTAACTTTCTCTTAAATTAATGATAATCAAGTTCTTAGGCAGGAGATATTTGAAACTTTTTTGAGTGAAAATTCTTTAAAAACACAACTCAGCCTTTAACTAACGTTAAATAACCAAGACTACATCGCCCATCGCTACAAACACCATCGACAATGAAGCGATAGCTAAAACCGGCGATAAACAGAGTGCATAGACACACCAAGCCAAGAACGACATAATTCATGGGCGCCACCATCTTGGCTAAGGGCGCATCCATCTTTAGAGGAACCGAGTCGCAAGAGAAATTAACCGAGTACCCGAATTAAACTAAAAGTTAACGGGTACAGAAGCGACTCCAACAATGGCTAACATTTTAAAACAATGTGCCAATTTAAGGAAATTTCAAACAGTCATTATGGCATGAATGTATAAATTCTAGATTGATACAACCTGCCCCTGTGATGATTTCCCTTTTTCTTCCATGATGCCAACAGTAACACACTCCAACAACACTTAAATCAGTTAAAATTGAAAATTTTAAGAGCTTTGACAAAACGTGACTTTCTCAAGTCGCAAAATAGACAAATCTGACTGTGATTGGGAATTGACTCGGTACCTGCGGCTATGGTATTCCCGGACACAGTATGGGCAGGACCAGGAGAGTGCCGAGTTTTAATTGTTTATTTTGAGCCAGACTAGATAATAGACATTATAATAATAGTACATCTGGTAAGTATTATTCGAAGTAGAAAACCCTGACGGGACAGCTGACTTCTCTAGTTAATAAAAAAACAATCACAACCAGGACCCCAAATTAAGAGAGAGAGAGAGAGAGAGAGAGAGAGAGAGAGAGAGAGAGAGAGAGAGAGAGAGAGAGAGAGAGAGAGAGAGAGAGAGAGAGAGAGAGAGAGAGAGAGAGAGAGAGATTATGACTATCTAGATATCTCTCCACCCTCCTAATAAAAGGGAGATGAACACATCACAGACTTCTTTAAACTAAGATTATGCCATCAAGGAAAGAGAAAAACTCTGGTTGATTATGACATCAAACCTCAATGCAAAAGCTCCTTCGAGGGGGGATGTCAGAAAGAATGCAAGAAATATCTAGATATTAAAGACATTCATACCTCCCGAATAATATAATATTAAATTATATATATTCGAGAACCCATGCACACGCAAGAGAGAATATAGTGCAATAGCAAAAGGCAGCAGAAAATTGTGACTATTTTCAAATAATTATGCGCCATAATTAATAAACTCCCTTAGCCTGAGCATAGGCAACCATCCTCTTGCGCAGAAGAACACGTCCATCCATCCGCCGAGACTCCTCTTCCAGAAGAACTGATGAGGGGGATGGGACAAAAGGAAGGAGACATTTCATTTATTAATTTAATATATCTCCAACCCTTAGACATATCATGATTATAAGTCAAACCTGGGACGTGAACAACCTTCGAAAGAAGAACAGGAATCCTTGTTCAGTCACAAGACAAACCTGTAAACATAAAACACAAGAGATTAATAGCCCTAGGCGCTGGGAAAAAATTTACAACGATTCCCAGCGCCTGAAAACGCGGTACCGTCGAAACGGCCGCGACGAAAACCGGTAACAAATAAAAGTTACAAGTCTTAAATATATACAAGGAACAATGTCACCTTAGATGATGACGAGGAGGACTCCTCCAACAGTTTAGCATCAGCCATGATGGATAGGGATGATTTTGTTCTAGTAGAATTCAGAAAAGAGCCTGTGAAGATTTTCACATGTTGCTTCTCAGCCAATATATTAGAAAACGGAAGTACCGGTGTGCACATGCGCAGTGGGTGGTGTTTGTCATGTGCATGACTGTGTACTTCCACCTGCCCATTAGGGGTACCTAACTTTTTATAATTCTGAATATTATTGAATTTAGAGCCGATATACTAGTATATCAAGAGTGTTAGGGAGGTAAGTATGTTCGCATGATGTGAAAAATGTAAATGATTTGCTAAATGCACAAAATTAACGATGATGCCGTCGCCGCTGTAAAAGTGATACATACCTATGTCTCGCTTCCTGCTTCACAGGCGACACAAAAATAATTATTCATACATGTTTTGAATATACAACAATCACCTGTTCGTTCGTCCAGCTATCTCGTCACAAACCTTTTGGTGGAATTCAACCAAATTTGTTATGCGAGTTACCCATATGACTGTGGACTGCAAGATGCCATTTACATTAGGCTCCGCCACAAGGTGGGGGTGGGAGGAGGTTGATGTGCAGAGGGAGGAGGGACAAAATCAAAGTTGATGGAATTCAATCAAATTTGGCATCTTAGTTACTCATATGATTGCGGATTGCGAAGTTTACATTAGGCTCCGCCCCCCCCCCCCCCCACCCCCCAGGATGATGGTGGGGTTGGTGTGGTTTGGTGTGGTGGCAGAACGGCAAAGTTGGCAGAACTCAGGTAAATGTGGTATGTGTGTTACACAAATGATAGCAGATTGTGAGGTGATGTTTGTACCAGGGTCCGTCTCCATCTGTGAGATGGTGTTGGCAGTGAGGGCTGTGTGGTGATGTAGAAACCTAGAGATGGAGAAAACGTGAGGATTTGCGGTGGCATGCCATCGACTGAACATACTAGTTTCAATTAAAGTCATTGTTACCTTGGCGATGACTTCTCCTCCTCTGGCTTTAAGCATTCCGTTGAGAAGCACACATGTGCCAGAAGAGCTGTGGGATTGTGTGTCTAGTAGTCCCTCAAATAATGTCTCCAGGAAAGATTGTAGCTGGTCACAAGGTAACTTCTTAGCTATCACCTGTGATTTAATCATATACATACATGGATAAACTATACAGACTGATCGATCTACCGACCGATCAACAAACTGACTGACTGCCCGATCAATGGACTGACTGACTGCCTAATCATCGGACTGACTGCCCAATCAACGGACTGACTGACTGCCCGATCAATGGACTGACAGAAAGGTATCCTGATCATGTACAGTAGGGTTATATGAAAATGCGACATGTGAGAGGGCAGATTGAGGGAGAGAGAATAATGGTCAAGTAGAATTATATTAATCAGGCATGTTTCATGTTTGCATATATTAGGTGGAGCCACAGTGGCACTGCATATGGCATTCAAAAAGGTAGCTGACTTAACAAATCTGGTTGAATTGCACCAGAGCTGAACCAAGTTTGTTCAAAGGAACTTGACTGGCCAAATGGTTCCACCATGTTGGATGAGGTAGTTTTCATGAAAACGGCTTCATCAGAACTGCTGAATGGATCGGGCCACAATTTGGGAGATATGATTAGAAACTAGGCGCCATTAAAGTTTGTTCAAGGGAAGTTCATATGTAAAAAAACATGGCAACCATGAGCCAATCAAAATGTAGCATGATTGGCGAATAGAGATTATTGCACTATTTCATAACATAACAAGAGACATAAGGGGCCTGTATTGCTCACCTGGAATATAGGCATTTCAATTAGAAAGGCCATCAGCTATAAGTAGAACCGTAAGAAGTTGACCAGAAATGTAACAGGATGACAGTGGCCATGTTTCTTGATGCATCAACTTCCCTCGAATTAAACAAAATCTATGATTTCTTTGTTCATGAGAAATTTTATACTTACCATCACGAATACATTATGATATATGCTAATATATCTAACTGGCTCAATTCAACACAGAATTAAAATTAAACATGCTCCTAATAGGCAAGGAGCCTAGCTGTCAAACTGGCACATGCGCAAGCAGAGCCACGCATCCAAGGCGCATGCGCCACTTGACAAGACACAATGAGAATGATCATTGGCTACAATTCGGCAAATGTGGCAAACCATAACACTGTGGGGCTGGAGAGGTTGTTTATTTCACTTCAACAGTATACTTACCACCATGAACACTCTATGATATAACCAGAATTCTTAAATGAATTTGGAGGAAGGCAGTGATAATCACATGACCCGCTGCTCCCTGAGAGTTCTTTTACTTTTTGAGGCACAAAAGCAACTGAAATTGCTGGAACAGCGACCAGGATGTAAACAAATGATCAGCTGATACTGACGTTAAAGTGAGATCATCGCTTCGTAAAATGTGTTCCACTACCTCTTTTTAATAGAAGGGAGCGTCACATCACTTCGAAGACCTATACGCTCTCTGTACTAGTGCCATTATTGAACTATTGTGCTTCGCATTTGTGTAAAACTCCAATTAGCCTGATATAAAACACGAACCATCACTAGATAATACGAGCTACTGGTTCGTGACAAAAAAACACAAACACAACAATGTAGAACTGATCTTTTATTTTGTGGTTGCAGACATCTAGAGTCAGGATGACAGAAAATGTGGAGCACGTCTTTGCGAGTGCTCCTTGATCTCAGGTGTAACACATGTGATCAATGTTCTTTAATTACAATATTTACAATTTTGATTAATTTTTTTAATATTGCTAAAGCAAAAGGGTTAATCGTATTATACAATGTACAATGGTCGGTAAAACACGGCTGACAGTGCCACTGGGCTACTGTGTTAATGTCCTCAATGGAATGAATAAAGCAGTGGAGGCCATTACGCCATGGAAACTGTGAGCCTTGGTAAAATCTACATGCTTACCAGTTGCAGATTTGTGGCAAAATTGGATACATTCCACAATCCACATTGAAATGGTATCCCTGGCCGCCATGCCATGGGGTTCAATATAGGATAACCATAGAGACCTGGGGTCCGATCGCCATTCTTCCGTATGTTCTTTCTAATGGATCAAAGCTCGGATCGGACACCGAGCTTTCGAATTTGGATCAAATCTTGTTAAAGCAGGCAGTATTACGGGCTGACCAGGGTATTTCAAACACTTGTTTTAGCATAGAATTAAGTCTAGGCAGAAGCTTAAGGCCTTCACATGTCACCACAAAATGACTAGGTTCAGTTGAGAAATCGTGAATTTCACTTCTTCATCTGGCTGAGGCTGCACCAATAGGAAATACAGTTTTAAGTGTTAACAATTTCCTAGAAATAACACTTAAAGGTTCAAAGTGTTTATCAGCTAATACTTGCAATACAAGTGATAAACTCCAAGATGGAATCGGTGGAAGATTCCTCAGTCTCAAGTTACCCATGCTTTGAAACAATTCAGATCTAAAGTTGTGTAGGAAAGTTTGTTAGGAATCCCTAAAACTGTAATATAAAATTCCTGAGATAACCTTTTCTTACATTGGAAGTGCGACAGAAGTGCATGAGATATATCTGGATTTCTGGTATTCTCGTTTATCATTTTATGGAAGCAACATGTGTATTATATGTGAATTCGGTTGTGAAATTAGATCAGGTGGATCACGCTTAGTGAATACACTTAGTTGATACTATTACACATAGTGTCAGAATTCATCTAGAGGACAACTATATTGTGTCTAGAGGATGGCAAAGTCTAGAGGATCTCGTCCATAGTCTTAGTCAATTATGTCTTGAGGACAATGAGCATACATGGGTGGAGTTCTGAAGAATCAGGATTGCTGGCTGGTATGCACATACATAATTCCCTAACAGCTGGTAGCCAGCACATTTGTTGCTATAGGGCTTGGATCTGGAATCGGAGCGACGTATTCTTCTTTATTGCCTATGCATACATTCCCTGCCAGCTGATAACTAGCGCATCTGTTCCTATAGCGCTTGGATCTGGAATCGGAAAACCATACGTTGCCATCTTCACGTTCTTTTTCGTTGCGAATAGATCTACATTGAGATTGCTCCAATGGATGAACAGATGATCTGCCACACATTGATTCAGTTGCCATTCCATTGGCAGTATGCTCATCTTGAGGCTCAAGGAGTCTGCTAGGATATGTAGCCATCCCAGAATATGAGCTGCTTTCAAGGTATTTCCATGATCTATGCACCAACAAAGCAGTTTCCATGTCATCACACACAGACTGGGCAACTTCGTTCCGCCTTGGCAGTTGATACAAGTCACTACTGTTGAGTTGTCTGAACGAACAAGAATGATCTTTCCCTGGATTTTCTTGAGAAAATATTCCTGTGCTAAGATTTCTGCTCGCATCTCTAGGAGATTGATGTGTTCTGTTGACAGTTTCAGGTTCCAAAGCCCTGATATTTTGGATTCTTCCAGACAAGCTCCCCCTCCCTCCATCAATGCATTGGTATACACCGTGAATTGAGAGTGGGAAGGGGATAACATCAAACCCAGCAGATTTTCTCTTTTCATCCGGAATTGAAGGTGGTAAATAAGAGGTTCCAACACTCACTGACACTTTTGAGTACAGTGAGCATGTACTCTGGATCCAGTGTCATAAGAATTAACTGGATAGGCCACCTGTGGTATGACTGGTTCTACAGAAACCATCAATCCCATCAATTCTGAAGTAGACCTGTGCTAGGACATAGCAACTCATACACACTTGCTGAATTATTGAAATGCATGATTTCACTCTTTACTGAGATGGATAAACATCCTATCTCTAGATTGAAGGACATGCCCAGGTAAACATCCTTCTGGGACGGAACAAGATTTAATTTCTGGTAATTTATTATGCAGCCTAAATCTGTAAAAATTTTGACAACTGTGTGAAGATTGACTGATACGCTTTTAGCAGCCACTTGTCTATGTACATGCGGAATGCTATGTTTCTCCTGCGGAGGTATGTTGTGATAGCACGGCCCACCCTGGTGAAGAGCTGAGGAGCCGTCAAAATTACAAATGGTAGAACATTGAATTCCATTTCACGGCCCTGGAACGCAAATCTCGGGTACCATCAGAAGCTCCTGGCTATGGGAATCTGAAAATATGCATCACTGAGATCTATGGATGCTGACCACATTCCCTTTCTTAATCCTGCCAACACCATTTTTAAATTCGTCTCCACCCTCCAGCGTTCTTTGACACCAGGAACACGGTTGAATAAATTTCCAGAAGATTTGTCTCGGCAGGCGGAATTGCCTATTTCAGTATGAGGGATTGTATTTCTACTTCTATACACAACCGCTGATCTGGCTCTCTTGGTATTTGGGCTGATTGTCTATCCAGTCGTGATGGTACCTGTATGAAATCTAAGGGCCAAGGAGGAACACAACAATCCAAGAACTGCACTAACTCTAAAACTGCTCCTGATGACACTGTGGGCCTCGCGGGAACCATATTCTCAAGCTTGATTTCCACGTCCAGATCAAGGCTCTCCACTGTTAGCATTATGCCATTATGCCCACCTCACAGTGCGGGTTCCCTTGCAGGTTGTGGAACCTGCACACTCACCTCCCTACTGCTGGCCTATGCTAATGTGGCTGTGGCCTACGCTGTGCAGGAGCTTGACCTCTGTCATGGCCACCTCCTCTCAGCTGCAGTACTCGAGGAGCAGGGGACGCTGCACACGCATTCCCTGCGGAGAATTTCAAATAGCTCCTGCAGCACCCTCTGGTTGTTAACCAGGATGACCATCTTGTTCAGGTGCTTACATCCTTCGCCGCCAAACAGTACAGGGCCCATAGGCACACGCATTAGCCTATTGGCAAGCCCTTGGGATGGGCACAAGTTGTCTACAGCAAACATGTGCCTCATCAAGAACATCCTGGTTATACTTCTCGTCAGACAGTCCAAAGACAAATTGGTGCCATCTTGTATGGCTCTCTGGACTGTCATTGGTAAGATTTGCCTGGACGCGGAGGTTGCAACCACCCCTTGCAGTAAATTTTAAATGTGTGAAAGGGCCAAAACGACACCTCTTACACCTTCCTCCGTTTCTTGTAGCGTGGTATTGGCAGATTGCATGGCGTTTGCACAGTGGCCCCGTGTTAGACTGGGAACCAGGCCGCGCGTCTTCTCCCAAAGCCGTGTGATCATCCGCACTTGACGTTGGGACTAGGCCGTATTTCCTGAATTGTTCTGACAAAATATGACAGTGCCACAAAACTTTACGTGGGGACTTCGCGAGTTTACCTTGAGCTTTGAAAACTTCCTCTGCCCGGCTGAACATAATTGCTCAGCATAAGGCAGAGACAGCATGACGGTAGCCGTCCACTTTCCCTGAAGCCGCGGTCGTGAGACAAGTGGATTTGCTGACAGTTCTACCAGGAGTTCTGTGTGGTCAGGCAACGGGAAGCACTACCCAACCCAGAACCAATGATACACGACGGCTACCCCATGGATGGCAATCCCCTGATACAGACCCAGGCAAGATCGACTAAGTCCTGATTTGCCTCCTCTGTGCATGCACCGGGCCACTGGGAACACCTCCGTAACAGCCAGGTTTTCTCATAGGGCAGGACATGGCCACGTATGCGTGATACCATTTGAAATATGGCCTATGATCACAATGTCCCTTGGAGTGTTGGGTATTTTTTAGAAGCTTGAGAATTCTGGTTTTTGAAGACGGCCAGCACGGAGTTATTCAACAGCCATAAATTTGGCACATAAAATCGCCAGACCAGAATAAGAAAACCAGCAACTGGGCAATGCCATTGATCGCCTACTTCTGGCTTGGATACAGCTAGATCTCCTCGCCGACTTAGCCGACTCCTGATTGGCCAAGAGAGCAACATAAACAGCAACCATTCGTGAAAAGATAAATGAGACGCAGACCTGACCAGTATAAAAGGAGCTGACTCTGCGTCAACAGACAGCCGCATCAAGGTCTGAGCATGGAGAGGTTTGATAATGTCCCAGTTGACGGTCCTGTTACACTGCTGGCACTTCACCTGCCTAAAAGCTTGTGAACTTTCCAACGCAAAACTTGTTAATGTTTTGACCACTTGGTGTGGGCAACATTTACACAAACTCCGCTCAGGCCTATTTTTAGACGGCCGTTGAGGAAACTGGCCAAAATACCAATCTAAAAGGAATCCCAGAAGTCCCGCCCTGCAAGAAGAACTTTCTGCCACTCCTTGTGTTTCTCAAAGAGACTTGTGTATGGAAACGTCGCGCCTCCCCCTAGACACAGAGGAGTGGCTGAACCTGCCACGACCATGGCCCAAACTGCCCAGCATTGCGTCACGCTTCCAACCACGACTGACAAACAAAAAACCCTGCCTCCTGCGGGAAGAGCTGTGAGATTCCCTTTTCGGCACATGCCCAGACTTTTTCTTCCACTCCTAGAAGGGCCACCTTCCCAGCTTTGTGATCTCCGGCCGCCAAAGACTAAGTCACTGCATGATGTTGAGCCTTGGGAATATACCTACCAGACCTGGGGTAAAATGCAAATGCATTTGCTTTTAAATGCACTTAAATACTTTTTTTTCAAGTATTTGCATTTGCATTTGAAGATTTCAAACCACAGCTAATTGCATTTACATTTAAATACTTTTGCTAAAGTATTTGAAATTTCAATTAGTTTTCAAATGCTTTTTCAAATACATTTCATATATTATATATAATAGACAGCATTCCAAGCAAAGTAGATTCAAAATGTTCCAGACTCTTATTAAACCATAAAGAATTTGTATCTGCTTTCCTGAAACCATTTGACCACTGAAATATCAGCTTCTCAAAGTTAATTCCATTTCATATGTTAACTGGTGTAAATTCTGGAAACAAAATTACTGTAAACTCATGTTGTCTAATGTGACAGCAACAGATTTACAAAACATGGCATTGGAAACTGCTCACCAGACTTTCTTCTACTGACTACTATAGCAATCATAGTTGACATTTATGTGATAAGGGTTCATATAATAGCTATAATATGTATCAGTTTGTGAAATCATACAAACAATATCAAATGTCATACTTGAAAAAAAGTTACATTTTCTATATTGCTTTTTCATTCTGAATTCGGGATATAATGGGTTAAATTGTGCATATATGAGATGTTAATTCCCATTAAGCAATCAAGCTAGAATCAAACCAAATCTGTTTCAAAGTATTTAACAGAATTTGTCCTACATTATATAGGCTTGTGTCAGGTTTATGTACAGAACTGTTTGTCTAATAGATCAAAGATTGCCTGAAGTAGTTAAGCATATAGCAGGGTGTGATTATAAGTGACCATGTCTTTGTGGCAGAATGAATGAATGAATGAATGAATGAATGAATGAATGAATGAATGAATGAATGAATGAATGAATGAATAGAAAACAGGACTTTGGTGTTGAAGCAATAAAACTACACTCCATGTGTGGGTGCATTGATTTAAACAGTTCTTAACTTTTCAACGATACATATACAGGCCTAATGCATCTGATTGTTTATGATGTAAAACATATTCTGTTGAATATTTTGAAATTAATTTATCTAGAAGCTGTAGCTGTCTAAGGCAGCAATATATTCCAGTCAAATTATTTTCAAAATATTTGACTGCTTTCCCGGGTGGTTACATTCAAAATGTGATTTAAAGTATTCCATCAGTGAATGGGTATATGGTATAAATTTCTCAACAAAATAATTTCTCATGAACAATGTACATTTGAAAAGAATTTGGCTGTACTGGTCCCTGTGAGAGAAACCACTGTCTGTCAAAATAATTTTCACGGTAGGACTATTTTAACTACAAGAAAATGTTTATTTTATTTAAAACTTTTAATTTTCTAAAAGAAAATGTCCATTTGCAGACCAAGAGAAGATAATTCATAAATATTTTCCACTGGATTTGCTCGGTTGCTGAGCTCAGTCATTCCAGTGGTAATTTTTCAGAATTTGAGGGTTAAAGCATTAAGTGAGAACTTCTATTCCCCTTTGGCTGATCTTTTAGTACGAGTTTGACTGTATATGGGTATATATAGTGTTTGAACAGCGGGAAATTTATATCTAATACATGTATGTGTATTATAAGAAGAGGCCCACGGGCCTGTGGCACTCACAAGTACCATTAGCATTTGAATCAATTGCATTTAAAGACATGGCGGATAATTTTCGGAAATCTAAGATGGCCACCAAAAGAATTGACCAATCAAATTCTGTATATATATTCTGAAGCCTATCCACCTAGGGTCCTTCCAGCTGAGATTGATTGAAATCTGCCAAGTGGTTAGTGTATGTAGGCTTTTAGCTGATTTAACAACACTTCGAAAATTCAAGATGGCCACCCAAAAATCGACCAATCAAATTCTGTATACTAGATCTGAAGCCTGCTGACATAGGGTCCTTCCATCCAAGTTTGGTTGAAATTGATAAAAGCAGTTAATGAGGAATAGCTTTTTAAGCGATATCAGGTAAATTTTCATAAAATTCAAGATTTTGACACAAAAAATTTACCAATCAAAATTCTGTATACAAGTTCAGAAACGTACATCCATAGGGGCCTTCCAGCTACACTAGGTTGAAATCTGCCAAGTGGTTAATGAGGAGTAGCGTTTTGACAATTTCTGGTAATTTTTGTACAGAATCTAAGATTTTCACCTAAAAAATTGATCAATCAAAATTCTGAAAAGACGTTCTAGAGTCTACCACCATAGAATGCATCTAGTTAAATTTGGTTGAAATATGTCAAGCAGCTAAGGAGGAGTAGCATTTTGACCATTTCCAGTAGATTTTTCATAAAATCTCGGATTTTCACCCAAAAAATTGATCCATCAAAATTCTGAAAAGAAGTCCTGAAGTCTACCACCATAGAATGCATCTAGTAAAATTTGGTTGAAATATGTCATGCAGCTAAGGAGGAGTAACATTTTGACCATTTCCGGTAAATTTTTCCATAAAATCTCAGATTTTCACCCCAAAAAATTGATCGATAAAAATTATGAAAAAAACAAACATCTGGAGGGTACCAGCTTAGGATCGTTTCAGCCAAATTTGGTTGAAATCGGTCAAACCGTTAAGGAGAAGCGATTTGACGGACGGACAGATGACGAACGGATGACGGACGGCCGCCATGGCATAAGCTCACCTGGCCTGAAGGTCAGGTGAGCTAAAACGAAAAGCATTTGAAAGTATTTAAATTATTTGAAATACTTTTAAATAACTATTTGCAATTGCAATTGCATTTGAACCAAACTTTTGGAAGTATTTGACCCCAGGTGTGAAATATACCAAGGCTGGTTCGAAGCCAACAACGTCCGCATTAGAAAAACGTAGACCCCGCTACCGCGGGACCTTTTTTGTGACTGTGAACTTTGTAAAGCTCTACTGAGACATTGCATTTGTGAGCGAAATCTTTAATGTCATTTGACTAATCTGTTTTCTATTCCTTTAGCGCCTGTTTTCCTTTTTTTCCTCCCAATCTTCTAGTGGTTGATTCTTTTTCGCTTAGGAACCATTCACAAAGGGGATTGATCATCTTAGCTGTCACTTGTAGATGACAATCTCGCACCCCCACCCCACCCCTCCTCGATGTGAAGAAACAAACTAGCGTCGTCAGTGGTGTCACGCTTTCAATATTTAAGAAAGATTCATCCTTAAGGATGTCCACCTTAGTCACCACATTTGCAGGTGGCATCCTTTGCGCTTCGTGCAGCGTGAAGATTCTGAATAGCCCTGTGATCGAAGATGCCTGACCCCTTGAGGCCTTTTCCTCTGTTCGCTTAGTAGGCCCAGCTCACCACAATTCAAGTTGTGGCTTCTTCCTATTCACAGGGTAAATAGATATTGCCTGAAGAAACATATCTGCTAAATTTGGTTTTAACCCATCAACAATTAACGAAACAAATGAATTTTCAACATAGGGTTCAATAGTTTAAGACTTAATGAACCAGAGTTTGGGCCCTTGTTTAAAGGTGCAGCCTCTTTATATTCATAGTTCAAATAGATATTTGACTGAAGGAATATATCTGCTAAATTTGGTTTTAATTTCAACAATTGGCGAATTGGGTTCAATACTTAAAAACGCCTTAATGAACCAGTGGTATGGCCCTTGTTTAAGGGCGTGGCCACTTCATATTCATAGCTCCAATAGATGTTACCTAAATGATCATATCTACCAAATTTTGTTTTAATCCATCTATAAATGACGAAACATGCCACAAATGTATATTTTCCCCATAGGCTTCAATACTTAAAAACACATTAATGAACCAGAGTTATGGCCCTTGTTTAAGGGTGTGGGCACTTCATCCTTATAGCCCAAATAGATATTGACTAAAGGAACATGTCTGCCAAATTTGGTTTTAATCAATTGATAAATGACGAAACGTGCCACAAATGTATTTTCCCCATAAGCTTCAATACTTTGAAAATATAGCAAGGACCATAACTCAGCTATTTGTGGGCGTGGTCCCTTCATCTTCATAACCCAAATAGATATTGCTGAAAGGAACATATCTGTCAAAGTTGTTTTTAATCTATCCACAAATGGCGAAACGTGCTACAATTGATGACAGATGACAGACGTCAGATGATAGACAAATCGTGATTGTATAACCGTGCCTAGGTGGGCTAAAAATGTGAATGAAGAAATGCAGGAATATTGGTGTGATTGACATTATTTACCAATGGGAAAAGTACCATTGATCAATGGGGCAGCCATCACAGACACTATTGATCAATAGTTCAATTGTCACAACAGACATTTACCAAAGGGGCAATGGTGCGGTCACAGTAACAAATTTGGTTGGGGAAATGCAAGAATATTGGCATGATTGACCAACAAGAAAATTACCATTAATCAATGGGGCAGCCATTTGATTGAGGTGTACTAAAGGAACAAATCTTGTTTTAGTCCATTACCAATTTAGGAAACGTGACACAGATTATTTTCCCCATAGGGTTCAATACTAAAAATGCTTTAAAGAGCCAGAGTTATGGCCCTTATTTCAAGTCGTGGCTACTTCATATTCATAAGGCGAATAGATATTGCCTGAAGGAACATATCTGCTAAATTTGTTTTTAATCCATCAACAATTAATGAAACTAATGCATTTTCACCATAGGGTTCAATAGTTTAAGACATAATAAATCTGAGTTATGGCCCTTGTTTAAAGATGCATACTCTTTATATACATAGTTGAAATAGATATTTGACTGAAGGAACATATCTGCTAAATTTGATTTTAATCTATCAACAATTGGCGAAAACATGTTTTTCGCAATATGGCTGAATACTTAAAACACCTCAATGAACACCTCAATGAACACAAGATCAAACATATTTTCCCCATAGGCTTTACTACTTTGACAATATAGCAAGGGACATAACTCTGCTAGGTTTTAATCCATCAACAAATCATGAAATGTGCCATTGATGATAGACGACAGACAGACAACCAAATCGAGATTGCATAAGATCACCTAGGTGAGCTAAAAAACAAGCTTGGACCCACTGGGGCCACCTCTGGTTCTGAGAAAATGGTAAACCCCTGCAGGAAAGACCAGAACCAGAGGCGAGGAAGCCTTGCTCAAGCGAAGATGAAGAAGCTGCTGGTGGATTGGAAGCTGGCAATATGCTTTTCAGCATCTTCATTTTTCACATCATCTTAGATTTGAAGGCTTCCATGTCAGGCAAAGCTGGCATGGGAGCCTTTCTCTTCCAACCTAGACCCTCTTTCATCTTCAAATTTTCAGCTAATTTCTTCTGCTCTTGTGGCCATTGATCACATGTGAAACACCTGAAATCAAGCTCACACGTGGTGCACTTGGAGCACAAAATGATATTTTACATAACGGTGACAGACAGGACACTTCTCAGGATTTCTCCGAAACCACATACATACTGACAATTAGTTTTTAATCGTTAAAGGTTAGCCATTAGTTGGCTCAGTAATAAAGAAAATAATTAACAAAATGCAACTGATAATAAACTTTGAGAGCATAAGGGAAAGTTGCATAGCCATTAATAGATTAGTGATTACTTAAAAGAAATAAGTAAGGGACCAATTATTATGACAAATTTTCTTTATGAGAGAATATTTCAAACGCATTAATCAAGTACATATATTGATATCCGAGATACAATACAAGATGACTATTATCCAGTGCTACAGCATGCACGCTTGCACCATGCACGCACACGCACACATGAACTATGAAGCTTGTCTTCAAACATAAAATAAATATAGAAGGGTTATCAATACCCAAGGCCCTGTAACACTAACCTGGAACATTAGCATTTGCATTTGAACCTTTTGCATTTAAATACCGGTAGACATGATGGATAATTTCCAAAAAATTGAAGCCGGCCACTAAGAACTACCGCCATAGGATCATTCCTAAGATATTCACCCCCCAAAATCGACCAATTAAAATACTCTATAACGGTTTTGAAGCCTAGCCCCACAGAGTCATTCCAGCCAAAGTAAGTTTAAATTTTCCAAGTGGTAAGGAGCAGCACTTTGAAAATTTCTGATAAATCTTTCATAAAATGTAAGGTTTTCACCAAAAAACTTGACCAGTCAAAATTATGTATATAAGGTCTGAAGCATAGCCCCATAAGGTCCTTCCAGCCAAGCAATTAAAGAGTAGTGTTTTGACAATTTCTGGTACATTTTTCCTGAAAAAATTTGACCAATCCAAATTCTGTATACAAGTTCTGCAGCCTAGCCCCATAGGGTCCTTCCAGCAAAAGGAAGGAGAAATCTTCCAAGCGGTTAATAACGAGTAGCGTTTTGACAATTTCCGGTAAATTTGACCAATCAAAATTCTGTATATAAGTTCTGAACACGAAAACATTAGGATCTTTCCAGCCAAATTAGGTTGAAATCTGTGAAGTGGTTAATGAGGAGTAGCGTTTTGACATTTTTTGTTAAATTTTACATACAATCACCCAAAAAATTGACCAATCAAAACTCTGTACAGACATTCTGAAGCCTACCCCCATATGGTCCTTCCAGCCAAATTGGGTTGAAATCTTCCAAGCGGTTAATGAGGAGTAGTGTTTTTAAACAAAAGTTGACTGACGGACGACGGATGACGGACAGATGAACAATGGACACACGATGGCTGGGTGCCATGGCATTAGTTCACTTGGCCTTTCAGGTCATGTGAGATAACTAGAACGTTGGCCGAAGTAGTATCTATTGCAAAATATGTAGATTAATCCACAAATTAAGTGAAATTTAAAAACAAGAGGCCCGTGACGCTCACCTGCACCATTAGCATTTGAACCATTTACATATAAATAGACATGAGGACGGGCGGACGACGGACAGATGGACGACGGACACACCATGGCTGGGCGCCATGGCATTAGTTCACCTGGCCTTTCAGGCCATGTGAGATAACTAGAACGTTAGCCGAAGTAGTATCTATTGCAAAATATGTAGATTAATCCACAAATTAAGTGAAATTTAAAAACAAGAGGCCCGTGACGCTCACCTGCACCATTAGCATTTGAACCATTTACATTTAAATAGATATGGGTAATTTTTTTTAAATCCAAGATGGCCACCCAAAAAAATTTACCAATCAAAATTCTCATTTGATATGTTGATTGAAGCCTCCCACCACAGGATCATTTTATCCAAGTTTCATTGCAGTCAAGGAGCAGCATTTTAAATAGTTCTGGACAATTTTAAGAAAATCCAAGATGGTTGCAAAAAAAAACAATTGACCAATCAAAATTTTGAACAGAATAGCGCCTACCACACTGTATTCTGACTGGAACCATCACAATAGGGTACAATAGGGTACTTCCAGTTAAATTTGGCTGAAATCCACCAAGCGGCTAAGGAAGATGTGGTTTGACAATATCAAGTAAATCTTTCATAAAATCTAGGAATTTCACCACAAAAAAATAACAATCTATATTTTGAATACATGTTCTGGAGCGTATCAGGGTAGGGTTCTTCTCGCCAACTTGGGTTGAAATTCACCAAGTGGCTAAGGAGATGCATTTTGACTATGTCCGGTAAATTTTGCATAAAATCTAAGATTCTCACCCCATGAATTCTGAATCTAATTTCTGGAGCCTAGCACAATAAAATCATTACAGACAAATTTGATTGAAATCCATCAAGCAGTTAGAGGAGATGCGTTTTGACCACTTCCTGTAAATTTTGCATAAAATCTAAGATTTTAATCTAAAAAATTTACCAATCAAAATTCTGTATAGCTGTTCTGGAGCATACTACCATAGGGTTCTTCCTGCCAATTCAGCTGAGATCCACCAAGCACTTACGGAGGAGATGCATATTTTGACAATTTCTGCTAAATTTTGCATAAAATCTAAAATTTTCACCAAAACAATTGATAAATCAGAATTCTGAATAAAAGTTCTGGTGTGTCCAACCATATGGTCATTCTAGCCAAATTTGGTTGAAATCCGCTAAGCGGTAAATGAGATTGTTTTGACATTGCAGGTAAATTTTCATAAAATCTCAGAATTTCACCCAAAAATCGACCAGTCAAAATTCTGAAGGGAAGTTATAGAGCCTACCAGCATAGAATCCTTCCAGCCAAATTTGGGTAAAATCTGGGAAGTGGGTTAGGATTTTTAATCAAAAGTTGCCGGACGATGGATGGATGGATGGACAGACGATGGACGGTCGCCATGGCATAAGCTCACTTGGCCATTCTGGCCAGGTGAGCTAAAAATTAAACAAAGTCTTAACACGAGGTTTAAACTATAAGCAATAATTCTCTAAACTTCCCGGATGTGATGATCTGACAGCTGATCAACATGCCTATTAGGGGTAGTTTGTACTGTTTAAATTCTGTGTACTATTGAACCCGTAGGATATATTGTCTAGTATATTAAGAGTATTTGGGATGGTAAGTAAGTACAAAATTCCTATGTACCAAATCCAGGTGAAAATGATATGAATGCATTGTAGACATAGATGCAGGAATAAAGCTATATATATACATGTGTTATCATAGAATAGGGTCATTCCGTATAAGATGGACCAATGCCCGTCAACTCATAGTCACGGATTTCCTTCAAACTTTCTCAGTGTGAGCATATGGAGGTTTTAGTTGAGCATGACAATTTTTTAACTGATATGTGAAATACTTTTTGAAAAATGCCCTCTCAAAAGGGCTAAAATTGACAAAAGTTTCAAGTACAAATCCAATGTTTGAGACATCATATCTCATCCAACATACTGTTTACAATACTAGATCTTTTCATTCTAATGCTCTGGTCAGCATACTTGAGGAAAATAACAAGCAATATGTGTTGACTTGTTTTGGGTGTGTTTTAGGGGTCACCAAAAACGTTAAAAACAGCTAATTTTCCTGTTTCAACAAAATTTGGTGATACAGTAAAATGTATATTATAGTTGCTGTAACTAAATGATTTCTACCCAGTTCACTAGAGCTAATATTAGCTTAGTAATATTTACTGACTAACAGCAAGGTTTGCTCATCAAAAAATTTTGGGGGCCCAATGCACCACCCCTGTTCACAAAAGAGGGCCAACTTCATCGCCTATTAAGTCAAAATAACCCCTTTCAATTTTTATTTTATTTTGGTGAATGGTAGATATATGGTCAATAGTTACATGGTTAAAAGTTGCACTCTTACATTTGTTCCCTTTTGGAGCTATGGCATATTAGAAATGTGATATTTTTGTAAAACTTGTACGATATTCCATTTTTGGGGGTTAATAATTTTAAAATTATAGGGCCTAGAGGCATGAAACAAGCGATACAACCAGTTCTCCTGCTATATTAGAAGAACCGATCAGCATTCCCTGGTTATATAATACATAAACATCGATTTTCTAGACCCAAAGACCTGACTCTGTTAAAATTTGACATTTTTCGCGACAATCTAATTTGTTTTAAAAAGTTTAAAATATCTCCACTTTAGCATTTTAGATACTTTTTCATCATAGGTGGACATTGAATGGTATATTATGGTCATATTAGTACAGCTACATGGACTTCTATGGCCATTTATAGACAATTTTGACACACTGCGACCAGGCCAATATGTGTAATCTCTCATACTAAAGTATGCCTAAATGTCACCCATTTCATGGAATTATTTAATAAATTGAGACAGGCATTGGTTAATACACATGATATAATATAAAAGTGTTAAGAGATAGTACATAATACTACATACCTCAGCAATAATTGATGATACGGTACATGATCCAGCATATACCGCTCCTCCAAATTATTTAAATAGTCCATTTATAAAGTCGATATCAGTTTGTGGAAAAGTGTACTGCCGGCCAGTTGCTGTCAACGGTGTTGACACCTTACTTAGAATGTCACAAAAAGGAACCCAGCACTGGTCTGTGCGCCTTGGCCAACTAAAGGATCGAGCTGGTCCATGCGGCTTCATAAACGAAATGAGACAGTCCTCATTTTCTAGACTAATTTCTAACACTATGCCAAACCACCAATTTTTGTCATACAATGCACCAACATAGTCACTCAAAGACAGTTCCATAGGGATATTTAAATTCTGAATCTCTGATGACATACCAGGTTGTGTGTTAGAAAATGACCGAGTGTATGAAACATCATCAGTTGAAATTCGCTTTACTGTGATAGAGTTAGTGTCATTTGGAACAAACGAATGGAATGACCTGGTTCCTTGCACTGTTTTGGCAAGGAGATACCGCTCTTCCAACATTGTATGATGGCTCTGGATCTCATCTTTACTAACTAAGAAGAACTTGATCTTGCTTATGTTCTGTTGGCTGAATTCATACAATTCACTAGCATTTCGTATAAGCGCTGTTTGCAGACTAGCCCTTGCGGCTAAGCGCTTCACTGTGCCACCGATACCGTCGCAAACACCTTTACCATGGCTGGTAGCAAAGAAATGCCATTCTGCCTTAATATCAAAATCTGAATAATGATGGCAGACATTAATAAAGTTTTTGAAGTTCTTGTATTGTCCTGCACACCCATCACTAAAGTATTTAATTATATGAATATTGGGATACTTTTCCTTCAAATATCTTGTAAAAATCTCCTGAAAACAGTACACAGTATTTGTTTCGTGTTTCAGACACTCAGAGATGAAGCATACATTTTCTTCATTCAACTTTCCATAAGCCTTAACATAAAATGCCAAAGGATGTATCGTGACTTGAGAATTGTTCCAATAAAATCCCTGTACACAATCTTGCACAATAATGCTGTAATTTTCAGCAAAGTCGAGAACAACAATGGCAGTAGGGTCATCTAAATCATGTTTGCACGCTTTCAAGAATTCACTTTGAGATTTCGCTATGAAGGAATGTGGTGTTAATTCTTGGATCCGTTGACATAATATAGAAATAAAATCTTCAACTGATACTTCTCGGCGCATGATTTCAATTCGGTCTGTGGATACCCATTCATTGAATTTAATGATGTCATCCTCATCCATGTGCTCGTAAAGGTCTTGCTCTAAGTAAGTTTTGAGAAATGCAGTTCCTGGACACTTTTCACATCGTTGCAGCATGCAATTTCTAGAACTACTGTCACATGTACAGATTTGTCAATTAGGTTATGATAGTCTTCAGTGATAACATCCACCATAAACCTTACATTTTGGTGTTTTTCGCATACACAAACATTGTGGCTGCCGCTAGAAGAAACAGTTACACACCATTTGGGTCTTAACTCAACAAATTTAGAGAAATCAATTTTAAGTCCAGTTTCTGTTTTGAAATTAGCATGTACTTCCTTCAAATTTGTCAGGATTAGCCGTTTTTGCTTATGTTCTTTGGTACCACAAATTCTTATAGTAACAAAATCATTTTCCCCGGGTAATAGTCTAGATACAGTATCATCTTGGTAGTAGTTAATAACACTATCTAGTGTATGCTGATCAAGCTTATTTCTTTTAAAGGTTTCACGATCAGCGAGTATTCCATCATTCTGCGCAAGTTGTCTGGCTTGTTTCACCATATAACGCGTAACACCACATGCCTGAAAAACCTGAACAGTTTTATCTATCGACCATGATTTAGGTGTAATAGTCAATATTTGTATCTTTTGATTTCGTGATGACACAGACAGTTTTTCATTCATGTTCGATACCAAGTAGTCCACATCTAACTTAGAAACACATGTACATTCAGTTTGTGAAGTGTCAGCAACTAATTTATTAGGTGGAAAACCTAGGTGGGATGCCACGTGACTCGTTGTTGCTTCTGCCATTTGTTTGATTTTTCGTTTACCATATGATACTTTCCTTTCTGAATGGACACTCTTTAGGGGAGAAACTCCAACTGCTGAGAAACTAGAGTTGAGGCATTCAGCATTACTGTACAAAGTATCTGCTATGGCCATTGATTCCGGTTCACTGTCACTACAATCTGTCAGGTTATTAATTTTCTGCAAACAATGATAGCAAATCTTTTGGCCAGGTTGTTTTCTCTCTCTAGTTTTCGACTGTATTAATGCCACAATTTCTTGATCTATATTAACTAGTCCCTTTTTAATAAGCTTTTTGTGAACTTTTAGGGGATCACAACATGAAGTGTTCTGCTTCATCATCGGGAATATATGCAGATAGTGTTTCTTGTGGCAACAGCACACTGTTTCTAAACTATCCTCACTCTGGCCGCTTCTCATTGCAACAAGTGTTTTATCTGTAGCCATCAATTGTACAACATCATTTACAGACCATTTATCCGTAAACTTATGACATTTATCATTAGTGAGACGTCCAACTGAACAAAATGTCTCTGGTAATTCAGCCATTGTGCAACGTGTCCTAGTCAAAGTTTACACTTTTCAAATTAAAAGGCCTAATTTATCATTAAAATGTATAGTGAATTATTACATTTCTAAAGTAAATATCTAAACATTTGTGTATCAGCAACAATGTCAATGTTTCAAAGCAGTAATTATTAAACACTTTCACTGGTCATGCTGCCTAATCTTGATCACTTAAAATGCTTGACTGAACTCTTGTTGATAGCAATACTTGCATGCAGATCTCTGAGAAAAACTGAGACCATGTGACTAATCAATATCACCTCACTACCTATGTCTATTACAGCAATTGACCTAATTATATACAAAGCTCTGAAGGTTGTGTTATTTTCTCTAGATATGAAATCTCGCAGTCTTTATTAACACTGGATAACTCAAGACTGAGTGATGAGCTGTTGCAGCTCGACCAGCTTACAGGACAAACTCTGTACCTGGTGTATATTTTGAAAATGATTTGACTGAAAATTATTGATGGCTAAGTCAACAACAACTTATAGTCAAATTGTTTTTTAAATATTCTCCAGGCAATATGTTATTCCCATTGAAAATGTTGTTGAATAATGACTTGTAGTTTACCCACAAAAATGTCAAATTTTAACAAAGTAAGGTTTTGACATCTCTAAAATCCATGTTTATCTATTTTGTAAAAGGGAAATGCTGGTTGTTTCTTTTAATAAGGCAGGGAAACGCGCTACATCTCTTGTTTCATACTTCTAATATCATACAAGTTTTTGAAAAAATATCAGATTTTGTATTTGCCATAGCTCTAAAAGGAAACAAATGTAAGAGTGAACCTTTTGGCCCTGTAACCATTGACCATATATATAACATTCACCAAAATATTTAAAAAATTGAAAGGGGTTATTTTGAAAAAAGATGTTATGAAGTCACCCCATTTTGGCGAACAGGGGTGGGGGTATGGCTGTCACAAAATTTTTGCGGAGCATATCTTGCCATTAGGTAATAAATATCACTAAAGTAGCAGTAGCTCTAGTTTTACGGCATCACCAAATTTGGATTAAAATATGAAAAATCAAATTTTTTCGCATTTTTGACGACCCCTAATACATGCCTAAAACAGGTCAGCACAAAATGCTTGTGATTTTCTCGAACTATGGTGACCAGACTGTTAAAATAAAAAGACCTAGTATTGTGAGCACTGTAGTCGGTGAGATATGAAGCCTCAAACATACAAATTTTGTTACAAATTTTTGTCAATTTTAGGCAGGGGGTATTGGATAGGCCAGATTACAAAAAGTATTTGACTTTTCACTATAATACTTGGAATTTCCTGTTAATACATACATATGCTTACTCTGACAAAGTTTGAAGGAAATCTGAAACTATGACTTGACGGATTTCACAAATTTTGGTCCTTCTTATATGGAATGACCCAATAGCTTATTGACCTATCATGCCTGTATGCACTGAGAACAGCGAAAGATGTAAAACTGAACCTTCATAGTCCCTAAGCTAAAGAATATAGGCAAGAACAGCATAAATTCATTGTAATATTGATAGAGATGCTGTAATAAGTATATTCTTGAAGAGAAATGGGCACCACCACCACCAACTGCTGGCATCTGATGCCCCAGGTGTAGAAATTCTTTTTACTTTGAGAGGCAAGGAGTGAGGGGGAGGGAGGGGGAGAGAGAGAAAGAGAGAGAGAGAGAGAGAGAGAGAGAGAGAGAGAGAGAGAGAGAGAGAGAGAGAGAGAGAGAGAGGGGGGGGAGGGAGAATGGAGAGAGAGAAAGAAGGGAGGAAGGAAATAAGGGAGCGAATTGACAAAAAGTCAGACAGCTATGGAATTCAGCTGCACTGTAGCATATATGATATATAGGCATGAGATGCAGACAAGTATCTATCTTAGTGTCTGTATTACACAGTATTCTGGAAGTAATGAGAGTATTAGACCCTTTCCTCTACTGAAGTCTTAGTGCTTACCTTTGCTAAGTCATTGATCACACTATAAAGCACACTGCTGTCTGATTGTATCACCCGGTCTTTTAGTGTGGGAAGAGCATCGACCATTGCATCCACACAATCTACAGGAATACCTACAAACAGACACACAGTCTACAGGAATACCTATAAACAGACACAGTCTACAGGAATACCTATAAACAGACACACAGTCTACAGGAATACCTATAAACAGACTCACAGTCTACAGGAATACCTATAAACAGACACTGTCTACAGGAATACCTATAAACATACACTGTCTACAGGAATACCTATAAACAGACACACACCCTACAGGAATACCTATAAACAGACACTGTCAACAGGAATACTTATAAACAGCCACAACCTACAGGAATACCTATAAACAAACACAAAGCCTACAGGAATACCTATAAACAGACACTGTCTACAGGAATACCTATAAACAGACTGTCTACAGAATACCTATAAACAGACACACAGTCTACAGGAATAACTATAAACAGACAAAGCCAACAGGAATACCTATAAACAGACACAGCCTACAGGAATACCTATAAACAGACACAAAGCCTACAGGAATACCTATAAACAGACACACAGTCTACAGGAATACCTATAAACAGAATCAGCCTACAGGAATACCTATAAACAGACACAGTCTACAGGAATGCCTATAGACAGACACTGTCCACAGGAATACCTATAAACAGACACAAAGCCCACAGGAATACCTATACAGACACAGCCTACAGGAATACCTATAAACAGACACTGTCTACAGGAATACCTATAAATTGACGCACAGTCTACAGGAATACCTATAAACAGACACTGTCTACAGGAATACCTATAAACAGACACAACCTACAGGAATACCTAAAAACAAACACAAAGCCTACATGAATACCTATAAACAGACACAGCCTACAGGAATACCTATACACAGACACAGCCTACAGGAATACCTATAAACAGACACACAGCCTACAGGAATACCTATATGACAAAGTGTACAGGAATACCTATAAACAGACACAAAGTCTACTGGAATACCTATAAACAGACACACAGTCTACAGGAATACCTATAAACAGACACACAGTCTACAGGAATACCTATAAACAGACACAGTCTACAGGAATATCTATAAACAGACACACAGTTTACATGAATATCTATAAACAAACACAGTCTACAGGAATACCTATAAACAGACACAGTCTAAAGAAATGGACGCTAACATTTGTAACAATATAAAAGCTAATGGCCACTAACCTCTCTAGCAATGTAAGAGCTACTGGTCACTAACCTCTATAGCAATGTAATAGCAATTGGCCACTGACCTCTATAGCAATGTCAGGACTAATGACCACTGACCTCTATAGCAATGTAAGAGCTAATGGCCACTAACCTCTATAGCAGTAAGAGCTAATGGGACTAACCTCTATCGCAACATAAGAGCTAATGGACACTGACCCCTATATCAATGTAAGAGCTAATGACAACTAACCTCTATAGCAATGTAAGAGCTAATGGACACTAACCTCTATAGCAATGTAAGAGCTAATGGACACTAACCTCTATAGCAATGTAAGAGCTAATGGTCACTAACCTCTATAGCAATGTAAGAGCTAATGGACACTGACCCCTATATCAATGTAAGAGCTAATGATCACTAACCTCTATAGCAATGTAAGAGTTAATGGCCACTAATCTCTATAGCAATGTAAGAGTTAATGGCCACTAATCTCTATAGCAATGTAAGAGCTAATGACCACTAACCTCTATAGCAAGGTAAGAGGTAATGGGACTAACCTCTATAGCAACATAAGAGCTAATGGCCACTGACCCCTATAGCAATGTAAGAGTAAATGCCCACTAATCTCTATAGCAATGTAAGAGCTAATGGGACTAACCTCTATAGCAATGTAAGAGCTAATGGCCACTAAACTCTATGGCAATGTAAGAGCTAATGACCACTGACCTCTATAGCAATGTAATAGCTAATGACCACTGACCTCTATAGCAATGTAAGGACTAATGGGACTAACCTCTATAGCAATGTAAGAGCTAATGGGACTAACCTCTATAGCACCATAGGAGCCACTGGCCACTGACCCCTATAGCAATGTAAGAGCTAATGATCACTAACCTCTATAGCAATGTAAGAGCTAATGGACACTAACCTCTATAGCAATGTAAGAGTTAATGGCCACTAACCTCTATAACAAGGTAAGAGGTAATGGGACTAACCTCTATAGCAACGTAAGAGCTAATGGCCACTGACCCCTATAGCAATGTAAGAGTAAATGGCCACTAATCTCTATAGCAATGTAAGAGCTAATGGGACTAACCTCTATAGCAATGTAAGAGCTAATGGCCACTAAACCATATGGCAATATAAGAGCTAATGACCACTGACCTCTATAGCAATGTAATAGCTAATGACCACTGACCTCTATAGCAATGTAAGGATTAATGGGACTAACCTCTATAGCAAGATAAGAGGTAATGGTCACTAACCTATATAGCAGTAAGAGCTAATGGGACTAATCTCTATAGCAACATAAGAGCTAATGGCCACTGACCCCTATAGCAACATAAGAGCTAATGGCCACTGACCCCTATAGCAATGTAAGAGCTAATGACCACAAAATCTCTATAGCAATGTAAGAGCTAATGACCACTAATCTCTATAGCAATGTAAGAGCTAATGACCACTAACCTCTATAGCAATGTAAGAGCTAATGGGACTAACTTCTATAGAAATGTAAGCGCTAATGGACACTAACCTCTATGGCAATGTAAGAGCTAATGGCCACTAATCTCTATAGCAATGTAAGAGCTAATGGGACTAACTTCTATAGAAATGTAAGAGCTAATGGGACTAACTTCTATAGAAATGTAAGCGCTAATGGACACTAACCTCTATGGCAATGTAAGAGCTAATGGCCACTAATCTCTATGGCAATGTAAGAGCTAATGGCCACTAATCTTTATAGCAATGTAAGAGCTAATGGGACTAACTTCTATAGAAATGTAAGAGCTAATGGGACTAACTTCTATAGAAATGTAAGAGCTAATGGACACTAACCACTATGGCAATGTAAGAGCTAATGACCAGTGACCTCTATAGCAATATAATAGCTAATGACCACTGACCTCTATAGCAATGTAAGGACTAATGAGCACTGACGTCTTTAGCAATGTAAGGACTAATGAGCACTGACGTCTATAGCAATGTAAGAGTTAATGGCCACTAACCTCTATAGCAATGTAAGAGCTAATGGTCACAGACCCCTATAACAATGTAAGAGCTAATGACCACTGACCTCTATAGCAATGCAAGAGCTAATGACCACTGACCTCTATAGCAATGTAAGAGCTAATGAGCACTGACCTCTATAGCAATGTAAGGACTAATGAGCACTGATGTCTATAGCAATGTAAGAGTTAATGGCCACTAACCTCTATAGCATTGTAAGAGCTAATGACCACTAACCTCTATAGCAATGTAAGAGCTAATGGTCACTGACCCCTATAACAATGGAAGAGCTAATGATCACTGACCTCTATAGCAATGTAAGAGCTAATGGCCACTAGCCTCTATAGCAATGTAAGAGCTAATGGCCACCAAACCCTACAGCAATGTAAGAGCTAATGGCCACTAACTTCTATAGCAATGTAAGAGCTAATGACCACTAACCTCTATAGCAATGTAAGAGCTAATGGCCACTAACCTCTATAGCAATGTAAGAGCTAATAGCCACTAACCTCTATAGCAATGCAAGAGCTAATGGTCACTGACCCCTATAACAATGTAAGAGCTAATAGCCACTAACCTCTATAGCAATGCAAGAGCTAATGGTCACTGACCTCTATAGCAATGTAAGAGCTAATGGTCACTAACCTCTATAGAAATGTAAGAGTTAATGGCCACTAACCTCTATAGCAATGTAAGAGCTAATGACCACTAACCTCTATAGCAATGTAAGAGCTAATGACCACTGACCTCTATGGCAATGTAAGGACTAATGAGCACTGACGTCTATAGCAATGTAAGAGCTAATGACCACTGACCTCTATAGCAATGCAAGAGCTAATGGCCACTAACCTCTACAGAAATGTAAGAGCTAATGACCACTAACCTCTATAGCAATGTAAGAGCTAATGGTCACTGACCCCTAAAACAATGTAAGAGCTAATGACCACTGACCTCTATAGCAATGTAATCGCTAATGACCACTGACCACTATAGCAATGTAAATACTAGTGACCACTGACCACTATAGCAATGTAAATACTAATGGTCACTAACTCATGCAGCACTTATAATATCCTGTTATATTACAACATAATCACTTAGTTCAAAATCAGAATCTACAGACTGCGGAGGGTTAACTAACAAAACCTTTTCATTTCACACCTCAAAAAAATATATCCAAGCAAAGATCATAAAAATTAATCAATTTTGTCAAACATTAATGCCAAGAAAGAATCCTATTTTGTGAAGTACCTTGATATCTCAGTTCAATTCTGAGCAATGTGTGGACAGTGTCTATGCCATTCTGCCTCGTTTCCAAGCATGGGTCACTGCAGCGTGGAAGTACTCGAGCAAGAATCACACCAAAATTATTAAAGCATGCTGCTGCCTGGGAAAAAAATCACACAAAACCATGTTATATATATAATAACAACAATTTCATTTAATTCATTCAAGATACAATCAGTAAGATCTGAAGCCTACATTGTGCTCCCAAGACTTCCTCTTACAATCAATAAGATCTGACGCCTACATTGTACTCCCCAGGCTTCCTCTGGCAATCAGTATGATCTGAAGCCTACATTGTACTCCTCAGGCTTCCTCTGATAATCAGCAAGATCTGAAGCCTACATTGTGCTCTTCAGGCTTCCTCTTACAATCAATAAGATCTGACACCTACATTATACTCCTCATGCTTCCTCTGACAATCAGTAAGATTTAAAGCCTACATTACACTCCTCAGGCTTCTTCTGACAATCAATAAGATCTGAAGCCTACATTGTACTCCCAAGACTTCCTCTTACAATCAATAAGATCTTACGCTTACATTGTATTCCCAAGACTTCCTCTACAATCAATAAGATCTGAAGTCTGCATTGTACTCCCAAGACTTGCTCTTACAATCAATAAGATCCGGATCCTACGTTGTATTCCCAAGACTTCCTCTTACAGTCAATAAGACCTGAAGCCTACATTGTACTCACCAGACTTCTTCTTACAATCAATAAGATCTGACGCCTACATTGTACTCCCCAGGCTTCCTCTGGCAATCAGTATGATCTGAAGTCTACATTGTACTGCTCAGGCTTCCACTGACAGTCAGTAAGATCTGAAGCCTACATTGTGCTCCTCAGGCTTCCTCTTACAATCAATAAGATCTGACGCCTACATTGTACTCCCCAGGCTTCTTCTGGCAATCAGTATGATCTGAAGTCTACATTGTACTCCTCATGCTTCCTCTGACAATCAGTAAGATTTAAAGCCCACATTGCGCTCCTCATGCTTCTTCTGACAATCAATAAGATCTGAAGCCTACATTGTACTCCCAAGTCTTCCTCTTACAAGCAATAAGATCCGGATCCTACATTGTATTCCCAAGACTTTCTCTGACAATCAGTATGATCTGAAGCCTACATTGTATTCCTCATGCGTCCTCTGACAATCAGTAAGATTTAAAGCCTACATTACACTCCTCAGGCTTCTTCTGACAATCAATAAGATCTGAACCCTACATTGTACTCCCAAGACTTCCTCTTACAAGCAATAAGATCCGGATCCTACATTGTATTCCCAAGACTTTCTCTGACAATCAGTATGATCTGAAGCCTACATTGTATTCCTCATGCGTCCTCTGACAATCAGTAAGATTTAAAGCCTACATTGCACTCCTCAGGCTTCTTCTGACAATCAGTAAGATCTGAAACCTACATTGTACTCCTCATGATTCCTCTGACAATCAGTAAGCTCTGAAGTTTACATTGTACTCAGTGTTGCCCACAACATCTGATTTTTGTGGGTCCCAAGGACCCCACACTCTCAGATTTGGGGGTCCCACTGTAAAATCGGGGGGTCCCATGGGGTCCTCATCTGAAATATAGGGGTCCCAGGGTTTTTTCTTAAAAAAACATTGATCTAATTATAAAGTACTTTATTAAACATGTTGAAAGCACTAGTTATGACATTGTGTAAATACTGGCAATGTATATATAGAGAATATTAACTATGCAGTGGTAAATTTTCAAAAATATGTATTCTGTGATCTACAATGGTGGCTAAAATTGATCTATTGAAATGGCCCTTGTATATTTAACTGATAACATTTGAACTGCATGTCAATAAACAATAACTTAAAGCACTGTACTTGTTTGTTGTCTGATAAACCAACCAACCTACATTGACACCCTTGTATGATTAACATTTCCAAAGACCACTACATTAGTAATTAGCAAAGACCACTGCATTAGTTTTTCTATTAAACCCTGACTTGACTTTGGACGAATTGAAAAATTACGAGTGTCTGGGGCGAGTTTTCTCAAGGACGACTTGACCTTCTTCGATATAATGCGCGCATATTTTTTATAATGTAACTGGAACCTCTAAATATAGTGGAATACATAAGCTAAAATCAGACAAAACAATAATTTATCAAAAGTAATCTGTATAAATCAGATTAAACTGCGTAATTAGTGAAAATATATCAACCAATAACCGGATAACCCTAATTCATAGGAAGGAACTATGTAACGCGATTGCTTATCCGGGGATCGACGATATCGTTGAACCTCGCTGCTGGGATGAGCTTTTTAGTTGATAAATTGGGAACACCTAACGATCGAGTATTGTTAAACATTATAAACACTGATCCATCAGTCAATCAATCAGCCGCTATTACTAAATAAAAGACAGCGTATAGCGCGTATTGATACCGTTATTCAAACAGCAATACAAAGACACCGCCGCTAATCCGACAAATGGCCATTCAAATGTAAAAGATATCACAATATCTTCCATATGCTCCTTCATCCATTTAGATATTTTGATAAGTAAATAGAAAAAAAATATTTTGCCTGTTAGTCGTGCTTTAGGCAAGTAGGCATGCGCAAATTAATTTCAAAATATTAAGCATATTAGAGATAACAACTTTGTGATCTGTCCAATGTTCTGAGCTGTGAAAGGGTTACGACGCCCAGACACGTTTGTATACGCTTGATCAGTTGTATTGGATTTCTCAAGGTGAGTTCCTCTAGAGGGAAATTCCGCTGTTACCCAATCAAATACGTCACACTGACGTTTAGCACAACAGACAGAAACATGGCGGGTAGTTTTTCAATTTGTAGGCCAAACAAGGCGACTGACATCGGACTTGTAAACTTATTATTTATAAAATAAAAAATTAGATCAAATGGAATACTAAGGATGATCTGGGGATTGTGTTTACAATTAATTTTGGCGGTTGAATCTAATTTATGGGCATTAACAACTTTGAGTTGTGCAAGAAAACATACAACAAATCATAGTCTTAAACAACGCAGTAAGTTCGTTTTTATTGAACACAATACATTAGGTATATTTTTAAAAGTAAAGTTACCAGTTTCCGTTACACTTTTTACTGCGTCCCTCGTGCGTCCTCGGGGACGCAGAGGGTTCATTTGTATGCGTCCCTCTGCCATTTTTATGCGTATATACGCGCAAAAGGACGCATAAGGGCAACTCTGATTGTACTCCCTAGGCGTCATCTGACAATCAGCAAGAACTGAAGACTACATTGTATTCCCCAGGCTTCCTCTGACAATCAGCATGATCTGAATCGCATAGTGTACTCCTCAGGCTTCCTCTGACAATCAGCAAGATCTGAAGCCTACATTATACTCCCCAGGATTTTTCTGACAATCAGAAGGATCTGAAGGCTACATTGTACTCCCCAGGCTTCCTCTGACAATCAATAAGCTCTGAAACCTACAGATGTATGCATGTGGTCGAGGTAAAAATGTGTGATATACTCACCTGAATTGTATCTGTCAGCATGTGGTCGAGGTAGAAGAGTGTGATATACTCACCTGAATTGTATCTGTCAGCATGTGGTCGAGGTAGAAGAGTGTAATATACTCACCTGAATTGTATCTGTCAGCATGTGGTCGAGGTAGAAGAGTATGATATACTCACCTGAATTGTATCTGTCAGCATGTGGTCGAGGTAGAAGAGTGTAATATACTCACCTGAATTGTATCTGTTAGCATGTGGTCGAGGCAGAAGAGTGTAATATACTCACCTGAATTGTATCTGTCAGCATGTGGTCCAGGTAGAAGAGTGTAATATACTCACCTGAATTGTATCTGTCAGCATGTGGTCGAGGTAGAAGAGTGTAATATACTCACCTGAATTGTATCTGTCAGCATGTGGTCGAGGTAGAAGAGTGTAATATACTCACCTGAATTGTATCTGTCAGCATGTGGTCGAGGCAGAAGAGTGTAATATACTCACCTGAATTGTATCTGTCAGCATGTGGTCCAGGTAGAAGAGTGTAATATACTCACCTGAATTGTATCTGTCAGCATGTGGTCGAGGTAGAAGAGTGTAATATACTCACCTGAATTGTATCTGTCCGCATGTGATCAAGGTAGAAGAGTGTAATATACTCACCTGAATTGTATCTGTCAGCATGTGGTCGAGGTAGAAAAGTGTAATATACTCACCTGAATTGTATCTGTCAGAATGTGCGCGAGGTAGAAGAGTGTAATATACCCACCTGAATTGTATCTGTCAGCATGTGGTCGAGGTAGAAGAGTGTAATATACTCACCTGAATTGTATGTCAGCATGTGGTCGAGGTAGAAGAGTGTAATATACTCACCTGAATTGTATCTGTCAGCATGTGGTCGAGGTAGAAGAGTGTAATATACTCACCTGAATTGTGTCTGTCAGCATGTAGTCGAGGTAGAAGAGTGTAATATACTCACCTGAATTGTATCTGTCAGCATGTGGTCGAGGTAGAAGAGTGTAATATACTCACCTGAATTCTATCTGTCAGCATGTGGTCAAGGTAGAAGAGTGTAATATACTCACCTGAATTGTATCTGTCAGCATGTGGTCGAGGTAGAAGAGTGTAATATACTCACCTGAATTGTATCTGTCAGCATGTGGTCGAGGTAAAAGCGTGTGATGACTAGACATGTGTTCATGGCTCGCTTTCGCTCATGCTCATTTACAGACAGTAACCATGGCACCAAATGCTGAAGAAAGAAAGCATGAGAACCAATTATTTATAAAGAAAATACACACTAAAACACTACATCATGGTGATCATACCCAGGTATATTACATTCCACAAAGCTATCTAGTGCAGTTATTAACTGAAACACATTAGATCCAAGTGGTACAGTTTAACAGGCTATGTTATCTCAAAATAAGTAAAATCTAGGATTTCTCTTTTTCATGAGAGAGTTCCCAACAGCGCTTGCATCGAGATGATAAGCCAAGATAGATAATAATTAACAGGCTTAGACTTAACAAATGAAATGAGCGAGAAAAATGACCACGGCTCTGTGGGGAGGACAGGCCGGATCTTATTGTGATACTCTTTCAGGAAAAAGAGATATCCTGGATTTTCCATATTTCACTTCGAGAATATACTTACCATCCCTGAATACTCTTGATACATCCATAATTTATAAGGGAATTCGGAGGGAAGGGAGGCGTGGTCAGAAGACATAATTTTCCAGAAAAGAGTTAATTATTCTTTTGTTTATGGAAGGATAAAAGTCAACTAGGGTCGTTTGAATTGCAAACCAAGAAGTGAAGGAGCAATCAGATGACACAACCAAAGCAAGGGAAATAATCGCTTCGCAAAATACACATAACTCCCTCTTTTTAATAGATGGGCATGGCAATTGTATCGATGTCCTACACACTCTCTATACTAGTGGCAAAGTATTATAGGACATGGAACAAATGTTCTTCACATTCAAATACTCTCGATAATCAAGACCGATAATGAAAACAGGAACCATCACTATTTTAGTTACATAGAGACTAAACGAAATCTAGGATTTCTTTTTTCACGAGAGAGTTGATACTTACCTCCCTAATACTTTTGATATTGCTAAATATTGGCTTTCACTCAATAAACACTCAGATTTAAAACAGTTAGGTGCCCCTACTGGGCAGGGAGTCAGAGCGTAGTCTGGCGGATGCCAGCCCCACCACCGCGCATGCGCAGACTAGCACTTCCTCTGACTAGATTATTGGCTGACACACATGCAACTATTAAGAGCCTGAAGACCGAGCCTCTGTGGGGTGGAGAGGCCGGGTCCGTATCTAGGGAGGTAAGTATCAACTCTCTCGTGAAAAAAGAAATCCTAGATTTCGTTTATTTCACTTCAAGAGTATACTTACCTCCCTAATACTTTTGATATTGCCAGAATTCGAAAGTGAATCTGGCGGGAGGGAGGCGAGGTCAAAAGACCAGCTCATCCCTATACGCTTTTCTGCGTTTAAGGCACTTAAACTTCTGAAACTGTAAGAAAAAACAGTCAGGATTTGACTAACCATCGGATAACACCACCGATGTATGAGAGATGACCGAATGTCATATGCGCTCCCCCCCCTCCTTCCTGGGAGGAAGAGTCGACTGACCTCAATGTCCTATACGCTCTCTACGTACAAGTGCCATGTACTACAGGACAGAGACGAAAAAGCTCCATTTTCGTAACTCTCAACAATGAACCACACAAATACACAAACCATCACCATATTAATAACGGGTAATCGTGACAATACAATCAACAACGGACAACACATGAACAAGACTGACCTTGTTGAAAATGGCTGCTGACATCATCTTCCCATCGGTAAAGACTGATGCAGGCCCAAAAAAGTGGGTGTTTCCATAAATTAATTGTGAAATATATAAGTAATGAGGAAAAAACCTCCTCAAAAAATATAAACCGATTTATTTTTTCAAAACCGACAAGGCGAGAGGATTAGAGGTGTCACGGAGATAATGGTCTGTAAAACTTGACTCACAGTGCCACTGAGCCACCGACATAATATCATCCACAGGGACCCCATTAAATAGGGCCGTGGATGTCACTACGCCGCGGACACTGTGAGCCTTGGCCACGTCAACCTGCTTCCCGGTGGCGGATTTATGGCAAAACTGAATGCATTCCACAATCCACCTGGAAATGGTGTCCTTAGAAGCCCTCCCATGGGGTTCAATATATGACAACCATAACGCTGACTGGTCGGTGCGCCATGCCGCCGTACGTTGTTTGTACCGGCGCAGCGCCCGGACGGGACACCATGCTTTAGAATTAGGATCATATCTAGTTAAAGCAGGCAAAATAATAGGTTGACCTGGATATTTCAACGACTGATTTTTAGCCAAGAAATTAATCCTAGGTAGCAGCTTAAGGCCTTCCCCTGAAACCACAAAACGGTCATCCTCGGCTGATAAGGCATGAATTTCACTCCTACGCCTAGCCGAGGCCGCAGCAATTAAAAACACAGTCTTCAGTGTTAATAGTTTCATAGAAATGGAACTAAGTGGTTCAAAAGGCTTATCACCTAGTACTTGAAGCACTAGCGATAAACTCCAAGACGGAATCACAGGTGGATTCCTTGGTCTTAGATTGCCCATGCCTTTAATTAATACATTCAATGTATTTACTTCATCACTTCCCCTCTTAGCCAAGCAAGGAATAACAGACATTAATGCTGACTTATAACCAGCAATAGAGTTAGGCTTGAGGCTATAGGCATCATAGAGGTGACAGAGGAAATCAGCTACTACTTGAATAGATGAATCCATTGGATCAATACATCTTTTTGAGCACCATTCTGCAAATCTGTTGATTTTATAATTATATGCTCTGGAGGTTGACCCCCTCCTGGCTTTGGCCATAAACATGGCTGCTTGCTCAGAAAAGCCCTCCTTAATTCTAGATTCCTTGACAACATCCACGCAGTCAATCTGAACATTGACGGATTGTTGTGAAGGGCCTTGCCCTGGAAGATAATATCGTCCATCAGAGGCAGAGGAACCGGATTGCAGACCAGAAGGTCCAGCAGATCCGTATACCATGCTCGGCTTGGCCAATCCGGGGCGATCAGAAGCACTTGGCATTCCTCTTGTCTGATTTTCTGAAGAATTTTTGGAATCAGGATTGCTGGAGGGAATGCGTATGCATACATTCTCCCCCAGCTGATAGCTAACGCATCTGTTGCGAAAGCGCTTGGATCCGGAATCGCAGAGACGTACGTCGTCATCTTCGCATTCTTCTTCGTTGCGAACAAATCGATGTTGGGTTTCCCCCAATGGTCGAACAGACGATCCGCCACACATTGATTTAGTTGCCATTCCGTGGGTAAAACACTCATCCTTCGGCTCAATGAGTCTGCTAGCAGGTTTAACCTTCCCGGAATATGAACTGCTTTCAAGGTAATCTGGTGATCCAGACACCAACAAAGCAGTTTCCATGTCATCATACAGAGACTGGGCGACTTCGTTCCGCCCTGGCGGTTTATGTAAGTCACAACTGTTGAGTTGTCTGAACGAATAAGAACAATCTTGCCCTGAACTTTCTGTAAGAAATGTTCCAGGCCCAGGACTACTGCTCTTAGCTCCAGTAGATTTATATGTTCCTGTGACTGTTCCAGATTCCAAAGCCCTGATATCGTGGATTCTTCCAGGCAAGCTCCCCAGCCCTCCATCGATGCATCTGTATACACAGTCACCTGAGGGTGGGGAGGGGTTAGCAAAACCCCCGGCAAGAGATTCTCTGTATTCAACCACCATTGCAGGTGGTGAATCAGAGGCGCCAACACTGACACATTCGAGTCCAGCGAACCTGTACTCTGGGTCCATTGTGTCATGAGAAACAACTGGATCGGCCGCCTGCGTAAGGCGGCCTGAGGAATGACTGGTTCCAACGAAACCATCAACCCCAGCATTCTCAAGTAAACCCGTGCCAGGACATGACGACTGTCGCACACTGACTGAATCAACGAGATGAGTATTTGAACTCTCTCCTGAGTAGGATAAACATATCCTGTCTCTAGATCGAAGAACATCCCCAGGTAAACAAACTTCTGGGATGGAGTCAGCTCTGATTTTGGGAAATTGATCATCCAGCCCAAGTCTGTGAGAATTTTCAAAACAATCTCCAGATTGGCGGACAAACTTTCCCGGGTGTGCGCTTTCAACAGCCAGTCGTCTATGTACGTGTGGACTGCTATGCTTCTCCTGCGGAGGTATGCTGTGATCGCAAGAACCACACGGGTGAAAACCCGAGGAGCCGTGGAAATTCCGAAGGGCAACACCCTGAATTCCCACTGTCTGCCCTGGAATGCAAATCTCAGGAAGCGACAGAAACTCCCGTGGATGGGGATGTGGAAATAAGCGTCCTTCAAATCTATCGACGCCGTCCACATCCCCCTCTCCAACCCCGCCAACACCGAGCGCACCGTTTCCATCTTGAAACTGGGCGTCTCGATGAACTTGTTCAATGGCTTGAGGTTGAGAATCGGTCTCCACCCACCGGTGCGTTTTGTTACTAAGAACAGGGTTGAATAGAAGCCCGGACACCTTTGTGCCGGCTGAATAGCTCCCTTTTGTATGAGGGAATTTATCTCCTCCTCGATACACAACCTTTGCTCTGGATCTCTCGGAATGGGAGTCCAGACTGGCACCAGAGACAGTCGCGACGGCGGGCCTGTCACCCACTCTGGATGATACCCGACGGAAAGCCATCGCAAGACTAAACGGTCCTGAGTTAACCGTTCCCACTCTTGCATGTGGCCGGCTAGCCGGCCTCCCACCGGCCCACCGGTGGCTGCCTGGCTGACGGCGGCTGAGGAACCTGCGCCCCCCTCGCTGCTGGCCGAATCGCACGCGGCCGAGGCCGACGCTGCGACGGTGGCTGGCCACTGACCTGGCCAGCACCACCTCGAGCCTGCAGGGGACGATACGCCGGGGCCGCGGCGCGAGCGTTAGCACGACGCAGCACATCAAACTGCTCGCGCAGCGCCCTCTGGTTATTCACCAGGGTGACCGTCTCCTGGAGGTGGCGACATCCCTCACCTCCAAAAAGACCAGGGCCCGTCATAGGCGTACGCAGTAGCCTATTGTACAGGTCCTGAGACGGGCACAGATTGTCCAGGGCAAACGTGCGTCTTGCCCTGACACTCTTGGTCACCGCCCGAGTCACACAGTCCAGCGCCAGGTTAATACCATCCTGGATGGTTCGCTGGACAGTGACCGGACTTGGCTGGCGCGATGCGGATGCCGTTACTACCCCCTGTAACAGCTGGGAGACGTGGGACAGAGCGGCAATCGAAGCCCTCCCACTCTCCTCCGCATCACGCAACGCGGTATTCGCCGAACGCAACGCGTTCGCGCACAAGACACCCGCGTCAGAACGGGTGCCTGGCCGCGCATCCTCACCCAAAGCCGCGCGGTCATCCAAGCTGGGCTTGGGTACCACACCGTACCGCTGGTAATCCAGGGGCACGATGCGACAACGCCTGGCCACCTCGCGAGGGGCCTTCGCGAGACGTCCACTCGACTTAATGGACGACTCCGCCGCCTTGAACATGTCAACGACATGCTCCGCCAGCGGCAGAGAAGGCATAGCGTTAGCAGTCGGTTTCCCAGCTAACCACGGCGTGTGAACACGCTGGCTAGCCGACTGCTCCACGGGCAGATCAGGCCTAACGCTCACCAACCACTGGCAAGCGTCATACCAATCCTCCTCCGTGGCTAACTGCGAGCGCTCTACAAGACGGGGTCCTTCGTCTTCCTCCTGAGCGCAAGCAGTAGAGCTTGACGGCGGGTATGCTGATACACCTGGCAAGCCAGGGAAAACACGCGGGCCTGACAGCACCGGCATGAGAATATCACTGGTTTGACCAGGAGCAGGCACCGTGGCAGAGCGCGGGGTATATATAGTCTCACCACGGGCCCGGCCAGCACCAGCAACACCCTCAGCAAGCCGAGGTATGCGGTACCGCTGGCCATCAGCAGCGCCCTGGGCCACCACCTGAGCCGCGGACTTTACTCCAGGGTGAGTAAAACCGTGGAATAAGGCGCCTGTATTCCCCGCGAGGGGTGCACAAACGTCTTCATCCATGTCCACGTCGTCAGACGGCGACCCTAGCAGGTAATCCTCATTACCCTGGTCAGAAAGATTAGACCCCGGGTCAGCAAAGAGAGCTAACCCGGGCTGACCAGGAACGGTGCCATAGGAGGTACTGGCCACCGCGGCGTGCGGATACCCCTGGACTGATAAGCAGCCCGCGGGTTCCAGCGACAACCGTCCACGGTCCCCTATCGGCGCGGCAATAAGCCTGCTGCCAGGGCCATGGAACGCCCCCTCTAATGGGGCCACCTCTGGATCGTCGAACAACGGAAGCGGACTAAGGAAAATCGATCCAGAGGCGGGGATTACCTGCTCCGAAGCCGATGACGAGGACAGTAAAGGATTTGGTCCAGGAAGCATGCCACGAAGCAACCCTGGAACCAAATCCTTTATTGTCCTCTTCATCTCTCCCAACATCTCGGTCCGGAAGGCCTCCATATCCACCGCGGACGAGACCTTCCCCTTACCCTTCCTACTTACAACCTCTCGTTTCCGCTTCTTCTTCTTCTCCTCCTCTACCACCTTGTCCGTCGCCTGTAAGCAGCACAAGAATTCGGACATTAACTCGCCCCCCCAGTGCTTACATATGTCACAATTAACAAATGGACCACAAGGGCTACATTGACAGCACAGATGCGGCCAGAACTTATCCAGAAGAAAACGACCACAGGACGCGCAACCCGGTCCCTGAAACAGGGCAAAGGACAAGGAGTATGAGCAACTAGTTAAGCTTAGAAACTCAATCCAACTCAAAGAGAAGGAAAAAACGATCATAAAGATCAATATACATCAGAAACAGCATAGCGCTTGAATTGCTGATAAACACATAGCCAGGCTGATTATGACGTCATTAATCCCGTGACAGGAAAAATTCGATCCCAACAAAACATCCAAGTGCAAGGACGAATTGTATGCTGAATGGATAAGTTGACTACACAACCATCAGATACATATAGATAACTCTTTTCTGGCAAAAATGTTAATTATCTCCCTTTGTTTGTTTACAATAATTAACATCACCACATTATCAATAACTAGATACCTGACACTTTGTATAGACAAACCATCCAACGTGACGAACGGAGAACTCCACCATCTGCACGCCTCTTAACTCTCTCCACCTCATGGGGAAGGAATTGGATCAAGAGGGCAAAGTGAGACCTTTATACTAGGCCTCCAACTCACTGGACATATTTTTCTTTTGGTTAGATAACCTAACAGTGTTAGTAGGAAATGGAACCATGGTGGAGAGAAAACTAACTCTCAGCAACTGTGATGTCACCACCTAGCGTCATACAGACCTGTGGACATAAACAGAAAGAGAAATTAGTCCTAGGTAGCACCGAGTTGACCTAAACCAACTAACTAAGGCGCTTATCACGGTAAACGCGAGTCCCGGAAACACAATACACCGGGAAGAAAACTCGCTAATTTTACTAGAAGTCACCTGATTTAAAGGTCCTAAGTCCTCCTTTGGCGAATTGATACTTCCCGCCATCCAAAAAAGTGACTATCACACCAAACAACACCACTTAAACTAGTTTAAGATAAAGAAAAGCTTCAGCACAAAAAGACATGTGTGAACTCTCTGCCAATAATCTAGCAAAGAGGAAGTGCTAGTCTGCGCATGCGCGGTGGTGGGGCTGGCATCCGCCAGACTACGCTCTGACTCCCTGCCCAGTAGGGGCACCTAACTGTTTTAAATCTGAGTGTTTATTGAGTGAAAGCCAATATTTAGCAATATCAAAAGTATTAGGGAGGTAAGTATACTCTTGAAGTGAAATAATATGTGACACAATGACACAGCATACGCATCGGACTGACCTTATTTGAAGGATGATGATAGCTTACACAGTTTGATGTAAAGATATGTTTGTGTGAGTGCTCCTCGATCATTGATAAAACACATGCGATTGGTGATGAGCTAAAGATTGTATTTCAATGTTTCAGAATCACTAAGGCTAGGTTTTGTGTGTCATGGAGATAATTGTCAGTAAAATTTGACTCACAATGCAACTTGGCTATGGTCATAATATCTTCCACGGACACTCCTTTAAAGAGCCATGGAGGCCACTATGCCATGAACACTGTGAGCCTTGGCCAGATCTACCCACCTACTGCTAGCAGATTTGTGGCAAAATTGGATACGGTCCACAATCCACCGTGAAATGGTATCCCTGGAAGCCCTTCCATGGGGTTCAATGTAGGATAGCCATAGAGAAATAGTGTTTGTCCGCCATTCTTCTGTACATTCCTTGTATCAGAGCAATGCAAGGACTGGACACCAGACCCTTGAGTTTGGGTCAAATCTTGTTTATACAGATAGAATAATATGCTGACCAGGGTATTTCAAAGAATGGTTCTTATTCATAAAATTAAGCCCACCCCCCCCCCCCTCCCCCTTCTTGGGAAAGGAGATGTTATGACCTCAATGTCCCATACACTCCCTAAGTACTAGTGCTAAAGTAATATACGACATCAGATGAAGAGGCTTCATTTTCGTATACTCTCAGGAAATGAACCCCATAAAACACGAATCATCACCATATTAGCATAAAGGGTAATGTAAAAATGACAAAAAAACAAAAAACAACATAAGACTTACCTTGAAATCTTTGCCCATGCCATCAACTTCCCCATGGTGAAGATTGATGTAGCACGGTCAAGTGGTTGTTTCCATTGTTTAAATGTGCTGTCTATAAACAGTGAGAAAACCTCATCAAAAACTATGTACACCTAATTCTATTTTCAAAATCGATAAGGCGAGAGGATTAGTGGTGTCACGAAGATAAAGGTCAGTAAAACTTGACTCACAGTGCTACTGGGCTACCGACATAATGTCATCCACCAGTACCTCGTTAAACAGGGTGGTGGATGCACTACACCACAGACACTGTGAGCCTTGGCCATGTCAACTTGTTTACCACTGGCGGATTTATGGCAAAACTGGATACATTCCACAATCCACCTGGAAATCGTGTCCTTAGACGCCCTTCCATGGGGTTCAATATATGACAACCATAACGATGCTGGGTCCATCCACTATTCTTCGGTACATTGTTTGTACCTGTTTACTGCGTGGACTGGTTTAAGTAGGATGATATCTAGTCTAATCTGATAAAATTATAGGTTGACCTGGCTATTTCAATGACTGATTTTTAGCCATGAAATTAATCTTAGGTAGGAACCTAAGGCCTTCCCCTGAAACCACATAACATCTGCCTCGGCGGATAAAGCATGAATTTTGCTTTTCCACCTTGCTGAGGCTGCAGCAATTAAAAATACAGTTCTAAGGGTCAACAATTTCATTGAAATGGAACTTAGTGGTTCAAAGGGTTTATCAGCTAGAACTTGAAACGCTAGAGATAAACTACAAGACGGGATCGTTGGTGGATTTCTAGGTCTTAGATTAACCATGCCTTTAATTAAAGTATTTAAACTACTTACTTCGTCACTTCCCTTATTAGCCAAGCAAGGGATAACAGACATTAAAGCCGACTTGTATCCCGCAATAGAATTAGATTTAAGGATGTAGGCATCATACATGTGACAGAGGAAATTGGCTACTACCCGAATAGATGAATCCATTGGATTAATACATCTTTTTGGGCACAATTCTGCAAATCTGTTGATTTTATAATTATATGCTCTGGAGATTGATCCCGTCTGGTTTTGGCCATAAACATGGCTCCTGGCTCAGAAAAGCCCTCCTTAATTTTTTATTCCTTGACAAAATCCACGCAGTCAATTTGAACATTGAGAGATTGTTGTGAAGGGTCTTGCCCTGGAAGATTATGTCATCCATCAGAGGCAGAGGAACAGGATTGCAGACCAGAAGCTCCAGCAGATCCATGTACCATGATCAGCTTGGCCAATTTGGGGCGATCAGAAGCACTTGGCACTCCTCCTGCCTGATTTTCTGAAGAATTTTGGAATCAGGATTGCTGACGGGTATGCGTATGCATATATTTCCTCCCAACTGATAACTGGCGCATCTGTCATGATAGCGCTCGGATCTAGAATCAGAGAGATGTATGTTGTTATCTTTACGTTTTTCTTCATTGCGAATAAATCTATGTTGGGTTTTCCCCAGTGGTTGAACAGACGATCTGCCACTCTGTCACACATTGATTTAGTTGCCATTCCGTAGGTAAAACACTCATCATTCGGCTCAATGAGTCTGTTAACAGATTTAACCTTCCCGGAATATGCACTGCTTTCAAGGTGATCGCATGATCTAGGCACCAGCAAAGCTGTTTCCATGTCATCATACAGAGACTGGGCGACTTCGTTCCGCCCTGGCGGTTTATGTAAGTCACCACTGTTGAGTTGTCTGATCGAACCAGAACTATCTTGCCCTGGAATTTCTCTTGTATTTTGAGTCCAGATCCGAACCAGAGACAGCTGCAATGGCGGGCCTACTGCCCAGTCGGGCTGTACCTGACTGAAAGCCATCGCAAGACTAAATGGTCCTGAGACAACCGCTCCCACCAGTGGCACCGTCTCTGATTCTTGTAGCGCTGAAGTGGCTCCTGTGGTAACCAGCCCATCAGTTAAGGTTACCATGACCAGATCCCCTTGCGCCTCAGCCAGTGCCACGCTGGAGGAGCCAAAGAGACTAGGACCCGACATAGGCATACGCAGCATCCTATTGTAGAGATCCGGTGATGGCCACAGATTCTCTAGCGTGAATATGCGCCTCACTTCTAGTGACGGCACGTGTCTTGCAATCCAGAGCCAGGTGAGCCATCAGCTCTAACCTGGGCTACCTTCTGGGCCGTGAAAGCTACTCCTACATGAGTAACACTACAGAGAACATCCATGCTCACCATGAAGGGGTGGATGTCTGATTCCATGGTCATGCCTCCATCAGGAGAGTCCAACAGATAGTCCTCTTCTTCTTGGCCTGAAAGATTAGGCTCCAGGTCAGCAAAGACAGCTAACCCAGACTGGTCAGGAAAAGTACCGTAAGAGGGTATGACATGAGTGGGAGGCTGCTCCATGGGACCCATAAAGATGGACCCAGAGGCCATCACTCCTGCTCCTGGATCCAATGACGAAACAAATCTCAAGCTGTGATCAACTGGAGCCACCTAAGAGTCTGACTGGAAAACTTGGAAACCCCTATCATAGAACTCAGACTCAGAGGCGGGGGACTATCTGATCAGGGCCAGACAAAGAAGGCAATGAATTACCTGGTCCAGGAAGCATGCTGTGAAGCAACTCGGGTACCAGGTCCTTAATTGTCTTTTTCATCTCCCCCATCATCTCAACAATATTACCCTTTCCATCACTTATACCTTCGCATTCCTTCATGAGGTGCTTCTCCTCATCACTCGCCCTGTCCGTCGCCTGTACTTTAACAAATTCACCCACTGTTAACAAACATCACATTTAAGGATGGGACCACAAGTACTGTATCTAGTACAGACATGGGGAGCAAACTTGGGCTTGAGAAACCTCCCACTGGAGCCAGAACCACTAGTCTTCTGAAAATTTTAATATGAAGACAATGAGTTTTTTAGTCATAGGCTAAAAAATTACATAACAGGGAGCAACAGTACATAAATTAATTCTTAGAAAGTTGCTAAAGATAATACAGTGGATACCTAATGAATTATTGAAAGTAAATAAAGGGCGGATAATGACGTTATCTCTTCAATAAATCCAAAAAAGATAATCAGTATGTGAAACATCATCCATGTGTAAAGATGAATTGTATTCAACACACAAGAGCATAATCAATGGTGATGAATAAGGCAATAACCTATGCCAACCAAGAGAGAAACAGAAGAAATAATTTTGGCAGCAGATTTTAACAATATTTTCAAATAGTTTAAAGTGCCATATCTTCATAACCCTAGAGTACCTGCATCTTTAGCATAGACATACTACCATATCCATCACTCTTAAGTAATCCATCATTTCACATGCCTCTCCACCATAAATAATAAAGGAACAATGGGGAAGAGAGAGAAAAGCTACAACTCATACGGCGAGCTCTCGACTCTCTAGGCATAAACATTCCTAACAGAGAACGGGTGAATGGTGGAGAGAATTTCATCACAGACCAGTTCCATAACCATACCAGGTACCTGTGGACACAAAAAACAGTGATTAGAAATTCAAGGCGCCAAAATATAATTTTACCAGTTTACATGGAGATAAAAATGTCTAAAATGAATCCCGGAAACACATAACAATGCGAAACTCCGGCAAAATTTACACAAAATAATAATTAAAGGGACATGATTGCTTTGTCCCTGCCCTCCATCCATTTCACATGCCTCTCCACCATTAACAAGAGGCCCAATGCCTTAACACTCACCCGGACCATTAGCATTTGATCTAAAGCATTTGAACAGACATAATACTTTAACTTCAGCAGCAAGAAGGCATAAAATACAAAACCGGAATTCAGTAGAAATTATATTTAGTGGGAAATAATGATGGACGCTGACCACACAATCAGATTGAAGCTTAGATTTTGATTGGTCCATGACAAGCATGTTTTTTCAAGGAACAAATTCTCCTGAACAAACTTTAATCACCCTTAGGTATTGATGAAATTAAATGTAACAAGTTTCAGCCTGCTCCGTACAGCAATTCCTAAGATGACAGTTTTGAGAACAAGACAGTCGCTCGAACAAGCAGTTAATGAGTAGTACTTAGCATTGTAAACGATTTGCCGCCATTTTTCCGAAAATCCAAGATGGCTACCAAAAAAAGAATGAAGCAGTCAAATTTTGTATACCAATTTTGAAGCGTACCAACCAAGTTTGCTTCAAATCGGCAAATGCGGTTAATGAGGAGGCTTTTAATTGATTTCCAGAAAATCCAAGATGGCCACTGAAAAAATTGAGCAATCAAAATTCTCGTTAGACGTGTTGAGGCATACCAAGATAGAATTAGTCTACCCAAGTTCCGTTGAAGTTGGGTCATTTATATCGGAGGAGTAGCATTCTAAATGATTTCCAGAATTTTTTTGCAAAATCCAAGATGGCCACCAGAAAGACTGATCAATCAAAATTCTGTATAGAATTTCTGGAACCTACCACCATAGGATCCTTCCAGCCAAATTTGGTTGAAATCCGTCAAAGCATAAATGAGGAGATGCGATTTGGCAGACGGATGGACGGACGGACGATGGACAGCCGCCATGGCATAAGCTCACTTGGCCCTTCAGGCAAGGTGAGCTAATAATAAAGGGGGCATGGGGAAGAGAGAAGCTACAACTCATATGATGAGCTCTCGACTCTAGGCATAAACATTCCTAACAGGGAAGGGATGAAAGGTGGAGAGAATTTCATCACAAAGCATTTCTATATCCATTCCATGTACGTGTGGAAACAAAAACAAAGTAATAGAAATTCAAGGTGTCAATATATAATTTTACCAGTTTACAAGGCGCTAAAAATGTCTAAAATGAATCCCCAAACACATAACAATGCGAAAGAGCAGCAAAATTTAGACAAAATAATAATTAACACCCGATTGCTTGGTCCCTGCACGCCATCGGGCTATCTAGAGAGATCAGACATTTAAATAACCAAGATTTCAATATTGAGTTGAAAAGAGCAAAACTAGCTTGGAAAATGAGAAAGTATGTGATTATTGTATAAATTAAGAGGAAGTGACAGCCTGCCTGGTCGCCTCTAATTCCGATGTACTGTGGAGAATGACACACTGCCCTCTGAGGAAGACCCAGCTTTCCGGTTTCGTCATCCTCTGGCACACAGCCATGTTGAGATTTTTTTTTTACCCGCCCAGACCCGTGCATCTCCAAGGAGATGGCTGGCCGCCCTAGGAATGCATCCATGGGACAGCGTCGCAAGCCCCAAGACCAGAAAAGACCGAGAGCCAATCCGAGGAACTCTTAATTTGGTGTGAACAGCATCCGCATCAGTGATCCAGGCACATCGGATCGCTGTGTCGATCCAGAGGAATATGAGGAACAGGAATGCTTGCGCGATGACTGGCTACCCGGTCCTTCCGTGCGACAACAGACCCGGTCTCGACTGCTGGGGGGGGGGGGGCCACATCTAGTCTGTCATCCTATGATTCAGACCAATCAGATAAACAGTGATGACAGACTTATCATCCAGAAACAAATTTTCGAGATGGCCATCTGTGGCTGGCGTCCATCTGGGATTTTGGATCATCGTCAATTTCGATGTTTCTTTCCCAGACCTAGTCTAACCACTGTATGAAGTTTCAAAGTGATCTGATAAATGGTAATGGCGTTATCATCTGGAAACCATTCTGCCACCCGCCCGCCTGCCCATCCGCCCAGAGCTCTCCATCACATAATACCCTACACATTTTTTTGCCGGGTATAAAAATGATTGTAAGAGATGGACGGACAGATGGATATATGGATAGCACAGTTTAGGTTTCTTCAGGTGTTAATGATAACACTTACCATGTCTCAAACGAATTGCAACTAAACTGTAGGAGCTGCATTGACAAGAAATGATTGGCAGTGATTTACCGGCAGACAGACGGACAGACAGGCAGACATACAGGCATCAGGACAGCACATGCACATCTTCAGGTGTTAATGATTGCCAGAGATAGATGAATAGACACTGTATATTCTAGACAGACAGAAGAACTTACAGGCACTTGCTCATCTGGAGCACCCCCTGGAAGAGCAAGCTCTTTTGCTTTTGGAGCACAAAACATCTGAAAATGTGTATGAAAACACAACCAGGAAATGACTTGGACATCGGTTAACACGACTGATATTGAGAGTAATGATCGTTTAACATGTGCTCCCCCCCCCCTCTTTTGTAAAAAGGGGAGCGATGACCTCAATGTCCGACATCAGACGAAAGCTTCATTTTGTATACTCTCAGATGGAACCACGTAAAACACGAACATCACCTTATTAGTAATAAGAAACGTGACAAAAATTAATCATCAACAAATATAGGACTGACCTATTTTGACGAGATTCACTTTTTCCCGCTTGCTATGAAAGTTACAGTACGGAGAAGCGGGGAAATCCCCAACTTAAATGCAGTATGTTAGTCTTAGGCCTTATGAGCAATATTTACAAATATTTACAGATTAGCGATTATGTGAAATCGATAAGGCAGGTGGATTTGACGTGTCACAGAGATAATGGTTGGTAAAATTAGATTCACAGCGCCACTGTTCTACTGACATAAAATCATCCACTGGCACTCTGTTAAACAGAGCCGTGGGTGTCAATACACCGCGGACACTGTGAGCCCTGGCCATGTCAACTTGTTTACCCGTGGCAAATTTGTGGCAGTGCTGGATGCATACCACAATCCACCTAGAAATGGTAACTTTTGAGCCTCTCCCGTGGGGTTCAATGTAAGATGGCCAAGACCAGGATAAAGCACTAGGGTCCATCCATCATTCTTCTGTATGTTGTTTATAACGTGTTAATGCACGAACATGACACCATGCCTTTGAATTAGGATCAAACCTAGTCAAAGTGAGAACTATAGGCTGACCAGGATATTTTAAAGACTGGTTCTTGGCCATAAAGTTAACTCTAGGTAGAAGCCTGAGGCCTTCCCCTGTAATAACAAAATGGTCTGGCTCTGCTAACAAAGCATGTATTTCACTTCTTCGTCCAGCTGAAGCTGCAGCAATCTGAAAAACCGTTTTAAGAGTCTACATTTTCATGGAAATGGAGCTTAGTGGTTCACAGGGTTTATCCGCTAGTACTTCAAGTACTAATGACAAACTCCAAGACGGAATCACTGGAGGATTCCTTAGTTTTAGATTACCCATGCGCTTGATTAAAGTATTTAGATTATCGGGTACTACCTGAATAGATGCATCCATTGGATTAATACATCTTTTTGAGCACCATTCAGCAAATCGGTTGATTTCATAACTATATGCTCTGGCGGTTGATTTCATAACTATATGCTCTGGAGGTTGACCCCCTTCTGGCTCTAGCCATAAACATGGCTGCTTGGCATTCCTGCTGCCTGATTTTCTGGAGAACATTTGGAATCATGATTGTTGGTGGGAATGCTTATGCATACATTCCCTCCCAGCTGATAACTAGCGCATCTATTGCGATATCACCCAGATCTGGAATCGGAGAGACGTACGTCATCATCTTCGCATTCTTGTTCGTTGCGAATAAATCCGTGGAAAGAATGCTCATTCTTCGGCTCAATGAGTCTGCTAATAAATTTAGCCTTCCGGGAATATGAGCTGCTTTCAGGGAAATCCCATGATCTAGGCACCAGCAAAGCGGTTTCCATGTCATCATACAGACTGGCCGACATCATTCCGCCCTGGCGGTTTATGCAAATCACTACTGTTGTATTGTCTGATCGAACCAGAACAATCTTGCCCTTGACCGTCTCTAGGAAATGTTCCATGGCTAAGACTACTGCTTGCATTTCTAGCAGATTGATATGTTCTTGTGACTGATCAAGGTTCCAAAGCCCTGATACTTTGTCTTCTTCCAGGCAAGCTCCCCATCCCTCCACAGATGCATCCATGTACATCGTTAATTGAGGGTGGGGAGGTGACAATGTCACCCCTGCTAGATTTTCTCTTTTCATCCACCATTGAAGGTGGTGAATAAGAGGTTCCAATACTGACACCCTTGAGTCCAGGAATCCTGTACTTCGGGTTCACTGTGTCATGAGAAATAACTGGATAGACCACCTGTGGAATGACTGGTTCCAGAGAAACCATCAACCACAGCATTCTCAAATAGACCCATGCCAGGACATAACAACTGTTGCACACTGACTGTATGCCTGAGGTGAGTACTTTTACTCTCTCCTGAGATGGATAAACATACCCTATCTCTAGATCGAAGAACATGCCCAGGTAAACAAACTTCTGGGATGGAGTTTGCTCTGATTTTTGAAAGTTGATTATCCAGCCTAGATTAGTAAGAGTTTTCAAAACTATCTCCAGATTTGGTGATAGACTTTCTTGATTGTGTGCTTTTAACAGCCAGTCATCTATGTATGTGTGGACTGCTATGTGTCTCCTGTGGAGGTATGATGTCATAGCTAGGACCACTCGAGTGAAAAACTGAGGAGCTGTCAAAATACCAAATGGGAGAACCCTGAATTCCCATTGGCAGCCCTGAAATCTGAATCTCAGGAACTGATAAAAGCTCTTCGCAATGGAAATGTGAAAATAAGCATCCTTTAGATCTATTGATGCTGTCCACATTCCATTCCTCGATCCTGCTAACACCGTTCTTAGTTTTCATCTTGAAACTTGGTGTGAGGATAAACCTGTTAAGAGGTTTGAGGTCAAGAATTGGTCTCCACCCTCCAGTGCCTTTTGTCACTAGGAACACGGTTGAATAATAACCCAGACATTTCTGTGCTGGTTGAATTGCTTGTATTTGTATGAGGGATTGAATTTCTTCCTCTATGCACAACCGGCGATCTGGATCTCGTGGACTTTGAGTCCAGATCTGAACCAGAGACAGGCACAATGGCTGACTTGATATCTAGTAGGGATGGTAACTGACTGAAAGCCATTGCAATACTAAGCTGTCCTGAGAAATGGGAGAGATGACATTGCGCTCGTCACCGGCTTTCCCCCTAACCATGGGTGCTGGTCCCGCTGGGAAACCGGTGGATTCACCTGGAGTTTCGGCTTGAGGCTAGGGCCCTCGTCGTCCTCAACCACATTCACTGGTGGAGTAACAGTTGGAGCTGAAGATGCCAGATCTATGGTGTCATCGGGGGGGCTAAATGCATGACATCATAGTATTGGCCTTCTGCACCACCATAACTCTCAGCAAGCCGAGGGATACGGTACAGCTGCCCATCAGCTCCGTGCCGGCCTAGCCATTGAGCCGTGAAACCTACTCCTGAAGAAGTAGTCCCACGGAAAAGGTCACCTTGCACACCATGAGGTGGGTGGCGGAGGGTTACAATTTCCGTGCCCATTGGCAGGCCACAACACAGTGTCCTCTTCTACATGCCCAGAAAGATTAGATGCCAAGCTTGAAAAGGGATCAAACTCGCCAATACCGTTATCCTTTCGCTGCTCCAGGGTGACCGATAAGTGGACGCCCGAGGCCATGGCTTTTGCTCTTGGGTCCACGGGCGAGGTAAGCCTCAGCACCAGACCAGCGGGAGCCGCCAGACCAGCGGGAGCCGTCTCTGGGTCTACATCAAAAACTGTTACCCTAGCAGAACCAGACCCAGAGATGAGAATACTGTCCTGGAGTAAATGAGGAAGACAATGATGAACTTGAACCGGGAAGCAAGATGCAAAGCAATTCTGGGATAAGATCCATTATTGTTTTCTTCATTTCTCCCATCATTTCCAGACGGAAGGCCTCCATGTCTGACATGGCAGACATGGATGCCTTCCTTTTCTTTCCACACATCTCCTTATCCACTCACCTCTTCTCATCAGCCACCCAGTCCTTTACCTGCTGATTTAGAAAATCAGAAAATAATTCCACTGGCCAAGACTCACACACATGGAACTTAAGTAGAGGCCGGCACGTACTGCACCTAGTGCAATCATGTGGAAAGAAGCGGGCCTTTACAAACCGGTGGCAGACAGGGCATTTATTTTCAATGACCCTCTGAAATAACACAAAATGGCAAAAAATTAGTTTTTAGTTTATAAACAAACCAAAAACTAATTGAAGAAGGCTAACAATTTCCCCAAGGAAACTAGATGAGAAAGCAAAGCCAGACCCATAGATAATACTATGGACCTGACCAAATGACAACAAAAACTGAACTTCTTCTTCATAAAGACAAGGGAGATAATCAAAATTTTAACTTTAATACTTGATAGGCGAATGCTAGACTCAACACTCAAACAAAGATTCATTAGTAATTGAACTTTAAAATACAATGACCCTAAGCATATTCATCAAGAGAGATAGAATAAACAACACACAGTCATATATAGTGAAATATTACAAAAATTAAATGACTGAAAACTAACTCTCCAAACCTGACCTCAGAAGAATAAATCCTTGAAGAAACGAGTGAGGTCTGCTGGACAACAACGGGCATACCTAGTCCTGAATCCAAAACGCTGTGAAAATTACTTCTTATGGTAATAATTCCCTCTGCAAACTCATAACATAATCATTTGGTCCTAAAACCAAGTATAAATAATTGTCCAGATGAAAGATACATGTGAAAAACCTCACAAATCAGCTAAAAGTATGTGAAAATACAAAGCACAACATGCGTTATCTAATATTTAGGCAACCCCCAAAATATCAATGTGTAAGCGCGATCCCGGATATACCATTCGAGTCAACACGTACATTTTTTATCAATAAATTTACTAAAATTCACCTGATGGCTAGAACCGGGAGCATCCTCCATGAGACTTGGCAATGTCAGACATCCTTAGTAAATCAAATAAGTAAATTGAAAACGAATTAGAAGCTTCAAAATAATTAAAGAGCAAAAGCAATCCTTGAGCTTACTCAAAGGCGTGTTGCAATGGCAGGTCAATAATTTGAGAAGAGAGACAGCCTCACGCATGCGCGAGTTTGGGGGGGGCCACATCCGCCGGACTGTCAGTTGAGTAACCTGCCCAGTGGGGACAGTTTCTTTTTAATTCTGAGTCTTATTGAAGCTAGGTCAACATTTGGGAAATATCATAGAGTATCAGGGTGGTAAGTATACTCTTGATGTGAAATAAAATCATGGCGTTCGGCAGTGTAGTTGGATCAAGGTCTGATGTAAGTACTGGACATTCTAACACAGGTAAGCCTGACATGTTAACCCTCCTATTTTTGATAACCTGTTTAGAGATTCTGGCCAAGATGTTGTTGTCTTGGAATGTGTCTGATTTTCTTTTAAATGATGTTGCTGAAAGTTGTTGTAATCCTCATTGCAATGATTTTTTTGTCATTATTTTATGGATTTCTCACATATTCCTTGACCGATGCTGTCTTGACCTGGGTGTTTGACAGCATTCAGAGGTAATATTGATGCATGGCAAATTGGAGTTATGCTTAGGCAGATCACGTTATTGCGCATGTTTTTCATTTTGAGACATTTTCATAAAACTACAGTCATCTCAGATTTTCTTTCTCTTGGTATCTGTACTCAAAGGTAGAAACATAAAAAATATCTGTGTCCCGCTTACGTGGTCTCTGGCTAAACTTCTAAAATTTTGATAACTGTAGGCCTAAGTTTCTTGAAGTTCTAGTCCAAAGAAATTAATTCTTCGACAGTGTTTAGTGACTTGGAATTGAAGCCAGTTATAATTTGTGTGCTTCGCCGTATTAATTTTTACTGTTCACGCTTGACGTGAAAGGCATTTTTGCCTGGTGTTGGCACTTGTGATAGTTTTGGCCAGCCTAACTGGTTAATCCATAGTCCATTGTACTGTGCACACTTTTTAATTTGTGGCTAATGCAGTCGTTTCATTCTGAGTTAAATGTGTTAGCTTGAGGACACGAACCCGGGACACAATACGCCAAGAGCTAGGAGGCATATTTTCGCTGCTTAATTAATTGATTAATCGCTATCATATATGGTACAAAATCTGAGCATAGTTAACTGTTGCCAGATTATCTGTACCGATTTGCCTTCTCCCATATTATCCAGAATAAACCTTAAGTTTATTCACTTCCGTTTTCATTATTTCCACTTCCGTTTTTTCTGTCCCCTTCGGTTTACGAAGAGGCAGGGATAGTGGAAGTACAGTCCATTTTTATAGGGGCCTTTATGATTCAATTTCAAGTAACTAGTACAGAGGCGCCTCACAATATTGTCTGTTAGATTTTGTCATCATTTTTACGGCCTCAGAAAAGAATTTTGTGAACGCTTTGCTGACCCAGTAGAAGCAAGTTTTCAGATAGAATTTACAGATAGTCAGCACTGAGATCTTATTGTGTTCAGAAAATCCTGGTTTCCTGTAGTGAAGCAAGTTATCGAGTTTGCAGTTAGCATTAGCAGAGAGACAGCGCAGAGATATTTCTTGTTATCCCGTAGATTCCGGTTTCCTGTTGAAGCAAGGTGTAGACAGCAGTTAATTCATAGATAGACAATATTTTCTTATTATTCAGTAGATTCCGCTCTTGATTTTTAGGAGCAGGTACAAAGTTTTTACAGAATCATTGCCATTGTAATCGGTTTAGAATCAAACCATGTAGGCACACTCGCTAACATTAGGACACGCAGAAGATGACTTGTTGATTATTACATTAGGAAATATTTTCCAGTCTTATTTTTTGTGTCATAACCATTTGTAAGTGCCTTGCTGATTCTAAGGTGACTGCCTGCCTTAGCAACGGTTTGAGTATTGTGACATCAGTCTTTTCTGAATCGATTAATTATCAAGTACGCCCAGACTCCCCTGGTTAGGCTAGGATAGGTGAACCAGATTTCGCTCCAGCTTTGGGATGCAGGTAATGTAATTGCTGGATCTAAATTATTAATTAAGTCATTCTAGATTTAACCTTTTTGGCAAAACCTCATCCTGAAGCTAAATTAACTAATCTGATTTCATGTAAACCAAGTGTAGCATTACAAGGATAGCCCCGGGCCATCCTTAACACAGGGTAATCTAAATCTTATTTTTGTTACTTGATCGATTTAGTTAAAACTTGATCTCCATCACCATGATTTTGAACCGTTCAATTTAGCTAAATTCAGTCTAGAAACTCGGGACACGTTTGTAGGACAAAGATCATAGTTCGAGGTCATCAATTAAGTTCACCCGTACTCACCCGGTAGTTAGAGGTCACTCTGCGTTCAGTTCCTGGATATCAAATTTCAAGATCTTTTATACTTTTATACTTGATCTTATTTACTGGCTGTCTCAGGATTTAGTCCCAACCCGCTTACTTATATAGTTCTTAGAATAGCTTTCAGGTGAAAGCATCTTGATTACTTGCCCAATAAGCGGCACAAGATTCTTTACTTGAACAGGTTATCCTGGGATTGTAGGCGCAACGTGCTTATAGATAGTGTCCAAATCCTTCTTATCGTTGTTGACTTTCAACACTAGTTAGCAAATATTTAAGTCAGATAGAATTTAAATTGGAGTGTTATTGCCAGATAGTGCGCTCAATTGCTAACAATTATGGTACAATATCTGAGCATTGTTAACTGTTGCCAGATTGTAGCCAGCACAACATTTTCAAAATACGCATAGGCGTTATTGTCAGACAGTGCGCTTAATCGCTATTATATATGGTACAAAATCTGAGCACAGTTAACTGTTGCCAGATTGTTGCCAGCACATTTCCAAAATAACCGTAGGCGTTGTTGCCAGATAGTGCCCTTAATCGCTATCATATATGGTACAAAATCTGAGCATGGTTAACTGTTGCCAGATTATTTATGATTCAAACTTATTCTCTGAGTTAGCTATTGTATAGGCTGCTTAGTTGACACTTATTTTCAATTTATACCAAGTTTGATGTAAATCATCCGGTCAATTTTCAATTGACTTATATTTAAGTTGTCCTCGATACAACTGCGCACTTTACACTACACGTTAGTCGGATAAATTTAACCCCTGGCTAAGCATTGGAGTAAGGAATTATAAGCTAGTTATTTAGCCGATAAAAATCTTAGTGCATGACAAGTTATTTGCTAACTGCGGATTACTTGTGTAGACTAAGAAGTTTGCACAACCCCAGTGTTCAACCAACTTGACGTAATCTACAGCAAAACATTTTCCTAAAAGAACCTCTGTTCTTCTTTTCGACTTAGCAGACTAAGCACCATTCTTTAGTAAACCCATTAGGAATCTGGTGCAAACCCGTCCTTTGCATTCTAACAACCTCAGCACTTGCACGGCCTGCACTACTAACCTGCACTTCACCCATTTTTCAAGACTGTCTTGTAAGGTGTACCTTCTGTGTCATCTGACCCACAGCATGGACTTTTCATCCGCTTGTACTTATTGGATTGTTCAAGCGTGTGAGGTGCATGGAATACAGCGAGATGGGACCTCCTGTAGCCCTGGGGCAGGGGCAATGTTGTTCGTGAGATAGAACAACCGGCTGGGTGTGATGGGTGATCTGTCATGAAACTAACTGGTGGTGGGAGGAGATGGGGCAATTGGGGTACAGTACACAAACACACACACCCAAAGCTTGAGAACTCGCAATCTTTCCTGATGAGAATGCCAAAACCAGTCAGCACTTTGACCATGATAACACCACAACCCGGTTTCACATTTCGGCCTTCAGCTTTATCTTCGCCAAAGAGAACTCCAGGTGGCAACACAAAGATCGACAAGCCAAGCCCCAGAATGCATGATTTTTACACAAATTAGCATCACACCATGTCCAGCAGAGCAGGGTTTCACTCCAATATGTTGAAGCCTAACCATTATAGGATCATTCCACCTAAGTTTTGTTGAAATCGGGCTATTGATTGAAGGAGTACCATTTAAAAAATTTAAAAATCAGAGATTGCTGCCAAAACACTGACCTATCGAAATTTTGAATAGAATTTCTAGAGGCTATGACAATAGTATCTTTCCAGCCGAATTTGGTTGAAATTGCCCAAGCGATTAATGAGGAGTAGCATTTTATATCAATTCCCATTTTTTGGAAAATTGAAGATGGCCACCATCAAAATCAAAGCATCAAAATTATGTATACAAGTTCGATGTGTACCAGCCTAGGGTTCTTCCAGCTGAGTTTGGTTAAAATCGGCCAAGCAGTTAATGAGGAGTAACCTTTTAACTGATTTCCCAAAATATTCAGAAAATCCAAAATGGGCGGCAGAAAAAATGACCAATCAAAATTCTATATGCAAGTTCTAAAGCCTACCACCCTAGGCTCGTTCCAGTCAGTCTGGTTGAAATCGCCTAAGTAGTTAGTGAGTAGACGATTTTCAGGCAGTTTTCGGAAAATTCAAGATGGCCACCGAATAAATTAGCCAATCAAATTTCTATATACAAACTCTGAAGCATAGCACTTTAGTCCTTCCTTAAAGCGGCTAATGAGGTGTAGCCTTTTAACTGATTTTCCAAAATTTTCAGAAAATCCTAGATGGCCACCCCACCGGAAAAATTTACCAATCAAAATTCTGTACATAAGTTCTGAATGATATCATGCCAGGGTTCTTTCAACCAAGTTTGATTGAAATCGGCCCAGTGGTTATTGAGTAGGCTTCTAAGTGATTTGCAGAAATTTTCAAACAATGCAAGATGGGAACCTGTTGAAATTGTTCAAGCAGTTAATGAGGAGTAGCATTTTAAACGCTTTGGCGCAATATTTTGGAAAATTACAGATGGCCACCGAACAAATTGACTAATCAGAATTCTGTATACAAGTTCTGAAACATACTACTCTAGAGTCCTTCCCACCGAGTTTGATTGAAATTTGGCCAAGTGCTTAATGAGTAGACATTTAACTGATTTCCATAAATCCAAGATGGACGCCGAAAGAATTGACCAATCAAAATTCTGTATATAAGTTCTAAGCCCTACCACCCTAGGCAAGTTTGATTAAAATCGGTCATACGGTTAATGAGTAGGCTTTTAAAGAAAAGGTCGATGGACAGACGATAGACAGTCAGAAGACAGATGGACGATGGACAGCCGCCATGGCATAAGCTCACTTGGCCCTTCAGGTCAGGTGACCTAACAATGTACCTAAACTTAGTTTCAATACGATTTACCAATCCTGAAAGATAAGCTGAGAAGTTTTTGCAAAAACCTAACATTGAAAAAATTGAGTTTTGTATCAAGGTCACAGTCACCTTGTGACCTCAGTATCAACATGCTGTTTCCTAACATTATAGGTAACAATGTATTCAAGTTTAGTTCCAATAAGATTAAACAATCCTAGATGCAAAAACATAACATTGTTAACGCCGTCATTGTCGGAAAAGTGACAGATATGTTTTGCTTTCTGCCAATAGTGAGAAAATTAAGAACACATATACACAGATGACTCACCTTAAAAATCATTTCCAATCCTGTAGGAGACATATCATTCAAAAGGCATTGCTCAAACATTTCATGAAGAGCTTCAAAAGTGGCTTCCATCAACACCTCACTCTCAAGAAGATCAGTGTAACATTCCTCTTTAGGTCGCTTCAAGCTCACACCATCAGCTGGCAGAACATACAAGGCATCAGTCATGGTTTTTATTAAATCAAACATGTCTGCATCAGCAACTTTAGGTTGTAATTTTCTGAAGTATCTGTTAAGCTGTTCATAAAGCTGTGATGATTTAAGATACTGACTGGACGATAGACATTTAATCACTAACCTTTTCATTTCCAAAATCCTACTGATTCCATTTTAAGACAATCAGTTAGAACAGTTGCTGAGTAGTCTGAAAAATATTTTTCTAGATGGCTTCATGTAAAAATTCTCAATTGTTAACAGACATCCTGTTAAATCTTTAAAGAATTCACTGTATCTCATGAGTAGCATAGACATGCTTGCTAGCACCATGACAGAGAATTCACTAAATCTGGTGAGGTGAATAGCGTCGACACGCTTGCTATTACCATGACAAAGAATTCACTGTATCTCATGAGTAGCATCGACATGCTTGCTATCACCATGACAAAGAGTTCACTATATCTCATGAGTAGCGTCTACATGCTTGCTATCACCATGACAAAGAATTCACTATATCTATGTGAGTAGCGTCGACACGCATGCTATCACCATGATAATATTTTCTTTAGTAAAAATTCAACTTAAAAACTGGACTGTACTAAAAATTCTTGTAAATCTGGGCTACCAAACATGATATCAGTGCCCATGTACATCTTATATGATCAATGATACATTAAGGTTTGCGATTTAAAAAAAAATTAAATCTAAAATCAATAATTTTTTTAATCTGGTTTTTGTACTATGTCAATACAAGAAAATAAAAAACCTCATAAAAATAAGACCAGTTCTGATCACACACACTCCACCCATGGCACTTTAGTATAACCCCCCACAGACCCCTCTTGCGGGTTGGTCTGTTGTTTTATTAACCACTATAAAAACATACTTACCATTCAATCACTACTTGCTAATTAATAATAAAAAAAAACCGCTCAAAATGTCTGTCACCATGCTACATGCTGTCCAACAAAACTTGTGAATAACGCAATACTCAACTAAATTCATTGCTAGAATTAATTGGCTTTAACCCTCAAATTTATTCAAGACAATTTAAATTTTCTCAAAGAAAATGTCCACTTGCAGACCAAGAGAAGACTCTTTTTGAAAATGTATTACTGGAAAAGAAGACGGTAATCGAGCTAGTCATTCCAGTGGTAAATTTTCAAAAACCGTCTTCTTTTAGTCGGCAAATGGACATTTCTCACGACCACTGCAGAAGCCGTTTTTGGCTGATATCAATGTTAAAGGGTTAATGATGAATTAATTAAATAAATCTTTTAGAATCAGTATGTGAATATGCTACACTTCATCAGCTCACTACCTCACAGGGTATTAATTTCATTTCAATCCTGAGAATTAGAGTTGTGGTTTTAAATTACAAGATTAAATGTTTTCCTATGCTGGCTAAATATCTAAGATATGTATTGTGTATGCTGACATATATGACTTTGAATATTTTGATATTTATTTGACAGAAAGTTGTTACATTCTAAGGCAGCAATGACTTTCAGTCAAATTATTATTTTGAACTAGTGAACAATTGCTGCTAAGTGAGTTTGGTCACTCTGTCAAATGATTACAAGGGTTTTAGAATGCAGTTAAACATGCTATAAAGACCACCTGTACTAAATGCCAATTTTACTACATGCCGCCAAGCCATTTATCTGATAGATTCAGGAATGGCATGGTTGAAATCAGTATACTCATAACCCTGTACTAAACAAATCTTTGCTTCAAAATCCATCAAATAAAAAAATCCAATATGGCCGCCAAACATGCTGTATTTTGATTGGCCCACTGCGGCCATGTTTTTTTAAAGGATCAACTTCCCTTGAATAAACTTTAATGGCCCTTAATCCCTAATTGGATCTGCCAAATTTCGATCCCTTCAGCGGTTCTGGAGCTGTTTTGGCTAAAACTAGGTCAACCAAAATGGCCGCCGAACCATTTGACCAATCAAATTCCCTTGAACAAAGTTGGTTCAGCTCTTGCCCTAGATCATATTTCATGGGGTTTGTTTCAATCCACCAAGCGGCTTCGGAGAAGATTTTTAAAGACGTTTCAAAAAATCGGCCAAAAATCAAGATGGCCACTGGCCAAATTGGCCGATCGGCTTCATTTGAACAAATTTGAATCTCTACAACCAAAGGATGCTTCCTGCCAAATATAATTGAAATCGTCCCATAAGTTCTCGAAAAGTAGACATTTTAAATTTCCCATTGCTTTAGTATGGGAGCTTTTGGCGGGAAAATGATCCAAGATAGCCACCAAACCGTTTATCCGACAGCTTTGAAAATTGCAAATTTGTGATCAGAATACCCAAAAAACCTATATAAAACCAATTTCAGCCTCAAAATCCATCAAATAAAAAAATCCAATATGGCCGCCAAACATGCTGTATTTTGATTGGCCGACTGCACCATGTTTTTTGACGGATTAACTTCCCTTGAACAAACTTTAATGGCCTTTAGTCCCTAATCATATCTGCCAAATTTTGGCCTGATCCCTTCAGCAGTTCTGGAGAAGTCGTTTTCGCTAAAACTAGCTCAACCAAAATGGCCGCTGAACCATTTGGCCAATCAAGTTCCCTTCAACAAACTTGGTTCAGCTCTTGCCCTAGATCATATTTCATGGGATTTGCTTCAATCCATCAAGTGGTTTCGGAGAAGAAGATTTTTAAAGACATTTCCTAAAATCGGGCGAAATCCAAATTGCCCACCGGCCAAATTGGCCGATCGGCTTCGTTTGAACAAACTTGGATCACTATGTCCTAAGGATACTTCCTGCCAAAGATAACTTATATCGGCCTAGTGGTTCTTGAGAAGAAGTCGTTTAAAGGAAAAAGTTGACGGACGGACAGACGCCGGACTGACGACGGACGGTCGCCATCATCCCAAACATCCCAGAAGATAATGCAGCATCATCCCAAACATCCCAGAAGATAATGTAGCAGCATCCCAACCATCCCAGAAGACAATGCAACATCATCCCAAACATCCCAGAAGACAATGCAGCAGCATCCCAAACATCCCAGAAGATAATGCAGCAGCATCCCAAACATCCCACAAGACAATGCAGCAGCATCCCAAACATCACAGAAGATAATGCAGCAGCATCCCAAACATCACAGAAGATAATGCAACAGCATCCCAAACATCCCACAAGACAATGCAGCAGCATCCCAAACATCACAGAAGATAATGCAGCAGCATCCCAAACATCACAGAAGATAATGCAGCAGCATCCCAAACATCACAGAAGATAATGCAGCAGCATCCCAAACATTTTATATTGATATAAACCAGAATTCACAAGTGCATTTGGAGGGAGGCAAGCATGGTCACACATACACGCTCTTCGCTAAGTGTTCTTTTAAGCTTTGAGGCACAAAAGCATCTGTAATCGCTGGAACAGCGACCAGGTATGTAAACAAACAATCAGTTGATGCTGACGTCGCATGAGAATGCCGCTTAGGGCTGCGCGATGTACCGCGGTCTGTACCTTCCATGCCAAATCTCTCAGAAAACCGAGGGATTCGGTATGGCTGGCCATTCGCACCTATCAGGCCAATCCGCTGAGCTGTGAAGGCTACCCCTCCCTGGGTAACTCCATAGAAATGTTCCTGACGGCTCTGCTCGGACTGAACATAACCGAGTAAGGCATCCTCATCGTTGTCCTCAGGAAAGGTTTTTGAGTCCAAGGGAGGATACTCAGCCTAAGGAGGCATGGGCTATCGGCTCAAGGCCAGGTATTACATGCCTGGCCAAGCTCCCAGGCCCTGCTCCCAGGTCAACAGACTGAAACATCATGCCTGGACCGACAGATGGCCCTGGTTCTGTGAAAACTGGTTTTCCCTTACAGAAAGAACCAGAACCACAGGCAGGGAAGCGTGGTCCATACCTTCCATGCCAAAGTCGGTATGGCTGGCCATTCGCACCTATCAGGCCAATCCGCTGAGCTGTGAAGGCCACCCCTCCCTGGGTAACTCCATGGAAATGTGTTCCTGATGGCTCTGCTCGGACTGAACATAACCGAGTAAGGCATCCTCATCAGGAAAGGTTTCTGAGTCCAAGGGAGGATACTCAGCCTGAGGCGGCATGGGCTATCGGCTCAAGGCCAGGTATTACATGCCTGGCCAAGCTCTCAGGCCCAGCTCCCAGGTCAACGGACTGAAACATCATGCCTGGACCGACAGATGGCCCTGGTTCTGTGAAAACTGGTTTTCCCTTACAGAAAGAACCAAAGCCACAGGCAGGGAAGCCTCGCTCCAATGCAGATGAAGAGAGTCTGAGGTCTGGGTGCAAGGCAACATGCTTTTCGGCATCTCCATCAGCTCTCAGAGACTGCGTCATCTCAGACATCATATCTGCCTTGAAGGCTTACATTGTCAGGCCTAGCTGGCATGGGAACATTCCTGTTACGGCTAAAACCCTCTTTCATTCTCAAACGCTTAATTTTTCCTGCTCCTGTACAGCGAGAAACTGAAGGAATAGCTTGTGTGGCCATTGATTACAGGATTTACACCTGAAATCAAGATCACATGTGCTGTACTTGGAGCACTCATGGCCTGAAAAGTATTGTTTTACAAAACAGTGACTCTCAACTCAAACAACATACAGATTGACAATTAGTTTTTCATCATGAGAAGGTTAATTTATTAGAAATTAGTAATAAAGAAAACAAGAAGTCATGCAAACCTCTGATTTAAGAAACTTTGAAATTTGTATCAAGGGGGACAGAAAGGTCATTAATAGATTAGTCATTACTTAAGTAAATATGTAAGGGACTAATGATTATGATGTGTTTTCTTCATGGGAGTAATATTTATTAACGGATAATAATTAAGATATATAATCTACTAGAGACAAAAATTATTATTACCCCACATTTCATCATGCACGCGCGCACACACACACACACACACACACACACACATAGCTGAGCACCAATCTCCTATAAAGACCTAGAGATATGTGTAGGTTAGTAGGCAAATAAAAAAACAATTAAAACCAAAAGATGAGCAGGAGAAAGGGTTGACATGCAAAACTCTTTTCAAAAGTAAATTTAGAGAAGCCCTCCTGCAGCATCTTCCCTCCCTAAAGTGTAATGGAAAGGCTAGTGTACTATGTGCTTGCGTCAGAAAACCGCTGGTGTAAAGCATACTTTATTCAAGGAATCCAAGGGCGGACAAATGTAAAGGTTTCTGTTACAGACCAATAATACATATCTAATAACTAACTTAAGCAGGGAGGTGGCTATGACCCAGCGGTTAGGTTAGTGGACTTCACCATCACAATAACCTTTGGAAAACACAATTCTTACAAACCAAGTAATAATTACACCATATTTTGGTACTGAACATGGCTTAAACCGGGATTTTTGCAATCGCGGAAACAGATGACACCAGATGTAATGCCCAATATTAGATATGATACACCTGGTGCGTAAGTCCATCGTCCACAGACTCTAAGGTTGAGGGTAAAGATTCCGTCTTTGCTGATCCTCCTAACTCTATCACATCAGAAATACAAGATAAATTTGACTTCTAAAGGCAAAATTAAGCAAATTGAAGACACATCTGAATTGGAGCCAATTCATTAACATGAGGTCGAGTCAGATGCGCATGTGCTGCAGATGCGTGGTGTGACTTGCGAATGTGCCACTCTGACAGTTAGGTCACATGCCTAGATGGGGCAGGTTTAATTTATATTCTCTGTTGAATTGAGCCAGTTAGATATCTTAACATGTATCAAAGAGTATTCATGATGGCAAGTATACTCTTATATTCACGTTTGACCAATATTATACAGAAATTTGGTCAGACTGACATAATGTATGCCAAAAAGTCAGAAACAAGAACTTAAAACATAGGCCACGATGCAAGAACTTAAGACATATGACATGATGCAAGAACTTAAAACATACACGAACAGAAAGGAGTACTGAACAAAATGAGACATTTATGGACAAATTAAATGAGTGCATTTGACATTATATGACAAAGTTTAAAAGAATAATTAGATGATTATCATATCATACAGCTTGAGATCTCCGATATGATTGTCCAACTTAATGCCAGGATTTTAGCTGTCAGGACATTTAATTGCATACGATTGTGTGTGACTCAGGGGGAAGTTTAATCTACTTGTAGAGAGATTTGAATGGACGGAAGCGGATGCTCATTGCATGTGTTCTCTGGGAATCTCTCATTTCCGTGAGGAATGGTGATTTTCATCAGCGTCAATTACTATAGCGATGTGAGTTGAAATATCAGAATTATTATAACTGAACAAGTGTAGTTTAGTGATTTATTTGTGGGAAGTGTAAATATTATAGATAAACATTTATGAATAGCAATGGATTCAATAGAGGAATGTTTGTGGATTCTGATATGTTAGCCACAAATTCGTGTACTCTGCATTAACAATAGCCAGCACTATCAACTATCTGCTATTTCTGTACAAGGCAGATTAAACGAAATCAAGGATTTCTTTTTTCACGAGAGAGTTGATACTTACCTCCCTAATACTTTTGATATTGCTAAATATTGGCTTTCACTCAATAAACACTCAGATTAAAACAGTTAGGTGCCCCTACTGGGCAGGGAGTCAGAGCGCAGTCTGGCGGATGCCAGCCCCACCACCGCGCATGCGCAGACTAGCACTTCCTCTGACTAATTTATTGGCTGATACACATGCAACTATAAAGAGCCTGAAGACCGAGCCTCTGTGGGGTGGAGAGGCCGGGTCCGTATCTAGGGAGGTAAGTATCAACTCTCTCGTGAAAAAAGAAATCCTTGATTTCGTTTATTTCACATCAAGAGTATACTTACCTCCCTAATACTTTTGATATTGCCAGAATTCGACAGTGAATTCGGCGGGAGGGAGGCGAGGTCAAAAGACCAGCTCATCCCTATACGCTTTTCTGCGTTTAAGGCACTTAAACTTCTGAAACTGTATAAAAAACAGTCAGGATTTGACTAACCATCGGATAACACCCCCGATGTATGAGAGATGACCGAATGTCATATGCGCTCCCCCCCTCCTTCCTGGGAGGAAGAGTCGAATGACCTCAATGTCCTATACGCTCTCTACGTACAAGTGCCATGTACTACAGGACAGAGACGAAAAAACTCCATTTTCGTATACTCTCAACAATGAACCACATAAATACACAAAACCATCATCATATAAATAACGGGCAACGTGACAAGACAATCAACAATGGACAACACATACACAAGACTGACCTTGTTGAAATGGCTGCTGACATCCTCTTCCCATTGGTGAAGATCGATGCAGTCCCAAATTAGTGGTTGTTTCCATAAATTAATTGTGAAATATATAAGCAATGAGGAAACCCCATCAAAAAAATATATGCCTAGTTATTTTTTCAAAATCGACAAGGCGAGAGGATTAGAGGTGTCACGGAGATAATGGTCTGTAAAACTTGACTCACAGTGCCACTGAGCCACCGACATAATATCATCCACAGGGACCCCATTAAATAGGGCAGTGGATGTCACTACGCCGCGGACACTGTGAGCCTTGGCCACGTCAACCTGCTTCCCGGTGGCGGATTTATGGCAAAACTGAATGCATTCTACAATCCACCTGGAAATGGTGTCCTTAGAAGCCCTGCCATGGGGTTCAATATATGACAACCATAACGCTGACTGGTCGGTGCGCCACTCCGCCGTACGTTGTTTGTACCGGCGAAGCGCCCGGACAGGACACCATGCTTTAGAATTAGGATCATATCTAGTTAAAGCAGGCAAAATAATAGGTTGACCTGGATATTTCAATGACTGATTTTTTGCCAAGAAATTAGTCCTAGGTAGCAGCTTAAGGCCTTCCCCTGAAACCACAAAACGGTCATCCTCGGCTGATAAGGCATGAATCTCACTCCTACGCCTAGCCGAGGCCGCAGCAATTAAAAACACAGTCTTCAGTGTTAATAGTTTCATAGAAATGGAACTAAGTGGTTCAAACGGCTTATCACCTAGTACTTGAAGCACTAGCGATAAACTCCAAGACGGAATCACAGGTGGATTCCTTGGTCTTAGATTGCCCATGCCTTTAATTAATACATTTAATGTATTCACTTCATCACTTCCCCTCTTAGCCAAGCAAGGAATAACAGACATTAAAGCTGACTTATAACCAGCAATAGAGTTAGGCTTGAGGCTATAGGCATCATAGAGGTGACAGAGGAAATCAGCTACTACCTGAATAGATGCATCCATTGGATCAATACATCTTTTTGAGCACCATTCTGCAAATCTGTTGATTTTATAATTATATGCTCTGGAGGTTGACCCCCTCCTGGCTTTGGCCATAAACATGGCTGCTTGCTCAGAAAAGCCCTCCTTAATTCTAGATTCCTTGACAACATCCACGCAGTCAATCTGAACATTGACGGATTGTTGTGAAGGGACTTGCCCTGGAAGATAATATCGTCCATCAGAGGCAGAGGAACTGGATTGCAGACCAGAAGGTCCAGCAGATCCGTATACCATGATCGGCTTGGCCAATCCGGGGCGATCAGAAGCACTTGGCATTCCTCTTGTCTGATTTTCTGAAGAATTTTTGGAATCAGGATTGCTGGAGGGAATGCGTATGCATACATTCTCCCCCAGCTGATAGCTAACGCATCTGTTGCGAAAGCGCTTGGATCCGGAATCGGAGAGACGTACGTCGTCATCTTCGCATTCTTCTTCGTTGCGAACAAATCGATGTTGGGTTTCCCCCAATGGTCGAACAGACGATCCGCCACACATTGATTTAGTTGCCATTCCGTGGGTAAAACACTCATCCTTCGGCTCAATGAGTCTGCTAGCAGGTTTAACCTTCCCGGAATATGAACTGCTTTCAAGGTAATCTGGTGATCCAGACACCAACAAAGCAGTCTCCATGTCATCATACAGAGACTGGGCGACTTCGTTCCGCCCTGGCGGTTTATGTAAGTCACAACTGTTGAGTTGTCTGAACGAATAAGAACAATCTTGCCCTGAACTTTCTGTAAGAAATGTTCCAGGCCCAGGACTACTGCTCTTAGCTCCAGTAGATTTATATGTTCCTTTGACTGTTCCAGATTCCAAAGCCCTGATATCGTGGACTCTTCCAGGCAAGCTCCCCAGCCCTCCATCGATGCATCTGTATACACAGTCACCTGAGGGTGGGGAGGGGTTAGCATAACCCCCACCAAGAGATTCTCTGTGTCCAACCACCATTGCAGGTGATGAATCAGAGGCGCCAACACTGACACATTCGAGTCCAGCGAACCTGTACTCTGGGTCCATTGTGTCATGAGAAATAACTGGATCGGCCGCCTGCGTAAGGCGGCCTGAGGAATGACTGGTTCCAATGAAACCATCAGCCCCAGCATTCTCAAGTAAACCCGTGCCAGGACATGACGACTGTCGCACACTGACTGAATTAATGAGATGAGTTTCTGAACTCTCTCCTGAGTAGGATAAACATATCCTGTCTCTAGATCGAAGAACATCCCCAGGTAAACAAACTTCTGGGATGGAGTCAGCTCTGATTTTGGGAAATTGATCATCCAGCCTAAGTCTGTGAGAGTTTTCAAAACAATCTCCAGACTGGCCGACAAACTTTCCCGGGTGTGCGCTTTCAACAGCCAGTCGTCTATGTACGTGTGGACTGCTATGCTTCTCCTGCGGAGGTATGCAGTGATCGCAAGAACCACACGGGTGAAAACCCGAGGAGCCGTGGAAATTCCGAAGGGTAGCACCCTGAATTCCCACTGTCTGCCCTGGAATGCAAATCTCAGGAAGCGACGGAAACTCCTGTGTATGGGGATGTGGAAATAAGCGTCCTTCAAATCTATCGACGCTGTCCACATTCCCCTCTCTAACCCCGCCAACACAGAGCGCACAGTCTCCATCTTGAAACTGGGCGTCTCTATGAACTTGTTCAATGGCTTGAGGTTGAGAATTGGTCTCCACCCTCCGGTGTTCTTTGTTACTAAGAACAGGGTTGAATAGAAGCCCGGACACCTCTGTGCCGGCTGAATAGCTCCTTTTTGTATGAGGGAATTTATTTCCTCCTCGATACACAACCTTTGATCTGGATCTCTCGGATTTGGAGTCCAGATCGGCACTAGAGACAGTCGCGATGGCGGGCCTGTCATCCAATCGGGATGATACCCGACTGAAAGCCATCGCAAGACTAAACGGTCCTGAGTTAACCGTTCCCACTCTTGCATGTGGTCGGCTAGTCGGCCTCCCATCGGTCCACCTAGGGATAGAGGTGGACATAAGGAGTGCAAGAGCGGCACTGTCTCCTTTGCCAGAAACACCGGCGCGGTTCTCACCGCGGTAACCGTCCCATCAGGAACGATTACCCCGCCCAGATCCTCGCGCGCCACGACCAGCACCGCGCGCACCTTGGCGCGCGGGCGGCTGCCTGGCTGACTGCGCCTGAGGAGCCTGCGCCCCCCTCGCTGCTGGCCGAATCGCACGCGGCCGAGGCCGGCGCTGCGATGGTGGTTGGCCTCTGACCTGGCCACTACCACCTCGAGCCTGCAGGGGACGATACGCAGGGGGTGCGGCGCGAACGTTGGCACGACGAAGCACCTCAAACTGTTCGCGCAGCGCCCTCTGGTTATTGACCAGAGTAACCGTCTCCTGGAGGTGTCTACATCCCTCACCTCCAAAGAGACCAGGACCTGTCATAGGCGTACGTAGTAGCCTATTGTAGAGGTCCTGGGACGGGCACAGATTATCCAAGGCAAAAGTGCGCCTTGCCCGGACACTCCTGGTCACCGCCCGCGTCATACAGTCCAGAGCCAGGATGATACCATCCTGGATGGCTCGCTGGACTGTGACCGGACTTGGCTGGCATGATGCGGATGCTGTTACTACCCCTTGTAACAGCTGGGAGACGTGGGACAGAGCGGCAATCGAAGCCCTCCCACTCTCCTCCGCATCACGCAACGCGGCATTTGCCGAACGCAACGCGTTCGAACACAAGACTCCCGTGTCAGAACGGGAGCCTGGCCGCGCATCCTCACCCAAAGCCGCGCGGTCATCCACGCTCGGCTTTGGTACCACACCGTACCGCTGGTAGTCCAGGGGCACGATGCGGCAACGCCTGGCCACCTCGCGCGGGGCCTTAGCGAGACGTCCACTCGACTTAATGGACGTCTCCGCCGCCTCGAACATGTCAACGACATGCTCTGCCAGCGGCAGAGAAGGCATAGCGTTAGCAGTAGGCTTACCAGCTAACCACGGCCTGTGTTCACGCTGGCTAGCCGACTGCTCCACGGGCAGATCTGGTCTAACACTCACCAACCACTGGCAAGCGTCAGACCAATCCTCCTCCGTGGCTAGTTGCGAGCGCTCTACAAGACGGGGGCCTTCGTCTTCCTCCTGAGCGCAAGCAACAGAGCTTGACGGCGGATACGCTGATATCCCTGGCAAGCCAGGGAGAGCATGCGGGCCTGATAATACCGGCATGCTAATCTCACTGGCTTGACCAGGAGCAGGCGCCGTGGTAGAGCGCGGGGCATATACCGCCCCACCACGGCCCCGGCCAGCACCAGCTACACTCTCGGCAAGCCGAGGTATGCGGTACCGCTGGCCTTCAGTGCCCAGGGCCACAGTCTGAACCGTGGATTCTACCCCTGGGAGAGTAGAACCGTGGAAAAAGGCGCCTGTATTCCCCGCGAGGGGCGCACAAACGTCATATTCCATGGCCACGTCTTCAGACGGCGACCCCAACAGGTAATCCTCATCCTCCTGGCCAGAAAGATTAGACTCCGGGTCAGCAAAGAGAGCTAACCCGGACTGGCCAGGGAAGGTGCCATACGAGGTACTGGCAGCCGCGGTGTGCGGATACCCCTGGACTGATGAGCAGCCCGCGGGTTCCAGCGACAACCGTCCACGGTCCCTATTGGGCGCGGCAATAAGCCTGCTGCCAGGGCCGTGGAACACCCCCTCTAATGGGGCCACCTCTGAATCTTCAAACAACGGAAGCGTACTAAGGAACGTTGATTCAGAGGTGGGGATTACCTGCTCCGAAGCAGATGATGCGGCCAATAAAGGATTTGGTCCAGGAAGCATGCCACGAAGCAACTCTGGAACCAAATCCTTTATTGTCCTCCTCATCTCTCCCAACATCTCGGTCCGGAAGGCCTCCATGTCCACCGCGGACGAGGCCTTCCTCTTACCCTTCTTACTTACGACCTCTTTTTTCAGCTTCTTCTTCTCCTCCTCCACCTTGTCCTTCGCCTGCAAGCACAAGAATTCGGACATTAGCTGGCCCCCCCCCCCCCCAGTGCTTACATATCTCGCAATTAAGCAAGGGACCACAGGGGCTACACTGAAAACAGAGATGAGGGCCAAACTTGTCCCTCAAAAATCGTCCACAGGACGCACAACCAGGTCTCTGAAAAAGGCCAAAGGACGAGGAGTATGAGCAAACTAGTTAAGCTTAGAAAACTCACCAACTCAAGAGAAGGAAAATGATCATAAAGATCATAATTTTTATCAGAAACAGCTTCGGACAACTTTAATTGTAAATAAAGAGCAAGACTGATTATGACGTCATTAATCCTATGACAGGACAAAATCGATCCCCAACAAACATCCCAGTGCAAGGACGAATTGTATCTCTAACCAGAACATGTGCAGAATGGACATTTCGACTACACAAGCATCAGATAAATACTGATAACAATGGCAAATAGTGTTAATTATCTCCCTTTCTCATATCAATAATTAATACCTGACACCTTGTCTAGACAAACCATCCAACCTGATGAACTGGAGCACTCCACCACTGAACGCCTCTTAACTCTCTCCACCTCAAGGGGAAGGAATTGGATCAAGAGGGCAAAGTGAGAAGACCTTTATAATAGGCCTCCAACTCACAGGGCATAGAATTTTTGGTTAGATAACCTAACAGTATTAGTAGGAAATGGAACCATGGTGGAGAGACACAAACCCTCTGCTGATGTCATGTCCATTATTTCTCCTTCACACAGACCTGTGGACATAAACACAAAGAGAGATTAGTCTTATATAGCACCTAGTTGAAATAAACCAACTAATTAAGGCGCTTATCACGTTTAGCGCGAGTCCCGGAAACACATTACAATGGGACAAAACTCGCTAATTTTACTAGAAGTCACCTGATTTAAAGGTCCAAGGCCCTCCTGTGGCGAAGTCACTCTCTCAGCCATCTTTGTCAGGGATAAACTTCTATCTAATAGTCTTAAAAAGCTTTGAAAAGAGTATGGAAAGATTCTAACATAAAAGCATGTGTTGTCTCTCAGCCAATAAATTAGCAAAGAGGAAGTGCTAGTCTGCGCATGCGCGGTGGTGGGGCTGGCATCCGCCAGACTACGCTCTGACTCCCTGCCCAGTAGGGGCACCTAACTGTTTTAATCTGAGTGTTTATTGAGTGAAAGCCAATATTTAGCAATATCAAAAGTATTAGGGAGGTAAGTATACTCTTGATGTGAAAATGGCGCATATCTAGTGGATACCATACTTATGTTGGAGCGCATCTTACATTGGTGTACAGATAGGGCGCATATCTAGTGGATACCATACTTATGTTGGAGCGCATCTTACATTGGTGTACAGATAGGGCGCATATCTAGTGGATACCATACTTATGTTGGAGAGCATCTTACATTGGTGTACAGATAGGGCGCATATCTAGTGGATACCATACTTATGTTGGAGCGCATCTTACATTGGTGTACAGATAGGGCGCATATCTAGTGGATACCATACTTATGTTGGAGAGCATCTTACATTGGTGTACAGATAGGGTGCATATCTAGTGGATACCATACTTATGCTGGAGAGCATCTTACATTGGTGTACAGATAGAGCGCATATCTAGTGGATACCATACTTATGTTGGAGAGCATCATACATTGGTGTACAGATAGGGCGCATATCTAGTGGATACCATACTTATGTTGGAGAGCATCTTACATTGGTGTACAGATAGGGCGCATATCTAGTGGATACCATACTTATGTTGGAGCGCATCTTACATTGGTGTACAGATAGGGCGCATATCTAGTGGATACCATACTTATGTTGGAGAGCATCTTACATTGGTGTACAGATAGGGTGCATATCTAGTGGATACCATACTTATGCTGGAGAGCATCTTACATTGGTGTACAGATAGGGCGCATATCTAGTGGATACCATACTTATGTTGGCGAGCATCTTACATTGGTGTACAGATAGGGCGCATATCTAGTGGATACCATACTTATGTTGGAGCGCATCTTACATTGGTGTACAGATAGGGCGCATATCTACTGGATACCATACTTATGTTGGAGAGCATCTTACATTGGTGTACAGATAGGGCGCATATCTACTGGATAACATACTTATGTTGGAGAGCATCTTACATTGGTGTACAGATAGGGCGCATATCTAGTGGATACCATACTTATGTTGGCGAGCATCTTACATTGGTGTACAGATAGGGCGCATATCTAGTGGATACCATACTTATGTTGGAGCGCATCTTACATTGGTGTACAGATAGGGTGCATATCTAGTGGATACCATACTTATGCTGGAGAGCATCTTACATTGGTGTACAGATAGGGCGCATATCTACTGGATACCATACTTATGTTGGAGAGCATCTTACATTGGTGTACAGATAGGGCGCATATCTACTGGATAACATACTTATGTTGGAGAGCATCTTACATTGGTGTACAGATTGGGCGCATATCTACTGGATACCATACTTATGTTGGAGAGCATCTTACATTGGTGTACAGATAGGGCACATATCCAGTGGATACCATACTTATGTTGGAGCGCATCTTACATTGGTGTACAGATAGGGCGCATATCTAGTGGATACCATACTTATGTTGGAGCGCATCTTACATTGGTGTACAGATAGGGCGCATATCTACTGGATACCATACTTATGTTGGAGAGCATCTTACATTGGTGTACAGATAGGGCGCATATCTACTGGATAACATACTTATGTTGGAGAGCATCTTACATTGGTGTACAGATAGGGCGCATATCTAGTGGATACCATACTTATGTTGGCGAGCATCTTACATTGGTGTACAGATAGGGCGCATATCTAGTGGATACCATACTTATGTTGGAGCGCATCTTACATTGGTGTACAGATAGGGTGCATATCTAGTGGATACCATACTTATGCTGGAGAGCATCTTACATTGGTGTACAGATAGGGCGCATATCTACTGGATACCATACTTATGTTGGAGAGCATCTTACATTGGTGTACAGATAGGGCGCATATCTACTGGATAACATACTTATGTTGGAGAGCATCTTACATTGGTGTACAGATTGGGCGCATATCTACTGGATACCATACTTATGTTGGAGAGCATCTTACATTGGTGTACAGATAGGGCACATATCCAGTGGATACCATACTTATGTTGGAGCGCATCTTACATTGGTGTACAGATAGGGTGCATATCTAGTGGATACCATACTTATGTTGGAGCGCATCTTACATTGGTGTACAGATAGGGCGCATATCTAGTGGATACCATACTTATGTTGGAGAGCATCTTACATTGGTGTACAGATAGGGCGCATATCTACTGGATACCATACTTATGTTGGAGAGCATCTTACATTGGTGTACAGATAGGGCGCATATCTACTGGATACCATACTTATGTTGGAGAGCATCTTACATTGGTGTACAGATAGGGCGCATATCTACTGGATACCATACTTATGTTGGAGAGCATCTTACATTGGTGTACAGATAGGGCACATATTCAAAAAAGCATCCGCTTTTGTTTCTACGAGAATTCTTAATACTTACCAGATGTACTATTATGATAATGTCTATTATCTAGTCTAGCTCAAAATAAACAATTTAAACTCCGCACTCTCCTGGTCCTGCCCATACTGTGTCCGGGAATACCATAGCCGCAGGTACCGAGTCAATTCCCAATCACAGTCAGATTCGTCTTATATTTGCCTTGGCAAACTGCGAAAGCAGCTCAGCCTCACCTCAGCGGGGCGGCTGAGGAAGGGCCATAGTACATCTGGTAAGTATTAAGAACTCTCGTAGAAACAAAAGCGGATGCTTTTTTGATTCTACTTCGAATAATACTTACCAGATGTACTATTATGATAAACTCCGGATTTCGACAGCCAGGAAATGCCGGTGGGAGGAGGTGAGGCTCGAACCAGCACTCACCAACCATCCAACAGAGAAGGTTGTGAAGATACTAAAACCCTGGCATACGCTTGGGTTCTGCTATCTGACTCATAGAGTGCTAAACTTCTATGGTCTAGACCGCGCTCCCCCCCCTCTTTTGTCCGCACAAAACCAGAGGGATGTCCATGGGGATGCAACACCCACCAGACCCATGTCAGCCCCAAGTCTCAGCTAGGGCAGTCCAGTAGAGTGCAAAGAAGCTACTACAACTTCAATATTTGAAAAAAACTATCAGTATATCGATTAGATTTTCAAATTGGAATGAGTCTCATGTCTGTATGAGAGGATAAATATACTCTTGTACCAGACTATTTACTTACTCAGTCTGGTATTTCGACTGGAAGTAAACATATTATTATAGTCACTTAATTAATGTAAACACTCACCATTTTTGAGTGGCTGATCTGTTCTTGATCATCACAGGAGCTAGGCCCAATCCACGGTCGTACTCAGTCATGTGCATAGCGCTTGGTAAGTGTAGGCGGAAGACTTTTGTGATGTGTGCGAAGTAGTGGTCGGACGTGGCTTAGGTTTGACAGATTGGCGACGGCTACTGGATTAAGTGTGCTGGAGATGTCGCGAAGGTAGAAATCAGTGAATGACGACTCGGCATGCCATTGTGCTACAGACATCACCTGCTCTAATGATACACCCTTATAAAGGGCCGATGGTGCTGCTAGTGCTCGGACCTCATGGGCATTCGCACGATCAATCTGCTTTTCTGTAGCGATCTTGTGCGACATCTGAATAGCGTCAACTATCCAACGAGAAATAGTATCTTTCGAAGCACGTAAATGGGGAGCTTTGAGACATAACCACAGAGATTTCGGGTCGTCTCTCCACTCAGAAGTATGTTTCTTATACATCGTGAGACATCTGACAGGACACCAAGCACAAGAATTTGGGTCATGTCTAGTTAAACTTGGCAAATTGATCGGCTGTCCTGGATATTTAAGTGACTGATTCTTTGCCAGGAAACAAAGACGTGGAAGTAATCTTAAACCTTCACCCATGACGACAAAACGGTCTTGTTCGGCAGAAAGCGCATAAATTTTGCTTCTCCTTCTCGCCGACGCTGCTGCAACCAAGAAAACTGATTTAATAGTTAACAGTTTAATGTCAATAGATCTAATCGGTTCAAAGGGAGCATGCCCTAAAACCTGTAGAACAAGAGATAGATTCCATGATGGGATAGGAATTGGCTGTCTGGGTCGCAGATTGCTCATTCCTTTGATAACTTCATTCAAGGTGTCATTCTCCACTCCCTCAATGGTGAGACTAGGAATGACCGAAGCTAATGCCGACTTATATGCTGCTAGGGTAGAAGGTACAAGTTTATCAACTTCGTATAAATGACAGATAAAATCTGCTACGTGTTGAACAGATGCAGAAAAGGGATCAATATCTCTTCTCTCACACCACTGTGCAAATTTGTTGATTCTATAATTATATGTCTTTGTGGTTGAAACTCTTCTGGCTGAAGCAACAAACTTCGCTGCTTGCTCAGAAAAGCCATCCTCAATTGCACGCTGCTTGACAACATCCATGCAGTCAATTTGAACATTTCTGGTCTGTCGTGAAGGTACAGACCCTTGTTCTGAGAGATTACATCTCTTGTGTCTGGAAGAGGGATTGGACTGCAGACCAGAAGGTCCAGCAGATCCGTAAACCATGATCGGCCTGGCCAATATGGGGCGATCAGTAGTACTTGGCACATCCCCTCTCTTATCTTTGCCAGAACTTTCGGGATGAGAATTGTTGGAGGATACGCATACGCGTACATTCCCTTCCAACTTATCGCCAGTGCGTCTACTGCTAGAGCTAACGGGTCCGGGATCGGTGACACGTAAGTGACCATCTTTGCGTTTTGATTCATCGCAAATAGGTCGACATTTGGCTTGCCCCATTGTTTGAATAGAACCTCCGCTACCACTTGGTTGAGCTGCCATTCCGTCGGACGACAAACCGTCCTTCGACTGAGAGCATCCGCTAAGATGTTCAATCTTCCTGGAATGTGTGCTGCCCGAAGAATAATATTCCTCTCTTGGCACCACAGCAGAAGGTTCCAAACCATCATACACAACTCTGGTGATCTCGTCCCGCCTTGGCGGTTCAAATAAGACACCACTGTTGAGTTGTCTGTCCTTACTAGGACAATCTTGTCTTGAATTAGACTCTCGAACTTCTGCAGTACAAATACCACCGCTAATAGCTCGAGCACATTGATATGTTTCTGCGCATTGGTCCGATCCCATTCCCCTGACACTGACTGATTGTCCAATACCGCTCCCCAACCTGTCAATGATGCATCCGTGAATATGGACATCTGAGGTTGAGGAGGTTGTAGAGGAACACCTCGCAGGAGATTCTGTTCCGATAACCACCACTGAAGGTGGAATATCAATGGTTCTTTCACTGGTATCCTCAGAGATAACGGATCTGTTCTCTGTGACCAGAACGACATCAAATACATCTGAATCGGCCTGCGCCTGAGTGCCGCATATGGCACCACCTTCTCCAATGATACTAGCAAACCCAGTATTCTGAGAAATTGACGCGCCGTCAGATAGGCTCCTAGAGAAACCGACTCCAACACTGCAATCAGGCTTCTGACTCTGCTCTCCGCCGGAAAAGCTACACCGTCCCCGAGATTGAAGAAAATTCCCAGATAAACAAACTCCTGGGATGGAGTCAGTTCTGATTTCTCTAGATTCACAATCCATCCTAGCTTTTTCAACAAGTCTAGGACTACTATCAGATTGCTGCGCAGAGTGACTGGATTGCCCGCCTTTAGCAGCCAGTCGTCTATGTAAGTGTGAACAGCTATGTTTCTCCTGCGAAGTAAAGAAGTCATGGCGAGAACCACCTTGGTGAAGACCCTCGGAGCCGTGGTCAGGCCGAAGGGAAGAGCATTGAATTCCCAAACATTGTCTTGGAACGCAAATTGCAGGTACTTCTGAAAAGGAATTGACATTGGAATATGAAAATAAGCATCCTTCAGATCTATCGATACCGCCCACATGCCTTTCCTCAGCCCTGTCATTACCGCTGCTACCGTCTCCATCTGAAATCTGGGAGAAAGAATAAATTTGTTCAACGGTTTGAGATTGAGAATTGGTCTCCACCCTCCGGTACGCTTCGGAACTAGGAACATGATCGAATAGAAGCCCAGCGATGACTGATCGGTGACTAGGTGAATCGCATTCTTCTGACGAAGCGATTCTATCTCTGACTGAATGGCGACTAGACGGTCTAATTCCCTTGGAATAGGAGTCCATATTGGAGTCGAGGTTAACGGAACTAACGATTGATGGATGAGCCAGTCCGGATCGTAGCCGTTTCTTATCCATTGACAGACTAAACAGTCGCGCTCGACCTGTTCCCATTGGTTTAGGAATAGCTGAAGTCTGCCTCCGACGGAAAGAATCTGCACACAGTTGTCGGTCGAGATTAGCCGACAAGACGCTAAATCGCTTGGGTGAAGATTCTCGACTCCATTTGTTTCCAAAGCCGCCGGTATTGGTTCCGCCGGAAACCCGTCAGGAACGAGCCCCACGGCCGCCCCGCGGCTTCTTGTGGTATGACGGTCCGGAACCGCCGCCACGGCTATCCTTATGGTAGCCGCCTCGGCCCGAACCGCCACCCTTCCTGTCGTCCTCATACGGCCTCTTACTAGAGGGCTTGTATGCGGACGAACGGCCAGGTCCTTGCGATCCGGATGGCCTATGGGCATCACGGCCAGAAGGACGGAAGGGCGATCTAGGACGCTGTCTCTGCTGCTCCTGCCTATGCTGACGGTAGGACTGTTGCGGCTGAGTCCTCTTGGTCGACTTCCACGACTTGCCGACCACTTCTTGCTCCGCCACCATTGACGCAACCTTAGAGAGCGCTTGTCGTGCCGAGCCGCCGAACAAGCCTGGACCTATGAAAAGCGCAGAAGATAACGCAGCCCTCATCTCCGGTCCTGGTTCCACACAATCGAGAACCATTCTCCGTCGCTCTGCTAAAGTTCTCGTGATTACCCTGGCCATGCAATCCTGAGACAGGCGCATGGTGTCCCGAACAACTCCGGGAGCAGCCTCTGGCACCTGTCCGCCTTCCGCCGTGCAGTCCAGCATACCCTGCAAGACGGTACACCCGTGCGACAGCGCAGCCATGGCTGCCCTAGCCGCATCTTCAATGAGCGTGAGCTCATTGAACGGGTCTTTGTTGGTCTGGGAAACCAAAGGACGTGACCGCCCCTTGGCTTTCCCAGCCAACGGCCTATTCAGCGCCTCACGTTCCGCAACGGAAAGCCGTGGAACCCTGGCATACTGATGATAAGCCTGCTCCGGAAAGCGGACCCTACTCCTTATCCCCTTCGGGGCCTTGGGCAACGCATAGTCTGGCTGAACCAGACGGTATGCCGCAACTTCCAACATGTCGGAAGTCTGCGTGTCCAGAGGGAGTGTAGGCATGGCAGAAGAGCCACTGGACAGAGCGCTAGCCGCACGCTCTGACATCAGTTCCATCGCCGGATCGCGCTGAGATCCTAGATCAGATGCCAACCCGAGACGATTGGTCATCCATCCAAGAACCTGCACCCATTCAGCTTCAGTGCAGAAAGCGGAATCGTCCATCAAAGAACTCCCGTTTTCATCCTCCCTCTCACCCTTAGATGAGAGGGCAACCGACGATCCTTGCTGAACGCTACGATACACGTCTCTGCCAACACAGAGCGCATCCATAGCGCGACTACCAACGGCACCAGTATCCAACGAATCGCCAGATATGGATTCGCCGCAGTCCATCGGCTCCACCACGGGATCCGGGACTCCGACGGCCTCACTTACGGCTGGCACTGTCACTCCGATAGGAGCCGCACCTAACGCCGCCGGGATAGCCGTAGGAACCGCAAACCACGGCTCCGCCGGCATATCCGGTTGCACAAATCGGGGATGAAAAATGCCCGACGGAACGTCGACATCACCATCCGCCTGGCAAACACGTACAAATCCAGAGGGCGACCCCTGAGACGTACTAGGCATCGCCGTCATCGAAAGATCCGGCATGCCGGAATCTTCCCTCAGCAGCAAATCTTCCTCCTCCTCTATCGTCGGCTCTTGAGCCAAGGACAGAGAAGGGGCAGGTGCATGACCCTCAGCAGAACTAGCCGGACCACCTAATGGTTGTCCTGCACCAGCTTGCTTCACCGGGACCGTGGACTGCAACGAGTCAAACATCGCCTTGAACTGGGCCGCCCATACGCCCAGTGCTGAATCCATCCACTCATTCAGCCGGCCTTCCAGACCCATCAAGGAAACCTGCTGCAGCTTCACTGCCTTGTCCTTCTCAATACGCTCCAGCCTCGCCCGTCGATCCTTGTCAAACTCAGCCACCAACTCCGACGACCTCGACCTTACACTTAGCGCACGCCACACAGTGATGACCAAGGTACTTCCGCTTCATGAACCTGTTGCACTTCCGGCACAACGAGTCCGAGTTCTTCGGTTTCTGCGAACACAGAGAAGAATTAAAACGCTGCACATGACAAACAGTGACGAGCAATACGCACAATAGACTTGCTAGTTAAGATTCCTTAAACACATTAACTTTCTCTCAATTTAATGATAACAAGTCTTAGGCAGGAAATATTTGAAACTTTTTTGAGTGAAAATTAAAAAAAAACCACAACTCAGCCTTTAACTAACGTTAAACAACCAAGAATAAGTCGCCGATCACTACAAACACCCTCGACAACTAAGCGAGAGCTAAAATCGGCGACAACAGAGTGCCTGGATACACCAAGCCGATACCGACATAAATCATGGGCGCCGCCATCTTGGCCAAGGGCGCATCCATCTTAGAGGAACCGAGTCGCAAGAGAAAATTAACCGAGTACCCGAATTAAAACTAAAAGTCAACGGGTACAGAAGCGACTCCAACAATGGCTACCATATATAAAAATGTGCCAATTTAAGGAAATTTCAAACAGTCATTATGGCACGAATGTATAAATTCTAGATTGATACAACCTGCCCCTGTGATGATTTCCCAAGTTCCTCCATGAAGCCAGCGATGGATTATAGAAAAAACACGCTAAACTAGCTTAATTCAATGAATATAGTGAGCTCAAAAACACGCGACTATCAATAAGCGCAAAATAGACGAATCTGACTGTGATTGGGAATTGACTCGGTACCTGCGGCTATGGTATTCCCGGACACAGTATGGGCAGGACCAGGAGAGTGCGGAGTTTTAATTGTTTATTTTGAGCTAGACTAGATAATAGACATTATCATAATAGTACATCTGGTAAGTATTATTCGAAGTAGAACCAGTGGATACCATACTTATGTTGGAGCGCATCTTACATTGGTGTACAGATAGGGTGCATATCTAGTGGCTACCATACTTATGCTGGAGAGCATCTTACATTGGTGTACAGATAGGGCGCATATCTAGTGGATACCATACTTATGTTGGCGAGCATCTTACATTGGTGTACAGATAGGGCGCATATCAAGTGGATACCATACTTATGTTGGAGCGCATCTTACATTGGTGTACAGATAGGGTGCATATCTAGTGGATACCATACTTATGCTGGAGAGCATCTTACATTGGTGTACAGATAGGGCGCATATCTACTGGATACCATACTTATGTTGGAGAGCATCTTACATTGGTGTACAGATAGGGCGCATATCTACTGGATACCATACTTATGTTGGAGAGCATCTTACATTGGTGTACAGATAGGGCGCATATCTACTGGATACCATACTTATGTTGGAGAGCATCTTACAGTGGTGTACAGATAGCCCACATATCTAGTGGATACGATACTTATGTTGGAGCGCATCTTACATTGGTGTACAGATAGGGTGCATATCTAGTGGATACCATACTTATGCTGGAGAGCATCTTACATTGGTGTACAGATATGGCGCATATCTACTGGATACCATACTTATGTTGGAGAGCATCTTACATTGGTGTATAGATAGAGCGCATATCTACTGGATACCATACTTATGTTGGAGAGCATCTTACATTGGTGTACAGATAGGGCGCATATCTACTGGATACCATACTTATGTTGGAGAGCATCTTACAGTGGTGTACAGATAGCCCACATATCTAGTGGATACGATACTTATGTTGGAGAGCATCTTACATTGGTGTACAGATAGGGCGCATATCTAGTGGATACCATACTTATGTTGGAGAGCATCTTACATTGGTGTAGTGATAGGGCGCATATCTAGTGGATACCATACTTATGTTGGAGCGCATCTTACATTGGTGTACAGATAGGGCGCATATCTAGTGGATACCATACTTATGTTGGAGAGCATCTTACATTGGTGTACAGATAGGGTGCATATCTAGTGGATACCATACTTATGCTGGAGAGCATCTTACATTGGTGTACAGATAGGGCGCATATCTAGTGGATACCATACTTATGTTGACGAGCATCTTACATTGGTGTACAGATAGGGCGCATATCTAGTGGATACCATACTTATGTTGGAGCGCATCTTACATTGGTGTACAGATAGGGTGCATATCTAGTGGATACCATACTTATGCTGGAGAGCATCTTACATTGGTGTACAGATAGGGCGCATATCTACTGGATACCATACTTATGTTGGAGAGCATCTTACATTGGTGTACAGATAGGGCGCATATCTACTGGATACCATACTTATGTTGGAGAGCATCTTACAGTGGTGTACAGATAGCCCACATATCTAGTGGATACGATACTTATGTTGGAGAGCATCTTACATTGGTGTACAGATAGGGTGCATATCTAGTGGATACCATACTTATGCTGGAGAGCATCTTACATTGGTGTACAGATAGGGCACATATCTACTGGATACCATACTTATGTTGGAGAGCATCTTACATTGGTGTACAGATAGGGCGCATATCTACTGGATACCATACTTATGTTGGAGAGCATCTTACATTGGTGTACAGATAGGGCGCATATCTAGTGGATACCATACTTATGTTGGAGCGCATCTTACATTGGTGTACAGATAGAGCGCATATCTAGTGGATACAATACTTATGTTGGAGGGCATCTTACATTGGTGTACAGATAGGGTGCATATCTAGTGGATACCATACTTATGTTGGAGAGCATCTTACATTGGTGTACAGATAAGGCGCATATCTAGTAGATACCATACTTATGTTGGAGAGCATCTTACATTGGTGTACAGATAGAGTGCATATCTAGTGGATACAATACTTATGTTGGAGGGCATCTTACATTGGTGTACAGATAGGGTGCATATCTAGTGGATACCATACTTATGTTGGAGAGCATCTTACATTGGTGTACATATAAGGCGCATATCTAGTAGATACCATACTTATGTTGGAGAGCATCTTACATTGGTGTACAGATAGGGCGCATATCTAGTGGATACCATACTTATGTTGGAGAACATCTTACATTGGTGTACAGATAGGGCGCATATCTACTGGATACCATACTTATGTTGGAGAGCATCTTACATTGGTGTACAGATAGGGCGCATATCCAGTGGATACCATACTTATGTTGGAGCGCATCTTACATTGGTGTACAGATAGGGTGCATATCTAGTGGATACCATACTTATGCTGGAGAGCATCTTACATTGGTGTACAGATAGGGCGCATATCTAGTGGATACCATACTTATGTTGGAGAGCATCATACATTGGTGTACAGATAGGGTGCATATCTAGTGGATACCATACTTATGTTGGAGAGCATCTTACATTGGTGTACAGATAGGGCGCATATCTAGTGGATACCATACTTATGTTGGAGCGCATCTTACATTGGTGTACAGATAGGGCGCATATCTAGTGGATACCATACTTATGTTGGAGAGCATCTTACATTGGTGTACAGATAGGGTGCATATCTAGTGGATACCATACTTATGCTGGAGAGCATCTTACATTGGTGTACAGATAGGGCGCATATCTAGTGGATACCATACTTATGTTAGAGAGCATCTTACATTGGTGTACAGATAGGGCGCATATCTAGTGGATACCATACTTATGTTGGAGAGGATCTTAATTTGGTGTACAGATAGAGTGCATATCTAGTGGATACAATACTTATGTTGGAGGGCATCTTACATTGGTGTACAGATAGGGTGCATATCTAGTGGATACCATACTTATGTTGGAGAGCATCTTACATTGGTGTACAGATAAGGCGCATATCTAGTAGATACCATACTTATGTTGGAGAGCATCTTACATTGGTGTACAGATAGAGCGCATATCTAGTGGATACCATACTTATGTTGGAGAGCATCATACATTGGTGTACAGATAGGGCGCATATCTAGTGGATACCATACTTATGTTGGAGAGCATCTTACATTGGTGTACAGATAGGGCGCATATCTAGTGGATACCATACTTATGTTGGAGCGCATCTTACATTGGTGTACAGATAGGGCGCATATCTAGTGGATACCATACTTATGTTGGAGAGCATCTTACATTGGTGTACAGATAGGGTGCATATCTAGTGGATACCATACTTATGCTGGAGAGCATCTTACATTGGTGTACAGATAGGGCGCATATCTAGTGGATACCATACTTATGTTGGCGAGCATCTTACATTGGTGTACAGATAGGGCGCATATCTAGTGGATACCATACTTATGTTGGAGCGCATCTTACATTGGTGTACAGATAGGGTGCATATCTAGTGGATACCATACTTATGCTGGAGAGCATCTTACATTGGTGTACAGATAGGGCGCATATCTACTGGATACCATACTTATGTTGGAGAGCATCTTACATTGGTGTACAGATAGGGCGCATATCTACTGGATACCATACTTATGTTGGAGAGCATCTTACAGTGGTGTACAGATAGCCCACATATCTAGTGGATACGATACTTATGTTGGAGAGCATCTTACATTGGTGTACAGATAGGGTGCATATCTAGTGGATACCATACTTATGCTGTAGAGCATCTTACATTGGTGTACAGATAGGGCACATATCTACTGGATACCATACTTATGTTGGAGAGCATCTTACATTGGTGTACAGATAGAGCGCATATCTAGTGGATACCATACTTATGTTGGAGAACATCTTACATTGGTGTACAGATAGGGCGCATATCTACTGGATACCATACTTATGTTGGAGAGCATCTTACATTGGTGTACAGATAGGGCGCATATCCAGTGGATACCATACTTATGTTGGAGCGCATCTTACATTGGTGTACAGATAGGGTGCATATCTAGTGGATACCATACTTATGCTGGAGAGCATCTTACATTGGTGTACAGATAGGGCGCATATCTAGTGGATACCATACTTATGTTGGAGAGCATCATACATTGGTGTACAGATAGGGCGCATATCTAGTGGATACCATACTTATGTTGGAGAGCATCTTACATTGGTGTACAGATAGGGCGCATATCTAGTGGATACCATACTTATGTTGGAGCGCATCTTACATTGGTGTACAGATAGGGCGCATATCTAGTGGATACCATACTTATGTTGGAGAGCATCTTACATTGGTGTACAGATAGGGTGCATATCTAGTGGATACCATACTTATGCTGGAGAGCATCTTACATTGGTGTACAGATAGGGCGCATATCTAGTGGATACCATACTTATGTTGGCGAGCATCTTACATTGGTGTACAGATAGGGTGCATATCTAGTGGATACCATACTTATGCTGGAGAGCATCTTACATTGGTGTACAGATAGGGCGCATATCTACTGGATACCATACTTATGTTGGAGAGCATCTTACAGTGGTGTACAGATAGCCCACATATCTAGTGGATACGATACTTATGTTGGAGAGCATCTTACATTGGTGTACAGATAGGGCGCATATCTAGTGGATACCATACTTATGTTGGAGAGCATCTTACATTGGTGTAGTGATAGGGCGCATATCTAGTGGATACCATACTTATGTTGGAGCGCATCTTACATTGGTGTACAGATAGGGCGCATATCTAGTGGATACCATACTTATGTTGGAGAGCATCTTACATTGGTGTACAGATAGGGTGCATATCTAGTGGATACCATACTTATGCTGGAGAGCATCTTACATTGGTGTACAGATAGGGCGCATATCTAGTGGATACCATACTTATGTTGACGAGCATCTTACATTGGTGTACAGATAGGGCGCATATCTAGTGGATACCATACTTATGTTGGAGCGCATCTTACATTGGTGTACAGATAGGGTGCATATCTAGTGGATACCATACTTATGCTGGAGAGCATCTTACATTGGTGTACAGATAGGGCGCATATCTACTGGATACCATACTTATGTTGGAGAGCATCTTACATTGGTGTACAGATAGGGCGCATATCTACTGGATACCATACTTATGTTGGAGAGCATCTTACAGTGGTGTACAGATAGCCCACATATCTAGTGGATACGATACTTATGTTGGAGAGCATCTTACATTGGTGTACAGATAGGGTGCATATCTAGTGGATACCATACTTATGCTGGAGAGCATCTTACATTGGTGTACAGATAGGGCACATATCTACTGGATACCATACTTATGTTGGAGAGCATCTTACATTGGTGTACAGATAGGGCGCATATCTACTGGATACCATACTTATGTTGGAGAGCATCTTACATTGGTGTACAGATAGGGCGCATATCTAGTGGATACCATACTTATGTTGGAGCGCATCTTACATTGGTGTACAGATAGAGCGCATATCTAGTGGATACAATACTTATGTTGGAGGGCATCTTACATTGGTGTACAGATAGGGTGCATATCTAGTGGATACCATACTTATGTTGGAGAGCATCTTACATTGGTGTACAGATAAGGCGCATATCTAGTAGATACCATACTTATGTTGGAGAGCATCTTACATTGGTGTACAGATAGAGTGCATATCTAGTGGATACAATACTTATGTTGGAGGGCATCTTACATTGGTGTACAGATAGGGTGCATATCTAGTGGATACCATACTTATGTTGGAGAGCATCTTACATTGGTGTACATATAAGGCGCATATCTAGTAGATACCATACTTATGTTGGAGAGCATCTTACATTGGTGTACAGATAGGGCGCATATCTAGTGGATACCATACTTATGTTGGAGAACATCTTACATTGGTGTACAGATAGGGCGCATATCTACTGGATACCATACTTATGTTGGAGAGCATCTTACATTGGTGTACAGATAGGGCGCATATCCAGTGGATACCATACTTATGTTGGAGCGCATCTTACATTGGTGTACAGATAGGGTGCATATCTAGTGGATACCATACTTATGCTGGAGAGCATCTTACATTGGTGTACAGATAGGGCGCATATCTAGTGGATACCATACTTATGTTGGAGAGCATCATACATTGGTGTACAGATAGGGTGCATATCTAGTGGATACCATACTTATGTTGGAGAGCATCTTACATTGGTGTACAGATAGGGCGCATATCTAGTGGATACCATACTTATGTTGGAGCGCATCTTACATTGGTGTACAGATAGGGCGCATATCTAGTGGATACCATACTTATGTTGGAGAGCATCTTACATTGGTGTACAGATAGGGTGCATATCTAGTGGATACCATACTTATGCTGGAGAGCATCTTACATTGGTGTACAGATAGGGCGCATATCTAGTGGATACCATACTTATGTTAGAGAGCATCTTACATTGGTGTACAGATAGGGCGCATATCTAGTGGATACCATACTTATGTTGGAGAGGATCTTAATTTGGTGTACAGATAGAGTGCATATCTAGTGGATACAATACTTATGTTGGAGGGCATCTTACATTGGTGTACAGATAGGGTGCATATCTAGTGGATACCATACTTATGTTGGAGAGCATCTTACATTGGTGTACAGATAAGGCGCATATCTAGTAGATACCATACTTATGTTGGAGAGCATCTTACATTGGTGTACAGATAGAGCGCATATCTAGTGGATACCATACTTATGTTGGAGAGCATCATACATTGGTGTACAGATAGGGCGCATATCTAGTGGATACCATACTTATGTTGGAGAGCATCTTACATTGGTGTACAGATAGGGCGCATATCTAGTGGATACCATACTTATGTTGGAGCGCATCTTACATTGGTGTACAGATAGGGCGCATATCTAGTGGATACCATACTTATGTTGGAGAGCATCTTACATTGGTGTACAGATAGGGTGCATATCTAGTGGATACCATACTTATGCTGGAGAGCATCTTACATTGGTGTACAGATAGGGCGCATATCTAGTGGATACCATACTTATGTTGGCGAGCATCTTACATTGGTGTACAGATAGGGCGCATATCTAGTGGATACCATACTTATGTTGGAGCGCATCTTACATTGGTGTACAGATAGGGTGCATATCTAGTGGATACCATACTTATGCTGGAGAGCATCTTACATTGGTGTACAGATAGGGCGCATATCTACTGGATACCATACTTATGTTGGAGAGCATCTTACATTGGTGTACAGATAGGGCGCATATCTACTGGATACCATACTTATGTTGGAGAGCATCTTACAGTGGTGTACAGATAGCCCACATATCTAGTGGATACGATACTTATGTTGGAGAGCATCTTACATTGGTGTACAGATAGGGTGCATATCTAGTGGATACCATACTTATGCTGTAGAGCATCTTACATTGGTGTACAGATAGGGCACATATCTACTGGATACCATACTTATGTTGGAGAGCATCTTACATTGGTGTACAGATAGAGCGCATATCTAGTGGATACCATACTTATGTTGGAGAACATCTTACATTGGTGTACAGATAGGGCGCATATCTACTGGATACCATACTTATGTTGGAGAGCATCTTACATTGGTGTACAGATAGGGCGCATATCCAGTGGATACCATACTTATGTTGGAGCGCATCTTACATTGGTGTACAGATAGGGTGCATATCTAGTGGATACCATACTTATGCTGGAGAGCATCTTACATTGGTGTACAGATAGGGCGCATATCTAGTGGATACCATACTTATGTTGGAGAGCATCATACATTGGTGTACAGATAGGGCGCATATCTAGTGGATACCATACTTATGTTGGAGAGCATCTTACATTGGTGTACAGATAGGGCGCATATCTAGTGGATACCATACTTATGTTGGAGCGCATCTTACATTGGTGTACAGATAGGGCGCATATCTAGTGGATACCATACTTATGTTGGAGAGCATCTTACATTGGTGTACAGATAGGGTGCATATCTAGTGGATACCATACTTATGCTGGAGAGCATCTTACATTGGTGTACAGATAGGGCGCATATCTAGTGGATACCATACTTATGTTGGCGAGCATCTTACATTGGTGTACAGATAGGGTGCATATCTAGTGGATACCATACTTATGTTGGAGCGCATCTTACATTGGTGTACAGATAGGGTGCATATCTAGTGGATACCATACTTATGCTGGAGAGCATCTTACATTGGTGTACAGATAGGGCGCATATCTACTGGATACCATACTTATGTTGGAGAGCATCTTACATTGGTGTACAGATAGGGCGCATATCTACTGGATACCATACTTATGTTGGAGAGCATCTTACAGTGGTGTACAGATAGCCCACATATCTAGTGGATACGATACTTATGTTGGAGAGCATCTTACATTGGTGTACAGATAGGGTGCATATCTAGTGGATACCATACTTATGCTGGAGAGCATCTTACATTGGTGTACAGATAGGGCGCATATCTACTGGATACCATACTTATGTTGGAGAGCATCTTACATTGGTGTACAGATAGGGCGCATATCTACTGGATACCATACTTATGTTGGAGAGCATCTTACATTGGTGTACAGATAGGGCGCATATCTACTGGATACCATACGTATGTTGGAGAGCATCTTACAGTGGTGTACAGATAGCCCACATATCTAGTGGATACGATACTTATGCTGGAGAGCATGGTACATTGTGGTATATTAAGCTAAGCCCTCCTTCATTCTGCATTTTTAACTCATACTACTCTGATGTCAGAATTCTATTTTTAAAATTAAATTAAAAGATGATCTGGTGTACATTTTTCAACACATTTGGTGGAAGATGGTACTATCAAAGACAGCAACATCGTTCACCAAAATTGTTGAAAAATGTACACCAGTTCCTTTGCTATTGACAGGATAAAAGATAGAATATTGACATCAGAGTGGCAATGGTTAATGATTGTGATAGATAAGTGCCTTTTAAATCAGTGCTAAATCAAGACAAAAATACAATATTATTGTCTCGATCTTAAGAAAGTACTGACTATCAAATGATAGCATTTACGGTGCAACATCTTTGTGCATGTGTACACACGTGCCTATGTGCGTGCATGTGTTTGTGTGTGCATGCGTGCATGATAAATAAAGGATACAGTAGCTCTGTGCAGGCATGTAAAGTCAAGGCCCTGGTCTCATTCACCAATGATGCTGTATTCTCTGTGCGGATGTAGCTCTATAAAGACAACATAATTTATATCAGACGTTAATTGCTTCATTCATAAAGTTCTGACAAACAGACAAGTATTAACAGAATACATCAACTCAAATTTTAATCAGTATTTTCCAGAATGAAATGCCTGAGCATGATCTCCAGAATGAGATGCCTGAGCATATGTTCTCCAGAATAAAATGCCTGAGCATATGTTCTCCAGAATGAAATGCCTGAGTTTATGTTTTTTGCACAGACATGGATCTCCACATGTTATTAATTATACTACACTGGGTCAGAATTCTAAAATATACAATACAAGTCCGCAAGAGTGTTAACCTTATGAAACTACTGGTTCACAGATAATTTTACAAGTCAGTATTTCCAGTCATTTTATCTCCAAGTAAATAAATTACTTTTTCCATGATTTGTCATTGAAAGGGTAATTACCTGTGATACGAATGTGATATTTAGTGAATGAATGTCAACATGGTGAGAATAAAGAAGAGGAGAAGCAATGATCTGTCTCATAATATGATTCAAACTATATAATCTCAGTTAAGACTACCCTTATTAAGTTTCTACACACTTTCACACATAAATATGCTTCATAACTAGGGCTGTAACGAGCAATTGTTGGTTCAGAAAATCACAAACCAAGATAAGATGAACCATGTTTCGGTTCGCTTGCATGGGATTCGTGTGATTCGTGAACCATATATCAGCTAACCCTTTCACCGATGAATTCCCATATCTAATGTTAGGAAAACCATACAGGAAAACTGTTGAATATTCGGAAATTAAATTGACTAAAAGCTGTTGCTTCCTTAGACAGCAACAGCTATCTTCCAGTCAAATTAATTCCAAAATATTCAACACAGTACGAATCTTATAATATTTTCTAACATTTGTTGTCAGAACTTGTCATTTGTGTTTTTCTACCAATTAGCCAGTAAAGCCACCTGCCTTTAAATGCTAATTTCTGTTAGGAGTAATTTCATGCATACAATAGCATATTAACAAGGTTCGTGAACCAGTTCGTGGTTCGGACATCTGTATCGTGAACCAGTTCGTGGTTCGGACATTTGTATCATGAACCGGTTCGGTTCGTGAAACTCTCACAAACCTCAGCCCTATTCATAGCCTCAATCCTATGTGTGACCATTGGGAGAAACTCAATAAACTTAATAATTAAGTTACTCAAAGCTGTGCAGCTTAGAAAAGTAAGTTTAGCAGAAAATGACAGGACAAATTCTCCTGGTTTCATTACCTGTAGATGAGTGAGGAACTCTGCCCGGCTGCTAAAGCTATACACTTGCTGAAGATGCTGTGGGTGAAGAGACTGAGCTACCAGTGTCATAGCACGTATCAAGTTCTGCTTCACTACAGTGTCCTGAAAACACATCAGAGAACATCAACCATACTAAGCTTAGACATAACCATATTCGACACTCACATACATAAAAGAATGCGACACGCACACTCGCCTATGCACGTGCAAATCAACAAGAGGCACAAGGCGCCTGTATCATTCCACATGCAACAGTATTATTTGAACAAAAACCTGAAAATATTGTCATTCTTGCTGGAAACAAAAATATTTCTGTATGAAGCCTAAACTTCTAAGCTCCACCTGTGACAATTTTGATAGGAAACATGAGCACGTCGAGGGCCAAGGGCCATATGCTCCCTTGGACTACAAGAGCTATCAGAATATACCAAATATCTCGCCTTCTTATGTTGCTGGATGCCGCCTGCACGGACTAAATACTCTGTGAGCTAAATGCTCCATCGCTATACGACAGCTGACTGACAAGTAAGCTGAGTTAAGAAAACAAATTTTGGCTTCAAAATCCATCAAATAAACAAGAGGCCCAATGGGCCTGTGTCGCTCACCTGGAGCACTGTGCATTTTTGTCCAAATTGTTTGTGGGTGGTGTAGGAGTAGTCTTTTAAATGAGTTTGTGAACATTTTTGCGCATCCAATATGGCCGCCAAACACGCTACATTTTGATTGGTTCACTTCTGCCATGTTTCTGACTAAGCTCCTTCCCTTGAACAAACTTTAATGGCACACAGTGCCTAATCATATCTCCCAAATTTCAGCCCAATCCGCTCAGTGGTTCTGGAGTTGTTTTGGCAAAAGATAGGTTATCCCAGATGGCCGCCAAACCATTTGGCCAATCAAGTTCCCTTGAACAAACTCGGTGCAGCTCTTGTCCTAGATGATATTTCATGCATTTTGAATTGATCCCCCAAACGGTTTTGGAGAAGATCTTTAGACATTTCTAAAAATCGACCAAAATCAAAGATGTCGCGAAAAAACATTTTAAATTTCCCATTGCTTGAGTATGGGTGATTTTGGTGGATAAATTATCCAAGATGGCCACTAAACCGTTTATCCGACAGTCTCGAAAATGGCAAATTTGAAATCATAATACGCACAAAAATACATAAAACCAATTTTAGCCTCAAAATCAATCAAATAAAAAAATACAATATGGCCGCCAAACACGCTATATATTGATAGGCCCATAGCGGCCATTTTTTTTACGGATCAACTTCTCTTGAACAAACTTTACTGGCCCTTAGTCCCTAATCATATCTGCCAAATTTCGGCCTAATCCATTCAGCGGTTCTGGAGAAGTTATTTTTGCTAAAACTAGGTCAACCAAGATGGCCGCCGAATCATTTGACCAATCAATTTCCCTTGAACAAACTTGGTTCAGCTCTTTTGCCCTGGATCATATTTCATGGGGTTTGTATCAAACCCACAAACTGTTTCAGAGAAGATTTTTAAAGATGTTTTGGTCAACATCAAAGATGGCCGCTGGCCCAATTGGCCGATTGGCTTCGTTTGAACAAAGTTGAATCTCTATGCCCTAAGGATGCTTCCCGCCAAATATAATTGAAATCAGCCTAGCAGTTCTTGAGAAGTTGTTTAAAGGAAACGTTGATGGATGGATGACAGACACACAACGGACAGTCGCCATGGCATAAGCTCACTTGGCCTTTCAGGCCAGGTGAGCAAACAAAACATATCAGAAGATATCAAACAGCTTGCCATTTTAAGCTACCGCAGGACCCAGTCTACCCATGACAAAATATTCTACGAAAAAATAATGTCCAAGCTATGTACATATATAAAGCAGTAGCTTAGCATAAGAGAGCAAATTAGCTTACCTGTATATTAATTGTACATCACAGGATATGATAGACCACCAGATAGTTTCATTTTGAAATTTGACAATCCACTTGTCGAATCAAAATACCCATGGATGATACTATCCAATGGGCAAGCATAGCTTCGTAAAAGCATAGCTTGGAGACTGAACCATAAAGCCTTGCTGCCTAGTAGTAACCTGTAGTACAATGACTACTGGCACACCAAGACTGACCAAAAGACAAATGGTCCAAACATATGCAAAGTTCATAGCCTGAAAAAAGAAACATTTTCAAAAGCAAGTACATTAATATGATGCAGTCTACATCTAAGAATCTTATATAGCAAATCAAAGCATTTTATCTAAACTGGATAAGTCTTTGCTGATTAAACTGTCATTTGAAAAAATCTTAACCACAGCATAACACATATAACCTGGATGCAAATCATCCCTAAAATAATCAGCCTAAACCCAGTAAAAATTTGTAAACATTTTTCAAAATCTATTACTTTTTGATGTGGAGTAGTCCTAAACATTGTATAGAACAAATCTGTGAAGTTTTATTCAAATCGGATATGTCAATGCTGATGTAAATGTTGTTTGAAAAAACCTAGGGCTAGGGTTAGAATAATGAGGATGCAAATCAGTCATAAAATAATCAAAGTCCAACTGCTGCAAAAGCATAGAAAAGATTTGAAAGTCTATTTCCTTTTTATGTGGACTAGTCCTAAGCATCACCTAGAACAAATCTATGAAGTTTTATTAAAATCGTTTAACCCCTTGTGGGTGAAAATTTTGTTTGAAAAAAGCTTAACGCAGCCAAAACCTATACCTGGCTATATAACTTGCATACAAATCAGCCATAAAATAATCAAAGTTCAAATGGCGAAAAAATATGGATAAAATTTGAAAGCTGATTTTGTTTTGCTGTGGACTAGTTCTAAGCATCGTATAGAACAAATCTGTGAAGTTTTATTCACATCTGACAACACTTTTGGGTGTAAATGTTGTTTGACAAAAGTTTAACACAGCCAAGAACCATAACCAGGATATATAACCTGCATGCTAATCAGCCATAAAATAGACAAAGTTAAAATGGGGAAAAAAAATTGGGGAAAAATTTGAAAGTAAATTTCTTTTTGATGTGGATGGTCCTACGCATCAGACAGAACAAATCAGTGAAGTTTGTTTTTAAATCGAATATCCCCTTGTTGGTGCAAATGTCGTTTTAACAAGCGGTATCAGAAGATACCAAATATCTCACATTTTTAAGCTACTGCATGATCCGGCTGTCCAGGACTAAATATTCTGCGAAAAAATAATGTCCAAGCCATGTACATAATATATAGAATTGGATTGCCCATTTGACACCTGGCCATTGCCCTCAGATTGACTCAAGAACAAAATAATTTGTTGTACTGTAGTCTACTAACTACAAGCTTCAAAATGATATGTGACATGACATTTGATAAAATTTATTTTCTGCCCACCATTTCCCCGACCCCTGCCCCTGGGGGTGGTATCAAAATTTCAATGTGTCATGCACATCCCTGGCTATATGTGTAATCATACCGAAAGTTTCAAGTTTCTATGTGAAATGGTTTAGGATGTGCATTACAATCTAAACAAAATCACAGATTTCTTTCTTCACGAGAGAGTTGATACTTACCACCCTGATACTCTATGATAGTTCCTAAATATCGACCTAGCTTCAATAATACTCAGAATTAAAAAGAACCCCCCCACCCACCCCCAACCCCTCTGGGCAGGTTACTCAACTGACAGTCCAGTGGATGTATGGCCCAAACTCGCGCATGCGCGGGGCTGTCACATTCTATTCCAAAATATTGGCTGACATAATTGCAACATAAAACACCGATAGACCGAGCCTCTGTGGGGAGGAGGCCAGGATCATATCAGGATGGTAAGTATCAACTCTCTCGTGAAAAGGAAATCTGTGATATCAAGAGTATACTTACAACCCTGATATTCTATGATAGAGCCAGAATTTGTAAGAGAATTCAGCAGGAGGGAGGCGAAGGTCAGAAGCCTGGCTCATCCCTGGAAGAGCAAGCTCTTTTGCTTTTGGAGCACAAAAAACATCTGAAATTGTGTATGCAAACACAATCAGGAAATGATTTGGACATCGGACAACACGACCGATGTTGAGAGTAATGACCATTTAACATCCGCTCCTCCCCCCTCCCCCTCTTATAAATAGGGAGCGATGACCTCAATGTCCTATACACTCTCTATGTACTCGTGCTAAAGTACTATAAGACATCGGACGAAAGATTCATTCCGCATACTCTCAGATGGAACAACAAAGAACACAAATCATCACCATTTTAGTAAGTAATAAAGAACGTGACAAAAAATAACCATCACCAAATATAGGACTAACTTATTTTGACGAGATTCTCTATAAATCACTGCTGGCGATGATAGGTACAGTATGGAAAGCGGGGATTCCCCCACTAAATTGCACTGTGTGTGAGTCAACGGCCTTATGTACAACATTTACAAATATATACAGATTAACGTTTATGTAAAATAGATACGGCAAGTGGATTAGACGTAGCACGGAGGTAATGATCTGTAAAACTAGACTCACAGTTCCATTGTGCTACCAACATAATGTCATCCACCGGCACTCCGTTAAACAGAGCCGTGGATGTAACTGCGCCATGTTAACTTGTTTTCCCATGCAGGCTTTGTGGCAATGCTGGATGCATTCCACAATCCACCTAGAAATGGTATCTTTAGAAGCTCTCCCATGGGGTTCAATGTAAGATAGCCATAAAGCACTAGGGTCCGTCCGCCATTCCTCTGTACGTTGTTTATAACGTGTTAATGCACTGACAGGACACCGCCTTTGAATTAGGATCAAACCGAGTCAAAGCGGATAAAACAATAGGCTTACCACAATATTTCAGACTGTTTTTTCGCCATAAAGTTAACTATAGGTAGAAGCCTGAGGCCTTCCCCTGTAACCACAAAATGGTCTGGCTCTGCTGACAAATCATGTATTTCACTTCTTCGTCTGGCTGAAGCTGCAGCAATCAGAAAAACTGTTTAAAGCGTCAACATTTTCATGGAAATGGAGCTTAGTGGTTCAAAGGGTTTATCCGCTAATATTTGAAGTACTAACGATAAACTTCAAGATGGAATCACTGGAGGATTCCTTGGTCTTAGATTACCCATGCCTTTGATTAAAGTATTTAGATTACATACTTCATCACTTCCTCTATTAACCAGGCAAGGGATAACTGACATTAAAGCTGACTTGTAGCCAGCAATAGAGTTAGGCTTGAGGCTATAGGCATCAAAAAGGTGACAGAGGAAATCAGCTACTACCTGAATAGATGCATCCATTGGATTAATACATCTTTTTAAGCACCATTCAGCAAATCTGTTGATTTTATAATTATATGCTCTGGAGGTTGACTCCCTTCTGGCTTTAGCCATAAACATGGCTGCTTGCTCAGAAAAACTGTTGATTCCTTGACAACATCCACGCAGTCAATTTGAACATTGATGGGTTGTTGTGCAAGGCATTGCCCTGGAAGATGATGTCATCCATCTGAGGCAGAGGAACAGGATTGCAGACCAGAAGGTCCAGTAGATCCATATACCATGATCGGCATGGCCAATTTGTGGTGATCAGAAGCACTAGGCATTCCTGCTGCCTGATTTTTCTGGAGAACTTTTTGAATCATGATTGCTGGTGGAAATGCGTTTGCATACATTCCCTCCCAGCTGATAGCTAGCACATCTATTGCGATAGCACTTGGACCTGGAATCGGAGACATACGTCGTCATCTTCGCATTCTTGTTCGTTGCGAATAAATCTATGTTGGACTTGCCCCAGTTGTTGAACAAATGGTTCGCCACATATTGATTTAGTTGCCATTCCGTGGGAAGAATGCTCATCCTTCGGCTCAATGAGTCTGCTAATAGATTTAGCCTTCCCGGAATAGGAACTGCTTTCAGGGAAATCCCATGAACTAGGCACCAGCAAAGCAGCTTCCATGTCATCATACAGAGACAGGGTGACCTCGTTCCGCCCTGGCGATTTATGTAAGTCACTGCTGTTGCATTGTCTGATCGAACCAGAACACTCTTGCCCTTGACCCTCTCTAGGACGTGTTCCATGGTTAAGACTACTGCTCGCATTTCCAGCAGATTGATATGTTCTTTTGACTGATCCAGATTCCAAAGCCCTGATACTTTGTCTTCTTCCAGGCATGCTCCCCATCCCTCCATTGATGCATCTGTGTACATCGTTAACTTGAGGGTGGGGATGTGACAATGTTACTCCCGCCAGAAGATTCTCTCTCTTCATCCACCATTGAAGGTGGTGAATAAGAGGTTCCAGCACCGACACCTTTGAGTCCAGGAAACCCGTACTCTGGGTCCACTGTGTCATGAGAAATAACTGGCTAGGCCGCCGGCATAAGGCTGCCTGTGGAATGACTGGTTCCAAAGAAACCATCAACCCCAGCATTCTTAAGTAGACCCATGCCAGTACATGATGACGGTTGCACACTGACTGTATGACTGAGATGAGTACTTCTACTCTCTCTCTCTCTCGAGATGGGTAAACGTACTCTACCTCTAGATCGAAGAACATGCCCAGGTAAACAAACCTCTGGGATGGAGTCAGCTCTGATGTTTGAAAGTTGATTATCCAGCCTAGATATGTAAGAGTTTTCAAAACTATCTCCAGATTTGCTGATAGACTTTCTTGTGTGCTTTTAACAGCCAGTCGTCTATGTACGTGTGGATTGCTATGTGTCTCCTGCGGAGGTATGACGTCATAGCTTGGACTCGAGTGAAGACCTGAGGAGCCGTTGATATACCAAATGGGAGAACCCTGAATTCCCATTGGCGGCCATGAAATGCAAATCTCAGGAACTGAAGAAAGCTCTTCGCGATAGGAATATGAAAATAGGCATCTTTTAGATCTACTGATGCTGTCCCCATTCCCTTCCTCAATCCTGCTAACACCGTTCTTACAGTTTCCATTTTTAAACTTGATGTGAGGATAAAACTGTTGAGAGGTTCGAGGTTGAGAATTGGTCTCCACCCTTCAGTGCTTTTTATCACTAGGAACATGGTTGAATAATAACCCGGACATTTTTATGCGGGTTGAATTGCGTGTTTTAGTATGAGGGATTGAATTTCTTCCTTTATACACAACCGTTGATCTGGATCTCTTGGATTTTGAGTCCAGATCGGAACCTGAGACAGGCGCGATGGCTGGCTTGAAATCCAGTTAAGATAGTAACCGACTGAAAGACATCGCAAGACTGAGCGGTACTGAGTAACCCGCTCCCACTATTGCATGTGTAAGGCCAGATGGCCTCCCACGGGTGCACCTAAGGATTGAGGTAGACCCGAGAAGTGCAAGAGATGCCCTGTCTCTGGTGGCTGTCCTATCAGCACTGGTGTGCTCCTTGTGAGTGCCGACTCATCAGGTTTGACGCCCACAACCAGAACCCCGCGCTCCTCTACCAGTGGCATGCACACTACGGTACGCGGGCTCCCTGGCGGGTTGCGCTTGAGGAGCCTGCGCTCCCCCCTAGCTGGCTTACGCTGGCGGTGTCGTGGCCGATGCTGCGTAGGTGATTGACCTCTGACAGGGCCACCACCACCAACTCTAGCCTGCCGAGGGTGGAAGGCAGGGGGTGCTGCTCGAATACGCTCCCTGCTGAGCACTTCAAACTGCTCTAGCAGCATCCTCTGGTTGTTCACCAGGTTTATGGTTTGTTGGAGGTGCAGGCATCCATCACCTCCAAACAACCCTGGACCTGCCATCGGCATCCAAAAAAGCTGAGTGTACAGGTCCTGCAAGGGACACAAATTATCAAGGGCAAATGTGCGCCTCACCCACAAACTCCTGGTTACGGATCTCGTCATGCAATCCAGGGCCAGGTTAATGCCGTCCTGGATGGCTCTTTGGACTGAAAGAGGAAAAGCTTGGCGGGCCACGGATGCTGCTACTAACCCCTGTAGCAGCTGGGAAACGTGCGAGAGAACGGATATGGCTCCTCTCGTACTTTCCTCAGTGTCCCGCGGTGCGGAATTTGCATTGCGCAGGGCGCTAGCGCACAAGGGTCCCGTGTCAGACTGGGACCCAGGCTGCGTATCTTCGCCCAAAGCCGCACGGTCATCCGTGCAACGCTTTGGGACGCTGCCATACTTCTGATAAAGATCAGAACTGATACGGCAGCACCATGCTACCTCGCGAGGGACCTTATATGGCAGAGATGGCATGGTGCTCGTCACCGGCTTCCCTCCCAACCACAGGCGCTGGTCCCGCCTCGAGGCTGGTGAATCCACTTGGAGTTCCGGCTTGATGCTCACCAGCCATTGGCAAGCATCCAGCCAGTCCTCGTCAGTGGCCACCTGTGAATGTTTGACGAGCCTAGGGCCTTTGTCGTCCTCAGCCACATTCACTGGCGGGGTAATGGACATCCTGAATAGCCAGGGAAGCCATACGGACCCGCAAGGGCCGGCATGGCTTGCGCCATGGCTATTCCAGGAACCGGATCTACACGTATGGTGTCATGGGGGCTAAATGCATGACGTCATAGTCCGGGCCTTACTCACGGTAACTCTGGGCAAGTCGAGGGATACAGTATGGATGGCCATCGGCTCCTAGCCGGCCTAGCCATTGAGCCATGAAACCTATTCCTGAAGAATTAGTTCCATGGAAAAGGTCTCCATTTTCATAGCCATCGGCCGGCCATAACAGTGTCCTGTTCTTCCTACCTAGAAAGATCGGGAAAAGCATCAAACTCGGCCTGACCAGGAGGGGTATCTCGTGAGGCGCTGACACCTTTAGCCTTAGGCTGGTCTAGAGCATTCAATAAGCGCACGCCTGAGGCCTTGGCTTTCACTCCCGGGTCCACGGGTGAGGCAAGCCTCAGCACCAGACAAACAGGAGCCGTGTCTGGGTCTATAACGAAAACTGGCTTACTAAGAGAACCAGACCCAGAGACTGGAACACTCTGTGCCAGAGCAAATGAGGAAGACAATGATGAACTTGAACCGGGAAGCAAGCTGCGAAGCAACTCCGGGACAAGATCAGTAATTGTCTTCTTCATTTCTCCCATCATTTCAAGATGGAAGGACTCCATGTCTGGCATGGATGCCTTCCTTTTCTTAACACACTCTTTTTCCAGTCACCTCTTCTCATCTGCCGCCCGGTCCTTCACGTGCGGATTTTAAAAATCAGTCAAAACCTCCACCGGCCATGACTCACACACATGGCAATTTAGTAAGCTCACGAAATGGTGGCAGGAAGGGTATTTGTTGTCACTAACCGTATGAAACGACACAAACGGAAACAATTAGTTTTCAGTTATGACAAACCAAAAAAACAATTGCAGAAGGCTAATAAATTCCATAAGGAAAACTTTGATCACCAGACGAAATGATAAGCCAAGGCCATAGAGAAACAAGAGGCCCAAGGGGCCCGTGTCGCTCACCTGGAGCATTATGCATTTTTTTTCCGTCACAATTGTTGGTGGGTGGTTTAGGAGTAGTCTTCTAAATGAGTTTGTGGACATTTTTGAAAGTCCGATATGGCCAACAAACACACTACATTTTGATTAGTCCACTGCAGCCATGTTTCTGACATAGTGCCTTCCCTCATATCTCCTAAATTTTGGTCCAATCCGCTCAGTGGTTCTGGAGTGGTTCCTGCCAAACTGGCCGATCGGCTTCATTTTAACAAAATGGAATCTCCATGCCTCGGCCCAGCAGTTCTCAAGAATACATTTTAAATAACCAATTGCTTTAGTATGGGAGCTTTTGGCGGGAAAATGATCCAATATGGCCCCCACCCCACCCCACCCCCAAACCGTTTATCCGACAGATTAAAAAATTGCCAATTTGAGATCAGAATCCCCAAAAACCTCAAAATCTATCAAATAAAAAAATAAAAAATGGCCGCCAAACATGCTATATTTTGATTGGTCTACTGCGGCCATGTTTTTTGATGGATTAAATACTCTTGAACAAACATTAATGGCCCTTAGTCCCTAATCATATATTACAAATTTTGGCCTAATCGCTTCAGCGGTTCTGGGGAAGAAGTCGTGTTTGCAAAAACTAGTTCATCCACGATGCCACTGAACAATTTGGTCAATCAAGTTCGCTTGAACAAACTTGGTTCAGCCCTTACCATAGATCATATTTCGTGAGCTCTGAATCAATCCCTCAAACGCTTTTGGAGAAGATTTTTAAAGCCATTTCTATAAATCGGCCAAAATCCAAGATGGCCGTCGACCAAATTGGCTGGCCGGGTTCATTTAAACAAACTAAGAAAATTTACCAAATTTCCTTTTCACGAGTGAGATGACAGACATACTTACCTTCCTAACACTCTTGATATACTAGTATATCGGCTCTAAGTTCAATAATATTCAGAATTATAAAAAGTTAGGTGCCCCTAATGGGCAGGTGGATGTACACAGTCATGCCCATGACAGACCCCACCTACTGCGCATGCGCATATTGGTACTTCCGTTACTAAATATTGGCTGACATAGAAGCAACTATTCAAATAACCAAAGGACTAGGCCTTCGTGGGGTGGAGAGGCCGGGATCCTGCTAGGGAGGTAAGTATGTCATCTCACTCGTGAAAAATAAATTTTGTACATTTTCTTATTTCACATCATGAGAACATCTTACCTCCCTAACACTCTTGATAAAAGCCAGAATTTGAAAGTCAATTTGGCGGGAGGGAGGCAAGGTCCTGAAAACCAGCACACCCTCGAAGAGACTAGGCTCTTTGAAATTTCAAGAGATTTAAAACATCTGAAATTGTATCCGAAAATATAACCAGGAATAGAATTTTGCATCGGATAATCGACCGATGAAGAGAGATAGATCACAAAGCAAATGCGCTCCCCCTCCCCCTCTTTCTGAGGAAGGTTAGGAAAAAAACGCTGCTCTAAACGACTAGCACGTTCTCTAATACTTGATGAAAGATTCAGCCTTCCCGGACTATGGACTGCTTTCAAGGTGATAATATGATCCATGCACCAGCAAAGCAGCTTCCATGTCATCATACAGAGACTGGGCGACTTTGTTCTGCCCTGGCCGTTTATGTAACTCACTACTGTAGAGTTGTCTGACCGTATCATCACACATTTTCCCTCCACCCCTTTTAAGAAGTGTTCCAAGCCTAGAATTACAGCCCGTAATTCTAGCATGTTGATATGTTCCTTTGACTGTTCCAGATTCCAACGCCCTGATATTGTGGCTTCTTCCAGGCAAGCTCCCCATCCATCCATCGATGCATCCGTAAACATCGTTACTTGAGGGTGGGGAGGGGTCAGCATGATCCCCGCCAGCAGATTTCCTTTCTCCATCCACCAATGAAGGTGATGAATGAGAGGGTCCAACACTTGAATGCGCGAACTCTGCGTCCACTGAGTCATGAGAAACAATTGAATCGGCCCGGCCGCCTGCGTAAGGCCGCCTGAGGAATGACTGGTTCCATTGAAACCATCAGACCTAACATTCCCAGATACTCGTGCTAGAATATAACGACTGTTGCAAACCAACTGAATGCACGAGGAGATTTTCCACTCTCTCCTGGGATGGATAAACATATCCTATCTCCCAATCGAAGAACATACCCAGGCAAACAAACATCTGGGATGGAGTCAGCTCTGATTTCTGAAAGTTGATTATCCAGCCTAAACTGTGAGAATTTTCAAAACTATCTCCAGATTTGCTATCAAGCTTTCTGGGCTGTGTAATTTTAGCAACCAGTCATCTATGTAAGTGTGGACTGCTATACTTCTCCTGTGGAGGTATGCTGTGATAGCGAGGACCACTCGAGTGAAGACCCTTGGAGCCGTCAAGATGCCGAATGGAAGAACTTTGAATTCCCATTGGCGTTCCTGAAAAGCAAATCTCAGGAACCGACGAAAACTCCTTGCAATTAGAATGTGGAAATAAGCATCCTTGAGATCTATTGATGCTGTCCACATCCCCTTCTCTAACCCCAACAACACCGATTTCATTGTTTCCATTTTGAAATTTGTATCTATAAACTTGTTTAGAGGCTTGAGGTTGAGAATTGGTCTCCACCCACCCCCCCCGGTGTTCTTTGTCACAAGAAACACGGTTGAATAGAAGCCCGGACAATCTTGCGCCGGTTGAATTTCTTCTTTTAGAATTAGAGATTCTATCTCCTCTTCTATATACAACCGCTTGTCTGGATCTCTTGGAATTTGAGCCCAGACCGGTACCAGAGACAGATGCAATGGCGGACCTTTTACCCATTCTGGACTGTATCCATGCGAAAGCCATTGCAAGACTAAGCGGTCCTGAATTAACCGCTCCCACTTCTGAATGTGGCAAGTCAAACGACCTCCCACTGGTGCACCTAGGGTTGATGGGGTGCCCATGAATTTTAGAAGTGGGTGTGTCACTGGTACGAGTGACAACACCGGAGTGGTACCTGTGGTAACCGGAAAATCTTTTAGCCCATCAGGCCCGGTTACCACGTGCCGCTCCTCGCGCGCCGCACCCAGCACCTCGGTGCGTGGGCTGCTGTCTGGCTGGCAGCACCTGAGGCGCTGGCTGACGTACAGCAGCACGCTGCAATGCCAGCACCGTCACGAGCATACTGCTGTCGAGCAGCCAAGGGCTGAACATGCACGTGTTCTCTGCGCAGCACTTCAAACTGTGCGCGCAGCGCCCTCTGGTTATTCACGAAAGTCTGACACCCTTCACCTCCAAAAAGACCAGGGCCCGCCATCAGTGCTTGCTCCTGAGATGGGCACAAATTGTCCAAAGCAAAAGTGCGCCTCGTCCTCGGTGACTTGGTGACTGACCTAGTCAGACAGTCCAACGCCAGGTTGATCCCATCCTAGATGGCTCGTTGGACTGTCATGGGGCTAGGTTGTTGCTGCACCGAGGCTGCTACTACCCCAGATAGCAGCTGAGACACATGAGACAGCGCACTAATTGCAGCTCGTGAGCTCTCCTCAGTGTCGCGCAAGGCGGCATTAGCTGAGCGCATAGCGCCCGAGCACAACACTCCCATGTCAGCACGGGAACTCGGCCGCGTATCTTCTCCCAGAGCGGCGCAGTCGTCCGCGCTCGGTCTGGGCGCTAGGCCATATCGAGCATACTGACTAGCGGTAACCCGACATCGTCTAGCAACCTCGCGGGGGGGGGGGCTTCGCGAGGCAATCTTTCGGTCTAATCGACTCCTCTGCCGCCGAGAACATATTCAAGATATGTTCAGCATACAGCAGAGACAGAGTCGTGTTGGCCAACGGCTTTTCCTGTAACCATGCCCGAGGATTACCGGCAGCCGTTTCGTCCACGGAGAGCTCTGGTCTGACAGCGAGGAGTCATGCGCACGCTTCAGACCAGTCTTCATCCGTGGCTACCTGCGAATTGCCGACGAGCAGCGGGCCCTCGTCATCCTCAATGGCATTCGCAGGTAGGGCCAAGGAGGAGGCTATAGACAAACACGACTGCACAGGGAATGCATATAGGCCCGTGAGGGCTGGCATAACATTCTCCATAGGCTGACCGGGCATCAAGGTCGCGCTTGTGTGTGGGGTATCCTGCACAACAGCGCAGCCCGGATCGTCCATATGAGATTCCACGCTTAAGCGTGGAATCTTATACGGGCGGCCGTCCGCTCCAAACCGGCCCACAGGCTGAATCATGAAACCTGCTCCCGAGGGAACAGGCCCGAGCGGCCACGCTCCCCATGAGAGGAATGTAGACACTCGCATCCATGTCTTCATGATCATCCAGTGGACCGAGCAGGTAGTCTTCATCATCTTCCTGGTCAGGAAAGTTAGACTCTGGGTTAGCAAGAAAACCTAACTCAGACTGACCAGGAGAATGCCCGAAAGCAGATGATGAGGGTACTCCGCGAGTGATCGTGGTCAGGCCCGCTGGTCGGGTCCCGCCTGATGCTGTAGCGTCGCTGGATCACCAGGCAATGCGAACATCAAGCCTGGGTCCAAGACGGCCACCCCTGGATCACTAAACACTTTGTCCAAGTTAGTAGGGCATGATCCAGGGATGGGGGCTACCTGCACTGAAGTCGATGCGCAGGAGGTTGAAACACCTGTGCCCGGCAACATGCCGCGAAGCATGTCAGGCATCAGATCTTTCAAAGTCCTGCGCATCTCACTCATTAACTCAACCTTGAAGGCCTCGAGCTCACCCTTCTCAGAGGCCTTCTTCTTACCCTCCGTTGCTTTCTTGCCCTCCTCAGCCATCAGCTTAGCCTGAAAAGCAAAGAATTCAGAGGTTAGATCCCCCCCCCCCACTCTTTACAAATGACACATTTGTTAGACAGCCTACAAACTGAACAAAGATGGCAAGGGTGGGGGAAGAATCTAGCATTCATGGGCTTAAAGCATGATGAACATGATTTCTGAAAGGGAAGGCATATGAAGACAATAATAACCAATCACAACCAGGATCTCACCACGTTCATAATAAAGGGTGATAATAACATCAAAAATATTTCTCTAAACTAAGATTATGACATCAAGGAAAGAGAAAAAACTCATCAAACCTCAATACAACAGCTCCTTCAAGGAGAGGGGACATCAGAAATGAATGCAAGAAATATCTAGAGACTAAAGACATTCATTACTCCCGGATATGATATTAAATTATATATATTCGAGAACCCATGCACTACAAGAGAGAATACAGTGCAAAAACAAATGGCAGCAGAAATTTGTGAATATTTTCAAATAATTATGTGCCACAACTAATAAACTCGCTTAGCCTGAGCACAGGCAAAACCATCCGCTTGTGCAGGAGAACACGTCCATCCATCCGCTGAGACTCTTCTTTCTGTAGAACAGATGAGGGGGATGGGACAAAAGGAAGGATATATTTCTTTTATTCATTTACTATATCTCCAACCCTTAGACATATCACACTGATAAGTAAAAAAAGAGATGTGAACAACCTTCGAGAGAAGAAGAGGAACCCTTACTATCCATAAGTTGAACCTGTGAACACGAACCACAAGGGATTAATAGCCCTAGGTGCTGGGAGAAATTTAACAAGGATTCCCAGTGCCTGAAAACGTTGTAACGCCAAAACGGCAACGAACGAAAACCGGTAACATATAAAAGTTACAAGTCTTAATTAATAGATGGAACAATATCACCTTAATGGATGAAGAGGAGGACTCCTCTGACACTTTTGCATCAGCCATTATGAATAAAAGATGATAATAGACAGTGAAAATTCTCAATAAAGAGCTTGGAAAGCTTTCCACAAGTTGACTCTCTATATATTAGAAAACGGAAGTACCAGTACGCGCATGCGCAGTAGGTGGGGTATGTCATGTGCATGACTGTGTACATCCACCTGCCCATTAGGGGCACCTAACTTTTTATAATTCTGAATATTATTGAACTTAGAGCCGATATACTAGTATATCAAGAGTGTTAGGGAGGTAAGTATGTTCTCATGATGTGAAATTGGATTTCTACGCCTTAAGGATGCTTCCTGCCAAATATAATTGAAATCGGCCCAGTAGTTCTCGAAAAGAAGACATTTTAAATTTCCCATTGCTTTAGTATGGGAGCTTTTGGTGGGGAAAATTATCCACGATGGCCGCCAAACCACATATCTAACAGTTTCGAAAATTCCAAATTTGTGATCAGAATACCGCAAAACACATACAAAACTAATTTCGGCCTCAAAATCCATCAAATAAAAAAATCCAATATGGCCACCAAACACGCTTTATTTTGATTGGCCCACGGCGGCCATGTTTTTTGACGGATCAACTTCTCTTGAACAAACTTTAATGGCCCTTTAGGCCCTAATCATATCTGCCAAATTTTCGCCCGATCCCTTCAGCGGTTCTGGAGAAGTCATTTTCACTACAACCAGGTCAACCAAGATGGTCGCCGAACCATTTGACCAATCAAGTTCCCTTGAACAAACTTGGTTCAGCTCTTGCCCTGGATCATATCTCATGAGATTTGCATCAATCCCCTAAGCGGTTTTGTAGAAGATTTTTAAAGACGTTTCCTAAAATCGGCCTAAATCCAATATGGTCACCGGTCAAATTGGCCGATCGGCTTTGTTTGAACAAACTTGGATCCCTATGCCCTAAGGATGCTTCCTGCCAAATATAATTGACATCGTCCCAGCGGTTCTTGAGAAGAAGTGCTTTTAAAGGAAAAGTTGACGGACGGACGACGGACCGTCGCCACGACATAAGCTGACTTGGCCTTTCAGGCCAGGTGAGCTAAAAACTATGGGCCTAACTAAAGCAAAACAAATCCTAAAAACTTCTTATTCTTCTTTAAGAAGACAAAGGAGACATTAGAATTTGAACTTGAATACTTGAGAGGCGATTTTAAACTCCACAGCTCAATACAAAGATTCATTAGTAGTTGAACTTTATAAACACAATGAACAACACACCACTCAGTCATAAAATCTCTAACAAATTTTTAGAAGTAAAATGACTGAAAACGTTTCTCTCCAAAATTAACCTCAGAAGATAACTCCTGAAGAACGAGTGAAGCCTGCTGAACAACAGGAATACCTGATCCTAAATCCAAACACTCTGGTGGGGGGGGGGAGAAAGAATGCGGAAAAATTACTGCTTATGGTAATAATTCCCTCTGCAAAATCATAATAAATTAGATGGACCCAGAAACCAAGTATAAATATTGTTAAAATAAAGGATATTGTAGCAGAGCTGCCCAATTGGATCCAAGCAGCCCTCTATGCAGATGACCTCGTACTCTGGTTCACCAAGGAGTACACAACGACTGCCACGTACAGAATGCAGTTCGCCGTGGACAGAATTACAGCTTGGGCCAATCGCTGGTGTATTACCATCAACAAAGAAAAATCATCAGCCATGCTATTCTCACTGTCCACCAAAACCAAGGTTGGCAATCTGACACTGGGCGGTACTCCACTCGAGTACGAGGACCAGCAGACATACCTGGGAGTCACCTATGACAGAAGATTAACATGGAAGGAGAACATCCAGAACACAGAGGCAAAGGCCAGAAGAAAGCTAAACATCATGAGGAAGCTGGCAGGAACAAAGTGGGGTGCCAATGAAAGGATCTTCAAGACCATCTACCTAGGTGTCGTACGACCACACCGTGAGTATGGATCCAGCTCATGGATGACAGCAGCTAAATTTCATCAACAGAACCTCGACAGAGTACAAAACCAGGCACTGCGCATCATCACTGGTGGAATGAGATCAACACCAATAGAAAAAAAATGGAGCAGACGGCAGGCATCCCCCCCACTTAGTAAAGGAAGGGAATGCAAATCACTGATCCAAGCTGCAAAGTTCAAATCGTTCAACAACCACCCGATGAAGATCAGGCAAGCACAGCTGTCATCAGGAAGACTTAAAAGATCAAGTTTTGTGAAAGAGACAAAAGCCCTTCAAAGGAAACACCAAGAAATGTTGCCAGCACAAATAGAAGACCCAAACCACACCTTTGATCCTCCACCCTGGGAAAACAAACTAGAGAGCATAGCTATTCGCACCACAGTACCTCATCTCACAACCAAAGATGAACACAGTGATGTGAGCAAGAAGGCCCTGACCCTAGCCATGCTGGAAGAAATGTACCCTCAGGAGACATGGATAAGGATCTACACAGATGGATCAGCCAAAGATGCAATTAGGAGCGGAGGTGCCGGACTGCACATACAGTATCCAAACGAACAACAGTCAGCTGCAATACCGACAGGCAAACACTGCACAAACTACAGAGCTGAAGTCGAAGCACTGGTCCATGCAGCTAATACCATCAGCAGAACAGCAGACCCTATTGCACAGATTGTCTTTTTATCTGATGCCTGCTCCGTCCTTGAGGCTATCACCAAAGGTAAGCTGCCACAACTTGAAGAAGCACTACAAACCATCAAATGCTTTCGGATAGCATTGCAGTGGATCCCCTCACACTGTGGAGTCCAAGGAAATGACGAAGCAGACACGATGGCAAAGGTGGGTGCAGAAGAGAATCAGACAGAAAACATGGTTACGCATACAGAGATGAAGACTATCATCAAGTCACTCTATAGAACACCTCAATCAGAAGATGCCTACCATCATCTCTCGAGGCCAGAGCAAGTGACCATTTTTCGTCTCAGAACTGGACATAACAGACTAAACCAACACATGTACAGGCGGTTCCACCTTACGACATCGCCCGCTTGTCCTTGTGGAGAAGCAGAACAGACCACAGAGCACATACTTCAATGTTGCAGTACGTATCAGCTGCTGAGAGAAGAGATCTGGCCTTTGTCAACCTCTTTTCTTGAAAAGATGTATGGGCCTGTGGAAGAACTGCAGAAAACCACAGATTTCATCTTGAGAATGGCTCTCCAAGTGTGATACCAGCAATCGAAAAGAAGAAGAAGGATACACTTCAGAAATCAGCTAAATGTATCTGAAAATACAAAGCACAACATGAGTTAGCTAATATATAGGCCTCCCCCAAAATGAGCTAGCCTAATAAAGACGTATCCACAAGTTAGCGTGAATCCCGAAAAAAACATCCGAGTCAACTAAAGTACACCTGATGGCTAGGACTGGGAGCATCCTCCGGCGACTTGGCAGCATCAGACATACTAACAAGAGGCGCAAGGGGCCTGTGTCGCTCACCTGGAGCACCATAAATTTTTGTCAAAATTGTTGGTGGGTGCTTTAGTAGTCGCTTAAATGAGTTTGTGGACATTTTTGCAAGTGTAATATGGCCGACAAACACGCTACATTTTGATTGGCCCATGGCGCCCAGGGTTTTTATCCAAGATGGCCATCAAACTGTTTATCCAACAATTTCAAAAATTGCAAATTTGAGCTCAGAATACCCAATAAAATATATAGAACTAATTTTGGCCTCAAAATCCATCAAATAAAAAAATTCAATATGGCCACCAAACAGGCGACATTTTGATTGGTCCATGGTGGCCATGTTTTTTGATGGAGTAACTTCCCTTGAGCAAACTTTAATGGCCCTTAGTCCCTGATCATATCTCCCAAATTTCGGCCTGATCCCTTCAGCGGTTCTGGAGAAGTTGTTTTCGGGAAAACTAGGTCATCCAAGATGGCAGCCGAACCATTCTGTCAATCAAGTCGTCTTGAACAAACTTGGCTTATGTCTTTCCCTAGATGAGGTTTCGTAAGTTTTGAATCGATTCCCCCAAGCGATTTCGGAGAAGATTTTTAAAGACATTTCCTAAAATCGGCCGAAATCCAAGATGGCCACCGGCAAAATTACCCAATCAGCCTCATTTGAACAAACTTCGGCATCCCTATGCCCTAAGGATGCTTCCTGCTAAATTTAATTGAAATCGGCCTAGTAGTTCTCCAGAAGAAGACATTTTAAATTTCCCATTGATTTAGTATGAGTAACTTTGGCGGGAAAATAATCCAAGATGGCCGCCAAACCGTTTATCCGACAGTTTTGAAAATGGTAAATTTTAGCTCCGAATACCCAAAACCATATACAGAAACAATTTCAGCCTCAAAATCCATCAAATAAAAAAATCCAATACGGCCGCCAAACACGCTACATTTTGATTGGCCCACCGCGGCCATGTTTTTTGACGGATCAACTTCCCTTGAACAGACTTTAATGGCCCTTAGTCCCTGATCATATCGCCCACATTTCGGCATGATCCTTTCAGCGGTTCTAGAGAAGTAATTTTTGGGAAAACTTGGGCATCCAAGATGGCCACCGAACTGTTTGGTCAATCAAGTCTTCTTGAACAAACTTGGCTTACCTCTTTCCCTAGATGATGTTTCATGAGTTTTGAATCGATTCCAAAAGTGGTTTTGGAGAAGAAGATTTTTAAAGACATTTCCTAAAATCTGCCTAAATCCAAGATGGCCGCTGGCCAAATTGGTCGATTGGCACCATTTGAACAAACGTGGATCCCTATGCCCTAAGGATGCTTCCTGCTACATATAATTGAAATCGGCCCAGTGGTTCTTGAGATAAAGGAAAAGTTGACGGACGGTCGCCACGGCATAAGCTCACTTGGCCTTTCAGACCAGGTGAGCTATTAATAGTCAAAAACAAGTTGCAGAACAACTTAAAGCTTCAAAAAGATTTTAAAAAAGCAAGGCTAGAAAGCGTGTTGCAATGGCAGGTCAATATTTTAGAAAGAGAATGAGACAGCCCCGCGCATGCGCAAGTTTGGGTCGCACACCCGATGGTCTGTCAGTTGAGTAACCTGCCCAGTGGGGGCGGTTTCTTTTTAATTCTGAGTATTATTGAAGCTAGGTTGATATTTAGGAAATATCATAGAGTATCAGGGTGGTAAGTATACTCTTTATGTGAAAGATTGGTGCCCACTTTTGACCCAGCCTCCTACCCTCAGTTTGACCCAAGATCAAAATAATTCCTTGTACTGTAGTCTACTCATCATTGGTTTCAAAATGACATTACCAACTTTGGAAATTTTTTATTTTTTACCACACATTTCCCACCCCCAGGGCCCCACCACTGGGATCATACCAAAATTTATCAGAAGATAGCAAATAGCTTACCTGTACTGTATATTAATTGTATATCACAGGATACAATGGACCACCGGAGTCTGATTTTGAAATTTGACAATCAATCCAAAACACCCTTGGTACTACCCATCGGGCAAGCATAGCTTGGAGACTGAACCATAAAGCCTTTCTGCCATGGAGTAACCTGAAGTCATTGTAGTGAGAACTGGCACACAGGGCTAACCGAAAGGCAAATGGTCCAAACATGCACAAAGTTAATAGTCTGAAAAAAGAAAACATTTTCAAAAACAATCAGCATAATACATATTTGGATGTGAAATGGTCTAGTAGTTGTGTTACAATCGATTGGTGCCCACTTTTGATCCGCCCCCTACCCTCAGTTTGACCCAAGATCAAAATAATTCCTTGTACTCTAGTCTACTCATCATTGGCTTGAAAATGATATGCGACATGACAACCGTTGGAAAATATTTATTTTTTACCCGCACATTCCCCACCCGCAGGGTCACACCAAAATTCCAAGTGTCATGCACATCCCTGGCCATATGTGCAATCATCACCAAAGTTTCAAGTTTCTATCTGAAATGGTCTAGGAGTTGCATTTCAATCGATTGGTGCCCACTTTTGAACCCGCCCCTACCTTCACTTTGACACAAGATCAAAATAATTCCTTGTACTGTAGCCTACTCATCATTGGCTTCAAAATGATATATGACATGACCACCTTTAGTAAACTTTTATTTTTTACCCAACATTTCTGGATATATAACCTGCATACAGATCAGCCTTAAAATAATCAAAGTTCAAACAGTGAAAAAATAAGGACAAATTTAGAAAATGAATTTACTTTTTATGTGGACAAGTCCTAAGCATCATAATAGAACATCTCTGTGAAGTTTTATTCAAATCGCATAATCCCTTGTTGGTGTAAATGTCGTTTTAAAAAAACTTAATGCAGCCAAAATCTATACCTGGCCACATAACCGGCATACAAATCAGGCAATAAAATAATCCGAGTTCAAACGGTGAAAAAATATGGAAAAAATGTCAAAGTCGATTTCCTTTTGATGTGGACTAGTCCTAAGCATCGTATAGAACAAAGCTGTATAGTTTTATTCAAATCGCCCAACCCCTTGTGCATGAAAATGTTGTTTTAAAAAACCTTAACGCCCCCAAGAAAGATAACTCTTGACACATTAAATATTCTATGTTCAAACATGATAAAAGTATGAAAAGAATTATAAGATCAATATAATTTTGATGCAGACTAGTCCTAAGCATCCCATAGAATACATCTGTGAAATATGGGATAACCACAAATGTCATTTTAATATGATTAACCTGTCTGGACGCCGACGCCAATGCCAACATTTTTCCCCTCTCCCAAAATCCCTTTTTCAACTTCGCTGAAAATGTGAGATAAAAAGCTTAACCAGAGCAGATGACAATACTGCCGGCCCCATTTTTCCCATCTCCCACAATCTCATCACTTCGTGAAGGTGAGATAAAAACTATACATGAACAATAGTCCATAGGCCAGGTGAGCTAATAATATTTCTGAAGGGAAAATGATCTTTTTTCTCAAAAGCCAATGTTCTCAATGCAACCCGATTTAGATGGAATGATTTTAAAACGTACTCTTGTATAAATCTGACTAAAATCTGATACTGATATCTTTTTGATCAAGTCAAGGTTAGTTCCAGTGTCGGGGCTTGATTTATATGCCCATTCCCTCCTTAACTAGTGTTTCATTTCATCACATTTGCCTAATATTAATAACGCTAGCAGTTATCTATATTATGTCTACCTTAGTATTGGCAAAGTATGGCTTAATCGTCCTGAGTATAGTGGCTTCCATACGAGATATGAGAAGAGATGGTGGTGAATAGAGACTGACAAAGCCGTAACATAGCATCAACGTCGCTTTCACCAATTCACTCCCGCCATCAGATTTCTCCTGCAAGTATAATAAAATACAACAATTATTTCTACATTTAACCTAACTCTGTATTAATAAAATGTAACCATCCTTTGTCATACATTTTATTTTGTGCAAATTCTTTCGGCATCAATGATCAATTGGTCTGGATGTTAACAAACAACTACAAACATAGATACGCTATAACCAACCAAAGCTACATAACTAAATTAACGGTTACACGAAAACAGGTTATAATATAAATCAGTAATCTTCCACATTTTAATGGCTACAATTGAAAATGTCCTGTTTCAACAGGTTACATGTAACTGACAATTTCTGATTTGTTACACCTGAAGAGCGTTTGTAACCAGGAACCAGGCAGTATAAATTACAACAACTACAAACAGAGGACTGACATTCAGATTTCAATCTACACTATGGATTAGCGGCAGAACAGAATCTAGTGATTTGGCTAGGACCAGTTTGATGATATTTCATTACACTGCATCAGCTACACAGTGTACCAGTATCCAGAAATCTACATGTCACTCCTCACATGCCACTCTCTACTGATGACAGAGAGGACATTACATCTCACATGCCACTCTCTACTGATGACAGAGACCACATCACATCTCACATGTCACTCTCTACTGATGACAGAGACCACATCACATCTCACATGTCACTCTCTACTGATGGCAGAGAGCACATCACTCCTCACATGTCACTCTCTACTGATGACAGAGAGCACATAACTCCTCACATGTCACTCTCTACTGATGACAGAGAGCACATCACATCTCACATGTCACTCTCTACTGATGACAGAGAGCACATCACTCCTCACATGTTACTCTCTACTGATGACAGAGAGCACATCACTCCTCACATGTCACTCTCTACTGATGACAGAGAGCACATCACATCTCACATGTCACTCTCTACTGATGACAGAGAGCACATCACATCTCACACGTCACTCTCTACTGATGACAGAGATCACATCACATCTCACATGTCACTCTCTACTGATGACAGAGAGCGCATCACTCCTCATATGTCACTCTCTACTGATGACAGAGAGCACATCACATCTCACATGTCACTCTCTACTGATGACAGAGAGCACATCACATCTCACGTCACTCTCTACTGATGACAGAGAGCGCATCACTCCTCACATGTCACTCTCTACTGATGACAGAGATCACATCACATCTCACATGTCACTCTACTGATGACAGAGAGCACATCACTCCTCACATGTCACTCTCTACTGATGACAGAGAGCACATGCCTCCTCCCATGCCACTCTCTACTGATGACAGAGAGCACATGACTACTCACATGCCCCTCTCTACTGATGACAGAGACCACATCACATCTCACACGTCACTCTCTACTGATGACAGAGATCACATCACATCTCACATGTCACTCTCTACTGATGACAGAGCGCATCACTCCTCACATGTCACTCTCTACTGATGACAGAGAGGACATCACTCCTCACATGGCACTCTCTACTGATGACAGAGAGCACATCACATCTCACTCTCTACTGATGACGGAGAGCGCATCACTCCTCACATGTCACTCTCTACTGATGACAGAGATCACATCACATCTCACATGTCACTCTCTACTGATGACAGAGAGCGCATCACATCTCACATGTCAATCTCTACTGATGACAGAGAGGACATCACTCCTCACATGGCACTCTCTACTGATGACAGAGAGCACATCACTCCTCACATGTCACTCTCCACTGATGACAGAGAGCACATCACTCCTCACATGTCACTCTCTACTGATGACAGAGAGGACATCACATCTCACATGTCACTCTCTACTGATGACAGAGAGCACATCACTCCTCACATGTCAATCCAGTCTCATGACCATATAATATACAAGGAGAAATTTGGATCTTTATGGCCTAAGGATGCTTCTTGTCAGAACCACAAGAACAAGCATGGGTTCCACTAAATTTGGTTAAAATCAGCCCAGTGCTTTTCCACGCGGTATTTTCAATTTCCCATTGCTTTACTATGGGAGCTTTTGACGATAATAAATCCAAGATGGCCACCAGTTCGTTATTTTCGACACTTTGGAAAGTGGCAAATTTGAAATCAACATATTCAAAAACCTACATAAAAGCAATTTAAGCTTCAAAATCCATCAAATAAAAAATCCAATATGGCCATCAAACACGCGACATTTTGATTGTTCCATGGTGACCATGTTTTTTATGTATTAAAGCTTAATGACCTTTAATGCCTAACCATATTTCCCAAATTTCAGCCCCATCTAGTCAGTGGTTCTGGAGAAGTGCTTTTCGCGAAAACTGGGTCATCCAAGATGCCCGCTGAAGAATTTGGGTAATCAGGTTCCCTTGAACAAACTTGGTTCAGCTTTTGCCCTAGATGATGTTTCATGAGTTATGAATCGATCCCCCAAGCGGTTTTGGAGAAGATTTTCAAAGATGTTTCTAAAAATCAGCCAAAATCTATGATGGCTGCAGGCCAATTTGGCTTCACTTGAACACAATGGGATCTCTCTTCACTAGGGATGCTTTCTGCCAAATATACTTTAAATCGGTCACTTTGTTCACGAGAAACCTTTAAAATTTCCTATTGCTTTAGTATGGGAGCTTTTGGCATGAAAAGATCCAAACATGGCCACCAAAACGTTTATCCGACAGTTTCAAAAATGGCAAATTTAAAATCAGAATACACAAAAAACTACATAAAATCAATTTCGGCTTCAAGATCCATCAAATAAAAAAGTCCAATATGACCACCAAACACACTACATTTCGATTGGTCCAAGGCGGCTATATTTTTTTATGTATGAACAAACTTTTTTAGTAGAGACGTGCGGCACTGTTAACGCATTTCATTGGTTGAAATTACATTGTTAATGGAGATCTCAATTCTGATTGGTTGACATTTTTTAGACAATGGGCAGCCGCTAGAGGTTCTAGGACCGCTGAGGTTAGCGGCTTTATAGCCGTCAGGCCGCCGGTTTTCTCTCTTGAATTGTATTATGAAGTTTCAATTATGTAGGCTATTTCAGGGGTGTTCATAAGGATACTTGTTTGATTCAGACTTTGTAATGTTTCCCTCCATTTTGGAGCTCTTCAGGAGGGCTTACACAGGGCCAGCTGTCACCAATGTGGTGATGGAGGCCGGTCTGGTGTACGGTTTCATTGGGGGGGGGGGTTGGCAAGAGGGGAGGATTGGTTGTCAAAAAGGCTGGACATGGCTAGAAGTGGGCGGGACAAAGAGGGGAGGGTCGGTTGTCAAGAAGATAAGATGCATATATGTGTATGCGCTGCGCGTTTGTGATGGTGAACGCATGGCTATGGAAAATGGTTTTGGTGAAACAATCGTGGAAATGAGGATGGTGGTGAGATATGATGAGTCAAACACAGGATGGATGTTACAACGCTAAAGCCCTCTATTTGGTGAGGGATCTTATACTACTGTATTATAGAGTGTACATAAACATGTCTAACTGACCGTTTTATCTTTTAAATTGTTCTCTAATTATGTGAATTTACAACAATTATGTACTGTCTCTGTATATTGTTTGAATCGATTAATAATTGCTTTACGTTAGTCTTATTTTTGTTCATTATTTGAAGACGTATGTACCTTGTTTATGTGAAAGATATCCCGATGATTCTTTACAGGTACAGTGTGTCACTTAAGGACCGGAAATTACTGTTTTAGAGCGTGCAAGTCTGTGTTTGCTTGAATTTGCGTCTGTTGTTGACGTATTTGATATCATGGGCTGTACTGTACTCGAATTGTACTCGTTCCCATGGGGAGATGTGTATGCCTTACTCCCTTCCAGGAGCAAGTGCCGCCACTTGAGGAATTTAAACAGTACTGCTCAGGAATGTTTATGAGGATTGAATTATTTATAATTAGTATTTTCTTAACCATTTTGAGATTGCACACTGGTGGTGTGTTTTCGGAAGAATTAGGAAAAACTCACTGCTTGTTTGGCATCCGATTGTCCTGGTCTGCAGGAGTGCTTGTGTTCCGGTGCTGGTTGTAGTGAAGCAATTTATGGTTGTTTCATGCTCACTTCAGGACCAGAAATTTCTTGTAAATTACTGTTTTAGCGCATGTAAGTCTGTGTTTGCTTGAATTTGCGTCTGTTGTTGACACATTTGATATCACGGGCTGTACTGTACTCGAATTGTACTCATTCTCTTGGGGAGATGTGGATGCCTTACTCCATCCAGGAGCGAGCGCCGCCACTTGAGGAATTTAAACAGTACATCTCAGGAATGTTGATGAAGATTGAATTGTTTATAGTTAGAATGAGTCAGGGACTTCTTAGTTTTCGATATCACAGAAATTTTGGAAAGTCTTGCTTTAACAGCCGAGAATGCTTTTCCTTGTGTTAGAATTTGTGAGTTCATTTTTTTCAGTTCATCTAATCTCCGCTTTTTGTGTAATTTATGCAGCTTCCATTCAGATCTAGAGGGTTTGTCCCCATATTGGAAGCCATCCCAGGCTCTAGTGGACTGCGGTAGTGGGGTGATCCCTGGATAGGTTTCTTCAGATGCAGAATGGTGGTCAGGTTTGTGTGTCTTACTGTTTTGTTGTTGTCATCCTTCGTGTTGTTTTCTTCAGTTTCGGCCGGAATCTTGGTCGGAATGTTGGCCACCCAGAAATTTCTTAGGCCACCCTCCGTCACTGTTGCGTTTCCTAAAGTTTCTGCTTGTTCACTCCTTCTTATCAGGTGTGTCTTCTCCAGATGGTCTCTTGCGTATTCCAATCTGGAGAATCCTTGATTGCAGTTATTACATGTCCAGCGGTTAGTAGTGCTGTGGACACTCCTCCAGTGTCTGTTTCTACTGGCAGAACTTTTATAACTATTAGAACAGTCGGGACACTGGTGCCTCTCGTCCATCCTGTGTTTGAATGATTTAATAATCAGTTGTTTTCGGGATTGCTATGAATTCCATGTTGTTGGAAACTGTTTCTAAGTGCATCCTTGGTCACACGAACATGACGTGGTTGTCCTCAAGTGTGACGTCTTAGGGTATGACATCATTAGGGGCAGGTGTGATGTCACAATCATCGTAGATGTTGGAGAGATTGGCCAAGTAATTAGCTTTAATGAATACACAGAAAAAGTTGTGGGAGACTTTTTTAAGGTCAATCTTACCCCGCCTGATTTATGCCAAATGGTGCCATGGTGTGGAGTTGATGTATCCAATGGCTTTCTTTAGCTTACCTTCATGCTGACGTAAATTCGTCATCTGGGTCAGATGAGAGAACTTGCATGATTCTGAACTGTACATCGCTCCTAGAATGGCCTTCTAGTATCAAGTGCTTTGAGACTGGTGTGTCGTATCCACGTCAAAGAAATAAAATCTTATGTCAAGGACACCACTGATTTCATCACATTAGTGGAAAACTATGGCAAAATCACCAAAGAAACACTTCTTGTTACCATGGATGTCACGTCCTTATACACAAATATCCCAGACCAGGAGGGCTTACAAGCGACAGGAAAATTCCTGCGATGACATGGCCTCCCAGATACTCTGTCAATAAGAGGACTACCAAATTTACTAAAATTAGTTCTAAAATTCAACAACTTTGAATTTTATGGTAAACATTACCTCCAGGTAGGTGGTACAGCAATGGGAAGTAAAGCCGCATGCAGCTACGCAAGAATCTTCATGCGCAAGTTAGAAACAAGACTATTAAAAAACGTGCCACATCAGCCAGCTATTTTCATCAGATACATAGATGACATCTTTATGATCTGGTAACACGGAGAAGATGCACTGAACGAATTTATCAAATACATGAATCAATCACACACAACAAAAATGTGAACTTTTTAAACACTACAGTGATAAAGGCAGATAACAATGATAGTATCTTCTCCCTGTACACCAAACCAACCGACACTCACGGATACCTCCATTACACTTCAGCACATCCTAAATCATTCACCTCATGCAAGAATGCAGGACCATACCAACAATGTCTACGCCTACGTAGAATCTGCTCTAAAACAGAGATTATCTCACATACAGCACAGATCTCATCACACATTATGAATCAAGAGGCGACCCAACAGCATTACTACGACAAGCGCAAAAAAAAAGCACTCAACCAATAGAGGAACTCCCTCATCCATCAGAACACGCCCAAAACAATACAAGGTTCACAGAGACAGATTCTCATAACAGAATTCAACAAAAGCAGTGAATTTGTACAAAAACAAATCCTCAAACACTGGCATATCCTAGAAGGCAGTCAAATGCTGCAAGACAGCCTTCCCAGAGAAACCAATTTTTGGATTCAGAAGAAACAAAACGATCAAAGATGACGTCATCAGAGCCCGTTTAGATGATCCAGAAAAACGAAACCAAAGCACAAAAACATTTTCCTCCCCTGTTCGAAAGAAAAATGTGATTTCTGCATAGTAATGGACCAAAGTAGATGGTTCAAAAGCCACCACACAAGATTGACATATAGAGCGAAAATCGCCGGGAATTGTCAAACAAGAAACGTTATATATCTGATCACCTGCAAACGCTGTAAAAAACAGTATGTGGGAGAGACAAAAAGAGCGTTTAAGATCAGAATCCAAGAGCATCTACATTCAATTACCAACTTCTACAAACATATTCTATACGACACACCAGTATCAAGGCACTTTACACTAGAAGGCCATTTAGGAGCGACGTACAGTTCAGAATTATACAAGTCCTCTCATCTGACCCAGATGACGAATTTATGTCGGTATGGAGGCAAGCTTAAGAAAGCCATTGGATACATCAACTCCACACCTTGGCACCCTTTGGCATAAACCACGCGGGGTAAGATTGACCTAAAAAATGTCTCCCACGACCGTTTCTATGGATTCATTAAAGGCAATGAGGAAAATGTACCTGAAGTCAATGATCAATGGGTCAAGAGTCGCAGTGGAAAACAAATGAGACGGAAATATGAAAATTTATGCAGCAAAAACAAAGTCTCTGTATGCATGTAACTGTATGATTTATGCAACTGTATGATTTATGTAACTGTATGATTTATGCAACTGTATGATTTATGTAACTGTATGATTTATGTAACTGTATGCTTTATGTAACTGTATGATTTATGCAACTGTATGATTTATGTAACTGTATGATTTATGTAACTGTATGATTTATGTACCACACTTTCGTGCCTATATTGCGCAGTTTTTTGCTCATTTTGCTCCAGGCCAGAAGGGGGGTGCGTATTATGCATTAGTATAAACTTTAATCACATTTTTGGGCTAAAATTTTGGGTCTGTACGGCCGCCCTGATGCACAGTTAAGCCAAAAAATGCGATATATCAAAGGGAAACCTCTATTTCCTCTTGCCTGCCGTATTGCAATAACCAATATTGTGGGCTACATTGTGTGTAATAATTGTATTCTATGTAATATTTGTAAATCTTACACGTATGATTCTTAAATGATGAAATAAAAGTCAAACTGACAAGTCATTGTACATGTATTGTCGTAAACCAACCTAAAATGACCCAAAGCAACGAAAGAAATAAAATGATGTTAGATCCCTTCTTAAGTCGGATGACCACATTAAAGCTCTTTTGTGATTGGAGGCATTCCACTGAACTTTATTTAGACTAGAAGGAGACCTCCCAATAAAAACAGATTTTGCAACGTCGCAAATGCCAATATCGCAAATTAATAATAAATATATACAGAAGATAATGTTTTAAAAACAATTTGATCAATAAATTCACTATTACTTAATCAATAAATGTATTCAGCAATATATTTACTGGCAAAATTTGTGTTCATTGGGCGATTTTGTCCCGGCCGACTTGGTTACATTACATTCTACCGAGTATTAATCGCCATATTAATCAGCTATAGGGCGAGTTTATGCTGTCACTCTCATAGCTACTCGAAGCTTCCCTCCTATTTGTGGATTGCGCAAGTCTCTAACTGGGTACTACTATTAGCCTCTTCGCGCTACTCGGGTAACAACCTAAATCGTCCTATAGCCTCATACATCACGTGATTTCAATTTTTTCGCGACGCCATTTTATGTCAAACTTTGGATTCATTTTGATGAAATATACAATGTTTATTAAAATATACGCAATATTTAGGCGGTCCCAATTAATAATTTCACTCCCGCGATGATGGATATAAGGAATACATTAAGGCTGGTAAGAATTTCTAGCGTGAACAATTTTAAATGTTCTAATTTTGTGGTATTTTTTTGCATCATTTTTCCCCCAATTTTTTCTTGAAATATACCTAATAGAAGTCGCCACCCTTTCTCAGAGTTTTGGATTTAAATAATTTACAGCCCTTGTCTTAATAGAAGCCGCGGTTACTAATGAGCGTTTTACGGGGCCAATTTTCGTTCGTCCGAACCAACCGGGAACAGAATGGATAAAGCAGATAATTATTTGATTATCAACAAGTACACGCATCGTAAGCAATGTTGTCTACATCAATGCATTCAACACTAGCAGTGTTGAGCTAATAAGCAAGTGTCAATCCTTTATTATTGAGTACATACGTCATCATCAATCATATACACTGATTCATTCAACACTGTCAGGATGCTTTGAAAGCTGCAGGTTGCTAACTAGAGGTAACCCAACATAATGACAGATGCTGCTGCCTATTGTCAAATAATCAATAGCATTTTAAACGATTTCCAAACAGGCTTCTGAAGCATACCACGCTAGGGTCCTCTCAAACCAGTTGGCTTGAAATTGTTCAAGCGGCTAATGAGGAGTAGCATTTTAACTGATTTCCTGAAATGTCACAGACAGCGAGAAATGAGACGTCATTGTCTGTGACAGCGAGAAATGAGACATCATTGTCACAGACAGCGAGAAATGAGACATCATTGGCTGTGACAGCGACAAATGAGACATCATTGTCTGTGACAGCGAGAAATGAGACATCATTGCCTGTGACAGTGAGAAATGAGACATCATCGTCTGTGACAGTGAGAAATGAAACATTGTTGTCTGAGAGCGAAAAATGAGACATCAATGTCTGTGACAGTGAGAAATGAGACATCATTGTCTGTGACAGCGACAAATGAGACACACAAATGAGACATCATTGTCTGTAACAGGGCAAAATGAGACATCACTGTTTGTGACAGCGAGAAATGAGACATCATTGTTTGTGACAGTGAGAAATGAGACATCATTGTCTGTGACAGCGAGAAATGAGATATCATTGTCTGTGAGTGTGAAATTAAATATCATTGTCTGTGACGGTGTGAAATGAGACATCATTGTCTGTGACAGCAACAAATGAGACATCATTGTCTGTGACAGCGAGAAATGAGACACAGAAATGAGTAATCATTGTCTGTAACAGGGCAAAATGAGACATCACTGTTTGTGACAGTTCGAAATGAGACAGCATTGTTTGTGACTGTGATAAATGAGACATCATTGTCTGTGACAGTGTGAAATGAGACACCATCATCTGCGACAGCGAGAAATGAGACATCATTGTCTGTGACAGCGAGAAATGAGACATCATTGTGTGACAGTGAGAAATGAGACATCATTGTCTGTGACAGTGAGAAATGAGACATCACTGTCTGTAACAGTGTGAAATGAGACATCATTGTCTGTGATAGTGAGAAATGAGACATTATTGTCTGTAACAGGGCAAAATGAGACATCATTGTCTGTGATAGCGATAAATGAGATATCATTGTCTGTGACAGTGAGAAATGAGACATCACTGTCTGTAACAGTGTGATAGGAGACATCATTGTCTGTGATAGTGAGAAATGAGACATTATTGTCTGTAACAGGGCAAAATGAGACATCATTGTTTGTCACAGCGAGAAATGAGATATCATTGTCTGTGACAGCGAGGAATGAGACATCATTGGCTGTGACAGCGAGAAATGAGACATCATTGGCTGTGACAGCGACAAATGAGACATCATTGTCTGTGACAGCGAGAAATGAGACATCATTGCCTGTGACAGTGAGAAATGAGACATCATCGTCTGTAACAGTGAGAAATGAAACATTGTTGTCTGAGAGCGAAAAATGAGACATCAATGTCTGTGACAGTGAGAAATGAGACATCATTGTCTGTGACAGCGACAAATGAGACACACAAATGAGACATCATTGTCTGTAACAGGGCAAAATGAGACATCACTGTTTGTGACAGCGAGAAATGAGATATCATTGTCTGTGATAGCGATAAATGAGATATCATTGTCTGTGACAGTGAGAAATGAGATATCATTGTCTGTGACAGTGAGAAATGAGACATCACTGTCTGTAACAGTGTGATAGGAGACATCATTGTCTGTGATAGTGAGAAATGAGACATTATTGTCTGTAACAGGGCAAAATGAGACATCATTGTTTGTCACAGCGAGAAATGAGATATCATTGTCTGTGACAGCGAGGAATGAGACATCATTGGCTGTGACAGCGAGAAATGAGACATCATTGGCTGTGACAGCGACAAATGAGACATCATTGTCTGTGACAGCGAGAAATGAGACATCATTGCCTGTGACAGTGAGAAATGAGACATCATCGTCTGTAACAGTGAGAAATGAAACATTGTTGTCTGAGAGCGAAAAATGAGACATCAATGTCTGTGACAGTGAGAAATGAGACATCATTGTCTGTGACAGCGACAAATGAGACACACAAATGAGACATCATTGTCTGTAACAGGGCAAAATGAGACATCACTGTTTGTGACAGCGAGAAATGAGATATCATTGTCTGTGATAGCGATAAATGAGATATCATTGTCTGTGACAGTGAGAAATGAGACATCACTGTCTGTAACAGTGTGAAATGAGACATCATTGTCTGTGATAGTGAGAAATGAGACATTATTGTCTGTAACAGGGCAAAATGAGACATCATTGTTTGTGACAGCGAGAAATGAGATATCATTGTCTGTGACAGCGAGAAATGAGACATCATTGTCTGTGACAGCGAGAAATGAGACACAGAAATGAGTAATCATTGTCTGTAACAGGGCAAAATGAGACATCACTGTTTGTGACAGTTCGAAATGAGACAGCATTGTTTGTGACTGTGATAAATGAGACATCATTGTCTGTGACAGTGTGAAATGAGACACCATCATCTGCGACAGCGAGAAATGAGACATCATTGTCTGTGACAGCGAGAAATGAGACATCATTGTGTGACAGTGAGAAATGAGACATCATTGTCTGTGACAGTGAGAAATGAGACATCACTGTCTGTAACAGTGTGAAATGAGACATCATTGTCTGTGATAGTGAGAAATGAGACATTATTGTCTGTAACAGGGCAAAATGAGACATCATTGTTTGTGACAGCGAGAAATGAGATATCATTGTCTGTGATAGCGATAAATGAGATATCATTGTCTGTGACAGTGAGAAATGAGACATCACTGTCTGTAACAGTGTGATAGGAGACATCATTGTCTGTGATAGTGAGAAATGAGACATTATTGTCTGTAACAGGGCAAAATGAGACATCATTGTTTGTCACAGCGAGAAATGAGATATCATTGTCTGTGACAGCGAGGAATGAGACATCATTGGCTGTGACAGCGAGAAATGAGACATCATTGGCTGTGACAGCGACAAATGAGACATCATTGTCTGTGACAGCGAGAAATGAGACATCATTGCCTGTGACAGTGAGAAATGAGACATCATCGTCTGTAACAGTGAGAAATGAAACATTGTTGTCTGAGAGCGAAAAATGAGACATCAATGTCTGTGACAGTGAGAAATGAGACATCATTGTCTGTGACAGCGACAAATGAGACACACAAATGAGACATCATTGTCTGTAACAGGGCAAAATGAGACATCACTGTTTGTGACAGCGAGAAATGAGACATCATTGTTTGTGACAGTGAGAAATGAGACATCATTGTCTGTGACAGTGAGAAATGAGATATCATTGTCTGTGAGAGTGAAATTAAATATCATTGTCTGTGATAGTGAGAAATGAGACATTATTGTCTGTAACAGGGCAAAATGAGACATCATTGTTTGTGATAGCGAGAAATGAGATATCATTGTCTGTGATAGCGATAAATGAGATATCATTGTCTGTGACAGTGAGAAATGAGACATCACTGTCTGTAACAGTGTGAAATGAGACATCATTGTCTGTGATAGTGAGAAATGAGACATTATTGTCTGTAACAGGGCAAAATGAGACATCATTGTTTGTGACAGCGAGAAATGAGATATCATTGTCTGTGACAGCGAGAAATGAGACATCATTGTCACAGACAGCGAGAAATGAGACATCATTGGCTGTGACAGCGACAAATGAGACATCATTGTCTGTGACAGCGAGAAATGAGACATCATTGCCTGTGACAGTGAGAAATGAGACATCATCGTCTGTGACAGTGAGAAATGAAACATTGTTGTCTGAGAGCGAAAAATGAGACATCAATGTCTGTGACAGTGAGAAATGAGACATCATTGTCTGTGACAGCGACAAATGAGACACACAAATGAGACATCATTGTCTGTAACAGGGCAAAATGAGACATCACTGTTTGTGACAGCGAGAAATGAGACATCATTGTTTGTGACAGTGAGAAATGAGACATCATTGTCTGTGACAGCGAGAAATGAGATATCATTGTCTGTGAGTGTGAAATTAAATATCATTGTCTGTGACGGTGTGAAATGAGACATCATTGTCTGTGACAGCGACAAATGAGACATCATTGTCTGTGACAGTGTGAAATGAGACACCATCATCTGCGACAGCGAGAAATGAGACATCATTGTTTGTGACAGTGAGAAATGAGACATCATTGTCTGTGACAGCGAGAAATGAGATATCATTGTCTGTGAGTGTGAAATTAAATATCATTGTCTGTGACGGTGTGAAATGAGACATCATTGTTTGTGACTGTGATAAATGAGACATCATTGTCTGTGACAGTGTGAAATGAGACACCATCATCTGCGACAGCGAGAAATGAGACATCATTGTCTGTGACAGCGAGAAATGAGACATCATTGTGTGACAGTGAGAAATGAGACATCATTGTCTGGGACAGTGAGAAATGAGACATCACTGTCTGTAACAGTGTGAAATGAGACATCATTGTTTGTGACAGCGAGAAATGAGATATCATTGTCTGTGATAGCGATAAATGAGATATCATTGTCTGTGACAGCAAGAAATGAGACATCATTGTCTGTGACAGTGATAAATGAGACATCATTGTCTGTGACAGTGAGAAATGAGACATCATCGTCTGCGACAGTGGGAAATGAAACATCATTGTCTGTGACAGCAAGAAATGAGAAATAGAAATGAGACATCATTGTCAGTGACAGTGAGAAATGAGACATAGAAATGAGACATCATTGTTAGTGACAGTGAGAAATGATCGTCGCAGATTTACCTTAGTCATGAATCCGAGCAAGCCTCCTGATTTCTTTCCCAGATCATGTCGTGTCACACTCTCCAACTTAGTCAAGACCAAGTCAAGATGTGAGGAAGCACAGAAACCAAGCGCTACTGCACAGCCCTGTCAGAAAAAAACACACAGCACAGGTGAGCCTTATTGTATTGCCATTGGAGGGGGTAAATGTGTGGATAGAAATATAAACAATAGCTACATGAAAGTAGGTCGGCAGGTGACCATCGTAGCAAGGACCGAAAGCAGTCACAAAAGATGTTCACAAAAATGGCAAAAAAACCTGGAGAAATAACACAATTCATGTTCAAGCAGAGTTCATTGATCCACTTTTAACCCTTAGCACTCTGATCCCAATATTCTATCATTCACTGTGGCAATAGCAAAGAAACTGGTGTACATTTGTCAACAATTTTGACATCAGAGTGGTACGGGTAAAAAAAATTGTATTCTCTTAATGGGATGCTAACATCTAATACCTTAGTGGGACACTAACATCTAATACCTTAATGGGACGCTAACATCTAATACCATAGTGGGATGCTAACATCTAATACCTTAATGGGACTAACATCTAATACCTTAATGGGACTCTAAAATCTAATACCTTAATGGCACTCTCACATCTAATACCTTAATGGGATGCTAACATCTAATACCTTAATGGGACTCTCACATTTAATACCTTAATGGGATGCTAACATCTAATACCTTAATAGGACTCTAACATCTAATACCTTAATGGGACGCTAACATCTAATGGTAACATCTAATACCTTAGTGGGATGCTAACATCTAATACCTTAATGGGACTCTAACATCTAATGGTAACATTTAATACCTTAATGGGATGCTAACATCTAATACCTTAATGGGATGCTAACATATAATACCTTAATAGGACTCTAACATCTAATACCTTAATGGGACGCTAACATCTAATGGTAACATCTAATACCTTAGTGGGATGCTAACATCTAATACCTTAATGGGACGCTAACATCTAATGGTCACATCTAATACCTTAATAGGACTTTACCATCTAATACCTTAATGGAACTCTAAAATCTAATACCTTAATGTGACACTAACATCTAATGGTAACATCTAATACCTTAATGGGACGCTAACATCTAATACCTTAATGGGATGCTAACATCTAATACCTTAATGAAATGCTAACATCTAATGCCTTAATGGGACTCTAACATCTAATACCTTAATGTGACTCTAACATCTAATGGTAACATCTAATACCTTAATGGGATGCTAACATCTAATACCTTAATGGGATGTTAACATCTAATACCTTAATGGGACTCTAACATCTAATACCTTAGTCGGATGCTAACATCTAATCCCTTAATGGGACTTTAACATCTAATACCTTCGTTGGATGCTAACATCTAATACCTTAATGGGATGCTAACAGCCAATACCTTAATGGGATGCTAACATCTAATACCTTAATGGGATGCTAACATCTAATACCTTAATGGGATGCTAACATCTAATGGTAACATCTAATACCTTAATGGGATGCTAACATCTAATACCTTAATGGGATGCTAACATCTAATACCTTAATGGGACTCTAACATCTAATACCTTAGTTGGATGCTAACATCTAATACCTTAGTGGGATGCTAACATCTAATACCTTAATGGGACGCTAACATCTAATACCTTAATGGGATGCTAACAGCCACTACCTTAATGGGATGCTAACATCTAATACCTTAATGGGACTAACATCTAATACCTTAATGGGACACTCACATCTAATACCTTAATGACACTCTCACATCTAATACCTTAATCGGATGCTAACATCTAATACCTTAATGGGATGCTAACATCTAATACCTTAATTGGATGCTAACATCTAATACCTTAATGGGATGCTAACATCTAATACCTTAATGGGATGCTAACATATAATACCTTAATGGGAATCGAACATCTAATACCTTAATGGGATGCTAACATCTAATGGTAACATCTAATAACTTAATGGGATGCTAACATCTAATACCTTAACGCGACTCTAACATCTAATACCCTAATGGGACGCTAACATCTAATGGTAACATCTAATCCCTTAATGGGACCTTAACATCTAATACATTAGTTGGATGCTAACATCTAATACCTTAATGGGACTCTAACATCTAATACCTTAATGGGAATTTAACATTTAATATGTTAATGGGACTCCAACATCTAATACCTTAATGGGAATTTAACATCTAATACCTTAATGGGACTCTAACCTCTAATACATTAATGGGACTCCAACATCTAATACCTTAATGGGATGCTAACATCTAATACCTTAGTGGGATGCTAACATCTAATACCTTAATGGGACGCTAACATCTAATACCATAATGGGACTAACATCTAATACCTTAATGGGACTCTCACATCTAATACCTTAATGGCACTCTCACATCTAATACCTTAATGGGATGCTAACATCTAATACCGTAATGGGATGCTAACATCTAATACTTTAATCGGATGCTAACATCTAATACCTTAATGGGATGCTAACATCTAATACCTTAGTGGGATGCTAACATCTAATACCTTAATGGGATGCTAACATCTAATACCTTAATGGGACTCTCACATCTAATACCTTAATGGCACTCTCACATCTACTACATTAATGGGACGCTAACATCTAATACCTTAATGGGAATCGAACATCTAATACCTTAATGGGACGCTAACATCTAATCCCTTAATGGGACTCTAACATCTAATACCTTAATGGGATGCTAACATCTAATACCTTAATGGGACTAACATCTAATACCTTAATGGGACACTCACATCTAATACCTTAATGACACTCTCACATCTAATACCTTAATCGGATGCTAACATCTAATACCTTAATGGGATGCTAACATCTAATACCTTAATTGGATGCTAACATCTAATACCTTAATGGGATGCTAACATCTAATACCTTAATGGGATGCTAACATCTAATACCTTAATGGGAATCGAACATCTAATACCTTAATGGGATGCTAACATCTAATGGTAACATCTAATAACTTAATGGGATGCTAACATCTAATACCTTAACGCGACTCTAACATCTAATACCCTAATGGGACGCTAACATCTAATGGTAACATCTAATCCCTTAATGGGACCTTAACATCTAATACATTAGTTGGATGCTAACATCTAATACCTTAATGGGAATTTAACATTTAATATGTTAATGGGACTCCAACATCTAATACCTTAATGGGAATTTAACATCTAATACCTTAATGGGACTCTAACCTCTAATACATTAATGGGACTCCAACATCTAATACCTTAATGGGATGCTAACATCTAATACCTTAGTGGGATGCTAACATCTAATACCTTAATGGGACGCTAACATCTAATACCTTAATGGGACTAACATCTAATACCTTAATGGGACTCTCACATCTAATACCTTAATGGCACTCTCACATCTAATACCTTAATGGGATGCTAACATCTAATACCGTAATGGGATGCTAACATCTAATACTTTAATCGGATGCTAACATCTAATACCTTAATGGGATGCTAACATCTAATACCTTAGTGGGATGCTAACATCTAATACCTTAATGGGATGCTAACATCTAATACCTTAATGGGACTCTCACATCTAATACCTTAATGGCACTCTCACATCTACTACATTAATGGGACGCTAACATCTAATACCTTAATGGGAATCGAACATCTAATACCTTAATGGGACGCTAACATCTAATCCCTTAATGGGACTCTAACATCTAATACCTTAATGGGATGCTAACATCTAATACCTTAATGGGACTAACATCTAATACCTTAATGGGACACTCACATCTAATACCTTAATGACACTCTCACATCTAATACCTTAATCGGATGCTAACATCTAATACCTTAATGGGATGCTAACATCTAATACCTTAATTGGATGCTAACATCTAATACCTTAATGGGATGCTAACATCTAATACCTTAATGGGATGCTAACATCTAATACCTTAATGGGAATCGAACATCTAATACCTTAATGGGATGCTAACATCTAATGGTAACATCTAATAACTTAATGGGATGCTAACATCTAATACCTTAACGCGACTCTAACATCTAATACCCTAATGGGACGCTAACATCTAATGGTAACATCTAATCCCTTAATGGGACCTTAACATCTAATACATTAGTTGGATGCTAACATCTAATACCTTAATGGGACTCTAACATCTAATACCTTAATGGGAATTTAACATTTAATATGTTAATGGGACTCCAACATCTAATACCTTAATGGGAATTTAACATCTAATACCTTAATGGGACTCTAACCTCTAATACATTAATGGGACTCCAACATCTAATACCTTAATGGGATGCTAACATCTAATACCTTAGTGGGATGCTAACATCTAATACCTTAATGGGACGCTAACATCTAATACCTTAATGGGACTAACATCTAATACCTTAATGGGACTCTCACATCTAATACCTTAATGGCACGCTCACATCTAATACCTTAATGGGATGCTAACATCTAATACCCTAATGGGATGCTAACATCTAATACTTTAATCGGATGCTAACATCTAATACCTTAATGGGATGCTAACATCTAATACCTTAGTGGGATGCTAACATCTAATACCTTAATGGGATGCTAACATCTAATACCTTAATGGGACTCTCACATCTAATACCTTAATGGCACTCTCACATCTACTACATTAATGGGACGCTAACATCTAATACCTTAATGGGAATCGAACATCTAATACCTTAATGGGATGCTAACATCTAATCCCTTAATGGGACTCTAACATCTAATACCTTAATGGGACTCTAACATCTAATACCTTAATGGGACGCTAACATCTGATGGTAACATCTAATACCTTAATGGGACTCTAACGTCTAATACCTTAATGTGACACTAACATCTAATGGTAACATCTAATACCTTAATGAAATGCTAACATCTAATACCTTAGTGGGACGCTAACATCTAATACCTTAAAGGGACGCTAACATCTAATGGTAACATCTAATACCTTAATGGGACACTAACATCCAATGCCTTAATGGGACTCTAACATCTAATAACTTAATGGGACGCTAACATCTAATGGTAACATCTAATACCTTAATGGGACACTAACATCCAATGCCTTAATGGGACTCTAAAATCTAATACCTTAATGGGAGACGCTAACATCTAATGGTAACATTTAATACCTTAGTGGGATGCTAAGATCTAATACCGTAATGGAACACCAACATCTAATGGTAACATCTAATACCTTAATGGGATGCTAACATCTAATACCTTAATGGGACTCTAACATCTAATACCATAATGGGACTCTAACATCTAATGGTAACATCTAATACCTTAATGGGATGCTAACATCTAATACCCTAATGGGACGCTAACATCTAATGGTAACATCTAATCCCTTAATGGGACCTTAACATCTAATACATTAGTTGGATGCTAACATCTAATACCTTAATGGGACTCTAACATCTAATACCTTAATGGGAATTTAACATTTAATATGTTAATGGGACTCCAACATCTAATACCTTAATGGGAATTTAACATCTAATACCTTAATGGGACTCCAACATCTAATACCTTAATGGGATGCTAACATCTAATACCTTAGTGGGATGCTAACATCTAATACCTTAATGGGACGCTAACATCTAATACCTTAATGGGACTAACATCTAATACCTTAATGGGACTCTCACATCTAATACCTTAATGGCACTCTCACATCTAATACCTTAATGGGATGCTAACATCTAATACCGTAATGGGATGCTAACATCTAATACTTTAATCGGATGCTAACATCTAATACCTTAATGGGATGCTAACATCTAATACCTTAGTGGGATGCTAACATCTAATACCTTAATGGGATGCTAACATCTAATACCTTAATGGGACTCTCACATCTAATACCTTAATGGCACTCTCACATCTACTACATTAATGGGACGCTAACATCTAATACCTTAATGGGAATCGAACATCTAATACCTTAATGGGACGCTAACATCTAATCCCTTAATGGGACTCTAACATCTAATACCTTAATGGGATGCTAACATCTAATACCTTAATGGGACTAACATCTAATACCTTAATGGGACACTCACATCTAATACCTTAATGACACTCTCACATCTAATACCTTAATCGGATGCTAACATCTAATACCTTAATGGGATGCTAACATCTAATACCTTAATTGGATGCTAACATCTAATACCTTAATGGGATGCTAACATCTAATACCTTAATGGGATGCTAACATCTAATACCTTAATGGGAATCGAACATCTAATACCTTAATGGGATGCTAACATCTAATGGTAACATCTAATAACTTAATGGGATGCTAACATCTAATACCTTAACGCGACTCTAACATCTAATACCCTAATGGGACGCTAACATCTAATGGTAACATCTAATCCCTTAATGGGACCTTAACATCTAATACATTAGTTGGATGCTAACATCTAATACCTTAATGGGACTCTAACATCTAATACCTTAATGGGAATTTAACATTTAATATGTTAATGGGACTCCAACATCTAATACCTTAATGGGAATTTAACATCTAATACCTTAATGGGACTCTAACCTCTAATACATTAATGGGACTCCAACATCTAATACCTTAATGGGATGCTAACATCTAATACCTTAGTGGGATGCTAACATCTAATACCTTAATGGGACGCTAACATCTAATACCTTAATGGGACTAACATCTAATACCTTAATGGGACTCTCACATCTAATACCTTAATGGCACTCTCACATCTAATACCTTAATGGGATGCTAACATCTAATACTGTAATGGGATGCTAACATCTAATACTTTAATCGGATGCTAACATCTAATACCTTAATGGGATGCTAACATCTAATACCTTAGTGGGATGCTAACATCTAATACCTTAATGGGATGCTAACATCTAATACCTTAATGGGACTCTCACATCTAATACCTTAATGGCACTCTCACATCTACTACATTAATGGGACGCTAACATCTAATACCTTAATGGGAATCGAACATCTAATACCTTAATGGGATGCTAACATCTAATCCCTTAATGGGACTCTAACATCTAATACCTTAATGGGACTCTAACATCTAATACCTTAATGGGACGCTAACATCTGATGGTAACATCTAATACCTTAATGGGACTCTAACGTCTAATACCTTAATGTGACACTAACATCTAATGGTAACATCTAATACCTTAATGAAATGCTAACATCTAATACCTTAGTGGGACGCTAACATCTAATACCTTAAAGGGACGCTAACATCTAATGGTAACATCTAATACCTTAATGGGACACTAACATCCAATGCCTTAATGGGACTCTAACATCTAATAACTTAATGGGACGCTAACATCTAATGGTAACATCTAATACCTTAATGGGACACTAACATCCAATGCCTTAATGGGACTCTAAAATCTAATACCTTAATGGGAGACGCTAACATCTAATGGTAACATTTAATACCTTAGTGGGATGCTAAGATCTAATACCGTAATGGAACACCAACATCTAATGGTAACATCTAATACCTTAATGGGATGCTAACATCTAATACCTTAATGGGACTCTAACATCTAATACCATAATGGGACTCTAACATCTAATGGTAACATCTAATACCTTAATGGGATGCTAACATCTAATACCTTAATGGGACTCTAACATCTAATACCATAATGGGACTCTAACATCTAATGGTAACATCTAATACCTTAATGGGATGCTAACATCTAATACCTTAATGGGACTCTAACATCTAATACCATAATGGGACTCTAACATCTAATGGTAACATCTAATACCTTAATGGACTCTAACATCTAACACCATAATGGGACTCTAACATCTAATGGTAACATCTAATACCATTTAAATTTTCCAGTGGAATTTATTCTTAAAAATAGTTTTTTGTTGGCCTGCAAATGGATATTTCTCAAGAACCCTGCACTCTCGGCCTCATTGACCATTATTTTGTGGGTTAATGCGCAAGAAAATCCATATTTTTCCCGAGTCAGTGTTAATTTGCAGGCCAAGAGAAAACCTAGCAGCCGAGCCAGTCAAGCCAGCCGAGCCAGTTGAGCCAGCCGAGCCAGTCATTCCAGCCGAGCCAGTCATTCCAGTCAAGCCACCCGAGCCAGTACAAGCCAGTCATTCCAGTCAAGCCAGCCGAGCTAGTACAAGCCAGTCATTCCAGTCAAGCCAGCTGAGCCAATCATTCCAGTGGTAAATTTTCACAAATAGTCTTCTTTTGGCCAGCAAATTGACATTCCTCAAGACCACTGCAGATGCCATTTTTGGCTGACTTCCTATTAAAGGGTTTAAGTTGACACAATTTCACACAAGAGAGGTTAATAACGAGAATGTTATGAAGGCTTCAGCTAACTCTTGCTAGTGTTCTCGTGTCATTATCCCAGTTATGAAGGTTTCCACTAGCACTTGTTAGCGCTCTCATTAAAGTATCGTTATCCTAGGTATGAAGGCTTCAGCTAACTCTTGTTAGCGTTCTTTTTACAGAGTCGTTATCCCAGTTATGAAGGCTTCAGCTAACTCTTGTTAGGGTTCTTGTTATAGTGTCGTTAACCTAGCTATGAAGGTTTTAGCTAACTCTTGTTAGCGCTGTTGTTACAGTGTCGTTATCCCTGTTATGAAGGTTTCTGCTAGCGCTTGTTAGTGCTCTCATTACAGTGTCTTTATCCCAGTTATGAAGGCTTCAGCTAGCACTTGTCAGCGCTCTCATTACAGTGTTGTTATCCCAGTTATGAAGGCTTCAGCTAATGCTTGTTAGTGCTCTCCTTACAGTGTCGTTATCCTAGTTATGAAGGCTTCAGCTAACTCTTGTTAGCGTTGTTTACAGTGTCATTATCACAGTTATGAAGGCTTCAGCTTACTCTTTTTAGCGTTCTTGTTATAGTGTCGATATCTTAGTTATGAAGGCTTTAGCTAACTCTTGTTAGCGCTCTTGTTACAGTGTCGTTATCCCAGTTATGAAGGCTTCAACTAACACTTGTTAGCACTCTCATTACAGCATCGTTATGAAGGCTTCAGCTAACTCTTATTAGTGTTCTTGTTACAGTGTCGTTATCCCAGTTATGATGGCTTCAGCTAACGCTTGTTAGCGCTCTCATTACAGTGTCGTTATCCCAGTTATGAAGGCTTCAGCTAACTCTTGTTAGCGTTCTCATTACATCGTCATTATCCCAGTTATGAAGGCTTCAACTAACGCTTGTTAGCGTTCTTGTTACAGTGTCATTATCCCAGTTATGAAGGTTTCCACTAGTGCTTGTTAGCGCTCTCATTACAGTGTCGTTATCCTAGTTATGAAGGCTTTAGCTAGTGCGTGTTAACACTCTGGTTAGTGTCGTTATCCTAGTTATGAAGCCTTCAGCTAACTCTTGTTAGTCTTCTTGTTATAGTGTCGTTATCCCAGTTATGAAGGTTTCCGCTAGTGCTTGTTAGCGCTCTCATTACAGTGTCGTTATCCCAGTTATGAAGGCTTCAGTTAGAGCTTGTTAGCTCTCACATTACAGGATCGTTATCCTAGTTATGAAGGCTTTAGCTAACTCTTATTAGTGTTTTTGTTACAGTGCCGTTATCCCAGTTATGAAGGTTTCCCCTAGCTCTTGTTAGCGCTCTCATTACAGCATCGTTATCCCAGTTATGAAGGCTTCAGCTAGCGCTCTCATTACACCATCATATTCCTAGCTACGAAGGCGTCAGCTAACTCTTGTTAGTGCTCTCATTACAGCGTCGCAATCCTAGCTACGAAGGCTTCAGCTAACTCTTGTTAGCGTTCTCGTTACAGTGTCGTTATCCCAGTTATGAAGGCTTCAGCTAACTCTTGTTAGCTTTCTTGTTAGGGTCGTTATCCCAGTTATGAAGGCTTCAGCTAACTCTTGTTAGCGCTCTCATTACAGCGTTGTTATCCCAGTTATGAAGGCTTTAGCTACCCCTTATTAGCATTCTTGTTACAGTGTCATTATCCCAGTTATGAAGGCTTCAGCTAACTCTTGTTAGTGCTCTCATTACAGTGTCATTATCCTAGTTATGAAGGCTTTAGCTAGTTCATGTTAACACTCTTGTTACAGTGTCGTTATCCTAGTTATGAAGGTTTCCACTAGCGCTTGCTAGCACTCTCATTACAGTGTCGTTATCCCAGTTATGAAGGCTTCAGCTCGCGCTTGTTAGTGCTCTCATTACAATGTCGTTATCCTAGCTACGAAGGCTTTAGCTTACTATTTTTAGCGTTCTTGTTATAGTGTCGTTATCCTAGTTATGAAGGCTTCAGCTAACTCTTGTTAGTCTTCTTGTTATAGTGTCGTTATCCCAGTTATGAAGGTTTCCGCTAGTGCTTGTTAGCGCTCTCATTACAGTGTCGTTATCCCAGTTATGAAGGCTTCAGTTAGAGCTTGTTAGCTCTCACATTACAGCATCGTTATCCTAGTTATGAAGGCTTTAGCTAACTCTTATTAGTGTTTTTGTTACAGTGCCGTTATCCCAGTTATGAAGGTTTCCCCTAGCGCTTGTTAGCGCTCTCATTACAGCATCGTTATCCCAGTTATGAAGGCTTCAGCTAGCGCTCTCATTACACCATCATATTCCTAGCTACGAAGGCGTCAGCTAACTCTTGTTAGTGCTCTCATTACAGCGTCGCAATCCTAGCTACGAAGGCTTCAGCTTACTCTTTTTAGCGTTCTTGTTATAGTGTCGTTATCCCAGTTATGAAGGCTTTAGCTAATTCTTGTTAGCGCTCTTGTTACAGTGTCGTTATCCCAGTTATGAAGGCTTCAGCTAACTCTTGTTAGCGCTCTCATTACAGCGTTGTTATCCCAGTTATGAAGGCTTTAGCTACCCCTTATTAGCGTTCTTGTTACAGTGTCATTATCCCAGTTATGAAGGCTTCAGCTAACTCTTGTTAGTGCTCTCATTACAGTGTCATTATCCTAGTTATGAAGGCTTTAGCTAGTTCATGTTAACACTCTTGTTACAGTGTCGTTATCCTAGTTATGAAGGTTTCCACTAGCGCTTGTTAGCACTCTCATTACAGTGTCGTTATCCCAGTTATGAAGGCTTCAGCTCGCGCTTGTTAGTGCTCTCATTACAATGTCGTTATCCTAGCTACGAAGGCTTCAGCTTACTATTTTTAGCGTTCTTGTTATAGTGTCGTTATCCTAGTTATGAAGGCTTTAGCTAACTCTTATTAGTGTTTTTGTTACAGTGCCGTTATCCCAGTTATGAAGGTTTCCCCTAGCGCTTGTTAGCGCTCTCATTACAGCATCGTTATCCCAGTTATGAAGGCTTCAGCTAGCGCTCTCATTACACCATCATATTCCTAGCTACGAAGGCGTCAGCTAACTCTTGTTAGTGCTCTCATTACAGCGTCGCAATCCTAGCTACGAAGGCTTTAGCTAATTCTTGTTAGCGCTCTTGTTACAGTGTCGTTATCCCAGTTATGAAGGCTTCAGCTAACTCTTGTTAGCGCTCTCATTACAGCGTTGTTATCCCAGTTATGAAGGCTTTAGCTACCCCTTATTAGCGTTCTTGTTACAGTGTCATTATCCCAGTTATGAAGGCTTCAGCTAACTCTTGTTAGTGCTCTCATTACAGAGTCGTTATCCCAGTTATGAAGGCTTCAGCTAACTCTTGTTAGCGTTCTCATTACATCGTCATTATCCCAGTTATGAAGGCTTCAACCAACGCTTGTTAGCGCTCTAATTACAGCATCGTTATCCTAGTCATGAAGGCTCTAGCTAACTCTTATTAGCGTTCTTGTTACAGTGTCGTTATCCCAGTTATGAAGGCTTCAGCTAACGCTTGTTAGCGCTCTCATTACAGAGTCGTTATCCCAGTTATGAAGGCTTCAGCTAACTCTTGTTAGCGTTCTCATTACATCGTCATTATCCCAGTTATGAAGGCTTCAATTACGCTTGTTAGCGCTCTAATTACAGCATCGTTATCCTAGTCATGAAGGCTCTAGCTAACTCTTATTAGCGTTCTTGTTACAGTGTCATTATCCCAGTTATGAAGGTTTCCGCTAGTCCTTGTTAGCGCTCTCATTACAGTGTCGTTATCCTAGTTATGAAGGCTTTAGCTAGTGCGTGTTAACACTCTTGTTACAGTGTCGTTATCCTAGTTATGAAGGCTTCAGCTAACTCTTGTTAGTCTTCTTGTTATAGTGTCGTTATCCCAGTTATGAAGGTTTCCGCTAGTGCTTGTTAGCGCTCTCATTACAGTGTCGTTATCCCAGTTATGAAGGCTTCAGTTAGAGCTTGTTAGCTCTCACATTACAGCATCGTTATCCTAGTTATGAAGGCTTTAGCTAACTCTTATTAGTGTTTTTGTTACAGTGCCGTTATCCCAGTTATGAAGGTTTTCCCTAGCGCTTGTTAGCGCTCTCATTACAGCATCGTTATCCCAGTTATGAAGGCTTCAGCTAGCGCTCTCATTACACCATCATATTCCTAGCTACGAAGGCGTCAGCTAACTCTTGTTAGTGCTCTCATTACAGCGTCGCAATCCTAGCTACGAAGGCTTTAGCTAATTCTTGTTAGCGCTCTTGTTACAGTGTCGTTATCCCAGTTATGAAGGCTTCAGCTAACTCTTGTTAGCGCTCTCATTACAGCGTTGTTATCCCAGTTATGAAGGCTTTAGCTACCCCTTATTAGCGTTCTTGTTACAGTGTCATTATCCCAGTTATGAAGGCTTCAGCTAACTCTTGTTAGTGCTCTCATTACAGTGTCGTTATCCCAGTTATGAAGGCTTCAGCTAACTCTTGTTAGCGTTCTCATTACATCGTCATTATCCCAGTTATGAAGGCTTCAACTAACACTTGTTAGCGCTCTAATTACAGCATCGTTATGAAGGCTTCAGCTAACTCTTATTAGCGTTCTTGTTACAGTGTCGTTATCCCAGTTATGAAGGCTTCAGCTAACGCTTGTTAGCGCTCTCATTACAGAGTCGTTATCCCAGTTATGAAGGCTTCAGCTAACTCTTGTTAGCGTTCTCATTACATCGTCATTATCCCAGTTATGAAGGCTTCAACCAACGCTTGTTAGCGCTCTAATTACAGCATCGTTATCCTAGTCATGAAGGCTCTAGCTAACTCTTATTAGCGTTCTTGTTACAGTGTCATTATCCCAGTTATGAAGGTTTCCGCTAGTCCTTGTTAGCGCTCTCATTACAGTGTCGTTATCCTAGTTATGAAGGCTTTAGCTAGTGCGTGTTAACACTCTTGTTACAGTGTCGTTATCCTAGTTATGAAGGCTCTAGCTAACTCTTGTTAGTCTTCTTGTTATAGTGTCGTTATCCCAGTTATGAAGGTTTCCGCTAGTGCTTGTTAGCGCTCTCATTACAGTGTCGTTATCCCAGTTATGAAGGCTTCAGTTAGAGCTTGTTAGCTCTCACATTACAGCATCGTTATCCTAGTTATGAAGGCTTTAGCTAACTCTTATTAGTGTTTTTGTTACAGTGCCGTTATCCCAGTTATGAAGGTTTCCCCTAGCGCTTGTTAGCGCTCTCATTACAGCATCGTTATCCCAGTTATGAAGGCTTCAGCTAGCGCTCTCATTACACCATCATATTCCTAGCTACGAAGGCGTCAGCTAACTCTTGTTAGTGCTCTCATTACAGCGTCGCAATCCTAGCTACGAAGGCTTCAGCTAACTCTTGTTAGCGTTCTTGTTACAGTGTCGTTATCCCAGTTATGAAGGCTTCAGCTAACTCTTGTTAGCTTTCTTGTTAGTGTCGTTATCCCAGTTATGAAGGCTTCAGCTAACTCTTGTTAGCGCTCTCATTACAGCGTTGTTATCCCAGTTATGAAGGCTTTAGCTACCCCTTATTAGCGTTCTTGTTACAGTGTCATTATCCCAGTTATGAAGGCTTCAGCTAACTCTTGTTAGTGCTCTCATTACAGTGTCATTATCCTAGTTATGAAGGCTTTAGCTAGTTCATGTTAACACTCTTGTTACCGTGTCATTATCCTAGTTATGAAGGTTTCCACTAGCGCTTGTTAGCACTCTCATTACAGTGTCGTTATCCCAGTTATGAAGGCTTCAGCTCACGCTTGTTAGTGCTCTCATTACAATGTCGTTATCCTAGCTACGAAGGCTTCAGCTAGCGCTTGTTAGCTCTCTCAATACAGCATTGTTATCCTAGTTATGAAGGCTTTAGCTAACTCTTATTAACGCTCTCATCACAGTGTCGTTATTCCAGTTATGAAGGCTTCAGCTAGCACTCTCATTACACTGTCGTAATCCTAGCTGCGAAGGCTTCAGCTAACTCTTGTTAGTGCTCTCATTACAGCATCATTATCCCAGTTATGAATGCTTCAGCTAACTCTTGTTAGCGCTCTCATTACAGCGTTGTTATCCCAGTTATGAAGGCTTCAGCTAGCGCTTGTTAGCGCGCTCATTACAGTGTCATTATCCCAGTTATGAAGGCTTCAACTAGCGCCTGTTAGTGCTCTCATTACAGCATCGTTATCCCAGTTATGAAGTTTCAGCTAGCGCTTGCTAGCACTCTCATTACAGCGTCGTAATCCTAGCTACGAAGGCTTCAGCTAACTCTTGTTAGGTTTCTTGTTATAGTGTCATTATCCCAGTTATGAAGGCTTCAGCTAACTCTTGTTAGCGTTCTTGTTAGTGTCGTTATCCCAGTTATGAAGGGTTCAGCTAACTCTTGTTAGCGCTCTCATTACAGTGTCGTTATCCCGGTTGTGAAGGCTTTAGCTAACGCTTATTAGCGCTCTCATTACAGTGTCGTTATCGCAGTTATGAAGGCTTCAGCTAAAGCTTGTTAGTGCTCTCATCACAGCGTCGTTATCCTAGTTATGAAGGCTTCTGCTAATGCTTGTTAGCGATCTCATTACAGTGTCGTTATCCCAGTTATAAATGCTTCAGCTAACGCTTGTTAGCGCTCTCATTACAGTGTCGTTATCCTAGTTATGAAGGTGTCAGCTAACTTTTATTAGAGTTCTTGTTACATTGTCGTTATCACAGTTAATGATACCATTAAGACACACAATAATGCGCACGATCATTCCACACAAGTTTTGTTGAAATTGATTAAGGATTAGCACTTTATTTTATTTTAGTTAAACTTTATTTAGTTCCAAAAAACTTTGACAAATTCTAAGATGGGTGCCGGAAAAATCAACCAATCACAATTCTGAATAGTTCTGGAACCTACCACTATAAGATACTTCTTGCCAAATTTGATAAGAGATATGTTTTAGAGGATTTCTGGAAAATATGTTAATAATTGCAGATAGCCAGTGAAAGAATGGACCAATACAAATTTTAAAGTTGTCTTGGAGCCTAGGCAGACTGAGGGTTAAACAGGCACACACATGCCTTCACGCCAAATTTGATTAAAATCCACCCAGTTGTTTAGGAGATATGTTTTAAAGGATTTAAGAATAATTTTCAGAAAATCCAAGATGGCCACCCGCACCCAAATTTATCAATCACAACTCTTGCTTGATATGTTGAAACCTACCACCAATCATCCAACCCAAGTTTCTTTAAAGTTGGGCCTGTGATTATGCAGTGGTGCTTTACAGCATTCGGAAAAATATTTTCAGAACATTTTCAGAAAATTCAAGATGGCCGTTGAAAAAAGGCAATCAAAGTTCTGAATAGATGCTTTTTAAGCGTTTCGTAAAATCCTTCCAGCAAAATTTGGTCAAAATTGGCTTAGGATATATGCATTAAATCCACCAGGTGACTTAGGAGATATGTATTAAATCGACCAGGTGGCTTAGGAGATATGTATTAAATCCAACAGGTGACTTAGGAGATATGTATTAAATCCAACGGGTGACTTAGGAGATATGTATTAAATCCAACAGGTGACTTAGGAGATATGTATTAAATCCACCAAGGTGGTTTAGGGGATATGTATTAAATCCACCAGGTGACTTAGGAGATATGTATTAAATCCAACAGGTGACTTAGGAGATATGTATTAAATCCACCAAGGTGGTTTAGGAGATATGTATTAAATCCACCAGGTGGCTTAGGAGATATGTATTAAATCCGCAAAGTGGCTTAGGAGATATCCATTAAATCCACCAGGTGGCTTAGGAGATATGTATTAAATCCAACAGGTGGCTTAGGAGATATGTATTAAATCCACCAGGAGGCTTAGGAGAAGTATTAAATTCACCACATGGCTTAGGAGACATGCATTAAACCCGCCAGGTGACTTAGGAGATATGTTTTAAATCTGCCTGGTGGCTTAGGAGATGTATTAAATCCACCATATGGCTTACGAGATATGTATTAAATCCAACAGGTGGCTTAGGAGATATGTATTAAATCCAACAGGTGACTTAGGAGATATGTATTAAATCCAACAGGTGGCTTAGGAGATATGTATTAAATCTGCCCAGTAGTTTATGAGATATGTATTAAATCCAACAGGTGACTTAGGAGATATGTTTTAAATCTGCCTGGTGGCTTAGGAGATGTATTAAATCCACCATATGGCTTAGGAGATATGTATTAAATCCACCATATGGCTTAGGAGATATGTATTAAATCCAACAGGTGGCTTAGGAGATATGTATTAAATCTGCCAAGTGGTTTATGAGATATGTATTAAATCCAACAGGTGACTTAGGAGATATGTATTAAATCTGCCAAGTGGCTTAGGAGATATGTATTAAATCTGCCAAGTGGTTTATGAGATATGTATTAAATCCGCCAAGTGGTTTAGGAGATATGTATTAAATCTGCCAAGTGGCTTAGGAGATATGTATTAAATCTGCCAAGTGGCTTAGGAGATATGTATTAAATCCGCCAAGTGGTTTAGGAGATATGTATTAAATCAGCCAGGTGGCTTAGAAGATATGTATTAAATCCGCCAAGTGGTTTAGGAGATAAGTATTAAATCAGCCAAGTGGCTTAAGAGATATGTATTAAATATTCCAGGTGGCTTAGGAGAGATGTATTAAATCCATATAGTGGCTTAGGAGATATGTATTAAATCCACCAAGTGGTTTAGGACATATGCATTAAATCCACCAAGTGGTTTAGGAGATATGTATTAAATCCTCCAGGTGACTTAGGAGACATGTATTAAATCCAACAGGTGACTTAGGACATTTGAAAGGAACATTTTTGGAAAACCCAAGCTGGTCGCCAAAAGCTGACCAATCAAAACGCTTGTTTGATATAAGATGGGTACCGGAAAAATCTACCAATCACATTTCCCAGAAATCTTCGGAAAATCAATGATGCCCACTGGAAAAATTGACTGTTAAAAGTTGATTGATGGAGCTATCTAAGTAAATTTATCAAATTTCTTTTTCACGAGTGAGATGACATACTTACCTCCCTAACACTCTTGATATACTAGTATATCGGCTCTAAATTCAATAATATTCAGAATTATAAAAAGTTAGGTGCCCCTAATGGGCAGGTAGAAGTACACAGTCATGCACATGACAAACACCCCCCTCTGCGCATGCGCACACCGGTACTTCCGTTACTAAATATTGGCTGCCATAGAAGCAACTATTCAATAGCCAAAGGACCAGGCCTCCATGGGGTGGTGAGGTCGGGATCATGTTGGGGAGGTAAGTATGTCATCTCACTCGTGAAAAAGAAATTTGATAAATTTACTTATTTCACATCATGAGAACATACTTACCTCCCTAACACTCTTGATAAAAACCAGAATTTGAAAGTAAATTTTGGTGGGAGGGAGGCAAGGTCCTGAAAACCCGCACACCCTCGAAGAGGCTAGGCTCTTTGAATTCTCAAGAGATTTAAAACATCTGAAATTGTGACTGAAACCACAACCAGGAATAGAGTTTTGCATCGGATATTCGACCGATGAAGAGAGATTGATCAAAAGGGAAATGCGCTCCCCCCCCCCCCTCTTTCTGAGGAAGGTTTAGGAAAAAACGCTGCTTTAAATGACTAGCACATTCTCTAATACTTAATGAAAGTATTACTAGACATTGGAAAAAGAAGAATTGCTTCTATTTCAAAAAACTCTCTGAAAAAACACAATTAAGAGACATTAACCATCACCATATTAAAAAATAAAATGACACCATCACCAAGACAGAAAATCAAAAAATGGTCATAACCACTGACCTCTGATGTCTTGGACGCGGCACTCATCTCTTCCCCCATCGGATGAAGAGAAGTGTACCAGCTAATAGTAGGGATACCCTATCAACAAATGTGATATTTGAAAATAGCAGAGGAGTCAAACTATTTACAAACGTAAACCTCTGCATAAATATTTTATTTCCTGAGGACTGAGATGGCGAGTGAGTTAGAAGTGTCACGAAGGTAATGGCCGGTAAAACTTGACTCACAGTGCCACTGGGCTACTGACATAATGTCTTCAATAGAAACACCATTAAATAATGCCGTGGAAGTTACCACACCACGGACACTATGAGCCTTGGCTCTATCCACCTGGATTCCAGTGGCTGTTTTATGACAGAATTGGATACATTCCACTATCCATCTGGAAATAGTGTCTCTTGACGCCCTACCATGGGGTTCAATATATGACAACCATAGGGAACATGGGTCCGTCCGCCAAACCTGAGTTCTTCTCTTGTACTTATTCAAAGCATGGACTGGACACCATACTTTAGCACCAGGATCATATCTGGTTAAGGCAGGTAAAATAATAGGTTTACCCGGATACTTTAAAGATTGATTCTTAGCCAAGAAATTCAATCTCGGTAGAAGCTTAAGGCCTTCACCTGTAACTATATAACGGTCAGGCTCAGCAGACAAGGCATGAATTTCACTCCTGCGTCTGGCTGATGCTGCCGCAACTAAAAATAAAGTTTTAAGTGTCAATAATTGTACAGATATAGCACTAAGTGGTTCAAAAGACTTACCACTCAAAACCTGCAGAACCAGAGAAAGACTCCATGACGGTGTCAACGGAGGATTCCTTGGTCTGAGATTGCCCATACCTTTAATAAGAGTATTTAAAACACTTACTTCATCACTTCCCCTCTTTGCCAAGCAAGGGATAACAGTCATCAATGCTGATTTGTATCCAGCAACAGAATTAGGTTGAAGACTATAGGTATCATACAGGTGACAGAGAAAATCAGCTACTACCTGAATAGATGCTTCCATCGGATTGATACATCTCTTTGAGCACCATTCTGCAAATCTGTTGATTTTATAATTATAAGCTCTGGAGGTTGACCCCCTCCTGGCTCTGGCCATGAAATTGGCTGCTTGCTCAGAAAAGCCCTCCTTAATTGCGGATTGTTTGACAACATCCATGCAGTCAATCGAAACATTGACGGATTGTTGTGAAAGGTCTTGCCCTGGAAGATAATATTGTCCATCAGCGGCAGAGGAACCGGATTGTAAACCAGAAGGTCAAGCAGATCCGTAAACCATGATCGGCTTGGCCAATTCGGGGTGATCAGAAGCACTTGGCATTCCTCTTGTCTGATCTTCTGAAGGATTCTTGGAATCAGGCTTGTTGGAGGGTATGCGTATGCATACATTCCCTTCCAACTGATAGCTAGCGCATCTAATGCGATAGCGCTTGGATCTGGAATCAGAGAAACGTACGTCGTCATCTTCGCATTCTTCTTCATTGCGAACAAATCTATGTTAGGCTTTCCCCAATGATTGAACAGGTGATCCGCCACACATTGATTTAGTTGCTATTCCGTAGGCAGAATACTCATCCTTCGGCTCAATGAGTCTGCTAACAGATTCAGCCTTCCCGGAATATGAACTGCTTTCAAGGTGATCATATGATCCATGCACCAGCAAAGCAGCTTCCATGTCATCATACAGAGACTGGGCGACTTCGTCCCGCCCTGGCGGTTTATGTAACTCACTACCGTAGAGTTGTCTGAACGTATCATCACAAATTTTCCCTCCACTTCCTTTAGGAAGTGTTCCAGGCCTAGAACTACAGCCCGCAATTCTAGCATGTTGATATGTTCCTTTGACTGTTCCAGATTCCAAAGCCCTGATACAGTGGCTTCTTCCAGGCAAGCTCCCCAACCCTCCATCGATGCATCCGTAAACATCGTCACTTGAGGGTGGGGAGGGGTCAGCATGGCCCCCGCCAGGAGATTTCCTCTCTCCATCCACGAATGAAGGTGATGAATGAGAGGGTCCAACACTTGAATGCGCGAGTCCAGTGATCCTGAACTCTGCGTCCACTGAGTCATGAGAAACAATTGAATCGGCCGCCTGCGTAAGGCTGCCTGAGGAATGACTGGTTCCATCGAAACCATCAGACCTAACATTCTCAGATAGACCCGTGCTAGAATATAATGACTGTCGCAAACCAACTGAATGCACGAGAGGAGACCTTCCACTCTCTCCTGGGACGGATAAACATATCCTATCTCCAGATCGAAGAACATACCCAGGTAAACAAAACCTCTGGGATGGAGTCAGCTCTGATTTCTGAAAGTTTATTATCCAGCCTAAATCTGTGAGAGTTTCCAAGACTATCTCCAGATTTGCTGTCAAACTTTCTGGGCTGTGTGCTTTTAGCAACCAGTCATCTATGTAAGTGTGAACAGCTATATTTCTCCTGCGGAGGTATGCCGTGATAGCCAGTACCACTCGAGTGAAGACCCTTGGAGCCGTCGAGATGCCGAATGGAAGAACCTTGAATTCCCATTGGCGTCCCTGAAAAGCAAATCTCAGGAACTGACGAAAACTCCTTGCAATTGGAATGTGGAAGTAAGCATCCTTGAGATCTATAGATGCTGTCTACATCCCCTTCTCTAACCCCAACACCGATCTTACTGTTTCCATTTTGAAAGTCGGTGTGTCTAAAAACTTGTTTAGAGGTTTGAGGTTGAGAATCGGTCTCCACCCCCCGGTGTTCTTTGCCACAAGAAACACGGTTGAATAGAAGCCCGGGCAATCCTGCGCCAGTTGAATGGCTTCTTTTAGAACTAGAGATTTTATCTCCTCTTCTATGCACAACCGCTTGTCTGGATCGCTTGGAATTTGAGTCCAGACCGCTACCAGAGACAAATGCAACGGCGGACCTCTTATCCATTCTGGACTGTGTCCGTGCGAAAGCCATTGCAAGACTAAGCGGTCCTGAATTAACCGCGCCCACTTCTGAATGTGACAAGTCAAACGACCTCCCACTGGTGCACCTAGGGTTGACGGGGTGGCCATAAATTTTAGAAGTGGGTGTGTCTCTGGTACGAGTGGCAACACCCGAGTGGTACTTGTGATAACCGGAAAAAATTTTCCTGCATCAGGCCCGGTTACCACGCGCCGCTCCCCGCGCGCCGTGACCAGCGCCACGCGCACCACGGTGCGCGGGCTGCTGTCTGGCAGGCTGCGCTTGAGGCGGCGGCTGTCGCACAACAGTATGCTGCTGCTGGCGTAGCCGACGCGGTCGCTGAAACCGGCCGGCCTGCTGGCCTCTGACACTGCCAGCCCCGCCACGAGCGTACGGCTGTCGAGCAGCTGAGGGCTGAACACGCACGTGTTCCCTGCGCAGCACTTCAAACTGTGCACGCAGCGCCATCTGGTTGTTCACCAAAGTCACCGTCTCCTGGAGGTGCCGACAACCTTCACCTCCAAAGAGTCCAGGGCCCGCCATCGGCGCTTGCATCAAGCGCGACTTGAGCTCCTGAGGCGGGCACAAATTGTCGAGCGCAAAAGTGCGCCTCGTTCTCAGCGACTTCGTGACCGACCTAGTCAGACAGTCCAACGCCAGGTTGATGCCATCCTGGATGGCTCGTTGGACTATCACGGGACTAGGCTGTTGCTGCACTGACGCTGCTACCACCCCCGATAGCAGCTGAGAGACATGCGACAGCGCACTGATCGCTGCTCGCGAGCTCTCCTCGGTGTCACGCATGGCGGCATTCGGCGAGCGCATAGCGCCCGTGCACGACGCTCCCGTGTCAGCCCGGGAACCCGGCCGCGTATCTTCCCCTAGAGCGGCGCGGTCGTCCGCGCTCGGTCTGGGTGCCAGGCCATACCGAGCATACTGACTGGCAGTAACCAGACATCGCCTAGCTACCTCGCGGGGGGCCTTCGCGAGGCGACCTCTCGGTCGGATCGCCTCCTCTGCCGCCACGAACTAAGATATGTTCAGCGTACGGCAGAGACAGAGCCGTGCTGGCCAACGGCTTCGCCTGTAACCATGCCCGAGGGTTACCGGCGGCCGTCTCGTCCACGGTGAGCTCTGGTCTCACAGCGAGGAGCCACGCACACGCCTCTGACCAGTCTTCATCCGTGGCTAACTGCGAACTGCCGACAAGCAGTGGGCCCTCATCATCCTCAATGGCATTCGCAGGCACGGCCGAGGAGGAGGCTATAGACGAACCTGGCTGCCCAGGGAATGTATACGGGCCCGCGAGGGCTGGCATAGCATTCTCCATAGGCAAACCAGGCTCCAAGGCCGTGCTTGTGCGAGGGGGATCATGCACACCAGCGCGGCCCGGAACGACCGTATGAGATTCCACCTCCAAGCGTGGACTCTTATACGGCCGGCCGTCTGCTCCAAAGCGGGCCACAGGCCGAACCATGAAACCTGCTCCCGAGGGAACAGTGCCATAGGTGCGAGTGTTCACGCTCCCCAAGAGAGGAGTGTAGGCGTTCACATCCATGTCTTCATGATCCACCTGTGGACCGAGCAGGTAGTCCTCATCATCTTCCTGGTTAGGAAAGTTAGACTCTGGATTAGTAAAGAAAACTAATCCAGACTGACCAGGAGACTGCTCAAAGGCAGATGATGAGTTTACTCCGCGACTGATCGTGGTCAGGCCCGCTGGTCGGGTCCCGCCTGATGCTTCTCGCGCCGCTGGCACCCCAGGCGATGTGAACATCAAGCCTGGGTCCAAGACCGCCGCCCCTGGATCACTAAACGCTTTGTCCGAGCTAATAGGCCATGATCCAGGGACGGGGGCTACCCGCACTGAGGTCGATGCGCAGGAAGTTGAAACACATGTGCCAGGCAACATGCCGCGAAGCATGTCAGGCATCAGGTCTTTCAAAGTCCTGCGCATCTCACTCACTAACTCACTCTTGAAGGCCTCGAGCCCACCCTTCTCAGAGGCCTTCTTCTTACCCTCCTTCTTTGGCTTCTTCCCCTCCTCCGCCATCATCTTCGCCTGCAAAGAGAAGAATTCAGAGGTTAGATACCCCCACCCCCCCACTTTTCACAAATAACACATTTGTTGGACAGCCTACAAGCTGAACACAGATGGCAAGGGTGGGGGAAGAATCTAGCTTTCATGGTCTTCAGACAGGACAGACACTTCTGAAAAGGGAGGGATACGAAGACAATGAGTATGACAGTCTCAAAGCCATGTAAATGGACTTTTAAGTAGAAACCAAAACAAACTCGAGAGAAGACACCCACTATTACGACCACCCTGACGGGACAGGTGACTTCTCCAGTAAATAAAACACCAAATACAACCAGAACCCCAAATTAAGAGACAGAGAAAGATTATCTGTCTACACTCTTAATAAACAGGGAGATGAACACATCACAGACTACTCTAAACTAAGGTCATCACATCAAGGAAAGAGCAAACTCTGGTTGATTATGACATCAAACTTCATTATGCAAAAGCTCCTACCAGGAGAGGGGACGTCAGATTAATGGAAGAAATATCTAGATCTCCAGACATTCTCAGCTCTCGACTAATATAATATAAAATTATATATATTCGAGAACCCGTGCACACGCAAGAGAGAAAATAGTGCAATAGCAAACGGCAGCAGAGAATGTAATTATTTTCAAATAATCATGCGCCATAATTAATAAACTCCCTTAGCCTGAGCACAGGCAACCATCCTCTTGTGCAGGAAAACACGTCCTTCCATCCGCCGAGACTCCTCTTCCAGAAGAACTGATGAGGGAGATGGGACAAAAGGAAGGAGATATTTTATTTATTAATTTATTATATCTCCAACCCTTAGACATATCACGATGATAAGTCATCCTGGGACGTGAACAACCTTCTAGAGAAGACCAGGCATCCTTGTATAGACACAAGACAAACCTGCAAGCATAAAACACAAGAGCGTATTAGCCCTAGGCGCTGGGAAAAAATTTACAAGGATTCCCAGCGCCTGAAAACGTGGTACCGCCGAAAACGGCCGCTACGAAAACCGGTAACACACAAAAGTTACAAGCCTTAAATAAAAGCCTGGAACAATGTCACCTTGGATGATGACGAGGAGGACTCCTCCAGCATTTTTGCATCAGCCATGATGGACAGGGATGTATTTAGTTCTCGTAAGAATTCAGAAAGAGCCTGTGAGGAATTTCACAAGTTGCTTCTTCAGCCAATATATTAGAAAACGGAAGTACCGGTGTGCGCATGCGCAGAGGGTGGTGTTTGTCATGTGCATGACTGTGTACTTCCACCTGCCCATTAGGGGCACCTAACTTTTTATAATTCTGATTATTGAATTTAGAGCCGATATACTAGTATATCAAGAGTGTTAGGGAGGTAAGTATGTTCTCATGATGTGAAAAGGCAACGGGGCGCTAATATGCAAGTGTGTGTGATTGTGATGCCACTTAACTCTATGGTCAAATTTGGTCAAGAAAATTTTAATATCTGTCTATTGAATGTCCATTTACAAGCCACGAGAATACAATTTTTGAATATTTATCACTGGAATGACTGGCTTGGTTATTGAGCCAGTCATTCCAGTGGTAAATTTTCAAAAATTGTATTCTTTTGGCCTGTAAATGGACATTCGACAGGACCATAACAGAGGGCAGCTTTGGCTGGTATGAGCATTAAATGGTTAAAGTGACGTGAATTAGATCATGAATGTGTATTCCATTGACAGAACACATCCACAAATTCTCCAGCTCAGTCATCTACAGACTTACCTCCCTTTCCACCTGGCTGCTATGCTTGACGTTGCTAAAAATGATGTCCAATTGTGCGGAGACAAATTCTTTCATTGTCGACTTTCGGAGGACAATGCCCATACATTTAAATAAAAAATTCTGAAAAGCAAATACATTTAAATGTTTTAAAAGTATATAAGAATAATAATTGTTTAAACATATTTAGAGAGAATACAAGCAGAAACAATGTTGGTCATTTAGGCATGACTTAAAACAGAATGACAATTATAGCTCAAAGGCAGCATCATCTTTACCCAGGCAGGCTTTTGCAGCAACTTGATAACATGTCCACATAAAAAAAGTTCCAATTTTACATTCAGCTAGATATGTTATATTATCAGTGGGAGGTTCTTAAAAATCATAATCTAAGTTATCGCTCTTGTCAGCTATCGACAGTAAATATATTTATCTGCCTTGCTACCTGTCCACAATAATCAGAGTTACCTCCCTTGCCAGTTATCTGCAGAAATCATTTGTCTCCCTTACCAGTTGTCTACAGTATGTATGTATGTATGTATGATTACTGTATTCTACAGCTGTAGTAGTAGAAACATCCTACAGCTGCAATCAGTCCTTCTTCGATTTTGCCCACTTTGTCCTCAGCCAAAATCCTTAGCTTCCTCAGGTCCATTCTTGACTTGAGTGTATCTAATCCTGCTTTCTTGAGGTCACCTCGTAGCACGCTTAGCAGATTTATGCAATGACGTCCTCTCCTGGATCTGTATTTGCTGGCTCTGAGTAGGGCGAATTCCAAGGCTCTCTGTTCTGGTGTGTCGTCTGGCATCCTTAGCACATGGCCAAACATGGACCATCTTTGCTGGACGACTTACAGACAGTGGCGGCATATTACACATCTTGTATAGTGCATCGTTGGGAATTATGCTCTCTGGCCATCGGTGTCCAGAGATGGTGCGTAGAAGGACTAGAAAGCCATGTTCCCCATGATGCAGCAATGTCAGCGGTACTGCAAAGGAGTGAGCCCAAGATTTTACTTTTCCTCCATGGTTCGCCGCCACAGAGGTGTGTGTGTGTGCGTGCGTGCGTGCGTGCGTGCATGCGTGCGTGTGTGTGTGTTTGGTATTGTGGAATTTACCGGCACAGATTTCAATGCAGCAGCCAGGTAACAGGTGAAGAGCACAGGGGATAGACCCAGTAGTCTCACTAGTCGTAGCTCATCTTCATTGCAACTGGCCTAGCGTAGTACATCGAGAATCTTTGAGTGCTTAATTGTGTCGAAGGCTCGTGACATGTCGATGCCCATTTTGTGGAAATCCCAGTGTTTGGACATGACTACCGACACAAGCATGCGTTGAGCCCATACAATGTCTGCGCAGCTGCGTCCATGTTTGAAGCCACTTTGACATGATCCGGTGAAGTTACCGATTTTGTCTCGGATGCGGCATAGAGTAATATTGGATAGGATTTTCCGTATGCTGTTAAGGAGCACAATGGGCCACAGATTGGCTGGAGGGGGAGCCAGGTGGCTTCTTGGGCTTGGGTAGCGCAATAAGGAAGCCTTGGCCCACAGCGTCGATGAGAAGGTGGTGCATAAAAGCTGAATTAATTATGTGTGTGATTGGTTTTGAGATAATGTCACTTGCATATTTGAACCGTACATTGCTCATGCCATCAGGTCCAGATGCACGTCCATTTTTCAGGGCTTTAAGTGCCTTCTCAACCTCTGCTGTATTAATTGGTGTTAGTAATGGCCTGGAGTCTCCTGAGAATGGGTGCAAGGGCTCATCATCATGGTCAGTGAACTGTTCCTTGAACCATTCTCGATTTGCCTCGGCTTTGCCCTGGTCATTCCCAATAGTGTCATTCAGAGTTGTGTACAGTTAGTGGTGGTGTGTAGTCAGCAACTTTCAGGGCTCGAGCTGCCAAAAACATTTTGTGGCTGTCATCTGTGGCAGTGATTTCATCTGCTATGGTGTCTGCTTGTTGGATAGATCTTTTAAGCGTTCGCTAATGTAGCACAGAATGTTATTGCATTCCTGGCGTAGTTTGGTGCGATCTTCACTTTCGCCACTTTGATAGATGCGCAGACGTAATGCTTTCTGTTCTGCTGACAGTTTTACTATGAGAAGGTTGTCAGTATACCTAGTTCTGTTGGGTTTTTTAGAACACCTATGGTGCTAGTAGCTGATGATTCCATAGATATCAGTATTTTGGTTAGAGCTTCGTTTGGATCGGAGCTGATGTCGATGTTAGCTATCTGCTCCCTGAGGGCCTTTTTGTATGACATTTGAGTGTGAGTGTCGCTGATGAGCTTGGGCTCTCCATATGATCCCATGCATGAGCCAAGTCCTGAACATTTGTCCGCAATGCCGAGTTTACCCATCTTGGAGTTGAAATCGCCACACACGAACAGTTGCCATCTAGCTTGGATAGTAATGGCGGAGCTCAGTTTTGCATAGAAGGAATCTAATATAGCTGGATTCTCTTTGACCCTTTCGGTAGTTGGGCCATATGCGTTGACTATGCGACACTTAGTGGTGGTGCGCTTTCGCGTTGGTATAGCCAGATCGATAAATGCAAAGCGATCACTTACGTATCCAAAACTAATGACATCGTCCAATACCCTTGGCCCGATTACGAAGTTTAATCCACGGTAAGTGGCCTGGCCAGTTTTTGCTCCATGAGTACAAGCTTATAGCCTGTCTGAAGTTGCTGCTCTGAGTGTTTAAAACTATTTTAGTCTCTTGAATGCATATGATATCGATGTTATAGTGTTCACAGCCTGCACCTAAGGTTTGCTTCTTTGATATTGCAGTCAGACCACGTACATTCCACGTAGCTATGGTAAGCTCCTGGGAAGATTGTGTTGTCCGAGGATGTCGAGCACAGTTTCTTGTGAGAAGGTTAGACATAGTCAGAGTTGCCTCTGTATGCGGATGTCAGCCCGCAATCCTTTATGACTTAGTTTCCCAACAAAGTTGGTACTTATGGAGGAGACCGGCGTGGAGGCGTCATCTTTCTCCCCCTGTCTACAGTATTCAGTTATCTCCCTTGCCAGCTTTCCGCAGCAATCGCTGTTATCTCCTTTGCCAGCTATACACACTAACCAGAATTATCTCCCTTGCAAGTTGTCTACAGTAGAGTTATCTCCCTTGTCTGCTGTCTACAGTAATCAATGTTATCTCCCTTGCCGCTCTACAGTAATCAGAGTTATCTCCCTTGCCAGCAGTCCACAGTAATTGGATATCTGCATTCTCTATGAACAGGCGATGGACTTGCAGCTAAAGGACTTATACAAGTTCACTGTTGGGATGGATTGTTCAATAAATGAGAGGGAAATTTGTTTTAAAATAGTTTTGTTTTGGCCTGGAAATGGATACTGACTAAGCCAATCATTTGACTTTCTTGTCTTGGCCTGGAAATGGATACTGACTAAGCCAATCATTTGACTTTCTTGTTTTGGCCTGCAAATGGATACTGACTAAGCCAATCATTTGACTTTCTTGTCTTGGCCTGGATACGGATACTGACTACGCCAAGCATTTGTCTTTCTTGTCGTGGCCTGGAAATGAATACTTACTAAGCCAAACATTTGACTTCTCTTGTCTTGGCCTGGAAATGGATACTGACTAAGCCAAGCATTTGACTTCTCTTGTATTGGCCTTGATACAGACACTGACTAAGCCAAGCATTTGTCTTTCTTGTCATGGCCTGGAAATGAATACTTACTAAGCCAAACATTTGACTTCTCTTGTATTGGCCTTGATACGGACACTGACTAAGCCAAACATTTGACTTCTCTTGTATTGGCCTGGAAATGGATACTGACTAAGTGGATACTGACTAAGCCAAGCATTTGACTTCTCTTGTATTGGCCTGTTAATGGATACTGACTAAGTGGATACTGACTAAGCCAAGCATTTGATTTTCTTGTATTGACCTGGAAATGGATACTGACTAAGCCAATCATGTGACTTTCTTGTATTGACCTGGAAATGGATACTGACTAAGTGGATACTGACTAAGCCAAGCATTTGACTTCTCTTGTATTGACTTGGAAATGGATACTGACTAAGCCAATCATGTGACTTTCTTGTATTGACCTGGAAATGGATACTGACTAAGTGGATACTGACTACGCCAATCATGTGACTTTCTTGTATTGACCTGGAAATGGATACTGACTAAGTGGATACTGACTACGCCAATCATGTGACTTTCTTGTATTGACCTGGAAATGGATACTGACTAAGTGGATACTGACTACGCCAATCATGTGACTTTCTTGTATTGACCTGGAAATGGATACTGACTAAGTGGATACTGACTACGCCAATCATGTGACTTTCTTGTATTGACCTGGAAATGGATACTGACTAAGTGGATACTGACTACGCCAATCATGTGACTTTCTTGTATTGACCTGGAAATGGATACTGACTAAGTGGATACTGACTACGCCAATCATGTGACTTTCTTGTATTGACCTGGAAATGGATACTGACTAAGTGGATACTGACTACGCCAATCATGTGACTTTCTTGTATTGACCTGGAAATGGATACTGACTAAGTGGATACTGACTACGCCAATCATGTGACTTTCTTGTATTGACCTGGAAATGGATACTGACTAAGTGGATACTGACTACGCCAATCATGTGACTTTCTTGACTAATATCAAGTATTAAAGGACTAATATCAGTTCATCAACCTTCTCATCCGGCATATTGCTGTAGAATGGAATTTGTTGATCAAAAGTTTTTCCAAGCTCCACCACCCACTCCTCATCTTCAATTTCATCCAGGGATTTGGACAACATCTGGAATAAGAAAACACACACTTCACACATAAGAGCTACAGTGGATTAAACAAAAAATAGGACTTCTTTTTTCATGAGAGAGTTGATACTTACCATCATGAATACTTTATGATATATACTAATATTTCTAACTGGCTCAATTCAACACAGAATTTGAAATACACCTGACCATAATAGGCAGTAGCTCATCTGTCAGACTGGCACATGCACAAGATGAGTCACACGGCCACCGTGCTGATGCACCACACAATGACAACGCTCATTGGCTACAATTTAGCAATTGTGTAGTAAGACCTTGCTTCTCGTTGGACTAGATCATGATCTTGTCGATAGTCACTTACAGGACTGGCGGTATGATCAGCAAACGAAAAGAAGAAGTTGGACTAGAGAGGCTGTGTCATATTCATGATGTAAAGTATCAACTCTCTCATGAAAAAAGAAATACTAGATTTCATTTATTTCACATCAGGAGTATACTTAATATCACAAATACTCTGATACAACCAGAATTCCTATGTGAATTCGGAGGGAAGCAGGATGGTCACATGACACGCTGCTCCTGAAAAGCGTTCATTTGCTTTTGGAGGCACAAAAATAACTGAAATCACTGGAACAGCGATAAAAAAGTAAACAAGAGCTATCAGAAGATGGCATATTTCTCAGACCCCCAAATATCTCACTATTAGGGGAACGTGAATTGGCTGCAGATAAACACAAATCAGGATTTAATATCATTAATAGGAACAAAGGGATGGACATACATACACATCTTCAGTGGTTATGGACATACATGCACATCTTCAGTGGTTATGGACATACATGCACATCTTCAGTGGTTATGGACATACATGCACATCTTCAGTGGTTATGGACATACATGCACATCTTCAGTGGTTATGGACATACATGCACATCTTCAGTGGTTATGGACATATATGCACATCTTCAGTGGTTATGGACATACATGCACATCTTCAGTGGTTAAAGGTAACATTTACCAAATTTCAAAACAATTGCAATTAAATTGTATGAGTTGCATTGACAAGAAATGATTGTCAGAGATTGTCAGAGATTGACAGACTGACAGACTGACATACATACATTCTATACACACGCATGGATGTCCAGATAGCACATGCACATCTTCATGTGGTAATGATAATACTTAGCAAGTTTCAAACGAATCACAGCTAAATTGTAGGAGTTGTGTTGACAACAAATGATTGGTACGGCAGTTTAAGTATCAGCTTAAAGGTATATAAAGGGGGATAAATCTGTAATCAATAATTTCTGGCCACGAAAAAAGCACATGCACATCGTCAGATGGTAATGACTAGATTTACCATGTTTCAAAAGAATTGTAGGAGTTGCGCTGACAAGGATGGACTGACAGACGGGCATACATTTTGGACAGACGGATGGACGTACAGGTATATGGATAGCACATGCACATCTTCATATAACAAATGAGCAGTTGATACTGACATTATTGCGAGATCGTCGATTCGCAAAATGTGCTCCACTCCCTCTTTTTAACAGAAGGGAGTGTCAAATAGCTTTTGAAATCCTATACGTTGTCTGTATTAATGCCCTAGTATGATAGTACTATAGGACATTGAACAAATGTGCTTCGCATTTATATATTTCTAGAAATAGATCGAGATAAGACACAAACTATCACCAGATTATCACTAAATATTGGTACGTGACAAAAAACCACAAACACAACAATGTAGAGCTGACCTTTTATTTTGTGGTTGTAGTCATCTGAAGTCAGGATGACAGAAAATGTAGAGCATGTCTGTGTGAGTGCTCCTTGATCTCAGATGTAGCACATGTGATCAATGGCTTTAACTTACAATATTTACAAATTTGTAATTTTTTCAAAATCGCTAAAGCAAGAGGGTTATTCGTGTCATGTAAATAATGCTCGGTAAAACTTGACTCACTGTCAGAATGGCCTTGATGGAAACTCCAGTGTGTAGACCCATGGAGGCCACTACACCACGGACACTGTGCGCCTTGGTCAAATCTACCTACCAATGGTGGCAGATTTGTGGCAAAATTGGACACATTCCTCAATGCATCTCGAAATGGTATCCCTGGACGCCCTGCCATTGGGTTCAAAATAGGATAACCAAAGTGAGCTGGGGTCCATCCACCATTCTTCCATATTTTCTTTGTAATGGACCAATCCACGGACCGAACACCATGCTTTTGATTTTGGAATAAATTAGTTTAGGTAGCGCCTTAAGGCCTTCTTCCCCTGTCCCCACAAAGCGACTAGGTTCAGCTGGCAAAGCATGAATTTCACTTCTTCATCTAGCTAAGGATGCAGTGACAAGAAATAGAGTTCTAAGTATTCACAAATGGACCTTTCCATTTTTAGCTATGCCCCGCCCATCTTTAGCCAATCACTGAGCGCGATCTCTTGGAATACGAGTCCAGATCAGAACTGGAAACAGCATTACTATCCAATCTGGATGATACCCTACTGAACTCCACCATAAAACAATACAGCCCTGTGTCACCCGCTTCCACCCTTGGATGTGACTGGTCAGACGGCCTCCTACAGGTCTATCTAGGGGCCGAGGAAGAACACAACAAACAATCCAAGGACGGCGCTGACTCTGGCAACATTGTGGTCCTCACAGGAGCCACACCTCATGCACCGTTCCTATGGCCAGAACCACCCCACCCCTGATTGTGCCATGTCCACCTCACTGTGCAGAAGGTGAGGTTTCTAACCCACCCCACCCCATCCCCTTGTGCTTGCCTGCGTTGATGTTGCCATGGCCTACGTGCATGGGCGGTTAGCCTCTGACATGGTCACCTCTAGGCTGCACAAAATGTGAGACAGGGGGTGCTGTGCAAACTCGTTCTAGCCTTAGAACCCCAAACTATTCGTGAAATGCCCTCTGGCTATTCACAAGAATTACAGTTTGATTCAGGTGCCAGCATACTTTGACCCCGAACAAACCAGGGCCCTGCATAGGCATCCTCATCAGCCTCGATGCAAAGAGCTCCTGAAATGGACACAAGTTATCTAAAGGCAAACTTGTGTCGCGTCTTACAGGATCTTGTGACGCTCCTAGTGAGCCAGTCCGTTGAAAAGTGTCTCATTGGACCATCATAGCTGCACTCTGCCAGGATGCAGAAGCTGCTACCACCCCATGTAGCAGGTTGCAAATGTGTAAGAAGGACGAAGTCGCAACCCTCCACTTGCAGCGCCGTATTTGCTGATCGCATTCCGTTCGAGCACAACGGTCCCGTTTCTGACCGGAACCCTGACAATGCATCCTCTCCCAAAGCCATGTCGTTGTCCACTACAGGTTTGGGGCCATTCCGTATTTCAGGCATAGATCGCCTGCAATACGGTAACACCGAGAAACCTTGCAGCGGGCCTTTGCAAGTTTGCCATGTGTATTAAATGCTCTCTCCGCTTCATTGAACATGTCAACAACATGCTCAGCATAGGGGAGAAAAGGCATGGCAGTAGCCGCAGGCTTTCCTTGAAGCCACGGGCGGGAAACCCGTGGTTTAGCCAATGTATCAACATGGATATCTGGTTTGATGTCTACTAGCCACTGGCAGGCATCAAACCAATCACCACCTGTAACATTTCGACGAGCCTTGGTCCTGACTCATTGTCCTCCATAATGTGCTTGCTGGACTCAGAGGGAGCCAGCATAACAGGTGGACTTACGATGGGTGCCTGGATAACCCCGGAACAGCCAGGCAAGGCATACAGACCCATGAGGGCTGGCATGCCTTGTACCACAGCTTGCCCAGAGCCGGAGCCGCAGAACCACGTGGGGTGGAAAAACCCGATAGATTTGGTATGGCTGGACATCCGTGCCCATAAGTCAATCTGCTGAACTGTGCTACCCCTCTCTCTGTAACTCCATGTAAATGTGTTCTCGACGGCCCTGCCAGGAGCTGATGGGGAATCCATGTCCATAGTCTCCGACTCATTGGCCTGAACATAACCAGAGGCGGGGAATTCTTGCTCCCATGCAGATGAAGAAGGTTCAAACGTCTGGGTGTCAGGCAACATGATTTTCAGCATCTTCGGCATCTAGTCCCTCAGAGATTTCTTCATCTCATTCATCATGTCTCATATCCGCCTTGAAGGCTTCCATCTTAGGCATAGCTGGCATAGGAGCCTTCCTCTTACAGGAAAAAACCCTCTTTCCTTCTTAATGAATCTTTTAATTAGTTCTGCTCCTGGACGGAGTGAAACTCCAGGAACAGCTCGTGTGGTCACTGACTACAGGTATTACACCAAAATAAACAAAATCACAAATTTCTTTTTTCACGAGAGTTTATACTTACCTCCCAAACACTCTTTGATATTCCCAAATATCAGCCTACACTCAATACAAGCTCAGATTAAAAAATGTTAGGTGCCCCTGCTGGACAGGGAGTCAGATGACAGCCCGGTGGATGCCGGCCCCGCTCCACGCATGCACAGGCTGTCACTTCCTCAACTTAATTATAGGCCAATATAATGCAACTATAACATGCCTAAAGACCGAGCCTCTGTGGGGTGAAGAGGTCGGGTCCGTGTTTGGGAGGTAAGTATCAACTCTCGTTAAAAAAAAAATCTGTGATTTTGTTTATTTCACATTAAGAGTATACTGACCTCCCAAACACTCTTTGATATTGCCAGAATTTGTCAGTGAATTTCGCGGGATGGGGGCGAAGTTAAAAAAACCTGTTCTTCCCTAAGGAGAGCCAAGTTCCTTTTGCGCTTAAGCACTCACATCTGAAGTTGTGTGTAAAACACAACCAGGAAAGATAAGAACATCAGGTTATAACCAATGAGTGAGATAAATGACCATTGAGTCATATGCGCTCCCCCCTCTTCTTTGGGACGGGAGGAGCTATGACCACAATGTCCTAAATGCTCTCTATGTACTAGAGCTATAGTACTAAAAGACACCGCACAAAAAGCTTCATTTCGTAAACTCCCATGAAAGAACAAAATAATAATAATACGAACCATCACCACATTGGTATGGGTAATGTGACCTAATTATGAAAACAACACAAGACAAGTCTCACCTTGTAAATCTTTGCCTTGGCCATCATCCGCCCCTCGGTGAAGAATGACATAGAACAACAGTGGTTGTTCCCACAATTAAATGTGCTGTTTATAAACAGTGAGAAAGCCTTATATACAATATGTACATCTGATTATCTTTTCAAGATTGTCAAGGCGAGAGGATTGGTGTCACGGAGGTAATAGTCAGTAAAACTTGACTCGCAGTGCCACTGGGCTACCGACATCATGTCATCTACCGGTACCCTGTTAAACAGGGCGGCGGAAGCCACTACGCCACGGACACTGTGAGCCTTGGCCATGTCAACCTGTTTACCAGTGGTGGATTTGTGGTAAAACTGGATGCATTCCACAATCCACCATGAAATAGTGTTTTGACACCCGGCCATGGGGTTCAAGATAAGACAACCATAATGAACTAAGATCCATCCACGATTCCTGTGTACGTTGCTTGTACTGGTTTAATGCGTGGGACAGAACCCCATACCTTTGAACTAGGATCGTATCTAGTCAAAGCTGGCAAAACAATAGGCTGATCTGGATATTTCAATGACTGATTCTTGGCCATGAAATTAACTCTAGATAGAAGCCTAAGGCCTTTCCCTGTAACCACATAACGGTCTGGCGTGGCAGATAAGGTGTGAATTTCACTTCAATGCCTTGCCGAGGCCGCACCTAGTAGAAAAACAGTTTTAAGTGTCAACATTTTCATAGAAATGGAAATTAGTGGTTCAAAGGGTTTATCAGCTGGTACATGGAGCACTAGAGATAAACTCCAAACCAGAATCACTGGAGGATTTCCCGGTCTCAGATTACCAATGACTTTGATTAAGGTATTCCAATTACATACTTCATCACTTCCCCTATTAGCCAAGCAAGGGATAACATACATTAAAGCTGACTTCCAGCCAGCAATAGAGTTCGGTTTAAGGCTGTATGTAGGTATGATACACGTGACAGAGGAAATCGGCTACTACCTGAATAGATGAATCCATTGGATTAATACATATTTTTGAGCACCATTCTGCAAATCTGTTGATTTTATATTTATATGCTCTGGAGGTTGACCCACACTTCTGACTTTTGCCATAAACATGGCTGCTTGCTCAGAAAAGTCCTCCTTAATTCTAGATTCCTTAACAACATCCACACAGTCAATTGGAACATTGATGGATTGTTGTGAAGGGCTTTGCCCTGGAAGATTATATTGTCCATGAGAGTCAGTGGAACCAGATGTGGAGACCAGAAGGTCCAGTAGATACGTGTATGGCTTGGCCAATTCGGGGCGATCAGAAGTACTTGGCAGTCCTCTGGTCTGATTTTCTGAAGAATATTTGGAATCAGGATTGCTAGCAGGTATGCGTATACATACATTCCCTCCCAGTTGATAGCTAGCGCATCTGTTGCAATAGTGCTCGGATCCGGAATTGGAGACATACATCGTCATCTACGCATTCTTCTTTGTTGTGAGTAAATCTATGTTGAGTTTGCTCTAGTGGTTGAACAGACGATCCACCACACATTGATTTAGCTGCCATTCCGTAGGTAAAACACTCATCCTTCGGCTCAATGAGTCTGCTAACAGATTTAGCCCTCCTGGAATATGAACTGCTTTCAACGTGATCGCATGACACCAGCATGAGTAGTTTTCATGTCATCATACAGAGACTGGGCGACTTCGTTCCTCGCTGGCAGTTTATGTATACTATATTTATTTATATTATGTTTATGGATAGGCCGCCTTCGCAAGGCTGCCTGTAGAATGACTGGCTCTAGAGAGTCCAATAATCCCAGAATTCTCAAGTAAACCCGTGCCCAGCGCTCCAGATAAGATGTGTACAAGCGTACTGTACACATAGAAATCATCCATGTATGCAAACATTTAAATATTCATGCGTACCATGTATGCCTCATGTAAATACAGTACGCATCAGTGTATTAAACTGCCCATACCGGCCTGTTGCCATTATCAAATATAGCCTACTCAATTACATGAAGGGGAATCAACACACTAATCACATGCAATGACATACGGATAAGCACTCGTAAAAGCCGTGCCTATACTACCATCACTAAATGGTATGATCTCCATCTCCGCAAGAAGGTATTCCTTTCTTTATTACAAGACCTTTGCAGTACATATGTGCACCTATAGGAGTGTCAATGAAAAGAATTTAATGGACATTAATTTCGTACATATTGCCAAATGAGCTAAAATATCACAGTAACTTAGTTGTTCAAGACATATTTTAGTTGGAAATAGGATTACAGGCATAACTTTTACAGTAGCCGTCATAACCTCATAACCGTGAATAGTGATGAGTTCGACCCAGACCATAATCCACCGCAACATTATAATCCGAGTTTGTCTTTCACAAACTCTGAATCTCCAGGAAGGCATATCTTATATGGCATTTGTAATTTTAAGGATAACATATGAGTGGAGATGGAAGATTTTTCAATAGTGAATATTTCATTAGATACAGCAAAATGTACAGAAATATTTGTAAAAATATGTTCTTTCACACTTATTTTAATTGGAGAGGTAATCATAGCAATAACTTTTAATAAGACATCTACAACAATTTCCGTAGGTAGGCTAAAGCATTAAACTGCCAATAACAACTGCAAGTTCTCTTCACCTGATTTAGTTTACTGGCAGATATTAAAAGATCTGTTCTTTTATTACAGTAAACAATATATTAGCACTTCTAACCTGGGATTATAGTTTTAGTAAGACACTCGCCAAGATTAAATTAACAATATTCTAATTGCAACAATCTGTCTTGTCAGCACTTCTATACCTTGATCCCATCTTAATCAAATAGGAACCACAAAACTGGAATTCCCCTTCTAAATATAGAAATACTCTGAAAACGTGGCATCTATAACACTTCCTTCCATTTTATATATGTCAATGATACATGTATGTTATAGTTGGAGCTGTGCTAATTATTTTGAAAACAAATTGACTGTAACATCTGTAAATGATTAATTGCTGTCTGTAATTTCTTTCAGTCAAACTAACTTTTAAATTTACCTCCTTTAAAACAAGTTTCAGAATTCAGAATGACAATTATATTATTATTATAGCAATAATATTAATTCATTTGCCAGTGTGCCACAGAGATAGTCTTTAGAATGCTAGTGCATTTTTATAGGCTAATTGTGTACCACCATAACGCAGCTAGATTTAAAATAAACACACTTTTGATATAAAAATATATTTTCATTCAGAATTAAAATCCGGTTGGCATGACTGACTAGTTAGTTGATCAATACCAACACGTCCCAAACACCCTGCCCCAACCATGACATGTAACTGTAATGGCTAATCTTGAAAGTTTGCTGGCCTTAGGAAATAACACAGAGGGTGGGTGGTGGGGGTGAGTAGTTTATCCCTTTAATGCTAAAGCCGGCCAAAAATGTCTTCTGCAGTGGCCTTGGGAAATGCCCATTTGTAGACCAAGAAGACTATTTTTGGAAATTTACCACTGGAATGACTGGCTCGATAGTCAAGTCAGTCATTCCATTGATAAATTTTCAAGAATAATTTTCTCTTGGTTTGAAACTGGACATATTCTCTGAGAATGTCACAATTTTCTTGAACAAATTTGAGGACTAAAGGACGACACAGTGGTCACAAGAGAAAAAGGACTGATTGCAGCTGTAGGATATTTCTACTACTACAGCTGCAGAATACAGTAACCATTCATACATACTGTAGCATGATGATCTGATGGTACAATTACAATGCACTGATTGTTACATCTTCATATGGTAAGGATACCACACCATTTATTATGATATATATATATACACCTGTGCAAAAGTTAAGCACCAGCAAAAACAATAGAACGTAGAAACATGATGGTACAACTAGGCTGCCATACTTTTTGTCCCCGCGTTAGCTGACATAATTCCAAGTACGAAATGCACATGCATGCATGACTTCACGCCGCTTGATGTCCGTGCGTGGCGGGAAACAGCACACGTGTTCAGTTATGTAAAAGTCCAGTTTGAGGTGTAGAACATTACATACAGATTTAGGCGACAAGATTAGGAATTTTGTGTTCATGACCGTGGTTTATTTGTACAGAGAGAATTAGCTCTTGATTGTGAACCGCTATGGCAAGACGAAGGTTAAGTGAGCGTGTGAAATGGCAAATCATAGGCATGCATACCACTGGTATGTCATGCAGAGAGATTGGCAGACAGCTGAACATTAACCATACTGTAATCAGTCGTTTGATTGCAAAACATGGGCAAACTAACGAGGTGAAGGACAGGCCTAGATCTGGAAGACCGAAGAAGACTACTGCCCGTGATGATCGAGCCCTAGTACGCCTTGTTAGGAGATCTCCATTCACCAACAGCAGAGTGCGCAGCCAGCAATGGGAAACGCGCAATAGAGTGTCAATGTCTACCGTCAAAAGGAGACTGTATGCTGCTGGCATGAAAGCTAGGAGACCTGTCAGAAGTCCTCTCCTCACTGCACACCACAAAGAGGAGCGTCTGAGGTGGTGCAACGAAAGAAGACACTGGAACATGAGATCCTGGAGATGGGTACACTGGTCCGATGAAAGTCGGTTCCTGCTTCATGCCACAGATGGTCGAACTCGTGTATGGAGGTCCAGACGCACGGCGTACGACCAACGTAACATCATGGAAGAAGTTCCATTTGGTGGAGGTTCCGTTATGATATGGGGATGCATCTCATTTGATTGTAAGCTGGATCTGTTGACTGTACCTGGAACACTAAATGGACAAAGATATCAAGATTCCATACTGGATAGAGTTGTGGTCCCTAATTTTGTAAATCATGCACCTGGAACCCACCCTATATTCATGGATGACAACGCCCGACCACATCGTGCTAGAGCTGTGCATGAATACCTCCGCCAGAATGCCATCGAAACCCTACCATGGCCAGCAAGGAGCCCTGACATGAACCCTATTGAGCATATCTGGGACATTCTGGGAAACATGGTGAGAAGGAGGGATCCTCCTGTGCAGAACCTACAGGAATTAACAGACGCACTCCATCTTGAATGGCAACGAATACCACAATGGCGTATCAGTCGGTTGGTGACCAGCATGAGATGTTGTGTCCAGGCCGTCATCCAGGCACAAGGTGGATATACCCGGTATTAATAATGACAGTCTCAAACTCGTGCACAGATGTTAAACTTCGTTTTCAGACACCATTAATGACAATCTAGCCACGTGTGTCAACTGTAGGGCAATAGTTGTCAGTTGTGTCAACGTAACCATATTCAGGCCTCGTTTTCAAGTTCAAACAAAAACATACAGTGTTTCCCCACCATCATAATCAGCATTCCTCTAGTTGCATTATTACCTCTTGCACTAAGATGGATGGGTACATAAATGTTTATGCTATTGCTTTCTTCATAGCACATGAATATACCCTCGCATGTGCGTAAAAATAGGGTGGTGCTTAACTTTTGCACAGGTGTATATATATATATATATATATATATATATATATATATATATATACATAAATATTGTTGGGGGAGGGGACGAGGATAATTGTTCAGTATTCAGTAACAACAAGTCTTGTACACCTCCTGAATTTTCCGTACGCGTCAGTTGAAAAATTAAGGAGTACCATACTCCCAACTGAAGAAAGTTATCTGGAGCACTGCCCGTGCCAGCACATAGCACACCCCCACCCCACCCACCCTGTGATCTTTGTTACCAGAAACACAGTTGAGTAGAAGCCCAGGCAAAATTGCTCCTTTTTGTATGAGGAAATTTATCTTCTCGATACACAACCATTGATCTGGATCTATTGGATTTTGAGTCCAGATCCGGACCAGAGACAGCTGCGATGGCAGGCCTACTGCCCAGTCGGGATGGTACCTGACAGAAAGCCATCGCAAAACTAAGCGGTCCCGAGTTAACCGCTCCCACTCTTGCTTGAGGAAGGCCAAGCGAACTTCCACGGGTCCACCTAGGGATAGAAGTCAACAGGAGTAATGCAAGATTCTCTCCTTCTGGTAGCACTGGAGTGGCTCTTGTGGTAACCAGCCCATCAGGCACAGTTACCACGACCAGATCCTCACGTGCATGGGCTGTTGCCTGCCTGGCTGTGCTGGAGGAGCTTGCACACACACACACCCCTCCACCTCGGAGCGGCCCTGTGCTGGCGTGGCCATGGCCTACGCTGCCCTGGTGGCTGGCCTGACTTGACCAGCACCACCGTGGGCCCGCTGCGGATGGTACGCAGGGGGTGCTGCACGAACGCGATCTCTACAAAGCACTTCAAACTGGATGTCTATCACTAGAGTTAGATCTGTACTTTGCTCTTCTATATGACATGAAAGATGTATTAGAGAAGTATTTCAAATACTTACCATAAGTATTTGTATTTGAAGAATTCCAAAGTATTTGTATTTAAATACTTTTGAAGGTATTTGACCCCAGCCCCGATACAATACAAGATGGTTATAGTACAGCACTTCAGCGTGCATGGCCCCCCTCCACACACCACCCCATCACCCATGCACCCCACACACCCACCCCAAGCCTCTCAACCCCCCACCCCTGCCTGCATGTTATCATTCAGACATCACTCTATCGCCTGAATGTCCAGAGTTATCATTCAGACACCACTCTGTCTCCCGAATGCCCAGAGATATCATTCAGATATCAGTCTGTCTCCCGAACGCCCAGAATTATCATTCAGAACCAACTCTGCCTCCCAGAGTCCCAGAGTTAACATTCAGACATCACTCTGCCTCTGAATGCCCAGAGTTATCATTCAGACATCACCCTGCCTCCCGAATGCCAGGGTTATCAATCACAAACCACACTGCCTCCCAAATGCCCAGAGTTATCATTCAGACATCACTCTAAACATCTTCCTAACAATCGTGTATCGCTATGTCCCAATGGTGGTCCAAGTTAAATTTGTTTGAATTTGTATCCGTGGTTCTTGAGAGATCATTTTGAAGGAAAAATTGATGTTGAGTACACGGAGATATAGATGGCGGATAGTCACCATGGCACAAGCTCACTTGGTCTTTTTAACCAGGTGAACTAATAAACAAACAAAAAGTATGAATCTCTAGTAAATAGGTGTTTAAATGTTGATCACTGTCACATCAATAGAAAAAACAGAATGAAATATGTTAAACCTCCTTCAAGCCGACTAGGGAAAGATTGAACACACCATTCTATAAAATATCCACTCAGGAGAAATATTGTCTTACGTAATTCACTTATAAAGCCGAACCAGAGAAGTATTCTCCCACACACCAGTTTCCATAAATCAGCTTATGGATTGCGAACAAGAGTCCATAAATCGGCTCATGGACTGGAAATTAATCTCAGGAAATTAGGTTTTAGAATGGGAAGCAGTTTCTGTCAATAGTCTCATAATCTAGGCATCAGCTTCGGCTAGTAATACAATTTAAACTGACCTTAAGCAGCAAATCTTCCCAGTTCTTCTGAGACCATTTTTCCTTGTTGTCTTCATCCTCATTCTCAAAACAATCTGTGAAAATATAAGCAACATTTTAATGGCATCAAACTCTCAGACATGTGTTCCACTAAAAAACTACAAATTAAAAGCTGATCTTAGAGACTTATTATGTAAATATTCAAGCATGTTTCCTGTGTAATGGCTTTAAACTGGAGATACAGGTATTTGAGAGGTGACACCATCACAGATAGGCACACTATTAGCAAGTCGTTTGATCAAACATGCCATCAGAGCACTATTCACAAGTTGTAACATCAAGTAGGCCTTCAAAGACCTAATATGCAATGTTGCAGTGAATCTCAATTCTGGGAATATAAGAAGGAAATCTGTAGAATATTTTAAGTATATCGCTGTATTTGGCCAAACTTAAGATAGTTACCTTCATAATACTGGATCAGTTTGGGTATGACTGTGTCCCAAATATTGACCAGGCTCTCATGCAGATTTGGTGAGAGATGCTGCATCACATGAAGGACAGCTGTACCGCGCTGGCGACCATTAGTCGGACGTCCGGCAAGCACCTACAGACACAGGGAAAATAATTTGTAATAATGTCTATCACATAAACCTCATTCTGCAAACTTCACACATTATTCCAAATGGTGTAATATAGTCACATGCTAGTGACACATTAGTGTAATATAGTCACATGCTAGTGACACACATTCGTGTAATATAGTCACATGCTAGTGATGCATATTAGTGTAATATAGTCACATGGTAGTGACATACATTAGTGTAATATAGTCATATGGTAGCGACACACATTAGTGTAATATTCATATGCTAGTGACACAAATTAGTGTAATATAGTCACATGGTAGTAACACACATTTGTGTAATATAGTCACATGCTAGTGACACACATTAGTGTAATATAGTCACATGCTAGTGACACACATTAGTGTAATATAGTCACATGGTAGTGACACACATTAGTGTAAAATAGTCACATGGTAGTGACACACATTAGTGTAATATAGTCACATGGTAGTGACACACATTAGTGTAATATAGTCAAATTGTAGTGACACACATTAGTGTAATAGTCACATGGTAGTGACATACATTAGTGTAATATAGTCACATGGTAGTGACACATTAGTGTAATATAGTCAAATGGTAGTGACACACATTAGTGTAATAGTCACATGGTAGTGGCACACAGTGTAATAGCCACATGCTAGTGACACACATTAGCGTAATAGTCACATGCTAGTGACACACATTAGTGTAATATAGTCACATGCTAGTGACACACATTATGTAATAGTCACATGCTAGTGACACACATTAGCGTAATAGTCACATGCTAGTGACATACACTACTGTAATAGTCTTGCTAGTGACACACATTAGTGTAATATAGTCACATGCTAGTGAAGTTTACACTTGATGTTGCCTAGCAGCAATGACATAACAATGCCAAACATAATGATATTTTAGTTTGATAAATTTGAAATAAAATTTCAGAAAATTTAAAGTACCAATTAAAAATAACTGAAAAGATGTTGCGCATGTCACAATATTTTGTTGCACAGAACTTGCAGTGTGATGTTCACTGGTCAGAACTTGCAGTGTGATGTTCACTGGTCAGAACTTGCAGTGTGATGTGCAGTGGTCAGAGCTTGCAGTGTGATTAATGTTCACTGGTCAGAACTTGCAGTGTGATGTTCACTGGTCAGAACTTGAAGTGTGATGTTCACTGGTTAGAACTTGCAGTGTGATGTTCACTGGTCAGAACTTGAAGTGTGATATTCACCGGTCAAAACTTGCAGTGTGATGTGCAGTGGTCAGAATATGCAGTGTGATGTTCACTGGTCAGAACTTGCAGTGTGATGTTCACTGATCAGAACTTGGAGTGTGATGTTCAGTGGTCAGACCTTGGAGTGTGATGTTCAGTGGTCAGAACTTGCAGTGTGATGTTCATTGAACGATGAAGTGCTTCTCCTGGCAGATTTTTTATATGGGCCGTACCTTAGCCGACAATGCATCCATTTTTTGCTTACTGTAAATAAGAGATGATAAAATATGCTGACTAAATAATTACTCACACCACATATTGTAGTTGATGGTGAATGTTTGTCTGCTTGCCTGTTTCTCTGTTTGCTTGTCTGTTTCTCTGTCTGCTTGTCTGTTTCTCTGTTTGCTTGTCTGTTTCTCTGTTCGCTTGTCTGTTTCTCTGTTCGCTTGTCTGTTTCTCTGTTCGCTTGTCTGTTTCTCTGTTTGCTTGTCTGTTTCTCTGTTTCTCTGTTTGCTTGTCTGTTTCTCTGTTTGCTTGTCTGTTTCTCTTGCTTGTCTATTTCTCTGTTTGCTTGTCTATTTCTGTCTACTTGTTTGTTTCTTTGTCTATTTGTCTCTCTCTCTCTCCCCCTCCCTCCTTCCCTCCCTCCCTCCCTCCCCATTGTAAGGCACCATTTGGTATAAAGCAATCAGGTCAGATAGTCAATATCTTCCTTCCCACATTTTAAATTAATAGCAATACCTAGCAGTGTCTCTCAATAAAATGTGTGAGTGACCAATAACTGACAGTGTCTCTCAATAAAATGTGTGAGTGACCAATAACTACAAAGATCTCTGTGTGTGCATGTGCATGCACTTGTGCGTGCATGTGCATGCACTTGTGCGTGCGTGTGTGCGTGTGTATGTATGGGAGCATGCATGTGTGTGCGTGTTTACATGTGTGCATGCATATGCAAGTGCATTTGTAACATATTCATACAGATGCTGTTAATCATTATTTACCATCAACCTTGCAATCAGTACATGTGGTCTTGGAAGGTTTACTGAAATAGAAAAATGTCACAGTTAGGGATCTAACTCTCCCTCCCTCCATCGCTCTTTCCATGCTTTCACATTGCAGATTCACATAAAGTAAGATATCTGGTGAGCGAAGCTAACTAAGAATGCCTGGGGTTCTGGGGGTCCTCTGTTGACAATTTTGGAAGTCAAGAGATCCTCTGATGCAGTCTGATGATCTAATTGACAATCTAAAAAATAAATTTTTATTTCAGACCAAATTTTGGGCCCAGATTTATGCATTTTATACCCAAATGTTCATATTTTGTCAGCATGTATAATTGGCTGAGATTTAGGCCCTCTGGTGCGAGTCTGTGAGAGGATGGTTAATCAAAGCTCTCGTGTCGCATTAAATAGAGCAACATTTACACAAGATACCGAATGAGATATCTATTGTGTTTTGTGCAACTTACCCAGCATGTAGTTCTACACAGTGTGTTGTGGCGCATACTGCTGTGAATACATCCTACATACAGATGGAGAAATGTGTTGTGGCACATAATGTTCAGATGGAGAAATGTGTTGTTGAGCATACCGCTGTGAATACATCCTATGTGAAGATGGAAAAATGTGTTGTTGAGCATACCGCTGTGGATACATCCTATGTTCAGATGGAGAAATGTGTTGTTGAGCATACCGCTGTGAATACATCCTATGTGAAGATGGAAAAATGTGTTGTTGAGCATACCGCTGTGCATACATCCTATGTGAAGATGGAGAAATGTGTTGTTGAGCATACTGCTGTGACTACATCCTATGTTCAGATGGAGAAATGTGTTGTTGAGCATACCACTGTGAATACATCCTATGTGAAGATGGAGAAATGTGTTGTTGAGAATACTGCTCTGAATACATCCTATGTTCAGATGGAGAAATGTGTTGTTGAGCATACCGCTGTGAATACATCTTATGTGAAGATGGAGAAATGTGTTGTTGAGCATACCGCTGTGAATACATCCTATGTGAAGATGGAGAAATGTGTTGTTGAGCATACTGCTGTGACTACATCCTATGCTTAGATGGAGAAATGTGTTGTGGCACATACTGCTCTGAATACATCCTATGTACAGATGGAGAAATGTGTTGTTGAGAATACTGCTCTGAATACATCCTATGTTCAAATGGAGAAATGTGTTGTTGAGCATACCGCTGTGAATACATCCTATGTGAAGATGGAGACATGTGTTGTTGAGCATACCGCTGTGAATACATCCTATGTACAGATGGAGAAATGTGTTGTTGAGAATACTGCTCTGAATACATCCTATGTTCAGATGGAGAAATGTGTTGTTGAGCATACCGCTGTGAATACATCCTATGTGAAGATGGAGAAATGTGTTGTTGAGCATACCGCTGTGAATACATCCTATGTTCAGATGGAAAAATGTGTTGTTGAGCATACCGCTGTGAATACATCCTATGTTCAGATGGAGAAATGTGTTGTTGAGCATACTGCTGTGAATACATCCTATGTTCAGATGGAGAAATGTGTTGTTGAGCATACTGCTCTGAATACATCCTATGTGAAGATGGAGAAATGTGTTGTTGAGAATACCGCTGTGAATACATCCTATGTTCAGATGGAGAAATGTGTTGTTGAGCATACCGCTGTGAATACATCCTATGTGAAGATGGAGAAATGTGTTGTTGAGCATACTGCTGTGAATACACCCTATGTACAGATGGAGAAACTGTGAGTTGAGCTAAACACAAAATATTACTGTTGACAAAAACAGTTTTTTCCCAAGATGACAATAACCATTGACCTTTTGATCCCAAAGGACTTTTTATATGGATACATGTGTTTAAGTTTGGTTCAAGTATGAGTAACCAAACATAAGATATGAACTACTAAGTTGAGCTAAACGCAAAAAAAAATTAATGCTAGTAAAACCCAGTCATTTACCAATATGACAAATATATTGCCCTTTGACCTTTTAGCCCAAAGGTGATGTGTCATGCCCTCTCATGGAAGCATGTGTCCAAGTTTATGTCCAGGAAGATTAAGATATGGACTGCTAAGTTGAGCCAAACACAAAATGTTAATGTTTAAACAAAGTTTTTACCTTGATTTCACAATAACCTTAACCTTTGCCCTTTTGAGCCCAACATCATTGTGTGATGTTCTCCAATTATAAGGAAGTATGTGTCCATGGTTGGTTCAAGCATACGCAAGCAAAGAAGAGATATGAATTGCTAAGTTGAGCTAATTGCAAAATGTTAATATTGAAAAAGTAACAGTTTTTTGCCAATGTCTCAGTAACCTTGACCTTGGACCTTTTGACCCTAAGGTCATGATGTGATGCCAACTTATTATAAAGAAGCACGTATCCAAGTTTAACCACAAGTAAGATATGAACTGCGAAGTATATGGAAAATTGTTGTTAATGTTGAAAGAACTAAGTTTTTTACCAAGGTCCCAATGAACTTGTCCTTTGACCCCAACATTACTGTTCGATGCCCTGTCATTTTAAGGTAGTATGTGTCCAAGTTTGGGTCCAGTATGCTTAACCAAAGATGAAATATAAATGGCTAAGTTGAGCTAAATGGAAAATCTTAATTTGGAAAAAAACATGTTTTTACCAAGGTCACAGTGACCTTGACTTTGACCTTGTGCAATGCCATGCCACTATAAGAAAACAGGTGTCCAAGTTTTCATCCAGTATGATTAAATAACCATGAGATATAAACAGAAAAGTTGAGCTAAACGGAAAATGTTAATATTGAAAAAGACAAATTTTTTTTACCAAGGTCACATTGATCTTGACCTTTGACCCCACGGTCATTGTGTGATGCTGTATCATTATAAGGATGTGTCCATGTTTGGATCCATTATGATTAACTAAACATGAGGTATAAATATAAAAGTTGAGCTAAATGCAAACTGGGCGACGCCGACGCCACCGCTGCAGTGCATGGTATCACAATAGCACGTTTTACAAAAATTTGAGCTAAAAATGGGCAGGGCATAGCCAGAAAATGATCGCTCTACTTTCTGTAAAATGACATTTCTATGTGCACTAGTTGAAGAGTTATGCGAAAATGATCTGATGTGATAATATTGTATTTATATATGAGGTTAAACTTCAAGTTTATATATATATATATATATATATTTATATTTTTATATATATATATATATATATATATATACCAGGCATTCAGAAACAGAATTTTCCCAGCCGGACATGCCACTTTGGAAGGGGGGTGGGGACGGCAGAGAAAATACAACTGTTGTATAAGTCTTCCTCTGTGTAAAATCTGGGTTATAAATGATGTCACTATTACGTCATAGTCTGATTTGCCAAAATGACAACATTGGTTTTTAGACTTCATACAAATTTTTAAATCCACATCACCGCTATGTACCCACGGAACTATTATTTTCGACAATAGGAGAGGGACTACAAGGGCAATAGCTCATTAAGGTGTTTTAAGTATTGAACTCTATGGGGAAAAAACATTTGTTTCATTAATTGGTGATGGATTAAAACCAAATTTAGCAGATATATTCCGTCATATCTATTTGCACTATGAACCTGAAGAGGCCATTACTTGAAACAAGGGCCATAACTAGTTCTTTAAGGTGTATCTGTGGCACATTTTGTTAATTGTTAATGGATTAAAACAAGATTTGGCAGAAATGTTCCTTTAGTAGACTTTAACGATTTGACAATAGGGATGGCTAGCTCATTGATCATTGGTATTTCTCCCATTAGTCAATAATGTCAAGGATGCCAATATTCTTGCATTTCCTCATCCACATGCTTTACTGTGACGATTGCCCATTTGGTCAATGTCAGTGTTGGGGTACTTGAAGCATTGGTCAATAGTGTCAGGGATGGCTGCCCCATTGATCAATGGTACCATTCATGTTGGTTAATAATATGTCAAAAACACCAATGCTTGTGCTGTGACCATTGTCTCATTGGCAAATGTCATCTGTTGGGACAGATGAACCATTTAACTCTGGGATGGGCGCTCCATTGATCAATAATACTTTTTTCGTTGTTCAATAATGTAAGGACATCAATATTTTTACATTTTGTCAGTCTTTGCCTGTGGCTATCGTAGAATTTGTAAATGGCATCTGTTGTGCGTGCCCCATGAGCCAATCAAACTTTCCCTGGTTGTGAGTCGTGTCCGGCATACACAGACTTTGTTTTTCCCATAGAAAGTTTTCATAATTCTGGCCGATTTATTTTCCAGGGACCCTTGACCCTTTGATCATTGACATTAGTTATTCTTTCCTCATTGACAAGTGCTTGTTGTCCCATTGGTCAATAATGTAAATGACACTTGATTTGTTTGTCATTAGTGTCAGAGATTATTGTCAATAATGCCAAGTACCCTTGCCCCAATTGTCCATGGCATCAGTTATGCTTGCTCAATTAACCAAGGGGCTTCATACATTGCTCAATTATGTCTGTAATACTTGCCTCATTGGTCGATAATGTCAGGAACCTGCACTCTTACTGGTCAGTGGCATGAGGTATGCTTACCCAATTGGTAAATTGTGTCAATGATACTTGACACATTGCTCAATAAGTCCATGGACCATGGTTGCATTGGTCAGTGGCATCCATTACGCTTGCCCCATTGGTTACTAGTGTCAGTGACGCTTGCATTGTTAGTCATTACTGGGAAGGATGATTGCCTCATTGGCCAATAATGGTCTATGGTAACAGTTATGCTCGCTTGATTGACCAATGGTGCTTGTTGCCCATTAATTAATGTACACATGTTTACAGTTCCTCATGTCACGATCCTTAAGTGGAAAAGTCAAGCCAGATAAAGTTTTCACAAATTTACTGACAATTCATAAAATGACATCACAAATAACACACTATATAGGCCATGCACACAGCAAATCATTCGCTTACACATTCTTCCGTATTCATTCACCATTCAGACACAACCCACACATAATCCATGCATAAATCACACACAGTTCACACAGCTTACACACGATTCACATACAAATCATACAAGGTGTTCACACACTTCATTTACATACAATACAACCCGTCACACGATTTTATAAGCAAACATACGCTAGCACACCACCAGCAACTCCACCTTAGAATTTACACAGCAGTACTAACTGACGTATGCACAATATATAATATATAACTGTAGGTATTAGATAGACAACATAATTATATATATAAATTAAAACTAGATTGACAATACTATACACAATACAAACTACCTTTGGCTAGGGTTGGGCAGTTTGGCCTAAAAGAAAACCGGTGACGGTATCACTAATTAAACCGGTATTAACAAAATACCGGTTTAAGGGGTTAGAATGATCGAAAATAATTTGAAATATGAAAATATGCCATTTTCATTAGCTACAGTACATGTATTTTGCGATTTGACAACTGACGTAAATTGGCACGAAATTAGAACGGTAACTACGTACGACTGCTCACTTCGATGCTATCTATCTCAAAATAGTAGTTAAAATAAATTAAATAAATAAAGTCTGGTTCATGTGATGTCGTGAAAATAACACTCTAACTACTAAAATGTTGATTTCCAACACTGTTATTAGGTAACTATTTTCGAAAGCGTAGTAAAATCTAACGCTTGTAAGTAGGAACCCTGATATGAGAGCGAGTTTAGGCTCCTAGTAGAGTACCGCACATATGGTTAGAGTTCGTATAACCACCTACAGTATGATCTAATCTAGTAAGTCATGTGTTTGTATTCGAGTACTCAGTATTTAGTAATACTCCTCAATAAACTGTTGTTCAAGCGGGTATATAAATGTTATATGTATAAATATAATATTACAAATTTATGTTATATGTCAAGGGTCCACCGCATCATAGGCCTTGCCTTTGGTGGATGCCTGTATTGAATTGTTGAACTATTTACCGATATGGAAATAAAGAATCTTGAATCTTGAATCTTGAATTAAAGAGTAGTCATTTCCCGGAAATCGCACCTCAAGAATTCTCACAAAAAATGTGTTTGACTATTTTTCGAGGTTCATGTCATATAATAAAGAGATTATGATAATTTGACAACATAAACACAATGATTCGTGAATCTGACTTAAAACTACTTAAATCAACACTCCGTACTTGAAGATATATGAAGACGAAAAAGAACGGGCCGTAAAACAAAACGATGTGATTCTAACGCCTATCGAGCAGAAAAGTCACGTGATAAAAATACTACAAATTTCATTCATAAAATCGATAGTAGTGAATACCCCGGTGGAAGAATTTGTTAACAACCAATCACAGTACGCCTGCTCGTATTTGAGAGGCTAAGAGGTGTATTTTACTTGTAACTACTCTGCCAACATAAGAAGCGACTTAATCGTTTTCATTTCTCGGGCGTTCAAGCAATTTGTCTCGTATGTCTTAGTCTGTGATAGATCATTTTATGTTTGTTGAAATCTAAGGGAAATAATGATTTGTTTGGATTGGGAGTTCATTGTATAGCGTCGTTGTTTTCGCAGCGCGTTTCTTGATTTTTTTTTGTATCATGTCACATTTGGAATCTTAATTAAACATAGTACAAACTCGAATTGAAAAAAGGATTATTTGTTGCAAAGAAGAAATTTAGATTTTCAAATTATTCAACCTTACATTGAACCCGCAGAGCTTATGTCATGTAAAATTCATTGCTGGCAAATCAAATCATATTTGCCGAAGGTCGTCCTCGGCCGATTTGTTGGGATTTCACCAACACCCTTGCTTTCCCATGGCTAATAGTTATAGATGACTGTATTTTATGTCTCTAGTAGCAAATGGTTACACTAGATGATAATACTAAACTGCAAGTCAAGAACAAACTAGTTTAGGACAGTCAGCAGATTTTGCGCAATGGCGATCTTACGGACGGTTTTTCAGTTTTTTTATTTTCGTAATGGTTTTTAAACCGTCGCCATAAAAACCCGTGAGACGGTGTGAGACCGGTATACCGCCCAGCCCTACCTTTGGCCTTTATTATAGTTCAAATAGATATTAACTGAAGGAATATATCTGCAAAATTTGGTTTTCCACGTAGTCTTCAATACTTTAAAAAATTAACAAGAGGCAAGGGCCTTGACCATCACCTGGCATGCCTGGAAGATTAGCATTGGACTCATTCAGATTTGAAAAGATATAATTTTTTTAATTCAGCAGGTGACCAAGACATAAAAAAACAAAATTGGAATTTAGTATTCAGTATTCGTGATATTTAGTAGCAAATTAATGATGGACGCTGACCAAACAGTCAGCTCGACCCATAGATTCCATCCAGCCAATGCAAAAAATTGAATATGGCCTGCAAATACTAAATTTTGATTGGTCCATGACAGCCATGTTTTATCACTGATCAAGTTCTCTTGAACAAATTTTAATCGATGTAATCTAATGAGTCTCAGCATGATCCATACAGTAGTACCTGAGATGTTATTTGTGAGAACAAGATGGCCACCTACAAATAGACCAATTGAAATTCTGAATCAAAGTTTTAGAGCCAAGCAACATAGGGTTCAATCATCCAACTTTCCTTGAAATCCACAAGGTGCTTCTTGAGAACTTATTTAAAGCTATTCTAATTCATTTCCCATAAGATTTCTGGAACGTGTGAAAATCTAAGATGACCACTGGAACAAGTGACCCATGAGCCTTAATGCTCACCTGGATCATTAGCATTTGAACGATTAACATTTGAACAGACAACATACTTTAAATTCAGCAGCAAGAAGACATAAAATATAAAATTGAGAATTCAGTACAAACAATATTTAGTAGAAACTTAATTATGGACACTGATTACACAATCAAATTGAATTTTAGGTTCCATCCAGCCAATAAAAAATCCACTATGGCCACCAAACACAAAATTTGGATTGGTTCATGACAGTCATGTTTTATCAAGGATAAAGTTCTTTTGAACAACTTTAGTCGCCATTAGCTATCGATGAAATTAAATCTAATGAGTTTCCGCCCGATATGTACAGCAGTTCCGGAGACGTTAATTTCGAGAACAAGATGGCCACTGGAAAAACGGAACAATCAAAATTTTTGAATGGAAGTTCTCGAGCAATTCACCGCAGGGTTCATCCACACAACTTTCGTTGAATTGTACTTAGTGCCTCTCAAGAAGAAGACTTTTAACACTGTTCCCATTCATCTCCCATAGGACTTCTGGAAGGTATGAAAATCTGGAAAAATTGACCAACGGTAATTCTGAATACTATTTACAGAAACTATCACCATAGAGTCATTCTATCGAAATCCATCTAGCTGCTAAGGAAGAGATGAATTTTGACATTTTCCAGTAAATTTTGCATAAAATCTTAAGACTTTCACCCAAAAAAATGACCAATCAAAATTCTGAATATCAATTTTGGAGTGTACAACCATAGGGTCTTTATAACCAAATTCGGTTGAAATCCAGTCAGCGGCTAAGGTGGATGTGAATTTTGGCAATTTCTCGTAAATTTATCATAAAGTCTAAGATTTTCACTCAAGAAATTGACCAATCAAAGTTCTGCATAGAAATTCTGGAACCTAGCACGATAAAATCCTTTCAGCCAAACTCAATTGAAATCTACCATGTGGTTAAGGAGATGTGTTTTTACAATTTCGGGTAAATTTTTCATAGTCTAAGATTTCCACCCAAACAAGAGGCCCAAGGGGCCTGTATCGCTCACCTGGACCATAGGTATTTAAACTAGAAAGGTGATTGGCTATAAGTAGACGTTCTGGACTTGTTTTTGTGAAAATTAGGTCATCCAAGATGACTATTAAACAAATTTGGACTTTTGCCCTAGATGATGTTTCATGAGTCTTGGTTTCAGAGATTTTTAAAGAAGTTTCTAAAAATCGGACAAAATCCAAGATAGCTGCTGGCTAAATTGGCCGATCGGCTTCCTTTGAACAAACTTGAATCTCTACACCCTAAGGATGCTTCCTGCCAAATATAATTGAAATCGGCCTAGAAGTTCTCGAGAAGACATTTTAAATTTCCCATTGCTTTAGTATGGGAGCGTTTGGCTGTGAAAATGATCCAAGATAGCCGCCAAACCGTTTATCCAACAGTTTCGAAAATTGCAAATTTGAGATCAGAACAACCAAAAACGATCAAACCAATTTCAGCCTGAAAATCCATCACATAAAAAAATCCAATATGGCCGCCAAACACACTAAATTTTGATTGGCCCACGGCGGCCATGTTTTTTTATGGATCAACTTCCCTATAAGAAACTTTAATGTCCCTTAGTCCCTAATCATATCTGCCAGATTTCTGCCCGATACCTTCAGCGGTTCTAGAGAAGTCGTTTTCGCTAGAACCAGGTCAACCAAGATGGCTGCCGAACCATGGAACCAATCAAGTTCCCTTGAACAAATTTGGTTCAGCTCTTGCCCTAGATCATATTTCATTGAGTTTCCTTCAATCCACCAAGCGGTTTCGGAGAACATTTTTAAAGACGTTTATAAAAATCAACCAAAATCCAAGATGGCCGTCGACCAAATTGGTGTATCAGCTTCATTTGATCAAACTTGAATCTCTACAAGATGGTCACCAAACCGTTCATCCGACAGGTTCGAAAATTTCAAATTTCAGATCAGAATACAAAAAAAACATATATAAAACCAATTTCAGCCTCAAAATCCATCAAATAAAAAAATCCAATATGGCCACCAAACTCGCTATATTTTGATTGGCCGGGTGCGGCCATGTTTTTTGACACATCAACTTCCCTTGAACAAACTTTAATGGGCCTTAGTCCCTAACCATATCTGCCAAATTTCGACCCGATCCCTTCAGTGGTTCTGGAGTTTTCACTAAAACTACGTCAACCAAGATGGCGGCCGAACCATCTGACCAATCAAGTTCCCTTAAACAAACTTGGTTCAGCTCTTGCCATAGATCATATTTCATGAGATTTGCATCAATCACCCAAGCAGTTTCGGAGAAGAGTTTCAGACGTTCCTAAAATCGGCCAAAATCCAAGATGGCCACCGGCCAAATTGGCCGATCGCCCTCGTTTGAACAAACTTGGATCCCTATGCCCTATGGATGCTTCCTGCCAAATAGAATTGAAATCGGCCCAGTGGTTCTTGAGAAGAAGTCGTTTAAAGGAAAAGTTGATGGACGGATGATGGACGGACGGACATACGACGGACGGTCGCCATAGCATAAGCTCACATGGCCTTTCAGGCCAGGTGAGCTAAAAATTGACTAATCAAAATTCTGAATAGATTTCTGGAGTCAGCCACCATATGTTCCTTCTAGTTAAATTTAGTTGAAATCCATCAAGCAGCTAAGGAGGAGATGCGTTTTGACAATTTCTGGTAAATTTTGCACAAAAATCTAGGATTTTCACTGTAAAAATTGACCATTCAAAATTCTGAATACAAGATCTGCAGTCTACCACCATAGGATCCTTCCCGCTAAATTTGAAAGTTGAAATCGGTCAAAGCATAAAGAAAATGCGATTTGACGGATGCCATAGCATAAGCTCACTTGGTCCTAACAAGGGGCATAACTCTGTTATTTAAATGTGTGGCTACTTCATATTCATAGCTCATATAGATGTTGCCTAAAGAAACATATCTGGCAAATTTGGTTTTAATCCATTGCTAAGGGACGAAACGTGCAAACTTATTTTCCTCATAGACTTCAATACATCGAAAATATAGCGAAGTCCATAACTCTGCTATTTTAACCCATATTATTAGGAAACTAGGTCAGACTGACCTAGTTCTTATACAGGTGGTAGTTTATAGGTACCCACCCACCAATTCAGAAGCCAATAGATCAATTAACCAATTAATGATCAATCAAGCCAATAATAGCTTCTACAGTGGCTGTGAGAAATTGCCTGTATGCAATTACCGAGACACTCATTGGTGGTAAATTTCCAAAAATAGTCTTTTCTTGGCCTGCAAATAGACCTTCACTAAGCAAAAGTTTAATTTTCTTGATCACTTTTGAAAACTAAAGGATTAATGAATGTAAGCATTAAGATAAGCCAAACATGTTCAAGCATTAAGATAAGACAAACATGCCTGTCCATTAACTAATGAATGTAAGCTATAAGACAAGACAAACATGTCCATTAGCTAATGAATGTAAGCATTAAGATAAGCCAAACATCTCCATTAGCCAATGAATTTAAGCATTTAGATAAGCCAAACATATCCATTAGCTAATGAATTTAAGCATTAAGATAAGACAAACATGTCCATTAGCTAATGAATGTAAGCATTAAGATAAGCCAAACATGTCAATTAGCTAATGAATTTAAGCATAAAGATAAGACAAACATGTCCATTAGTTAATGAATGCAAGCATTAAGATAAGACAAACATGTCCATTAGCTAATGAATGTAAGCATTAAGATAAGCCAAACATGTCAATTAGCCAATGAATTTAAGCATTAAGATAAGCCAAACATGTCCATTAGCTAATGAATGTAAGCATTAAGATAAGTCAAACATATCTGTCCATTAGCTAATGAATGTAAGCATTAAGATAAGCCAAACATGTTCATTAGCTAATGAATGTAAGCATTAAGATAAGCCAAACATATTCATTAGCTAATGAATACAAGCGTTAAGATAAGACAAACATGCCTGTCCATTAACTAATGAATGTAAACTATAAGACAAGACAAACATGTCCATTAGCTAATGAATGTAAGCATTAAGATAAGTCAAACATCTCCATTAGCCAATGAATTTAAGCATTAAGATAAGCCAAACATATCCATTAACTAATGAACTTAAGCATTAAGATAAGACAAACATGTCCATTAGCTAATGAATGTAAGCATTAACATAAGCCAAACATGTCCATTAGTTAATGAATGTAAGCATTAACATCAGCCAAACATGTCCATTAGTTAATGAATGTAAACATTAAGATAAGCCAAACATGTCTGTCCATTAGTTAATGAATGTAAACATTAAGATAAGCCAAACATGTCCATTAGTTAATGAATGTAAACATTAAGATAAGCCAAACATGTCTGTCCATTAGTTAATGAATGTAAACATTAAGATAAGCCAAACATGTCCATTAGTTAATGAATGTAAACATTAAGATAAGCCAAACATGTCCATTAGTTAATGAATGTAAACATTAAGATAAGCCAAACATGTCTGTCCATTAGCTAATGAATGCAAGCTTTAAGATAATCCAAACATGGCTGTCTATCATATGCTGGGCCTTCAATAGTTCATTCAAGGCTAATTGCTTTGTTCTAATAAATAGTGAAATTGAGAATCCGATTGAAGGGATAATGAAAGAAGAGATTATACAGAGCAGACAAATTATACATAGTGCCAGTGCGTGTTAACTGTTCTCTATAATAGTTAGTTTGGGTAAAAGACAGGGTCCTGAAAGTGTACTAAATCATACACACTCAGTAATGGGAGAAGTTGGTCCAAACTAATGCGAAAACTGTCAGATTTGGTACTGGAATAGAACTGAAGGTTGATGATGCATGGATGCTTTATGGTATAAAAGTCCATTACTGGCTTCGATTCTATCAGATTTGCAATTACAAGGCTCCATGCATACTATTCAGTTTGGCAGTTCCAATTTGTTATCCAGGCTGAGACACTATGATAAACAGGAATAACCTAGGCTGGATCTGATTATGACGTAGGTGGAATTCATTGAACATGTGTCCAGAATTCAATAATGGTCACGTGAAGGTCCAGAAACCTTTATAAAGGGAAAAGCGCGCACTTTGGGCATTCCGTTTTTGATCATTCTTGGAATCACATGTCATTCTCATTATAAGTTTTGGACTTAGAAACAATAAGGTTCAGAATTATTTGTTTAAAAGAAATATGTCTTTCATGAGGTCTCGTGTTGGATAATGAATTACACTGAAATATATAGATAATATTGATAAGAATTAAGAAAAAGTGATAGAAGACATTTGCTTAGGAAATTAATTAATTGAGAAGGAAACTTTAAATATTAGATAATAAATATTTGATTAAAGAGAATAATTCATCTTAAATTATAAACTGTGGAATGAAGATGTTGTGCATAATGATTAATAAAAATTAGATAAGTGACTCTACATTGTCTCAAGGTTGTGATTTAGCTTAATTCGTTCAGAGAGTAAGAACCACTGAATATTGAAACTTAACGGACATCACTGTGTTTTGAGAGATATATCATCCGGCTTGAAGGTGGATCGACCCCCAGATCCACAAACCAACCGGTGATATGTCCATTAGTTAATGAATGTAAACATTAAGATAAGCCAAACACGTTCATTAGCTAATGAATGTAAGCATTAAGATAAGCCAAACATGTCCGTTAGCTAATGAATGTAATCATTAAGATAAGCCAAACATGTTCATTAGATAATGAATGTAAGCATTAAGATACGCCAAACATGTACATTAGCTAATGAATGTAAGCATTAAGATAAGCCAAACATATCCATTAGTTAATGAATGTAAACATTAAGATAAGCCACACATGTTCATTAGCTAATGAATGTAAGCTTTAAGATAAGCCAAACATGTCCATTAGCTAATGAATGTAAGCTTTAAGATAAGCCAAACATTTCCATTAGCCAATGAATGCAAGCTTTAAGATAAGCCAAATACAAATGTCCATTAGCTAATAAATGCAAGCATTAAGATATGCCAAACATGTCCATTAGCTAACGAATTTAAGTATTAAGATAAGCCAAACGTGTCTGTCCATTGGTTAATGAAGGTAAACATTAAGATAAGCCAAACATGTCCATTAGCTAATGAATGCAAGCTTTAAGATACGCCAAACATGTCCATTAGCCAATGAATTTAAGCATTAAGATAAGCCAAACATGTCCATTAGCTAATGAATGTAAGCATTAAGATAAGCCAAACATGCCCATTAGCCAATGAATTTAAGCATTAAGATAACACAAAAATTTCCATTAGCTAATGAATGTAAGCATTAAGATAAGCCAAACATGTCCATTAGCTAATGAATGTAAGCATTAAGATAAGCCAAACATGTCCATTAGCTAATGAATTTAAGCATTAAGATAAGCCAAACATGCCCATTAGCCAATGAATTTAAGCATTAAGATAACACAAAAATTTCCATTAGCTAATGAATGTAAGCATTAAGATAAGCCAAACATGTCCATTAGCTCATGAATGTAAGCATTAAGATAAGCCAAACATGTCCATTAGCTAATGAATTTAAGCATTAAGATAAGCCAAACATATCCATTAGTTAATGAATGTAAACATTAAGATAAGCCACACATGTTCATTAGCTAATGAATGTAAGCTTTAAGATAAGCCAAACATGTCCATTAGCTAATGAATGTAAGCTTTAAGATAAGCCAAACATTTCCATCAGCCAATGAATGCAAGCTTTAAGATAAGCCAAATGTCCATTAGCTAATAAATGCAAGCATTAAGATATGCCAAACATGTCCATTAGCTAACGAATTTAAGTATTAAGATAAGCCAAACATGTCTGTCCATTAACTAATGAATGTAAACTTTAAGATAAGACAACCATATCCATTAGCTAATGAATGTAAGCATTACGATAAGCCAAACATCTGCATTAGCTAATGAATGCAAGTATTAAGATACGCCAAACATGTCCATTAGCCAATGAATTTAAGCATTAAGATAAGCCAAACATGCCCATTAGCTAATGAATGTAAGCATTAAGATAAGTCAAACATGCCCATTAGCCAATGAATTTAAGCATTAAGATAACACAAAAATTTCCATTAGCTAATGAATGTAAGCATTAAGATAAGCCAAACATATCCATTAGTTAATGAATGTAAACATTAAGATAAGCCCCACATGTTCATTAGCTAATGAATGTAAGCTTTAAGATAAGCCAAACATGTCCATTAGCCAATGAATGCAAGCTTTAAGATAAGCTAAATACAAATGTCCATTAGCTAATGAATGCAAGCATTAAGATATGCCAAACATGTCCATTAGCTAACGAATTTAAGTATTAAGATAAGCCAAACATGTCTGTCCATTAACTAATGAATGTAAACTTTAAGATAAGACAAACATATCCATTAGCTAATGAATGTAAGCATTATGATAAGCCAAACATCTGCATTAGCTAATGAATGCAAGTATTAAGATACGCCAAACATGTCCATTAGCCAATGAATTTAAGCATTATGATAAGCCAAACATGCCCATTAGCTAATGAATGTAAGCATTAAGATAAGTCAAACATGCCCATTAGCCAATGAATTTAAGCATTAAGATAACACAAAAATTTCCATTAGCTAATGAATGTAAGCATTAAGATAAGCCAAACATATCCATTAGTTAATGAATGTAAACATTAAGATAAGCCCCACATGTTCATTAGCTAATGAATGTAAGCTTTAAGATAAGCCAAACATGTCCATTAGCCAATGAATGCAAGCTTTAAGATAAGCTAAATACAAATGTCCATTAGCTAATGAATGCAAGCATTAAGATATGCCAAACATGTCCATTAGCTAACGAATTTAAGTATTAAGATAAGCCAAACATGTCTGTCCATTAACTAATGAATGTAAACTTTAAGATAAGACAAACATATCCATTAGCTAATGAATGTAAGCATTACGATAAGCCAAACATCTCCATTAGCTAATGAATGCAAGTATTAAGATAAGCCACACATGTATGTCCATTACCTAATGAATGCAAGCATTAAGATAAGACAAACATATCCATTAGCTAATGAACTTAAGCATTAAAATAAGACAAACATGTCCATTAGCTAATGAATGCAAGTATTAAGATAACACAAACATGTCTGTCCATTGGCTAATAAATGTAAACATTAAGATAAGCCAAACATGTTCATTAGCTAATTAATGTAAGCTTTAAAATAAGCCAAACATGTCTGTCCATTAGCTAATGAATGTAAGTATTAAGATAAGCTAAACATGTCTGTCCATTACCTAATGAATGCAAGCATTAAGATAAGACAAACGTGTCCATTGGGAAACAATGACTGCAAATGGAAAAGTATCATTGTTAGCAAGTAAAATGAACCACACAAATAAGTTTTCAAAAGAAGTTGCACCTATGTATTTAATAGTGGCTGCAAATAAAGCAGGAAAGCACAGATATTCGAAAAGGTTGTTGCGACCTGTTTTAAAAGTCTTATGAGAAGCTGACATCTGAATGAATGTTTTGCCTGATGATTAAATGAAAAACAAGCTAGTAACAGCAACTTGTTGTGAGATCGTATAATCCCTTGATGAATTAAATGTGCATTAAAACGCTTGATATCCCTGTACAAACCTGAAGTTATCATGCTTGATATCCCCGTACAAACCTGAACTTATCATGCTTGATATCCCCGTACAAACCTGAACTTATCCTGCTTGATAGCCCCGTACAAACATGAACTTATCCTGCTTGATAGCCCCGTACAAACATGAAATTATCATGCTTGATATCCCCATACAAACCTGAACTTATCATGCTTGATATCCCCGTACAAACCTGAACTTATCATGCTTGATATCCCGCACAAACCTGACCTTATCATGCTTGATATCCCAGTACAAACCTGAACTTATCATACTTGATATCCCGCACAAACCTGAACTTATCATGCTTGATATCCCCGTACAAACCTGAACTTATCATGCTTGATATCCCCGTACAAACCTGAACTTATACTGCTTGATATCCCTGCACAAACCTGAACTTATCATGCTTGATATCCCTGTACAAACCTGAACTTATACTGCTTGATATCCCTGCACAAACCTGAACTTATCATGCTTGATATCCCTGTACAAACCAGAACTTGTCATGCTTGATATCCCCGCACAAACCTGAAGTTTTCCTGGTTGATATCCCAGCACAAACCTGAACTTATCCTGGTTGATATCCCAGCACAAACCTGAACTTATCCTGGTTGATATCCCCGCACAAACCTGACCTTATACTGCTCGATATCCCCGCACAAACCTGAACTTATCAAGCTTGATATCCCCGTACAAACCTGAACTTATACTGCTTGATATCCCCGCACAAATCTGAACTTACACTGGTTGATATCCCCGCACAAACCTGAACTCTGTAATGTTGCATAAACCATGAAAGCTACAACACTTTTGACACATCTCACAGTTTCAGCCTAAGATGTACCCATACCACCATGTTTGCTGACCATGGCTTTAGCCTAAGATGTCACCCATACCATCAAGTATCATTGGTGGAAGAGTTTTGAGAATAGAGACTCAACAACTTATTTGATGGTCATTGAATTGTAAAAAGTGGGTCATAGTGACTTATCTTTGATGCATGACACAGATTTAGCTCAAGTTTGCGTATGAAAGATTCTTGAAACTGTAGTGTCATGCTTCAAAGGTATGTCACTGAAGCGGGGACAACAATTTTCTATGACATTCAGTGAATCATGAAATGCAAGTCACGATGACCTACTTTGGTATGTGACACTCTTTTTAGCATACAATGCATTCATACACCAAGTTTGGTTACGATAGACAAATAACTGTTGAAAGTAAAGCCATGACAGCAATTTGTTATGATGTTAAGTAGACTGTCAAAAGTATGTCATATTGACCTCTCATGAGAGTAACATACCTTTATGGTACCCAGCTTAATTACTGTATGCTAAAACTCATCGAACAATGGACACACATTTTATAAGATGTTCAGTGAACCATGAAAGAGGTTACACTGGGACAGCACTTTTGCCCACAATGCATCGATATATCAAGTTTGGTTACTACAGTAATTCGCTCAATAATAACCGCGGCTTCTAATAGGATAAGGGCTGTACATTTTCTAAATCAAAAGCTCTGAGTAAGTTGGGGAGGCGACTTCTATTACAACATATATATTTCATGAACAAATTAAAAAAAAAATGATACAAAAAAGAGCACGAAAATATAACACATTTTCATGCTAGAAAATCTTACAATCTTATGCCTAATGCTTAATGTATACCTTATATCCATCATCGCGGGAGTGAAATTATTAATTGGGACTGCCTAAATATTGCACATACTTTAATAAACATTGTTTATTTCATCAAAATTAATAAAAATTGTCACATAAAATGTTGAGAAAAAATAAAATTCATGGGATTTATCAGCTTCCGCTTATTGTTTCCCTTTGTAGGACGAGTTTAGTTCATTACTCGAGTATCGCGATATTAGTACTTGGGTGGAGACTTGTTCAATCCACATACATATGAGGGGAGCTTCGAGTAGCTATGAGAGTGATGGCGTAAACTCATCCTATCGCGGAAGCTGATTAATACTTGGTAGAATTGTCTGCATTTTACGGACCTAATATACTGAACTCAGGAACTCGGAATGTACTATATATATTAGTACTGCTAATTGATTTTACATGATCGATCGTTGAATCAGTGATCGATTATGAAAATTTGTAATCGATTATCGTTATTTTATTATTATTTAATTATTTATTTATCTATTTTATTTAGTTTTTCATTTCCAGTTCTGTCCTGACACGCTAATCTGTTGTAATGGTAACAACCCGTGTAATAATTACAAGACATGTGCATTAACAACACATATCTTTAATAGTAAGCATTAAGCCGAAGATTAATTTATAGAATAAAGGCGGCAAGCGCCAACTGCTGATAATCTTAAATACTTAATTTAAACACGCTAAAATAAAATAAAATAAATAATTAATTAAATAATTAATTTAAAAATTAATATAAATACTTAATTTAAATAATGCATGTATTTGAAATAATTAATTTAAATAATTATTTCCACCCGCAATTTCGTCCAGATTTCTTCATTGGCCTGTACGAATCACAAAACGCTAACCGTGCCTTCCATTTAATTGAATTCACTATTGCTATCCTTCTGCGGCAGTCCACTGAAGTGCACTGCCTTTCCCCACCCTGCTTTGTTCATCAACCAATCCAACACAGCGAGCGTGTACTGCACGATATGACGGGCGTACCGGCAGCGGCAATCAGTCGCCTATTTACTTTTATCAATCAATCATTGGCTAGTTCGTTAGTCGTTTAAGAGGCGGGCTCTTAGTACGCGTTAGATTTATCAAATCTGTTGACTCTATATGAGAAAAGCGTTGAATTAAAAATGTTTCTACACGAATCATGGATAGGTTGACAACATATGGTCCGACCTCGCTAAAAAAATTGCATTTTAGTATTAATATTATTATTATTATTATTATTATTATTATTATTATTATAATACTTACTTATCACTTATAAACCTTGTAAAACAGTGGATATTGTACCACTATACTTGCCTGCTGAAATATATAACTTGTAACTATCGCCAGCACACATTCTATATTGTATTTGACTTACATTTCATAAAATCATGTTTTCTCAACTATAATCTTAGCCAATAAAGTAAACTATGTTGACAATGTTTAGCACTCTTCTTTATTAAACAACTACGCCCACCTCATAGCCCCCACCCACCCACCCACACATACGCAAGCACATGAATATCCATCATTACTAGTATTCAATCACCGTAAGTGGATATATAAAACCGAGATGCTACCTTAGTCCCTGTCGGGTTTACACTGTTCAGAATTATGAGAATATCAATCAACGATCGCTTAACTGATCGATTGAACTGTCGATTAATCGAATACCTCGATAATCAAAAATTAGCAACACTAATATATATATAGTGAAAACCGGGAGGGGGGGGGGGAGGGGGAGGGGGATATATATACTCATTACGTGATGGTAACCGAGTATTATACATTCAATTCGATCCACATATTTGGTACCCATTAAAATAATGTTTTTCCATTGATAGCTGTATCAAACAAGGTAGTGATGTAATTCAAACGTTTTTTCCGTGAAGTTATTGCAAAATTTTGTTTCAAATCTTGTTTTATATAACATTTATAAATTATTTAACTCACAAAAAATTGTATTTATACAAACTGCTGAAATTTGTACGGGTATATATGAAAGAGGACAACACTTGTTTTCTTAAAAATTGATTTTAATTGGAAAATTGACCTATGACCCATATTTCCAGAACTTGTCAGACTGACCTAATTGTGGATGACGCAGAGACAGATAGCGCATTAAACAGGTAGATGGACAGATGGATGATCATGATAGCTCAGCTGACTTACTCTGTAGGTAAATTGTCCTCAAAATAATCTAAATTCAAACTACAAAACAAATATGGAACATGAGTTTTAGTGAAACTCAACATACGCACGCAAGCATACTTGTTTGAGAAATGCTAAATGTGAACAATTAGTATTTGATAATTCTCTGAGAAAGGCGGGGGGGGGGGGGGGGGGGCGACTTCTATTAAGTACACATTTGGAATTCACGGCAAAGATATCACTAAAAATCTTGAAAGTCTTCACAGCTGCATTGATCATTACAATTACAAGACAATTTTGATGAATTTTAATCTTTCAAGGGAGGTAACCCTGTCAAATATGGGCGGATTTTTCCGAAACAAAATTATGACACTTGTCCATCCCTAACACATCTGCTGAAAAAGAATTGTGAGTGTAGGTTCAAAACTCTTCGAGATATGGTCTGGACAAGAAATTTGACAAATTTTAGCTTTTCAAGGGGGTGATAACTCTGGCAAATGTGGGCAGATTTTACCATAACGAATTCATGACACTTCGTCTATCGCTAACACATCTGCTAAAAAAAATTGTGAGTGTAGGTTCAAAACTCTGAGATATTATCCGGACAAGAATTCAAACGGATGGATGGATGGATGGACTATGACAAGCGAGTGCCATCACATAATACAACCCAGCTTTGCATGGGCGCATACACATTTGTTAATGTTTTTACTTATGGTGTACAATGGATGCAAGCATCGTACAGGACAAATCTCTAATGTTCCATTAAAATAGTATGAGCCCTTGATGAGTCAAATGTCTATTGAAAAGCTGTAACACTCTTTAATTGAACAATTACCCAGCAATAAATTTAAGTCCAAACCAATTAAAGCATTTTGACTAAATTGAAAATCATTTTCATTATGATGAACAATACAATAAATCCCCAAAGTTTTATAAAGATCAAATAAGGCCTGGATGAATTAAATGTCCATTGAAAAACTGTGACATTAAGCAAATCTTCTGTGCCCACCAGATGCCAGACAGCACACATCGCAGGACATTGTGATCCCCTTCCCGTAGAGCTTGATAAATATTTACCATTATAGGAATCCCCTAACAAGGTGAGCATGGCAGGTGAGATGGGTATAACAAAGCAACAAAATACTGCCTTCTAAGACAGGTAGATATTTGATAACCTGTCTCAAAAGAACAAGCATCTTTTGCCAGCAAAACACACGCTCACTCAAGCGTGTTTCGCTGTAGTAAGAACTAGCATCTTTTAACAGCAAAACATAGGCTCACTCAAGCGGGTTTCTCTGTAGTAAGAACAAGCATCCTTTAACAGCAAAGCATAGGCTCACTCAAGTGGGATTTGCTGTAGTAAGACCAAGCATCTTTTGATGGCAAAACATAGGCTCATTCAAGCGGGTTTCGCTATAGTTAACCAATGCTCCAGTACAGCCTTGCTGCAATAGAATTGCGCTACAGTAGAACCTACCTTGTGTTTCATAATCAAATTCAAAGTCCTCAGCATTCTCATCACGTTTCTTCTTAGCCAGGTATGCCAGATTCTTACAAACAGTTTTAATGGAATCAGTGTATGCATCAACGACCACCAGTTCAAGAAGATATGGCCATAATACCTGAACAAAACATAAAGTGCTCCTGTAGCTTACTGGCACTATATCATACAAGAAATCACTACCATAGATTGCAATCATGTATGCATGCGTAGTGATTGCTGTCTTTAAACAAATAAAGCTGAAGGATAATTATTAAACAATAAACCTCAGTTAGTTCAAGTCAGGATCCGTGAAACTGTATCCCGTAGAAAGCACAAATCTAGATGTAACTTTTGGAGATGTGTATCTCTTCAATTGTTACCGATTATAATTAGAACATATAAGGGTCATAAGATCTGGATTCAAGAGCAGATCAGAACTCAGTAAATAAATTTTAAAGGGTTTGTCATGGGGCAGAATGGTGAATTGATTAGCAGCCTACCAGTAGGCACCAACTAACACCTATATAATAACATGAAGCACAACAGCAGTAACATTGTAGCACCTATGTGGCACATCAATATTTCAAACACAGACATTACTCTTAACATATAGCTATCAAATATATAATCAGAAGTCGAGCTGAGGACAGTTTAAACGAAATCACGGATTTCTTTTTCACGAGAGAGTTGATACTTACCACCCTGATACTCTCTGATATTTTCCAAATATCAACCTAGCTTCAATAACTCAGAATTAAAAAGAAACCGCCCCCACTGGGCAGAGTCCAGCGGATGTGCGCCCCAAACTCGTGCATGCGCGGGGCTGTCTCTTTCTATTCCAAATTATTGGCTGATAAATTGGAATATAAAACGACGATAGGCCAAGCCTCTGTGGAGCGGAGATGCCGGGATCATATCAGGGTTGTAAGTATCAACTCTCTCGTGAAAAAAGAAATCTGTGATTTCGTTTATTTCACATCAAGAGTATACTTACCATCCTGATATAGCCAGAATTTCTAAGTGAATTCAGCGGCAGGGAGGCGAAGGTAAGAAGACCGGCTCATCCCTATGAAGAGCCAGCGCTTTTGCTTTTGGAGCACAAAAAACATCTGAAATTGTGTATGTAAACACAATCAGGAAATGACTTGGACATCGGCTAACAAGACCGATGTTGAGAGTAATGACTGTTTAACATGCGCTCCCACCCCCCCTCTTTTGTAAAATGGGGAGCGATTACCTCAATGTCCTATACATTCTCTATGTACTCATGCTAAAGTACTATACGACATCGGACGAAAGCTCCATTTCGTATACCCTCAGATGGAACCACAAAAAAACATGAACCATCACCATATTAGTAAGTAATAATAAATGTGACAAAAAATAACCATCACCAAATATAGGACTAACCTATTTTGATGAGATTCCCTTTAATCACCACTGGCGATGATAGGTACAGTACGGAAAAGCGGGGATTCTCCCACTAAATTACACTGTGTGTGAGTCAAAGGCCTTATGAACAATATTTACAAATATATACAGATGAATGTTTATGTAAAATCGATAAGGCAAGCAGATTTGACGTGACATTAAAGCTGACTTGTAGTCAGCAAAAGAGTTAGGCTTGAGGCTATAGGCATAAAAAAGGACAGAGGAAATTGGCTACTACTTGAATAGATGCATCCATTGAATTAATACATCTTTTTGAGTACTATTCTGCAAATATGTTGATTTTATAATTATATGCTCTGGAGGTTGACCCCCTTTGGCTCTTGCCATAAACGGCTTGTTGGGTTTCCCCCAGTTGTTGAACAGACAGTCCGCTACACATTGATTTAGTTGCTATTCTGTGGGAAGAATGCTCATTCTTCGTTTCAATGAGTCTGCTGATAGATTTAGCCTTCCCGGAATATGAGCTGCTTTCAGGGAAATCCCATGATCTAGGCACGAGCAAAGTAGTTTCCATGTCATCATACAGACTGGCCGACTTTGTTTCGCCCTGGCGGTTTACGTAAGTCACTACTGTTGAATTGTCTGATCGAACCAGAGCAATCTTGCCGTGAACTTTCATTAAGAAATGTTCCAGGCTCAGTACTACTGCTCGTAATTCCAGTAGATTAAACGAAATCACTGATTTTCTTTTCACGAGAGAGTTGATACTTACCTCCCTAATACTCTTTAATATTGCCAAATATCGACTTACACTCAATAAACACTCAGATTTAAAAAAGTAAGGTTCCCCTAGTGGGCAGGTAGTCATGTGACAGTCCGGCGGATGCCAGCCCCAACCTCGCGCATGCACAGACTAGAACTTCCTGACTAAATTTATTGGCTGACATTATGCAACTTTAAGAAAGCCTGAAGACCCAGCCTCTAAACTTCTGAAATTGTGTAAAAACACAACCAGGGATAGATATGAACATCGGCTAATACAACCGATGGCTGAGAGAAGACCATATGTCATATGCGCTCCCCCACCCCTCTTCTTGGGAGGAAGAGTGAATGACCTGAATGTCCCATATGCTCTCTATGTACAAGTGCCATGTACTATAGGACATTAAACGAAAAAGCTCTCAATAATGAACCACATAAAACACGTACCATCACCATATTAATAACGAAGGGTCACATGACAATACAATTAACAATGAACAACACATAAACAAGACTGACCTTGTGGAGTTCGGCTGCTGTCATCATCTCCCCATTGGTGAACTGATGCAGTCCAAATAAGTGGTTGTTTCCATTGATTAATTGTGAAATATATAAAAAATGAGGAAACCTCATCAAATATGTACACCTAAATTATTTTTTCAAAATCGATAAGGCAAGAGGATTCGAGGTGTCACGGAGATAATGGTCAGTAAAACTTGACTCACAGTGCCACTGAGCTACTGACATAATGTCATCCACAGGTACCCCATTAAATAGGGCAGTGGAAGCCACTACGCCCAGGACACTGTGAGCCTTGGCCATGTCAACTTGTTTACCTGTGGCGGATTTATGGCAAAATTGAATACACTCAACAATCCACCTGGAAATGGTGTCCTTTGACGCCCTGCCATGGGGTTCAATATATGACAACCATAACACTGTTGGGTCCGTCCGCCATTCCTGAGTACGTTGTTTGTAAGGGTTTAATGCTCGGACTGGACACTATGCTTTTGAATTAGGATCATATCTAGTCAAAGCTGGTAAAAATATAGGTTGACCTGGATATTTCAAAGACTGGTTCTTAGCCATGAAATTTATCCTAGGTAGAAGCCTAAGGCCTTCCCCTGTAACCAAAAAACGGTCTGCATGAATCTCACTTCTACGCCTAGCCGAGGCTGCAGCAATTAAAAATACAGTTTTAAGTGTCAATATTTTCATAGAAATGGAACTTAGTGGTTCAAATGGCTTATCAGCTAGTACCTGAAGCACTAGTGACAAACTCCAAGACGGAATCACTGGGGGATTCCTTGGTCTTAGATAGCCCATGCCTTTGATTAAAGTATTTAATGTATTTACTTCATCACTTCCTCTATTAGCCAAGCAAGGGATAACTTTCATTAAGGCTGACTTATAGCCAGCAATAGAGTTAGGCTTGAGGCTATAGGCATCATACAGGTGACAGGAAATCGGCTACTACCTGAATAGATGAATCCATTGGATTAATACATCTTTTTGAGCAGCATTCTGCAAATCTGTTGACTTTATAATTATATGCTCTGGAGGTTGACCCCCTTCTGGCTTTTGCCATGAACATGGCTGCTTGCTCAGAAAAGCCCTCCTTAATTTTAGATTCCTTGACAACATCCACACAGTCAATTGGAACATTGACGGATTGTTGTGAAGGGTCTTGCCCTGGAAGATAATATTGTCCATCAGAGGCAGAGGAACCGGATTGCAGACCAGAAGGTCCAGCAGATCCGTATACTATGATCGGCTTAGCCAATTTGGGGCGATCAGAAGCACTTGGCACTCCTCCTGTCTGATTTTCTGAAGAATTTTTGGAATTAGGATTGCTGGAGGGAATGCGTATGCATACATTCCCACCCAGCTCATAGCTAAAACATCTGTTGCGATAGCGCTCGGATCTGGAATCAGAGAGATGTACGTCGTCATCTTCGCATTCTTCTTTATTGCGAATAAATCTATGTTGGGTTTCCCCCAGTGGTTGAACAGACAATCCGCCACACATTGAATTAGTTGCCATTCCGTAGGTAAAACACTCATCCTTCGGCTCAATGAGTCTGCTAGCAGATTTAACCTTCCCGGAATATGAACCGCTTTCAAGGTAATCCTGTGATTCAGGTACCAGCAAAGCAGTTTCCAAGTCATCATACAGAGACTGGGCGACTTCATTCCGCCTTGGCGGTTTATGTAAGTCACTACTGTTGAGTTGTATGATCGAATTAGAACACTCTTGCCCTGAACTTTCTGTAAGAAATGTTCCAGGCCCAGGACTACAGCTCGTAATTCCAGTAGATTTATATGTTCTTTTGACTGTTCCAGATTCCAAAGCCCTGATATCGTGGATTCTTCCAGGCAAACTCTCCACCCCTCCATCGATGCATCCATATACATCATTATTTGAGGGTGGGTAGGGGTGAGCGTCACTTCCAACACTGACACATAGTGACTGTTGCACACCGACTGAATGACCGAGATGCGTATCTCCACTCTCTCCTGAGATGGGTAAACATCGTTAACTGAGGGTGAGGAGGGGTTAGCATCAACCCCGCCAGGAGATTCTCTGTCTTCAACCACCATTGTAGGTGATGAATTAGAGGCTCCAGCACTGGTACGTTTGAGTCCAGTGAAACTGTACTCTGGGTCCATTGCATCATGAGAAATAACTGGATCGGCCGCCTGCATAAGGCCGCCTGAGGAATGACTGGTTCCAGAGAAACCATCAAACCCAGCATTCTCAGGTAAAACCGTGCCAGGACATGACGACTGTTGCACACTGACTGTATTACTGAGATGAGTATTTGTACCCTCTCCTGAGTAGGATAAACATATCCTATTTCCAGATCGAAGTCGAAGAACATTCCCAGGTAGACAAACTTCTGGGATGGAGTCAGCTCTGATTTTTGAAAATTGATTATCCAGCCTAAGTCTGTGACAGTTTTCAAAACTATCTCCAGATTTGCTGATAAACTTTCCTGGTTGTGTGCTTTTAACAGCCAGTCGTCTATGTACGTGTGGACTGCTATGCTTCTCCTGCGGAGGTATGCTGTTATCGCAAGAAGCAGCCTGGTGAAGACCTGAGGAGCCGTAGAAATTTTGAAGGGTAATACCCTCAATTCCCACTGTCTGCCCTGGAATGCGAATCTCAGGAAGCGACGGAAACTCCTCGCTATTGGAATGTGGAAATAAGCATCCTTCAAATTTATTGAAGCTGTCCACATTCCCTTCTCCAACCCTGCCAACACCGATTTCACTGTCTCCATTTTGAAACTGGGTGTGTCTATGAACTTGTTCAATGGCTTGAGGTTGAGTATTGGTCTCCACCCTCCAGTGCTTTTCGTTACTAGGAACACGGTTGAATAGAAGCTCGGGCAATTTTGTGCAGGTTGAATTGCTCCTATGAGTATGAGGGAATTTATTTCCTTCCCTATACACAACAGCTGATCTGGATCTCTTGGAATTTGAGTCCAGACCGGCACCAGACACAGTCGCAATTGTGGGCCTGTTATCCAGTCGGGATGGTACCCGACTGAAAGCCATCGCAAGACTAAACGGTACTGAGTAAACCATCCCCACTCTTGCACGTGGTTGGCCAATCGGCCTTCCACTGGTCCACCTAGGGAGAGAGGTGTACATAAGGGGCGCAAGTGGCACTGTCTCCTGGTGCAGATGCACTGGAGTGGCTCTTACTGTGGTAATCGTACCTGATGGGGCGATTACCATGACCAGATCCTCGCGCACCATGGCCCGCACCACGCGCAACTTGGATGGCTGGCTGCGCTGGAGAAGCCTGCGGCCCCCTCACTGCTGGCCAAAGCATGCGCGGCCGTGGCCAGCTATGCGGTGGTGGCTGGCCTCTGACCTGGCCACCACCACCTCGAGCCTGCAGGGAATGATACGCAGGGGGAGCTGCGCGAACTCGCTCTCTGCGGAGCACTTCAAATTGCTCACGCAATGCCCTCTGGTTATTGACCAGGGTAACCATCTCCTGGAGGTGCCTACATCCCTCGCTTCCAAAGAGACCAGGATCTGTCATAGGCATACGCAGCATTCGTCATCCTCCTGAGCAATCGCAGGCGTATGAGTGGCTGGAGCTACTGATACTCCTGGTAAGCCAGAGAAAGCATGCGGGCCTGAAAGAACAGGCGTGCTAAACTGACTAGCTTGACCAGGAGCAGGCGCCGTGGTATTGCGTGGGGAAATTTCCGCCACACCACGGCCCTGGCCAGCACCAGCTACACCATCGGCAAGCCGAGGTATGCGGTAATACTGGCCATCAGATCCAGCCCGGGCTACCTGCTGCGCCGTGAACGCTACTCCTGCGTGAGTAGTACCATGGACAATGTCGCCCGTATTCCCTGCGAGGGGTGCACATGCGTCAATATCCATGGCCACGGCGCCAGAAGGAGAACCCAGCAGATAATATTCTTCTTCCTGGCCAGAAAGATTAGACTCCAGGTCAGCGAAGAAGGCTAACCCGGACCGGCCAGGAAAGTACCATAGGAGGAACTGGTACCTATGGTGTGCGGATAATCCTGGCCTGATAAGCAGACACCAGGCTCCAGCGACACCTGTCCATGAACAACCGGCATGGCAAGCCTGCTGCCAGTGTCCTCATAGCGGACATTACCCTCTATTAGGGTCACCTCTGAATCACGGACGAAAACTGGCAAGTCCCTAGAAAACACAGATTCAGAGGTGGGGATCATCTGCTCCGAAGCAGATGAAGAGGGCAACGAAGGATTTGACCCAGGAAGCATGCAACAAAGCAACGCTGGGACCAAATCCTTAATTGTCCTCTTCATCTCGCCCATCATCTCAATACGGAAGGCCTCCATATCCATAGAGGACGAGGCCTTCCTCTTACCCTTCTTACCAGAACTCTCCTTCTTAACTTTCCTCTCCTCCTCTAGAGCCTTCTCTTTGGTCTGCAAAGATAGAAATTCAGACATTAGCTCTCTCCCCACCCCACCCCTTTTTACAGATCTCACATTTAACCAATGGCCCACAAGGGGCTGCACTGGGAGCATAAGTGGGGGGGGCCAATCTATCGTTGATAAACCTTCCACATGAAGGACAACCAGGTCTCTGAAACAAGCCAGAGGACGAAGACAATGAGTATTTCAGTTATTGAATTAGAAACTGAAACCCACATTAAACAAGGAGGCTGGGGGCCATAAAGTCCCAAGCTAATAATAAACCAGCATTGGACAAAACTTTTAAATGATAGTAAAGTGCAAGGCTGATTATGATGTCATAACTTCAAAAATAAGAAGTTAAATCGATCCGAAACAAACATCCAGGTGTAAGGACGAATTGTATTCATATCCAGAACATCCTAACTGGAAAGGATAGTGTATACAGACCATACAAACATCAGATAAACAATGATAAAATGGCAGCAGATTTCATAAATATTTTCAAATATAATTGAAGTGCCTCATATCATAACTAGAATACCTGAGTCTTTAGCCTAGACACACCATCCGATCTGATGCACTGGAAACTCCACCAATACTATGACCTCTTAACTCTCTCTCCACCTATAAGGGGAAGGAAGTGGACCAAGAGGGCAAAGTGAGAAGACCTTCTTCCGAGGCCTCCAACTCACTGGGCATAGAATTTTTGGTTAGATAACCTAACAATATTAGTAGGAAATGGAACCTTGGTGGAGAGAAACACACCCTCTGACGATGCGCTGTCCTGATCAATCATAGATAGGCACCTGTGGACATAAACACAGAGAGATTAGTATTTTATAGCGCCATTTTAAAATAAATCAGTTTTCTAGGCGCTTATCACGTCTAAGCGCGAGTCCCGGAAACACATTACATCAGAACTAAAATGCTAAATTAGACAAACATTTAATAGAAATCACCTGATAACTTGATACTGGTCCTTCCTCAGAAGATGTGGGATGATCAGACATGATTTCTTGATGGACGAAGTATGGAAATGAGCGAAGAGAAATTTTCTTTGCAGTAAAAAGCTTAAAGCATATGTCTCTTAGAGCCAATAAATTGGTAAAGAGGAAGTTCTAGTCTGCGCATGCGTGAAATTGGGTCTGGCATCCGCCGGACTGTCACCTGACTACCTGCCCACTAGGGGCACTTTACTTTTTTAAATCCGAGTGTTTATTGAGTGTAAGTCGATATTTGGCAATATCAAAGAGTATTAGGGAGGTAAGTATACTCTTGAAGTGAAATGATATGTTCTTGTGACTGATCCAGATTCCAAATCCCTGATACTGTGGCTTCTTCCAGGCAAGCTCCCCATCCATCCATTGATGCATCTGTATACGTCATTATCTGAGGGTGGGGAGGGGTGAGCATCACCCCCGCCAGGAGATTCGCTCTTACAATCCACCATTGTAGGTGGTGAATAAGAGGCTCTAATACCGGCACATTTGAGTCCAGTGATCCTGTACTCTGGGTCCACTGTGTGATGAGAAACAACTGGATAGGCCGCCTGCGTAAGGCTGCCTGTGGAATGACTGGTTCCTATGAAACCATCAACCCCAGCATTCTCAAGTAAACCCGTGCCAGGACATGACGACTGTTGCACACTCTCATTAATGACATGAGTACTTGTACCCACTCCTGAGTAGGATAAACATATCCTATCCCTAGATCGAAGCACATTCCCAGGTAAATAAACTTCTGGGATGGAGTAAGCTCTGATTTTTGAAAGTTCATTATCCAGCCTAAGTCCTGTGAGAGCTTTCAAAACTATCCTGATTGTTTGCTTTTAACAGCCCGTCGTCTATGTATGTATGGACTGCTATGCTTCTGCGGAGGTATGCTGTTATCGCAAAGACCACCCTGGTGAAGATACGAGGATCTGTTGAAAATCTGAAGGGTAAAACCCTGAATTCCCACTGACGGCCCTGGAATGCAAACCTCAGGTATTGGCGAAAAACTCCTCGCTATTGGAATGTGGAAATATATGCATCTTTCAAATCTACTGACGCCGCCCACATTCCTTTCTCCATTTCACTGTTTCCATTTTGAAACTCGGCGTGTCTATGAACTTGTTCAGTAGCTTGAGGTTTAGAATTGGCCTCCACACTCCAGTGTTTTTTGTCACTAAGAACACAGTTGAAGCCCGGACAATTTTGTGCCGGTTGAATTGCTCCTTTTTGTATGAGGAAATTTATTTCCTCCTATATACACAACCGCTGATCTGGATCTCTTGTATTTTGAGTCAAGCTCAGAACCAGAGACAGCTGAAAGCCATCATAAGACTAAGCGGACCTGAGTCAACCGCTCCCACTCTTGCCTGTGCTGGGCCAGCCCCCCCCCCCCCCAGATCCACCCAGGGAGAGAGCTGGACATGAGCAATGCAAGAGTGGCACTGTCTCTGGATCCTAAAGCACTGGAATGGTCCTTACTGTGGCAACTGGCCCATCAGGCACGGTTACCATGACCAGATCCTCGCACACCACGGCCCGCAACGCGCGCGCCTCAGTGCGTGGGTGGCTGCGTGGCTGGCTGCACCTGAGGAGCATGTGGCCCCCTCGCTCCTGGTAACTGTCTCCTGGAGGTGCCTACATCCCTTACCACCAAAGAGACCAGGACCTGTCACAGGCGTATGCAGAAGCCTATTGTACAGGACCTGGGACAGGCACAGGTTGTCTAAGGCAAACATGCGCCGTGCCCGGACACTGCTGGTCACTGACCAGGTTAAACAGTCCAGAACTAGGTTAATACCATCCTGGATGGCTCTCTGAACTGTCACCGGACTAGGCTGGCGTGATGCAGATGATGTTACTACCCCCTGTAACAGCTGGGAGACATGCGAAGGTGCAGCAATAGATGCTCTCAAACTCTCCTCCACATCGCACAACGCGGTATTTGCCGAATGCAAAGTGTTCGTGCACAGCGCTTCCGTGTCAGATCGGGAGCCGGGTCACATAGCCTCGCCTAACGCAGCACGGTCATCCACACTCGGCTTAGGCACCACACACACCGTACCGCTGGTGTTCACGAGGTATGATGAGGCATCGCTTTGCCACATCGCGAGGTGCCTTCGTGAGACACCCATTTGCCTTAATTGATGTCTCTGCCACTGTAAACATATCTACAATGTTCCGCCAGCGGCAGAAATGGCATCATGGTAGCAGTCGGCTTACCTGCCAGGCACGGGCGCTGGTCCCGCTGACTGGCCAACCGATCCACAGCAAGATCTGGCCTGACGTTTATTAGCCAATGACAAGCGTCAGACAAGTCTTCCTCTGTGGCCACCTGCAAATGTTCAACTAGGCGTGGGCCTTCATCATCCTCTAGAACATTCACAGGTGATTGTGTGGCTGGAGGAACCAATACTCCTGGCAAGCCAGAGAAAGCATGCAGGCCCGACAGAGCAGGCATGCTAAACACACTGGCTTGACCAGGAGCAGTCACCATGGCATTGCGTGGGGAATGAAAACTTGCCACACCATGGCCCTGACCAGAACCAGCTACACCATCGGCAAGCCGAGGTATGCGGTAATGCTGACCATCGGATCCAGCCCAGGCTACCCTCTGAGTCGTGAATGCTACTCCTGCGTGAGTAGACCCATGGAAAATGTTGCCCGTACTCCCCGTGAGGGGTGCACGTACGTCAATTTCCATGGCCACAGCATTAGGAGAACCCAGCAGATAATCCTTTGCTTCCTGGCCAGAAACATTAGACCCCCAGGTCAGCGAAGAATGCTAACTCTGACTGGCCAGGAAAGGTACCATAAGAGGTAGTGGTACCTGTAGGGTGCGGATAATCCTGGGAACCCAATAAGTGGGAACATGGCTTCAGCGACACCTGTCCACAAACAACCAGCACGGCAAGCCTGCTGCCAGTGTCCTCATAGTGGACTGCCCCCCTCTAATGGAGGTCACCTCTGAATTTTGGACGAAAACTAAGTTCGTAAAGAGTACCGATTCAGAGGCAGGGATTATCTTCTCCGGAGAAGGATAAGAAGACAATAAAGGATTTGGCCCATGGAGCATGCTGCGAAGCTATTCTGGAACCAAATCTTTTATTGTCTTCTTCATCTCTCCCATCATCTCAAGACGGAAGGCTTCCATATTCATGGTGGATGAAGCCTTCCTTTTACTCTTCTTACCAAGACCTTCTCACTCCTTCTTAGAGCGTCTCTCCCCCTCTAACGCCTTCTCATTGGCCTGCAATGACAAGAACTCAGTCATTAATTTGGCCACCCCCCCCCCACTGTTTACACATGTCACAATTTAACAATGGGTCACAAGGCACAAGGACTACATTGGAAACACAGGTGAGGGGCGAATCTAGGTTTGAGAAACCTGCCACAAGCAGAACAACCTGGTTTCTGAAAAGGTCATAAGATGAAGACAATGAGTATTTTAGTTAATGAAGTAGTAAAACTCAAAACCAAAATAAAGAAAGACGGCTGGTGGCCATAAAGACCACTACACTAACAGATAAACCAGTGTTGGAAAAAACTTTATAATAGTTAGTAAAGGCTGATTATGACATCATAACTTCAAGAATAAGAAGGTAATCCGACTTGAAAACAACATCCAGGTGTAAGGACGAATTGTATTCATAATCCAGAACATACTAACTGGAAAGGATAGTGATACAAGCTATGCAAACATCAGATAAACAATGATAAATTGGCAGCAGATTTCAGAAAAATTTCTAAATAGTTTGAAGTGCCTAATATCATAACAAGAATACCTGTGTCTTTAGCATAGACAAGCCATCCAATCTGATGAACTGGAAGCTCCACCAATCTCTATGACATCTTAAATCTCTACACCATTAAGGGAGGGAAGTGAACCAAGAGGGCAAAGTGAGATCTTCTTATGAGACCTCCAACTCACTGGGCATAGATTTTTATTAGTTCTTTTTTCTAACATGTTGTCCTTTGTTCACTCATAGATAGATAACGTAAACCAGTTTTCTAGCCGCTTGACACATCTAATCGTGAATCCCAGAAACACATTACAACGGGATTAAAATGCTAAATTAGACAAGTATGTAGATGAAATCACCTGATAACTTAGTCCCTGGCCATCCTCTGGAGACTTTCCATGATCGGACATTATTTTCAGGTGAATCTGCTTTCATAAAGTGAGAGAAACTAGCAGAAAACTTTATAAACAAAGAATAGCATGTGTCTCTTTAACCAATAAATTGGAAAACAGGAAGTGCTAGTCTGCGCATGCGCGAGGTTTGACTACCTGCCCATTAGGGGCACCTAACTGTTTTTAATCTGAGTGTTTATTGAGCAAAAGTCGATATTTGGGAATATCAGAGTATTAGGGAGGTAAGTATACTCTTGAAGTGAAAACCAATTTTCAAGATGGTAGCCTGCTGCTGGTGGCCATCTTGGAGATTGGATAATCCTCAATTTCGATAGGTTTCTACTCCAGACCTAGTCCAACCACCCTATGATGTTTCAAAGTGAAGTTTCAAAGTGATCCGATAAATGTGAACAGAATTATCATTTGGAAATACATTTTTAAGATGGCCACTGGTGGCGATCTTGAATTTTGGATCATTGTCAATTTTGATAGGTTTCTTCTCCAGACCTATTCCAACCACCATATGAAGTTTCAAAGCGATCCGATAAACAGTAACAGAGTTATCATCTGTACACCAATTTTCAGGATAGCCACCAGTGGTGACGCCCATCTTGGATCTTCGATCATTGTTAATTTTGATAGGTTTCTTCCCCAGAGGTAGTCCAACAATGCTATGAACTTTCAATGTGATCTGATAAATGATAACAGATCTGGCCATCTGGGAATTTGGATCATTGTCGCTTTCAATAAGTTTCTTCCACAGAGCTAGTCCAACCACCCTATGAAGTTTCAAAGCAATCCAATAAACGGTAATGGAGTTATCATCTGGAAACCAATTTTCAAGATGGCTGTCGGTGGTAGGTTTCTTCCTCAGACATATGAAGTTATTTTGATAGATTTCTTCCTCAGACCTTGTCCAACCACGCCATGAAGTTTCAAAGCGATCGGATAAACGGTTAAGGAGTTATCATCCGGAAACTAATTTTCAAGATGGCCAACGGTGCCTGGTGGCCATCTTGCATTTCGGATTATTGTTGATTTCGATAAGTTTCTTTCCCAGACCGAGTCCAAATGCCCTATGAAGTTTCAAAGCGATCTGATAAACGGTAACAGAGTTATCATCTGGAAACCAATTTTCAAGATGGCCACCGATGCCTGGTGGCCATCTGGGATTTTGGATCATCGTCGATTTCGATAGATTTCTTCCCCAGACCTCGTCCAACCACCCTATGAAGTTTCAAAATGATCCAATAAACGGTTAAGGAGTTATCATCTGGAAACCACTCTTCTGCCCACCTACCCGGACCATGCCATCACATAATACCCCAGCAAATTTTGTGTAGAGGTCAGAATGACCTTGACCTTCGATGCTGTGACTTCTGTCAATGCTGCTTCCTAACATTATAATTAACAATGTATCCAAGTTTAGTTCCAACAGGATTAAACAATCATGAAAAATAAGCCAAGAAGTTTTGCTAAACGCAAATTTACATTGACAACTTTTGTATCAAGGTCACAGTGACCTTGACCTTTGACCTTCTTACCTCAGTAGCATCATGCTGCAACCTAGCAGTATAGGCAAACCACATAGCCAAGTTTAGTTGCAATAGGATTAATTGATTAATTGATCTTGAAATAAAAGCTTGAGAAGTTTTTCTAAACGCAAAAAATTAACATTGTTGACGCCGTCGGAAAAGTGACACATGTCTCGCTTATCTGCTTTGCAGACGAGACAAAAATTTATGAAAATGTCTGAAACTTAAACCTTGCTCTGTAACTCCTTATACTAAAAGAATGTACTGATTTTCCGTTGAATATATTGAAGGAGTGCGAAAAAAGTGCAGAAAGCAGATATTTTTTGTATTTCATAAGTCGAAAGGGGACATAACTCCATCACAAATTGACGCAAATGCCTGACACTCGAACTTGCTCTGTAACTTCTCATAACAAAGCAATGTACCAATTCTCAGTTGAATATCTTGAAGGACTGCCAAAAAAAACTGCGGAAAACTGAAGTTAAAAGGGGGACATAACTACATAAAAAATCAACGAAAATGTCTGAAACTTGAACTTGCTCTGTGACTAAAGGAAAGGAATATTAAGATTTTAGTACAATATCTTAGCATTGCGAAAAAAGTGCGGAAAACCAACTGTGACAGACAAACAGATGGATGGACGGAGGCAAGGACAGATGGAGTGCAAACCTATAGTCCCCGGTTTTACCGGTAGGGACTAATACCAAGGCGATGTGTCAGGCGGTGCATGTGACGAGCATGCACGGTCGGGCTTCTGTATGTACAGAGATCTGACAGCTGTTAGGGGCAGGTTTATTGATAATTCTCTGTATAATTGTGTTCAATGGTGGTTGTAACTAACCCATACCACTTCCTTACTGTCAATGGTGGCTGTAACTTACCCGTACCTCTTCCATATGGTCAACGGTGGTTATAACTAACCCTTAACTCTTCCTTACAATCAATAGTGTTTGTAACTAACCCTTACCTCTTCCATGTGGTCAATGGTGGTTGTAACTAGATGAAGAATATTATCACACATCAACCTCAAGTCATCATTGGTTACGTTCTCAGGATCGGGTGATTTCTTGCACTAAAAATTAAACAGCAATTCAATGAAGCAGTCAATGATAAACTACTGCAAACAGTATTCAAAGTCCTGCAATTTACGAGGACCAGGGCCTGCTCAAGGGCATTTATGGTTGAAGGATTGTGAAAATTCAATTGGGCAATGTCTTACAATGAACAGAGTTAATCTTACAATGAAAAAAGTTAATCTTACAATGAACAAAGTTAAAGGGAAACACAAGACCCTCTATACTGCTTTGTTTAAAATGAATCTACAGACAACAATGTTTTCAAAAATATAATTGTAAGCTCTGTGCTCAAATTAGAAATATATATCTTCGTTATTTGAATATGTGATACATTATTAGTTAAATTTTTATCCTCGAATGATAGGTGAATAGAAATCGACGAAAAAATAGCCGAACCCGGACATTTTGGTTAACAGACAAATTTTATTGCCAAGCAAATCTTATGACTGTCTCGTGTACACACAAGAAAGTCTCCCAAATTCTCCCTTGGGGAAACCTGTTTTTTAAACCCTTTGAACATGACCAACCAAATACCAGAAAATTTACCACTCAAAATGTATTCTGCTAAATATCGTGAAATCACCCTTACTATCAGTCAGTGCTGTCTACATAAGAACAGATCATGTGTCTTGTAAACATAATTATAAAAGTAATAATATAAAATAAACTTTATACAGTCAAACCTGTCTATAACAGCTACCTGTCTTAATAAAAGCAAGCACTAATGCCTTATAAATACCACACGCATCGATGTAAAAAAGATTTAAGCACATAAATAACACACGCATCGATGTAGAAAGATTTAAGCACCCGCAACGTTGATACTAGATGCTAAATGATTGGCAAAAATATGCCTGACCAAAATATGGCATTTTATGCAATAATATATAGACCAGGGTAAATTTAGAGTCGTCATTAAAGTAAATCAAAAGCGGTTTTTATATTGTGTGATTTAACAATTTAAGTCAATCGATTTTTCAATTGCGTTATCTAAGAATCGAGGTCAATTTTACTTTACTTTCCATTTCAGCAAGTTGAAATGCTGGCTGAACCTCAGCAAAAAGAATTGTGTCGTTTGTAGTGAGTTTAGCGATAGCAAATGTAGAAAGGTCAGTCAAAAAGGCCTTACATCATTGATTAATGCATCCAAACTACGGGGAGATGACATTCACTTGCAACTGTCTTACTCTAGTGAACACTATGTGCATGATAAATGTTATAAGCGTTACATATTATCTAAAAATATTTCAAAAGCGCAAAATGAAGAGCGAGACAATGAAGGCTCATGCCCATCTACCCCTATACTGCGATCAGAATCTACCCCATATGATTATCATACTCATTGTTTAATATGTTCCAAGGAACTAGACTTTGATGCTGTCCGACGTCACCCTGAACGATGTTCCCAAATAAGCAGTATTGAGTATATTGGTAAGACTAAGAATAGTATTCTTCAGGAGAGCTTGCTGGGTACTTGTGAGAAAAGAAATGACCCAATTGCAGATAATGTCAAAGCAAGAATTAATTTCGCAGGCGATCTCTGTGCTGTGGCAAACAAATACCATCGACAATGCATGCCATGTGATGCTTCATATAGCAATACACGGAACCTTGATGCAATAAATAATGAGGCATTCACCCAACTGTGCAATTGGCTTATTGAGCCAGAACAGAATCAGAACCAGCATACATTGAGAGATCTCCGCTTATAATTTACTAATTTCTTGTCAAATGATGTACCCGCATACAGCATAAAACAATACAATGACCGCTTCTTGAGCACTTTGGAAACAATGTGACAATATGTCGTGCTGAAGGCAAGATAACCCTGGTTACATTGACTGGTACAGCCTCATCTCTCATCCATGAAGCATATGCAGCATCAACAAGTGGTCAAAATGATGAGAATGAACGACATTTGAAACTTGCTGGGTCTATGGCTAAGCAAAGTATAAAAGAGATGGAGCAATTAACAGATGTGTATCCAGATCCTTCAAGCCTTAAAAAGCTTGAGTTCGAGGTACCTCATAACCTGAAACATCTCATTTCATCTATCTATTCTGAACCTCGTATTGATTCGGCTAAGCTGAAAAATAAACTGATGATGGAGTCCGTTTGCCATGTTATTATGCAAGCAGCTGGAAAACAGTCTTATATATCACCACTGTTGTTATCGATTGATTATCCATCAATCGACCAGATCCCGGGTGATCATTGATGTGCTTTCATCGCTCAGGCTCAGTGCCTCCTGTGACCAAGTGATTGCATTTCAGCAATGTGCAGTTGAAAGCACGTCTGTTGAAAAACTGTGTCCTGGTATTGTCAGGATTCTGTCAATGGGTAGCTGACAACTTTGATTATAATGAGGATACCATTTCCGGGTACGATACAACCCATGTGATGGGAATAATTGCCTGTCAAACAATGACTTCTGCTGAACGCAGAGTAAACTCGGTGAAGGCAATTTGCTGTAAAAATATGACTACTAATGAAATCAAACAAGCTGATGATTTTGGAGTTTTCATACAGCCATACAAATGTCCTGTTAAATCATTAATGGAAGATGTAATGATCAAGGCAATTAAGCCTATCAGCTTATCTCTTGATATATATATATATATATATATATATATATATATATATATATATATATATATATATATATATATCAGATTAGACATGTTGTGGCTTTACTCTAGCCTCCTTATACCTCAATCACCAAATTAGCAAGGCTTTATGTCTGACATAATTACAGGTGATGATTTTCACCTTACAGCGGTAGTTTACAACCCCATGATACCACTCAATCCAGGCACAAATGAATCTGTCTACAGTACAATGACGTAGGTGCAGTCCCAAGCTATAAAAGCAGGAATGTGTTGCGGAACCATAACCTTTGATCAGCCATTGTACTTAAAAGCTTACAAAATTAAGCAGGATAATTACCCACAGTTTGTAAATATGTATATACGTTTGGGTGGTTTCTACCAACTGATGTTTTCTCGGCGCCGGCTGTAAGATCATGGAGGGAAGTGGACTACATGATCTGTGGGCAACTGTCTATGCTAGAAACTCCATACCAAGAATGATGGAGGGAAAATCCTACACAAAGACACTGAGAGCATGTCTCCTAACAGATGCTGCATTGCATATTTTATTAATCCCACAAAAAAAAAATTTGTTTCTGTCAACACATTCGATGATACATATGATGAACCTTCATTCACAGAGTTGCAAGATGATGAACATGATATAGATGCAGCAACTGATGTAGAAACCACTGCCATGCATTCTGAAAGTCAACACGATATGTTAACAGATGACATGTGGTCAGAGCTACACAATGTTTCTGTCAACACATTCGATGATACATATGATGAACCTTCATTCACAGAGTTGCAAGATGATGAACATGATATAGATGCAGCAACTGATGTAGAAACCACTGCCATGCATTCTGAAAGTCAACACGATATGTTAACAGATGACATGTGGTCAGAGCTACACAATGTGTCTGTCAACACATTCGATGATACATATGATGAACCTTCATTCACAGAGTTGCAAGATGATGAACATGATATAGACACAGCAACTGATGTAGAAACAACTACCATGCATTCTGAAAGTCAACATGATATGTCACCAGATGACATGTGATCAGAGCTGGTGATTTTGGGGTTTTCATGCAACAAATGATGTTTGCAACAATGAACATTTGCAGGATTTATGCAAGCAAGTGTGTGACTTGAGGAAATGCGTAGAAAAATCAAGAACAGGGAAATTGTGGTCGCTATTCATGGACTTTGTTGCTACTGTGAGATTGTTCATCAGGGCTGAGCGTACTGGGAACTGGGGGATTCATTTAAAAGCCACACAAGAAATGCTGCCATTGTTCACTGCTGCTGGACACAACAATTACACAAAGTGTTGCCACCTTTACCGTCAGGATTCTCAAGAGCTATGCACGTGCCTGGAGGAACCCATACAAGAAGGCCAGTTTATGGTATGCAGAAATGAAAAGCTGTATTGGAGTGGTACATGGTCTGATATGACAATTGAGCAGTGCCTAATGAGAGCTGGAAAGACACAAGGTGGGCTGATAAACATAACACACAAGGATTCTGCTAGAACTAAATGGCTTCTTACCGCACATGTTATTGCGCAGTACACGCATGATCTCAGATCACTGACTGAAACAATCAGTGGGACATGGTCAGAACAGCACAGAGAATTCACCCCGCAAGCATGAGGCACGATCTAGAAGACTTGAAGAAGTTCACGTCATTTCTCAGGGAACACAATCCTTTCACAATTGATGATCAGCAACTCGGAAATATCGCAACAGGACTGATTACTGACCATCGTGTTACTGTTGACGATGCCATTAACATTGGCCAGAGGATTCATGAGAAGTTGAATGAAGAGATTGGTGACATTACACTGAAGAAGGCAGATCAGGCTGTGACATTCGCTGTCATGCGAAAGGAAAATTGGAAATGAGGATGTCCATATGCCTTCTCAAGAGCTTTACCATCGGTTAATCTCCACTGCCTATGTTTCTGGATCTCCAGACCAAAGTGTATCTCAATTGGCAAGGCACATAGTTCAACTGGATCCTGCGATTGTACACCAAGAGGTTTTAGAGCCAGCAGCAAGAGTATATGATGGATGTGCTCTTTTGCATCAGGTACCATGACCAAAGGTTGGTACAATGGAGCATGTATGCAAAGTATTCGTGCCTGAGGTAATACGTGACAGAAGAGTTGGAGTGCCAATATGGGTGATGTTTCACAGTTATGATACCGCAATAACCAAAGATCAAGAGCAGAAGTGACGCTGGCTTCACCAAGTAGCTGTCCCTGACGTGGCTGTCCAAGACAACACACCTGTTCCAGGAGACAAAGCTACGTTTCTGTCAAACACATATAATAAGAGCAACATAAAGCTACTCGCAAATCATTTAACAGATGCTGATATAGGAGTGGAGCATGCAGAAGCTGAAGCTGATGTGGTGATTGTGAGGAAGGCATTAGCAATGTCACAAATACCAATAACAACAATAGTTGTTGCTGATGATACAGACATTGTAATACTACTTCTCTATCATGCAAGCAGTTCTGCTGATATTCTCCTACAGATTAGACAACAAAAATATGCATCAAGGTGGCAAAAGCGAAGCTAGGTAGAGAATTGTTGATGTGTCTCTCATTTGTCCATGGTATGTCTGGATGTGATACAACTTCGGCTTTATATGGCATGGGCAAAATAAAACAACTCAAGCTGCTTCAATCAGCAGAAAAGTTGCGAAAAGACGTGCTTGTATTCGGTGACCCATCCACACCAAAGGAGGACACAACAGTTATCGGGGAAGCATTCATTAAATCTTTGTACAATGGTGTGTCAAGTCATAGGTTAGACAATCTCAGCTACCTGACTGCAATCTCTCCTAAACATGTACCGGTTGAACGTATGCCACCCATAAGTAGAGCAGCTTACTTCCATAGTCTTTGGGTACATCACCAAGTTAAGTACATGGTGTCACCTAAAGACTGTCTTGGACAAGGAAGAATATGGGTATAAAGTAGAAAATGGATCAGTAACACAATTATCACTGACACGGATCCAGCACACTTAGAACTACTTCGGGATATCCGGTGCCAGTGCACTAGCTCTACCCGTCTGTGTTCATCGTGTAGCTGTTTTAAGAAAGGCATTGCATGCAGTATCCATTGTAAATGTGAAGGCCACTGCCAAAACAGCTCGAAATATGAAGATGCAACTACATAAGCAATGTAACGTCGGATGCTCTACCTTAACGTTTAGGCTTATTATATTGGGTTTTCTTAAGAATAACTCATAAGCATTGCATGGAATTTACAGCTTATTATCGGGTTCTAATTATTTTTTAATAATTACATGTAAGAAAATTGTGCGTTCTTTATTTAAATGACATTTTATATGGCTCCTACCCATCGTTTTGGCGGCCATTTTGAAATTACCATAAAAACACATTTCCCCATGCGGGAATTTCGGAGACTTTTTCTGGCAGCTATTTTGGTTCATACTCAAGTGATTAAAAAAAATGTTTTTATGTTAATTAAAATGTCTGGGTTCATATCAATTTCTATCCACCTATGAGGCATATGACGTCATATGTTGAACGTTTTTCTCGCTGTCATCCAACGCTATCGTAATAAAATTGCGAATTGCATTTTATATATAAAGGGTTTCTCTTCAGCGGTGTTAGGAATATATAAGCTATATTTGCGGAAATGTTGAAGACTATATAATAACAGTCCTTTGTCTGATTTCTCTGATGTGTCGATTTTGACATCAAGTTTTGATCTTGAGATAAATGAATGACACAATAGTATAGGTATATCAGTACAGTTGCACTTTTGACACAACACTCACTGAGAGGTTAAACAGTTCTTACATACATCCCAATACATCTTTAGGTACTTATGTTTTCATATTAGCCTCAAAACATCCTGAAATATTGTAATATTCATGTAATTAACAGACATCTTCATAGAAAATGGCCATCTTAAGGTTTGGCAACTAATGTATGAAAATAACAAATACATTCCATAAATTTGTGATAATGTGATGAACGTCTTAATCTCTTCAATCGGCACATACTTAAATGATGTCGATAGCACTATCACCGATAGAGCTATCACCATCCAAATGCATGCACTCCTGTCTTGAGTGTCATTGCCATGGTTCTTGTCAGACATGATTCAACCTATGATGTTATAGGTTTAATTAACATGCAGAAAATTATAGTAACATAGTGTTTTTTAACACCATTTTAATCGGATTTATATATAAATGTTGCAGGAAATCTTTACACAGCAGCTTAAATATGGGCTCTATGATAGAACTGTGTGGTTTATGCAAACGATGGTGACTTTCTTGTTTTCCCATTTAAGCTTACAATGAGAGTTAACTCATAGCTCTAAAGGGAGGCAACTCTGGTGTATATATTGCTCTCAAGTGACGTAACTCTGGTGAAGGTAGCTCTCAAAGAGGTAACTATGGTGAATATAGCTTTCAAGGGAGGTAACTTTAGTGAATATATCTCTTGTAGCATATTGATATGCATTCAATGGCTCCATGGCAAAATTTTAACTGTCTGTTTCCCATTTCTCTCCATTTCAATGCTGTTGTCATTATATAGCCTTCCATGCGCCTGGATGTGTAAGGGTTGGTCCAGTAACCACCACAGTGAAATGGGAGTCAGTCAGTATCACTTGACCACACATTGGCTTCTAATTGGTTACTAATACCGGGAGCTTCATTTAATTGATCACTGATATACTCAGGCTAATATGCCGACTTAACCCATGAAGTGGGTACCACCAAAAGGCTGACACTGCAAGAAGGCAGGGTTGATTCAGAAGATCCTGGTGGTTAATAGAGGAGTGACTAATAGAATCATGCAAACCTGCAATCTGAACTTCTTTAGAACAAGAGGACGGGGGGGGGGGGGGGGGGGAGGAGGAGGATGATACACATACACGAGCACGCTCTTCCAGGACTGAGACAGAGCATCCACAGCTAACACATGGACATGGGGGGAGGGGGGGGGGGGGGGGGGGGGGGCAGAAAGTTATTGCTTATCTTCAGTCTAATTGAGTTCACTGATAACTGATGTTTCTGGCTTAAATTGGGAGCATCAGAAACATGGGCCCTGTTTGAAAGCTTCTAGCTTCCTGGTTAGCACTGTCTACAAAGTGGTTTAAATCTGTCCGTGGTTGGACTTACTCATGCTTTGATTGATTGGATTTGCTTCTTGCGGTTCTTCTAGGAGACTGTCAGGTGATGTTGATGGGCAGTCTATTTTCTATTTTCTTCAATCAGCTCTTCCCTGGTAAATAATGCAATTTTCAATCCATGTCTGAGATAAATGTTGTCATCCCGTCGGAGATTGGGTTTTCAGATAGCCCGAGTATCTTGTTTAGTTATTCTTATAGCTGTTTTTATCTTCAAAAGTTGATTACTTTGTTGGATTGGGCATTTAGTGGTGATATTTCTCTCAAGTTGGATGGGTATGTTCCATGTGTGGATTGTAGCACGAATAAACCAGACAGGTGCGGACCGTCCCAGCTAAGCTGGGCGTGGGACGGCCATTCAGGATTCGCTCCAAGCTCGCACCATGAGCAGGATAGTACGCGTATATAAGCCATATGAGAGAGGTTTTCGTTAAAAAATGGCTAAGTCCGTAAGAACGTGTAGCGCGCATGCACACGCGTCAGAGCTTCCCTCGCAACACGTGTCAGGATTGGGAGAGTGTATGCTTATAGTGTATGGAGTTGGTACTCGTGATTTTATCAAATCGCACCGTTCTCGTCATTCTTGGTACCGATCAGGACCAGAATGAAACGAGGATTTCAGAACTGCTTACTTTATTAAAATCGGACCAGAAATGGCCAAGTTATCATTAAAACTCCCGTTTAAATTATTTTCAAAATATTGCTTTTGATGTCGTAATCGCGTGTATGCATTAACTGAATGAGGAATGTGCTGTCTACGTGATAGCAACGTGACCACTTCTAGCTGCATGCTGATTGGCTACTGCTCACCCACTGATTGGCTGGAGAGCCTGCCTCTGACGTCATGAGTAGTACAAAAGGGACGAAAAAACGAAGATCGTGAGCATCGTTGGCATGGAAGCCAACCCGTCAACAAGACTGCTGGACCAGCAGACGTGGGAGAACTGCTAACTGACTGCGGTACATACATCACAGCAGTGCCATTCGGATTTGAGATCTCCTGCACCGGTGAGCAGTCTTAAAGACATCCGCGATACAGAATTCTGGAAGCTCCCGGACGGCCATCCGGGGGCAATAAACTAATATAAGAACTCCCTTTCTGGAACTTTCCTAGAGGAGTTTCCTGCGGATGGGCCTTGCGGGCCCAATATGATTCTACAGAATGTAGAGCTGATGGTGATTCTTGGTGAATAACTCGCCGGATCTTCCGACCACGCTGAAAAGTGGATTCAAACTTCTGTGCTGCATGTCGTGTGTGATAATTAACTTTTAGACTTTGCTTGGTGCGCCGCAAGAGCTATGCGACGTACCCCACACTGTGTACTCAGTTATTGTACATGCATAATCATAACAGTAGCCCTCTCTGTTAATGGGCAACTTTCAAACTGCCCTCACAGGGCGGAAACTTTACAACAACTGTTTTAATCATGCATCAGTTAAATTGACTATCTAGTGGACATCTTATTACCCGTTCTTCTTCACCGTCTTGAGAGTGTGCCGCATCAACTGTCTGCCTGCGGAAGTCTGCCTGCGGAAATCTTTCCTGCAGTCAAGATCGTGCCATCTTACACTATTTCATATTAGTGTCTCAATTTCAGTGACTTATGAACTCTTACCATACCGATGACCAATAGGTACTCAAATAGCTATACTATTGTACATTTTATTATTTCCGTAACAGGCACTGATGACTAATAGGTGCCTTTCTGGTCTTAAGACCGCATTTTTATACTTTCTGTTTTATACTGTAAATATTATCTTTATTTTCTGTGGGTGCTCTCAACTAACAGCACCGTAAGGTCCTATGACCTGTGATATATTGTTAGCATTGTATTAGTTAGTTGTGTATATGGCAAGTAGCAATCCTAGTTAATATGTTTTGTTTATTTATAAAAACTCTAGGACACAGTACGCTAGGTAATACTATACAGGAACATTACATATCCACATCACTATATTCCTCCAGCATCAATTTTACACCGAGGTCACTGATCATGCTCTAATTGCTCGAGATGTTATAATCATTACGTCATAAATGATTCGATATAGTCCATCTTTAACGTTTAATATTCCGACACATTGTACGAATTGTATGTCTTTACTATTTAATAAAAATTATGTCAAATATTTTGAAACTAATTTGAGTGGGTATATCAGCAACAACACCCAGTCAAATTAGTTTTAAAATATTCAACAGCTTACATGTATAGTTTTCTGGAAATTGATAGTCACAGAGTTCAGAGATTGATCTAACTCAACATGAGTTAGGTGTGGGTGGAGCTTGGATAGAGATGGGTGGGGCATGGCTAAAACTGGAATTGGTTCATTAGAGAATCATGCACTGAAATACTCCAACACAATCTTGACAGCGTGGAGGCAACGCCATCCACAACAAATGTAAAGAATTTTGCATTCCTCGTCTGGATCCTACTGGAACCAATCACGCTGATTGGTAACTCTATTCTACCTGTGTTAACAGTATAAAATGTTTTGATTGATTTAAATAAGCTTTTTAATACTGAAACAAACATGTCAGTCGGATCGGATTTTGCTCATTGTTTCAGCTTGCATTTTCATTGAACTGCGAGTTTGATCCAATTAGCAGGATTTCATTGCGATTCTCCTTACGTACATGTAAGAGGGACATTCTTCTTCTTCATTGTTTATATGTCACATTTGAAGAAATTAACATCAGTAGTGTATGATGGCGAAGCTGCAGATATCTTTAAAATTGAAAGAGCTTACTTGTGGGTCTAGGGGCAATGACAAAAGCTTACTTGTGGGTCTGGTGGCAGTGAACACTGACGGACGATGAACTCAACCATCACATGACCACCCTCTAGATCCAGATATTCATGATGTGCCATCGCTATAACGACCTGGGCAAACATCTTTTTCACCTGAAAGATGAAACAAGCAAATGATATTAATCAAATACCTTTCATAAAGACCAGCTGCTTGGGGGGGGGCAATAAGACGGGTGTACCCTCCTTAGGCTTCACTCATATAGCACCGATGATGACCTTTAGCAACATTAAGAAATCATATCATGTACCATGTCTGCATATAGAGTAATATATTGTACCATGTATGCATATAATGCATATATATCATATAGAGTAGGGGTGCATGATTTTTTGATATTCCAATATAATACATTGATATATCACAATGCAATATATTGTGATTTTCTATGATACGAACTGAAAAATATAGAAAAATCATTAAAAAAATTAAAATTGCGATTAATGATATTACACTAAAATGCTTGAAACGAATCTAGGCTGCAAATCTTTGCAAAATACATTAGAATTGGAGCTTTGTATGACATATTACAAATATGAATATTATCAGGAAATTGTTTTTATGTGACTACTGTTCTGCCGTATAGGGCCCATATATTGTTTGAGAAAAAAGGGAGGGGGGCGGTGGGGGGTTGGGGAGGGGGGAGAAATTGGATGTGTGGGGGAATTTTTTGGGAGGGTGGGGAGATTGGAGTGGGTGGTGGGGTACTTAGGGTAGGGGTGGGGGTGTTTCAGTGTGTTTTTTGTAAAGTAAGATCAGACTGACGTGAACTTTGTGTCAGACTTATAGCGTTTCATCCAGCCGTAGGGATATAGAAGGGCGCATGTCCCTTTATTTCCCCAGGTTCGTGGGGATATTTTTGGGATTTTTTTTTTTCTTGTGCCCAATATGTGTTTATGGGCAGTGAGGGTGACACGAACAAGAACAAGGTATACAATAATCTGTATTGAAAATGAGCGATTCGGTACATACACCCTTTTGTGAGGGATATGACACATAAATATTTGTTATGAAGATATAAGTGAGAAGAATGAGGCGAAAAAGATAGTATAAAATTAGCACAGGTGAGTAACACAATAATAAGAAGTTTTTGTAATCCTCCGTTACATGGAGCGCGTGTGTATCCATGTGGTGCATTATCTTTTTCAGTGACCTGGATTCTTGGCGTCCTCCAGTTTAAAGACTAGATAGCACTGGAGGTAGTCTGTGTTAAAAATCTGGAGGTCCTTGGTGACGCGCAGCGATTCTTTTACCACGTTGTTGGCTTTAATAGTCTCAAGGATGGAGATGCCCGAGGTTTTACTTGCTGAAGCCACCTTGGGTTGGTGACTGGTAACTGGAACGTGAAGTGAAGATGGGATTCTTCCTCCGAGCTGTCGGAGATTGGTGAATATTGGCCGAAAAGTTCCATTCTTATTTCGCTTGTCGTTTTGCTGATGATGTTTCCTGTTGTTGTTATAGTGTTTGTACTTGTTCTAGGATTTGTATCGAGATCATTAAAAAAGTGGTACGCTTAAACCAAACTCTCCTAGTCACCATGGATGTCACCTCTCTTTACACCAACATCCCAAACAGAGAAGGTATCCACACAGTGGCAGTGTTTTAAAACACTTTCCTCAATCTATCAGAGGACTCTGCAACCTCAAACTGGTGTTAGAATGCAATAGCTTCAAGTTCAATGGAGAACACTACCTCCAAATAGGAGGGACAGCAATGGGCAGCAAAGCAGCATGCACCTATGCATGCATCTTTATGAGCGTCCTAGAAAAATGCCTACTACAGGAGGCACCATCATCACCAGCACTCTATGTTAGATACATAGACAACATCTTTATGACATGGGAACATGGACATACCAACCTCCTAGAATTTGTCTCCCGTATGAACACCTCCCACCACAGTATCAAATTCACAATGGAATCATCAAACCATCACGTCTCCTTCCCGGACACCATAGTCCAGATCTCACCAACTAAAAACATCACGTTCAACCTGCATACCAAACCCACAGACACGCATGGATACCTCCATTATGATTCTGCACACCCAAACTCATGCAAAGATGCCAGCCCATATGGGCAGTTCCTTAGACTAAGGAGAATGAATATGCTCATCAACCGAAGATTTCGAGAAAAACAGCATCACAATGCAAAACCATTATACCACCAGAGGTTACCCTTTAAAAATGCTACAAAAAGCTTGCCAAATGGCCCGTTCGAAGGAGCGACATTCCCTGATCAACCCCACTCCAAAGCATCCAACACAAATCGGAGACAAATCTTTGTTTGCGAATTCAACCGTACAGGGATGATGTTAAAAGATACAATTGTCAAATATTGGCTGATACTACAGGACATTGAGCTCTGCAGACTGGCCTTCCCAGACACACCATTGTTTGGCTTCAAAAAGAACAAAACAACTAAAGACACCATAGTCAGGGTGAAACGATCAGACCCAGACCACAACAACACAGATATCCACCGCAACCCCCTCCTCCCATGTGAAACCAAGAAACATCAACGCTCTTTTAATAGAAGGGAGAGATAATTACATCAATGCTCTCTATACTAATGCGCAAGTATCATAGGACATTGAAAGAATGTGTTTCACAAACATGAAAGATACGACACACCAGTATCACGCCATTTCAATAGACCCGAGCATCACAGAAATTACCTGCAATACAGGATCATACAAATCCTATCATCGGATCCAACGGACCCAAAATCAACGCTCTGGAGGAAGCAAAAGGAATGCCATTGGGTCCACCAACTCCACACAATGGAACCAATAGAAATCAACTTAGCAGTGTAGGAACTATTTTTTTAATGTCCCAGGCGCCCCCCTGGTACATTTCATGTGGTTTTTACTGTATTTGAATAGTATATTTAATTTGCCTTAGTCTTCTTTAAACAAGCTATCTATTACATTTGAAATCCTCAAAGGCAAATTATGCCATTGCTAGCACTGACACATATCACTCTGATGTCATATTCACATCAAAATGCTTGAAAAAAAATGAGTGATTTTGTTTATTTCACATGAAGAGTATACTTACCACCCTGATACTCTATGATATACCCAGAATTCGTAAGTGAATTCAGCGGGAGAGAGGCGAGTTCAGAAGACCGGCTCGTCCCTGGAAGAGTAATCTCATTTGCTTTTGGAGCACAAACATCTGAAATTGTGTATGAAAACACAACCAGGAAATGACTCTTGACATCGGCTAACATGACTGATGTTGAGAGTAATACCCATTTAAAATGAGCTCCCCACCCTCTTTTGTAAAAAGGGGAGTGATGACCTTAATGTCCTACACATTCTCTATGTACTCATGCTAAAGTACTATAAGACATCTGACGAAAACTTATTTCGTATCCTCTGATGGAATGACATAAAAACACGAACCATCACCATATTAGTAATAAGAAAAAACATGGCAAAAATTAACCATCACCAAATATATGGCTGACCTATTTTGACAAAATTCCCTTTTCACTGCTGGCGATGAGAGGTACAGTACGGAGTAGCGGGGAAATCCCTTACTTAAATGCACTGTGTGAGTCTTAGGCCTTATGAGTACTATTTACAAATATTTACAGATTAGCATTTATGTAAAATCGATAAGTCAAGTGGATTAGACATGTCATGGAGATAATGGTCCATAAAACTTTTATGTAAAATGTTTATGTAAGGCAAATGGATTAGACGTGTCACGGAGATAATGGTCGGTAAAACTATGCTACTGTGCTACTGACATAATGTCATCCACGGGCACTCCGTTAAACAGAGCCGTGGATGTCACTACGCCATGGTCACTGTGAGCCTTGGCCATGTCAACTTGTTTACCCATGGAGAATATATGGCTGAATAAAATTTGAGTAAGGCCACCCGTGGAATGACTGCTTCCAGAGAAACCATCAACCCCATCATTCTCAAGTACACCCATGCCAGGACATAGCGACTGTTGCACACTGACTGTATGACTGAGATGAGTACTTTTACTCTCCCCTGAGATGGATAAACATACCCTATCTCTAGATCGAAGCACATGCCCAGGTAAACAAACTTCTGGGATGGAGTCAGCTCTGATTTTTGAAAGTTGATTATCCAGCCTAGATATGTAAGTTTTCAAAACTATCTCCAGATTTGCTGATAGACTTTCTTGATTATGTGCTTTTAACAGCCAATTGTCTATGTATGTGTGGACTGTTATGTGTCTCCTGCGGAGTTATGCCATCATAGCTAGGACCACTCGAGTGAATACCCGAGGAGCTGTCGAAATACCACATGGGAGAACCCTGAATTCCCATTGGCGGCCCTGAAATGCGAATCTCAGGAACCAGCCGAAAGCTCTTCGCAATGGGAATGTGAAAATAAGCATCCTTTAGATCTATTGATGCTGTCCACATTCCCTTCCTTAATCCTGCTACACCATTCTTACAGTTTCCATCTTGAAACTTGGTGTGAGGAAATACCACATGGGAGAACCCTGAATTCCCATTGGCGGCCCTGAAATGCGAATCTCAGGAACCAGCCGAAAGCTCTTCGCAATGGGAATGTGAAAATAAGCATCCTTTAGATCTATTGATGCTGTCCACTTTCCCTTCCTCAATCCTGCTACACCATTCTTACAGTTTCCATCTTGAAACTTGGTGTGAGGATAAACCTGTTGAGAGGTTTGAGGTTGAGAATTGATCTCCACCCTCCAGTAGTTTTTGTCACTAGGAACACGGTTGAATAGTAACCGAGACAGATTTGTGCAGGTTGAATTGCTTGGTTTTTCTATGAGCGTTTGAAATTCTTCCTCTATACACAACCGCTGATCTGGATCTCATGGATTTTGAGCCCAGATCGGAACCAGACAGGCATGATGGTTGACTTGATATCCAGTGCCCCCAAAACAGGTTGTGAATGCCGGGGTGGTAGTGAGGATGAGCACTTACTACTTACAAAATGCTCCAATGGTATGCGTCATACATAGCCTCTGGCAACTGAGCTCCTACTACTGGCCTTCCCGTTGACAGGGATGTTTTAACTAACAGCAGAAGTGCGAATGGCGAATATCTGGTGCCATAAATCCAGATTGCTCTGGGTAGATGGGGCTCATCAGCCTGGCAAGGCAGCCTGTCTAGGAGAAGGAAAACTCTGACTTCAAACCTGGGTAGATGGAACTCGTTAGCCTTGGCAGGCAGTCCATCTAAGGGTGAGGTAACCCTGATAGAAACCTCGAGTGCTGAAGATGGAGGTATCGGGCAGCACGGCGCACTCTAACAGACCACGATACCACACACACTACACATATGACTACACCAGCACACAACAATAACGTGCTCGCCCTGTGAAGTCCCGCCAGGCAGGTGCAGTGCCGGGATCCGAGCCTCGACGGATCCCACGCTCAGCTACTGGAGGTCCTTCCCCTTTGCCTCGAGGAGCCAGGAGGAGTGAGAAGAGAGATACTGGCTCAACCAAATAGAAACAACAAAGATTCACAATTATGCATTGGAATGCAGAGGGTGTCTTCAACAAGAAAACTGAACTAGAGCATGTGCTCCATGAACGAAACGTAAACGTATGCTGCATCCAAGAGACGCATCTGACAAAGGACAAATCCTTCAAAGTCAGAGGATATCAATGCTTCAGGTCTGATTGCAGTGAGAAACATAAAGGAGGTATTTTAACTCTAGTCAGGAAAAACACCAATGCATGTCAGATATCACTACACATGAAAGGTGCTGAGTATCCAGGTGTCAATATCAAATCAGCTTCAGTGGACCTGAACATAGTAAACTATTACTGTCCAAATGACCAACCATTTTCCCTCGATACTGTTGATGTGTCAAATAGTCGTTTTATAGCCGTTGGTGATTTCAAGTCATTCACAGAGCTGGGACTATGACCACATGGACTCGCATGGAGAGGAAGTTGAAAACTGGCAGGATGACAAACAACTGATGCTGATCAACAAGCCTGCTGACAAAGCAACTTTTTACTCTAGGCGTTGGCATTCAACCTCCACTCCAGACGTAGCCTTATGTACAGGAGATATGCATAGTCTCATCAACAGAGAAGTTGGGGAGCAGTTAGGTGGTAGTGATCATCTCCCAATTTATCTCAGTTTCTGTCCAGCGCCTACAATCACTGATACTCCTTATCCAAGATGAAACTACAAAAAGACTAAATGGCAAACCTTCAAGCACAGAACTAGCTTTCTAACCAAAGATATCCGAGTAGAAGGCCGAAATATCAATAGTGTGGTGAAGGAATTTAACAACTGTGTCCTGAAAGCTGCCCATGAGACTATCCCAAGAGGAGCACGGTGGGAATACAAAGCTTACTGGAGTAATCATCTGCAAGAACTTCAAGATGAGTTGACAAAAGCCAGGGAACAAGCTGAGAATCATCCATCACCAGAGAACCATAATGCACTCCAGAAAGCGCAAGCCAGTTACCTGAAAGGAAAGCTAGAAGCCACCCGCAAGAGCTGGAGAGAGAAAACTGCATCTCTAAACTTTGAAAAAGATGGTAGAAAACTCTGGAAACTTGCGAAACAACTGAATGCTGAAAACACCCGAGGGCAGAAAATAACACTGGAAGAAAATTGGAATATCCTTACTGGGAAGCAGACTGCAAACCACTTTGCTGAAACCTATGCAAAGGAGAGTGACCTCACAGTTGACCCACCCAGCCAAAAGGAAGTGAGAAAAGAACAGAAAGAAGAGAAAGCTAAGCACTACATGGGAACATCTGATCAATATATGACTGAGCCCTTTACTCTTAATGAGATTCATATTTCCATTAAAAAACTCAAGCTTTGGACGTCATCAGGCCCTGATGGAATCTCTAATGAGATGCTTATTCATATGGGGAGCTCTGCAGAAAAGAAGCTACTTGAGATATTCAATGCCAGTTGGGCAGATAGTGCAGTCCCTCAAATTTGGAGAAGCAGTCATGATCCCAGTGCATAAGAAAGGAAAAGATCGGGCTAAGGCCTCAAGCTACCACCGTCCAATTAGTTTGACCAGCTGTGTGGTGAAGACGATGGAAAGAATCGTGAACAAAAGGCTTCATTGGTACCTTAAATCCGAAAAAATCCTTGTGCCGCAACAAGCAGGCTTCAGGCAATTCTATAGTACGGAAGATCAAGCTACATACATTTCTCAAGAGATAGAGGATGCCTTTCAGCAACAGAAACTCATTCTTGCAACATGGATCGATTTACAGAAGGCTTTTGATAAAGTTTGGACTGATGGGTTAATTGTCAAAATGATGGGGAGTGGGATTGAACAGAAGACGCTAGGCTGGCTGAAATCTTACCTTCAGAATTGAAGAGCAAGAGTGGTCGTAGACAACCAGCAAAGTAAGAAAATTCTCCTGAGACATGGAGTTCCGCAGGGAAGAGGTATATCACCAACACTCTTTTTAATTTTCATTAACGATTTGGTGAAAGAGAAGCCAAAAGGAGTAAAGACAGCCCTCTATGCTGATGACCTAGTGATGTGGTGCACTGATGAACACGCTTCAACTGCTACATATCGGATGCAGCTAGCTGCTAATAAACATGTAGAGTGGGCAGAAAAATTGTGTGTTAAAATCAACAAGGAAAAATCATCCACAACTCTATTCACACTCTCATGCAAGCAAAATGCAGGAACCATAAAGTTAGGAGACTCTCCACTAATAAATGATGATGAACCCACATATCTTCGTGTCACATTTGACAAACACCTCACCTGGAAACCCGACATCACAAAAGCTGAAACAAGAGCCAGGCAAAAACTAGCTATTTTGCGAAAACTTGCAAGTACTAACTGGGGTGCGAATGAGACCATCTTGAAGACTGTTTACGTAGGGACTGTAAGGCCGCACTTGGAATACGGTTCAGCAGCATGGTCAAGTATGACAAAGACAAACCAACAGTCTCTACACAAAGTTCAAAATCAGGCACTCCGTCTCATAACTGGGGCAATGTGATCAACTCCAATTAAGAAAATGGAAGAGTACTCAGCAATTCAACCTCTTGATCAGAGATGGGGCACCAAAGTAATGATACAGGCTGCAAAATTTCAATGCCTTTCGAAACATCCAATGCAGCAAAGGATGAATGACCTCACCAAAATTTGCCTGAAACTCAGTAGCTTCCTTCATTAATCAAAGAAGCTTGCTAATAAATACAAGGACATACTACCATCCAGTACACTTCCTTTAGATCATGCAGCACCTCCAGATCTCAGTGACAATGACCGGAAATTTTTTTTTATCAACACAACAGTTCATGGCATACTGCCTGATGATCCTCGGTGTTCAGAAACCAAGAAAACTTTAACACATGCCATGATCGACAAGTCATTCCCCGAAGAGTCCTGGATACATGCTCACACAGATGGATCGGCAACCAATGCAGTGTCAAATGGTGGTTCTGGAGCATTTGTGAAGTATCCAGATAGAAACACTAAAATGGTAGCAATTCCGACAGGAGTACACAGTAACAACTACAGGGCTGAAATTCAAGCACTAATTCAGGCAGCGACCTTAATCAGCAACTCTAGTGATGACTCCCCACAAGTAGTCTTCATTACTGATTCTGTCTGCATTAGAAGCTTTATCCAATGATAAGTTACCTGAACTGCAAGGCATTCTTAATAAGACTGCAGAATGTAGAAGAGTTACCTTACAGTGGGTTCCAGCACACTGCGGTATTCATGGCAATGAGAAGGCAGATCAGCTTGCAAAACAGGGGGCAGCAAAAGACCAACATGTGAATGCTGTCTCATTTGTAGAAAAGAAGAGCATGACTAAATCAATTGCAAGGCCAACAGCAAAAGAAGATGATTATCATTTGCTCACGTGGAGAGAACAGGTGATCATTGTAAGACTTCGTACTGGTCACAACAGATTGAATGACCACATGCACAGGAAGTTAAAGCTAGTATCCACACCAACATGCAGCTGCGGTACAGAAAATCAGACAGCAGAACATATCCTTCAGCGCTGCCCATTATTCCGCAATGTCTGCATGGCCCGAAGAGACCTCTCTTCAGACTAAACTGTACGGCTCTGCTGACCAATTGAGACTCACAGCCCAGTTTATCATTCAGACTGGTCTTCTATTGTAGTAACATGAACGAAAATGAAGAGGATACCCAGTCAGGATGGTAACCGACTGAAAGCCATCGCAAGATTAAGCGGTCCTGAGTAACCTGCTCCCACTCTTGCATGTGGAAGGTCAGGCGACCTCCCACAGGTCGACCTAAGGATTGAGGTGGACCCGAGAAATGCAAGAGCTGCCATGTCTCTAGTGGCTGTCTTAGCAGCACCGGTGTGACCCATTAGGATCGACTCCCACAACCAGAACCCAGCACTCCTCTGCCAGTGCCACGCGCACCCCGGTACGCGGGCTGCCTGGTGGGCTGCACTCCCCCAACTGGCTTACGCTGGCGTTGCCGTCGCCGACACTGCGTTGGTGGTTGGCCTCTGACAAGCACACCACCACCTCTAGCCTGCTGAGGGTGGAAGGTAGGGGGAGCGCTGCATGAACGAGCTCCCTCCGGAGCACCTTGAACTGCTCACGCAGCACCTCTCTGGTTATTAACCAGGTTTACGGTTTGTTGGAGGTGCAGGCATCCTTCACCTCCAAACAACCCTGGACCTGACATTGGCGTCCGAAGAAGCCGATTGTACAGCTTGTTCAGGTTAATGCAGTCCTGGATGGCTCTCTGGACTGTAAGAGGAGATGGTTGGCATGCCACGGATACTGCTACTAAGCCCTGTAGCAGCTGGGAAACGTGTGAAAGAGCTGAAATGGCTCCTCTCATAGTTTCCTCTGTGTCACGCAGCACAGAATTTGCGCTGCGCAAAGCGCTAGCGCAAAAGGGTCCCATGGCAGACTGGGACCCTGGCCGCAGGTCCTCGCACAAAGCCGCACGGTCATCCGTGCCTGGATTTGGTATGATGCCGTACTTCTGATATAAATCACAACTAATTCAGCAGCACCGTGCCACCTCGCAAGGGGCCTTTGCAAGGCGTCCATTGGGTTGAATTGATGTCTCTGCCACAGTGAACATATCCATGATATGCTCCACATACGGGAGATGGCATCGTGCTCGTCACCGGCTTTCCCCCTAACCACAGGCGCTGGTTCCACTGGGAAGCCGGTGGATCCACTTAGAGTTCTGGATTGATGCCTACCAGCAATTGGCAGGCGTCCAGTCAGTCATCCTCAGTGGCCACCTGTGAATGTTCGATGAGCCTAGGACCCTCGTTGTCCTCAACAACATTCACTGGTGGAGTAACAGCTGGACCTGGAGATACTCCTAGATAGCCAGGGAAGACATACAGACCTGCATGGGTCGGCATGCCTTGCACCGGGGCTATTTTAGGAGCCGGATCTATGGCATCATGGGGGCTACAAGCATGACGTCATAGCCCGGGCCTACCGCAACATAACTCTCGGCAAGCCGAGGGATACAATACGGGCGGCAATCGGCTCTGAGCCGGCCTAGCCATTGAGCAGTGAAACCTACTCCCGAAGATGTAGTCCCACGGAAAAGGTCACCCATGTGCCCCATGGGGGGGGGGCATGGCTTTCGCTCACAGGCGAAGCAAGCATCAGTGCCAGACCAGCGGGAGTCATCTCTGGGTCTACATCGAAGAAAACTGGTACCCTAGCAGAACCAGACCCAGAGACGGGAACACTCTATCCAGGAGCAAATGAAGAAGACAATGACAAACTTGAACCGGGAAGCAAGCTGCGAAGCAACTTCGGGACAACATCCGTTGTTGTTTTCTTCATTTCTCCCATCATTTCCAAACGGAAGGCCTCCATGTCTGGCATGGCTGACATAGACACCTTCCTTTTCTTACCACACATCTCCTTATCCACTCGCCCTTTCTCATCAGCCGCCCGGTCCTTTACCTGCTGATTTAGATTCAGGCAGGATAATAGGCTGATCAGGGTATTTCAAACTAATTTTTAGCCAAAAAATTCAGTCTAGGTAGAAGCCTAAGGACGTCCCCTGTAACCGCAAAGTGGTCTGATTCAACTGACAAAGCATGAATTTTGCTCCTTCATCCGACTGCTTGCTCAGAAAAGCCCTCCTTAATTGCAGATTCCTTGACAACATCTATACACTCAGTCAATTGGAACATTGATGGATTGTTGTGCAGGATCTTGCCCTGGAAGATTATGTCACATACCAGAGGCAGAGGAACCGGAATGCAGACCAAAAGGCCATGATCAGATTGGCCAATTCGGCATGATCAGAAAGCACTTGGCACTCACCCTATCTAATTTACTTAAGTTTTTGGAATCAGGATTGCTGTTGGATATGTGTATGCATACATTCTATCCCAGCTGATAGCTAGTGCATCTGTTGCTATAACGCTACCTAGAACTAGGAGCAGAAAGGCTTCAAAATTAAAACATTTTTCAAAAGATAAATTTAGAGAATCCCTCCTGCAGCCTCCCTATCTGATCTGTACCAGAGGATGATAATAGCAATATTTTGAATTGTTATGGTCCATGTTTGGCCATGTGTTAAGTATTCCAGAAGAGACACCAGCCCAGAGAGCATTGGAATTCGCCATACACGGAGCCAGCAAATACAAAGCCAGGAGAGGACGTCATTGCATAAATCTGCTAACCATGCTATGAGGTAACCTTAAGCAAGCAGGACTCGGTACACTCAAGTCAAGAATGAACCTAAGGAAGCTACAGATTTTGGCTGAGGACAGGAGACAGTGGGCAAAAGCGAAGAAGGATTGATTTCAGCCGTAGGATGTTTCTACTACAGTAACTACAGCCGCAGAATACAGTAATCATACATATAAAGTATTTAATAAATTACTATCATTAATCAGTACATGTAGGTTCTTCTTAACGCTAGAATCTGTGTAGAGAAAAAGAAAGCATTTTCACTGAATCTTCAATCTCCAGACATTGACTCCGAGCATAGTCAGTGGCCCAGTTTTATTAAATTGGTATCAGAGCATGATTCCAATCTTAAGTGTTCATATTAAGATCCAAAATCTTCACTATATCTTGCTTTAAGCTTCGCAGGTGAGACAAAAAAAGGTGATACGTTTTGATACGATTATAATAGATCAGCCAATAACAATTCAAAATATTGCTATTATCATCCTCTACCATTTCCTATATGATATATGCAAATCACTTGATTAATTAGGTCACCAGGCATTAAAGAAAATCTAGGATTTATCCTTTTCTTGAGAGAGTTTATACTTACCATAACGAATACTGACGATATATGCTAATATACCTCACTGTCTCAATTATATCAATTATACACAGATTAAAAACAAACCTACCCCAAGTGGGCAGGTAACATAGCTGTCAAACACGGAACATGCACAATCCCACCTACAATATTTACAAAGTATTTCTTCAAAATCGCTAAGAGTTATTTGTGTTACATAAATAATAGTCGTTAAAGCTTGTCTCAGTGTCACTGGGCTAGCGACATGTTGTCGTCCACTCCACTGAATATAGACGTGGACGCCACTAAGCCATGGACACTGTCAGCCTTGACCAGTGGTGGATCTGTGGCAAAATTGAATGCATTCCACAATCCATCTGGAAATGTTATCCTTTGATGGCCTGCTGTGGTGTTCAATACATGATAACCATAATGAACTCGGTTCCTTACGGAATTCCTCTGTACATTGTTTATACTGGAGTAATGCTCAGACCGGACAGCAGGCATTTTAATCGGGATCAAATCTTGATAAGGCAGGCAAGATTAGGGGCTGACCGGGATATTTCAAATATCGTATTTTAGCGATAAAATTTATTCTTGGTAGAAGCCTAATATTGCAGTAGAATTAGGGTCAGAAAAATGGCTATCAAGCTAGCTTTGGTGTCGTTCGAAGCAGAATTTATTGGTCTATATCATATCCAAAATCTGCAAAAACCCACTTTTGGGGAAATCTTTCAAAATACATATGAGTGCATACCAGATTTCCGTAATATTTGCAGTGTACCATACACATGGAGGGGTCTCAGCACAAGAAGTTTTGTCAATATGTTTTCTGAAAGTTTATGGAGTATGCTTCCTATCCATTATTTACATACCAGCAATACGAGGGAGGGAGAGAGGGGAGGGGAAAGCGGGAGGGAGGAGGAAAGAGTGGTAGGAGGAGACAGGCAGGCATGGGTTGATCTGGATTAGTTGAGGCTTTCGAAACAATATATGGGCCGAATGCAGTTACTCATATGATAACTGGTCATGCCATAGCTCAGGCCATGCGTGGGAATATATTGGTTAATTCTGCGTTGATGCTAAAGCTAATGCGTCCACTTTTACCAAGTCAGAAATCATCAACTGCTGATAATGATTTGGTTGAAACAGATAATAACAATGATACTGCGGGTAATGTTTCATTTGAAATGGATCCTAAAAGTGATCCCGTTAATAACACTTTTTTCAGACAGATTGTCACAGTGATTTGGTTGAGTCAGATTATAATAGCGAGTCATTTGAGATAGATCCTCAAAGATGTTGGTAAGATTCTAGTTGAGACAGATCGTCATGGTGAAATTGATGGGAATGTGCCATTTGAGATATATCCTAAACGTGAACTGATTTTCACAATAAAACGGGTAATTGTGTAATATTGGAGATAGATCTTGAATGTGAAACTGTTGATAATGTGTCACTTAAAATGTGAGAAGCGGAGCTCGTGATAATAAATAGTATAGATGTTGCAAGTGACAATATTGATAAATTTTTTAATGATGAATTGCCTCTAGTTGACTAGGAATACATACAGTTGTGCGATTTATATGACGGTGTTGTGCAGAAACAAGCCACTATAGAGGATGACTCCGAATCTAAAGCACTGGTGAAATTACAAAAGTGAATGGATAAGCTTAAATGTATGCTTGCAACCAATTCGAGAACTGCTTCAGTACATGGCATACATTGATACACTCAAACTATTTGCAAGAGCTGAAAGTACAGGTGATTGGCATGTACATCTTATTGCAGTCGGCAAGATGATCAGCTTGGCCTGGCCATAATAATTATGCAAAGTCCACTCGTCTGTATCTTCAACTTATGCTTGAATTGCCAAATACCCACACATGGTTTAAGAAAATTTATTAAATTTCTTTTTCACGAGTGAGATGACATACTTACTTCCCTAACACTCTTGATGTACTAGTATATCGGCTCTAAATTCAATAATATTCAGAATTATAAAAAGTTAGGTGCCCCTAATGGGCAGGTGGAAGTACACAGTCATGCACATGTCAGACCCCATCTACTGCGCATACTGGTACTTCCGTTACTAAATATTGGCTGACATAGAAGCAACTATGCAAAAAACCAAAGGCCCAGGCCTCCATGGGGTGGAGAGGCCGGGATCCTGTTAGGGAGGTAAGTGTCATCTCACTCGTGAAAAAGAAATTTGATAAATTTTCTTATTTCACATCATGAGAACATACTTACCTCCCTAACACTCTTGATAAGTCAGAATTTTGAAGTAAATTTGGCAGGAGGGATGCAAGGTCCTGAAAGCCAGTACACCCTCGAAGAGACCGGCTCTTTGAATTTTCAAGAGATTTAAAACATCTGAAACTGTGTCTGAAACACAAACAGGAATAGAATTTTGCATCGGATAATCGATAAGAAATTGATCAAAAGGCACATGTGCTCCCACCGCCTCCCTCTTTCTGAGGAAGGTTAGGCAAAAACTCTGCTCTAAATTACTAGCACATTCTCTAATACTTGATGAAAGTATTACTAGACATTGGAAAAAGAAGAATTGCTTCATTTTCAAAACTCTCTGAAAGAACCACAATTTAGAGACATTAACCATATTAAATAAAAAATATGAGACCATCACCAAGACAAAAAGCAAAATGGTCACATATACTGCCCTCTAATGTCTTGGGTGCGGAAATCATCTCTTCCCCACCACCGGATGAAGCGAATGATACCAGCAATAGTAGGGATTCCCTACAAACAAATGTGATATTTGTAAATAGTAGAGGAGGAAAAGTAATTACAAATATAAACCTCTACATTATTTTCTGAGGACTGAGACGGCGAGCGGGTTAGAAGTGTCACGGAGATCATGGTCGGTAAAACTTGATTCACTGTGCCACTTGGATACTGACATAATGTCTTCAATAGAAACACCATTAAATAATGCCTTGGAAGTTACCACACCATGGATACTATGAGCCTTGTCTATATACTCGATTTCCAGTGGCTGTCTTATGACAGAATTGAATCCATTCTACTATCCATCTGGAAATAGTGTCTCCTGACGCCCTACAATGGGGTTCAATATATGACAACCATAGGGAGCATGCGTCCGTCTGCCAAACCCGAGTTCCTCTTTTGTACTTATTTAAAGAACGGACAGGACACCATGCTTTAGCATCAGGACCATATCTGGTTAGGGCAGGTAAAATAATAGGTTGACCTGGATATTTTAAAGATTAATTCTTAGCCAAGAAATTCAATCTCAGTAGAAGCTTAAGGCCTTCACATGTAACTATATAACGGTCAAGCTCAGCAGACAAGGCATGAATTTAACTTCTGCGTCTGGCTGATGCTGCCGCATCTAAAAATACAGCTTTACGTGTCAATAATTTTACAGAAATAACACTAAGTGGTTCAAAAGGTTTATCACTCAAAACCTGCAGAACCAGAGAAAGACTCCAGGACAGTGTCAGTGGAGGATTTCTCAGTCTGAGATTGCCCATACCTTTGATAAGAGTATTTAGAACACATACTTCATCACTTCCCCTCTTTGCCAAGCAAGGGATAACAGTCATTAATGCCGATTTATATCCAGCAATAGAATTAGGCTTAAGACTATAGGCATCATACAGATGACAGAGAAAATCAGTTATTACCTGAATAGATGCATCCATCGGATTGATACATCTCTTTGAGCACCATTCTGCAAATCTGTTGATTTTATAATTATATGCTCTGGAGGTCGACCCCCTTCTGGCTCTGGACATGAAACTGCCTGCTTGTTCGGAAAAGCCCTCCTTATTAGCGGATTTTTTGACAACATCCATGCAGTAAATTGAAACATTGATGGATTGATGTGAAGGGTCTTGCTCTGGAAGACAATATTGTCCATCAGAGGCAGAGGAACCGGATTGCAGACCAGAAGGTCCAGCAGATCTGTAAACCATGCTCAGCTTCGCCAATTCGGGGTGATCAGAAGCACTTGGCATTCCTCCTGCTTGGAATCAGGATTGTTGGAGGGTATGCGTATGCATACATTCCCTTCCAACTGATAGCTAGTGCATCTATTGCGATAGCGCTTGGATCTGGAATCGGAGAAATGTACGTCATCATCTTCGCATTCTTCTTCATTGTGAATAAATCTATGTTGGGTTTTCCCCAATGATTGAACAGATGATCCACCACACATTTAGTTGTCATTCCGTAGGCAGAATGCTCATCCTTCGGCTCAATGAGTCTGCTTTCCTGGAATATGAACTGCTTTCAAGGTGATCATATGATCCATGCCCCAGCAAAGTAGTTTCCATGTCATCATACAGAGACTGGGCGACTTTGTTCCACCATGGCGGTTTATGTAACTCACTACTGTTGAGTTGTCTGAATGTATCAACACAAACTTTCCCTCCACTTCTTTTAAAAAGTGTTCCAGGCCTAGAATTACAGCCCATAATTCTAGCATGTTGATATGCTCCTTTGACTGTTCCAGATTCCAAAGCCCTGATATAGTGGCTTCTTCCAGGCAAGCTCCCCAACCCTCCATCGATGCATCTGTAAACATCGTTACTTGAGGGTGGGGAGGGGTCAGCATGACCCCCGCTAGGAGATTCCCTCTCTCCATCCACCAATGACAGTGATGAATGAGAGGATACAACACTTGAATGTGCGAGTCCAGTGATCCTGAACTCTGCGTCCACTGAGTCATGAGAAACAGCTGAATCGGCCGCCTGCGTAAGGCCGCCTGAGGAATGACTGGTTCCATTGAAACTATCAGACCTAGCATTCTCAGATAAACTCGTGCTAGAATATAACGACTGCTGCAAACCAATTGAATGCATGAGAGGAGATTCTACACTCTCTCCTGGGATGGATAAACATATCCTATCTCCCGATCGAAGAACATAACCAGGCAAACAAACTTCTGGGATGGAGTCAGCTTTGATTTCTGAAAGTTGATTATCCAGCCTAAATCTGTGAGAATTTTCAAAACTATCTCCAGATTTGCGATCAAGCTTTCTGGGCTGTGTAATTTTAGCAACCAGTCGTCTATGTAAGTGTGGACTGCTATACTTCTCCTGTGGAGATATGCTGTGATAGCAAGGACCACTCCAGTGAAGACCCTCGGAGCCATCGAGATGCCGAATGGGAGAACTTTGAATTCCTATTGGCGTACCTGAAAAGCAAATCTCATGAACCGATGAAAACTCCTTGCAATGGGAATGTGGAAATAAGCGTCCTTTAGATCTGTTGATGCTGTCCACATCCCCTTCTCTAACCCCAACAACACCGATTTTATTGTTTCCATTTTGAAACTCGGTGTGTCTATAAATTTGTTTAGAGGTTTGAGGTTGAGAAGTTGTCTCCACCCTCTGGTGTTCTTTGTCACAAGAAACATGGTTGAATAGAAGCCCGGGCAATCTTGCACCGGTTGAATTGCTTCTTTTAGAATTAGAGATTTTATCTCCTCTTCTATGCACAACCGCTTGTCTGGGTCTCTTGGAATCTGAGTCCAGACCGGTACCAGAGACAGATGAAATGGCGGACCTATTATCCACTCTGGACTGTATCCAGGCGAAAGCCATTGCAAGACTAATCGGTCCTGAATTAACCGCTCCCACTCCTGAATGTGGAAAGTCAAACGACTTCAAACTGGTGCACCTAGGGTTAACGGGGTGCACATAAATTTTAGAAGTGGGTGTGTCTCTGGTACGTGTGACAACATCAGAGTGGTACCTGTGGCAACTGAAAATTCTTTTAGGCCATCAGGCCCGGTTACCATGCGGCACTCCTCGCGCATTGTGCCACGCACACCTTGGTGCGCGGGCTGCTGCCTACGCTTGGAGTGCTGGCTGACGTACAGCAGCTCGCTGTTGTTGGTGCAGCCGACGCGGTCTCTGAACCCGGCCGGCCTGCTGGCCTCTGACAATGCCAAGCAGCGCCATGAGCGTACTGCTGTTGATCAGCCGAGGGCTGAACACTTCAAATTGTGCGCGCAGCGCCCTCTGATTATTCACCAAGTTCGCTGTCTCTTGGAGGTGCCGACAACCCTCACCTCCAAAAAGACCAGGGCCCGCCATCAGCGCTTGCAATAAGCGCGATTTGAGCTCCTGGGACGGGAACATGTTGTCTAAGGCAAAAGTGCACCTCATCCTCCGTGACTTGGTGACCGACCTAGTCAGACAATCCAACGCCAGCTTGATCCCATCCTGGATGGCTCGTTGTACCGTCACCGGACTAGGCTGTTGGTGCACCAAGGCTGCTACTACCCTTGATAGCAGCTGAGACTCGTGAGACAACACACTAATCGCTGCTCGGTGTCACGCAAAGTGGCATTAGTTGAGTGCATAGCGCCCGAGCACAGTGCTCCTGTGTCAGCATGAGAGCCTGGTTGCGTGTCTTCCCCCAGAGCGGCGCAGTCGTCTGCGTGCTAGACCATACCGAGTGTACTGACTGACATTAACTCGGCATCACCTAGCAACCTTGCGGGGAGGGGGCCCTTCACGAGGCGACCTTTCGGTCTGATCGACTCCTCTGCCGCAGTGAACATATCTAAGATATACGCAGTATACAGCAGAGATTGAGCCGAGATGGTCAACGGCTTAGCTTGTAACAACGCTCGCGGATTACTGGCAGCTGATTCATCCACAGAGAGCTCTAGTCTGACAGCGAGGAGCCACGCACACGCGTCAGACCAGTCTTCATCCATGGCCACCTGTGAATTGCTGACGAGCAACAGGCCCTCATCATCTTCAATGGCATTCGCAGGTGGGGCCATGGAGGAGGCTACAGACGTACCCGGCTGCCCGGCATACAGGCCCATGAGGCCGTGCACCGAGGCCGCGCTCATGTGAGGGGCATAATGCACACTAGCGCGGTCTGGGTCATCCGTATGAGATTCCATGGCTAAGCGTGGTACCTTATAGGGGTGGGCATCCGCTCCAAATCGGCCCACAGGTTAAATCATGAAACCTGATCCCAAAGTACCAGAACCAGAGGTGAGAGGAGTGTAGATGCTCCCATCCATGTCTTCATGATCATCCTGTGGGCCGAGCAGGTAGTCTTCTGGTCAGGAAAGGTACTCTGGGTTAGCAAGAAACAGTAACCCAGACTGACCAGGAGAATGCCCGAAGGCAGATGATGAGGGTACTCCACAAGTGATCGTGGACAGGCCCGCTGGTTGGGTCCCGCCTGATGCTGCTCGCACCGCTGGATCACCAGGCGATGCGAACATCAAGCCTAGGTCCAAAACAGCCTGACTCACTGAAAGGTTTGTCGGAACTAGAAGGCCATGATCCAGGGACAGGGGCTACCTGCACTGAGGTCAATGTGCAGGAAGTTGAAACACCTGTGCCCGGCAACATGCCGCGAAGCATGTCAGGCATCAGGTCTTTCAAAGTCCTGCGCATCTCACTCACTAATTCTACCGTGAAGGCCTCGAGCTCACCCTTCTCAGCGGCCTTCTTCTTACCCTCCTTCTTCACCTTCTTCAACCATTGGTCTAGCCTGCGAAGCAAAGAATTCAGAGGACAGATCACCCGCAGCACTCTTTACAAATGCCACATTTGTTGGACAGCCTACAAACTGTACAAGATGGGCAAGGGTGGGGGAAGAATCCAACATTCAGATGCTTTAGACATTGTGGACGTGATGATTTCTGAAAGGTAGGCATATGAAGAGAATGAGTATTTTAGTTTGTAAATTTGTTATTTCTTTTTAGTAAAAACAAGAAACAAACTCGAGAGAAAGAAGACACCCACCTTTATTACTGACAACCCCGAAGGGACAGATGTCTTCTCTTGTTAAACAATAACAAAAAACAACCAGGGAAACCCTAGTAAGAATGTTAGAAAGACGAGAGAAAGATTATGACTATCTAGATAACTCTCCACATTCATAACAAAAGATGATAAAGACACCAAACTGATTTCTCTAAACTAAGATTATGACATCAAGGAGAGAAAAAATCTCTGGTTGATTATGACATCAAACCTCAATGCAACAGCCCCTTCAAGGAGAGGAGATATCAGAAAATGAATGCAAGAAATACCCAGTGACTACATACATGCATTACCCAAGAATAATATAATAATAAATTATATATCCAAGGAAACCCATGCACACACAAGAGAGAATACAGTGCAATAAAGCTGGCAGCAAAGATTGTTAAATATTTTCAAAGAATTAGGTACCATAACTAATAAACTCCCTTATCCTGAGCACAGGCAAACCATCCTCTTGTGCAGAAGAACACGTCCATCCATCTGCCAAGTCTGTATGACTTTCTCTTAGGGGATGGGACAAAAGGAGGGAGATATTTATTCGTCCTATATCTCTGACCCTTAGACAAATCATAATGATAAGTCAGAAAAGAGACGTGATCAACCTCCGAGTGAGAAACAGAAGCTCTTATCATTCATAGGTGATTCTGTGGACACAAAGACACAATGGATTAGTAGACCTAGGTGCTGGGAGAATTTAACAAGGATTCCCAACACCTAAAAACGTGGTAATGCCAATTCGGCTGCGACTGAAAACTGTTAACATATAAAAGTTACAAGTCTTAATTAATATATGGAACAATATCGCCTTAATAGATGAAGAGGAGGACTCCTCTGACGATTTTGCATCAGCCATTATGGAAATTGATGATAATATAGTGAAAATTCTCAATAAAGAGCTTGGAAAGTTTTCCAAATGTTGATTGTTAGCCAATATATTAGAAAATGGAAGTACCAGTATGCACATGCGCAGTAGGTGGGGTCTGACATTTGCATGACTGTGTACATCCCCCTGCCCATTAGGGGCAGCTAACCTTTTATAATTCTGAATATTATTGAATTTAGAGCCGATATACTAGTATATCAACAGTGTTAGGGAGGTAAGTATATTCTCATGATGTGAAATAGCAGGTAATAATGTGGAGCATAAAAAGTTGAGGATTTTTTACATGAGGATGAGGAATTACAGAGTCTATTTGTCTCACTTGGGTCACATGTGTGCCAGTGTTCATGATGCTATGACTTCTCTGTCTAATCTTCAACACATAACAAGCATGCAACATATTGAGCTGGGAAAATCAAGAGTCAACCATGACTTCCAAAACCTTCTCAGTGTTGTTGACTGGTTTGATACCTATGAACCATTTGACATAGATGAAGAAAGGTTGCAATGCCTGGCCTCTGGCCTAACTGCCGGTGATCATGATGGCATCAACTGCGATCAAGTGAAGATGTTGGAGCCAAAATACAAAAGAAGCTTGATAACATCAAAGTTCCTGACGTTTCGCTACAGAAAGCTGATCAAGTAAAGATGCTAGTTACTCTGCAAAAAGGCATCATGGTCGATCAACATGTAATTCATCTTGACACAAGCCATCTGCTTTATAGACTTGTAACACTTGTAGAAAGATCAGAAAATATGACGCCATACTTTGCATATGAACTAACCACCTATCCAATGTCTAGGTGAATATGCACCTCTGATTAACTAATTTGCATATTAGTTATTTTAATTTATTTTAATTTAATTAGGTGATTGTTATATTTTTATTTTATCGTATATGGTATATGAATCAGGTAATATAAAACAAGTTAGATAACAAATACATTCATGATATGACAGATTATACCACACAAAGCTCATTATATGCATATTAATTACCTAATTTGCATATTGTACGATTTCCCAAAACTAATGTTTGTGGATATGTTATAGAGGATGAAATTCTGGTTCCAACGAGACCAGCTTGATAGCAATTTTTTCCAGGTTAGGCTAGTTTTTTGGGTTCAAGTACCGCGCTATAAGCCTAAGAGGTTCCAACACTGACACACACTGAGTACAGACATCATGTGCTCTGGGTCTACCGTGTTATGAGAAATAACTGGGTAGTCCACTAGCACAGGGCTGCCTGTAGAATGACGGGTTCCAGTGACACCATCAACCTCAGCAGTCTCAACTAAACCTGTGCCAGGACATAGTGATTGTTACACACTGACTGTATTACTGAAATGAGTGTTTCCACTCTTTCCTGAGACATATAAACATATCCTATCTCTAGATTGAGGTACATGCCCAGGTAAATAAACTTTGTGTCAGCTCTGATTTTTAAAAGGCGATTATCCAGCCTAGATCTGTCAGAAGTTTGACAACTATCTTCAGATTGGCTAATAGATTTTCTTTAGAAATAATTAGGGTTTGAAATCCCCACATAGTCTTAGAATTGGGGACAAACAAAAGCAAAAGAGCTAAGCGTGTTGCAATGGCAGCCAATATCTAGGAAAGAGGACGTGTCACTCTGCACTCACACACAGTTGGGTGCGGGCAGGTTTTGTTTAAAAATCTGTGTAATATTGAAGCTAGGTTGATATATGCCATATATTAAAGAAGAAGTACAATGGCATTGAAAGAGGCTTTCATTTACAACATTGGGCACTAAAGAATGAAATAGAATGTGTTATTAGAAGATATTATTCAGATTTATTTTAAATTCGGCGATCCTGTGCCGACTCGCTGAAAAACGAAAGTAGAACGGCCTTGGCGTGTGACGTCATTTCAGGGGATCTGCTGAGCTTGCCTGAAACAGCTGAGCGAAATAACGTTGACGCGCTGTCATAAGAGGCGACATGTTCTAACAGACAAGCAATTTTTGCGAACCCAACGATATATATATATATATATATATATATATATATATATATATAAACTAATTCCAAAAATACTCAATGGCAGGGAATGTGTACAGGTGTGGGTGGGTAGGTGTGATGAGTTAATTGAATACAATCACTGCCTACACAATTTCCTGGGGGCAGCGGTGGCAGTAGTAGTAGTAGTAGTAGTAGTAGTAGTAGTAGTAGTAGTAGTAGTAGTAGTAGTAGTAGCAGCAGTAGTAGTAGTAGTAGTAGTAGTAGCAGCAGCAGTAGTAGTAGTAGTAGTAGTAGTAGTAGCAGCAGTAGTAGTAGTAGTAGTAGTAGTAGTAGTAGTAGTAGTAGTAGTAGTAGTAGTAATAGCAGCAGCAGTAGTAGCGCTGCAGCCACCATAGCCATCTCTTCCGCTGCTGCTAAAGCTACTGCTGCTGCTACTACTGCTGCTGCTGCTGCTACGTAAAAATGGCATGCGTATATGTGGTTTGCTGCATGCCAGACGCATTCAGTGTGTTAATTTTCCGCTGTGCAGCGGATGAGCACCTTTACATTTGGTTCCGCCCCCAGGGGTGGGGGGATGAGGTCAAAAGGTCATGAAATTGATTGTAATGCAACTCCTCTGACTGTTGAACAGAATCCAACCAAATTAAGTATGTCAGTTACCCATATCAATGTGGAGTGGATGAGCACATTTACATTTGGCCCCGCCATCAGGGTGTATGGGATGGGAGGGGGTGGGGTCAAAAGGTCTGAAATTGATTGTAATGCAACTCCTCTGACACTGTTCGACGAAATTCAACCAAAATTGGTATGTGAATTACCCATATGATTGCGGAATGCTGTGCATCTCTGGGCATTCTGGAATATAACCCCAATGACAGGTAAAATGTTAGTTCCGTAACACATGGGTGACGGACGAGATGCAGATCTCCATCCCACTCTATATGGTGACTGAGTGTAGTCTTAGAACCCACCACGCCCTCTCTGGAAGGTCACTAGGGATGGCTGCCTCTTACTCCCCGCCAAAAAATACTATTGCGCTTTCTAAATTGCTTATGAGAACTGTAACCCATTCTGGTGATGTTATATGGAAGATGCTATGCGGGGTGACCTTTGGGAAGCTAGGCATCTTCGCCAGTTAGGCTTATGTGTCAAAAAATAGGTAGGAAATTCCTGCCACTTGCAGCCAAAGCTTGGAAGCATATCTAACAACTAAATTGTAGGTTAGAATTTAGCAGAAGGCCTGCATAAATAAAGCGGCAGGTACCAATGCAGTATCTTTGGACTTACATAAGACTGTGACCTATGAATTCTTCAGGAATCAGCCGACCCATCTTCACGTAAACCAGCATGCATCACATTAATTATTCATTAGGATTGAACCACTGCACATATCATTTTGTTTGAAAAAAGAGTGTCCCTTTTTGCCAGCTCTTTTCCTCCGCTTCGGCGTCGAAGGAATTTTCCTGTGATGGAGGCCCGCGCGAGGCACTTTCCTCTCGCAACAATAATATTGTGTATGTGTTAGGGGGTATATTTGGTTTATATTAAACTATTCAAGTAGCCTTGTTAGGACGCTCCCTTACAGAGATACCTCTCTGGATTTATGAATCTGTGAGGTACCTCCGGCGAGCCCACGTATAAAGAACACCAGTTTGGTTCTATGTACTGTATTATTTTGCTCATTCACTAGCAAATGAGTACCATTGTTTGTATAGTTGTTATTCTTTTAATTGTTATTATGTGCAGACTTTTAAATTAGTTTATGGACCGTCATACCGGTGACACCACCAGTTGTGATGAACCTGTGAGGTTCAATCTCGGCGGCAATGGTCGCACGGCCCCACTGGAACGTTATTGTTCCACCGGCTCCAGAAGCCGGTCTTTGAAACGGGATCCGTAACCCCGAGAACCGTAGCTAACTAGCCATGCATCCTGTACATGCGGTACAACGGAGCAGAGCAGTATTACGGACCTGCGTGTACCCCGCGAGCTACAGAGTCAAGCTTTACTGACAATTACCTCCGTGACACCACCAATCCTCTCGCCTTGTCAATTTTGAAAAGATAACCAGGTGTACATATTGTATATAAGGCTTTCTCGCTGTTTATAAACAGCATCTTTAATTGTGGGAACAACCACTATTGTACTGTGTCATTCTTCACCGAGGGGAAGATGATGTCCAAGATTTACAAGGTGAGTCTTGTGTCTTGTGTTGTTTTCATAATTATGTCACATTACCCGTACTAATATGGTGATGCTTCATGATATTATGTGGTTCTTTCAAGAGAGTTTACAAAATGAAGCATTTTGTACAATGTCTTTTAGTACTATAGCACTAGTACATAGAGTGTTTAGGACATTGTGGTCATAGCTCCTCCTGTCCCAAAAGGAGGGGTGTGAGGGGAGGGTGGTGGGATCGCATATGACTCGATGGTTATTACTCTCACACATTGGTTGTAAACCCACATTCTATCGTTCCTGATTCTGTTTTTCACACAACTTCAGATGTGAGTGCTTAAGTGCAAAAGGAGCTTGGTTCTCTTAAGGGAAGAGCAGGTTTTGTGGACCTCGCCTCCCTCCCACCAAATTCACTGACAAATTCTGACAATATCAAAGAGTGTTGATGGTAAGTATACTCTTCAAGTCTTGAAGTGAAATAAACGAAATCACAGATTTCTTTTTTCACGAGAGAGTTAATACTTACTTCCCAAACACAGACCCGACCTCTCCACCCGGCAGAGGCTCGTTCTTCAGGCATGTTATAGTTACATTATGTCAGCCAATAAATTATGTCGAGAAAGTGACAGCAGGCGTGGAGTGGGGCCAGCATCCGCCCGGCTGTCAAATGACTCCCTGCCAAGTAGGGACACGTAACCTTTGTAATCTGAGCTTTTATTGAGTGTAGGTAGATATTTTGGGAATATCAGAGAGTGTTTGGGAGGTAAGTATCAACTCTCTCGTGCAAAAAGAAATCCATGATTTTGTTTTGTTTCACTGCAAGTGCTCGATATTACGTGGGCATTCACATTATTGCTAGCCAGGCCATTATTATGACCCTAATTTGTTTTGTTTCAGTTACGTTTGACAATTGTGGAAACTCTGGGTCACATGACACATCTGATGGCAAGAGACAAACTAGAAGAGCAGTTACCACGCCTACTGCATGGACTTCTGGGAATGTATCGCAAACATCCGGAGCCACTTCATATAACGCAGGTAAAGTGTCTGGATGCTCTTCGATATTTCTATTTCTGTAGGCCTGGCTCCATGTCTGATTGCTTGAGATGCTTATGGAGTCAGTGTTTGAGATGCTTCTGGAGTCAGTGTCTCGATGTGTGAGATGCTTCTGGAGTCAGTGTTTGGTTGCTTGAGATGCTTCTGGGTTCAGTGACTGGGTGTTTGAGATGCTTCTGGGTTCAGTGTCTGGTTGCTTGAGATGCTTCTGGGTTCATTGTCTGGTTGCTTGATATGCTTCTGGGTTCAGTGTCTAGTTGCTTGAGATGCTTCTGGGTTCAGTGTCTGGTTGCTTGAGATGATTCTGGGCTCAGTGTGGGTTTTTGAGATGCTTCTCGGTTCAGTGTCTGTTTGCTTGAGATGCTTCTGAGCTCTGTGTCTGTTTGCTTGAGATGCTTCTGAGTTCAGTGTCTTGTTGCTTGAGATGCTTCTGGGTTCAGTGTTTGGTTGCTTGAGATGATTCTGGACTCAGTGTCTGGTTGCTTGAGATGCTTCTGGGGTCAGTGTCTGGTTGCTTGAGATGCTTCTGGGTTCAGTGACTGGGTGTTTGAGATGCTTCTGGGTTCAGTGTCTAGTTGCTTGAGATGCTTCTGGGTTCAGTGTCTGGTTGCTTGAGATGATTATGGGCTCAGTGGCTGTTTTTTTTAGATGCTTCTCGGTTCAGTGTCTGGTTGCTCGAGATGCTTCTGAGCGCTGTGTCTGGTTGCTTGAGATGCTTCTGAGCTCTGTGTCTGGTTGCTTGAGATGCTTCTGAGTTCAGTGTCTGGTTGCTTGAGATGCTTCTGGGGTCAGTGTTTGGTTGCTTGAGATGATTCTGGGCTCAGTGTCTGGTTGTTTGAGTTGCTTCTGGGTTCAGTGTCTGGTTGCCTGAGATGCTTTTGGGTTCATTGTCTGGTTGCTTGAGATGCTTCTGGGTGCAGTGTATGGTTACTTAAGATGTTTCTGGGTTCAGTGTCTGGTTGCTTGAGATGCTTCTGGGTTCAGTGTCTGGTTGCTTGAGATGCTTCTGAAGTCAGTGTCTGTTTGCTTGATATGCTTTTGGTTTCAGTGTCTGGTTACTTGAGATGCGTCTTGAATCAGTGTCTGGTTGCTTTAGATCCTTCTTGGTTCAGTGTCTGGGTGGTTGAGATGCTTCTGGAGTCAGTGTCTGTATGCTTGAAATGCTTATAGTTGCTATGTGATATAGCCAGTGACATCTTTACATTGAAAATGCAGTGTGACCTTGGTTTCAGGTGTATTTCACTTCAAGAGTACGCTTAACATCACGAATAGTCTATGATATATCTAACTGGCTCAATTAAAAATAACCATGCCCCAAATAGGCAGGTAGCCTAGCTTTCAAACCAGCACATGCGCAAGCCGAGCCGCTCATCCGTGGCTCTTGTACCGACTGCAACAACACAATGCTTTTGAATTGGCTACAATTTGCATGTGCTTTTTTTTTAAAGCTTGGTTAAATTCTACAAAATATTAAGAGATCTTTATTTTGGAATAATAGAGCTAGGAATTTCGCTTCAAGAGAGATTCATTACCCTCAAGTGATGCCGTGGACGACAACATCAATCACCAGGTGTTGAGTATTCTAGTTTAGGTGACATGCATAGGTTTTCAAAGATCTCGGTCAAAAGTCATATTTAGTGTTGGAATGTGACTTATTTCACTACTTGGTATTGAATACTGTGGACATTGTAAGAGTGAATTCCAGCTATTGGTAACCGCCGTGTCCTTAGCTCCTTCCCTGCTAGTTAATTATGGGAGCTGTAGTATTGATCTGTAAAAGAAACCTTTACATCTCTCCACCCTTGGATTCCTAAATAAAGTATTTGTTTAACACCAGCGGTTTACTCATGCACACACCCTTGGTACACTAGCCATGACATCATGTGTTGCATGACGGGCTTCTCTAAATATACCTTTGAAAGTGTTTTGCTTGTCACGCCTTCTCTCCTGCTCCTCAGTCTTGATGCCATATTGTGTTTTATTTGGCAAACCTTTCACACATCTTAGGTCTTTCCTAGATAAGAGGATGGAGACAGATGTGTGTGTGCGTGCATGCGTGTGCACATCCTGAAGTGTTGGATAATAATCATCTTGTATTGTATCTAGAAGATCAATATATTTGCTTATTCTTCCGTTAATGAATATTCTCCCATAAAGCAAATACGTCGTAATAATTGGTTCCTTAATTAATTTATTACATAATTACAAATCTATTGATGACTATGCAACTACCTCTTGGAAGGTTTCAAAGTTTATTATCGGTTGAATTTCTTAATTACTTTCTTTATTACTAATCCAACTAACGCCTCACTTCTAATGACAAACACTAATTGTAGTCTATGTGTAATTTGAGAAAATTGTTGAAGACTGTCCTGTTTGCCACCGCTTCATCAAGCAGTGTTTTGTGGGTCATGAATGCTCCAGGCGCAGCATGCGTGTCCTTGATTTCATGTGTGGCACCTATGATCAAAGGCCACACAAGCTGTTCCTGGAGGGTTTTTCAAATCTAGGAACAAGAGTTAGCTGCGAATTTGAGAAAGAGAGAGGGTTTAAGATGTCAGAGGAAGGCTCCCATGCCAGCTTCGCCTGACATGGAAGCCTTCAAGTTTGAAATTATGAGCGAAATGAAAAAGTCGTTGATGGATTGGGTGCCAGAGGTGACCATGGTGCCATTGGGAACAGCTCTTGAGTTAGCGCCACCCTTGAATTGCTGGGTTCCTTCCTTGGCGCCTAGATTGGCCTGTAGGAGGATGTCTACCCCACCACATCCAAGAGTGGAAGCGGGTGACACAAGACCACTTAGTCGTGCAGTGGCTTTCAGCCAGGTACCATCCCGACTGGCTAGGCAATCAGCCGTCACTGATGCTAACTCAAATTCGAAAGGATCCAGATCAGCAGTTGTTTATAGAGGAGGAAATAAAATCCCTCATTCTGACAGGCAGTTCAGCTTGGTCAGTTAAATCTTCTGGGATTCTATTCAACCGCGTTCCTAGTGTCAAAGAACACTGGTAGGTGGAGACCAATTCTCTCAATCTAAAGCCACTCACCAAGTTCATTCTCACACAGAGTTTCAAAATGGAAACTGTAAAGACGGTGTGGGCAGGATTAAGAAATGGGAAGTGGACAGCATCCATAGATTTAAATGAGTTTCCGGCAGTACGTGAGATTTGCATTCCAGAGCTGCGAATGGAAATTAATTGTACTCCCATTTAGAATTTTGACGGCTCCTCAGGTCTTTACCGGGGTGGTCTTTACTATCACAACATACCTCCGCAGAAGAAACATAGCAATCCATACGTACATAGATGACGGGCTGTTAAAAGCACACAGGAAACAAAGTTTTCACATCAAGAGTTGATACTTACCACCCTGATACTCCATGATGTTTCCCAAATATCCACCTAGCTTCAATAAGACTCAGAATTAAAAAGAAACCGCCCCCACTGAGCAGGTTACTCAACTGACAGACCAGCGGATGTGCGCCCCAAACTCGTGCATGCACAGGGCTGTCTCTTTCTCTTCTCAAATTATTGACCTGCCATTGCAACCCGCTTTCTAATTTTGCTTTTGTTTTTTAATCTTTTTGAAGCTTTAAGTTGTTCTGCAACTTGATTTTCACATGCTATATTATGTCTGATGCTGCCAAGTCGCCCTGAGGATGCTCCCGCTCTTAGCCATCAGGTGTACTTGAGTAAATTTGTTGATAAAAAATTTGCGTGTTGACTCGGATGATATGTCCGGGAGTCACGCTAACTCATGGATATGTCTATATTAGGCTAGCTCTTTTGGGGGGGGGGGGGAGGCCTATATGTTAGCTAACACATATTGTGCTTTGTATTTTCAGACACATTTAGCTGATTTCTAACAGTATCATTTATTTGAACAATAATTTATACTTGGTTTTATGGGTCCATATAATTTATTATGAGTTTGCAGAGGGAATTATTACCATAAGAAGTAATTTTCCCGCATTCCCACAGGGTTTGGATTCAGGATCAGGTATTCCTGTTGTTGTTCATCAGACTTCACTCGTGCTTCAAGAGTTGTCTTCAGAGGTTTAGTATGGAGAGAAAATTTTCAGTCATTTTATTTCTACAAATATTTGGAAATTTTATTTCTGGGTGTTGTGTTATTTATCTCTCTTGATGGTTTGCATAGGTTCATTGTGTTTATAAAGTTCAACTACTAATGAGTCTTTGTTTTGGGTGCGGAGTCTAGCATTCACCTCTCAAGTATTCAAGATAAATTCTAATTGTTCCTATGCAATTCATGTAGGAGAATAAGAAGTTTTTAGGATTTGTTTACTTTTAGTCAGGCCCATAGTGTTTTTCTATGGTCCTGACTTATAGTTTCATCTAGTGGTCTAAATTTTCCTTAAGGAATTTATTAGCCTTCTGCAATTGTTTTTTTAGTACATCGTAACTAAAAACTTTGTTTCCGTTTGTGTCATTTCAGAAAGTCAAAACAAATGCCCTTCCTGCGACCATTTCGTGAAGGCCCGCTATTTCTCTCATGACTGCAGTAGTTGCAGTATGTGTGAGCCCTTACTAAAGTGCCATGTGTGTGAGTCGTGGCTGGTGGATGTTTTCACTGATTTTATAAATCAGGTAAAGGACCGGGCGGCGGATGAGATGTGACTTGACAAAGAGTCTTGTGGTAAGAAGAGGAAGGCATCCATGCCAGACATGGAGGCCTTCCGTGTTGAGATGAGGGAGAAATGAAGACGACAATCACGGATCTTGTCCCGGCGTTGCTTCGCAGCTTGCTTCCCGGTTCAAGTTCGTCATTGTCTTCCTTATTTGCTCCCGGAGAGAGTGTTCCCATCTCTGGGTCTGGTTCTCTTAGGAAGACAGTTTTCGTTATAGACCCATAGACGCCTCCTGCTGGTCCGGCGCTGAGGTTTGCCTTGCCCGTGGACCTGGGAGCGAAAGTTTCGGACGTTCGCTTATCGAACGTTCTAGAGCAGTCTAAGGCTAAGGGTGTCAGAGCCTCACACAATGCCCCTCCTGCCCAGGCCGAGTTTGATCTCTTTTCAAGCTTGGCGTCTAATCTTTCTGGGCAGGAAGAAGAGGACACTGTTATGGCCTACCGATGGCCATGGAAATGCATCCACTGGCACTTGCGGGTCCGTATGGCTTCCCTGGCTTTCCAGGAATATCTCCAGCTCGAACTGTTACCCCACCAGTGAATGTTCTTGAGGACAATGAAGGCCCTAGGCACATCGAACATTCACAGGTGGCCACCGAGGAGGACCGGCTGGATGCTTGCCAATGGCTCGTGAACATCAAGCCAGAACTCCACGTGGATCCACTGGCTTCCCAGCGGGACCAGCGCCCATGGTTGGGAGGGAAACCGGTGACGAGCACCATGCCATCTCTGCCGTATGCAGAGCATATTGTGGATATGTTCGCTGCGGCAGTGACATCCATTCTGCCGAATGAACGCCTTGCGAAGGCCCCTTGTGAGATGGCACGGCTCTGCTGTATCAGTTCTGATCTGTATCAGAAGTACGGCAGCGTCCCAGCAGGCTAGAGGTGGTGGTGGCCCTGTCAGAGGCCAACCACCTACGCAGCGTCGGCCATGGCCACGCCTGCGTAAGCCAGCTAGGGGGGAGTGCAGGCTCCTCCAGTGCAACCCGCGTACAGAGGTGCACGTGGCGCTGGCAGAGGGGTGCAGGGTTCTGGTTGTGCGAACCAAGCCTGATGGGCCGGCACCCACCAGTGCTGCTAGGACAGTTACCAGAGGCAGGGCAACTCTTGCACTATTCGGGTCCACCTCAATCCTTAGGTGCATCCGTGGGAGGCCCTCTGGCCTGCCAGATACAAGAGTGGAAGCGGATTACTCAGGACCGCTCAGTCTTGCGATGGCTTTCAGTTGGTTACCATCCCGACTGAATATCAAGCAAGCCATCGTGCCTGTCTCTGGTTATGATCTGGACTCAAAATCCACAAGATCCAGATCAGCGGTTGTGTATAGAGGAAGAAATTCAATCCCTTATACAAAAAACATGCATTTCAACCCACACAGAAATATCTGGGTTATTATTCAATCGTGTTCCTAGTGACAAAAGGCACTGGAGGGTGGAGACCAATTCTCAACCTCAAACCTTTCAACAGGTTTATCCTCACACCAAGTTTCAAAATGGAAACTGTAAGAACGGTGGTAGCAGGATTGAGGAAGGGAATTTGGACAGCATCAATAGATCTAAACGATGCTTATTTTCACATTCTCATTGCGAGGAGCTTTCGTCGGTTCCTGAGATTTGCATTTCAGGGCTGCCAATGGGAATTCAGGGTTCTCCCATTTGGTATGATCGACGGCTCCTCGGCTCTTCACTCGACTGGTCCAAGCTATGATGTCATACGTCTGCAGGAGACACATAGCAGTCCACACGTACTGGCTGTTAAAAGCACACACTCAGGAAAGTTTATCAGCAAATCTGGAAATAGTTTTGAAAGCTCTTACAGATCTAGGCTGGATAATAAACTTTAAAAAATCAGAGCTGACACCATCCCACAAGTTTGTTTACCTGGGCATGTTCTTCTATCTAGAGATAGTGTATGTTTACCCATCTCAGGAGAGAGTAGAAGTACTCATCTCAGTCATACAGTCAGTGTGCAACAGTCGTCATGTCCTGGCATGGGTCTACTTGAGAATGCCGGGGTTGATAGTTTCTTTGGAACCAGTCATTCCACAGGCAGCCTTACGCTGGCAGCCTATCCAGTTATTTCTCATGACACAGTGGACCCAGAGTACAGGATTCCTGGACTCAAATGTGTCAGTGTTGGAACCTCTTATTCACCACCTTCAATGGTGGATGAAAGAGAGAATCTCCTGGCGGGGTGACGTTGTCACCTCCCCACCCTCAGTTAATGATATACACAGATGCATCAATGGAGGGATGGGGAGCTTGCCTGCAAGAAGACAAAGTATCAGGGCTTTGGAATCTGGATCAGTCAAAAGAACATATCAATCTGCTAGAAATATGAGCAGTAGTCTTAGCCATGGAACACTTCCTAGAGAAGGTCAAGGGCAAGATTGGCCTGGTTCGATCAGACAATGCAACAGTAGTGACTTACATAAAGCCCGGGAAGGCTAAATGTATTAGCAGAATCATCGAGCCGAAGAATGAGCATTCTTCCCATGGAATGGCAACTAAATCAATGTGTGGCGGACTGTCTGTTCACCACTGGGGAAAACCCAACATAGATTTATTCGCAATGAACAAGAATGCGAAGATGGTGACGTACGTCTCTCCAATTCCATATCCGAGTGCTATCGCAATAGATGCGTTAGCTATCAGCTGGGAGAGAATGTATGTATACGCATTCCCGCCAGCAATCCTGATTCCAAAAGTTCTCCAGAAAATCAGGTAGCAGGAATGCTTCTGATCGCCCCAAATTGGCCACGCCGATCATGGTATAGGATTTGCTGGACCTTCTGGTCTGCAATCCTGTTCCTCTGCCTCTGATGGACAACATAATCTTCCAGGGCAAGGCCTTGCACAACAAGGCGTAAATGTTCCAATTGACTGCGTGGATGTTGTCAAGGAATTAGCAGTTAAAGAGGGCTTGTCTGAGCAAGCAGACATGTTTATGGTAAGAGCCAGAAAGGGGTCAACCTCCACAGCACATATTTATAAAATCAACAGATTTGCTGAATGGTGCTCAAAAAGATGTATTAGTCCAATGGATGCATCTATTCAGGTAGTAGCCGATTTCCTCTGTCACCTTTTTGATGGCTATAGCCTCAAGCCTAACTCTATTGCTGGCTACAAGTCAGCTTTAATGTCAGTTATCCCTTGCTTGGGTAATAGGGGAAGTGATGAAGTATGTAATCTAAATATTTTAATCAAAGGCATGGGTGATCTAAGACCAAGGAATCCTCCAGCGTTTCCATCTTAAGTTTATCGTTAGCGGATAAACCCTTTGAACCACTAAACTCCATTTCCATGAAAATGTTGACGCTTAAAACATTTTTTCTGATTGCTGCAGCTTCAGGCAGACGAAGAAGTGAAATACATGCTTTGTCAGCAGAGCTGGACTGTTTTGTGGTTACAGGGGAAGGCCTTAGGCTGCCTATAGTTTTACCCACTTTGACTATGTTTGATCATAATTCAAAGGGTTGGTGTCCTGTCTGTGCATTAACATGTTATAAACAACGTACACAAGAATGGTGGATGGACCCTAGTGCTTTATGGATATCTTACATTGAACCCCATGGGAGAGCTTCTAAAGATACCATTTCTAGGTGGATTGTGGAATGCATCCAGCATTGCCGCAAACCGCCATGGGAAAATAAGTTGACATGGCTAAGGCTCGTAGTGTCCGTGGCGTAGTGACATCCAGTGCCAGTGGATGACGTTATGTCAGTAACACAGTGGCACTGTGAGTCTAGTTTTACAGATCATTATCCTCCGTGACTTTCAAATCCGCTTGCCTTATCGATTTTACATAAATGTTAAATATGTATATATTTGTAAATATTGTATATAAGGCCGTTGACTCACACGCAGTGCAATTTAGTGGGGGAATCCCCGCTTTTCCTTACTGTACCTATCACTGCCAGCGGTGATTAAAGGGAATCTCGTCAAAATAGGTTAGTCCTATATTTGTTGATGGTTATTTTTTTTCACGATTTTTATTACTTACTAAAATGGTGATGGTTTGTGTTCTTTGTGGTTCCATCAGAGAGTATACGAAATTAAACTTTTGTCCGATGTCTTATAGTACTTTAGCATGGGTACGGAGGGATGGGGAGTGTATAGGACATTGAGGTCATCGCTCCCTCTTTAAGCGGGGGTGGGGGGAGGGTGGGGGGAGCGAATGTTAATGGTCATTACTCTCAACATTGGTCATGTTATCCGATGTCCAAGTCATTTCCTGAATGTGTTTACATACACAATTTTCAGATGTTTTTTGTGCTCCAGAAGCAAAAGAGCTTGTTCTTCCCGGGATGAGCCGGTCTTCTGATCTTCACCTCCCTCCTGCCGAATTCTCTTACAAATTCTGGCTCTATCATAGAGTATCTGGGTGGTAAGTATACCTTTGATGTGAAATAAATGAAATCACAGATTTATTTTTTCACGAGAGAGCAGGCTTGGGTACAAGTGTAGGGTATTGCATTTAAATGTAAATTCAAATGTTTGCAAATGATTCAAATGCAAGTGCAAGTGCAAATGCAAATGCATTTACAAATGCATTTGAATATGTGGACACACCTCTGTTACTGAAATTCTGGAACACCGTAGTATGTGTCTGTCACCTATGCATCTGCTGGGAGTGAGTATCTTTGGGAAAGCATTTTTGTACATAATCATGTAGTGGGTTCTACCTTATGAGAAATGATGTGACTGTCATTTTTTTAATAATCAGTGTAGGAAATTAAAGCAATCCATTTCTTTTAGATTCACAGATTATTAAAGCATGACAAACATTACATGCATTATAGAATATGAATAATAGAATAGCATATTATTATTAAACCAGGAATGGCCAAACTGACCAAACACGGCTTCTGTATTGATCTTAACGAATGTCAATTTTCAGACCAAAAAAAAAATAATTTTGAAATTTTACCTCTGGAATGACTGGCTCCCTTATCGAACTAGTCATTGCAGTGTAAAATTTTCAAAAATAGTCTCTTTGTCTGCAAATGGAACTTTTCTATGAAAGAAATAATACTTATTTCATCTTTAAGGGATAACCATTAGAGAATTTAATTTTCAGATTTGTTTTGACTATTTTGAAAGTAATTTCACTGATCGCTATTGTGTCCATGGAAACAACATGTGCCAGTCAAATTACTTTCAAAATAATTATCAAATATAATGATTAATATCTGGAAAGTAATTTGATTGATAGCTGCTGCTGTGCCTATGGCAGTAACAGGTTCCAGTCAAATTACATTCAAAATACAGCTGTAGGCAAAGGTTTCCAGTCAAATTTGTTTCAAAATATTCACCAGCCTATTCAATAACTGAATTAAGATTCTCGCATTTCCTGATTCAAATGATTAAATGTTAATTCCTATGGCTGAGATAACACGTGATTAAGTATGTGTGCATAGTTAGACTGAATGACAAGGGCTTCTAATCACAATCGGTTAACCCATGCCATGCAGAATTATCAGTATCTATTATTTATTGATCTTGGTAAATATTTATTTGCATTCCAAAAAATAATCTTTGAAGATTTACCAGTGGAATCACTGACTCGCTTACCAAGCCAGTCATATCAGTCAAAAATTTTCAAAAATTGTCTTCTCTTGTAATGCAAATGGGCATTCAAAAGGCCAATCTTGACAAATAAAGGATTAAGAGATTTCTGAATGAATGGAGTTAACAACACAATACCCTATTCATAGATTGAGCAACCAGAGTTTTGTAACACAACAAAAATACTAAGCCACTCAATTCACTGTTTGCTGACTAGATATCTCAGAAAATTGTAACCTATTCATTCCCATGGCGTATGGGTTCCCTAGTAAACAAGGTTAGCAGAGATACATCCCTCCATTGGGTATTCTTGATAGTATCGCTTTAACCCTAATGCAGTCATTGCTCTAGGGAACAGGTTCCTCTATTCCTATAGAGAACATATAAACGAGTCTGTGAGCATGCGCACTTATGCTACTATGCATGCGACCGAGTCCAAGCCGTCATTAATTAATTTTCTGTATTACCGGAAACACCTGATTTATATCTCAACAAATCCTATTCATTTCCTAATCTTGTGGAGTTACATCCACATTTGATTTTTCATGAATACCACAGAACAAGAATTCTTTGTTGAATAAGTCATAGTACTTATGTAAAATGTTTATAATTTACGTGAATATGAATGGAAAGTTTGTTGTGACCAAGTTGAAAGAAAATGGCGCCAGATTCACATTAGAAGCCAGGTGAAGTCAATAACTCTGGTCCTATTTTAGCCACGAGGCTCGTTCCTACGAAAGGTATCCCATATACCAGTTTGGAACATCTCCTACGAAATGTATCCTACATAACATATGTAACATACCGGTTGGGAAGTTAGTGGATCAATTAAGAGTTTTGACTAGGTACGTATTTCCGAGCGTCATTCTTTCCTACATAAGGTATACTACATACCGGTTGGGATCGAATCCTACATAAGGTATCCTACATAGCATATGTAACATACCGGTTGGGAAGTTATTAGATCTCTTAAGAACGTGACAGGCGGTGCAAACAGGCATGGTGGACCGGATGAACACCACAAGGATACACCATGATCATCATTATCCCATGAAGAAAAAGGACCATTACTAAGCAACTATCATGAAACTCGCAAATACTTTACGATGATCAGTCATGCCAGTCACATCACAATAAAGACAAGACCATTTTTATTCACGATTCGATCATCGCGATTATATTTTTTCCGTTACAAGATTTTATGGCCTGAGTGTCATGGGAAAATGTAAACATTGCGTTGCTATGGGCATTCCTCTTTAGCGTGTAGAGTAATCCGCAAATGACGGCTTTTCTCGTAATACCCGGATGTTCAAAATTACGATATTGAGCTGTTTCCTCATATTCACATAATCGTCTTCTGTTAGATAGGCTATTAAGCCCAAATATACCTTGTAAAGAGGTCTTAGTGTAAATAAGTTCAAGCCTGTGTCAGAATATAGCATTTATTTAGTTTTTAAATCTAGCGAGAAAATGCATTACATATGTCTGGTTACATTGAATTTAAGTGACCAACATAAAATGATCCAAAATGGCATGCGATGTACAATAAAAATTGCTTTAAAGCCCGAGAATTAACGCGAGGTATGACGATTCTAATGGCATTCAGTGGCAAAATAAAAATTACTTTGGAGGCGCTAAGGAGACTTACAATCTAATCATAGAGCCGTAGTTTCTCGCTATCTCACTCTCGTTAGCGTAGATCTCGCGAGAACACAAATGGAGTCTGTTAGATCGCGTTTCCGCTTCCCGGCTAATTATATATGTGAGTACTCGCTCATTTGTGAGATACTTCATTAAAATTTTATTTAACCGTGGCGAACACCTAATATCACATGATTTATCTATGTATTTCAAGACGACATTTTATGTTATGTTTATGATTAGTTTTGATAGAATAAACAATCTTTTTTGAAGAGTATGCAATATTTAGGCGGTTCAACTTAATAATTTCACTTCCGAATCATGTTTGGAGGTACACATTAAACATAGGCGCAGGATGGCAACAGTTCATGCGGGAGTGATGTTCAATTTTCGTGGTATGTTAGATGTTCAGAAATGTTTCAAAATTCAGAGGAAAACATCACTAAGTATGTAAATTGAGCATAAATATGCAGTTTAGCGCACTTTCATTTTCTAATTCTAAACTTGAATAACTTCGAAAGAAATGGTTAATATTTTGATATTAAAAAGTAACTGCTCAATTTTAGTATATCATCTCATGGATGTGTGTCTATCTCCGTGTTTTAGTAGGAAGCATCATCTTTGAATCAGGAACGTTATTGACCATCAGACCCTTTATTAGTCTAAGCTAAACACAAGCTAAGATGGGTCTTTAGCTACTTAAGGTATAATCATTCATACTATTTTGGAAATTCTTTCGGTGGATCTTCATATCACTCTGGCTTTAATGAGCACAGTTACCCAGGGTATGAAGGATAATTTTATACAGTAGACATCTTCAAATTCGTTCCTACGTAAGGTATACTATATACCGAATACCGTTTGTTAGATACATAGATGACATATTCATAATCTGGGAACACCGCAAAACAGCCCTAGAAGAGTTTGTCACATACATGAATGAAGCTCACCAGAGCATCAAATTCACCATGGAATGCTCAGAAACACAAGTTTCTTTTTTAGATACACTGGTCAAACAGACACGGGATCATTCTATCATCTTTGATCCCTATACAAAACCGACAGATACCCACGGCTACCTGCATTATGACTCAGCCCATCCCTCAAACTGCAAGGACTCATCCCCATACGGACAATTCCTCAGGTTGAGACACATCTGCATGCTCATAGAGGACTATGATAAAAACAGTATCCTCCTACAAGGACACTTTGAAGCACGAGGCTACCCCACAGGCATCCTGAACAAATCCAGGACTAAAGCCAGATCACAAGACAGACAACCAATCCTTCACCCACCACCAAAAGCAACCGCCAAAACTCAAATACAAAGACCAATCTTTGTATGTGAGTTCACCAGGACAGGCGTTTTTCTGAAGAAAACCATAAAAAAAGTACTGGCCAATTCTGGAAGCCAGCAACAAATGCAGGTTAGCATTTCGAGAACCACCGCTGTTTGGATACAGGAAGAACAAAACAATCAAAGACACGATTGTCAGGGCCAAACTCCCAACAGAGCACGCCCCTGTAACGCACAGAAACCCATTTATCGCATGCAAAACAAAAAACTGTACCACCTGCCACAGGATGGAGAAAAACAGATACTTCAAAATCTCCCACACGGGCCTAACCTACAAGGCCAAAATCATAGGTAACTGCCAAACTAGAAACATCGTCTACCTCCTAATTTGTAGCAAATGCAACAAACAATATGTGGGAGAATCCCTGCGCACATTTAAGATCCGAATTCAGGAACACCTGAGATCTATATCGAACCTGCACAAAAGTGAGAGATACGACACCCCAGTCGCCAGGCATTTCAACAAACCTGGACACTCACGAACAGACGTGCAGTTCAGAATCATACAGGTTGTTATTACACCACAAAAACATCCATTACCGTTCAATCACTACTTGCTAAATCAATTATCTGCATTTTGCTATCAGAATAAGATTTTTATGCCTGCATACACACCTCCCCATGCCTAATCCTATTCCTATGGACCCTCAACCAGGCTACTGGTTGAGTCCCATCTCCAGCCTACCATCAGGTATAGACTGGCACATTAGAGCCTGAATAGGAAACAGATTCACTTTTCAATTATTCTGCATGCAGAATAGTTGTCTAAAAATATTTATATAAGTTTTTGTGTTTTGCGCTGTGTCAGTGATACCTTTTGACTTTATATCTCGGAAGAATATGCCCAATATGAAGTCAATCCTCCCTAAGTTACATCTAGGAAGTATAATTGTGTTTATATGGTATCTTATAGACAAATTTTATATATTACCGGTTTTCGCGAAGATCGTTTTGCTTCGTGGTATCTTGATTATTATACCTATCCTTACTTCATCATCATCATTAATAATGTCCAGTCCATTTCTAGATCCTGTAACGAATTGTCAGATAAGGCAAAATGTTCATCGTCAAAATGTGATCGTCATCACTCTATCGAGTTCGCCGGGCACATCTGTGCGAAGTGTACATCCTGTACACCCAATTCTATGTGTGGAATTTGTAAAGGGTGGACGGTTTCGGTAGCGAAAGCATTTTAATTTTATTTTTAAAGATTTGTCTGTCACAATCGCTGCCCTCTGGTCGTCCTTCCCCTTCCTCCGTTGCTAGCAAGACAAAGGCTGTTTCCTTTGCTCAATCTTCTGTTACTTTATCGGTAGCAACGGAGGGGGGAAACTCGTCGGGAAATTCTGACGCCGTGATGGCGCTTTTTGCGAGGTTCGAATCTTTTGCCTCGGTGCTGACTAAATCTCTCGATGAGCAAATATCTTCTGCTATTAAGGCCAAAAAAAAAAAACCCCAAGAAAGTTCTTCAAGTTCGGAGGATAGCCCGAAGGCTAGCGGGCGTTCCCGCAAATGGGGAAAGCTGGCCCCTCTAACCTCGATGCAGGTTAGTGTCACCAAAGCAGAAGTCAAGAGCATCCAAGCTCTTGAAGGTGTGCTCGAGCAGTGCACCAGATAAAATCCACATAAGACTTGAGGGTGACGGGCATAACCCACAAGCATTGGTGGCGTCGGCTGAAGCCGGCGTCCATAACGCCAGTCCTTATGCTAATGCCAGTTTTATGGTGCTTCCGGTCGTTAAGGTTGTGTCTAGATCGCCCGTTTCTAAGAGTTCGATCCCTTGTCTTGCTAGTTCCGGTTCCGTTGTGGTGGACTCGGGTTTACTTCCGTTTTCCGCATCTCAGTCTTTTTCCGTCCGAACTTCCGGTCTAGCAAGACATCCGGGTCTTCAAGATCCGGTTCCTTCTTCGGTGATTTCCGTTTCTGGTAGGACTTCCGGTTTAGTGGGTAATCCAGGTCGGCAAGATCCGGTTACCACTTCCGTTCCGGCCACTTCCGGTCTGTCTTCCGTTTATGTAGGACATCTGGGTCCTAGAGATCTGGTACCTACTTCCGTTTCCGGTTCTATTAGCGCTTCCGGCCATTCCGGATATCCGGAGTCTGAGGACTCCTTTTATTTCGAATTCCGGTAGAGGCTTTTCCGTTTCCGGTTTGGAAGCTAGTCGGTACACTTCCGCTTCCGGTCTTAGGGGTGTACTTCCGGGTCGTCCAGACCTGGATAGACTTCCGATTTCCATTTCCGGTTTCATGAGAGCTTCCGGAAGAATGCATATCCAGGTCTGTTGGACCCGGCATTGCAGGGTTCATCAATTTTCGGTTCTGTTTTTTCAGTTTCCTCTTCCGGTTATTCTGTACATCCGGGTTGTAGGATCTTGACCAGTTTCCGGTAGTCTACTTCCGGTTTTATCCATTTCCTTTTCCTTTTTTCCACATCCGGATTTCGTACAGCCGGGAATAGGGTCATTTCCGGTTTTACCCGGCATTACATTGTTCATCCATTTCCGTTTTTTCAGCTTCCTCTTCCGGTAATTCTGTACATCCGGATTGTAGGATTTTGAGCAGTTTCCGGTAGTATACTTCCGGTTTATGCATTTCCGTTTCCCTTTTTCCACATCCGCTTTCATAGAATCTAGTCATCTTCTTGCCTAAGAATTAGTCTTATTTCCGTATTTGTTTAATATTGGGAATGTTTAATGGCTGAAAATATTCCTACCAAGTTATTGCCAGTCTTGTAGTCTCTCTTGGAATTGTAGTCTATTCAGACATTTATTCGTTTATCAGTGACAATTTTCAACATAATTAAAGGCTCTCCTGACTGGTTACCGTATGGGATTTTGTGGCAGGTTGTATTCTACGCATTATTTCGAGATACGATTTTTGCTTTCATCCAACTTTAGATGGCCAGTTGTCTTCGGGCCATTCAGCCTTTTTTCTCGCTCCTTTTACCTCTTATGTCGGCAGGTTGACATATTTATTTAACCAAAGGGAGTTTATTTGTGGATGGGATAACCTGATTGTTAAGTAAATCGTAGTATAATTTGGTCAGTCGATGAAAAGAATTAGATTCAGTAAAGGTTTCATAGGATCATTATGAGTACAGGATTAATGTCTACAAGTACATTATTCGCTTAGAAAAGATAATCAATCGGATAAGGGGGCAGGAAGGAGGAATATGAGTCGGACTCTTCTTCTGCGTTGACATAGTTTCGGTGAGTTTGTTTTGTTTTCTTTTATTTCCAGATTTTTGTTTGTTTTCCCTTTTATAGTGTAATTTTTGCTCTATTTTGACTGGGTTGCTGCGGACCTTCGGACGGTGGTTTCGGGGGGGGGGGGGTTCGGGATTTGCTGGGTATTTTGGGAGCAGTTTGGCTGAGGGTTGTTGGTGATGCCACCGGCAATTTTCGGTCGGAATATTCCCGGACTATTCGGTGAGTCTTGGGTTTTTGCTCGTTGAGGTTGTTGTCTGGGGGCTGGCGGTGGGCCGGTTGGAGTGGGGTTGGGTTGCGCTGAAGGGGGGAAGAGTGGCCGAGAATCCTTGGATTTAAGCATCCACCAACTATTTTCGGTCAAATGTTTTCTAAATCCTTGCAAGTCCAGAGATATTACAGTTGTAATATGTTGTCTGCAAAATTCAGTATTCAATCAGTTAATATCTAGTATCAGTGTTCAATCTTTCCTTTTATTGGGATTTCTAACACAATGTCATTTGTTATTACAAAGATGAATTTATTGATGCTAAGACTATAAATATAAGAATCAATAAATTTATTAAAATCTTTTAAGTTTTCTGCCTCTTGGCATAAATATCGAATTGTTTAGGATATCTAATTTATCAGCAAGCCCGAGCGGCTAGGCAACCGTTGATGTATTCAATACAATTTTTTATTAAATCTCCATTATTATACGATTTTTAAATTAGATAGTCTAATGTTGGCCATAGTTCTCTTATCAGGACCTTGTCATGTATTCTATTCATAGAATTGTGATGACGGTCATCACTAGTAACTTTCCCGTAGTTCATGTAGATCTCGGGCACATTATTTGGCTATATCTTGACTCTAAGCACTCCCATAGACTTACTATGGGGTTTTGGTTTGCCACAATCTCTGGTTAATTCTCTGTAAATAAAATTATCTATAATTTTTGCAGAGTCTTTAGCATTATTAATAAGTTAGGCTATACTGATATGACCCTTTTTGGTCTCCATTCAGAGTAAGCAGTATTATTAAAATATCCATAATAAACGTGAGTTACCTATTTAGTGAGGAATAAGCATTATGATATTGCCCAGGATTTTTGGTTGGAGCATCATGGCATATGTAATCTATGTGTTTTCTATGAGCAGTCCTCTTTAGCATATAGTAAGTTTGACACTTCTTTAAGGGTGGCCCTTATTAAAAGGGGCTAGATATTCTTGTATCTAGAATCCTTCTATGTAGTCTCTTCTTCCAAAATGGTCGTCTGTTCATTATTATTAGAAGCTATTAGCTTTAGAGGGGTTGTTGTTTGTCTATGATTGTCAAGGAGTCTATAGAAGAGGCTATTCATTGGAAAGTAGATCCAGGCTTCTGTGCATTGGTTGGATTGTCTGTTAGGCTTCCAAATCTCGATTCGTTCAGTCATTGCCATGGGGTTTTTCTTTCATTTTAGAAGGAGGAATGAGGTTTAGTCTTATGGATTGTCCTCTAGTAGATCTGTTCACGGCCTCTCTGAATGCTCAGATCTTCTCTTACATGTCTCCTTTTCCGGACAGTCAAGCCCTGGGGGTGGATGCTCTGTCTCAGTAGTGGACAGGAATGTTCGCCTATGCCTTCTCTCGAACGATTTTGATTCAGTTAGTTTTGAAGAGGGTCAAGGATCAGGTTTGCGAAATTCTTCTGATAGCTCCCTTTTGGCCAAAGAGGATTTGGTTTTTAGACCTTCTAGATTTTCTGATAGATTTCCCTCTTCTTCTTCCAGTATACCAGGATCTTCTATCTCAAGTAAGAGGTCTTTGTGTGCATCCAAATCCAATAAATTTTAGTCTGTGTGTCTGGAGAATCTCGAGTATGAAGTCCTCGAGAATAAGGTTTCTTCTGATCTCAGGAAATGATTGACTCTGCCAGAAGGGATTCGACCCGTCGAGTTTACAAGGGTCGACTTAAAAATTTAGGTGAATGATGTTCAGACCAAGGTTTCGTGCCCGATTCTGTTTCTATACCCAAATTATTAGATTTTTTATCTTATCTGTTTGGTTATTTTCATTTGTCAGTTATTACGTTCAGGGAGTATAGATTTTCTCTGGTGTCATCCCTTCCTTGTCTTCTGTATGCCGATGTCAAGGATACTAAGACTTTTAATAGCTTTATTAGAGGTCTAAGTACTATTCGTCCTCCGATTGCTAAGCCTTTACCTTCCTGGAGTTTGGCTTTGGTTCTTCAGGTTTTGGCAGGTCGCCATTTTGAACCTATTTCTTCTACCAGTATTAAGCTTTGTTTTGTTTTTAATTGTCAAAGCTGTTTTTTCTTGTTGCTACAGCCTCTGCTAGAAGGCGTTCAAGAGATTCATGCTCTTTCTGCTGAAAAGGAGATTTATAGTTTCAGGAGACGGCTTGGTTTTATATCCCAGAAGGAATTTTTTATCTAAAACTCAAACTAACTGCTATCCTGCTAGTCCGATCATTTTAAAATCTTTTTCGTCTGTCGCCATCTGAAAAATTTTGGTGTCCTATTAGGGCATTAGGAACCTTCAATCAGTGATCAGATGTTATAAGAGTAGATCCATCTCAATTATGTTTTTCCTACGAGGAAGAGTTATCTAAGCCGGTCTCAAATTCTTCGATTGTCAGATGGATTTTTGAGAGAATAATTAAGCTTTAAGCGGATCAAATTAATCTCTCCCTTATTAAAGCCGATGACGTTAGAGGTATGGCTACTTCTTTCGCTCTTTTTGAGGGTTCGTCTTTAGATGAGGTCATGCAGGTGGCAGGATGGAAATGTGAATACACCTTTACATCCTTTTATCTCAAAGACCAGAGTGCAGCAGCTTCCTTCTTTCGTAACATTTCCACTTTTAACTAAAAAAGCCGAAGACTATTTACCAAGCACTTCCCACCATTTTCGTTAGGACTCTGCATCTGTGAGAAATGGTGAGAGTCTTCTGTTGGTTTTTATTTATTTCTTTAAGTTCAAGTTGTTCTTATTTGCTAATCACAGTGTGATTGAGCTAAATGCACTATTAGGTTATGTTATTAATATTTGGATAAGATTGGTTTAATTTTATCCTTGTTTGTTAACTAAAAAAGCTGAAGACTATTTACCAAGCACTTCCCACCATTTTCGTTAGGACTCTGCATCTGTGAGAAATGGTGAGAGTCTTCTTTTGGTTTTTATTTATTTCTTTAAGTTCAAGTTGTTCTTATTTGCTAATCACGGTGTGATTGAGCTAAATGCACTATTATGTTATGTTATTAACATTGGGATAAGATTGGTTTGATTTTTATCCTGGTTTATTGATTCTCTAATCTCCTCACACCTTATTTTGACATGGGGCACTGACCAAATCTACGGGTTTAGCAAGTAGTGATTGAACGGTAATGGATGTTTTTGTGGTGGAATAACAACCCCCCACAGACCCCCCCCCTTGCGGGTTGGTCTGTTGTTTTATTAACCACTATAAAAACATACTTACCGTTCAATCACTACGACCCGGCCTCAGCCACCCCGCATGGTAAGATTTGAGAATCAGACTTTAAATATTTTGCACTTAAATTTAGAAAAGTGAATCTGTTTCCTATTCATGCTCTAATGCGCATGCGCGAGCGCGCTTAGCGACAAGCGTCACTATGAGGTGAGTATAGACTTGTGCCAGTCTATACCTGATGGTAGGCTGGAGATGGGACTCAACCAGTAGCCTGGTTGAGGGTCCATCGGAATAGGATTAGGCATGGGTAGGTGTGTATGCAGGCATAAAAATCCTATTCTGATAGCAAAATGCAGATAATTGATTTAGCAAGTAGTGATTGAATGGTAATGGATGTTTTTGTGGTGTAATAACAACCTATATAAAACAAAATTTGGCATCAAAATCCATCAAATAAAAAAATCCAATATGGCTGCCACATTATATTTTGATTGGTCCACCTCGGCCATGTTTTTGACGAATCAACTTCTCTTGAACAAACATTAATTGCCCTAATTGTTCCTAATTATATATCACAAATTTCGGCCTGATCGCTTCAGCGGTTCTGGGGAAGATGTCATTTTTGTGAAAACTAGGTCATCCAAGATGGCCGCTGAACCATTTGGTCAATCAAGTTCCCTTGAACAAACTTGATTCAGCGCTTACCCTAGACCATATTTCATGAGTTTTGAATCAATCCCTCAAATGGTTTGGGAGATTTTTAAAAACATTTCTAAAAATTGGCCAAAATCCAAGATGGTCGCCGGCCAAATTGGCTGATTGGGTTCGTTTGATCAAACTTGAATCTCTATGCCTTAAGGATGCTTCTTGTCAAATATAATTGAAATCGGCCCAGTAATTCTCGAGAAGATATTTAAATTTCCCATTGCTTTAGTATGGGAGCTTTTGGGGGGAAAATGATCCAAGATGGCCACCAAACCGTTTATCTGATAGTTTCAAAAATTGTAAATTTGAGATCAGAATACCCAAAAACCTATATAAAAACAATTTCGGCCTCAAAATCCATCAAATAAGAAAATCCAATATGGCCGCCAAACATGCTATATTTTGATTGGCCAACGGCGGCCATGTTTTTTGATGGATAAACTTCTGTTAAACAAACTTTACTGCCCCTTAGTCCATAATCATATCTGCCAAATTTCGGCCTGATCCCTTTAGCGGTTCTGGAGAAGTTATTTTCGCTAAAACTAGTTCAACCAAGATGGCTGCCAAACTATTTGACCAAGTAAGTTCCCTTGAACAAATTTGGTTGAGCTCTTGCCCTAGATCATATTTCATGAGGTTTCCTTCAATCCCTCAAGCGGTTTCGGAGATTTTTAAAGACGTTTCTAAAAATTGGCCAAAATCCAAGATGGCCGCCGGCCTAATTGGCCGATCGGCTTCATTTGAACAAACTTGGATCCCTATGCCCTAAGGATGGTTCCTGCCAAATATAATTGAAATTGTCCCAGCGGTTCTTGAGAAGTCGTTTAAAGGAAAAGTTGATGGACGGACAGACGGACGGACGACGGACGGTCGCCACAACATAAGCTCACTTGACCTTTCAGGCCAGGTGAGCTAATAACTAAATTTAGTCAAGAATTTTGACATATCTGCTTATTGAATGTCCATTTGCAGGCCAAGAGAACTTTTTTTTTTTTAAATGGACCACTGGCATGTCTGGCTCGATAATCGAGACGGTCATTCCAGTGATAAATTTTCAAAACTAATCTTATGGGCTGCAAAAGGATATTTCTCAATACAGCACCTACTTTATGTCAAAACTTTGTTAAAAACAGCTGACCTGTATGACTGCCATGCAATTTAAATTTTAATACTAGATGCTATTTCATGAGTTTTGAATCAATCCCCCAAGTGGGTTCGGAGATTTTTAAAGAGGTTTCTAAAATTCGGCCAAAATCCAAGATGGCCTCTCGTCAAATTGGCTGAAAAACAAGACTGATTGGTCATGAAAATTTAAAGCTTTGCTTGGTGAATGTCCATTTGCAGGTGAGCCTGTCATTGCAGTGGTAAACTTTCAAAAATGGTCTTCTCTTGACCTACAAATGCACATTTTTGCAAGATCATTGCAGTATCCGGAACCTTCTGAATCATTGAACAAAAATTCAAATTTTCTTGGAAAATCTTGACCATTAATGTGTTAATAATTTTGCAATTAATTTGACTAGAATCTGTTGCAGCAACCTATATTTGGCTTCCAGTCAAATTAATTGCAAAATATTTAACATAATATGTTAAATACTTCAAAAGATAGGCCTCATACTTTTTCAGGCATTCGTCGGTGAAATGGTTAAGTATCATTTTGAGGCACTGTTTACATAAGAGGGGTTATTATATAAAAGTGTATCAGTGCATAGGAAGATTGAAAAGTTGTTTTATAGCCATTACAACTAGCTTTTGACGTTCATGAAATAGACGTGCATCAACTATCAGAATCAAGGAAATACATTTCATTTCCATTGAAACTGATTTGCTGTATTAATACGCTAAACCACACAACATGAGATATTAGTATTTATATTTAAAAGGTAATATAATAATGTATATGCTGGCTTCTCACAAATTTGAGCCGTAATATCTAAACTTTTGGCGCATCAAATGATCACCAACATGTAAGCGAGCTGTCAGAATGTTTGCGAGTCAATTTTCCGTCGTACGCAGATCCCTGATACTACGTCATAAGCCTTGTCTTCGGGTGTTGGAGTTTCATTTTCGGAAGGTACGAAAATTAGCACTTTTGATATTAAATTTTATATAAATAGTAATAGTCTATAAAAATATTATATAACCATACTGAGTTATGTCCATACACTAATGCAGTAAGTTGGCTTAGCGTTTTACTTACACTTTAATGAGTATCAGCATGGTAAGTATACTTTTGAAGTGAAAAAGGTGGGTTCTAAGGGCAGAGAGATGTACAGGTTTCTTTTACAGACCCGTACTATATCTCCTATATCTGTAATTATGGAGCTAGGATCCAGCGGTTGCAAAAAGGGGAATGGGGTATCAATTTGTTAGTATCACAAAACACAACACACTTGCTACCAACAAACCAGTAAAATTTAGTTGGAAAATTTGACAAATCACGAAAATAGGTAACACGAATGTGACACATATTTGGTAAATGTACACCTGGCCTAGCTGTGCATCATCAGCATCCTCCAGGGTCTTTAAAATAGAGTATCCATTGCATCCAAAAATAGCTTTATTCTAATGTAAATCACAAAATTAAGCAAGAAAACTAAGAACTGTAAGCAATTTTTACCACTCTGATTTGTTACATGCCACGCTTGTGGGTCAGCTTGCGCATACTCTGAGTTTATAGCCAGTTTACCTGGCTAGTAGGTGAGGTTTGTTTTTAACCTGTATAAAATTTAGACAGTAGGATATATTAACATAGATTGTACTGTAAATCGTCTATTAGTAACCCTGGATTCAAATAGGACAAGGGCTGTAAATCCTTTAAATCCAAATCCCTGAGAAAGTGGGGTGGGTGACTTTTATTAAGTACATTTCAAGAAACAAGACATGTGGTTGCAATGCAACAATGATCTATGAAGCTTTGACTTTAACATAAAATAAATATAGAAGGTTTATCACTTATCAACGTGAGGTCCAAGGGCCTGTGATGCTCACCTGGACCACTACCATTTGAACCATTTGCATTTAAATAGACATGATGGATAATTTCTGGAAATGACTGCCAAAGAAATTGACCAATGAAAATTCTTATTTGATTTCCTGAAGCTTGTCGTCATAGGATCTTTCCACCCAAGTTTGGTTGAAATCTAGTTGTTGATTAAGTAGCAGCAGTGATTTAAACTCTGCAGGAAAATGTCTGGAGAATCCAAGATCCCTGCCAAAAAAATTGACCAATCAAAATTCTCCTTAGAACTCTTGAATTTGATTACAATAGGAGCATTCCACCCATGTTTCATTGAAAACGGGCCATTGATTAAGGAAGAGTAGCGTTTTAAAGATCCAAGATGGCCACCAGAAAAATTGACCAATCAAAATTCTGTACACACGTTCAAAAGCCTAGTCCCATAAGGTCCTTCCAGCCCAATTAAGTTGAAATCCGCCAGGCCGTTAATGAGGAGTAGTGCTTTGACAATTTTTGGAAAAACTCATAAAATCTAAGGTTTTCACTAAAAAAATTGACACATTAAAATTGTGTATACAAGTTCTGAAGCCTCCCCAGAAAGGGTCATTCCTGCAACATTAAGTTGAAATCCGGCCAGCGGTTAATGAAGCGTAGCGTTTTGACAATCCGGTAAATTTTTCATAATATCTCAACTTTTCACCAAAAGAAATGTATCAATCAAAATTTTGAATACTAGTTCTAGAACCTACGACCATAGAATCTGCCTAGCCAAATTTGGTTGAATTATGTGAAGCTACTAAGGAGGAATAGCATTTTGACAATTTTTGGTAAATTTTTCACAAAATCTAAGATTTTCACCCCCAAAAAATTACCATTCAAAATTCTGGATATAAGTTCTGGAGGGTACCAGCATAGGATTCTTCCAGCCAAATTTGGTTGAAATCAGTCAAAGAATTAAGGAGACACGATTTGACGGACAGACAATGGACAGGCATAAGCTAACATGACCCTTCAGGGTAGGTCGTTATAAGGAAGCATATAACCAAAGATTAGATATAAACTGTTAAGTTGAGCTAAATGAAACTGTTAATATTGAAAAAACAAAAGGCCCAAGGGGCCTGTGTCGCTCACCTGGAGCACTATGCATTTTTGTCAAAATTGTTAGTGGGTGGTTTAGTAGTCTTTTAAATGAATTTGTGGACATTTTTGCAAGTCCAATATGGCCACCAAACACGCTACATTTTAATTGGTCCACTGTGGCCATGTTTCTGATGTAGCTCCTTCCTTTGAACAAACTTTAATGGCACTCAGTGCCTAATCATATCTCCCAAATTGCGGCCCAATCCGTTCAGAAGTTCTGGAGTTGTTTTGGCACAAATACGTTATCCAAGATGGCCTCAAACCATTTGGCCAATCAGGTTCCCTTGAACAAACTTGGTCCAGCTCTTGCCCTAGATGATATTTCATGTGTTTGGAATTGATCCCAAAGCGGTTTCGGAGATTTTTAAAGACATTTCTAAAGATCGACCAAAATCCAAGATGGCCACCAACCAAATTAGCTGATCGGTTTTGTTTGAAAAACATGGACCTCTATGCCCTAAGAATGCTTCCTGCTAATGTACTTGAAATCGGTCTAGTGGTTCTCGAGAAGACATTTTAAATTTCCCATTGCTTTAGTATGGGAGTTTTTGGCAGGAAAAAGATCCAAGATGGCTGCCAAACCGTTTATCTGACAGTTTCAAAATGGCAAATATGAAATCAGAATAACTACAAATATATATAAACCCAACTTTAAATAAAAAATTCAATATTGCCGCCAAGCATACTAGATTTTGACTGGCCCACGGCAGCCATGCGTTTTGGCGGATCAACTTCCCTTGAATAAACTTTAATGACCCTTAGTTGCTAATCATATCTCTCAAATTTGGGTCTGATCCCTTTAGCGGTTCTCGAGAAGTCGTTTTTGGAAAACTGGGTCATCCAAGATGGCCGCCCAACCATTTGGTGAATCAAGCCCTCTTGAACAAACTTGGCTTACCTCTTGCCCTAGATGATGTTTCATGAGTTTTGAATCGATTCCCTAAGCAGCTTCGGAAAAGATTTTTAAAGACGTTTCCTAAATTTGGCCGAAATCCAAGTTTGAGCTCAGCATATCCCAAAACATAAAAAAACAATTTCTGCCTCAAAATCCATCAAATAAAAAAATCCAATATGGTCGCCAAACACGCTACATTTTGATTGGCCCATGGCGGCCATATTTTCTGACGGATCAACTTCCCTTGAACAAACTTTAATGGCCGTTAGTTCCTAATCATATCTGTCAGATTTCGACGAAATCCCTTCAGCGGTTCTGGAGAAGTCGTTTTCGCTAAAACTAGGTCAACCAAGATGGCCGCCGAACCATTCGACCAATCAAGTTTCCTTGAACAAGCCTGGTTCAGCTCTTACCCTAAATCATATTTCATGACATTTGCATCAATCCTCTAAGCAGTTTCGGAGATTTTTAAAGACGTTTCCTAAAATCGGCCAAAATCCAAGATGGGCTTCGTCTGAACAAACTCTATGGCCTAAGGATGCTTCCTGCCACATATAATTAAAATCGGCCCAGTGGTTCTTGAGAAGAAGTCGTTTAAAGGAAAAGTTGACGGATGGATGACGGACGGATGGACACATGACGGACGGTCACCATGGCATAAGCTCACTTGGCCTATCAGGCCAGGTGAGCTAACTAGATATTTTCCAAGGTCTCAGTGACCTTGAACTTTAACCCCAAGGTCATTGTGTCGAGCCGAGATATAAACAGAAAAGTTAAGCTAAGCGCAAATTGGCCGCCGCCGCCACTGCTGCCGGATGACATACAGGGTATTGCAATAGCTCATTTAAGTCGAGCTAAAAATCGAAATCGATTCTCTAAGATGATTTTTTTAAATAGCAAGAAAATAGAGCACAATTTCATGTCACAAAATCTTACCGTTTTACGCCTATGCTTAATGTATACCTTATATCCATCATCGCGGGAGTGAAATTATTAAATGGGATCACCTAAATATTGTGTAGGCTTTAATAAACATTATTTATTTCATCAAAATTAATCCTAATATTAGCATGTGCCATTGAGAAAAAATACAAATCACATGATGAATCCGCTTCCGCTACAGGATGAGTTTAGGTTGTGACTCGAGTAGTGAGAAAACATTAATATGTGTACTCGGGTAGACACTTGTGCAATACACGTAAGTACGAGGGTAGCCTCGAGTACCTAATGGAGTAGCTATGAGAGTGACAACTTAAACTCACCAAATTAAGAAGTATGAATACTAAAAGCAAGTACTCATTCGAATAGTAGTCATTACACTATGGTGAGCGAGCATTATACATTTGATCTGATTACTTCCGCATAACAGGTACCCATTTGATCACATCTTTCATTGATAGGCATTGTTTTATATAAGGAAGTGCTGTAATTTAGATGCTCTTTCCGTGAAAATATCGTAAAATTTTGTTTCAAATTTCTTTTTATTTTACATTTATAAGTTATTTAAATGACTCAACCTAAAAAATTGGCATGCCACTTCTATTAGGGATGAGGTCACTAATGAGTGATTTATGGTATTCGTTATGGTAAGTATTGCTTGAAATGAAAAGAATCACCAATTTTGGGCACATCTTAAAATCTGGCAATTGTGCATTATTGTGAGCGATAAAGTGCTAAGAAATGACTTTGCTGTTAACATCTTGAAAATTGAAGGCTAGACACCATATGAAAAACGCCCAATGTTCATTTATTTCATGAAATGTTATGATGACAACTGACAGAATGGACTTACCTTGTGATTACTGTCATATAAAGACATCTTCAGGCCAGACAGAAGCACTTCCTTCTTGTCTTCCATATGATCACCTGGAAAAATAACATCAGTACCTGACAACATGATCACCACGACAACATGTAGAATACAAATAGCATGAACAATTAGTTAATAAGCAATATACACTGTCAACATGATCACCACTGCAACATGTAATACACTGACAACCTGTCAGTAATACACTGACAACCTGTCAGTCCTCGCATTCACCAGTGTAATCGTACTAAAATAGTGAAAGTAGTCTTTCTGGAATACAAACCAAACGGCAATTCTAGGAAATTTTGCGCTTGTGTAGTTTCTTGCAATTTCAATATTGTTTGCACACATTTCTATTAAAGCAAGATTTATTTTCAATCAAACCAATTTTCAGACATCCTTACAAAAAGATGATTAATGATAACCCAGCCACAAAAACAGCCAAAACAGAGGATTAATGACAAACCAGCCACAAAAACAGCCAAATAGAAGATGATTAAAGCTGTTGTGAGGACTTGCTCACCATTTGCACTAACTTGACAATTATAAAATGTATTCTCTTTTAGAATAAGAACAAAATGTAATTAACATTTTTTTAATCAGCTCAGCCAAAGCTGAGATAAGTGCATAGCAACCGCTAGACTATATAAGATGATAAGTTCATGATCTCTGAACAACTGGTGTCAGTTCACCTTCCTATTTATGAATTTGTTCACCTATTAGTTTTGCTTTTTCACAACATTGAAATATTTATGTAGTTCCATCACACGGAAGCTGTGTGCGTGCGTGTGTGCGTGCGTGCGTGTTGGGGATGATGATTGACACATGTGTGGCGCCCCACCGCCCAAACCTTTGTTGAATCTAATGTGTTGGTTTGTGTGTATTGTGCAACCACATTGTTAAAATATGTAATGGTACTATTTTAGCAAAACTATAGATTACATTTGTGCAAGGAAACAATGACCAAGGAACAAACGAAATGTAGGATTTTTATTTTTCACGAGAGAGTTGATACTTACCATCATGAATACGCTACAGTATATGCTCATATACACCTGTGCAAAAGTTAAGCACCAGCAAAAACAATAGAACGTAGAAACATGATGGTAAAATTAGGCTGCCATACTTTTTGTCCCCGCGTTAGCTGACATAATTCCAAGTACGAAATGCACATGCATGCATGACTTCACGCCGCTTGATGTCCGTGCGTGGCGGGAAACAGCACACGTGTTCAGTTATGTAAAAGTCCAGTTTGAGGTGTAGAACATTACATACAGATTTAGGCGACAAGATTAGGAATTTTGTGTTCATGACCGTGGTTTATTTGTACAGAGAGAATTAGCTCTTGATTGTGAACCGCCATGGCAAGACGAAGGTTAAGTGATCGTGTGAAATGGCAAATCATAGGCATGCATACCACTGGTATGTCATGCAGAGAGATTGGCAGACAGCTGAACATTAACCATACTGTAATCAGTCGTTTGATTGCAAAACATGGGCAAACTAACGAGGTGAAGGACAGGCCTAGATCTGGAAGACCGAAGAAGACTACTGCCCGTGATGATCAAGCCCTAGTACGCCTTGTTAGGAGATCTCCATTCACCAACAGCAGAGTGCTCAGCCAGCAATGGGAAATGCGCAATAGAGTGTCAATGTCTACCGTCAAAAGGAGACTGTATGCTGCTGGCATGAAAGCTAGGAGACCTGTCAGACGTCCTCTCCTCACTGCACACCACAAAGAGGAGCGTCTGAGGTGGTGCAACGAAAGAAGACACTGGAACATGAGATCCTGGAGACGGGTACACTGGTCCGATGAAAGTCGGTTCCTGCTTCATGCCACAGATGGTCGAACTCGTGTATGGAGGTCCAGACGCACGGCGTACGACCAACGTAACATCATGGAAGAAGTTCCATTTGGTGGAGGTTCCGTTATGATATGGGGGTGCATCTCATTTGATTGTAAGCTGGATCTGTTGACTGTACCTGGAACACTAAATGGACAAAGATATCAAGATTCCATACTGGATAGAGTTGTGGTCCCTCATTTTGTAAATCATGCACCTGGAACCCACCCTATATTCACGGATGACAACGCCCGACCACATCGTGCTAGAGCTGTGCATGAATACCTCCGCCAGAATGCCATCGAAACCCTACCATGGCCAGCAAGGAGCCCTGACATGAACCCTATTGAGCATATCTGGGACATTCTGGGAAACATGGTGAGAAGGAGGGATCCTCCTGTGCAGAACCTACAGGAATTAACAGACGCACTCCATCTTGAATGGCAACGAATACCACAATGGCGTATCAGTCGGTTGGTGACCAGCATGAGACGTCGTGTCCAGGCCGTCATCCAGGCACAAGGTGGATATACCCGGTATTAATAATGACAGTCTCAAACTCGTGCACAGATGTTAAACTTTGTTTTCAGACACTATTAATGACAATCTAGCCACGTGTGTCAACTGTAGGGCAATAGTTGTCAGTTGTGTCAACGTAACCATATTCAGGCCTCGTTTTCAAGTTCAAACAAAAACATACAGTGTTTCCCCACCATCATAATCAGCATTCCTCTAGTTGCATTATTACCTCTTGCACTAAGATGGATGGGTACATAAATGTTTATGCTATTGCTTTCTTCATAGCACATGAATATACCCTCGCATGTGCGTAAAAATAGGGTGGTGCTTAACTTTTGCACAGGTGTATATATCTAATTGGCTCAATTCAACACAGAATTTAAAATAAACCTGCGACTAACAGGCAGGTAGCCTAGATGTCAGACTGGCACATGCACAAGTTGAGCCACACATCCGAGGCGCATGTGTGGGCTGACATAACACAATGAAAATTATCATTGGCTACAATTCGGCAACTGTGTAATAAGGCCATGCCTCTGTAGGGCTGGAGAAGTCGGATCATATTCGTGATGGTAAGTATCAACGCTCTCGTGAAAAAAGAAATCCCAGATTTCATTTCTTTCACCTCAAGAGTATACCTACCATCACAAATACTCGATGAAATAACCAGAATTCTCAAGTGAATTCAGAGGGAGGCAGGCATGGTCACATGACACATTGTTCCATGAAAAGATTTCTTTTGCTTTTGGAGGCACTCAAACACTGAAAATGCTGTAACAATGACCAAGAAGTAAACACAAACGATCAGCTGATACTGATGCTATAGCAAGATTGCCACTTCTCAAAATGCACTCCCCTCCCTCTTTTTAACAGAAGGGAACATCAAATAGCTCTGAAATCCTATACGCTCTCTGTGTGAGTGCCATACTACTATAGGAAAATGAACAAATGTGCTTCACATTTACATACCCTCAAAATAGACCGATATAAAACACGAACTATCACCCGATTCATTCCATAAATACTTGTACAAGACAAACAAGAGTCCCAAGGTTCACCTGGAATTATTCGCCAGTGGCGCAATCGAACAAGACAAGACGATCACTGGAAAAAATTTCCAAGCTAATTTCTGTGAATGTTTAACCAAGTTTTATTAAAATTGGCCCAGTGGTTCATAAGTACAGTCTTTTATATGATTTTCTCAGAAATTTTCAAAAAATCCCAGAGGGTCACCAAACATGCTAAACGTTAATTGATCAACAGTGGCCATGTTTTTTATATGGACAAACTTTAATGGCCCTTAGTCCCTAATCATATCTCTCAAATTTCAGCCTAATCTGTTTAGTGGTACTGGAAAATAAGTCGCTGTCAGGAAAACTAGGTCATCCAAGATGCGCGCCAAATTATTTGGCCAATCAAGTTTCCTTGAACAAACTTGGATCAGCTCTTACCCTAGATGATATTTCATGAGTTTTGAATCGATCCCTCCCCCTCCCACCACCCCAAGTGATTTTGGAGATTTTTAAAGACATTTCTAAAGATTGGCCACAATCGAAGATGGCTGCCAGCCAAATTAGCCGATCGGCTCCATTTGAAAAGACTTGGATCTCTATGTCCCAAGGATGCTTTCTGCCAAATATACTTGAAATTGGCCAAGTGGTTCTCGGGAAGACATTTCAATTTCCCATTGCATTAGTATGGGAGATTTTGGCAGGAAAAAGATCAAAGATGGCCGCCAAACTTTTTCTCGGACAGTTTCGAAAGTTTTGAAATCAGCATATCTAAAAACCAAGATAAAAATCAATTTTGGCTTCAAAATCCATCAAATAAGAAAATCTAATATGGGTGCCAAACACTCTACATTTTGATTGGTCCTCAGCGGCCATGTTTGTTGATGGAACAACTTCCCTTGAACAAACAATAATGGCCCATAGTCCATAATCATATCTCCCAAATTGCGGTTCTGGAGAAGTTATTTTCACGAAAACCAGGTCCCCAATATGGCCACCAAACTATTTGGCAAATCAAGTTCCCTTGAATAAACATGGTTCAGCTCTTGACCTAGATGATATTTCATGAGTTTTAAATCAATCCCTCAAATGGATTCGAAGAAGATTTTTAAAGATGTTTATAAAAATTGGCCAAACTCCAAGATGTCCACCGGCCAAATTGATCGATTGGCTACGTTTGAACAAACTTGGGTCTCTATGCCCTAAGGATGCTTCCTGCCAACTATAATTGAAATCAGTCCAGTGGTTCTCAAGAAGAAAACATTAAAAATTTCCAATTACTTTAGCATGGGAGCCTTTGGCGGGAAAATGATTCAAGATGACATATATTTAGTTTCATTAAATTATTTTAAGCGATTCTGCATAATATGGTGTTTATGAGGAAATTCACAAAAATTGTGAGTTTTTGCATTCAAAAGACTATTTTCACACAAAGTATTGGACCTATAAAGGTAAAATCTTCAAGACACACCTTCTTATCATAACTGAGGCATACACCAAGTTTCATTAAAATAACTGAAGCCGTTCTGTATGTATGCTGTTTATGAGCAAATAGACAAAAATCATGCGTTTTTGCATTAAAAAAAACATTTTCACCAAAAATATTGAACCTATGTAGGTGATTCCTTCAAAACGCACATCTAGCCATCATAAAGTAACGACCTGCCAAGTTTCATTAAATTATTTTAAGCGAGTCTGTATGATATGGTAATTTACCAAAATAGTGAGTTTTTGCATTAAAAAGTCAATTTTCACCCAAAATATTGGACCTATACAGTTGAATTCTTCAAAAGGCAAATCTCTGTATGATAACTGAGGCATACACCAAGTTTCATTAAAATATCTGAAGCGGCTCTGTATGATATGCTGTTTACGAGATATTGTGGATGGACAGACAGACGGACAGATGGAGGGATGGATGGACGGACGGATGAATGGAAAAATGGATGGGCAGACAGACACAGTGATTACTGAAGGGGTCCTAAACCACGTAAAAGCATGGAAACAATTTTAAAATCTTTTAAATTATGATGGAGATGCAATGAGGGCATAGAACACATCTGTATCATTTTGTGATCGGGTAAGCCCTTTATGAACTACATGTTCATTGAAAAACTAACATTTACTTCATTCTTAGCTTAGTCCAAACCCCGTACAATATGGACAAAATTTGAAGATTATTGTTAGTAATTATGATGTAGACTGGATGCAATGATGGTATAAATCAAAGATCTAGAGTTTTAATGGGATCAGATAATCCCTTGATTAATTAAATGTACATTGAAAACTTAGCATTTATCTGCACGCCAAACACCATTTGAATCACTATGTTGAGCCATCCTATGCTTCGCATAGGGCTCGACAACTAGATTTGAGCAAGGACACAGCGACTTTGGCCGTTGACATTTCCCAAAAAAAAAAATTCCCAAAACCACAAACTTTAATGGTCCTTAGTCCCTATTCGTATCTCCAAAATGTTGGCCTGATTCGTTCAGCGGTTCTGGAAACATTGTTTTCACAAAAACTAGGTCATCCAAGATGGCCACCAAACCATTTGGCAAATCAAGTTCCCATTGAGCCATGGCTATTCCAGGAGCCGGAGCCATGTGGGGTGCAATGCATGGTTCCATGGTTCGGGCCTTCCATCTATACCCCTCGGCAAGCCGTGGAATACTGTACGGATGGCTATCAGCACCAATCCAAGTGACCCGTTTAGCTGTGAAACTTACTCCTGTGGGAGTAATTCCATGGAAATATTCACCATATGGCCCTTCCAGAGCCATATGGGTGTCCATATCCATGGCCATCGGCTCAACAGGAGACTCATCTAGAAGTATGTCCTCATCATCCTGCCCAGAAAGATTAGACACCGGATAGGTAAAGAACACCAAACCAGCCTGGGCAGGACAGGCATCGGCGGAAGCCATGATACCTGTAGTTGTTAGCTGCTCAAGAACGTCTGTTAAGCGGGCATTCACGACCATAATAATAATAATAATAATAATAATAATAATAATAATAATAATAATAATAATAATAATAACATTTATATAGCGCAAAACTCCATGCAATAGCATGCTCTAAGCACTACCATAACACTTGTTCCCGGGTATACGGATGAGGCAGCCTCAAGCCCGGACCTGCTGGACCCACCTCTGGATCTAAATCGAAAACTGATGTGCTACTAAGAAAACTAGATCCAGAGGCCTGAACATACTCCTCGGGTGCAGATGAAGTAGGCGATGAAGTACATGGACCAGGAACAATGCTGTGAAGCATATCAGTATACCATGTCTTTCAACATCTTTTTCATCTCACCCATTATCTCAAGAAGGCATGCCAGAGCTTATTGGACCACTTTTCACACACAGAACATTTAAATTTTTTATACCGCATGTGCTGCATTTAAAACACTCGTGGAATTGAAAAATGTAACTTAGTGAATTTGTGACAGACAGGGCAGTCAGATATAACTCTCTGAAAGACATAAGATGCAAGGCTCGTAAGCAATTAGTTTCTGGTTCTTGATAAAGGAAACTAATCCTTATAAAGGAGCAACTAAAATTTGAAACTTTGAAAACCTTAACTTAAGGGAGTTGCTACAGAAAAAATCAGTCAAGGAGATGTTTTAATAAATTAAACAAGGGCCGGATAAGACACCATATCTCTTTTGCATAGGGGAGATAATCAGTAAGAGAACACAATCTAAAATATTTTCTTAAATATATAAATTGTATTCAACATCCTAGCCAATTGCAATCATTCTTAATAATGATTTAAGAGCTAATACAAAAAAAAAATCAGGAGAGGCAATCAGAAATTACAGAAAATTTCAAATAAATTGAAAGCCCATATGCAATTCTCTCTTATACTTGAACCTCATAAACCTACCAATGCTTGTGAGAGTAAGATCCACCGGTCAAGGGTTGTATGTCTTCATGAACCCACATCGGGGCAGAGTCTAAGGATTACTTCTTAGTTAATCCTAAGTTACAACTCTGAATACATTTAAACTTTAACCCTTTCACGACGAAGCTGGCCAAGACCGGCCTCTGCAGGGGTCTTGAGGAATGTACATTTTCAGGCCAAGAGAAGATTATTTTAAAAAATTTACCACTGAAATGACTGGCTCGATAACTGAGCCAGTCATTCCAGTGGTAAATTAAAAAAAAAAAGTCTTCTCTTGGCATGCAAATGGACATTCAATAAGCAAAATATTTTGATTTTCTTGAGAAAATTTAGTCATTAAAGGGTTAACAAAAAAAGAGGGGATAAAGAGAGGAAGAAAAGCACCTGTGAACACAAAGCACAACATGTGCTTGCTAACATAGGCATCAAACATGTATACAATTATTACAATGACACCTACCTGGTCTTTAAAGCATTACGGAAATACATGACAGCACAACAAAAAACGCTAAGTTATACTAAGACTACAGGTCCAGCAATGTCCTCAGTGTGATCAGACATAGAATCGAAACTCTAGCTAAAATTAGCTCAGGAAATAGATTTTTAGCTGATAATAATATGGAAGCATGAGCAAAAAACTGTAAGAGAAAATACCTAGGCATGTTACAATGGTGGCCAATATCGAGGAAAGAGGACGTGACACTCCGCGCATGTGCGCCGTTAGCCACACATCTTCCGAGCTGTCAAATGTGTTTGGCTGCCCAGTAGGGGCAGTTTACTTTAAAAATCTGGGTTATATTGAAGCTAGGTCAATATTTATCAAATATCAATGAGTATCAGGGAGGTAAGTATACTCTTGAAGTGTAAATATCAATACTCTAACATATGGTAAGCTAAGCACATCATCAACACAAACATATGGTAAGCTAAGCACACCATCAAAACAAACATATGGTAAGCTAAGCACATCATCAACACAAACATATTGTAAGCTAAGCACACCATCAACACAAACATATGGTAAGCTAAGCACATCATCAACACAAACATATGGTAAGCTAAGCACATCATCAACACAAACATATGGTAAGCTAAGCACATCATCAACACAAACATATGGTAAGCTAAGCACATCATCAACATAACTTAATACAGTGATGTCCAGGAGTTGCTTAACCCTTTAATGGTCAAGCCGACTAAAACGGCCTCTTCCGTGGTCTTGAGGAATGCCTGGCTCGATAACCAAGCCAGTCATTCTAGTCATAAATTTACAAAAATAGTCTTCTCTTGGCCTGCAAATAGACCTTCAATAAACAAAATATTTCAATTTTCTTGACCAAATTTTACCATTAAAGGGTTAATACAGTCATGTCCTGGAATTATTATCTAGAAAACTCATTATTTTTCTATATCCATTTAATCCTGAAGTCTGGTCAAGACATTTTCAATTATCATCATTTGTCATACTTGCAGCATTTATAAGGTGTTTGAAAACAGATAGACAGCCAAGTCGGACTTTCTCATTGCCATTTTCAAGTTTTCCCAGCAAGAGGCCAATCAGTTTTGCAGAAAAACAATGAGCTAAAAACAGATAAATAATAATAAATAATATTATAATAGCATAGATACAGAGTGAGTGTATATTGATAACATGTACATGAGTGTAATGAGGAGTGAGTGTACATAGATAACATGTACATGAGTGTAATGAGGAGTACGTGTATATAGATAACATGTACATGAGTGTAATGAGGAGTGAGTGTATATAGATAACATGTACATAAGTGTAATGAGGAGTGAGTGTACATATATAACATGTACATGAGTGTAATGAGGAGTGAGTGTATATTGATAACATGTACACGAGTGTAATGAGGAGTGAGTGTATATAGATAACATGTACATCACTGTAATGAGGAGTGAGTGTATATAGATAGCATGTACATGAGTGTAATGAGGAGTGAGTGTATATTGATAACATGTACACGAGTGTAATGAGGAGTGAGTGTATATAGATAAGATGTACATCACTGTAATGAGGAGTGAGTGTATATAGATAACATGGTACATGAGTGTAATGAGGAGTGAGTATATATAGATAACATGTACCATTAAAATTTGACTAAAGGACACATTTCTTTTGTCATATTACATGTTCTAGGAAGGGGGTGCGTTCTATAATCGAGTACAGTCTTTGAGCATATTTTATTTTTGTCAAGTTGCATAAAAAATAAAAATTATACCACAGAAATTGCACTCATTTTCGCACGGTACAAATTCTCGCCGCCTTACGACTATGTTTAATGTATACCTCAAAACATCATCGCAGAAGAGAAATTATTTAATTGGAGCGTCTAAATATTGCGTATCCATTAATAAATATCAATTATTACATCAAAATGAATCCTGAATTTTACATAAAATGGCGTCCAGAAAAGATATAAATCACGTGATTCGTCTCCAAATGCAAAAGATTGTTTTTAATTAGAGTGCATACTCGGATAAAATATTCTGGACTTGGAACTCTGAATACTATATATTATCATTGTGCGATAGGAACTAAGTACTGTACTTTAGGTTTGATAACAAACTCCCATTAGCGCATAAGATCTCGCGAGAACATGGCGCATCCAATTGCAAAAGAGCCAGCGGCTCGCCAACATAAGAAGCGCTTTATCTCATTTTAATTCTGATTCTGTTTTGGATCATTTAATGTTGGTCGCCATTACAAAATTAATGCGCAATACGAGAGTAAACACTGTTCCAATATTAATTTTTTCTGAAGAGAAATATTATTTCTCTGTTCTGATTGGATAAATTTTCCCATACAAGCCAATGAAATAGAAAATGGCAGATATTAGAAGAATTCTAGTAAACACAACTGCTGATCTTACCACATTCCTAATATCACATGATTTCCATATTTTCTAAGCGACATTTTATGTCAAAAGTAGCATTGATTTTGATGTACCGTATTTCGCCCAATTGAAGCCTATGCTCTAATAGAAGCCCACCCCCTAACTTTGACATATGAGCTCCAATAATTTCTTAGCAGTTTCAAAATGGCAAAACTCTGTATTAGAAGCCTACCCCCTAACTCAGCAGATTGTATAGGAAAATTTTTGTTAAGAGTTAATTTGTAAGAATAGCATGTATGATAATAACAATTGTGTCTCACAGGGTGTGTCTACTTCACACCAATCTCTGCCCTGATACATTTCCAGCCCCTCTACAAGTCAATACAGGCCTCGGATTTGTAAATCTCGACCACCTATTAGATTAATACTAATAGTAGGCCACGTATGTTCAAGATATAATAAAGTTTATTCCACACTTTTGTGGTCAAAAAGTGTGTGAAAACAGTCTTGGCATGATTAAATACCTTCCATATAAACATATTTTAAGATCAAATTTATGTACCAAACAAGCAGCATTGTGCATCAATTTTGTAACGCCGATCAACATTAAATGATCCTAAATTAATTATTACGAACGACAATATAGCCAGCTTCTTATGTTGGCGAGTCAGCAGCTCTTTTGGGATTGGAGGCGGCGTGTTCTCGTGAGATATTATACACTAACAGGAGTTTATCAAATGGGTTATTCAGATCAGTATGATATTCAGTTCCTATCGCACAATGATAATATATAGAAATTTCCGAGTTCCAAGTCCCCGATTCCAGAATATTTATATCTGAGTACTCACTCTAAAATAACGTATTCAATTGGAGGCGAATCACGTGATTTGTATTTTTTTGCAACGCAATTTTATATCAAATTGTGGATTAATTTTGATGTAATAAACAACCTTTATAAAAAGGATACGCAATATTTAGGTGCTCAAATCAAATAATTTCACTTCCCCGGTGAAGTTTTGCGGTATACATTAAACATAGGTGTAGGTGGTGGGAATTTTTACGTGAGAAAATGCGTTGAATTTCTATGGCATCAGTTTTAGAAAACATTTTTGGGAAAACTCTCGAATATAAGCCCACCCCCCTTTCTCAGAGATGTTGGGTTGGAAATTGAACACCTCTTGTCCTATTAGATGCCTAGGCTTCAATTAAGCGAAATACAGTAATAAACGATCTTTATTGAAGATACACAATATTTAGGCTGTCCCATTAATAATTTCACTTCCACTATGACATTTTTGAGGCGTACATTAAATATAGTGGTATGGTGGTAAGCATGTGTATGGAAATTGTGCTCAATTGTCGTGGGTAGGTTCTATATGAGTTTTAACCATTTTAGAGAATGGATTTCAATTTCCCTATGTGTCCTTTCTATGAGTATAAGGATTTATGGGGATTGTTTAGGCCAAAATTTAGCCTGTGTCCAATACAAGCTAGCGTCCTTTCCTCGAATAAAAATGGTACATGAGTGTAATGAAGCAAAATCAACAGAAAATGAGACAGGGCACCAGGCTAAATACATATACCATGTGACTGAGAAAGCTCCGTTTTTCGGTCATCTGCTTTTTTGATTCTGGTTTATGATATAGATTTTGTTTTTTTCATGGGTCCCCGTTGCATTATGGGATATAGTCCTTCATTATGCGTGTTCCCCCAGTTTCATTTAGGGCAACTTACTGCATATTTTAGTGTACAAAATTTGTGTGAGATTACTATCATGACATAAATAAAAGTTATATATATTCATATTTATGCATATGTAAATGCAATATGAGGCATCGTTCACTGTCTCATATTATTTTTCACACCCATGGCCATGGAGTTGTGGTTGTCTATCTTCATAATTTGTACATATTTAGCGAGGTAACATTAAACTTAAGGCCCTGTACCATGTCTTTCTCATTTGGATGGAACGTGCATTCACATATTTACTCGCAGACAGGCATTAATTCACATTTCTGTTGCATATGTCTTGGTAAACGTGATTTAAAAAGTCTAGCGAACAATATTTTGCTATGACGCCATTGTTCCTAAGGACGTCATTGTTCCTAAGGACGTTATTGTTCCTAAGGACGTCATTGTTCCTAAGGACGTTGTTGTTTGTAAACCTGCCTATTGGTGAGGAGCAGCGAGATACATCGCTGCAAATTTTATAACATCATCTTATTCAGTTGTAAACATAATGGATGGAACTGTCCAGGATATCCTCTAAGACTGATTGAAGATTAGATTCAAATGATTGACTGCAAGGTGTTTAAAACATTGCTACCCAATACATATTCATCCTCTTTATTTAAGCAAATAAAGCAGCAAGAAATACATGTTGGTGCACAAAAGGGGTAATGGGAAGAGATAGGTACTCTTTTTCATCGGTCCTCCCAAGTTATGTGGTTAATAATGTCTGCGTTCAGACACAATGCCTACTTTGATATTAGAGTAAATAAAGTAATAGTCTTGCTGTTGCCCTAAATGACTTTTCATGAGTTTTGAATTGATCCCCCAAGCAGATTCGGAAAAGAAGATTTAAACAAAACATTCAAAATCCTTGATTGCTGCCGAGCAAATTGACCGACCACCTTCGTTTGAACAACCCTGTATCTCAAAGCCCCAAGGATGCTTTCTGCCAAATGTACTTGAAATTGGCCCAGTGGCTCTCGAGAACACATTTTAAATTTCCTATTGCTTTAGTGCATGAGAGCTGTTGGATGGAAAAAGATCCAAGATAGCCTCAAAACCGTTTATACAACAGTTTTGAAAATGGAAAATTTGAAATCAGAATACCCTAAACCACATATAAAACCAATTTCGGCTCAAAAATACATCAAATAAAAAGATCCAATATGGTCGCCAAACATGCTAAATTTTGATTGGCCTTCAGCGGCCGTGTTTTTTAGGTATCAACTTCCTCTGAACAAACTGAAATGGCCTTTATCCCCTAATCATATCGCCCAAATTTTGACCCGACCCATTCAGCAGTTCTGGAGAATTTGTTTTCACAAAAACTAGGTCATCCAAGATGGCTGCTGATGCATTTGGCCCATCAAGTTCCCTCGAACACAACTTGCCCTAGATGATGTTGTATGAGTTTTGAATTAATCACCCAAGCAGTTTCGGAGATTTTGAGACATTTCAAAAAATTGGCTGACGCTTTGTTTGAACAAACCGTATCTCTATGGCCTAAGGATGTTTTCTGCCAAATATACTTGAAATTGGCCACTGGTTCTCAACAGGAAAACATTAAAAAATTTCCTATTGCTTTAGTATGGGAACTTTTCAAGATGGCCGCCAAACAGTTTATACGACAGTTTCAAAAATTACAAATTTGAAATCGGAATACTCAACAAGAGGCCCGATGGGCCTGTGTCGCTCACCTGGAATTATTGGCGACTGGAACAACTGAACAAAATGAGATGACCACTGTAAAAATTTAGCAATCAAATTTCTGTGATGAAAGTTTAGCCAAGTTTTATTAAAATAGGCCCAGTGGTTAATAATTAATTATTTTTATGTTTTTCTCAGAAATTTGTCCACCAAAAACGTTATATTTCAACTGATTCATGGCGGACATGGTTTTTTTTTTTACATATCAACTTTCCATGGACAAATTTTAAAGGCGTTTCGGCCCTAATTATATCAGGAAAATTTTGGCCTGATCCATTCAGCGGATCTGGAGAAGTCGTTTTCGCGAAAACTATGTCATCCAAAATACCCACCGAACCATTTGGCAAATTAAGTTCCCTCGCACAAACTTGGTTCAGCTCTTGCCCTAGATCATATTTCATAAAGTCTGCATTGATCCCCCAAGCAGTTTCAGAGAAGATTTTTAAAGACTTCTCGGCCAAAATCCAAGATGGTTGCGGGCCAAATTGGCCGATCATCTCCCTTTGAACAACTTTGTATCCCTATTCCATATGGATGCCTCCTGTTTTCCTATTAGGATCCCTCCTGTGAAATATGCTTGAAATCGGCACAGTGGTTCGAGAATACATTTTAAATTTCCCATTGCTTTAGTATGGGAGATTTTGGCAGGTAAATGATCCAAGATTGCCGCTAAACCATTTATCCAACAGACTCGAAAATGACAAATTTGAAATCACAATACGTCATACAACATACATAAAACCAATTTCAGCCTCAAAATCCATCAAATAAAAAATCCAATATGGTCACCAAAACACACTACATTTTGACTGCCCCACGGCGGTCATGTTTTTTGACAGATCAATTTCTCTTGAAGAAACTTTAATGGCTCTTAGTCCCTAATCATATCTGCCAAATTTTGGCCTGATCCCTTCAGTAGTTCTGGAGAAGTCCTTTTCGCTAAAACTAGGTCAAACAAGATGGCCACCAAACCATTTGACCAATCAAGTTCCCTTGAACAAACTTGGTTCAGCTCTTCCCCATGATCATATTTTATGAGGTTTGCTTCAATCCCTCAAGCGTTTTCGGAGAAGATTTTTAGACGTTTCTAAAAATCGGCCAAAATCCAAGATGGCTGCCGGCCAAATTGGCTGATCGGTTTCGTTTGAACAAACTTGGATCCCTATGCCCTAAGGATACTTACTGCCAAATATAATTGAAATCAGCCTAGTGGTTCTTGAGAAGATGTTGTTTAAAGGAAAAGTTGACGGACGACGGACGGTCGCCACAGCATAAGCTCATTTGGCCTTTCAGGCCAGGTGAGCTAATACTGCTCAGGTTTTGTATCGTAAAAATGATAGTGATTGGGCGCACTATCTGGCAACAATACTCCAATATAAATTCTATCCGGCTTAAATACTTGCTAACTGATGTTGATAATCAACAAATACTAAGAAAGAACTCAGGCACTATTTAGTAACAAACATGAAACATGTCGGGCCTACAATCCTAGAACCTGTTCAAGAAAAGAATCATGTGCCACTTATTGGACAAGGAAACAAGATTCTTTCACTTGAAAGTTATTCTAGGAACTATATAAGCGGGCTGGGACGCTGATTGACTAAATTCTGAGACAGCTAGAAAATGAGATCAAGTTTAAAAGTAAAAGAAAGATCTTAAAATTTGGTAGTCAGGAACTGAGAGCCTAGCTCACCTTTCTATTTCTAGCAGAGTGACCTCTCTGACGACCGGGCGAGTATGGGTGAACTTAATTGAATGACCCTGACCACTGACCTATAAACATGTCTGAGTTTCTAGACTGAGTTTAGCTGATTTGAACGGTTCAAAATCATGGGTAACAGAGATTAAGTTTAAACTAAATCGATCAAGTATAATAAAAGATGAGACTAGTGTTAAGGATGGCCCGTCCTTTCCCAGTAATGCTATGCTTGGTTTAATGTGAAACTGGTTTAGACAATTTAGCTTCAGGATGCGGATTTCACGAGTACGTTCAACTGCTAAATATCCGCTGTTATCATGAAGCTGTTCGAGTACTTGTTTACTAGCATCTCAAAACTGTAACCATATCCGGTTCACCTATCCTATCCTAACCAAAGGGGAGTCCAGCAGTACAATGTCACAACACTCAAACCATTGCTAAGGCAGGCAGGCACCTTCTTAGCATCAGCAAGGCACTTACAAATGGTTATGGCACGATAAATAAGACTGAAAAATAGCTCCTAGTGTAGTGTAAAAATAGTCAGCAAGTCATCTTCTGTGTCTCAATGTTAACCAGTGTGCCTATGTGATGTGATTGCAAACTAATTACAATAACAATGATTCAGTAAAAAAACTTTGAACGTGCTCCTATAACCATTTTTTGGGATGAAGTAATTTTTGTGAAAACGAGGTCATCCAAGATGCCCACTGAACCATTTGGCCAATCAAGTTCCCTTGAACAAAGTTGGTTCAGCTCTTGCCCTAGATCATATTTCATGAGGTCTGAATTGATCCTCAAATGGTTTCGGAGATTTTTACTTTTCTAAAGATCGGCCAAAATTCAAGATGGCCACTGGCCAAATTGGCCGATCGGCTTCATTTGAACAAACCTGGATCCCTATGCCCTAAGGATACTTCCGGCCAAATATAATTGAAATCGGCCCAGCGGTTCTTGAGTAGTTCAAAGGAAAAGTTGACGGACGTACGACGGGCACACGATCAGCTGGGCTAAAAAAACCTGATATAAGACCAATTTTGGCAAACGGCGCACATTACCCCATCATGATGACAAACCAATGAATGAGAGCTATTCTCCAGATCTAGTCCAACCACCAAGTTATCATCCAGAAACCAATTTTCAAGATGGTGGCTGGTGGCCATCTTGGATTTTGGATCATTGTCGATTTCGATAGGTTTCCTCCTCAGAGCTAGCCCAACCACTCCATGGAGTTTCAAAGCGATCCGATAAAAGGTAACGGAGTTATCATTCGGAAACAAATTTTCAAGATGGCCACCGGTGGCTGGCAGCCATCTTGGATTTGGGATCATCATCGATTTTGATATGTTTTTCCCCCAGACTTGGTCCAACCACTCCATCAAGTTTCAAAGCGATCCAAAAAACGGTAACAGAGTTATCATCCGGAAACCAATTTTCAAGATGGCCACCAGTGGCTGGCAGCCATCTTGAATTTTGGATCAATGTCGATTTCGGTAAGTTTCTTCCTCAGACTTAGTCCAACCACTATGAAGTTTCAAAGCGATCCAATAAACGGTAACGGAGTTATCATTCGGAAACCAACTGGTGGCCATCTTGGATTTCGGATCATTGTCGATTTTGAGAGGTTTCTTACCCAGACCTAGTTCAATCACTCCGTGAAGTTTCAACGCCATCTGATAAACGGTAACGGAGTTATCATCTGGAAAGCAATTTTGAAGATGGCCACCGGTGGCTGCCGGTCATCTTGGATTTCGGATCATCATCGATTTCGATAGGTTTCTTCCCAAGACCTAGTCTAACCACCCTATGAAGTTTCAATGCGATCCGACAAATGGCAAGGGAGTTATCATCCGGAAACCACTCTGCCGCTCGCCCACCCGAACAGATGGTGCCATTACATAATACCCCGCAAAATCTTTTAGTGGGGTATTAAAAAAAATCAAATATGGCCACCAAACATACCATATTTCTCCTATTAGATGCCTAGACTTCTATTAGGATAGTGATGAAGAAATTTCACCAGCAGAATGTCCGAGAAAGGGGGTAGGCTTCTATTAGGGAGTTTTCCCCAAAAAAATGTTTAGTCACCCCTAAAACCGTCTTCTAATAAGCTCATGTTAGACATCTACCACTATCATCAAAGGGAAACCCCATATCCTCTTGCGGTATTGTAATAACCAATATTGTGGGCCATATTGTCTGTAATAATTGTATTCTATGTAATATTTGTAAATCTTACGTGTATCATTCTTAAATGATGAAATAAAACTCAAATTGACAAGTCATTGTACATGTATTGTCGTAAACCAACATAAAATGACCCAAAACAATGTAGGAAATAAAATGAAGTTAGCTCCCTTCTTAAGTTGGACGACCAAATTAAAGCTCTTTTGTGATTGGAGGCATTCCATTGAACTTTATCTGGACTAGGAGGAGACCTCCCAAATAAACAGATTTTGCAACGTCGCAAATGCCAACATCGCAAATTAATAATAAATATGTACAGAAGATGTCTTTAAAACAATTTGAGCAATAAATTCACTATTACCTAATCAGTAAATGCATTCGGCAGAATATTTATTGACAAGATTTTTGTTTACTTGGAGAATTTATTCCCAGCTGACTTGGTTACATTACATTCTACTGAGTAATAATCGCTGTATTAATCAGCTATAGGACGAGTTAATGCCGTCACTCTCATAGCTACTCGAAGCTCCCCTCCTATTTGTGGATTGCACAAGACTCTAAATTGAAAATGTGTTCTAATTTTGTGTTATTGTTTTGTATCATTTTTTTCAATTTTTCTTCTATGACAAATTTTCAAGTAATAAACAACAAATTATTTATTAATGTCAATATTTGGAAAAAGTTTATCGGACCGAGATGTCGAGTTTTGCGGTAGGCTTGTATTAGGTTTTTTTCCCTATTTCAAAGTGCTAAGAAAATCTAGAGACTGATATTGCTGAGTTTGGGGGTAGGCTTCTAGGAGAAATACGGTACTACATTTTGATTGGTCCACGGCGGTCATGTTTTTTTATGTTTCAGCTTCCATTGAACAAACTGTAATGGCCCTTAGTCCCGAATCATATCTCCCAAATTTGGCCAGAGTGGTTCTGGATAAGTCGTTTTCGTGAAAACTAAACAAAATCATGGATTTCTTTTTTCACTAGAGATTGGATACTTACCTCCCAAACCCTCTTTGATATTCCCAAAATTTCTACCTACACTAAAAAAACTCAGATTAAAAATGTTAGGTGCCCATACAGGGCAGGGAGTCAGTTGCCAGCTGGGCGAATGTCGGGCCCACTTCGTGGATGCGCAGGCTTTCACTTCCTTGACATACTTTATTGGACGACATAATGCAACTATAACATGCTTGAAGACTGAGCCTCTGTGGGGCGGAGAGGCAGTCCGTGCTTGGGAAATACGTATCAACTCTCTCGTGAAAAAGAAATCCGTGATTTCATTTATTTCACTTCAAGAGTATACTTACTTTCCAAACACTCTTTGATATTGCCAGAATTCGTCAGTGAATTTGGCGGGAGGGAGGCGAGGTCCACAAAACCCCCTCTTCCCTAGGTGCTCTTCCCTGGGAGAGCCAAGCTCCTTTTGCACTTAAGCACTCACATCTCGAGTTGTGTCAAAAAACACAAGGAAAGGAAAGAACATTGGTTTAAAACCAATGGGTGAGGGTAATGAGTGTCAAGTCACATGCGCTCGCCCGCACCTCCTTTTTGGACAGGAGGAGCTATGACCACAATGTCCTAAATGCTCTCTATGTATTAGTGCTACAGTACTAAAAGACATTGTACAAAAAGCTTCATTACGCTACGGACACTGTGAGCCTTGGCCATGCCAACCTGTTTACCAGTGGCGGATTTGTGGCATAACTTGATGAATTCCACCATCCACCGTGAAATAGTGTTTTTTGATGCCCAAGTGTCTTTTGACGCACGGCCATGGGGTACAATGTAAGACAACCATAACAAACTAGGGTTCATTCACCATTCCTGTGTACATTGCTTGTACTGGTTTAATGCGCCGACAGGACCACATACCTTCGAACTAGGATTGTATCTAATCAAAGCTTGTAAAACAATAGGTTGACCTGGATATTTTTGGATATTATGATGATTTTATAACTATATGCTCTGGAGGTTGACCCCCTTCTGGCTTTTGCCATAAACATGGCTGCTTGCTCAGAAAAGCCCTCATTAATTGTGGATTCCTTGACAACATCCACGCAGTCAATTGGAACATTGATGGATTGCTGTGAAGGGACTTTCCCTGGAAGATTATATTGTCCATCAGAGCCAGAGGAACCGGATTGCAGACCAGAAGGTCCAGCAGATCCGTGTCCCATGATCGGCTTGACCAGTTTGGGGCAATCAGAAGCACTTGGCTCTCTTCCTGGCCTGGTTTTCTGAAGAATTTTTGGAATCAGGATTGCTGGCGGGTATGCATATGCATACATTCACCACCCCCCACCCCACCACCCCACCCCAGCTGATAGCTAGCACACCTGTTGCTATAGCCCTCGGATCTGGAATAGGAGGCGTACATTATCATTTTCACATTCTTCTTCGCTACGAATAAATATGTTGGGTTTGCCCCAGTGGTTGAACACACGATCCACCACACATTGATTTAGTTGCCATTCTATAAGTCCTTCAGCTCACTGAGTCTGCTAACAGATTTAAACTTCACGGAATATGAATTTCTTTCAAGGTGATTGCATGATCTAGACACCATCAAAGCAATTTCCATGTCATCTGGTGGTTTATGTAAGTCATCACTGTTGAGTTGTCTGATCGAACCAGAACTATCTTGCCCTGGACTTTCTCCAAGAAATTGTCTAGGCACTGGATTACTGCTCCCCATACCTTCATTGATGCATCGGTGTACATCGTTATTTGAGGGTGGGGAGGGGTGAGCATCAACCCCACTAGAAGATTCTCTCTCTTCATCCACCATAGAAGGCGGTGAATAAGAGGTTCCAACACTGACACTTTTGATTCTAGGAATCCTATAATCTGCGTCCAGTGTCATGAGAAATAACTGGATAGGCCGTTTTCGTAAGGCCACCTGTGGAACGACTGGCTGCAGAGAGACCAATCAATCCCCGCATTCTCAAGTAAACATGTGCGAGTACATAGCGACTGGCCTGAATGACGGAGATGAGTAAATAAGTGTGGACTGCTATGCTTCTCCTGCGGAGATATGCTGTGATAGCAAGAACCACCCGGGTGATGATCCGAGGAACTGTCAAAATTCTAAAGGAAGAACTTTGAATTCCTATTGGCGGCCCTGAAACGTGAATTTCAGAAACCGTCAAAAACTCCTCGCAATTGGAATGTGAAATAAGCATCGTTCAGATCTATTGACGCGGTCCACATTCCATTCTTTAACCCCGCCAACACCGTTTTGATTGTTTCCATTTGAAACTCGGTGTGTCTATGAACTTGTTCAATGGCTTGAGGTTGAGAATTGGTCTCCACCTTCCAGTGATCTTTGCTACCAAAACACGGTTGAGTAGAAGCCCAGGAAATTCTGTGTTGGCTGAATTGCTCCTTTTTGTATGAGCGAATTTATCTCCTCGATACACAACCGTTGCTCTAGAACTCTTGGATTTTGAGTCCAGATCGGGACCAGAGACCACTGCGATGGTGGGCCTACTGGCCAGTCGGGATGGTACCTGACTGGAAGCCATCGCAAGACTAAGCGGTCCTGAGTTAACTCTTGCTTGTGGAAGCCCAAGAGACCTCCCATCGGTCTACATAAACATGAGCAATGCAAGAGTGGCACTGTCTCTGATTCTGGTAGAACGGGTTGGGCTCTTGTCGTAATCATATCATCATCAGGCATGGCCACCATGACCAGATCCTCACGCGCCTCGGGCCATGCCGCTGCACCTCGGTGCACAGGCTGCTACCTGGCTGGCTGTGCTGCAGGAGCCTGCACGCCCCCACCCCGGAGTCGCCCTGTGCTGACATGGCCGTGGCCTATACTGCGCTGGTGGCTGACCTCTGACTTGACCAGCACCACCATGGGACTGCTGCGGATGGTACGCAGGTGCTGCACGAACACGCTCTCTATGAACCACTTCAAATTGCTCCTTTGATTGTTCACTAGAGTTACAGTCTCTTGGAAATGTTTACATCCCTCCCCTCCGAAGAGACCAACATGCGACATAGGCGTATGCAGCAGTCTATTGTAGAGGTCCTGTGATGGGCACAGGTTGTTTAGCGCGAACGTGTACCTCGACCTAACACTCTTAGTGATGGCCCATGTCATGCAATCCAGAGCCAGGTTTATACCATACTGGATGGCTCTCTGACTGTGACCGGGCTCACTTGTTGTGACACAGAAGCAGTGCCTAACCCCTATAGCATGTTCAAAATGTACGAGAGTGCAGAAATTGCAGCTCTCACGTTTTCCTCTGTGTCATGTAATGCAGTATTGGCACTACGCAGTACGCCCGTGCAAAGCACTCCTGTGTTAGGGTGAAAGCCCGTGTCCTAGCCTAGCGCAGTCATCCGCACAAGGCTTAGGCACAATACTGTACTGCTGGTACTGGCCAGACACAATATGGCAGTGCTTAGCTCTCCGTGAAGGGGCGGATGTCCGATTACATGGCCATGGCTCCATTAGGAGATGCCAACAGATAGTTCTCTTCTTTCTGGCCACAAAGATTGGACTCCTTGTCAGCAAAGACCGCCAACCCAGACTGGCCAGGAAAAGTACCATAAGAGGGTACGGTACCAGGAGGCCATCACTTCTACTCCTGGATCTAATGGCGAAACAAATCTCAAGCCGTGATCAACTGGAGCCACCTCCGATTCTGGTTGGAAAAATGATAAACCTCTATCATAGAACTCAGCAGGGACTATCCGACTGGGGGCAGACAAATAAGACAACAAATTACCTGGTCCAGGAAGCATGCTGCGATGCAACTCTGGTACCATGTCCTTAATTGTCTTCTTCATCTCATCTCCTCCCCGCCCCCGCCCCCCTCCCCCCCATCACGACGTGGAAGGACATGGTGGCCTTCCTTTTACCCTTTCCATCACCTACACTCACACGTTCCTTCTTGAGAGTCCTCATCATTCACCTGCATGTTAACAGATTCAGAAATTAAGTGACCCCCACCCCCTCTGTTTACAAACATCACATTGAAGGATGGGACCACAAGTACTGCATCTAGTGCACACATGGGGAGCAAACTTGGGCTTTTGGGCTTGAGGAACCTCCCCCAGGAGCCACAACCACTAGTCTTCTGAAACCTGGGCTTTTGGGCTTGAGAAACCTCCCACAGGAGCCACAACCACTAGCCTTCTGAAAAGTTATAATATTATAGGCTAAATAATTACATAACAGGGAGCAACAGTACATAAATTAATTCTTAGAAAATTGCTAAAGATAATACAGTGGATACATAATGAATTGTTGAAAGTAAACAAAGGGCCGATAGAGATGTCATATCTTAAATAAATCCAAGTAAGATAATCGTAAGAGAAACCATCATGCAGGTGTAAAGTAGGCCTGTTTGGTTAATCCATATTCCTCGATAGTTGATTATTTTTCCTGCCGATTAGCGTAATTTCTCGACTAAAGGCCGCCCTCGAATATAGGACGCTGTCCCAAATTCGACCAAAATCTGACCAAAAAACTCTTGTATTCAAGTATAAGACGCTGTTAAATTGAGAAAAAACATACCTTTAAAAAAAAAAAAATTGGTATAAAAAATTACCATCACTCAGCGCTATGTTTAATGTATGACTAAAAATTATCATGGTGGAAGAGAAATTATTAAATAGGACCGCCTAAATATCATGTATCTTCAATAAAGATCGTTTATTACATCAAAATCAATCTAATTTTGGCATAAAATGTCTCCTTGAAAACATAAAAATCACGTGATAGAAACAGAATGTAATGGCTCTTTTGTATTTGGAGGTGCTGTGTGATCTTATGCATTAACGGGAGTTGGTTATCAAACGGGTATGGGAGTATTCAGATGGTCATTAGGTGTAATGACTCTTTTGCGTTTGGAGGCACTGTGTGATCTTATGCGCTAACAGGAGTTGGTTATCTGGCTCTTTTGCGATTGGAGGCGCTGTGTAATCTTATGCATTAACGGGAGTTGGTTATCAAACGGGTATGGGAATATTCAGATGGTCACTAGGTGTAATGACTCTTTTGCGTTTGGAGGCACTGTGTGATCCTATGTGCTAACGGGAGTTGGTTATCTGGCTCTTTTGTGATTGGAGGCGCTGTGTAATCTTATGCGCTAACAGGAGTTGGTTATCAAACGGGTACGGGAATATTCAGTTCCTATCAGGCAACGAAGATATATAGCAATTTCCAAGTCCAGAATATTTAGATCCGAGTACTCGCTCTAATTAGAATACAGATCTTTTGCGATTGGAGGCGAATCACGTGATTTATACATGTATCTTTTCTCGACACCATTTTATGTCAAATTCTGGATTAATTTTGATGTAATAAGTGATATTTATTAAGGAATAAGCAATATTTAGGTGCCCCAATTTAATAATTTCACTTCCGCTTGGTGTTTTTGGAGTATACATTAAACATAGTCCTTAGGCAGCGCAAATTGTCTAGGGTAACATTTAGTTCAATTTCCATGGTATAAGCTACGACTTTTTAAGAAAATTTTTGACCCAAAACATGTGCTCAAGGAATGGTCTCGATTATAGGATGCACCCCCTTTCTAGTACATGTAATTTTAGTCAAATTTTAACGGTATATAATTGAGTGCAAAATGACACAATCGAAAAATTTAAAAAATCGATTTAATCGAGCAAAAATCGATTCTTTTTTTTAATCAAGCATAATTTAGTGTTTACTTTTGTCTCAGCGAATGCATCGTTAGTTTTGAATGTTCTAGCCGGGTAGTTGTATTAACATCTATTCCTGACTTTCAGACCCACACCTCCCAAGTCATAGCCCATGTACGTAAATGTTTATATAAGTAATTGCTTGACACGCAAGTGATCGGAAACATTTAATTGCTACTGTTTATGGAACAATATCCGCCTCTGAAGGCAATAATAGGCAGAAGCGTTGGTGTCCATTTTGCGAAAAAATTTACAAAATTAATTCATGTTTTTCATACTAAATTCACACAATTTTGATGCAAATTTTCACAAAATCTGCTGATTGTTTTGAAACTAATTTGACGTAAAACTGTTGCTGCTAAGGCAACAACAACTTGTAGTCTAATGATTTTCAAAATATGCCACTTTTTTAATGCTGGAAAATAGGGACACATCGTATAAACGAAATCACGGATTTCTTTTTTCATGAGAAAGTAGATACTTACCTCCCTAACACTCTTTGATTTTCCCAAATATCGACTTTCACTCAATAAACACTCAGATTAAAAAAGTAAGGTGCCCCTACTGGGAAGGTAGTCAGATGACAGTCCGGCGGATGCCAGCACCAACCTCGCGCATGCGCAGACTAGCACAGGGTCCTCATTAAACAGGGTGGTGGAATCCACTACGCCGAGAACACTGTGCGCCTTGGCAAAGTCAACTTGTTTACCTGTGGCAGATTTATGACAAAACTGAATACATTCTACAATCCAATGGAAATGGTGTCCTTGGAAGCCCTACCATGAGGTTCAATATACGACAACCATAACGCTGTGGGGTCCATCCGTCATACCTGTGTATGTTGTTTGTACCCGTTTAATGTGGGGATTGGACACCATGCTTTTGAATTAGGATCATATTTCGTCAGAGCTGGTAAAAATATGGGTTGACCTGGATATTTCAGACTGTTTTTTAGCCATGAAATTTATCCGAGGTAGAAGCTTAAGACCTTCCCCTGTAACCACATAATGGTCTGCCTCGGCTGATAAGGCATAAATTTCATTTCTCTGCCTAGCCGAGGCCGCAACAATTAAAAATACAGTTTTAAGTGTCAACATTTTCATAGAAATGGAACTTAGTGGTTCAAATGGCTTATCAGCTAATACCTGTAGCACTAGTGATAAACTTCAAGACGGAATCACTGGAGGATTCCTTGGTATTAGATTTCCCATGCCTTTGATCAAAGTATTTAGATTACATACTTCATCACTTCCCCTATTACCCAAGTAAGGTATAACTGACATTAAAGCTGACTTGTAACCAGCAATAGAGTTAGGCTTGAGGCTATAGGCATAAAAAAGGTGACAGAAGAAATCGGCTACTACCTGAATAGATGAATCCATTGGATTAATACATCTTTATGAGGACCATTCTGCAAATCTGTTGATTTTACAGTTATATGCGCTGCAGGTTGACCAAATTTTGGCTTTTGGCATAAACATACATGTAGCTGCTTGCTCCAAAAAGCCCTCCTTAATTCTTGATTCCTTGACAACATCCACACAGTCAATGTGAACAGTGACAGATTGTTGTGAAGGGACGCGCCCTGGAAGATAATATTGTCCATCAGAGGCAGAGAAACCGGATTGCAGACCAGAAGGTCCAGTAGATCTGTATACCATAATCAGCTTGGCCAATCTGGGGCAATCAGAAGCACTTGGCACTCCTACTGTCTGATTTTCTGAAGTTTTTTGAATCAGGATAGCTGGATGGAATGCGTATGCATATATTCCCCACCCAGCTGATAGCGGAGAGATGTACGTCGTCATCTTTGCATTCTTTTTCGTTGTGAATAAATCTATGTTGGGTGTGACACCCTGTGTCTACTGTTGTAGCAGTCGACACCAGGCGCAGTCTGTGAACCCAGTGGTTGAACAGACGATCCGCCACACATTGATTTAGTTGCCATTCCGTAGGTAAAACACTCATCCTTCGGCTCAATGAGTCTGCTAGCAGATTTAACCTTCACGGAATATGGTCTGCTTTCAAGGTGATCCTGTGATCCAGGAACCAGCAAAACAATTTCCATGTCATCATACAGAGACTGGGTGACTTCGTTCCACCCTGCTGGTTTATGTAAGTCACTACTGTTGAATTGTCTGATCGAACCAGAACAATCTTTCACATTAAGAAATGTTCCAGGCCCAACACTACTGCTCATAATTCCAGTAGATTGATATGTTCTTGTGACTGATCTAGATTCCAAAGCCCTGATACTGTGGCTTCTTCCAGGCAAGCTCCCCATCCCTCTATTGATGCATCAGTATACATCATTATCTGAGGGTGGGGAGGGGCGAGCATCACCCCCCGCTAGAAGATTCTCTGTCTTCAACCACCATTGTAGGTGGGGAAAAAGAAGCTCCAATACCGGCACATATGAGTCCAGAGATCCCCAGTGTCATGAGAAATAACTGGATAGGCCGCCTGTGCAAGGCCGCCTGTGGAATGACTGGTTCCAGAGAAAACCATCAACCCCAGCACTCTCAAGTAAACCCGTGCCAGGACATGATGACTGTTGTAAACTGACTGTATTAATGAGATGAGTACTTGTACCCTGTCCTGAGTAGGATAAACATATCCTATCTCTAGATCGAAGAACATTCCCAGGTGAACAAAACTTTTGAGATGGATTCAGCTCCGATTTTTGAAAGTTGATTATCCAGCCAGAGTCTGTGAGAGTTTTGAGAACTATCTCCAGATTTGCTGATAGACTCTCCTGATTGGGTGCCTTTAACAGCCAGTCGTCTATGTACTTATGGACTGTTATGCTTCACCTGTGGAGGTATGCTGTTATCACAAGGACCACCCTGGTGAAGACCCGAGGAGCTGTTGAAATTCCAATGGGTAAAACCCCCAACAGACCCCCCTTTAGTGGGTTGGTCTGTAGTTTTATTAACCACTATAAAAACATACTTACCGTTTACATGCTCCCTAATGCCAATACCATCACCAAGTAGACCCTCAACCAGGCTTCTGGTAGAGGGACCCCCTGCATTCGCCTTACAATAGACTGGCACCAGTCTGTACACACTCCTTGGTGACGCCTGTCACTAACCACGCTCGCGCATGCGCAGTAGGTCCCAAATGTGAAAACTGATTCACTTTTCTAAATTTAAGTGCCATATATCCAGAATAAATTCTCAAATCAATACCCAGCGGGGTGGCTGAGGCCGGGTCGTAGTGATTGAACGGTAAGTATGTTTTTATAGTGGTTAATAAAACTACAGACCAACCCACTAAAGGAGGGTCTGTTGGGGGTTGTTATTACACCACAAAAACATCCATTACCGTTCAATCACTACTTGCTAAACCCGTAGATTTGGTCAGTGTCCCACTACGAAACTTTGGAGGGAGGAGATTTGAGAATCCATAAGCAAGGACAAAAATCAAACAAATTGTTAATAACATAACATAATGGTGCATCTTAATCAATCACACAGTGATTATCAAACAAGGATTTCTTTAAACTTAAAGAAATAAATAAACCAAAGAACAACTAACACCATTACACGCAGACACACGGTCCTAACAAAAATGGTGGGATGTGCTTGGTAAATGGTCTTCAGCCATTATAGTTAAAATCATAAAGTTCCTAAAAAAAGGAAGCCGCTGTGCTCTGGTCTTTTAAATAAAAAGTAGTAAAAGTAGACTCGGATTTCCATCCTGCAACTTGCATAACTTCGTCTACAGAAGAGCCAGCAAAAAGGGCAAAAAGAGGTAGCCATCCCTCTAATGACATGAGCTTTAATGTGAATGGTCTCACAAATCTATCTGGTAATAGATGCCCTAGAGACTGGACTGGCTACCCCCTCCTCATACGGAACCCAGAAAAGGGACAGATCGGATCTCTAAAAATCAGAACGACGCTTATAAACTTTTAGAGCCCTGACAGGACACCAAAATCTTTCAGCCGGAGAAAAGGAGGTTAAAGATTGTAAAATAATCAGCTTAGCAGGATAACGGATTGATAGAGTCTTTGATAAAAATAAAAATAAAAAATTCCTTCAAGGATATAAGACCAGACCGTCCCCAGATTCGATAAACCTATCCTTTTCAGCGGAGAAAACATGGATTTTGGATCGTCTTCTAGCGGAAGCAGATGCAATTAGAAAAACGGTCTTAAAAGTTACAAGATTCAAGCTAATAGTAGAGATAGGTTCGAAATGCTGACCTGCCCAAAAACCTGAAGAACCAGAGCCAAGTTCCAGGAAGGCAAAGGTTTACCACCTGGAGGACGAATATTACCTAAACCTCTGATCAAAAGATTAAGAACCGTAGAATCTTCAACTTCAGCGTTCAACAAACAAGGAAGAGAAGATGCAAAAGAAAATCTATATCCTCTTACAGTGTTAGCAGACAGATGTAAAGAGTCGAACAGATAAGATAAAGAGTCTAACACATGGGAAATAGAAACAGAATCAGGCACGAGACCTTGATCTGAACACCATTCTCCAAAAATCTTAAGTGGACCCTTGTAAACTCTTCGAGTCGACTCCCTCCTGGCAGAATCGATGATTTCCTGAGATCTTGTAGAAACTTTAATCTCAAGGATCGAGCACTCGATATACTCCAAACGCACAGACATAAGATTCCTGGGTTTGGATGATGGTAAGCACTAGAAGATCGAGGTCTACAAACCAGACCCGTATTGGCCAAAAGGGAGCTATTAACAAGATCTTGCAGATCTGGTCCCTGACTTTCTTCAGAACCAACAAAAATCAGGATTGTGGGAGGGAACACATAAGCGAAGAGTCCACAGCTCATGCCCGAGACAATTGGTCTGCAAGAAAACTCAGACAGCCTGGGACATGAGTGGACACTAGGAAAATTTGATTCATGCGACACCACATGAGGAGGTTCCACACTTCCAAGCACAGGAGAGATGACTTTGTGCTCCCCTGCCTGTTGATATGAGACTACTGTCGAATTGTCCGATCGAATCGAGAACTAGAGACCCTTAACCTGACTGTCCGAAAAGGGAGACATGAAAGATAAAATCTGGGCAATCAAACATGTCGCAAAAAGATTGGATCTAGTGACATCCCAAGAAAACCACGATGCTCCTTCTAAAAATGAAAGAAAACCACATGTCAATGACTGAACAAATCGAGATTTAGATGCCTATCAGACAATCCAACCAATGAACAGAAGCCTGGATTTACTTTCCATAGAAGAGCCTCTTCTATAGACTCCTTGACAATCATAGAAGACAACAACCCCTCTAAAGCTAATAGCTTCTGATTAGAAGGAACAGAAGACCATTTGGGAGGAGACTGCAGAGAAGGGTTCTAGATCCAAGAATATCTGGCCCTTTTGATAAGGGCCACCCTTAAAGATGTGGCAAACTTACTATATGCTAAAGAGGACTGCTCATAGAAAACACATAGATTACATATGCCATGATGCTCCAACCAAAATCCTGGGCTATATCCTTATTGCTTAGCCCTCACTAAAGAGGTAACTCACGTTTATTATGGATATTTTAATAATACTGCTTACTCTGAATGGAGAAAAGTCTCATATCAGTATAGCCTAACTTATTAAAATGCTAAAGACTCTGCAAAAATTATAGATAATTTTATTTATAGAGATTTAACCAGATATTGTGGCAAATCAAAAAACCCATAGTACCTATGGGAGTGGTCAGAGTCAAGATATAGCCAAATCCTGTACCTGAGATCTGCAATAATCCTGACTGGAATTCGAAAACCTCAAATCGTGACAGAATTTAGCAAGATAGAATGAAGAAAAGAAACTACGCTTTCCCAAACCACCACTCAAAAAGGTGAATTGAGGAAAACTTACTTGTGATGACATCATCACAATTCTATGAATAGAACGCATGACAAGGTCCTGTTAAGAGAACTATGGCAAACATTTGACTATCTAATTTAAAAATCGTATAATAATGGAGCAGATTTAATAAAAAAATTTTATTGAATACATCAACGGTTGCCTAGCCGCTCGGGCGTGACAAATCATTTTGTCAGCTTGTCAAATAATACTTGATCTATGCAAGTATTTCTTACAAATAGTGTTAATGTATGGAATCCTTTACCAACAGAAGCAATTAACGCTCCAACATAAAACACATTAAAAAACAACCTAGACTCATTCTTCAAGTCACAGGGTTTTCTATATAGACCTAAGGTCGACTAACTCCCAAGATTGCACTCACTTCTTCTACACTGAAGTATTAGACTGCAATCATGGAAAATCATCAGCCTGAACGTGACACAGGATCCTATAATGATTGCAAAACTGTGCCCCATATTTAAATCAACGACATAGGAAAACAAGCCAGCTTCAAGACTTGGCTTAGGTATACTGATCAATTTGATATCCTAAACCATTCGATATTTATGCCAAGAGGCAGAAAACTTAAAAGATTTTTTATATATTTATTGATTCTTATATTTATAGTCTTAGAATCAATAATTTCATCTTTGTAATAACAAATGACATTGTGTTAGAAATCCCAATAAAAGGAAAGATTGAACACTGATATTTGATATTAACGGTCTGGATACTGAATTTTGCAGACAACATATTACAACTGTAATATCTCTGGACCTGCAAAATATTTTGAAAACATTTTGACCGAAAATTGTTGGTGGCTGCTTAAGTCCAAAGATTCTCGGCCGTTATTCCACCCCCTCCAGTGCAACCCCCACCCGACTCCAACCGACCCGCCGTCAGCCCCCAGACAACAACTTCAACGAGCAAAAACCCAAGACCCACCGAACAGTCCAGGAACAATCCGACCGAAAGTTGCCAGTGGCTTCACCGGTATCCAGTCAACTCGTCCCAAATACACCCCGGCCCACCCTCAACTCGGCCTAGTTCCAACTTGGCCCAGGTCAACTCGACCTATGTTTATGCCTATCATGTGCGACTATACCCTTGGGTCGAGCTGACCCTACAGTACCACCCATAGCCACATACGAATGCACATATGCGCACACATGTATATACCTATAGGTGCACTATTAGGCCGAACCGACACTGCGCATTTAAAAGTACATATGAACATAGCTATAGCAATATTATTGGGCCAACCAGCACGCTTAACTAGGATAAAGATTATCGAGTGTAGCAGGCCTATCTAGACTTCTATGGTAGCTACTACACACGATAATCTGTATACCATGACACACACGGAAATCTTGGTAATATCTTAAGATCGCCATCATCTTAAAAAGATAGTGCTTTTAGGATAAAGATTGTCTATGTCTATGTATAATAGTTGCGCGTTAGTGAAAATAATAGACACTAATAATTCCGACTGTCTTTTAATAAAGAGACGTAAACGCCAGTAAATATTATTAGTTCCACCAACAGACGACTAATGCTGGTATAATACGACTGGTATAAGAGGGATCTCATATTTCCATATCATCAATTTTTGAAAAGTTCCGAAATCAAGGATATAGAAATATGAGATTCCCAATTATTCCATGCTTCCAGCCAGGTGAAAAGATTTCATCTTGAGAACGGCTCTCCACGTGTGATACCAGCGATCGAAAAGAAGAAGAAAGAAGCCAGGTGAATGCATTCCTAGGCCTATTTGACTTTTACTAAATAGGGCCGACATGACTTTTTATCCTAGGCCGAGCTGACTAATTTAAGTAGGCCGGGTTGGCAATAGGGCCGACTCGACTGGAATTCGCTTCACCAACAACCCTCAGCCAAAACATCCCCAAAAGACCCAGCAAATCCTGAGTCGCCGCCCACCGAAAACCACCGTCCGGAGGCCTGCAGCAACCCAGTCAAAATAGAGCAAAAAATCACGCTAGAAAAGGGAAAACAACCAAAATTCTGGAAGAAAATAAATGAAAACAAAGCGAACTCACCGAAACTATGTCAACGCAGAAGAAGAATTTGGCTTATATTCTTTCTTCCTGCCCCCTTATCCGCTTGATTATCTTTTCTAACCGACTATTGTTCTTGTAGACATTAATCTTGTAGTCATACTGATCCCTATGAAACCTTTACTGAATCTAATTCTTTTCAGCGACTGACAAAATTAGACTACGATTTACGCAAGAATCAGGGTTTTTCCCTCTACAAATTCACTCCCTTTGGTTAAAATAAATATGTCAACCTGCCAACATAAGAGGTAAAAGGAGCGCGACGAAAGGCTGAATGGCCCGAAGACAACTGGCCATCTAAAGTAAAAATTGTATCTCCAGATAATGCGTAGAATACACTGACTTATCGACTGATGATATGCGCATATAAAATAATCTGCAACAAAAAATACCATACGGCAACCAGTCAGAAGAGTCTTTAATTACGTTGAAAATTGTCACTGATAAACGAATAAATGTCTGAATAGACTACAATTCCAAGAGGGACTACAAGACTGGCAATGACTCGGTATGAATATTTTCAGCCATTAAACATTTCCAATATTAAACAAATACGGAAATAAGACTAAATCTTAGGCAAGAAGATGACAAGATTCTAGGAAAGCGAACATGTAAACCGGACTTGAAGAACAAAACCGGAACCCCAGGAAGTTCTCTATCACCTGAAATCCAAAACAGGAAGACAGATCCGGAAGATAATCCTAGAACACCAGAAAGATCTATGAAAACCGGAAATGACCTTATCCCCGGCTGTACAAAATCCGGATGTGGAAAAATAGGAAACGGAAATGTGTAAACCGGAAGTAGACTACCGGAAACTGATCAAGATCCTACAACCCGGATGTACAGAATTACCGGAAGCGGAAGCTGAAAAAACCGGAAACGGATATAGATGAATGATGCAATGCCAGGTCCAACAGACCCATATAAGCATTCTTCCTACCGGAAGTAGCAACACTACTACCGGAAGCGGAAGCTGAAAAACTGGCAACGGAAATAGATGAATGATGCAATGCCAGGTCCAACAGACCCAGATAAGCATTCTTCCTACCGGAAGTAGCAACACTACTACCGGAAGAGGAAGCTGAAAAACCGGAAACGGAAATAGATGAATGATGCAATGCCAGGTCCAACAGGCCAGGTCCAACAGATCCGGATATGCATTCTTCCTACCGGAAACAGCAACACTACTGCCAGAAACGGAAAAACCGGAAGTGGACGGAAAAGCCAGAAAATCATGAGACACCGGATGTTCAGCCAAGCCAGACAATCACAGTGCTCATATCTGGATGCCCGGTAAAACCAGAAGACAAACCGGAATGCAAACCCGCTTGCCCGGACAAGCCAGGAGCAGACGGGAGCAGAGGAGATGGAAGACCTTAAAACATTTCTGGCAATAAGAATTACGGGAAATATGAACTTATGCATGAGATGAAGGATCGGAAGCTTCCGCCACCGATGCCATCGCATGAGGGTTATGCAAGACTTATATGGTCTTTTGTCTGGCTCCTACCTGAGGATGACTAACCAGACTTATTCTTTGAATCACCAGACTTTTACTTCAGAGATTTCATCTCTTGTCTGGAAGTGCGTGAAATCTGACTGAAGACTGGAATCACAGTGATTCCTGAATAAAATGTTTGAAAGCACTATAAAGGATCTACGTAATAAGAGTGGTACTTGGCTGTTTCATAACATGGTAATTTGATGGTATATAATAGGCATGGTTACTCAAACCTCGAAAACGGGAGTACTGACACGAAAACTGGTAACTCAAAACTAGTTACAAAAACCCTCTAAAACACCATGACATGAAAGTTAAACATAATATAGGCACGATAGATTTGATGGTAGGCATGTTTTCTTGAGTCAGAGAATTAAATGTAGCTGAACTTTTCAGTGCAAAGCTATAAACTTTTATCCATATGATAGCAGGCGAACTGATCTGCTAGCAGAATATTTGAAAAGTGAATCAGTTTTCACATTTGGGACCTACTGCGCATGCGCGAGCGTGCTTAGTGACAGGCGTCAACAAGGAGTGTGTACAAACTGGTGCCAGTCTATTCTAAGGCTAATGCAGGGGGTTCCTCTACCAGAAGCCTGGTTGAGGGTCTACATGGTGATGGTATTGGCATTAGGGAGCATGTAAGCGAGCATAAAATTTTTATTCCGATGGCTAAATGCAGATATTTGATTTAGCAAGTAGTGATTGAACGGTAATGGATGTTTTTGTGGTGTAATAACAACCGTGAATTCCCACTGGAAAGCAAACCTCAGGTACTGGCGAAAACCCCTCGCCATTGGCATGTGGAAATATGCATCTTTCAAATCTATTGACGTAGTCGACATTCCTTTCTCCAACCCTGCCAACACCGATTTCACTGTTTCCATTTTGAAAATCGGCATGTCTATGAACTTGTTCAGTGGCTTGAGGTTGAGAATTGGCCTCCACCTTCCAGTGCTTTTTGTTACTAGGAACACGGTTGAATAGAAGCCCAAACAATTTTGTGCCGGTTGAATTGCTCTGTTTTGTATGAGGCAATTTATTTCCTCCTCTATACACAACCGTTGATCTGGATCTCTTGTACTTTGAGTCCCGATCAGAACCAGAGACAGCTGCGATCGCAGACCTACTATCCAGTTGGGATGATATCCGACTGAAAGCCATCGTAAGACTAAGCGGTCCTGAGTCAACCGCTCCCATTCTTGCCTGTGGTGGGCCAGATAGCCCCCGACTGGTCCACCTAGAGAGGTGGACATGAGCAATGCAAGAGTGGCACTGTCTCTGGACCCACAAGCACTGGAATGGTCCTTACTGTGGCAACCGGCTCATCAGGCATGGTCACCACGACCAGATCCTCACACACCACGGCCCGCACCGCGTGCACCTCGGTGCGTGGGTGGCTGCCTGTGCTAGGAGCCTGTAACCCCCCTCACTGCTGGCCGGTGCTGCGCTGATGACTGCCCTCTGACTTGGCCACCGTCACCCTGTGCCTGCTGAGGATGGCACACAGGGGTGCTGCGGAGCACTTCAAATTCACCAGGGTGACCGTCTCTTGGAGGTGCTTACATCCCTCACCACCAAAGGGCCCTGGGCCAGTCATAGGCATACGCTGAAGCCTGTTGTACAGGTCCTGGGATTGGCACAGATTGTCACGTGCAAACTCGTGCCGTGCCCAGACACTCCGGGTAACTGACCAGGTTAAACAGTCCAGTCAGGTTAATGGCATCCTGGATGGCTCTCTGGACTGTTACTGGCCTTGGCTGGAATTCTCCTCCGCATCACGCAATGATGTTTTCCGAGCGCAACGCGCTCCTGCACAGCGCTCCTGTGTCAGACCAGGAACCTGGCCGCGTGTCTTCGCCTAGCGCAGCGTGGTCATCTGCACTGGCCGTAGGCACCACACTGTACCTCTGGTATTCACCGGGTACGATGTGGCATCACTTTGCCACCTCGCGAGGGGCCTTCGCGAGACATCCATTCGCCTTAATAGACGTCTTTGCCGCCGAGAACATATCCACGATATGCTCAGCTATCGGCAGAGATGGCACCATGGTAGCAAACGGCTTACCTGCTAGCCACGGGTGCTGGTCATGCTGGCTAGCCGGCTGTTCCACAGCAAGATCTGGCCTGACATTGATTAGCCAATGACAAGCGTCAGACCAGGCTTCCTCTGTGGCTACCTGTGAATGTTCGACTAGGGGCGGGCCGTCGTCGTCCTCTAAACATTCACAGGTGATTGCGTGGCTGGAGGAACCGATACTCCTGGCAAGCCAGAGAAAGCATGCGAGCCCGACAGAGCAGGCATGCTAAACACACTGGCTTGACCAGGAGCAGTCGCCGTGGCATTACGTGGGGAATGAAAACCCGCCACACCATGGCACTGGCCAGAACCAGCGAGGGGTACACATTCATCAGTTGTCCACGGCGATAGAAGAACCCAGCAAAAATCCTCTTCTTCCTGGCCAGAAAGATTAGACTCCGGGTCAGCAAAGAATGCTAACTCAGACTGGTCAGGAAAGGTACCGTAAGAGGATACTGTACCTGTAGGGCGTGGACACGCCTGAGGACCCGATAAGAGGTCCAGCGAGCCATGCCCACGAACGACCGGCACGGCAAGCCTGCTGCCAGTGTTCTCCCATTCAAAAGGGCCACCTCTGAATCATGGGCGAAAACTGATAAATCCCTAAAGAAAACCGATTCAGAGGTGGAAATTATTTGCTCCGGAGCAGAAGGAGGAGACAACAAAGGATTTGGTCCAGGGAGCATGCTGCCAAGCATCTCTGAAACCTAATCTTTTATCGTCTTCTTCATCTCTCCCATCATCTCAAGACTTCCATATCCATGGAAGTGGACGCCTTTCTTTTACCCTTCTTCCTTACAATCTTCCGCTCCTTCTTTGAGCACTTCTCATCCTCCGATGCCTTCTCCTTGGCCTGAAGCGACCAAAGGTCAGATGTTAGATCGGCCACCACCACCCCCCACTGTTTACATAGATCACAGTTTAACAGTGGCCCACAAGAACTGCAATTAAAGCATGGGTGAGGGGCAAATCTAGGCTTGATGAAGCGACCACAGTTGGAAGTCAGGTTTCTGAAAGGCCACAAGACAAAGACAATGAGTATTTTAGTTAATCATTTAGTAAAACTCAAACCAAAATAAACCAGGAGAGGATTAATGGCCATAAAGACCACTACAACCAGAGGCCAAAGGGGCCTGTGTCGATTACCTGGAGCATTATGCATTTTTGTCACAATTGTTAGTGGGTGGTTTAGGAGTAGTCTTCTAAATGAGTTTGTGGACATTTTTGCAAGTCCAATATGGCCGCGAAACATGTTACATTTAGATTGGTCCACTTTTGCCATGTTTCTGATGTAGCGCCCTCCCTTGAAAAAACTTTAATGGCACTCAGTCCCTAATCATATCTCCCAAAAGCTCAGCCCAATCCGCTCAGCGGTTCTGGAGTTAGTGTGGTAAAAATGAGGTTATCCAAGATGGCCACCAAACCATTTGGCCAATCAAGTTCCTTTGAAACAAACTTGGTGCACCTCTTGCCCTAGATGACATTTCATGAGTTTTGAATTGATCCCCCAAGCGGTTTTGGAGATTTTTAAAGACATTTTAAAGCGGTCAGCTTTTTTGATGGATCAACTTCTCTTGAACAAACTTTAATGGCCCTTAGTCCTTAATCATATATCCCAAATTTTGGCTTGATCGCTTCAGAGGTTCTGGGGAAGTTGTTTTTGTGAAAACGAGGTCATCCAAGATGGCCGCTGAACCATTTAGTCAATCAAGTTCCCTTGAACAAACTTGGGTCAGCTTTTACCACAGATCATATTTCATGAGATCTGAATTAATCCCTCAAACGGGTTTGGAGAAGATTTTTAGACATTTCTAAAAATCAGATGAAATCCAAGATGGCCACTGGCCAAATTGGCCGATCGGCTTCGTTTGAATAAAATGGAATCTTTATGCCCTAAGGATGCTTCCTGCCAAATAAAATTGAAATCGGCCCAGTAGTTCTTGAGAAGACGTTTTAAATTTCCCATTGCTTTAGTATGGGAGCTTTTGGCAGGAAAATAATACTAGATGGCCCACAAACCGTTTATCCGACAGTTTCGATAATTGCAAATTTGAGATTAGAATACCCAAAAACCTATATAAAACCAATTTCAACCATCAAAATAAAAAAATCCAATATGGCCGCCAAATACGCTATATTTTGATTGGCCCACCGCAGCCATGTTTTTTGACGGATTAACTTCTCTTGAACAAACATTAATGGCCCTTATTCCCTAATTATATATAACAAATTTTGGCCTGATCGCTTCAGCGGTTCTGGGGAAGAAGTTGTTTTTGCGAAAACTAGACCACCCAAGATGGCCACTGAACCATTTGGTCAATCAAGTTCCCTTGAACAAACTGCTTCAGCTCTTACCCTAGATCATATTTCGTGAGTTCTGAATCGATCCCTCAAATGGTTTTGGAGAAGATTTTTAAAGACATTTTTAAAAATCGGTAGAAATCCAAGATGGCCATCGACCAAATTGGCTGATCGTTGTCGTCGTCTCTCTCTCTATGCCTTAAGGATGTTTCCTGCCAAATATAACTGAAACGGCCCAGTAGTTCTAGAAAAGAAGACATTTTAAATTTCCCAATGCTTTAGTATGGGAGCTTTTGGCGGGAAAATGATCCAAGATGGCCACCAAACCATTTATTTGACAGTTTTGAAAACTGCAAATTTGAGATCAGAATACCCAAAAACCTATATAAAAACAATTTCAGCCTCAAAGTCCATCAAATAAAAAAATCCAATATGGCCACCAAACATGCCACATTTTGATTGACCCACGGCGGCCATGTTTTATGATGGATCAACTTCTCTTGAACAGACCTTACTGGCCCTTAGTCCCTAATCATATCTGCCAGATTTGGGCCTGATCCCTTCAGCAGTTCTGGAGAAAAAGCCATTTTTGCTAAAAATAAGTCAACCAAGATGGCTGCCGAACCATTTGACCAATCAAGTTCCCCTGAACAAACTTGGTTGAGCTCTTGCCCTGGATCATATTTCATGAGGTTTCCTTCAATCCCTCAATTTCGGAGAAGATTTTTAAAGACGTTTCTAAAAATTGACCAAAATCCAAGATGGCCACCGGCCAAATTGGCCGATCGACTTCGTTTGAACAAATTTGATCCCTATGTCTAAGGATGCTTCCTGCCAAATATGATTGAAATCGTCCCAGCGGTTCTTGAGAAGTCGTTTTAAAGGAAAAGTTGACGGACGGATGGGTGGATGGATGGACGATGGACACACAACGGACGGTCGCCATGACATAAGCTCACTTGACCTTTCAGGCCAGGTGAGCTAACAATAGATAAACCAGCGTTGGACAAAACAATTTTGTTAATAATGAGTGCAAGGCTGATTATGACGTCATATCTTCAAAAGTAAGAAGGCAATCCGACTGGAAAACAATATCCAGGTGTAAGGATGAATTGTATTCAAAATTCAGAGCATAAAACTGGAAAGGATAGCGATACAAGCTATGTAAACATCAGATAAACAGTGATAAAATTGGCAGCAAATTTCAGAAATATTTCTAAATAGTTTGAAGTGCCTATTATAATAACACTAGAATACCTGCTTCTTTAGCATAGACATACTATCCGATCTCATGAACTGGATGCTCCACCATTCTCTATAACTTCTTAAATCTCTCCACCATAAGGGGAAGGGAAATGGACCAAGAGGGCAAAGTGAGATCTTCTTACGAGAACTCCAATTCACTGGGCATAGATTTTGATTCCCTACCATGTTAGTGGGAAATGGAACCTTGGTGGAGAGAAAAACAAAGTCTCTGAAGATGTGCTGTCATTTTCAATCATAGATAGATACCTGTGGAAACAATCACAAAGAGAGATTAGTATTTCATAGCGCCAGATGTAAATAAATCAGTTTTAATGGCAACTATCACGTCCAATCGTGAATCCTGGAAACACATTACACATGGGATTAAAACGCTAAATTAGACAAATATGTAATTGAAATCACCTGATAACTCGGTCCCGGTCCTTCCTCCGTGGATTTAGTTTGAGAGGACATCGTTCACGTGGAAATGAGTTCGTTTGGACACAACAAGCAGAAAACCTTGCAAAAAAATTAATTTGCATGCGTATCTCTTTGCCAATGAATTGGAAAAGAGGAAGTGTCAGTCTGCACATGCGTGAGGTTGGGGCTGCCATCCGCCGGACTGTCGTCTGACTACCTGCCCCGTAGGGGCACCTAACTTTTTTAATCTGAGTTTATTGAGTGAAAGTCGATATTTGGGAATATCAGAGTGTTAGGGAGGTAAGTATACTCTTGAAGTGAAAGATAAGATAATCAATTATTTATTTCCATAATCGAACAACCCTAGTGTAAAGACGAATTACATTCAACACACAAGAGCATAACCATAGGTACAAGGTAACAACCTATGCCAGCCATCAGACAAACAGAAGAAAATAATTCTAGCAGCAGATTTTTGTACTATTTTCAAATATATTAGTGCCATATCTTCATAACTACAGAATACCTGCATCTTTAGCATAGGCATACTACCATATCCATCACTCTTGAGTAATTCACCATTTCACATTCTTCTCCACCATAAATAATAAAGGGACCACGGGGAAGAGAGAGAAGCTACAACTCATTGGCGACCTCTCGACTCTCTAGGCATAAACATTCCTAACAGGGAAGGAGTGAAAAGTTGGAAAGCATTACATCACAGACCAGTTCCATATCCATCCCAGGTACCTGTGGACACAAAAACAAAGTGATTAGAAATTCAAGGCACCAAAATATAATTTTACCAGTTTACATGGCGCTAAAAACGTCTAAAACGAATCCCGGAAACACATAACAATGCGAAACATTGGCGAAGTTTAGACAAAATAATAATTAACACCTGATTGCTTGGTCCCTGCACTCCATCGGGCATTCTAGCGAGATCAGACATCTTAATAACCAAGATTTCTACAAATATTGAGTTGAAAACTGCAAAACTAGCTTGGAAACTAGAAAGCATGTATAGTCCAGGCCAACGAATTAGGAAGAGGAAGTTACAGCCTGCGCATGCGGCTGTCAACTGACTCCCTGCCCAGTAGGGGCACCTAACCTTTGTAATCTGAGCTTTTATTGAGTGTAGGTAGATATTTTGGGAATATCAGTGTTTGGGAGGTGTATACTCTTGAAGTGAAATACGTTATCCAAGATGGCTGCCCAAGCCTTTGGCCAATCAAGTTCCCTTGAACATGTTGAACAAACTTGGTTCAGCTTTTGCCCTAGTTAATGTTCCATGAGCTTTGAATCGATCCCCCTAATTGTGTCGGAAAAGGTTTTTAAAGATGTTTTAAAAAATCAGCCAAAATGCAAGATAGCCAATCAACTTCATTTGAATAAATTTGGATCTCTATGCTCTAAGGATGTGCTCGGCAAAACATACTTGAAATCGGCCCAGTGGTTCTTGAGAAGACATTTAAAATTTCCTATTACTTTAGTATGGGATCCAGGATGGCTGCCAAACCGTTTATCCAACCATTTCAAAAATGGCAAATTTGAAATCAGCATACTAAAAAACCTAAGTAAAACCAAAATCCATCAAATAAAGAAATTCAATATGGCCACCAATCACACTACATTCGATTTGTTCATGGTGGCCAGTTTTATTTACGTATCAACTTCTCTTGAAAAAACTTTAAAGTCACTTAATCATATCAGACATCTCCCAAATTTTGGCCCAATCCGTTAAGTGGTTCTGGAGAAGTTGCTTTCATGAAAAGTAGGTCATCCAAGATGGCCACTAAACACTTTGGCCAATCAAGTTCCCTTGAACAAACCTGGTTCAACTCTTGCCCTAGATGACATTTCTTGAGTTCGAGAATCAATCCCTGAAGTGGTTTCAGAGATTTTTAAAGTTTCAAAAATAAAACAAAATCCAAGATTGCCACCAGCCAAATTTGCTGATCGGCTTCCTTTGAATAAACTTTGATTTCTATGCCTTAAGGATACTTCCTGGCAAAGATAATTGAAATCGGCCTTGTGGTTCTTGAGAAGTCATTTACAGAAAGGTTTCCGGACGGACAGATGACGGATGGTCGCCATGGCATAAGCTCATTTGGTCATTCTGGACAGGAGAGCTAAAAAAATCTTGGAAGCATCCTTATATTAAAATTCCAATGTGATGGAAAAGTTAGGTAATGATGATAACTACGTAATCAGATCGGGAAACCAATGTCGTAGGTATTTTAGCCTGACGCTTGGTCGCAAATGTGAGACCAAAAGTCTGAATGATCTGGACTTAAATTTTTGTCCCTTTTATACCCTTTCTGGGTGAGCCTGTGGATTGAGTGAAACTTGACCATATATGGCCAGAGAAAAAGAGGTTTGGCGGTTTGGTCAGACATTTTTGCCGGTTGACCTTCATTTTACCGGTTGGGGTCAAGTTTACCGGTTGTGACTTTTTTTTACCGGTTGTGTCATTTTTGGCTGTTGTGGTCGTTTTTGGCGGTTGAGTATTTTTTGCCGGTTGTGAGTTTTTTGGCGGTTCTCCCATTTTGGCAGTTTTACAACTTTTTTGGCGGTTATGGTTACTTTTGCCGGTTGTGGATTCTTTACCGGTTGTGTCCATTTTGGCGGTTTTGGAAAAAACTTTGTTTTGGCGGCTCAGGTTTTTTAACGGTTGAGTTTGTTTTTTGGTGATGAATGTCTTAAGAGTCTCTGTCGGTCAAGTTCGTGAGTCTCTTTTACTCCTTTAGTGCGCTGTTTTGTGGGTAATGATCATGTGTAGTCATCGCTGTTTTTGATTCAGACTTTATGGCGTTTCGTTCCTTGAGCGGAACTCATCAGAGGCAAAGTTTTGTCAACTGGGAGTGGGCATTTTTGTGCTCCACTTTTTTCTGATATAGCATCTGTTTTATGGGCGTTTGATATCTTAAAATAGAAGTAATGTTGGTTGTCCTCTATTGGTCTTGGGAGTATTGGGAAATCCAAGGATAAGTGTCAAGTTTTTACAAGATCGGTATAGATATATATTATTATGTATAATGTATTTTTTCAATGATGTATGAAAACTTGTAAATAAAATGAATGCAAAAATAAAAAAATAAAGAGGATGACTCGGGGCCTGGTGAGTATCTGTCTTTGTTGTTATTTCATAAAAATTGAAGGAGACAGAGCATTTGCGCTTGTATCCATATTGGGATGCCGTAATATTGAAGGCATCTTTAAAAGATGCTGAAGTGATGACAATGGGTATGACGTCATGTGGTTTGTTGTCAGCGGCGAAAGTGGTGACGTCGCTATAAAGTGTGTGGTTTACCATTTCTGATTTAAATAGGAAAAGTTAGGTAATACAGTGAGTAATGAGAGCACCATAGAATAGTTCGAGTAATCAACATAGAGGAAGTAATCACCTATGACTGTGAGGCAGCGGAACACTTCATTCTGGTTCTTCACCATTTGAGGATTTCTATAATCAGCTGACTGGCACACCTACAAAACCAATGATTAATATGATTAACAGCTCCATATATTATCTGGTCACTAACAAGACTCTATGCTATATGTCAACACAACACCCTATGATATCTGGTCACTAACAACACCCTATGCTATCTGTAAACACAACACCCTATGCTATCTGGCCACTAACAAGACCCTATGCTATCTGTAAACACAACATCCTATGCTATCTGGTCACTAACAAGACCCTATGCTATCTGTAAACACAACATCCTATGCTATCTGGCCACTAACAAGAACCTATGCTATCTGTAAACACAACACCCTATGCTATCTGGCCACTAACAAGACCCTATGCTATCTGGTCACTAACAAGACCTATGATATCTGTAATAACAACTCCCTATGCTATCTGTAATAACAACTCTCTATGCTATCTGTAATAACAATTCCCTACACTATCTGTAAAAACAACTCCCTACACTATCAGTAATAACAACTCTCTATGCTATCTGTAATAACAACTCCCTACACTATCTGTAATAACAACTCTCTATGCTATCTGTAATAACAACTCTCTATGCTATCTGTAATAACAACTCTCTATGCTATCTGTAATAACAACTCTCTATGCTATATGTAATAACAACTCTCTATGCTATCTGTAATAACAACTCTATGCTATCTGTAATAACAACTCTCTATGCTATCTGTAATAACAACTCTCTATGCTATATGTAATAACAACTCTCTATGCTATCTGTAATAACAACTCTATGCTATCTGTAATAACAACTCTCTATGCTATCTGTAATAACAACTCTATGCTATCTGTAATAACAACTCTCTATGCTATCTGTAATAACAACTCTCTATGCTATATGTAATAACAACTCTCTATGCTATCTGTAATAACAACTCTATGCTATCTGTAATAACAACTCCCTATGCTAGCTGTAATAACAACTCCCTACACTATCTGTAATAACAGCTCCCTACACTATCTGTAATAACAAATCTCTATGCTATCTGTAATAACAGCTCCCTATGCTATCTGTAATAACAACTCTCTATGCTATATGTAATAACAACTCCCTACACTATCTGTAATAACACCTCCCTACACTATCTGTAATAACAAATCTCTATGCTATCTGTAATAACAGCTCCCTATGCTATCTGTAATAACAACTTTCTATGCTATCTGTAATAACAACTCACTATGCTATCTGGAATAACAGTTAACTGTGATATCTGTAATAACAACAGCTAACTGTGATATCTGTAATAACAACTCCCTATGCTATCTGTAACAAGAGGCCCAAGGGCCTGTGTCGCTCACCTGGAGCACCATCAATTTTTGTCAAAATTGTTGGTGGGTGGTTTAGCAGTCTTTTAAATGAGTTTGTGGACATTTTTGCAAGTGCAATATGGCCGCCAAACACTACATTTTGATTGCCCCATGATGCCCATGTTTTCTTGATGGATCAACTTCCCTTGAACAAATTTTAATGCCCCAAATTTCAGCCTGATCCCTTCAGCGGTTCTGGAGGAGTCATTTTCGTGAAAACCAGGTCATCCAAGATGGTCGCCGAACCATTTGGTCAATCAAGTCCTCTTGAACAAACTTGGCTTACCTCTTGGCCTAGATGAAGATTACCCAAGTGATTTCAGAGAAGATTTTTAAAGACATTTCCTGAAATTGCCCGAAATCCAAAATGGACGCTGGGAAAATTGGCCGATCGGGTTCATTTGAACAAACTTGGATCCTTATGCCCTATGGATGCTTCCTGCCAAATATAATTAAAATCAGACTGGTAGTTCTCGAGAAGACATTTTAAATATCCCATTGCTTTAGCATGGGAGCTTTTGACAAGAAAATTATCCAAGATGGCTGCCAAACCGTTTATCCGACAGTTTCAAATTTGAGATCATAATACCAAAAACATATATAGAACCAATTTTGGCCTCAAAACCCATCAAATAAAAAAATCCAATATGTCCGCCAAACACACTACATTTTGATTGGCCCACGGTGGCCATGTTTTTTGACGGAGCAACTTCCCTTAAACAAACTTTAATGCCCCTTAGTCCCTAATTATACCTCCCAAATTTTGGCATGATCCATTCAGCGGTTCTGGAGAAGTCGTTTTCGGGAAAACTAGGTCATCCATGATGGCTGCCGAACCATTCGGTCAATCAAGTCGTCTTGAAAAAACTTGGCTTACCTCTTTGCCTAGATGAGGTTTCATAAGTTTTGAATTGATTCCCCAAGCCGTTTCGGAGAATGAGATTTTTAGGCATTTCTAAAAATTGGCTGAAATCCAAGATGGCCACCGGCCAAATTGGCCGATCGGCCTTGCTTGAACAAATTGAAATCTCTATGTCATAGTGATGCTTCCTGCCACATATAATTCAAATCAGCCCATAAGTTCTCAAGAAGAAGACATTTTAAATTTCCCATTGCTTTAGTATGGGAGCATTGATGAAAATGATCCAAGATGGCTGCCAAACCGTTTATCCGACAGTTTCAAAAATTGCAAATTTGAGAGTAGAATAGCCAAAAACCTATATAAAACAAATTAAAAAAAAATCCAATATGGCTGCCAAACACACCATATTTTGATTGGTCCACCGCGGCCATGTTTTTTAACGAATCAACCTCTCTTGAACAAACATCAATTGCCATTAGTTATTAATTATATATCACAAATTTTGGCCTGATCGCTTCAGCGGTTCTGGGGAAGAAGTTGTTTTTGTGAAAACTAGGTCATCCAAGATGGCCGCTGAACCATTTAGTCAATCAAGTTCCCTTGAACAAACTTGATTCAGCGCTTAATCTAGATCATATGTCATGAGTTTTGAATCAATCCCTTAAATGGTTTGGGAGAAGATTGTTAAAAACATTTCTAATAATCTACCGAAATCCAAGATGGTCACCGGCCAAATTGGCCAATCGGGTTCGTTTGAACAAACTTGAAACACTATGCCTTAAGGATGCTTCATGCTAAATATAATTGAAATCGGCCCAGTAGTGCTTGAGAAGATATTTCAAATTTCCCATTGCTTTGGTATGGGAGCTTTTGGCGGGAAAATGGCCACCAAACCGTTTATCCGACAGTTTTGAAAATTGCAAATTTGAGATCAGAATACCCAAGACCCTTTATAAAACCAATTTCGGCCTCAAAATCCTTCAAATAAAAAAATCCAATATGGCCGCCAAACATGCTATATTTTGATTGGGCCACGGCGGCCCTGTTATTTGATGGATCAACTTCTCTTGCAACAAATTTTACTGCCCCTTAGTCCCTAATCATATCTGCCAAATTTCGGCCTGATTCCTTCAGCGGTTCTGGAGAAGTTATTTTTGCTAAAACTAGGTCAACCAAGATGGCCGCTAAACTATTTGACCAGTTAAGTTTCCTTGAACAAAATTGGTTGAACTCTTGCCCTAGATCATATTTCATGAGGTTTCCTTCAATCCCTCAAGCGGTTTCAGAGAAGATTTTAAAAGATGTTTCTAAAAATCGGCCAAAATCCAAGATGGTCACTGGCCTAATCGGCCGATCGGCTTCCTTTGAACAAACTTGGATCCCTATGCCCTAAGGATGCTTCCTGCCAAATATAATTGAAATTGGTCTAGCGGTTCTTGAGAAGAAGTCGTTTAAAGGAAAAGTTGACGGACGGACGGACGACGGACGGCCACTACGACATAAGCTCACTTGGCCTTTCAGGCCAGGTGAGCTAATAACAACTCACTATGTGATCTGGTTAGTAACAACTCCCTATATTATCTGGTCAGTAACAGCTCCCTATGCTATCTGGTCAGTAACAGCTCCCTTTATTATCTGGTCAGTAACAGCTCCCTATGTTATCTGGTCAGTAACAGCTCCCTATATTATCTGGTTAGTAACAGCTCCCTATATTATCTGGTTAGTAACTGCTCCCTATATTATCTGGATAGTAACAGCTCCCTATAGATGCTATTTGTTCCTATCTGGTATGATAAAATTTCTCATAAATAAATAAATGGCCCAAGGGCCATAGTGTTCACCTAGCTGATGAGGAACTGTAAACATGTTTATATTAATTAATGCACAACAAGCATCATTGGTCCATTAAGCAACTATAACCATTGCCATAGACAGGTGGCAATGGGCCTTATCATTATTGACCAATGTGGCAATCATCCTTACCACTAACGCAAATGGTGCATAATACCAGGACACGATGACAAATCAATGACTGAGAGCTATCAGAAGTAGACCTAGTCATCCTATGAAGTTTCAACATGATCCGCTAAACAGTCATGGAGTTATCGTCTGGAAATCAATTTTCAAGATGGCCGGCGGTGGCCGACGGCCAAATTGGATTTCGGATCATCTAGAATTTCAATAGGTTTTTTTCCTCAGACCTAGTCCTGTCATCCCATGAAGTTTCGAAGCGATCCGCTAAACAGAAATGGAGCAATCAATTTTCAAGATGGCAACCAGTGGCTGTCAGTCATCTTGGATTTAGGATCACTCTGTCAACTTCAACAGTTTCTTTCTCCAGAGCTAGTCCAATCACCCTATCAAGTTTCAAAGCAATCCGATGAACCATAATGGAGTTACCATCCGGAAACAAATTTTCAAGATGGACACCCTTGGCTGGCAGCCATCTCGGATTTAGGATTATCATCGATTTCGATCAGTATCTTCTCCAGACCTAGTCCAACCACCCTATGAAGTTTCAAAGTCAGAGTTGCCCTTATGCGTCCTTTTGCGCGTATATACGCATAAAAATGGCAGAGGGACGCATAAAAATTAACCCTCTGCATCCCCGAGGATGCAGTGAAAAAGTGTAACGGAAACTGATAACTTTGCGTGTGCTTAATTATCGATTATGTTATCGTGCGTGTATATTTATTTGTGCATGTTTTTACTTTAAAAAATATACCTAATATATTGTGTATTCAATAAAAACGAACTTACTGCGTTGTTTAAGACTATGATTTGTTGTATGTTTTCTTGCACACCTCAAAGTTGTTAATGCCCATAAATCAGATTGAACCACCACATTTAATTGTAAACACAATCCCCAAATCATCCTTAGTATTCCATTTGATCTAATTTGTATAAATAATGAGTTTACAAGGCCGATGTTAGTCGCCTTGTTTGGCCTACAAATTGCAAAAATACCGGCCATGTTTCTGTCAGTTGTGCTAAACGTCAGTGTGACGTGTCAGTATTTGACTGGATAACAGCGGAATCTCTCTCTCAAGGAACTCACGCTTGAGAAATCCAATACAACAGATCACGCGTATACAAACGTGTCTGGGTGTCTTAACCCTTTCACAGATCAAAACATTGGACAGATCACAAAGTTGTTATCACTAATGTGCTGAATATTTTGAAATTAATTTGCGCATGCCTACTTGCCTAAAGCAGCAACGACTTACAGGCAAAATATTTTTTTCTATTTACTTATCAAAATATCTAAATGGATATAGGAATATATGGAAGATCTACTGAAATGGGTTTTAATCCATCAATAAATGACGAAACGTGCCACAAACGTATTTTCCCCATAGACTTCAATACTTATAAATGCATTAATGAGCTAGAGTTATGGCCCTTGTTCAAGGGTGTGGCCACTTCATCTTAATAGCCCAAATAGATATTGCCTAAAGGAACATGTCTGCCAAATTTGGTTTTAATCAATTGATAAATGACAAAACGTGCCACAAACGTATTTTCCCCATAGGCTTCAATATAGCAAGGGCCACAACTCTGCTGTTTGTGGGCAGGGCCACTTCATCTTCATACCACCACTAGATATTGACTAAAGGAACATATTTTGCTTTAATCCATCAACAAATGGTGAAATGTGCCACAATTGTTGACAGATGACAGACAGTGACAAATCGTGATTGTATAAGCTCACCTAGGTGAGCTAAAAAGCAGATTTATTAAATAAAATGAGGACTAATTGCTAGTTTCTAGGTACTTTCACTAACTAGAAGCATAAATTTTTTATTTAGCTTACTATCACCATATTGTACAAATCTATTACCTGTGTTAGCGAGCCTCCACTTTGTCATTCACCAGCAAAGAAGTCCCAAAGTATCCACTTACTCTCAATAATCCCCCAGATTTTAAAAAGGTGCCCCTACTGGGCAGGGAGAAAGATGACAGCCGGGCGGATGCCGGCCCCACCTCCGAGCATGCACCGACTGACACTTCTTTCTCCCAATTTATTGGCTGACATAAAACAACTACAACATGCCTGAAGACCGAGCCTCTGTGGGGTGGAGAGGCCGGGTCCGTGTTTAGGAGGTAAGTATCAACTCTTGTGAAAATAGAAATCTGTGATTTCGTTTATTTTACTTCAAGAGATACTTATCTCCTAAACACTTTACGATATTGCCAGAATTTGTCAGTGAATTTGGCGGGAGGGAGGCGAGGTCCAAAAAACCCTGCTCTTCCCTAGGAGAGCCAAGCTCCTTATGCGTAAAAGCACTCACATCTGAATTTGTGTATAAAAACACAACCAGGAAAGACAAGATCATCGGCTTAAACCGATGGGTGAAAGTAATGACCCTCGAGTCATATGCGCTCCCCCACCTCCTTTTGGAACAGCAGGAGCTATGATTTCAATGTCCTAAACGCTCTCTAAGTACTAGTGCTATCGTACTAAAGGACATCGAATGAAATGCTTAATTTCGTAAACTCTCGTGAGAGAACCATAAAATTACATGAACCATCACCATTAAAGAACGGGTAACATGACATAATTATGAGAACAACACAAGACACAAGACTTACATAGCAAATCTTTGACTTGGACATCATCATCATCCCCTCGGGGAAGAATGAAAACAATACAAAAGTGGTTGTTTCCATAATTAAATGGACTGTTTCAAAACAGTGAGAAAGCCTTATATAGAAAAAATACACCTGATTATCTTTTTTTAGAATCGATAAGGCGAGGATTGGTGGTGTCACGGAGATAATGGTCGGTAAAGCTCGACTCACAGTGCCACTGGGCTACCGACAATGTCATCCACCAGAACCCTGTTAAACAGGGTGGTGGAAGCCACTGTGCCTCGGACACTGTGAGCCCTGGCCATGTCAACCTGTTTACCAGATGTGGCAAAACTGGATGCATTCCACAGTCCACCGAGAAATGGTGTCTTTTGATGCCTGGCCATGGGGTTCAATATAAGACAACCATAACACACTAGGGTCCGTCCGCCACTCCTGGGTATGATGCTTGTACCGGTTAAGTGAGCAGACTTGACACCATACCTTTGAACTCGAATCATATCTAGTTAAAGCTGGAACCCTGTTAAACAAGGCGGTGGAAGCCACTATGCCTCGGACACTGTGAGCCCTGGCCATGTCAACCTGTTCACCAGATTTGTGACAAAACTGGATGCATTCCACAAGGCTGACTTGGGTATTTCAATGACTAAATCTTTGCCATGAAATTAACCATAAGTAGAAGCCCGAGGCTTTCCCATGTAACCACAAATGGTCTGGCCGTGCAGGAAAGATGTGAATTTCGCTTCTACGCCTTGCAGAGGCTGCAGCAATAAAAAAATACAGATTAAGTGTCAACATTTTCGTTGAAAATGGAACTTAGTGGTTCAAAGGGTTTATCAGCTAGAACTTGAAGCACTAGAGATAAACTCCAAGATGGAGTCGCTGGAGAATTTCTCGGTCTTAGATTACCCAAGCCTTTAATTAAAGCATTTAATGAACATACTTCGTCACTTCAAAGTTTTACTACCAAAGGTAGATGATGGTTACCAATCTGTGTGATTGATGCCTATTGGATCCATACAATGTAGCTGATGGATCCAGAATTTTTCACGGTCCTTGCGGAAAGCAGTGGCTTCTGTGCTTTCCGGATCGTGACGTAATACTTCAATGATTCTGTGGTTGACATCTGTGGGTCCGTGGTTGGGAAGATTAAAATGTTGTGCTACAGGTGTGTCTTTGTTGTTTTTAATATCCCTGATGTGTTCTTTGATGCGAACCTGGAATTCCCGTTTAGTTTCACCTACATATTGTTTAAGGCATTTTTTGCAGGTAAGTAAGTAAATGACATTCATAGTGTGGCAGAATGTTTTTGTTTTGATGTAATATTTTAGCCCAGTGTGTGAGCTTTTGAAACAGTTTGTGCTGTTCATGTTTTTACAAAACATGCAATTGTTTTTGGCACATGGATGTATAGGGTTCACTATGCTTTTGCCGTGTCCAAATTTCCTTGGGTCTGTGAATTTGGTGGTGACCAATGTGTCCTTAAAGGATGGATTGCGTCTGTGGCCAAAGATAGGTGTCTCTGTGAATGTGGACCGACATTTTGGGCTTGACTGTAGTGGTGGCCAATGACATTTGATTATTTTTTGGGCTAGTTTGCTGTGTTGGTGGAAATCAGTGATACATGGTATCTGAGTGTTGATTTCCTTAGTTGTTTTAGGCAGGAGTAGGTCTGTACGGTTTTGTTGAATTGCTCTGTGTAGGCTAGTGATGAGGATATCTGTTGGATATCCTCTTATTGCATAGTGGTGTACCATTTCATATGCGTTTTTAAGAAAATCTGTTTCTCTGCTGCAGATTCTTCGTAGTCTCAAGAATTGTCCATATGGGCTCGCTTGTTTAGAAGATTTTGGATGGGCTGATGAATAGTGTAGATACCCATGTGTATCCGTTGGTTTTGTGTAGAGGTCGAAGCCTAAGTGTCTATTTGGGAGAATAAACACTTTGGTGTCCAAAAAATGAATGGATTCTGTGTATTTTTCTGCTTTAAATTTGATCGTCGGGTGCGCGTTATTCATATGTGTTATGAAATTCTCCAGTGAGTCGGATCCTTTGGTCCAGATTATGAAAATATCATCCATGTAGCGGTAATATAGGGCTGACTGTACTTCAGCTGTCCTAAGTAGTTTTTCTTCGAGCTGGGCCATGAAGATAATGGCATAGCTCGGTGCTAGTTTCGTGCCCATGGCCAATTTGAAGATAATGTTCGTCATTAAACTCAAAGTTGTTGCATGTGAGCACTATTTTGAGTAATGTTAGTAATCTCTGTGATGTTAATGTGCCTGGGCATCCATGTACTCTTAGGTGTTGGGATACAGCTCTGAGTCATTTAGTTTGAGGGATGTTGGTGTATAGTGATGTAACATCCATAGTAACTAGAATGGCGTGTGGTGGGATGGTGCCAAAAGTTTCTAGTTTGTTTATGAAATCAGTGGTGTCCTGAATATATGATTTGATTTTGTGAAGATGAATTTTCATATGTTCATCAACAAAGCTACTGATGTGTTCAGTAGGGCTTCCATTGGCACTGATGATGGGTCTCCCAGTGGTGAGTGGGCCATTCAGTTTTTTGTGTATTTTAGGAAGTAAGTAGAACCTGGCCGTACGTGGGTGGTCTATTCTGAGACCGTTAGCTATGTCTCTTGTGATTTCACCACTGAGAATCATGTCAGTGATGGCGGTTTCTACTTTCTCTGCGTGGTACGTGGTGAGATCTACAGTTTGTTTGATGTAGTAGTGGGTGTCACTAAGTTGTCTGATTGCTTCCTGTTTGTACATTCCGTATCTTGGATGACGGTGGCCTGATCCGACATCATCATCATCCCCTCGGGGAAGAATGAAAACAATACAAAAGTGGTTGTTTCCATAATTAAATGGACTGTTTCAAAACAGTGAGAAAGCCTTATATAGAAAAAATACACCTGATTATCTTTTTTTAGAATCGATAAGGCGAGGATTGGTGGTGTCACGGAGATAATGGTCGGTAAAGCTCGACTCACAGTGCCACTGGGCTACCGACAATGTCATCCACCAGAACCCTGTTAAACAGGGTGGTGGAAGCCACTGTGCCTCGGACACTGTGAGCCCTGGCCATGTCAACCTGTTTACCAGATGTGGCAAAACTGGATGCATTCCACAGTCCACCGAGAAATGGTGTCTTTTGATGCCTGGCCATGGGGTTCAATATAAGACAACCATAACACACTAGGGTCCGTCCGCCACTCCTGGGTATGATGCTTGTACCGGTTAAGTGAGCAGACTTGACACCATACCTTTGAACTCGAATCATATCTAGTTAAAGCTGGAACCCTGTTAAACAAGACGGTGGAAGCCACTATGCCTCGGACACTGTGAGCCCTGGCCATGTCAACCTGTTCACCAGATTTGTGACAAAACTGGATGCATTCCACAAGGCTGACTTGGGTATTTCAATGACTAAATCTTTGCCATGAAATTAACCATAAGTAGAAGCCCGAGGCTTTCCCATGTAACCACAAATGGTCTGGCCGTGCAGGAAAGATGTGAATTTCGCTTCTACGCCTTGCAGAGGCTGCAGCAATAAAAAAATACAGATTAAGTGTCAACATTTTCGTTGAAAATGGAACTTAGTGGTTCAAAGGGTTTATCAGCTAGAACTTGAAGCACTAGAGATAAACTCCAAGATGGAGTCGCTGGAGAATTTCTCGGTCTTAGATTACCCAAGCCTTTAATTAAAGCATTTAATGAACATACTTCGTCACTTCAAAGTTTTACTACCAAAGGTAGATGATGGTTACCAATCTGTGTGATTGATGCCTATTGGATCCATACAATGTAGCTGATGGATCCAGAATTTTTCACGGTCCTTGCGGAAAGCAGTGGCTTCTGTGCTTTCCGGATCGTGACGTAATACTTCAATGATTCTGTGGTTGACATCTGTGGGTCCGTGGTTGGGAAGATTAAAATGTTGTGCTACAGGTGTGTCTTTGTTGTTTTTAATATCCCTGATGTGTTCTTTGATGCGAACCTGGAATTCCCGTTTAGTTTCACCTACATATTGTTTAAGGCATTTTTTGCAGGTAAGTAAGTAAATGACATTCATAGTGTGGCAGAATGTTTTTGTTTTGATGTAATATTTTAGCCCAGTGTGTGAGCTTTTGAAACAGTTTGTGCTGTTCATGTTTTTACAAAACATGCAATTGTTTTTGGCACATGGATGTATAGGGTTCACTATGCTTTTGCCGTGTCCAAATTTCCTTGGGTCTGTGAATTTGGTGGTGACCAATGTGTCCTTAAAGGATGGATTGCGTCTGTGGCCAAAGATAGGTGTCTCTGTGAATGTGGACCGACATTTTGGGCTTGACTGTAGTGGTGGCCAATGACATTTGATTATTTTTTGGGCTAGTTTGCTGTGTTGGTGGAAATCAGTGATACATGGTATCTGAGTGTTGATTTCCTTAGTTGTTTTAGGCAGGAGTAGGTCTGTACGGTTTTGTTGAATTGCTCTGTGTAGGCTAGTGATGAGGATATCTGTTGGATATCCTCTTATTGCATAGTGGTGTACCATTTCATATGCGTTTTTAAGAAAATCTGTTTCTCTGCTGCAGATTCTTCGTAGTCTCAAGAATTGTCCATATGGGCTCGCTTGTTTAGAAGATTTTGGATGGGCTGATGAATAGTGTAGATACCCATGTGTATCCGTTGGTTTTGTGTAGAGGTCGAAGCCTAAGTGTCTATTTGGGAGAATAAACACTTTGGTGTCCAAAAAATGAATGGATTCTGTGTATTTTTCTGCTTTAAATTTGATCGTCGGGTGCGCGTTATTCATATGTGTTATGAAATTCTCCAGTGAGTCGGATCCTTTGGTCCAGATTATGAAAATATCATCCATGTAGCGGTAATATAGGGCTGACTGTACTTCAGCTGTCCTAAGTAGTTTTTCTTCGAGCTGGGCCATGAAGATAATGGCATAGCTCGGTGCTAGTTTCGTGCCCATGGCCAATTTGAAGATAATGTTCGTCATTAAACTCAAAGTTGTTGCATGTGAGCACTATTTTGAGTAATGTTAGTAATCTCTGTGATGTTAATGTGCCTGGGCATCCATGTACTCTTAGGTGTTGGGATACAGCTCTGAGTCATTTAGTTTGAGGGATGTTGGTGTATAGTGATGTAACATCCATAGTAACTAGAATGGCGTGTGGTGGGATGGTGCCAAAAGTTTCTAGTTTGTTTATGAAATCAGTGGTGTCCTGAATATATGATTTGATTTTGTGAAGATGAATTTTCATATGTTCATCAACAAAGCTACTGATGTGTTCAGTAGGGCTTCCATTGGCACTGATGATGGGTCTCCCAGTGGTGAGTGGGCCATTCAGTTTTTTGTGTATTTTAGGAAGTAAGTAGAACCTGGCCGTACGTGGGTGGTCTATTCTGAGACCGTTAGCTATGTCTCTTGTGATTTCACCACTGAGAATCATGTCAGTGATGGCGGTTTCTACTTTCTCTGCGTGGTACGTGGTGAGATCTACAGTTTGTTTGATGTAGTAGTGGGTGTCACTAAGTTGTCTGATTGCTTCCTGTTTGTACATTCCGTATCTTGGATGACGGTGGCCTGATCCGACATCATCATCATCCCCTCGGGGAAGAATGAAAACAATACAAAAGTGGTTGTTTCCATAATTAAATGGACTGTTTCAAAACAGTGAGAAAGCCTTATATAGAAAAAATACACCTGATTATCTTTTTTTAGAATCGATAAGGCGAGGATTGGTGGTGTCACGGAGATAATGGTCGGTAAAGCTCGACTCACAGTGCCACTGGGCTACCGACAATGTCATCCACCAGAACCCTGTTAAACAGGGTGGTGGAAGCCACTGTGCCTCGGACACTGTGAGCCCTGGCCATGTCAACCTGTTTACCAGATGTGGCAAAACTGGATGCATTCCACAGTCCACCGAGAAATGGTGTCTTTTGATGCCTGGCCATGGGGTTCAATATAAGACAACCATAACACACTAGGGTCCGTCCGCCACTCCTGGGTATGATGCTTGTACCGGTTAAGTGAGCAGACTTGACACCATACCTTTGAACTCGAATCATATCTAGTTAAAGCTGGAACCCTGTTAAACAAGGCGGTGGAAGCCACTATGCCTCGGACACTGTGAGCCCTGGCCATGTCAACCTGTTCACCAGATTTGTGACAAAACTGGATGCATTCCACAAGGCTGACTTGGGTATTTCAATGACTAAATCTTTGCCATGAAATTAACCATAAGTAGAAGCCCGAGGCTTTCCCATGTAACCACAAATGGTCTGGCCGTGCAGGAAAGATGTGAATTTCGCTTCTACGCCTTGCAGAGGCTGCAGCAATAAAAAAATACAGATTAAGTGTCAACATTTTCGTTGAAAATGGAACTTAGTGGTTCAAAGGGTTTATCAGCTAGAACTTGAAGCACTAGAGATAAACTCCAAGATGGAGTCGCTGGAGAATTTCTCGGTCTTAGATTACCCAAGCCTTTAATTAAAGCATTTAATGAACATACTTCGTCACTTCAAAGTTTTACTACCAAAGGTAGATGATGGTTACCAATCTGTGTGATTGATGCCTATTGGATCCATACAATGTAGCTGATGGATCCAGAATTTTTCACGGTCCTTGCGGAAAGCAGTGGCTTCTGTGCTTTCCGGATCGTGACGTAATACTTCAATGATTCTGTGGTTGACATCTGTGGGTCCGTGGTTGGGAAGATTAAAATGTTGTGCTACAGGTGTGTCTTTGTTGTTTTTAATATCCCTGATGTGTTCTTTGATGCGAACCTGGAATTCCCGTTTAGTTTCACCTACATATTGTTTAAGGCATTTTTTGCAGGTAAGTAAGTAAATGACATTCATAGTGTGGCAGAATGTTTTTGTTTTGATGTAATATTTTAGCCCAGTGTGTGAGCTTTTGAAACAGTTTGTGCTGTTCATGTTTTTACAAAACATGCAATTGTTTTTGGCACATGGATGTATAGGGTTCACTATGCTTTTGCCGTGTCCAAATTTCCTTGGGTCTGTGAATTTGGTGGTGACCAATGTGTCCTTAAAGGATGGATTGCGTCTGTGGCCAAAGATAGGTGTCTCTGTGAATGTGGACCGACATTTTGGGCTTGACTGTAGTGGTGGCCAATGACATTTGATTATTTTTTGGGCTAGTTTGCTGTGTTGGTGGAAATCAGTGATACATGGTATCTGAGTGTTGATTTCCTTAGTTGTTTTAGGCAGGAGTAGGTCTGTACGGTTTTGTTGAATTGCTCTGTGTAGGCTAGTGATGAGGATATCTGTTGGATATCCTCTTATTGCATAGTGGTGTACCATTTCATATGCGTTTTTAAGAAAATCTGTTTCTCTGCTGCAGATTCTTCGTAGTCTCAAGAATTGTCCATATGGGCTCGCTTGTTTAGAAGATTTTGGATGGGCTGATGAATAGTGTAGATACCCATGTGTATCCGTTGGTTTTGTGTAGAGGTCGAAGCCTAAGTGTCTATTTGGGAGAATAAACACTTTGGTGTCCAAAAAATGAATGGATTCTGTGTATTTTTCTGCTTTAAATTTGATCGTCGGGTGCGCGTTATTCATATGTGTTATGAAATTCTCCAGTGAGTCGGATCCTTTGGTCCAGATTATGAAAATATCATCCATGTAGCGGTAATATAGGGCTGACTGTACTTCAGCTGTCCTAAGTAGTTTTTCTTCGAGCTGGGCCATGAAGATAATGGCATAGCTCGGTGCTAGTTTCGTGCCCATGGCCAATTTGAAGATAATGTTCGTCATTAAACTCAAAGTTGTTGCATGTGAGCACTATTTTGAGTAATGTTAGTAATCTCTGTGATGTTAATGTGCCTGGGCATCCATGTACTCTTAGGTGTTGGGATACAGCTCTGAGTCATTTAGTTTGAGGGATGTTGGTGTATAGTGATGTAACATCCATAGTAACTAGAATGGCGTGTGGTGGGATGGTGCCAAAAGTTTCTAGTTTGTTTATGAAATCAGTGGTGTCCTGAATATATGATTTGATTTTGTGAAGATGAATTTTCATATGTTCATCAACAAAGCTACTGATGTGTTCAGTAGGGCTTCCATTGGCACTGATGATGGGTCTCCCAGTGGTGAGTGGGCCATTCAGTTTTTTGTGTATTTTAGGAAGTAAGTAGAACCTGGCCGTACGTGGGTGGTCTATTCTGAGACCGTTAGCTATGTCTCTTGTGATTTCACCACTGAGAATCATGTCAGTGATGGCGGTTTCTACTTTCTCTGCGTGGTACGTGGTGAGATCTACAGTTTGTTTGATGTAGTAGTGGGTGTCACTAAGTTGTCTGATTGCTTCCTGTTTGTACATTCCGTATCTTGGATGACGGTGGCCTGATCCGACATCATCATCATCCCCTCGGGGAAGAATGAAAACAATACAAAAGTGGTTGTTTCCATAATTAAATGGACTGTTTCAAAACAGTGAGAAAGCCTTATATAGAAAAAATACACCTGATTATCTTTTTTTAGAATCGATAAGGCGAGGATTGGTGGTGTCACGGAGATAATGGTCGGTAAAGCTCGACTCACAGTGCCACTGGGCTACCGACAATGTCATCCACCAGAACCCTGTTAAACAGGGTGGTGGAAGCCACTGTGCCTCGGACACTGTGAGCCCTGGCCATGTCAACCTGTTTACCAGATGTGGCAAAACTGGATGCATTCCACAGTCCACCGAGAAATGGTGTCTTTTGATGCCTGGCCATGGGGTTCAATATAAGACAACCATAACACACTAGGGTCCGTCCGCCACTCCTGGGTATGATGCTTGTACCGGTTAAGTGAGCAGACTTGACACCATACCTTTGAACTCGAATCATATCTAGTTAAAGCTGGAACCCTGTTAAACAAGGCGGTGGAAGCCACTATGCCTCGGACACTGTGAGCCCTGGCCATGTCAACCTGTTCACCAGATTTGTGACAAAACTGGATGCATTCCACAAGGCTGACTTGGGTATTTCAATGACTAAATCTTTGCCATGAAATTAACCATAAGTAGAAGCCCGAGGCTTTCCCATGTAACCACAAATGGTCTGGCCGTGCAGGAAAGATGTGAATTTCGCTTCTACGCCTTGCAGAGGCTGCAGCAATAAAAAAATACAGATTAAGTGTCAACATTTTCGTTGAAAATGGAACTTAGTGGTTCAAAGGGTTTATCAGCTAGAACTTGAAGCACTAGAGATAAACTCCAAGATGGAGTCGCTGGAGAATTTCTCGGTCTTAGATTACCCAAGCCTTTAATTAAAGCATTTAATGAACATACTTCGTCACTTCAAAGTTTTACTACCAAAGGTAGATGATGGTTACCAATCTGTGTGATTGATGCCTATTGGATCCATACAATGTAGCTGATGGATCCAGAATTTTTCACGGTCCTTGCGGAAAGCAGTGGCTTCTGTGCTTTCCGGATCGTGACGTAATACTTCAATGATTCTGTGGTTGACATCTGTGGGTCCGTGGTTGGGAAGATTAAAATGTTGTGCTACAGGTGTGTCTTTGTTGTTTTTAATATCCCTGATGTGTTCTTTGATGCGAACCTGGAATTCCCGTTTAGTTTCACCTACATATTGTTTAAGGCATTTTTTGCAGGTAAGTAAGTAAATGACATTCATAGTGTGGCAGAATGTTTTTGTTTTGATGTAATATTTTAGCCCAGTGTGTGAGCTTTTGAAACAGTTTGTGCTGTTCATGTTTTTACAAAACATGCAATTGTTTTTGGCACATGGATGTATAGGGTTCACTATGCTTTTGCCGTGTCCAAATTTCCTTGGGTCTGTGAATTTGGTGGTGACCAATGTGTCCTTAAAGGATGGATTGCGTCTGTGGCCAAAGATAGGTGTCTCTGTGAATGTGGACCGACATTTTGGGCTTGACTGTAGTGGTGGCCAATGACATTTGATTATTTTTTGGGCTAGTTTGCTGTGTTGGTGGAAATCAGTGATACATGGTATCTGAGTGTTGATTTCCTTAGTTGTTTTAGGCAGGAGTAGGTCTGTACGGTTTTGTTGAATTGCTCTGTGTAGGCTAGTGATGAGGATATCTGTTGGATATCCTCTTATTGCATAGTGGTGTACCATTTCATATGCGTTTTTAAGAAAATCTGTTTCTCTGCTGCAGATTCTTCGTAGTCTCAAGAATTGTCCATATGGGCTCGCTTGTTTAGAAGATTTTGGATGGGCTGATGAATAGTGTAGATACCCATGTGTATCCGTTGGTTTTGTGTAGAGGTCGAAGCCTAAGTGTCTATTTGGGAGAATAAACACTTTGGTGTCCAAAAAATGAATGGATTCTGTGTATTTTTCTGCTTTAAATTTGATCGTCGGGTGCGCGTTATTCATATGTGTTATGAAATTCTCCAGTGAGTCGGATCCTTTGGTCCAGATTATGAAAATATCATCCATGTAGCGGTAATATAGGGCTGACTGTACTTCAGCTGTCCTAAGTAGTTTTTCTTCGAGCTGGGCCATGAAGATAATGGCATAGCTCGGTGCTAGTTTCGTGCCCATGGCCAATTTGAAGATAATGTTCGTCATTAAACTCAAAGTTGTTGCATGTGAGCACTATTTTGAGTAATGTTAGTAATCTCTGTGATGTTAATGTGCCTGGGCATCCATGTACTCTTAGGTGTTGGGATACAGCTCTGAGTCATTTAGTTTGAGGGATGTTGGTGTATAGTGATGTAACATCCATAGTAACTAGAATGGCGTGTGGTGGGATGGTGCCAAAAGTTTCTAGTTTGTTTATGAAATCAGTGGTGTCCTGAATATATGATTTGATTTTGTGAAGATGAATTTTCATATGTTCATCAACAAAGCTACTGATGTGTTCAGTAGGGCTTCCATTGGCACTGATGATGGGTCTCCCAGTGGTGAGTGGGCCATTCAGTTTTTTGTGTATTTTAGGAAGTAAGTAGAACCTGGCCGTACGTGGGTGGTCTATTCTGAGACCGTTAGCTATGTCTCTTGTGATTTCACCACTGAGAATCATGTCAGTGATGGCGGTTTCTACTTTCTCTGCGTGGTACGTGGTGAGATCTACAGTTTGTTTGATGTAGTAGTGGGTGTCACTAAGTTGTCTGATTGCTTCCTGTTTGTACATTCCGTATCTTGGATGACGGTGGCCTGATCCGACATCATCATCATCCCCTCGGGGAAGAATGAAAACAATACAAAAGTGGTTGTTTCCATAATTAAATGGACTGTTTCAAAACAGTGAGAAAGCCTTATATAGAAAAAATACACCTGATTATCTTTTTTTAGAATCGATAAGGCGAGGATTGGTGGTGTCACGGAGATAATGGTCGGTAAAGCTCGACTCACAGTGCCACTGGGCTACCGACAATGTCATCCACCAGAACCCTGTTAAACAGGGTGGTGGAAGCCACTGTGCCTCGGACACTGTGAGCCCTGGCCATGTCAACCTGTTTACCAGATGTGGCAAAACTGGATGCATTCCACAGTCCACCGAGAAATGGTGTCTTTTGATGCCTGGCCATGGGGTTCAATATAAGACAACCATAACACACTAGGGTCCGTCCGCCACTCCTGGGTATGATGCTTGTACCGGTTAAGTGAGCAGACTTGACACCATACCTTTGAACTCGAATCATATCTAGTTAAAGCTGGAACCCTGTTAAACAAGGCGGTGGAAGCCACTATGCCTCGGACACTGTGAGCCCTGGCCATGTCAACCTGTTCACCAGATTTGTGACAAAACTGGATGCATTCCACAAGGCTGACTTGGGTATTTCAATGACTAAATCTTTGCCATGAAATTAACCATAAGTAGAAGCCCGAGGCTTTCCCATGTAACCACAAATGGTCTGGCCGTGCAGGAAAGATGTGAATTTCGCTTCTACGCCTTGCAGAGGCTGCAGCAATAAAAAAATACAGATTAAGTGTCAACATTTTCGTTGAAAATGGAACTTAGTGGTTCAAAGGGTTTATCAGCTAGAACTTGAAGCACTAGAGATAAACTCCAAGATGGAGTCGCTGGAGAATTTCTCGGTCTTAGATTACCCAAGCCTTTAATTAAAGCATTTAATGAACATACTTCGTCACTTCAAAGTTTTACTACCAAAGGTAGATGATGGTTACCAATCTGTGTGATTGATGCCTATTGGATCCATACAATGTAGCTGATGGATCCAGAATTTTTCACGGTCCTTGCGGAAAGCAGTGGCTTCTGTGCTTTCCGGATCGTGACGTAATACTTCAATGATTCTGTGGTTGACATCTGTGGGTCCGTGGTTGGGAAGATTAAAATGTTGTGCTACAGGTGTGTCTTTGTTGTTTTTAATATCCCTGATGTGTTCTTTGATGCGAACCTGGAATTCCCGTTTAGTTTCACCTACATATTGTTTAAGGCATTTTTTGCAGGTAAGTAAGTAAATGACATTCATAGTGTGGCAGAATGTTTTTGTTTTGATGTAATATTTTAGCCCAGTGTGTGAGCTTTTGAAACAGTTTGTGCTGTTCATGTTTTTACAAAACATGCAATTGTTTTTGGCACATGGATGTATAGGGTTCACTATGCTTTTGCCGTGTCCAAATTTCCTTGGGTCTGTGAATTTGGTGGTGACCAATGTGTCCTTAAAGGATGGATTGCGTCTGTGGCCAAAGATAGGTGTCTCTGTGAATGTGGACCGACATTTTGGGCTTGACTGTAGTGGTGGCCAATGACATTTGATTATTTTTTGGGCTAGTTTGCTGTGTTGGTGGAAATCAGTGATACATGGTATCTGAGTGTTGATTTCCTTAGTTGTTTTAGGCAGGAGTAGGTCTGTACGGTTTTGTTGAATTGCTCTGTGTAGGCTAGTGATGAGGATATCTGTTGGATATCCTCTTATTGCATAGTGGTGTACCATTTCATATGCGTTTTTAAGAAAATCTGTTTCTCTGCTGCAGATTCTTCGTAGTCTCAAGAATTGTCCATATGGGCTCGCTTGTTTAGAAGATTTTGGATGGGCTGATGAATAGTGTAGATACCCATGTGTATCCGTTGGTTTTGTGTAGAGGTCGAAGCCTAAGTGTCTATTTGGGAGAATAAACACTTTGGTGTCCAAAAAATGAATGGATTCTGTGTATTTTTCTGCTTTAAATTTGATCGTCGGGTGCGCGTTATTCATATGTGTTATGAAATTCTCCAGTGAGTCGGATCCTTTGGTCCAGATTATGAAAATATCATCCATGTAGCGGTAATATAGGGCTGACTGTACTTCAGCTGTCCTAAGTAGTTTTTCTTCGAGCTGGGCCATGAAGATAATGGCATAGCTCGGTGCTAGTTTCGTGCCCATGGCCAATTTGAAGATAATGTTCGTCATTAAACTCAAAGTTGTTGCATGTGAGCACTATTTTGAGTAATGTTAGTAATCTCTGTGATGTTAATGTGCCTGGGCATCCATGTACTCTTAGGTGTTGGGATACAGCTCTGAGTCATTTAGTTTGAGGGATGTTGGTGTATAGTGATGTAACATCCATAGTAACTAGAATGGCGTGTGGTGGGATGGTGCCAAAAGTTTCTAGTTTGTTTATGAAATCAGTGGTGTCCTGAATATATGATTTGATTTTGTGAAGATGAATTTTCATATGTTCATCAACAAAGCTACTGATGTGTTCAGTAGGGCTTCCATTGGCACTGATGATGGGTCTCCCAGTGGTGAGTGGGCCATTCAGTTTTTTGTGTATTTTAGGAAGTAAGTAGAACCTGGCCGTACGTGGGTGGTCTATTCTGAGACCGTTAGCTATGTCTCTTGTGATTTCACCACTGAGAATCATGTCAGTGATGGCGGTTTCTACTTTCTCTGCGTGGTACGTGGTGAGATCTACAGTTTGTTTGATGTAGTAGTGGGTGTCACTAAGTTGTCTGATTGCTTCCTGTTTGTACATTCCGTATCTTGGATGACGGTGGCCTGATCCGTATCAGCTCTTTTAATGACAATAGTTTTGTCATTTTTTAGTCGAGTTATAATCTTTCTCTGTGTGTTAGAAAGATTCCCATTGTTGTACCTGCGGTGGGCTTTCTTGTTGATGTCATGTTTGACGGATCTGATAAAAGCATCTAATGTGGCGTCGGTCCATGGGTTTGGTGTCCAGGTGCTGGTTGGTTTGAATTTATGTGACAGTTTGTCCATAAAATTATCAGTTATATTATTATTTGGTGTTACGGCTGTGTCAGATGTGGATGTGTTGTCGTTTTACCAGTAGCTTGGTGGGAACTCGAAGTGTAGTTTTAGTCTTAGTCTTCTAAAGAATCTGTTTAGATCTTTATGAAGTTGGCCCAGGTTGGGCTCAATCACATTGGGGCAGAAGCCCAGTCCTAGGTCTAGGATGTATTTTATCTCCTCGGAGATGGGTTTGGATGATAGAGTGACAACAAAGGGTTTTTGTTGACTGGAAAATTTATTTTTATAGTTAAGAAAAATATTGAAATTACAGCAGTTGTAGGCTGTGCCTACGTAAGTAATAGTGTTTACATTCATGAGAGTCTTTTGAGTAATTGGAAAACTTGAGCCAGCGTGTCTTCTCTGTAAGGATGCCTGTTCTGTTTGCCCTGTATTTGTCACCTGGGTGGTGGACGCTTCTGGCGTGGTTCGCGTATCCTGTTGTGAGTGCCTTGTCCTGATGGAGGAATGCGTGTGTCCTTTTCACTTGCCTGTACCCGCTTGGGTGGACTGGTCGAATGTTCCCGTGTTTTCAGGACTGTGGCCCTGACTGCTTTCTGGCCTTCTAGAAAAACTGCTTTGTTTTCTGTGGCTGCCCTGAAACCAGCTTTGTGTCATCTGACCATTTCCGAAAGGCGGTCTGCTCTATTTCTGAGTAATGAATGTAGATCTGATGTCAGTTGGAGACTGTGTTTGGTCAAAATATCTTGCCATTCTTTAATTAAATCTGTGTCATCAGATGGTGGAACATATCTAACCGATGCCGTTAGGTTGGCGCGCGGTTTGTTGATAGTGATGCATGCTTCCAATTTGTCTAATTGTAGAAGCGTGCGTGCATGTTTGCATGCACTGTTGCGCCACTGGCGGTAGGCCTGTACGTGTTCTTCTGGGATGCAAGGTTTTTTCCGTGGGTTCTCATCTGGTCGGCGTTGCGTATCTTCGACTAGTTCAGTCTCCCTTCTAGAGCGTTTGCCGCTTTGCAATGTCTTTCCCACGTCGTCAATGACAGCGTTGTTCAGCAGATTCACTATGGTTTCTGTGGATCCGATTGAAGTAATGGAGGCGCTGCTTGCTGATTCCATACTAAAATTCTTAGTATCGATCACGCTAAACTTCTAGGAATAAATATACTTCTATGAGAAGCTTGATTGCGCTTGTTCGTCCTGACGCGAACTTGTGTGCATGTTGAGTCTGGATGCCAATACACAGTTTTGGTCTTCCTTTTATACTTTCCAGATGCGGCTACACATTGGGGTGTGACCGGATTTAGATTTTGTAGCCGGATTATGGCTTTGTGTAGCCGGTTTTTCAAGTTGTGTAGCTGGGATTGGGTCATCCCGTAGCCAGATTGGCTGGGTGTGTAGCCAGTGGAGGTAGCTACAGTAGCCAGATTGGTATGGAACTTGAAAGATGTAACCGGGATTGGGTCATCCCGTAGCCGGATTGGCTTAGTGTGTAGCCAGTGAGGTAGCTACAGTAGCTGGATTAATGTAAAAACTTTGAAAGATGTAGCCGGTTTACAGTGTAGTGTAGCCGGTAGTATCTTTCTATGTTTGGATACAGCTGTGTTTGTGCAGCTGGAATCTAATGATACTAACGTTTTTAGTATGGTTGCTTGAGAGGGCCACTGGTGGGTGGCCGTTATGTCTATTAGGGCTGTCTTAATAAATTTAGTGTAAATTTATTGAGTATCCATGATCATGGTCTAATGGAGAAGTATAGCAGGAGTAAGATTGGCTATCGAAGACTAGTTAATGTATTCTTTTCAGTGTGATCCTGACTCATAGCGTTTCGTACCAAGTTTGGTTATACTCATCAGAGGAGAAATGATATATAAGTGATACATCTTATCATCGATGTTTTTTGGATGTTTTAATTATTAGATCAAGGAGAGGCAGAGAATAATAATTTTCTTACCTCTAATCCAATTGGTTCAGGATGAGGAGCAGATCGTCTGCAGACAGGGCGTCCTCTTCACGGCTCGCCTCTTCTTCAGGAATGAGATAATTAATTTCCTCGTTGTTTAGTGAGAGTGGGAGGAAGGGGTCCTCAAGTGACAGGGTGTTGTGATCCCCTAGGAGATCTTCCTCAAGTGTTGGTCCTGAGACTCCGCTATCAGGACTGTTAAAGCCTGGATCGAAGACCTCAGGGGGTGTGGCGCCGCTAATCAAGTTTGAGTTTTGTGTTTCTCTGCAGCTCGAAAGTGGAGAGGAATAATGATTTGGTGGATTCTCTAATTCCAAGATGTTGATCAGGAGAATACCACCATTCAGCCTGTGGTCTGAAGCTGATCGTGACCCGACAGGAGACGTTGGCGGTGCTGGTGAGCGGTGCGGGCTCTGTCCTAGAGCTACATCTATTGCCGCTTGGTTGATGGTCCTATCTACGTTGTTGGATGTGATGATCAGTTCTGTTGTAGTTGGGAAGATTTTGTGTATATCACCAAGGTGTCTCCGGAAATCTTCTGTCCTGCTATAGTGGTGATTGTAGATTTCGCAGAACCAGAAATCCTTTTTCTCATGTATGGTCCTGATATGACATCGGCGAGAAGTTCTGTGGGCGAAGGATGCCATGCAGAGAGGACAGACGAATCTGTCCATTACTTGTTAATGACTAATTTGAGTATGTGTGTGTGGACGTTGGTGTAGGGCAACGTTATACGTACTTGTGACGTAATTTCAGGTGTGACGTCACGGTTATGGCGTCATAAGCGTGACCAAGGGTAGGGAGTATTGGTAACCAAATAATCAATTAAAAGTTTTACTACCAAAGGTAGATGATGGTTACCAATCTGCGTGATTGATGCCTATTGGATCCATACAATGTAGTTGATGGATCCAGAATTTTTCACAGTCCATGCGGAAAGCAGTGGCTTCCGTGCTTTCGGGATCGTAATACTTCAATGATTCTGTGGTTGACATCTGTGGGTCCGTGGTTGGGAAGATTAAAATGTTGTGCTACAGGTGTGTCTTTGTTGTTTTTAATATCCCTGATGTGTTCTTTGATGCGAACCTGGAATTCCCGTTTAGTTTCACATACATATTGTTTAAGGCATTTTTTGCAGGTAAGTAAGTAGATGACATTCATAGTGTGGCAGAATGTTTTTGTTTTGATGTAATATTTTAGCCCAGTGTGTGAGCTTTTGAAACAGTTTGTGCTGTTCATGTTTTTGCAAAATATACAATTGTTTTTGGCGCATGGATGTATAGGGTTCGCTATGCTTTTCCCTTGTCCAAATTGGGTCTGTGAATTTAGCGGTGACGAATGTGTCCTTGGATTGCGTCTGTGGCCAAAGATAGGTGTCTCTGTGAATGTGGCCCGACATTTTCAGCTTGACTGTAGTTGTGGCCAATGGCGTTTGATTATTTTTTAGGCTAGTTTGCTGTGTTGTTGGAAATCAGTGATACATGGTATCCGAGTGTTGATTTCCATAGTTGTTTTAGGCAGGAGTAGGTCTGTACGGTTCTATACTTCGTCACTTCCCCTAACAACCAAGCAAGGGATAGCTGAGATTAATGCTGACTTGAAGCAAGCAATAGAGTTAGGCTTGAGGCTATAGGCATCATACAGGTGAGAGAGGAAACGGCTATTACCTGTATAGATGTATCCATTGGATTAATACATCTTTCTGAGCACCATTTCGCAAATCTGATGAGGTTGACCCCCTTCTGGCTTTTACCATAAACATGGCTGCTTGCTCACAAAAGCCCTCCTTAATTGCGGATTCCTTGACAACATCCAGGCAGTCAATTTGAACATTGACAAATGTTGTGAAGGGCCTTGCCCTGGAAAATAATATTGTCCATCAGAGGCAGATGAACCGGATTGCAGACCAGAAGGTCCAGCAGATCCGTGTACCATGATTGGCTTGGCCAATTAGGGGCGTCCAGAAGCACTTAGCACTCCTCATGCTTGATTTCCTGAATAATTTTTGGGAAAACAGGATTGCAGGCGGGTATGTAAATGTAAATGTAAACAATTCCACCCAGCTGCTAGCTAGCGCATCATTTGCGATAGCGCTTGGATCTGGAATCGGAGAGACGTACGTAGTCATCTTCGCATTCTTCCTTACGAATAAATCTATGTTGTGTTATCCCCAGTGGATAAACAGACGGACCTCCATACATTGATTTAGTTGCCATTCCGTAAGTAAAATACTCATCCTTCGGCTCAATGAGTCTGCTAACAGATTTAACCCTCCCGGAATATGAACTGCTGTCAAGGTGATCGCATGATCTAGACACCAGCAAAGCAGTTTCCATGCCATCATACAGACTGGGTGACTTTGTTCCATCCTGGCGGTTTATGTAGGTCAATACTGATGACTTGTCTGATCGAACCAGAACTATCTTGCCCTGAACTTTCATTAAGAAATGTTCCAGGCCCAGTACTACTGCTCGTAATGCCAGTAGATTGATATGTTCTTGTGACTGATCCAGATTCTACAGCCATGGTAATGTGGCTTCTTCCAGGCAAGCTCCCCATCCAATGCATCCATATACATTGTTATTTGAGGGTGGGTAGGGGTGAGCGTCACTTCCAACACTGACACATAGTGACTATTGCACACCGACTGAGTGACTGAGATGCGTGTCTCCACTCTCTCCTGAGATGGGTAAACATACCCGATCTCCAGATCGAAGAACATGCCCAGGTAAACAAACTTCTGGGATGGAATCAGCTCTGATTATTGAAAGTTTAACATCCAGCCTAAATCTGAGTTCAAAAAATATTTCCAGATTTGCTGATCAAATTTCCTGATTGTGTGCCTAAAATAGCCAGTCGATTATGCATGAGTGGACTGCTATGCTTCTGCGGCGGTATGCTGTGATAGCAAGAACCACCCAGGTGAAGACCCGAGGAGCAGCCACAAATTCAAAGGGAAGAACTCTGAATTCCCATTGACAGCCCTGAAAAGCCAATTTCAGAAAACCGGTGTAAAAACTTCTCGCTATTGGAATGTGGAAATATGCATCATTCAGATCTATTGATGCTGTCCACACTCCCCTCTCTAACCACGCCAACACCATTTTGATTGTTTCCATTTTGAAAACTTGGTGTGTATGAACTTGTTCAATCAATGCCATGAGGTTGAGAATTGGCCTCTACCCCAGTGCTTTTTTAATAAAAGGCAGGACAATTTTGTGCCAGCTTTTTGTATGAGAATTTTTAATATACAACCGTTGATCTGTATCTCTTGAATTATGAGTCCAGATCGGTACCAGAGACAGCTGCGATGGCTGACAACCAGTCGCAAGACTAAGAGGTTCTGGATTAACTCTTGCTTGTGGAAGGCCTAACAACCTCCCACAGGTCCACCTAGGGATAGACGTGGATGTGAGTAATGCAAGAGCAGCACTGTCTCTGGATCTGATAGCATTGGAGTGGCTCCCGTAGGGGACGAACCGTCAGGAACGCTGGCCACGATCAGATCATGGCACGTATCTGCCAGCGCCACGCGGGCTGGCTGCGCTGAATGAGTGAGCGCCGCGGCCGGAGTGGCCCTGTGCGCTTCACTAGAACGACTGTCTACTGTATAGATCATCTACTGGAGATGTTTATACAATACCCTCCTAGTGACAGCCAGTGTCATACAGTCCAGAGTTAGGTAAAAACCATGGCTCTGAACTGAGACGGTCTCGTCTGATGTGACACAGAAGCCAACACCACACCGTGTTACCACACCATTACAAGGTTAGACACGCGAGAGTGCTACCATAGCGGCCTTCTTTTTGAATTGCGAAACAGGGAATTGATGCTCCTCGGAGCTCCCAAGCACAGCACTTATGTGTCTGCAGGGAACCTGATCACGTATTATCGCTTAGCGCAGCACGGTCATCCGAGCTCGGCTTAGGTACAACCATAGATTAGAAATGTACTATATTTCTATTCCGTCTATCTTCAAGCGCTTAGAGCATGCTATTGCATGGAGTTTTGCGCTATATAAATGTACTTATTATTATTATTAATATTATTATTATTATTATTATTATTATTAAATTCACTGTACATTTCTTTGGATGGATACACCGTATTGCTGGTACTGGCCAGCGACAATATGGCAGCGCACAATAACAATGATGATGATGATGATAATGACCATATCCACAATAACAATGATGATGATGATGATAATGACCATATCCACAATAACAATGATGATGATGATGACGATGTTGATCATGGTGGTGATCATCGTAATCATGATCATCATGACCGTGTCCATAATAACAATGACGATGATGATGATAATGACCATGTCCACAATAACAAAGATGATGATAATGATGAAAATGACCATGTCCACAATAACATTGATGATGATGATGACAATGACCATGTCCACAATAACAATGATGATGATGATAGCCATGTCCACAATAACAATGATGATGATGATGATGATGATGATGATGATGATGATGATAATGACCATATTCACAATAACAATGATGATGATGATGATAATGACCATATCCACAATAACAATGATGACGATGTTGATCATGATAGTGATCATCGTGATCATGATCATCATGACCGTGTCCATAATAACAATGATGATGATGATGATAATGACCATGTCCACAATAACAACAATGATGATAATGATGAAAATGAACATGTCCACAATAACAGTGATGACGATGATGATGATGATGATGATGATGATGATGACCATGTCCACAATAACAATGATGATGATAATGAAAATGACCATGTCCACAATGATAATGATGATAATGACCATGTCCACAATAACAATGATGACGATGATGATGAAAATGACCATGTCCACAATAACAATGATGTTGATAATGATGAAAATTACCATGTCCACGATAACAATGATGATGATGATGATGATGATGAAAATGACCATGTCCACAATAACAATGATGATGATAATGACCATGTCCACAATAACAATGATGATGATGATGACAATGTTGATCATGATGGTGATCATCGTGATCATGATCATCATGGCCGTGTCCACAATAACAATGATGATGATAATGACCATGTCCACAATAACAATGATGATGATAATGACAATGTCCACAATAACAATGATGATGATGATGATGACGATGTTGATCATGATGGTGATCATCGTGATCATGATCATCATGGCCGTGTCCACAATAACAATGATGATGATAATGACCATGTCCGCAATAACAATGATGATGATGATGATGATGTTGAGGATGACGCCAACTTATTGAATTTTATTAATATTAAACAATATGTAGATAAATCTACAAGTTTTTTAAATTATATTTTTCTAGGCAGCTATATTTTATCTGATTTCAGTAAGATAGACAATTTATTAAATTTTTCCAATCCTCTACAAGATGAATATGTAGTAAACACTCAAGACCCACCTATACCTGGATTTAATCTGCCACAAAAAGGTTTGCGCATAGGTCATGTAAACATCTGCCATATTAGTAATAAAATTGACCAGCTTAGACTGTTGTTAGTTAAACCTAAGCAAGAAGTAGCGATATTAGGCATAACAGAAAGTTACCTTAACGATACTTCAGCTGATTCATTATATCAAATCTCAGGTTACCATTCAGAACGTAGAGATAGGAAAAATCAAGATGGTGGTGGAATTATTGTATATATCGCTCATAATATATCTTTTAAACGTAGAATTGATCTTGAAATCGATGAAATAGAAGTAATGGGGTTAGAAGTTACAGCATTTGTTTATAGACCTCCCAGTTCCAAAGCTATATGGATTGACCTTTTTGAAGACATGTACTCTAATGTTATTGATGAAAATAAAGAAATTATTTTGTTAGGTGACTTTAATATTAACTATAGTGTACCAGATGAAAACACGAAATGGAATGAAATGATAGATATGTTTCAACTTACTCAAAAAGTCAACCAGCCAGCAAACCAGAATTACAAGTACAACATCCAAATTGATCGACCACATATATGTATCAAATGAACAGCTGGTTGATAAGATAATTATTTCAAAACGAGCCTTAAGTGATCATAAAGCCATTTTCATAGCACTAAATTATAAGGAGCCAAAGCCTAAAAAATCAGGTCATACTACTGTCCATATGCGGAAAATGACACAATTTCTTGAAGACTCATTTAAAATGGATATAGAAAATTTCAATTGGGAAAGGATTTTTGCCATTAATGATGTAAACCAAGCTCTAGAATTCTTCGTCACATCTTTCTTGGGAATTCTAGATAAACATGTACCTATGATAGAAAAACGAGTTAAGCATAGATTCTTGCCTGAATGGTTAAATGATGAAATTCTAACTGCTATGAAAACCAGAGATAATTATTATGATATGAAAGATACTCCAAATTATAGACACTGGCGCAACAAGACAACAGCCTTAACAGAAAAAAGTAAGCAAAAGTTACTACAAACAAGTATTATGAATCAAAACAGTCAGAATTATATTTGGAAAATTCTAGGAAAACTAAATCCTAAGAAACATGAAGCTAGTACTGAACATTTTATTGACAAAGATGGTAACTTGTTGTCCGATCCAAAAGCAATTTCAGATGCATTCAATATTTTCTTTTCTGATGTAGCAGATAATTTATTGAAGCAGCAGCCTTCCTATGACTACAATAATAAAGGCCGGTATATAGATTTGATAAAACATATGGTAGAAATAAATGTTCCACAAACCATTTACTTTAGCATTCCAGAAGTAACTCTAGACTTTGTGTTAAAACAACTTAATGCATTTGATATAAAGAAGTCAATAGGATTAGATAATCTACCTCCTAAATTTTTTTAAATGGTTAGTTCTATAATTAGTTTCCCATTAGCTTATATAATAAATCTTAGCCTGCAATCCATGACATTTCCTGAAAATTGGAAAGGGGCTAAAATCTTTCCTTTGTATAAAACTGGTGATGTGAACAATATTGAGAACTATAGGCCGATTTCTATACTTCCTATCTTAGCTAAAATAATGGAACGCCATGTTCACAATCACATGTTTGAATATTTATCTCAGTACAATCTACTTTGTAGCAATCAATCTGGTTTTCGTAAAGATCACTCTTGTGAAACAATCCTTCTTAAAATGCTTAACACACGGACGAAAGCCATTGACGATGGGCAAATAACTGGAAATGTATTAATTGATTTTAAAAAGGCATTTGATGTAATTGATCACCAGATATTACTTAGAAAATTAGGATTATATAAATTTGATAATGCAGCACTTAGGTGGTTTTCTTCATATTTAAATGATAGGTGGCAGTGTGTAAGTAAATCTGGAAGCTTAGCAGACCGCATGGCTGTTAAGCATGGTGTGCCACAGGGTTCTATATTAGGTCCTTTTATTATTTATAGTCTTTGTTAATGATCTACCATTTAATATTAATCGCTGTAACACTGATATGTATGCTGATGATACTACAGTTTATTTTAACTCCAATTGTATTACCACTCTAAAAAATCACTTAAATGAGGACATGAATGCAGTCAAGGAATGGTGTAATGAAAATCAAATGATTGTCAATGCAAGCAAAACTAAATTATTATTAATCGGATCACGAGCTAAGCTTAAAGATTTCAAAGATGCAACAATACAGTATGATGGTATTAATCTAACTGGCAGTAGCTCTGAAAAGCTTCTAGGAGTCTATATTGATGATAAGCTAACATTCATAGAGCATGTGAACAATGTTGTAAATAAGATATCTCGTCTGTTAGGAATACTTAGAAAATATGCGAAGGACCTACCCATCGATTATAGATTAAAATTGTTCAATTCCTATGTATTACCCCATTTTGATTTCTGCCTGGTAGCATGGGGTAATATTTGCAAAGAAAATCAATTAGACAGACTTCTAAAATTGCAAAAACGAGCCGCATGAATCATTCTCAGTGAAAAGTATAGTACACCTTCAAGAACATTATTTGAAAAACTTAGCCGGATTCCGATACAGGAAAGAATAAATTACAAAACTGGATGCACTGTATATAAAGCTATCAGAGATGAAAATCCTGAATATTTAACAAAACTATTTGTAAAATGTGCTGATTCTCATAAGCGAAATCTGAGATCTTTAAACAATTTTCAAGTCAATATTCCATTGGCGAAAGGTGCCTTTCACTCATCTGGCTTCGCTGTGAAAAGGATCAAAATTATGGAATTCCTTAAAAGTATCACTACGAACTGCCCCTTCCTTGACTGCTTTCAAATCCCAATATATGGCTGACAAATTAGGTAAATAATCACTACATGTACATTCTATTGATATGGTGTAGGTACTCATATCTAAATCTTTATGTTTTGTCTTGGATGAGTCCTGTCTGCTAGCACTCAGGATTGGATCCGGATTGGTATAGCTTAAAACATTTTGAGAAAATTGGACCATAAAACTTAAAGGTTTTTGCACAGGAGGAAGCTGTTTGCGGAGTTCAGGCATCTTTTTCTCTCTCTCTTTTTTTCAAAATTATTATTATTATGAAAGTTACTACTATAGAAATGACTGCATGAGCAGATAGGTGGCTTGTGAAAGAGACAATATCTCTTCATTCTCCCATATTTCAGAGTATTGAACAGGGAATAAGACTACTTTATCTGATTCCATAGACACAAGAATGAGAGGAAATTCTATAGCGATCCCCTCCCCCAAACTCTTAGTAGAAAGGATCAATGGAAGGATTTGTCCGAAGACTATGGGTTCAAACATATGATGAATTTAAACGAGACTCGTAAAAGATATGGCTGAGGAATCTTAGAACTGGCCACAAGACCGAAGAAACTATGAGGAAGAAGCTTAAACATACTAATGTATTCTGGAGAAGAAAATACATCATGCTTGATATTGAGTCCAACATGATATTATGGGGAAAAAATCCCAGCAACAGATCAAATTTATATATGATGATGAAAGATTGGTATGGAAGTATACTCAACTTTTTCTCAATCTTTTATCCTGTCTAAGACCAGTGAAAAACTTGGGTGATTTGATGACGCCACTTAAGAACAAGACATCAAAAAGGACCTGCAGATTGATAAACTGGAGAATTTGTACCGATGACACCCAGCGAATGAAAATGCAATGTATGTGGTCAGGGTGAAGGACAAAATTCTGAATTACCAGACTTGACCTTTGTACACAAAACTGACTCCATTCGGCACAAATTTTAACACAATTAAGGAACCTTCCAAGCCAGAGGAATCCCAGACTGGCCACGATATGATTAAAAGAACGCAGATCCAGTTAGGATCAATTCTGTATGTATGGAAATGTCAGAAAACAATGCCCCTTATCCTTGATGAGACGAGTGATGACTGGCCAAAATGACTCCATGTCCATATTATTCCTTTCATCGATGAACTCCCATTTCTGAGACAATGTATCAAGAAAAGAGTTGAACATTACAAAACGATTTGACTGTAAGTCATCCTTGTCTCAAACAGCAATAAATCAACCATGGGTTCCAGTCAAAATAATTCCAAAATATGCAACAGAATTAATATTAAATCATAAGAACAAGAAGTGTAAAAAATTTCTGGAAGTTGCTGGAAAAGGATAAATATGTGAGTTGAAAATAAGAGCTGAGACCCTATAAAAAGATGATCTGCCAGCACCTCATACTCCTTAAAATCCTTGGATTCTGCCATTCCTCCACTGTATACAAATGTATTGATCAGGAACAAAAGCAGGACTAATGTCACAAGAGACTAACATGGTTTGATAGAAAAAAGAGGGAGGATTCAATGACTAAGTTGATTGTACCGTATATGTAGGAAATCTGCTACCAATGACATGCATGAGACTAGCTATATCCATCCCCACCCCTGAGAGAGTAGAGATTATCTTTAAGTGCTTAAGCATGACAGCTAGGACCAGAATAAACCTGCAGGATCTTATTTTACAAAATCTAATTTTAAACAAAGCTAGTATGATATGAGCCCAATTGTTAATATCTTTATCAGATGATTAAACAGGAAAGAAGTCCACCAAACCTGTTACCAGATCAACGAAGCATAAGGAAAAAGACTGAAACTACACAGAAGGGTTAAAGAAAAAAACCGCATTCCACAATCCGTGAGAAGGCAATGACCCAATCATCTTGGTTAGACCCCCTTGAGGAATTTATTTAATAATGCCTGGAAAAGTTAGAATTTAGAAGATTAAAAATAGGTTTGAATAAATAAGGGCAGAGAAAACAGCTCCATATGAAAATAACAGAAATAGACATATCACTAGTCAAAGAAAAAGATCAAAATTTCTACTGAACTCGAGAAAGGAGCGGTGTAAGTCTTGATAGGACAAAAAAGATTAGAGGAGGTACCTTATGTAGGCTAACTTTATTATTGTGACAAGCTTACATAAATATGCTTCATCATGGCAAGGGATCCTGCTGACTGACAGAAAGGAAAGACTGATGTAAAAAACTATGTGAAAAATAAATCAGGCCAGATATGATACTAAAAGATAGCAAACCACTATTCGCAATTAAAATAATAATAAAGACTAACACACTGATTTGCAGATTGATATTAGGAGAATCGAAAGATGAGTGATTCCAATTTTTTGAGAGAACAGGTTGAAAGGTGGAGGCTGATAGGAAGACTAATACATGAGAAGATTGAGGAGCGAAACAAAATCTAGTGAAGCTAAAAATGACAAAACAACTGCTAGGATCATAAGAAAAAATAAAATTATTCCTAGAAGATAAATGCGAAGATGTATAAGGATGAACTAGAGCATACAAAATTAGGACACTAGGCAGAGGCAGAGATGGGTGTACACAAGGTTCCGAAGGATGAGGATAATTGGATGGTTCAGCCATTGTGCTAAGAACAACTAATAAAGAATTAAAAAATTAAAAATAAGAGCCCCTGAGATAGGGCATTTAAATTGTCAAACGTGATTTAGAAACATAAACAATACCAACAAAACAACAGAAGTGAATTGATTTGGCATACCTAAACCAGAAGTTTAATTATAATCAATTGCTATCCCATAACTACTGAGAATTATAATCTAGGTAATAATTCTGAGCACAGGACAATTAGGCCTTATGCTCATCTTTTCTTCGTTTATCTCTATGACTGTGCCGTCACCTCTGGCGAAAGCCTATCTAAACCATTTTCAAATGTTTTAAGAGTTGGTGTAGAAACAACACATTCAGACCAACCATTTCACAGTTTGCACACCCCTTAGAGAGAAATTTTTCTAACTAGGTTAGTTCTCCCCCTCTTCTCGTAGACTTTCAGATGATTTCCACGAGTAATAGTCCATTTGCAAGCAGAATGTTATATTTGACTATAACAATTAATCGATTGAGAGCCGATAGAATGATCCTTCACAGCCTGGGTATGTGCTCTTTATATCCAATTTCGCCCGAGTTAAGTACCCACAGAAAGAATTTCCAAAATGGTGAGAGATTAGATTATACATTAAGTAGGAAAAACCCCATCTTAGGGCTAATAAAAGGGTCTGATAGTCAAGAACTTTCCTGATCCAAACGCTATGCTTGCTGCTAAAACATTGAGATTGACAAACATCTCTGATACAGTAAAGCTTGGCCATCAAGTTTGTAGTGTTTACTATCAAAATATTAAACTCTCAAAGTTATTAGTCATAAGTTGCAACTGAAATAAGTTGAATCTGAATGAGTACCAGCAAAGATAGTAATGGCGTATTTTCCTCTGGATTTTGAATTTCCCTTGAACAAATCTTGTCACCTCGCGGCTATGCTTAATGTGTACCTCAAAAGATCATTCGCAGAACTGAAATTATTAAATTGAACAGCCTAAATATTGCGTATCCTAAGTTGACATAAATGTCATCTTGAAAATATATAAATCAAAATCATGTGACAATCACGTATTATGTGATCAGATCAGGTTAAACCAAATTTTAATGAGGTATCTTGAGTGAGTACTCAGATATAGAGTTATCCTGGAATCGGAAATTTGGCAATGCGATCTACGCTTCTCGTCAGTGCCTCCAAATGGAGATTTACTGGCTGGCTCACTAACATTAGAAGCGGTCTACCGTAGTTTAATTCTCAGGCGTTCAAGCAATTTTTCTCAAACATCACATTTCGTTTTGGATCATTATATGTCGGTCATTACAATATAACCAGTCATTTATATGGTAACTTTTCTCCCTACATTTAGAAATCAAGCGAATGCAAGTTTCTCGCTAGATTTAGAAATCATCTAACAAAAGAGGGTTATGTGATTACGAGGATCCAAATCAGTATCATAATTTTGAACATCCGGGCATTCCGAGATCGTTCGACATTTGCCAATTTACTACACACTAAAGAGGATAGCCCATAGCAATGCAATGTTTACATTTTCCATGAAACTAAGGCCATAAAAAACTTGTATCGAATACCCGCCCGGTATCAATAAACATAAAATCTGTGATTTTTGCAAGATATTAAATAAAAGGTAAAACGGTTTCACGGCCCATTGCTAACAATGTTAAATTAGCCGGCAAAAACGGCGTCAATACCAGGGTATCCAATATGGGAAATTTTAATGCGATGACTGAATCGCGAATTAATATGATGGTCTTGTCTTTATTGTAATGTGACTGACATGACTGATCATCATGAAGTACTTGCGAGTTTCATGTTAGTTGGTTAGTAACAGTCCTTAGAAGGACCACTCACTTTTCTTCAGGGGATGATTGTGGTGTATCCTTGTGGTGTTCATCCGGTCCACCACGCCTGTTTGCAACACTGTCACGTTCTTAACAGATCCAATAACCTCCCAACCGGTATGTTACATAGTTATGTAGGATACCCTACGTAGGATTCGATCCAAGCCGGTATGTAGTATACCTTATGTAGGAAAGAATGATGCTCGGAAATACGTACCTAGTCAAAACTCTTAATTGATCCAAGAACTTCCCAACCGGTATGTTACATATGTCATGTAGGATACCTTATGTAGGAGATGTTCCAAACTGGTATATAGTATACCTTATGTAGGAACGAGCCTCTGTGGCTAAAATAGGATCAGAGATTTTGACTTCACCTTGATTAATTGTACTGCGAAGCTGATTGCTGACGCCATTTTCTTTGTAGTCACTAAAACTTTCCATTTTGTTTCATATCCACTAAATTACAACCATTTTGCATAAAGTACATGACTTGTTCAACAAAGACTGCAAGTTCTGTGACATTCATGAAAAATCAAATGTGGATGTAGCTCCACAAGATTATGGAATGAATAGGATTTGTTGAGATAAAAATTAGGTGTTTTCTGTACTACAGAAAATTAATTACTGAAGGCTTGGACTCGGTCGCATGCATAGTAGCATAAGTGTGCATGCTCACAGACTCATTTAAATGAACTCCATAGGAATAGAGGAACCGGTTCCCTAGTGAAATGACTGCTTTAGAGTTAAAGAGATACTATCAAGAATACCCAATGAAGGGATGTATCTCTGCTAACCTTGTTTACTAGGGAACCTACATGCCATGGGAATGAATAGGTTAATATTTTCTGAGCTAGCTAAGTCAGGTGACTTATAGTAAACAGTGAATTGAGTGGCTTAGTATTTTTGTTGTGTTACAAAACTTGAGTACCTGCATCTTTAGCATGGGCTTACTACCATGACTCTTGATCAATCCACCACTTCACATGCCTCTCCACCATATAAATACAAGAGCCATCAGAAGACGGCATATCCCCCTGGATCCAAACATTTCAGATAAACATACATCAAGAGTGGGCATACGTGCAATGTTAATTGTAAAGCACAATATTTTTCAAAAACTAATCAATGAAAAATGCAACTCTTCCTAAAAACTAAATTCCTTTTTCACTAAGTGTAAAGCAGTTTATGTATTGGCTATAAGATATTTAAATGGTAATGAATAATTTTTTGACTGCGAAAAAAGCACATTCCCAGCTGCACATGATACTGATATTGTCAACAAAAATTTAAGTTAATCCATTGAGACCTGTAGGAGGAGTTCGTTGACAAGAAATGACAGAGGGACATACATACATTTTGGACAGACGGATGGACGGACAGGTACACGGATAGCACATGCACACCTACACGTGGTAATGATAACACGTACCAATTTTCAAAAGAATCGGAGATAAACTGTAGGAGAAGTTGCGTTGACAAGAAATGATTGGCAATGCAGTTTATGTATCGGCTTTAAGATATTTAAAGGGGGATAACTCTGTAATGAAGTTTTTCGGTGGCGAAAAAAAGCACATGCACATCTGCACATGATACTGATAATGTTGACAAAATTTTAAGTTAATCTATTGAGCCCTCTAGGAGGAGTTGAGTTGACGAGAAATGATTGGCAATGCAGTTTATGTATCCGCTTTAAGATATATAAAGGGAGATAACTCGGTAATGAACAATTTTTCCGACACGAAAAAAGCACATGCACATCCGCACATGATACTGATAATGTGGACACATTTTAAGCTAATCCATTGAGACCTCTAGGAGGAGTTGCGTTGACAAGACAGGGACAGATGGATGGACGGACGGACAGACGGATGGACATGCTGATCGCTATATCCCCCCGTCTTCCAGAGCGGGGGGATAAAAAGGGACCATGGGATAAGAGAGAGAGAAGCTTAACTCATAGGTAGCTCTCGACTCTCTAGGCATAAACATTCCTAATAGGAAGTGAGTGAATGGTGGAGAAAAGAACCTCTCCAAAAACTTCTCAGTCCATTACAAGTACCTGTGGATATAAAAAGAAGGAGAGATAAGTAATTCAAGGCGCCAACATATAATTTTACCAGTTTGTATGGCGCTAAATACATTTAAAAAGAATCCTGGAAACACATAACAATGCGAAACAGCAGCAAAATTTAGAGAAATTATTAATTAAAAACACCTGATAGCTTGGTTCCAGCACTGCATCTGGTGTTCTAGCATGTCTAGACATGATTAATAACTTAAATTATTCAGATATTGAGTCACAAAAAACAAAACTAGCTTGGCAACTAGAAAGGCATGCGTTTATAAAGTCAATAAATTAGGAGAAGGAAGTGTCAGTTGGCGCATGCACGGAGGTGGGGGCCGGCATCCGCCCGGCTGTCATCTTTTTCCCTGCCCAGCATGGGCACCTTACTTTTTAAAATCTGGGGGATTATTGAGTGTAAGTGGATATTTTGGGAATATCATAGTGTTTAGGAGGTAAGTATCTCTTGAAGTGAAAAGCGATTTTTTCCGAGCGCGACTTGGATTTGTTAATTGGTTGGGTTACAAAAATAACAAACACGAAAACAGACTTATTTATATGCGCTGCGGACACATGGGCTTAGGAACATATTTTTACCAGGGGGTGGAAGAGTGCAAATTGTAGGTGGGGCCAAAACCTAAGGGTGCTACAGGGATACTCTATGGGAGACGAACAATCCTAACACCCACACCACCCCAAACCCCACCCCTGATGGCATGTGATGCATATGCATATATGATAAATTATCAATATGTTTCAATCTAATTTTCTGAGGATTTAGGCACCAGGCCTAGGAACGGTCTTTGAATTTTTGTCACAAAAAACATTAAACAAATTTATAAACAGATTTATATAGAAACAGGTATAATATGTTGCGTATTTTTTATGACAAAAATTTAAAGGCTGTAGCTATAGGCTATAAAGTGACTCAAGAATTGACAATTAACTATAACCACAAACTTTAACCCTTCGGCTTTGACATTCAAGCCAGCAAAGAAATGCCAATTCCGCAATGCATGGTCTTGTAAAATCTCGATTTGCAGACCAAGAGATTATTATTTAAATTTTGCCCCTGGAATGACTGGCTCATTAAGAGACAACAGAGCCAGTCATTCCAGTGAATGATTTTCAAAAATAATAGTTTGTGGTCTGAAAATGAACATTTTCTATGACAAAATGGAAATATTCTTGAATAAATTTGAGATTTATAAAGGGTTAATACACGCTTGTCAATGACAATTTTAGGAATCGGTAATGGTGGTGACATCGTAATTTGTCTAGATGCGTGCAGGGAAGGGCATTGTAAGTGGAACATAGATCTTCGACTACAAATTTTGACATGAATTACACATGTGCCAAATAACAGGTTGAATTGTCGAAATGATGCACAATGTGCCTGTAATGATTTACTAATAATGCTCATTCAAATTAATAATTTGGATTGTTTTATTAATAGCCAATTGATCGCATATAAATATCAATCATTGCTGTCCGCACGAGTTCAAAGGTTGCGTCACGTTTTTTAATTCGTCCATTCATTGCTGTTTTGCACGTTTTTCCCAGACTTACACATGGTATATTTGCAGGCGCAAGCTACGGTAAATATTTGGGCTAATTTATGTCATTGTCGTAAGTTACACTTTTTTTGTGAATACAGATTTACAACTGTTTTTAAACTTATGCCTTTTTTAGACTTTGTAACTTACACTTCTTTGTGAATGCGGGCCCAGGAGTTTGAGCAGTAAATATCGGACAACTTTTTTAATCTGCTTGTCTACGTCACGCATTTATAACTTGCAATTCAAAACTACACAAGGTGACCTAAAGTTATATAAGTGATTTTCCGTAAGCATTATTTTGATTGAATATGAAATCAAAGTGCTCTTGATATTACATAGGTAAAGTTGGCGAAGGTCTGGCCATTTGTGATAGTGTGCCAGAGACTACGCGTTGTAGTTAGAAAATAAATTTACCTATGTAATCTAACAAGCACTTTTGATTTTAAATTTTATAAAATGTAAAATAATTATTTTAAAGAACAACTCAGATTTTGGAATCACCAATCTGCATGATTAATCCCTATGGGGTCCAACGTGTGCAGTTGGTGTATCCAGTACTTCTCTTGTTCTTTCCTGATATGAGTTTTATCAGTGTCCTCAGGATCGTGAGGGAGAACTTGTATAATTTTATAGGACACATTTTGTCCAGTATGGTTGGGTAAATTAAAATGTTTTGCAACGGGGGTGTCTTTGTGTTTTTTAATATCCCTTAAATGTTCTTTCACTCGTACGTGGAACTCACGTTTTGTTTCCCCCACATACTGTTTGTGACATTGTGTGCATTTGAGTAGGTAAATGACATGGCGTGTATCGCAATATGTTTTTGTATCTGTATTTTAGACCCGTGCGTGTGCTAGTGAATTCACGTTTATTGTCCATATTCTTGCAGAAGAAACAATTTTTTCTTGTGCATGGATAAATTGGGTTTTGGGAAATTTTTCCTTGGAGGCCTGATTTGGCGGGAAACTCAAATTTGGCGGTGACAAGTGTGTCTCTGAAAGTTGGATCCTTTCTGTAGCCAAACATCGGTGGAGTTGGGAATGTGCTTCTACATTTGGGACTACTATCTAGTAGTTCCCAGTTCTTTTTGATGATTTTGCTAGCTTTATGGCTTTGAGTGTGAATAAACGAAATCACAGATTTCTTTTTTCACGAGAGAGTTGATACTTTCCTCCCTAATACTCTTTGATATTGCTAAATATCGGCTTTCACTTAATAAAACACTCAGATTTAAAAAGAAAGGTGCCCTTTATGGGCAGGTAGTCAGAAGTCAGTCAGGCGGATGCCAGCCCCACCACCGCGCATGCACCGACTAGTACTCCCTCTGACTAATTTATTGGCTGACACACACGCAACATAATAAGAGCCTGAAGGCCGAGCCTCAGTGGGGCGGAGAGGTTGGGTCCATATTTGGGAGGTAAGTATCAACTCTCTCGTGAAAAAAGAACTCCATGATTTTGTTTATTTCACTTCAAGAGTATACTTACCTCCCTAATACTCTTTGATATTGCCAGAATTCATCAGTAAATTCGGCGGGAGGGAGGCGAGGTCAAAAGACCAGCTCTTCCCTATGCGCTTTTCTGCGATTAAGGCACTTAAACTTCTGAAATTGTGTGGAAACACAATCAGGAATAGATAGGAAAAACATCGGCTAACACCAACCGATGGCTGAGAGATGACCAAAAGTCATAAGCGCCGCCCCCCCCCCCCCTTGGGAGGAAGACGGAATGACCTCAATGTCCCATACGCTCTCTACGTACAAGTGCCATGTACTATAGGACACCAAACGAAAAGGCTTCATTTTCGTATACTCTCAATAATGAACCACATAAAACACGTACCATTACCATATTAATAACGAAGGGTCACGTGACATTACAAAAAACCATGGACAACACACACAAGACTGACCTTGTGGAAGATTGGCGCTGTCATCATTTCCCCATTGGTGAAGACTGATGCAGCCCATAAAGTAGATTAAATGTGAAATATATAAAAAAAATGAGGATACCTCATCAAAATATGTACACCTAGATTAGCTTTTCAAAATCGATAAGGCGAGAGGATTCGAGGTGTCACAGAGATAATGGTCGGTAAAACTTGACTCACAGTGCCACTGAGCTACTGACATAATGTCATCCACAGGTACCCCATTAAATAGGGCAGTGGAAGCCACTACACCCCGGACACTGTGAGCCTTGGCCATGTCAACTTGTTTACCTGTGGCGGATTTATGGCAAAGTTGAATACACTCTACAATCCACCTGGAAATGGTGTCCCTTGACTGTTGGGTCCATCCGCCAATCTTGAGTATGTTGTTTGTAACGGATTAATGCTCGGACTGGACACCATAGTTTTGAATTAGGATCAAACCTAGTCAAAGCTGGTAAAATTATCGGTTGACCCGGATATTTCAGACTGGTTTTTCGCCATGAAATTTATCCTGGGTAGAAGGCTAAGGCCTTCCCCTGTAACCACAAAATGGTCTGCCTCGGCTGATAAGGCATGAATCTCACTCCTACGCCTAGCCGAGGCCGCAGCAATTAAAAATACAGTTTTAAGCGTCATCATTTTCATAGAAATGGAGATTAGTGGTTCAAATGGCCTATCAGCTAGCACTAGTGATAAACTCAAAGACGGAATCACTGGGGGATTCCTTGGTCTTAGATTGCCCATGCCTTTGATTAAAGTATTTAATGTATTTACTTCATCACTTCCCCTATTAGCCAAGCAAGGGATAAATGTCATTAAAGCTGACTTATAGCCAGCAATAGAGTTAGGCTTGAGGCTATAGGCATCATACAGGCGACAGAGTAAATCGGCTACTACCTGAATAGATGAATCCATTGGATTAATACATCTTTTTGAGCACCATTCTGCAAATCTGTTGATTTTATAATTATATGCTCTGGAGGTTGACCCCCTCCTGGCTTTAGCCATGAACATGGCAGCTTGCTCAGAAAAGCCCTCCTTAATTCTAGATTCCTTGACAACATCCACGCAGTCAATTGGAACATTGACGGATTGTTGTGAAGGTTCTTGCCCTGGAAGATAATATTGTCCATCAGAGGCAGAGGAACCGGATTGCAGACCAGAAGGTCCAGCAGATCCGTATACCATGATCGGCTTGGCCAATTTGGGCCGATCAGAATCACTTGGCACTCCTCCTGTCTGATTTTCTGAAGAATTTTTGGAATCAGGATTGCTGGAGGGAATGTGTATGCATACATTCCCACCCAGCTGATAGCTAACGCATCTGTTGCGAGAGCGCTTGGATCTGGAATTGGAGAGACGTACGTCGTCATCTTCGCATTCTTCTCCGTTGCGAATAAATCTATGTTGGGTTTCCCCTAGTGGTCGAACAGACGATCCGCCACACATTGATTTAGTTGCCATTCCGTAGGTAAAACACTCATCCTTCGGCTCAATGAGTCTGCTAACAGATTTAACCTTCCCGGAATATGAACTGCCTTCAAGGTAATCCTGTGATCCAGGCACCAACAAAGCAGTTTCCAAGTCATCATACAGAGACTGGGCGACTTCATTCCGCCCTGGCGGTTTATGTAAGTCACTACTGTTGAGTTGTCTGATCGAATTAGAACACTCTTGCCCTGAACTTTCTGTAAGAAATGTTCCAGACCCAGGACTACTGCTCGTAATTCTAGTAGATTGATATGTTCCTTTGACTGTTCCAGATTCCAAAGCCCTGATCTTGTGGATTCTTCCAGGCAAGCTCCCCACCCCTCCATCGGTGCATCTGTATACATCGTTAACTGAGGGTGAGGAGGGGTTAACATCACCCCCGCCAGGAGATTCTCTGTCTTCAACAACCATTGAATGTGATGAACTAGATGCTCCAACACTGACACGCTCGAGTCCGGTGAACCTGTACTCTGGGTCCATTGTGTCATGAGAAATAACTGGATCGGCCGCCTGTGTAAGGCCGCCTGAGGAATGACTGGTTCCAAAGAAACCATCAATCCCAGCATTCTCAGATAAACCCGTGCCAGGACATGATGACTGTTGCACACTGACTGTATTACTGAGATGAGTATCTGTACCCTCTCCTGAGTAGGATAAACATATCCTATCTCCAGATCGAAGAACATTCCCAGGTAAAAAAACTTCTGGGATGGAGTCAGCTCTGATTTTTGAAAATTTATTATCCAGCCTAAATCTGTGAGAGTTTTCAAAACTCCAGATTTGCTGATAAAGTTTCCTGGTTGTGTGCTTTTAACAGCCAGTCGTCTTTGTACGTGTGGACTGCTATGCTTCTCCTGCGGAGGTATGCTGTTATCGCAAGAACCACCCTGGTGAAGACCCGAGGAGCCGTAGAAATTCCGAAGGGTAACACCCTGAATTCTCACTGTCTGCCCCGGAATGCAAATCTCAGGAAGCGACGGAAACTGCTCGCTATTGGAATGTGGAAATAAGCATCCTTCAAATCTATTGAAGCTGTCCACATTCCCTTCTCCAACCCTGCCAACACCGATCTCACAGTTTCCATCTTGAAACTGGGTGTGTCTATGAACTTGTTCAATGGCTTGAGGTTGAGAATTGGTCTCCACCCTCCAGTGCTTTTCGTTACCAAGAACACGGTTGAATAGAAGCCCGGGCAATTTTGCGCCGGCTGAATTGCTTCCTTGAGTATGAGGGAATTTATTTCCTCCTCTATACACAACCGCTGATCTGGATCTCTTGGAATTTGAGTCCAGACCGGCACCAGAGACGGTCGTGATGGTGGGCCTGTTATCCAGTCGGGATGATACCCGACTGAAAGCCATCGCAAGACTAAACGGTCCTAAGTCAACCATTCCCACTCTCGCATGTGGTTGGCCAATCGGCTTCCCACTGGTCCAACTAGGGAGAGAGGTGGACATAAGAAGCGCAAGAGTGGCACTGTCTGGTGCAGATGCACTGGGGTAGCTCTTACTGTGTTAATCACCCTGTCAGGTACGATTACCACGACCAGATCCTCGCGCACCACGGCCCGCACCGCGCGCACCACGGTGTGCGGGCGCTGTCTGGCTGGCTGCGCCGGAGGAGCCTGCACCCCCCTCGCTGATGGCCGAAGCACACACGGCCGTTGCCGACGCTGCGCCGGTGGCCGGCCTCTGACCTGGCCACCGCCTCCTCGAGCCTGCAGGGGATGATACGCAGGGGGAGCTGCGCGAACGCGCTCTCCACGGAGCACTTCAAATTGCTCACGTAATGCCCTCTGGTTATTGACCAGGGTAACCGTCTCCTGGAGATGCTTACATCCCTCACCTCCAAAAAGACCAGGACCTGTCATAGGCGTACGCAGCAGCCTATTATGCAAATCCTGGGACTGGCACAAGTTGTCAAGAGCAAACGTGCGCCTCGCCCGGACACTCCTGGTTACAGACTGGGTTAAACAGTCCAAAGCCAAGTTAATTCCATCTTGGATGGCTCTCTGGACAGTCACCGGACTAGGCTGACGTAATGCGGATGCCGTTACTACCCCTTGTAACACCTGTGAGACATGCGAAAGCCCTCAAACTCTCTTCCGCATCACGTAACGCGGTGTTAGCCGAACGCAAAACGTTCGAACACAGTGCTCCCGTGTCAGACCGGGAACCGGGCCGCGTATCTTCACCCAGCGCAGCACGGTCATCCGTGCTTGGCTTCGGTACTACACCGTATAGCTGATATTGATCAGCTGTAATACGGCACAGCTTTGCCACTTCGTGGGGTGCCTTCGCTAAACGTCCATGTGCCTTAATGGACGTCTCCGCCGCAGTGAACATATCAACAATATGATCAGCTAATGGAAAAGATGGCATAGCGGTAACAGTCGGCTTTCCTGCCAGCCACGGGCACTGGTCCCGTTGACTGGCCGACTGATCCATGGCCAGATCTGGCCTGACGATGATTAGCCACTGACAAGCGTCCGACCAGTCTTCCTCCGTGGCCACCTATGAATGCTCTACAAGACGAGGGCCTTCGTCATCCTCCTGAGCAATCACAGGTGTGTATGTGGCTGGTGGAACTGATACGACTGGCATGCCAGAGAAAGCATGCGGGCCTGAAAGAACAGGCCTGCCAAACTGACTGGCTTGACCAGGAGCAGGCGCCGTGGTATTGCATGGGGAAATTTTGCCACACCACGGCCCTGGCCAGCACCTGCTACACCATCGGCACGCCGAGGTATGCGGTAAAACTGCCCATCAGAACCAGCCCGGGCTCCCTTCTGCGCCGTGAACGCTACTCCTGCGTGGGTAGTACCATGGACAATGTCGCCCGTGTTACCCGCGAGGGGTGCACGTACGTCAATGTCCATGGCCACGGCGCCAGAAGGAAAACCCAGCAGATAATCCTCTTCTTCCTGGCCAGAAAGATTAGACTCCAGGTTAGCTAAGCCGGACTGGCCAGGAGAGGTACCATAGGAGGAACTGGTACCTGCAGGGTGCTGATAATCCTGGCCTGATAAGCAGGCAGGTTCCAGCGACACCTTACCACGAACAACCGGCGCTGCAAGCCTGCTGCCAGTGTTCTTACCGTGTATTTCACCCTCTATTAGGGCCACCTCTGAATCTTGGTCGAAAACTGATAGGTCCCTAAATAGTACTGATTCAGAGGCGGGGATTATCTGCTCTTGAGCAGATGAAGAGGACAACGAAAGATTTGGACCAGGAAGCATGCCACGAAGCAACTCTGGGACCAAATCTTTAATTGTCCTCTTCATCTCTCCCATCATCTCAATACGGAAGGCCTCCATATCCATAGCAGAAGCCTCTTTCTTAAGTTTCCTCTCCTCCTCTGGAGCCTTCTCCCTGGTCTGCAATGATAGAAATTCAGACATTAGCTAACCCCCCCCCCTTTTTACAGATCTCACATTTAACCAATGGCCCACATGGGCTGCACTGGAAGCATAAATGGGGGAAGAACTTATCCATCATACCACATGAAGGACAACCAGGCCTCTAAAACACACCAGAGGACGAAGACAATGAGTATTACAGACATTGAATTAAAACTCAACACGAAATAAACATGGAGGAAGGGGCCATAAAGACCCAAGCTAATAATAATAAATCAGCGTTGGACAAAACTTATAACTGACAGAAAGGCGCAAGGCTGATTATGACATCATAACTTCAAGAATAAGAAGTTAAATCGATCCGAAACAAAACCTCCAGGTGTAAGGACGAATTGTAATCATATCCAGAACATCCTAACTAGACAGGATAGTTTATACAGACTATACAAACATCAGATAAACAGTGATAAATGGCAGTAAGATTTTATAAATATTTTCAAATATAATTGAAAAGCCTCATATCATAACTAGAGTACCTGAGTCTTTAGCATAGACAAACCATCTGATCTGATGAACCGGACGCTCCACCAACATTATGACCTCTTAACTCTCTCCACCTTAGGGGGAAGGAAGCGGACCAAGAGGGCAAAGTGAGAAGACCTTCATCCGAGGCCTCCAACTCACTGGGCATAACTCCACTTGAGTACGAGGTCCAGCAGACATACCTGGGAGTCACCTATGACAGAAGATTAACATGGAAGCACATCCAGAACGCAGAGGCAAATGCCAGAAGAAAGCTAACCATCATGAGGAAGCTGGCAGGTACAAAGTGGGGTGCCAATGAAAGGATCCTCAAGACCATCTACCTAGGTGCCGTACGACCACACCTTGAGTATGGATCCAGCTCATGGATGACAGCAGCTAAATCTCATCAACAGAACCTCGACAGAGTACAAAACCAGGCACTGTGCATCATCACTGGTGGAATGAGATCAATACCAATAGAAAGAATGGAGCAGACAGCAGGCATCCCCCCACTTAGTAAAGGAAGGGAATGCAAAGCACTGATCCAAGCTGCAAAGTTCAAATCGTTCAACAACCACCCGATGAAGATCAGCCAAGCACAGCTGTCATCAGGAAGACTTAAAAGATCAAGTTTTGTGAAAGAGACAAAAGCACTTCAAAGGAAACACCAAGAAATGTTGCCAGCACAAATAGAAGACCCAAACCACACCCTTGATCCTCCACCCTGGGAAAACAAACTAGAGACTATAGCTATTCGCACAACAGTACCTCATCTCACAACCAAAGATGAGCACAGTGATGTGAGCAAGAAGGCCCTGACCCTAGCCATGCTGGAACAAATGTACCCTCAGGAGACATGGATAAGGATCTACACAGATGGATCAGCCAAAGATGCAATTAGGAGCGGAGGTGCCGGACTGCACATACAGTATCCAAATGGACAACATGAGTCAGCTGCAATACCGACAGGCAAACACTGCACAAACCACAGAGCTGAAGTCGAAGCACTGGTCCATGCAGCTAACACCATCAGCGGAACAGCAGACCCTATTGCACAGATTGTCTTTTTATCTGATGCCCGCTCCGTCCTTGAGGCTATCACCAAAGGTAAGCTGCCACAACTTGAAGAAGCACTACAAATCATCAAATGCTTTCGGATAGCATTGCAGTGGATCCCCTCACACTGTGGAGTCCAAGGAAATGAGGAAGCAGACAAGATGGCAAAGGTGGGTGCAGAAGAGAATCAGACAGAAAACATGGTTACGCATACAGAGATGAAGACTATCATCAAGTCACTCTATAGAACACCTCAATCAGAAGATGCCTACCATCATCTCTCGAGGCCAGAGCAAGTGACCATTTTTCGTCTCAGAACTGGACATAACAGACTAAACCAACACATGTACAGGCGGTTCCACCTTACGACATCGCCCGCTTGTCCTTGTGGAGAAGCAGAACAGACCACAGAGCACATACTTCAATGTTGCAGTACGTATCAGCTGCTGAGAGAAGAGATCTGGCCTTTGTCAACCTCTTTTCTTGAAAAGCTGTATGGGCCTGTGGAAGAACTGCAGAAAACCACAGATTTCATCTTGAGAACGGCTCTCCAAGTGTGATACCAGCGATCAAAAAGAAGAAGAAGACTGGGCATAATTTTTGGTTAGAAAACCTAACAATGTTAGTAGGAAATGGAACCTTGGTGGAGAGAAAAAACAACTCTGATAATGTGATGTCCTAAACAACCGAAGGCAGATACCTGTGGACACAAACACAAAGAGAGATTAGCATTTCATAGTGCCATTTTGAAATAAACTAATTATTTTAGGCACTTATCATGATAAATGCGAGTCCCGGAAACACATTACAACGGGATAAACTCGCTAAAATGTACTAGAAGTCACCTGATGGCTAGGTCCTGGGCGCTCCTCCGGCGAAATAATCCGATCTGCCATCACTCCAGGTTAATAAAACACTTCTAATATATTAATTAAACAGCTCAGAAAAGCCTTAAGCATGAAACATGTGTGACCCCTCTGCCAATAAATTAGCAAAGAGGAAGTACTAGTCGGCGCATGCGCGGTGGTGGGGCTGGCATCCGCCTGACTGACTTCTGACTACCTGCCTATAAGAGGCACCTTTCTTTTTAAATCTGAGTATGTTATTAAGTGAAAGCCGATATTTAGCAATATCAAAGCGTATTAGGGAGGTAAGTATACTCTTGAAGTGAAAAGTTCATTATGCATGGGATACGTGTGTTTATCTCTGTGTTTTTGACTTTGGGTATTAGTAGATCGAGCCTTGAACATGTGCATACTTTCTGATAGCTGTTTAGAAGATCTGGGGGATAGTCTCTCCTTTGATAGTAACCAATGAGTTCATGGGCGTATCTGTGGAAATCTAATTCCTTGCTGCAGATTCTGCGTAATCTAAGGAATTGTCCATATGGGCTGGACTTTTTAGCGGACTGAGGGTGTGCTGATTGGTAATGTAGGTAGCCGTGTGTGTCTGTGGGCTTACAGTATAAATCTAAGCATAGTGAGCGATCAGTATCAATGTATACGTATGTGTCCAGAAAGCTAACCTTAGTTGTGGACTGCTCTGCTGTAAATTTGATGGAATGATGAGATGTATTCATGTAGTGGATGAATTCATCAAGTTTTTGTTGGCCAGATGTCCAGATCATGAATATGTCGTCGATATATCGGAGATAGAGCGCTGGTCTATGGGGAGAATGAAGCAGAAGCTTTTTCTCCAGTTGGGTTATGAAGATGATAGCATAAGTTGGTGCTACTTTAGTGCCCATAGCTGTCCCACCCATTTGTAGGTATTGTTTGTCATTAAATTCAAAATTATTACATCTTAATACAATGGATAGCAGTTCCATGAGTGACCTTGGTGTAGGGATTAATCATGCAGATTGGTGATTCCAAAATCTGAGTTGTTCTTTAAACTAATTAGAATCACCAAACTCCATGCCATGGAAACCCTTCTATGACGTCGTAATATACACCTGTGCAAAAGTTAAGCACCAGCAAAAACAATAGAACGTAGAAACATGATGGTACAACTAGGCTGCCATACTTTTTGTCCCCGCGTTAGCTGACATAATTCCAAGTACGAAATGCACATGCATGCATGACTTCACGCCGCTTGATGTCCGTGCGTGGCGGGAAACAGCACACGTGTTCAGTTATGTAAAAGTCCAGTTTGAGGTGTAGAACATTACATACAGATTTAGGCGACAAGATTAGGAATTTTGTGTTCATGACCGTGGTTTATTTGTACAGAGAGAATTAGCTCTTGATTGTGAACCGCTATGGCAAGACGAAGGTTAAGTGATCGTGTGAAATGGTAAATCATAGGCATGCATACCACTGGTATGTCATGCAGAGAGATTGGCAGACAGCTGAGCATTATCCATACTGTAATCAGTCGTTTGATTGCAAAACATGGGCAAACTACCGAGGTGAAGGACAGGCCTAGATCTGGAAGACCGAAGAAGACTACTGCCCGTGATGATCGAGCCCTAGTACGCCTTGTTAGGAGATCTCCATTCACCAACAGCAGAGTGCTCAGCCAGCAATGGGAAACGCGCAATAGAGTGTCAATGTCTACCATCAAAAGGAGACTGTATGCTGCTGGCATGAAAGCTAGGAGACCTGTCAGACGTCCTCTCCTCACTGCACACCACAAAGAGGAGCGTCTGAGGTGGTGCAACGAAAGAAGACACTGGAACATGAGATCCTGGAGATGGGTACATTGGTCCGATGAAAGTCGGTTCCTGCTTCATGCCACAGATGGTCGAACTCATGTATGGAGGTCCAGACGCACGGCGTACGACCAACGTAACATCATGGAAGAAGTTCCATTTGGTGGAGGTTCCGTTATGATATGGGGGTGCATCTCATTTGATTGTAAGCTGGATCTGTTGACTGTACCTGGAACACTAAATGGACAAAGATATCAAGATTCCATACTGGATAGAGTTGTGGTCCCTCATTTTGTAAATCATGCACCTGGAACCCATCCTATATTCATGGATGACAACGCCCGACCACATCGTGCTAGAGCTGTGCATGAATACCTCCGCCAGAATGCCATCGAAACCCTACCATGGCCAGCAAGGTGCCCTGACATGAACCCTATTGAGCATATCTGGGACATTCTGGGAAACATGGTGAGAAGGAGGGATCCTCCTGTGCAGAACCTACAGGAATTAACAGACGCACTCCATCTTGAATGGCAACGAATACCACAATGGCGTATCAGTCGGTTGGTGACCAGCATGAGACGTCGTGTCCAGGCCGTCATCCAGGCACAAGGTGGATATACCCGGTATTAATAATGACAGTCTCAAACTCGTGCACAGATGTTAAACTTCGTTTTCAGACACCATTAATGACAATCTAGCCACGTGTGTCAACTGTAGGGCAATAGTTGTCAGTTGTGTCAACGTAACCATATTCAGGCCTCGTTTTCAAGTTCAAACAAAAACATACAGTGTTTCCCCACCATCATAATCAGCATTCCTCTAGTTGCATTATTACCTCTTGCACTAAGATGGATGGGTACATAAATGTTTATGCTATTGCTTTCTTCATAGCACATGAATATACCCTCGCATGTGCGTAAAAATAGGGTGTACAAATAAACCACGGTCATGAACACAAAATTCCTAATCTTGTCGCCTAAATCTGTATGTAATGTTCTACACCTCAAACTGGACTTTTACATAACTGAACACGTGTGCTGTTTCCCGCCACGCACGGACATCAAGCGGCGTGAAGTCATGCATGCATGTGCATTTCGTACTTGGAATTATGTCAGCTAACGCGGGGACAAAAATATGGCAGCCTAGTTGTACCATCATGTTTCTACGTTCTATTGTTTTTGCTGGTGCTTAACTTTTGCACAGGTGTATATAATTGGACTATGTTGAATTCTAATTTATGAATATTCGACCAAGGGCAACATGTAGCTTGCCTGTTGAAAGTCTTGCTGGTGAAGGTGTTATCTAAGAAGGGATGCTCTGGCTTTATTGGAGAAGTTCCACACAGCACAGACAAGAGGTTTAGATGCTGATAACAAACTAAATCTAAAATGCTGGTCAGGAACTCTTCTTATGGTTTTCTTATGCTGGATCAGTTGGATCCAAATCCGAATTCGGATTTGGATCCAACTGATCCAGCGTAAGAAAACCATAAGAAGAGTTCCTGACCAGTTGAACTATTCATTTGAAGCTGAGAATCTGCATCCAGGCGTCCTGTATCCTGTACTCAGATGCTCTATACTGGTTGATGGCAGCAAGCGCATCACTATTTCCATGCAGACTGAGCGAAACTCTTGATTAATCTGTTGAAGGAGACAATCCAAATAAATTCGGAGATAAACACACACATCCCATGCATTATTGACTTTCACACTCAAAGCCATAAGGCAAAGGAAATCATCCAAATGAATCAGGAATTGCTAGAAAGCAGTCCCAAGTGTAGAAACGCACTGCTTACACCACCAATGTTTGGCTACAGAAAGAATCACAAAGACCTGTCATGACCTACCTTGAGTTTCCCACCACTACATGGTTCCAAGGAAACATTTTAAAAACCCTATCTATCTATTCACCAGAAAACGTAGGTTTTTCTGTCACAAATGGATAGCAAACGTGAATTCAGTAACATTTACATGGGCCTAAAATACAGATGTAAGGTCAAGACATATTGTGACACACGCAATGTCAAAAACTTACTCACATGCACATAATGCCATTAACAGTTTGTGGAGGAAACCAACCGTGAATTTCACATATGAGCGGAAGAATATCGAAGAGATATTAAAAACACATAGATACTCCTGTTGCTCAACATTTTAATTTGCCCAATCATAGTGGACAGAAAGCGTCCTTTAAACTATACATGTTCTTCCTCATACCCTGAGGATCTCAACAAAAACCTATGTTGGAAAGGAACAAATGAAGTACGGGATACACCCACCCCACATGCCAGATCCCATAGGGACCAACGATGTAGATTAGTGATTCCAAAATCTGAGTTGTTTTTAAATCTAAAATGCTGTTTATTCTCACTACTTAGTTAAAGTGATCATAAACTAACAACTAGATCCCAATGTATTTTATTTTTTTTATTCATGACAGCTTTAAGTTAGATGATGCAATGGTGTGATTAATGTTAGATAATGTAATCGTGCTTACCTGAGGAAAGAGTACATTGAACAGGTTGTCCAGGTATGGCTCCAAAATCAGGTTACCATGCTGACATATAGCATCCAGACACAGACACAGACCCTGTAAACATACATAGCATATAGCATCCAAACACTGACCCTGTAAACATACACATCATATAGCATCCAGACACAGACACAGACCCTGTAAACATACACATCATATAGCATCCAGACACAGACCCTGTAAACATACACATCATATAGCATTCAGACACAGACCTTGTAAACATACACTCATATAACATCCAGACACATACCCTGTAAACATACGCATCATATAGCATCCAGACACAGACCCTGTAAACATACACATCATATAGCATCCAGACACAGACCATGTAAACATACACATCATATAGCATCCAGACACAGACCCTGTAAACATACACATCATATAGCATCCAGACACAGACACAGACCCTGTAAACATACACAGATTTGATTTTTCACAAGAGAGTTGATACTTACCTCCCTAACACTCTTTGATATTCCCAAATATCCACTTTCACTCAATAAACACTTAAAAAATAAGGTGGCCCTACTGGGCAGGTAGTCAGATGACAGTCCGGCGAATGCCAGCCCCAACCTCATGAATGCGCAGACTAGCATTTCCATTGACTAATTTATTGGCTGACACAATGTAACTAAGAAAACCTGAAGACCAAACCTCTGTGGGGCGGTGAGGCTGGGTCCGTGATAGGGAGGTATGTATCAACTCTCTCATGAAAAAAGAAATCCGTGATTTCGTTTATTTCACTTCAAGAGTATACTTACCTCCATAACACTCTTTGATATTGCCAGAATTTGTAAGTGAGTTCCGTGAGAGGGAGGCGAGGTCAAATGACCAGCTCTTCCCTATGCGCTTTTCTGCGCTTACGGCACTAATGCTTCTGAAATCGTGTGAAACCACAACCAGGGAATGACTTGAGCATCGGATAACACAACCGATGGCTGAGAGACCATATGTCATATGCCACAGGGACCCCATTAAACAGGGCAGTGGAAGCCACTACGCCGCAAACACTGTGAGCCTTGGCTAAGTCAACTTGTTTACCTGTGGCGGATTTATGACAAAATTGAAGACATTCTACAATCCACCTGTAAATGGTGTCTTTGGAAGCCCTACGATGGGGGTTCAATATATGACAACCGTAACGCAGTTGGGTCCGTCCGCCATTCCTGGGTTTGTTGTTTGTACCTGTTTAATGCGCGGACTGGACACCATGCTTTGGATGCTATATGATGTGTATGCTTACAGGATCATATCTAGTCAAAGCTGGTAAAAATACGGGTTGACCTGGATATTTCAGACTGTTTTTTAGCCATGAAATTAATCCTAGGTAGAAGATTAAGGCCTTCCCCTGTAACCACAAAACGGTCTGCCTCACCTGATAAGGCATGAATTTCGCTTCTTCGTCTTGCAGAGGCTGCAGCAATTAAAAATACAGTTTTAAGTGTCAACATTTTCATAGAAATGGAACTTAGTGGTTCAAATGGCTTAGCAGCTAATACCTGTAGCACTAGTGATAAACTTCAAGACGGAGTCACAGGGGGATTCCTTGGTCTTAGATTGCCCATGCCTTTAATTAAAGTATTTAAGGTACTTACTTCATCACTTCCCCTATTAGCCAAGTAAGGAATAACTGTCATTAAAGCCGACTTGTAGCCAGCAATAGAGTTAGGCTTGATGCTATAGGCATCATACAGGTGACAGAGAAAATTAGCTACTACCTGAATAGATACAGCCATTGTATTAATACATTTCTTTGAGCACCATTCTGCAAATCCAAATTTTATAGTCATATGCTTTGGAGGTTGAACCCTTCTGGCTTTTGCCATACTACTTGGCTGCTTGCTCACAAAAGCCTTCCTTAATTCGTGATTCCTTGACAACATCCACACAGTCAATCTGAACATTGACAGATTCTTGTGGGGCCTTGCCTTGGAAGATAGTATTGTCCATCAGAGGCAGAGGAACCTGATTGCAGACCAGAAGGTCCAGCAGATCCGTATACCATGATCAGCTTGGCCAATTTGGGGTGATCAGAAGCACTTGGCATTCCTCCTGTCTGATTTTCCGAAGAATTTTTAGAATCAGGATAGCTGGAGAGAATGCGTATGCATACATTCCCATCCAGCTGATAGCTAACGCATCTGTTGCGATAGCGCTCAGATCTGGAATCGGAGAGACGTACGTTGTCATCTTCGCATTCTTCTTCTTTGCGAATAAATCTATGTTGGGTTTCCCCCAGTGGTTGAACAGACGATCCACCACACGTTGATTTAGTTGCCATTCCGTAAGCTCAATGAGTCTGCTATCAGATTTAACCTTCCTGGAATATGAACTGCTTTCAAGGTGATCCCGTGATCCAGGCACCAGCAAAGCAATTTCCATGTCATCATACAGAGACTGGGCGACTTCGTTCCACCCTGGCACATTATGTACATCACTACTATTGAGTTGTCTGATCGAACTAGAACAATCTTAGCCTGAACTTTCTCTATGAAATGTTCCAGGCCCAGTACTACTGCTCGTAATTCCAGTAGATTGATATGATCTTGTGACTGACCCAGATTCCAAAGCCCTGATACTGTGGTTTCTTCCAGGCAAGCTCCTCATCCCTCCATTGATGCATCTGTATACATCGCTATCTGAGGGTGGGGAGGGGTGAGCATTACCCCTGCCAGATTCTCTCTCTTCGTCCACCATTGAAGGTGGTGAATAAGAGGCTCCAATACTGACACATTTGAGTCCAGTGATCCTGTACTGTTGGTCCACCATGTTATGAGAAATAAGTGGATAGGCCGCCTGTTGAATGACTGGTTCCAGAGAAACCATCAACCCCAGCATTCTCAAGTAAACCCGTGTCAGGACATGATGACTGTTGCACACTGACTGTATTAATGAGATGAGTACTTGTACCCTCTCCTGAGTAGGATAAACATATCATATCTCCAGATCGAAGAACATTCCCAGGTAAACAAATTTCTGGGATAGAGTCAGCTCTGATTATTGAAAGCTGATTATCCAGCCTAGGTCTGTGAGAGCTTTCAAAACTATCTCCAGATTTACTGATATACTTTCCTGATTGTGTGCATTTAACAGCCAGTCGTCTATGTACGTATGGACTGCTATGCTTCTCATGCGGAGGAATGTTGTTATAGCAAGAACCACCCTCAATTCGCCTTAATGGACATCGCTGGTGCCGTAAACATATCAATGATATGTTCAGCCAGCAGCAGAGATGGCATCACGGTAGCAGCCGGCTTACCTGCTAGCCACAGGAGCTGGTCCCACTGGCTAGTCGGCTGCTCCACAGCAAGGTCTGGCCTGGCGTTGATTAGCCAATGACAAACGTCATCCTGGCAAGCCAGTGAAAGCTTTCGGGCCGGACAGGACAGCCATGCTAAAATCACTGGCTTGACCAGGAGCAGGCATCGTGGAAGTGCGTGGGGTATAAACACTCGCCACACCACGGCACTGGCCAGAACCAGCTACACCATCGAGAAGTGCTGGCCATCGACCCAACCCGGGCTACCTTCTGCGCTATGAATGCTACTCCTGCGTGAGTAGACCCATGGAAAATGTCGCCCGTGAGGGGTGCACGTTCATCAGTCTCCATGGCCACAAAGTTACAAGAACCCAGAAAATAATCCTCGTCTTCCTGGCCAGAAAGATTAGACTCCGGGTCAGCAAAGAATGCTAACCCGGACTGGTCAGGAAAGGTACCGTAAGAGGATATGGTACCTGTAAGGTGCCGATACACCTGAGGATAAGCGGGAACCAGGGTCAAGCGAGCCCTGCCCACAAACAACCGGCGCAGCAAGCCTGCTGCCAATGTTCTCATAGTGAGCACTTGCCCCTTCTAATGGGGCCCCCTCTGAATCCTGGGTGAAAACTGATAAATTCCTAAAGAAAACTGATGAGGTGGGGATTATTTGGTCAGGAGCAGATGAAGGAGACAACAAAGAATTTGGTCCAGGGAGCATGCCGCGAAGCATCTCTGGTACCAAATCCTTCTTTATAGTCTTTTTCATCTCTTCCTTTATTTCAAGATGGAAGGCTTCCATATCCATCCTTCCTCTTACCCTTTTTACTCACACTCTCTTGCTCTTTCTTTGAGCGCTTCTCTTCCTCAGATGCCTTATCTTTGGCTTGCAGACAAAATGTCAGACATTAGATCCCTACACCCCACTGTTTACATATATCACAGTTTAACAGTGGCCCACAAGAAAATGCAATTAAAGCATGGGTGAGGGGTGAATCTGGGCTTGATAAAGCGACCAGTTGGGACAACCAGGCTTCTGAAAGGACATAAGACAAAGACATGAGTATTTTAGTATAAAATTAATAAAACTCAAACAAAAATAAACCAGGAGAGGACTACTGGCCATAAAGACCACTACAACCAGAGTCCAAAGGGGCCTGTGTCGATTACCTGGAGCATTATAAACCAGCGTTGGACAAAACATGATTTGTTAATAATGAGTGCAAGGATGATTATGATGTCATATCTTCAAAAATAAGAAGGCAATCTGACTAGAAAACAACATCCAGGTATAAGGATGAATTGTATTCAAAATCCAGAGCATAAAACTGGAAAGGATAGTGATACAAGCTATGTAAACATCAGATAAACAGTGATAAAATTGGCAGCAGATTTCAGAAATATTTCTAAATAATTTGAAGTGCCTATTATAATAACACTAGAATACCTGCTTCTTTAGCATAGACATACTATCCGATCTCATGAACTGGATGCTCCACCATTCTCTATAACCTCTTAAATCTCTCCACCATAAGGGAAAGGGAAATGGACCAAGAGGGCAAAGTGAGATCTTCTTACGAGAACTCCAAGTCACTGGGCATAGATTTTGTTTCCTTAACATTTTTTCTATGGGAAATGGAACCTTGGTTGAGAAAAACAAACCCTCTGAAGATGTGCTGTCAATTTCAATCATAGATATGTACATGTGGACACAAACACAAAGAGAGATTAGTATCTCATAGCGCCAGATATAAATAAACCAGTTTTAATGACGCTTATAACGTCCAATTATGAATCCCGGAAACACAATACACACAAGATTAAGATGCAAATTAGACAAATATGTAATTGAATTCACCTGATAACTCGCTCCCGGTTCTTCCTCCGGTGATTTAGCTCTCTCAGACATTGTTATCAAGGATAATTGAGTATTCTAACACACAACTAGCAGAAAACTTTGCATAGAAAATTAGGAGCATGTGTATCTCTTTGTCAATAAATTGGAAAAGAGGAAGTGCTAGTCTGCACATGCGTGAGGTTGGGGCTGGCATCTGCCGGACCATCATCTGACTACCTGCCCAGTATGGGCTCCTTATTTTTTTAATCTGAGTGTTTATTGAGTGAAAGTCGATATTTGGGATTATCAAAGAGTGTAAGGGAGGTAAGTATACTGTTGAAGTGAGATCCAGACACAGAACCTGTAAACATACACATCATATAGAATCCAGACACAGACCCTGTAAAGATACACATCATACAGCATCCAGACACAGACCCTGTAAACATACACATCATATAGCATCCAGACACAGACACATACCCTGTAAACATACACACCATATAGCATCCAGACACAGACCCTGTAAACAAACACTCATATAACATCCAGACACAGACCCTGTAAACATACACATCACATAGCATCCAGACACACACCCTGTAAACATACACTCATATAGCATCCAGACACAGACCCTGTAAACATACACTCATATAGCATCCAGACATAGACCCTGTAAACACACACATCATATAGCATCCATACACAGACCCTGTAAACATACACATCATATAGCAGCGACACAGACCCAGACCCTGTAAACATACACTCATATAGCATCTAGGCACAGACACAGACCCTGTAAACATACACTCATATAACATCCAGACACAGCCCCTGTAAACATACACATCATATAGCATCCAGACACACATCCAGTAACCATACACTCATATAGCATCCAGACACAGACCCTGTAAACATACACATCATATAGCGTCCAGACACAGACCCTGTAAACATACATATCATATAGCGTCCAGACACTGACCCTGTAAACATACACATCATATAGCATCCAGACAGACACAGACCCTGTAAACATACAGTCATATAGCATATAGAATTCAGACACAGACCCTGTAAACATACACTCATATAGCATCCAGACACAGACCCAGACCCTGTAAACATACACTCATATAACATCCAGGCACAGACACAGACCCTGTAAAGATAAACTCGTATAACATCCAGACACAGACCCTGTAAACATACAAATCATATAGCATCCAGACACACACCATGTAAACATACACTCATATAGCATCCAGACACAGACCCTGTAAACATACACATCATATAGCATCCAGACACTGACCCTGTAAACATCCACATCATATAGCATCCAGACACAGACACAGACCCTGTAAACATACACATCATATAACATCCAGACACAGACCCTGTAAACCTTCACACCATATAGCATCCAGACACAGACCCTGTAAACATACGCATCATATAGCATCCAGACACAGACCCTGTAAACATACATATCATATAGCATTCAGACACAGACCCTGTAAACATACACTCATATAGAATCCAGACACAGACCCTGTAAACATACACATCATATAGCATCCAGACACAGACCCTGTAAACATACACATCATATAGCATCCAGACACAGACCCTGTAAACATACACATCATATAGCATCGACACAGACCCAGACCCTGTAAACATACACTCATATAACATCCAGGCACAGACACAGACCCTGTAAACATACACTCATATAACATCCAGACACATACCCTGAAAACATACACATCATATAGCATCCAGACACACATCCTGTAAACATACTCATATATCATCCAGACACAGACCCTGTAAACATACACATCATATAGCATCCAGACACTGACCATGTAAACATACACATCATATAGCATCCAGACACTGACCCTGTAAACATACACATCATATAGCATCCAGACACAGACACAGACCCTGTACACATACACATCATATAACATCCAGACACAGACCCTGTAAACCTACACACCATATAGCATCCAGACACAGACCCTGTACACATACGCATCATATAGCATCCAGACACAGACCCTGTAAACATACACTCATATAGCATTCAGACGCAGACCCTGTAAACATACACATCATATAGCATCGACACAGACCCAGACCCTGTAAATATACACTCATATAACATCCAGGCACAGACACAGACCCTGTAAACATACACTCATATAACATCCAGACACACATCCTGTAAACATACACTCATATAGCATTCAGACATAGACCCTGTAAACATACACATCATATAGCATCCAGACACTGAACCGGTAAACATACACATCATATAGCATCCAGACACAGACCCTGTAAACATACACATCATATAACATCCAGACACAGACCCTGTAAACATACACATCATATAGCATCCAGACACAGACCCTGTAAACATACACTCATAGAGCATTCATACACAGACCCTGCAAACATACACATCATATAGCATCCAGACACAGACCCTGTAAACATCCACATCATATAGCATCGACACAGACCCAGACCCTGTAAACATACACTCATATAACATCCAGGCACAGACACAGACCCTGTAAAGATAAACTCATATAACATCCAGACACAGACCCTGTAAACATACAAATCATATAGCATCCAGACACACACCATGTAAACATACACTCCTATAGCATCCAGACACAGACCCTGTAAACATACACATCATATAGCATCCAGACACTGACCCTGTAAACATCCACATCATATAGCATCCAGACACAGACACAGACCCTGTAAGCATACACATCATATAACATCCAGACACAGACCCTGTAAACCTTCACACCATATAGCATCCAGACACAGACCCTGTAAACATACGCATCATATAGCATCCAGACACAGACCCTGTAAACATACATATCATATAGCATTCAGACACAGACCCTGTAAACATACACTCATATAGAATCCAGACACAGACCCTGTAAACATACACATCATATAGCATCCAGACACAGACCCTGTAAACATACACATCATATAGCATCCAGACAGACCCTGTAAACATCCACATCATATAGCATCCAGACACAGACACAGACCCTGTAAACATACACATCATATAACATCCAGACACAGACCTTGTAAACCTTCACACCATATAGCATCCAGACACAGACCCTGTAAACATACGCATCATATAGCATCCAGACACAGACCCTGTAAACATACATATCATATAGCATTCAGACACAGACCCTGTAAACATACACTCATATAGAATCCAGACACAGACCCTGTAAACATACACATCATATAGCATCCAGACACAGACCCTGTAAACATACACATCATATAGCATCCAGACACAGACCCTGTAAACATACACATCATATAGCATCCAGACACAGACCCTGTAAACATACACATCATATAGCATCGACACAGACCCTGTAAACATACACATCATATAGCATCCAGACACAGACCCTGTAAACATCCACATCATATAGCATCGACACAGACCCAGACCCTGTAAACATACACTCATATAACATCCAGGCACAGACACAGACCCTGTAAAGATAAACTTGTATAACATCCAGACACAGACCCTGTAAACATACAAATCATATAGCATCCAGACACACACCATGTAAATATACACTCATATAGCATCCAGACACAGACCCTGTAAACATCCACATCATATAGCATCCAGACACTGACCCTGTAAACATCCACATCATATAGCATCCAGACACAGACACAGACCCTGTAAACATACACATCATATAACATCCAGACACAGACCCTGTAAACCTTCACATCATATAGCATCCAAACACTGACCCTATAAACATACACATCATATAGCATCCAGACCCTGACCCTGTAAACTTACACATCATATAGCATCCAGACACACACCCTGTACACATACACATCATATAACATCCACAGACCCTGTAAACCTACACACCATATAGCATCCAGACACAGACCCTGTACACATACGCATCATATAGCATCCAGACACAGACCCTGCAAACATACAAATCATATAGCATCCAGACACAGACCCTGTAAACATACACATCATATAGCATCCAGACACAGACCCTGTAAACATACACTCATAGAGCATTCATACACATACCCTGTAAACATCCACATCATATGGCATCGACACAGACCCAGACCCTGTAAACATACACTCATATAACATCCAGGCACATACACAGACCCTGTAAAGATAAACTCGTATAACATCCAGACACAGACCCTGTAAACATACAAATCATATAGCATCCAGACACACACCATGTAAACATACACTCATATAGCATCCAGACACAGACCCTGTAAACATACACATCATATAGCATCCAGACACTGACCCTGTAAACATCCACATCATATAGCATCCAGACACAGACACAGACCCTGTAAACATACACATCATATAACATCCAGACACAGACCCTGTAAACCTTCACACCATATAGCATCCAGACACAGACCCTGTAAACATACATATCATATAGCATTCAGACACAGACCCTGTAAACATACACTCATATAGAATCCAGACACAGACCCTGTAAACATACACATCATATAGCATCCAGACACAGACCCTGTAAACATACACATCATATAGCATCCAGACACAGACCCTGTAAACATACACATCATATAGCATCGACACAGACCCAGACCCTGTAAACATACACTCATATAACATCCAGGCACAGACACAGACCCTGTAAACATACACTCATATAACATCCAGACACATACCCTGAAAACATACACATCATATAGCATCCAGACACACATCCTGTAAACATACTCATATATCATCCAGACACAGACCCTGTAAACATACACATCATATAGCATCCAGACACAGACACAGACCCTGTACACATACACATCATATAACATCCAGACACAGACCCTGTAAACCTACACACCATATAGCATCCAGACACAGACCCTGTACACATACGCATCATATAGCATCCAGACACAGACCCTGTAAACATACACTCATATAGCATTCAGACGCAGACCCTGTAAACATACACATCATATAGCATCGACACAGACCCAGACCCTGTAAATATACACTCATATAACATCCAGGCACAGACACAGACCCTGTAAACATACACTCATATAACATCCAGACACAGACCCTGTAAACATACACATCATATAGCATCCAGACACACATCCTGTAAACATACACTCATATAGCATTCAGACATAGACCCTGTAAACATACACATCATATAGCATCCAGACACTGAACCGGTAAACATACACATCATATAGCATCCAGACACAGACCCTGTAAACATACACATCATATAACATCCATACACAGACCCTGTAAACATACACATCATATAGCATCCAGACACAGACCCTGTAAACATACACTCATAGAGCATTCATACACAGACCCTGCAAACATACACATCATATAGCATCCAGACACAGACCCTGTAAACATCCACATCATATAGCATCGACACAGACCCAGACCCTGTAAACATACACTCATATAACATCCAGGCACAGACACAGACCCTGTAAAGATAAACTCATATAACATCCAGACACAGACCCTGTAAACATACAAATCATATAGCATCCAGACACACACCATGTAAACATACACTCCTATAGCATCCAGACACAGACCCTGTAAACATACACATCATATAGCATCCAGACACTGACCCTGTAAACATCCACATCATATAGCATCCAGACACAGACACAGACCCTGTAAACATACACATCATATAACATCCAGACACAGACCCTGTAAACCTTCACACCATATAGCATCCAGACACAGACCCTGTAAACATACGCATCATATAGCATCCAGACACAGACCCTGTAAACATACATATCATATAGCATTCAGACACAGACCCTGTAAACATACACTCATATAGAATCCAGACACAGACCCTGTAAACATACACATCATATAGCATCCAGACACAGACCCTGTAAACATACACATCATATAGCATCCAGACAGACCCTGTAAACATCCACATCATATAGCATCCAGACACAGACACAGACCCTGTAAACATACACATCATATAACATCCAGACACAGACCTTGTAAACCTTCACACCATATAGCATCCAGACACAGACCCTGTAAACATACGCATCATATAGCATCCAGACACAGACCCTGTAAACATACATATCATATAGCATTCAGACACAGACCCTGTAAACATACACTCATATAGAATCCAGACACAGACCCTGTAAACATACACATCATATAGCATCCAGACACAGACCCTGTAAACATACACATCATATAGCATCCAGACACAGACCCTGTAAACATACACATCATATAGCATCCAGACACAGACCCTGTAAACATACACATCATATAGCATCGACACAGACCCAGACCCTGTAAACATACACTCATATAACATCCAGGCACAGACACAGACCCTGTAAACATACACTCATATAACATCCAGACACAGACCCTGTAAACATACTCATATATCATCCAGACACAGACCATGTAAACATACACATCATATAGCATCCAGACACTGACCATGTAAACATACACATCATATAGCATCCAGACACTGACCCTGTAAACATACACATCATATAGCATCCAGACACAGACACAGACCCTGTACACATACACATCATATAACATCCAGACAGAGACCCTGTAAACCTACACGCCATATAGCATCCAGACACAGACCCTGTACACATACGCATCATATAGCATCCAGACACAGACCCTGTAAACATACACTCATATAGCATTCAGACGCAGACCCTACACATCATATAGCATCGACACAGACCCAGACCCTGTAAATATACACTCATATAACATCCAGGCACAGACACAGACCCTGTAAACATACACTCATATAACATCCAGACACAGACCCTGTAAACATACACATCATATAGCATCCAGACACACATCCTGTAAACACACACCCATATAGCATTCAGACATAGACCCTGTAAACATACACATCATATAGCATCCAGACACTGAACCGGTAAACATACACATCATATAGCATCCAGACACAGACCCTGTAAACATACACATCATATAACATCCAGACACAGACCCTGTAAACATACACACCATATAACATCCAGACACAGACCCTGTAAACATACGCATCATATAGCATCCAGACACAGACCCTGTAAACATACACTCATAGAGCATTCATACACAGACCCTGTAAACATACACATCATATAGCATCCAGACACAGACCCTGTAAACATCCACATCATATAGCATCGACACAGACCCAGACCCTGTAAACATACACTCATATAACATCCAGGCACAGACACAGACCCTGTAAAGATAAACTTGTATAACATCCAGACACAGACCCTGTAAACATACAAATCATATAGCATCCAGACACACACCATGTAAATATACACTCATATAGCATCCAGACACAGACCCTGTAAACATACACATCATATAGCATCCAGACACTGACCCTGTAAACATCCACATCATATAGCATCCAGACACAGACACAGACCCTGTAAACATACACATCATATAACATCCAGACACAGACCCTGTAAACCGTCACATCATATAGCATCCAAACACTGACCCTGTAAACATACACATCATATAGCATCCAGACCCTGACCCTGTAAACTTACACATCATATAGCATCCAGACACACACCCTGTACACATACACATCATATAACATCCACAGACCCTGTAAACCTACACACCATATAGTATCCAGACACAGACCCTGTACACATACGCATCATATAGCATCCAGACACAGACCCTGCAAACATACAAATCATATAGCATCCAGACACAGACCCTGTAAACATACACATCATATAGCATCCAGACACAGACCCTGTAAACATACACTCATAGAGCATTCATACACAGACCCTGTAAACATACACATCATATAGCATCCAGACACAGACCCTGTAAACATCCACATCATATGGCATCGACACAGACCCAGACCCTGTAAACATACACTCATATAACATCCAGGCACAGACACAGACCCTGTAAAGATAAACTCGTATAACATCCAGACACAGACCCTGTAAACATACAAATCATATAGCATCCAGACACACACCATGTAAACATACACTCATATAGCATCCAGACACAGACCCTGTAAACATACACATCATATAGCATCCAGACACTGACCCTGTAAACATCCACATCATATAGCATCCAGACACAGACACAGACCCTGTAAACATACACATCATATAACATCCAGACACAGACCCTGTAAACCTTCACACCATATAGCATCCAGACACAGACCCTGTAAACATACGCATCATATAGCATCCAGACACAGACCCTGTAAACATACATATCATATAGCATTCAGACACAGACCCTGTAAACATACACTCATATAGAATCCAGACACAGACCCTGTAAACATACACATCATATAGCATCCAGACACAGACCCTGTAAACATACACATCATATAGCATCCAGACACAGACCCTGTAAACATACACATCATATAGCATCGACACAGACCCAGACCCTGTAAACATACACTCATATAACATCCAGGCACAGACACAGACCCTGTAAACATACACTCATATAACATCCAGACACATACCCTGAAAACATACACATCATATAGCATCCAGACACACATCCTGTAAACATACTCATATATCATCCAGACACAGACCCTGTAAACATACACATCATATAGCATCCAGACACTGACCATGTAAACATACACATCATATAGCATCCAGACACTGACCCTGTAAACATACACATCATATAGCATCCAGACACAGACACAGACCCTGTACACATACACATCATATAACATCCAGACACAGACCCTGTAAACCTACACACCATATAGCATCCAGACACAGACCCTGTACACATACGCATCATATAGCATCCAGACACAGACCCTGTAAACATACACTCATATAGCATTCAGACGCAGACCCTGTAAACATACACATCATATAGCATCGACACAGACCCAGACCCTGTAAATATACACTCATATAACATCCAGGCACAGACACAGACCCTGTAAACATACACTCATATAACATCCAGACACAGACCCTGTAAACATACACATCATATAGCATCCAGACACACATCCTGTAAACATACACTCATATAGCATTCAGACATAGACCCTGTAAACATACACATCATATAGCATCCAGACACTGAACCGGTAAACATACACATCATATAGCATCCAGACACAGACCCTGTAAACATACACATCATATAACATCCAGACACAGACCCTGTAAACATACACATCATATAGCATCCAGACACAGACCCTGTAAACATACACTCATAGAGCATTCATACACAGACCCTGCAAACATACACATCATATAGCATCCAGACACAGACCCTGTAAACATCCACATCATATAGCATCGACACAGACCCAGACCCTGTAAACATACACTCATATAACATCCAGGCACAGACACAGACCCTGTAAAGATAAACTCATATAACATCCAGACACAGACCCTGTAAACATACAAATCATATAGCATCCAGACACACACCATGTAAACATACACTCCTATAGCATCCAGACACAGACCCTGTAAACATACACATCATATAGCATCCAGACACTGACCCTGTAAACATCCACATCATATAGCATCCAGACACAGACACAGACCCTGTAAGCATACACATCATATAACATCCAGACACAGACCCTGTAAACCTTCACACCATATAGCATCCAGACACAGACCCTGTAAACATACGCATCATATAGCATCCAGACACAGACCCTGTAAACATACATATCATATAGCATTCAGACACAGACCCTGTAAACATACACTCATATAGAATCCAGACACAGACCCTGTAAACATACACATCATATAGCATCCAGACACAGACCCTGTAAACATACACATCATATAGCATCCAGACAGACCCTGTAAACATCCACATCATATAGCATCCAGACACAGACACAGACCCTGTAAACATACACATCATATAACATCCAGACACAGACCTTGTAAACCTTCACACCATATAGCATCCAGACACAGACCCTGTAAACATACGCATCATATAGCATCCAGACACAGACCCTGTAAACATACATATCATATAGCATTCAGACACAGACCCTGTAAACATACACTCATATAGAATCCAGACACAGACCCTGTAAACATACACATCATATAGCATCCAGACACAGACCCTGTAAACATACACATCATATAGCATCCAGACACAGACCCTGTAAACATACACATCATATAGCATCCAGACACAGACCCTGTAAACATACACATCATATAGCATCGACACAGACCCTGTAAACATACACATCATATAGCATCCAGACACAGACCCTGTAAACATCCACATCATATAGCATCGACACAGACCCAGACCCTGTAAACATACACTCATATAACATCCAGGCACAGACACAGACCCTGTAAAGATAAACTTGTATAACATCCAGACACAGACCCTGTAAACATACAAATCATATAGCATCCAGACACACACCATGTAAATATACACTCATATAGCATCCAGACACAGACCCTGTAAACATCCACATCATATAGCATCCAGACACTGACCCTGTAAACATCCACATCATATAGCATCCAGACACAGACACAGACCCTGTAAACATACACATCATATAACATCCAGACACAGACCCTGTAAACCTTCACATCATATAGCATCCAAACACTGACCCTATAAACATACACATCATATAGCATCCAGACCCTGACCCTGTAAACTTACACATCATATAGCATCCAGACACACACCCTGTACACATACACATCATATAACATCCACAGACCCTGTAAACCTACACACCATATAGCATCCAGACACAGACCCTGTACACATACGCATCATATAGCATCCAGACACAGACCCTGCAAACATACAAATCATATAGCATCCAGACACAGACCCTGTAAACATACACATCATATAGCATCCAGACACAGACCCTGTAAACATACACTCATAGAGCATTCATACACATACCCTGTAAACATCCACATCATATGGCATCGACACAGACCCAGACCCTGTAAACATACACTCATATAACATCCAGGCACATACACACACCCTGTAAAGATAAACTCGTATAACATCCAGACACAGACCCTGTAAACATACAAATCATATAGCATCCAGACACACACCATGTAAACATACACTCATATAGCATCCAGACACAGACCCTGTAAACATACACATCATATAGCATCCAGACACTGACCCTGTAAACATCCACATCATATAGCATCCAGACACAGACACAGACCCTGTAAACATACACATCATATAACATCCAGACACAGACCCTGTAAACCTTCACACCATATAGCATCCAGACACAGACCCTGTAAACATACGCATCATATAGCATCCAGACACAGACCCTGTAAACATACATATCATATAGCATTCAGACACAGACCCTGTAAACATACACTCATATAGAATCCAGACACAGACCCTGTAAACATACACATCATATAGCATCCAGACACAGACCCTGTAAACATACACATCATATAGCATCCAGACACAGACCCTGTAAACATACACATCATATAGCATCGACACAGACCCAGACCCTGTAAACATACACTCATATAACATCCAGGCACAGACACAGACCCTGTAAACATACACTCATATAACATCCAGACACATACCCTGAAAACATACACATCATATAGCATCCAGACACACATCCTGTAAACATACTCATATATCATCCAGACACAGACCCTGTAAACATACACATCATATAGCATCCAGACACAGACACAGACCCTGTACACATACACATCATATAACATCCAGACACAGACCCTGTAAACCTTCACACCATATAGCATCCAGACACAGACCCTGTACACATACGCATCATATAGCATCCAGACACAGACCCTGTAAACATACATATCATATAGCATTCAGACACAGACCCTGTAAACATACACTCATATAGAATCCAGACACAGACCCTGTAAACATACACATCATATAGCATCCAGACACAGACCCTGTAAACATACACATCATATAGCATCCAGACACAGACCCTGTAAACATACACATCATATAGCATCGACACAGACCCAGACCCTGTAAACATACACTCATATAACATCCAGGCACAGACACAGACCCTGTAAACATACACTCATATAACATCCAGACACATACCCTGAAAACATACACATCATATAGCATCCAGACACACATCCTGTAAACATACTCATATATCATCCAGACACAGACCCTGTAAACATACACATCATATAGCATCCAGACACAGACACAGACCCTGTACACATACACATCATATAACATCCAGACACAGACCCTGTAAACCTTCACACCATATAGCATCCAGACACAGACCCTGTACACATACGCATCATATAGCATCCAGACACAGACCCTGTAAACATACATATCATATAGCATTCAGACACAGACCCTGTAAACATACACTCATATAGAATCCAGACACAGACCCTGTAAACATACACATCATATAGCATCCAGACACAGACCCTGTAAACATACACATCATATAGCATCCAGACACAGACCCTGTAAACATACACATCATATAGCATCGACACAGACCCAGACCCTGTAAACATACACTCATATAACATCCAGGCACAGACACAGACCCTGTAAACATACACTCATATAACATCCAGACACATACCCTGAAAACATACACATCATATAGCATCCAGACACACATCCTGTAAACATACTCATATATCATCCAGACACAGACCCTGTAAACATACACATCATATAGCATCCAGACACTGACCATGTAAACATACACATCATATAGCATCCAGACACTGACCCTGTAAACATACACATCATATAGCATCCAGACACAGACACAGACCCTGTACACATACACATCATATAACATCCAGACACAGACCCTGTAAACCTACACACCATATAGCATCCAGACACAGACCCTGTACACATACGCATCATATAGCATCCAGACACAGACCCTGTAAACATACACTCATATAGCATTCAGACGCAGACCCTGTAAACATACACATCATATAGCATCGACACAGACCCAGACCCTGTAAATATACACTCATATAACATCCAGGCACAGACACAGACCCTGTAAACATACACTCATATAACATCCAGACACAGACCCTGTAAACATACACATCATATAGCATCCAGACACACATCCTGTAAACATACACTCATATAGCATTCAGACATAGACCCTGTAAACATACACATCATATAGCATCCAGACACTGAACCGGTAAACATACACATCATATAGCATCCAGACACAGACCCTGTAAACATACACATCATATAACATCCAGACACAGACCCTGTAAACATACACATCATATAGCATCCAGACACAGACCCTGTAAACATACACTCATAGAGCATTCATACACAGACCCTGCAAACATACACATCATATAGCATCCAGACACAGACCCTGTAAACATCCACATCATATAGCATCGACACAGACCCAGACCCTGTAAACATACACTCATATAACATCCAGGCACAGACACAGACCCTGTAAAGATAAACTCATATAACATCCAGACACAGACCCTGTAAACATACAAATCATATAGCATCCAGACACACACCATGTAAACATACACTCCTATAGCATCCAGACACAGACCCTGTAAACATACACATCATATAGCATCCAGACACTGACCCTGTAAACATCCACATCATATAGCATCCAGACACAGACACAGACCCTGTAAGCATACACATCATATAACATCCAGACACAGACCCTGTAAACCTTCACACCATATAGCATCCAGACACAGACCCTGTAAACATACGCATCATATAGCATCCAGACACAGACCCTGTAAACATACATATCATATAGCATTCAGACACAGACCCTGTAAACATACACTCATATAGAATCCAGACACAGACCCTGTAAACATACACATCATATAGCATCCAGACACAGACCCTGTAAACATACACATCATATAGCATCCAGACAGACCCTGTAAACATCCACATCATATAGCATCCAGACACAGACACAGACCCTGTAAACATACACATCATATAACATCCAGACACAGACCTTGTAAACCTTCACACCATATAGCATCCAGACACAGACCCTGTAAACATACGCATCATATAGCATCCAGACACAGACCCTGTAAACATACATATCATATAGCATTCAGACACAGACCCTGTAAACATACACTCATATAGAATCCAGACACAGACCCTGTAAACATACACATCATATAGCATCCAGACACAGACCCTGTAAACATACACATCATATAGCATCCAGACACAGACCCTGTAAACATACACATCATATAGCATCCAGACACAGACCCTGTAAACATACACATCATATAGCATCGACACAGACCCTGTAAACATACACATCATATAGCATCCAGACACAGACCCTGTAAACATCCACATCATATAGCATCGACACAGACCCAGACCCTGTAAACATACACTCATATAACATCCAGGCACAGACACAGACCCTGTAAAGATAAACTTGTATAACATCCAGACACAGACCCTGTAAACATACAAATCATATAGCATCCAGACACACACCATGTAAATATACACTCATATAGCATCCAGACACAGACCCTGTAAACATCCACATCATATAGCATCCAGACACTGACCCTGTAAACATCCACATCATATAGCATCCAGACACAGACACAGACCCTGTAAACATACACATCATATAACATCCAGACACAGACCCTGTAAACCTTCACATCATATAGCATCCAAACACTGACCCTATAAACATACACATCATATAGCATCCAGACCCTGACCCTGTAAACTTACACATCATATAGCATCCAGACACACACCCTGTACACATACACATCATATAACATCCACAGACCCTGTAAACCTACACACCATATAGCATCCAGACACAGACCCTGTACACATACGCATCATATAGCATCCAGACACAGACCCTGCAAACATACAAATCATATAGCATCCAGACACAGACCCTGTAAACATACACATCATATAGCATCCAGACACAGACCCTGTAAACATACACTCATAGAGCATTCATACACATACCCTGTAAACATCCACATCATATGGCATCGACACAGACCCAGACCCTGTAAACATACACTCATATAACATCCAGGCACATACACAGACCCTGTAAAGATAAACTCGTATAACATCCAGACACAGACCCTGTAAACATACAAATCATATAGCATCCAGACACACACCATGTAAACATACACTCATATAGCATCCAGACACAGACCCTGTAAACATACACATCATATAGCATCCAGACACTGACCCTGTAAACATCCACATCATATAGCATCCAGACACAGACACAGACCCTGTAAACATACACATCATATAACATCCAGACACAGACCCTGTAAACCTTCACACCATATAGCATCCAGACACAGACCCTGTAAACATACGCATCATATAGCATCCAGACACAGACCCTGTAAACATACATATCATATAGCATTCAGACACAGACCCTGTAAACATACACTCATATAGAATCCAGACACAGACCCTGTAAACATACACATCATATAGCATCCAGACACAGACCCTGTAAACATACACATCATATAGCATCCAGACACAGACCCTGTAAACATACACATCATATAGCATCGACACAGACCCAGACCCTGTAAACATACACTCATATAACATCCAGGCACAGACACAGACCCTGTAAACATACACTCATATAACATCCAGACACATACCCTGAAAACATACACATCATATAGCATCCAGACACACATCCTGTAAACATACTCATATAGCATCCAGACACAGACCCTGTAAACATACACATCATATAGCATCCAGACACAGACACAGACCCTGTACACATACACATCATATAACATCCAGACACAGACCCTGTAAACCTACACACCATATAGCATCCAGACACAGACCCTGTACACATACACTCATATAGCATTCAGACGCAGACCCTGTAAACATACACATCATATAGCATCGACACAGACCCAGACCCTGTAAATATACACTCATATAACATCCAGGCACAGACACAGACCCTGTAAACATACACTCATATAACATCCAGACACAGACCCTGTAAACATACACATCATATAGCATCCAGACACACATCCTGTAAACATACACTCATATAGCATTCAGACATAGACCCTGTAAACATACACATCATATAGCATCCAGACACTGAACCGGTAAACATACACATCATATAGCATCCAGACACAGACCCTGTAAACATACACATCATATAACATCCATACACAGACCCTGTAAACATACACATCATATAGCATCCAGACACAGACCCTGTAAACATACACTCATAGAGCATTCATACACAGACCCTGCAAACATACACATCATATAGCATCCAGACACAGACCCTGTAAACATCCACATCATATAGCATCGACACAGACCCAGACCCTGTAAACATACACTCATATAACATCCAGGCACAGACACAGACCCTGTAAAGATAAACTCATATAACATCCAGACACAGACCCTGTAAACATACAAATCATATAGCATCCAGACACACACCATGTAAACATACACTCCTATAGCATCCAGACACAGACCCTGTAAACATACACATCATATAGCATCCAGACACTGACCCTGTAAACATCCACATCATATAGCATCCAGACACAGACACAGACCCTGTAAACATACACATCATATAACATCCAGACACAGACCCTGTAAACCTTCACACCATATAGCATCCAGACACAGACCCTGTAAACATACGCATCATATAGCATCCAGACACAGACCCTGTAAACATACATATCATATAGCATTCAGACACAGACCCTGTAAACATACACTCATATAGAATCCAGACACAGACCCTGTAAACATACACATCATATAGCATCCAGACACAGACCCTGTAAACATACACATCATATAGCATCCAGACAGACCCTGTAAACATCCACATCATATAGCATCCAGACACAGACACAGACCCTGTAAACATACACATCATATAACATCCAGACACAGACCTTGTAAACCTTCACACCATATAGCATCCAGACACAGACCCTGTAAACATACGCATCATATAGCATCCAGACACAGACCCTGTAAACATACATATCATATAGCATTCAGACACAGACCCTGTAAACATACACTCATATAGAATCCAGACACAGACCCTGTAAACATACACATCATATAGCATCCAGACACAGACCCTGTAAACATACACATCATATAGCATCCAGACACAGACCCTGTAAACATACACATCATATAGCATCCAGACACAGACCCTGTAAACATACACATCATATAGCATCGACACAGACCCAGACCCTGTAAACATACACTCATATAACATCCAGGCACAGACACAGACCCTGTAAACATACACTCATATAACATCCAGACACAGACCCTGTAAACATACTCATATATCATCCAGACACAGACCATGTAAACATACACATCATATAGCATCCAGACACTGACCATGTAAACATACACATCATATAGCATCCAGACACTGACCCTGTAAACATACACATCATATAGCATCCAGACACAGACACAGACCCTGTACACATACACATCATATAACATCCAGACAGAGACCCTGTAAACCTACACGCCATATAGCATCCAGACACAGACCCTGTACACATACGCATCATATAGCATCCAGACACAGACCCTGTAAACATACACTCATATAGCATTCAGACGCAGACCCTACACATCATATAGCATCGACACAGACCCAGACCCTGTAAATATACACTCATATAACATCCAGGCACAGACACAGACCCTGTAAACATACACTCATATAACATCCAGACACAGACCCTGTAAACATACACATCATATAGCATCCAGACACACATCCTGTAAACACACACCCATATAGCATTCAGACATAGACCCTGTAAACATACACATCATATAGCATCCAGACACTGAACCGGTAAACATACACATCATATAGCATCCAGACACAGACCCTGTAAACATACACATCATATAACATCCAGACACAGACCCTGTAAACATACACACCATATAACATCCAGACACAGACCCTGTAAACATACGCATCATATAGCATCCAGACACAGACCCTGTAAACATACACATCATATAGCATCCAGACACAGACCCTGTAAACATACACATCATATAGCATCCAGACACAGACCCTGTAAACATACACATCATATAGCATCGACACAGACCCAGACCCTGTAAACATACACTCATATAACATCCAGGCACAGACACAGACCCTGTAAATATACGCTCATATAACATCCAGACACAGACCCTGTAAACATACACATCATAAACATGTCTGCTTGCTCAGACAAGCCCTCTTTAACTGCTAATTCCTTGACAACATCCACGCAGTCAATTGGAACATTTACGGCTTGTTGTGCAAGGCCGTGCCCTGGAAGATTATGTTGTCCATCAGAGGCAGAGGAACAGGATTGCAGACCAGAAGGTCCAGCAAATCCTATACCATGATCGGCGTGGCCAATTTGGGGCGATCAGAAGCATTCCTGCTACCTGATTTTCTGGAAAACTTTTGGAATCAGGATTGCTGGCGGGAATGCGTATACATACATTCTCTCCCAGCTGATAGCTAACGCATCTATTGCGATAGCACTCGGATCTGGAATTGGAGAGACGTACGTCACCATCTTCGCATTCTTGTTCATTGCGAATAAATCTATGTTGGGTTTTCCCCAGTGGTTGAACAGACAGTCCGCCACACATTGATTTAGTTGCCATTCCATGGGAAGAATGCTCATTCTTCGGCTCGATGATTCTGCTAATAGATTTAGCCTTCCCGGACTTTATGTAAGTCACTACTGTTGCATTGTCTGATCGAACCAGGCCAATCTTGCCCTTGACCTTCTCTAGGAAGTGTTCCATGGCTAAGACTACTGCTCATATTTCTAGCAGATTGATATGTTCTTTTGACTGATCCAGATTCCAAAGCCCTGATACTTTGTCTTCTTCCAGGCAAGCTCCCCATCCCTCCATTGATGCATGTGTGTATATCATTAACTGAGGGTGGGGAGGTGACAACGTCACCCCGCCAGGAGATTCTCTCTTTCATCCACCATTGAAGGTGGTGAATAAGAGGTTCCAACACTGACACATTTGAGTCCAGGAATCCTGTACTCTGGGTCCACTGTGTCATGAGAAATAACTGGATAGGCTGCCAGCGTAAGGCTGCCTGTGGAATGACTGGTTCCAAAGAAACTATCAACCCCAGCATTCTCAAGTAGACCCATGCCAGGACATGACGACTGTTGCACACTGACTGTATGACTGAGATGAGTACTTCTACTCTCTCCTGAGATGGGTAAACATACACTATCTCTAGATCGAAGAACATGCCAAGGTAAACAAACTTGTGGGATGGTGTCAGCTCTGATTTTTTAAAGTTTATTATCCAGCCTAGATCTGTAAGAGCTTTCAAAACTATTTCCAGATTTGCTGATAAACTTTCCTGATTGTGTGCTTTTAACAGCCAGTAGGTGTGGACTGCTATGTGTCTCCTGCAGAGGTATGACATCATAGCTTGGACCACTCGAGTGAAGAGCCGTCGATCATACCAAATGGGAGAACCCTGAATTCCCATTGGCAGCCCTGAAATGCAAATCTCAGGAACCGACGAAAGCTCGTCGCAATGGGAATGTGAACAAAAATAAGCATCCTTTAGATCTATTGATGCTGTCCAAATTCCCTTCCTCAATCCTGCTACCACCGTTCTTACAGTTTCCATTTTGAAACTTGGTGTGAGGATAAACCTGTTGAAAGGTTTGAGGTTGAGAATTGGTCTCCACCCTCCAGTGCTTTTTGTCACTAGGATCACGATTGAATAATAACCCAGATATTTCTGTGTGGGTTGAAATGCATGTTTTTTGTATGAGGGATTGAATTTCTTCCTCTATACACAACCGCTGATCTGGATCTTGTGGATTTTGAGTCCAGATCATAACCAGAGACAGGCACGATGGCTTGCTTGATATCCAGTCGGGATGGTAACCAACTGAAAGCCATCGCAAGACTGAGCGGTACTGTAATCCGCTCCCACTCTTGTATCTGGCAGGCCAGAGGGCCTCCCACGGATGCACCTAAGGATTGAGGTGGACCCGAATAGTGCAAGAGTTGCCCTGCCTCTGGTAGCTGTCCTAGCAGCACTGGTGGGTGCCGGCCCATCAGGCTTGGTTCCCACAACCAGAACCCTGCACTCCTCTGCCAGCGCCACGTGCACCTCGGTACGCGGGTTGCACTGGAGGAGCCTGCACTCCCCCCTAGCTGGCTTACGCAGGCGTTGCCATGGCCGACGCTGCGTAGGTGGTTGGCCTCTGACAGGGCCACCACCACCTCTAGTCTGCTGGGACGCTGTAGTACTTCTGATACAGATCAGAACTGATACAGCAGAGCCGTGCCATCTCACAAGGGGCCTTCGCAAGGCGTTCATTCGGCAGAATGGATGTCTCTGCCGCAGCGAACATATCCACAATATGCTCTGCATACGGCAGAGATGGCATGGTGCTCGTCACCGGTTTCCCTCCCAACCATGGGCGCTGGTCCCGCTGGGAAGCCAGTGGATCCACGTGGAGTTCTGGCTTGATGTTCACGAGCCATTGGCAAGCATCCAGCCGGTCCTCCTCGGTGGCCACCTGTGAATGTTCGATGCGCCTAGGGCCTTCATTGTCCTCAAGAACATTCACTGGTGGGGTAACAGTTCGAGCTGGAGATATTCCTGGAAAGCCATGGAAGCCATACGGACCCGCAAGTGCCAGCATGGCTTGCGCCATGGCTACTCCAGGAGCCGGATCTATGGAGTCATGGGTGGGGGGGCTAAATGCATGATGTCATAGTCCGGGCCTTCCTCATGGTAATTCTCGGCAAGCAGAGGGGTACGGTATTGATGGCCATCAGCTCCTAGCTGCATAGCCATTGAGCCATGAAACCTACTCTCGAAGATGTAGTTCCATGGAAAAGGTCATCCATGGGCCCCCTGGGGGGGTGGGGTGGTGGATGCATTTCCATGGCCATCGGTAGGCCATAACAGTGTCCTCTTCTTCCTACCCAGAAAGATTAGACGCCAAGCTTGAAAAGAGATCAAACTCGGCCTGGGCAGGAGGGGCATTGTGTGAGGCGCTGACACCCTTAGCCTTAGACTGCTCTAGAACGTTCAATAAGCGAACGTCCGAAACTTTCGCTCCCAGGTCCACGGGCAAGGCAAACCTCAGCGCCGGACCAGCAGGAGGCGTCTATGGGTCTATAACGAAAACTGTCTTCCTAAGAGAACCAGACCCAGAGATGGGAACACTCTCTCCTGGAGCAAATAAGGAAGACAATGACGAACTTGAACCGGGAAGCAAGCTGCGAAGCAACGCTGGGACAAGATCCGTGATTGTCGTCTTCATTTCTCCCTCATCTCAACACGGAAGGCCTCCATGTCTGGCATGGATGCCTTCCCCTTCTTACCACAAGACTCTTTGTCAAGTCACATCTTCTCATCTGCCACCTGGTCCTTTACCTGATTTATAAAATCAGTGAAAACATCCACCAGCCACGACTCACACACATGACACTTTAGTAAAGGCTCACACATACTGCAACTACTGCAGTCATGAGAGAAATAGCGGGCCTTCACGAAATGGTGGCAGGAAGGGCATTTGTTTTCAATGACTTTCTGAAACGACACAAACGGAAACAAAGTTTTTAGTTACGATGTACTAAAAAAACAATTGCAGAAGGCTAATAAATTCCTTAAGGAAAATTTAGACCACTAGATGAAACTATAAGTCAGGACCATAGAAAAACACTATGGGCCTGACTAAAAGTAAACAAATCCTAAAAACTTCTTATTCTCCTACATGAATTGCATAGGAACAATTAGAATTTATCTTGAATACTTGAGAGGTGAATGCTAGACTCCGTACCCAAAACAAAGACTCATTAGTAGTTGAACTTTATAAACACAATGAACCTATGCAAACCATCAAGAGAGATAAATAACACAACACCCAGAAATAAAATTTCCAAATATTTGTAGAAATAAAATGACTGAAAATTTTCTCTCCATACTAAACCTCTGAAGACAACTCTTGAAGCACGAGTGAAGTCTGATGAACAACAACAGGAATACCTGATCCTGAATCCAAACCCTGTGGGAATGCGGGAAAATTACTTCTTATGGTAATAATTCCCTCTGCAAACTCATAATAAATTATATGGACCCATAAAACCAAGTATAAATTATTGTTCAAATAAATGATACTGTTAGAAATCAGCTAAATGTGTCTGAAAATACAAAGCACAATATGTGTTAGCTAACATATAGGCCCCCCCCCCCAAAAAAAAAAAGAGCTAGCCTAATATAGACATATCCATGAGTTAGCGTGACTCCCGGATATATCATCCGAGTCAACACGCAAATTTTTTATCAACAAATTTCCTAAAGTACACCTGATGGCTAAGAGCGGGAGCATCCTCAGGGCAACTTGGCAGCATCAGACATAATATAGCATGTGAAAATCAAGTTGCAGAACAACTTAAAGCTTCAAAAAGATTAAAAAACAAAAGCAAAACTAGAAAGGGGGTTGCAATGGCAGGTCAATAATTTGAGAAGAGAAAGAGACAGCCCTGTGCATGCACGAGTTTGGGGCGCACATCCGCTGGTCTGTCAATTGAGTAACCTGCCCAGTGGGGGCGGTTTCTTTTTAATTCTGAGTCTTATTGAAGCTAGGTGGATATTTGGGAAACATCATAGAGTATCAGAGTGGTAAGTATCAACTCTTGATGTGAAAACTTTGTTTCCTGTGTGCTTTTAACAGCCCGTCATCTATGTACATATGGATTGCTATGTTTCTTCTGCGGAGGTATGTTGTGATAGTAAAGACCACCACGGTAAAGACCTGAGGAGCCGTCAAAATTCTAAATGGGAGTACAATTAATTTCCATTCGCAGCTCTGGAATGCAAATCTCACGTACTGCCGGAAACTCATTTAAATCTATGGATGCTGTCCACTTCCCATTTCTTAATCCTGCCCACACCGTCTTTACACTTTCCATTTTGAAACTCTGTGAGAATGAACTTGGTGAGTAGCTTTAGATTGAGAGAATTGGTCTCCACCTACCAGTGTTCTTTGACACTAGGAACGAGGTTGAATAGAATCCCAGAAGATTTAACTGACCAAGCTGAACTGCCTGTTTCAGAATGAGGGATTTTATCTCCTCCTCTATAAACAACTGCTGATCTGGATCCTTTCGAATTTGAGTTAGCATCAGTGACGGCTGATTGCCTAGCCAGTCGGGATGGTACCTGGCTGAAAGCCACTGCAAGACTAAGTGGTCTTGTGTCACCCGCTTCCACTCTTGGATGTGGTTGGGTAGACAACCTCCTATAGGCCAATCTGGGCGCCAAGGAAGGAACCCAGCAATTCAAGGGTGGCGCTAACTCAAGAGCTGTTCCCAATGGCACCATGGTCACCTCTGGCACCCAATCCATCAACGACTTTTTCATTTCGCTCATAATTTCAAAATTGAAGGCTTCCATGTCAGGCAAAGCTGGCATGGAGCCTTCCTCTGACATCTTAAACCCTCTCTCTTTCTCAAATTCGCAGCTGACTCTTGTTCCTAGATTTGAAAAGAACTCCACGAACAGCTTGTGTGACCTTTGATTATAGGTGCCACACATGAAATCAAGGACACGCATGCTGCCCCTGGAGCATTCATGACCCACAAAACACTGCTTGATGAAGCGGTGGCAAACAGGACAGTCCTCAACAATTTTCTCAAATTACACATAGACTACAATTAGTGTTTGTCATTAGAAGTGAGGCGTTAGTTGGATTAGTAATAAAGAAAGTAATTAAGAAATGCAACCGATAATAAACTTTGAAACCTTCCAAGAGGTAGTTGCATAGTCATCAATAGATTTGTAATTATGTAATAAATTAATTAAGGAACCAATTATTATGACGTATTTGCTTTATGGGAGAATATTCATTAACGGAAGAATAAGCAAATATATTGATCTTCTAGATACAATACAAGATGATTATTATCCAACACTTCAGGATGTGCACACGCATGCACGCACACACACATCTGTCTCCATCCTCTTATCTAGGAAAGACCTAAGATGTGTGAAAGGTTTGCCAAATAAAACACAATATGGCATCAAGACTGAGGAGCAGGAGAGAAGGCTTGACAAGCAAAACACTTTCAAAGGTATATTTAGAGAAGCCCTCATGCAACACATGATGTCATGGCTAGTGTACCAAGGGTGTGTGCGTGAGTAAACCGCTGGTGTTAAACAAATACTTTATTTAGGAATCCAAGGGTGGAGAGATGTAAAGGTTTCTTTTACAGATCAATACTACAGCTCCCATAATTAACTAGCAGGGAAGGAGCTAAGGACACGGCGGTTACCAATAGCTGGAATTCACTCTTACAATGTCCACAGTATTCAATACCAAGTAGTGAAATAAGTCACATTCCAACACTAAATATGACTTTTGACTGAGATCTTTGAAAACCTATGCATGTCACCTAAACTAGAATACTCAACACCTGGTGATTGATGTTGTCGTCCACGGCATCACTTGAGGGTAATGAATCTATCTTGAAGCGAGATTCCTAGCTCTATTATTCCAAAATAAAGATCTCTTAATATTTTGTAGAATTTAACCAAGCTTTAAAAAAAAGCACATGCAAATTGTAGCCAATTCAAAAGCATTGTGTTGTTGCAGTCGGTACAAGAGCCACGGATAAGCGGCTCGGCTTGCGCATGTGCTGGTTTGAAAGCTAGGCTACCTGCCTATTTGGGGCATGGTTATTTTAAATTGAGCCAGTTAGATATATCATAGACTATTCGTGATGTTAAGCGTACTCTTGAAGTGAAATACACCTGAAACCAAGGTCACACTGCATTTTCAATGTAAAGATGTCACTGGCTATATCACATAGCAACCATAAGCATTTCAAGCATACAGACACTGACTCCAGAAGCATCTCAACCACCCAGACACTGAACCAAGAAGGATCTAAAGCAACCAGACACTGATTCAAGAAGCATCTCAAGTAACCAGACACTGAAACCTAAAGCATATCAAGCAAACAGACACTGACTTCAGAAGCATCTCAAGCAACCAGACACTGAACCCAGAAGCATCTCAAGCAACCAGACACTGAACCCAGAAACATCTTAAGTAACCATACACTGAACCCAGAAGCATCTCAAGCAACCAGACACTGAACCCAGAATCATCTCAAGCAACCAAACACTGACCCCAGAAGCATCTCAAGCAACCAGACACTGAACTCAGAAGCATCTCAAGCAACCAGACACAGAGCTCAGAAGCATCTCAAGCAACCAGACACAGAGCTCAGAAGCATCTCAAGCAACCAGACACTGAACCAAGAAGCATCTAAAAAAACCAGACACTGAGCCCATAATCATCTCAAGCAACCAGACACTGAACCGAGAAGCATCTCAAGCAACTAGACACTGAACCGAGAAGCATCTCAAACACCCAGTCACTGAACCCAGAAGCATCTCAAGCAACCAGACACTGAACCGAGAAGCATCTCAAAAAACCACACTGAGCCCAGAATCATCTCAAGCAACCAGACACTGAACCCAGAAGCATCTCAAGCAACTAGACACTGAACCCAGAAGCATCTGAAACACTCAGACACTGAACCCAAAAGCATATCAAGCAACCAGACACTGAACCCAGAAGCATATCAAGCAACCAGACAATGAACCCAGAAGCCTCTCAAGCAACCGGACACTGAACACAGAAGCATCTCAAACACCCAGTCACTGAACCCAGAAGCATCTCAAGCAACCAAACACTGACTCCAGAAGCATCTCACACATCGAGACACTGACTCCAGAAGCATCTCAAACACTGACTCCATAAGCATCTCAAGCAATCAGACATGGAGCCAGGCCTACAGAAATAGAAATATCGAAGAGCATCCAGACACTTTACCTGCGTTATATGAAGTGGCTCCGGATGTTTGCGATACATTCCCAGAAGTCCATGCAGTAGGCGTGGTAACTGCTCTTCTAGTTTGTCTCTTGCCATCAGATGTGTCATGTGACCCAGAGTTTCCACAATTGTCAAACGCAACTGAAACAAAACAAATTAGGGTCATAATAATGGCCTGGCTGGCAATAATGTGAATGCCCACGTAATATCGAGCACTTGCAGTGAAACAAAACAAAATCATGGATTTCTTTTTGCACGAGAGAGTTGATACTTACCTCCCAAACACTCTCTGATATTCCCAAAATATCTACCTACACTCAATAAAAGCTCAGATTACAAAGGTTACGTGTCCCTACTTGGCAGGGAGTCATTTGACAGCCGGGCGGATGCTGGCCCCACTCCACGCCTGCTGTCACTTTCTCGACATAATTTATTGGCTGACATAATGTAACTATAACATGCCTGAAGAACGAGCCTCTGCCGGGTGGAGAGGTCGGGTCTGTGTTTGGGAAGTAAGTATTAACTCTCTCGTGAAAAAAGAAATCTGTGATTTCGTTTATTTCACTTCAAGACTTGAAGAGTATACTTACCATCAACACTCTTTGATATTGTCAGAATTTGTCAGTGAATTTGGTGGGAGGGAGGCGAGGTCCACAAAACCTGCTCTTCCCTTAAGAGAACCAAGCTCCTTTTGCACTTAAGCACTCACATCTGAAGTTGTGTGAAAAACAGAATCAGGAACGATAGAATGTGGGTTTACAACCAATGTGTGAGAGTAATAACCATCGAGTCATATGCGATCCCACCACCCTCCCCTCACACCCCTCCTTTTGGGACAGGAGGAGCTATGACCACAATGTCCTAAACACTCTCTATGTACTAGTGCTATAGTACTAAAAGACATTGTACAAAATGCTTCATTTTGTAAACTCTCTTGAAAGAACCACATAATATCATGAAGCATCACCATATTAGTACGGGTAATGTGACATAATTATGAAAACAACACAAGACACAAGACTCACCTTGTAAATCTTGGACATCATCTTCCCCTCGGTGAAGAATGACACAGTACAATAGTGGTTGTTCCCACAATTAAAGATGCTGTTTATAAACAGCGAGAAAGCCTTATATACAATATGTACACCTGGTTATCTTTTCAAAATTGACAAGGCAAGAGGATTGGTGGTGTCACGGAGGTAATTGTCAGTAAAGCTTGACTCTGTAGCTCGCGGGGTACACGCAGGTCCGTAACACTGCTCTGCTCCGTTGTACCGCATGTACAGGATGCATGGCTAGTTAGCTACGGTTCTCGGGGTTACGGATCCCGTTTCGCTACTCTCCGGAAGATACAAAAGACCGGCTTCTGGAGCCGGTGGAACAGTAACATTCCAGTGGGGCCGTGCGACCATTGCCGCCGAGATTGAACCTCACAGGTTCATCACAACTGGTGGTGTCACCGGTATTACGGTCCATAAACTAATTTAAAAGTCTGCACATAATAACAATTAAAAGAATAACAACTATACAAACAATGGTACTCATTTGCTAGTGAATGAGCAAAATAATACAGTACATAGAACCAAACTGGTGTTCTTTAGATGTGGGCTCGCCGGAGGTACCTCACAGATTCATAAATCCAGAGGTATCTCCATAAGGGAGCGTCCTAACAAGGCTACTTGAATAGTTTAATATAAACCAAATATACCCCCTAACACATACACAATATTATTGTTGCGAGAGGAAAGTGCCTCGCGCGGGCCTCCATCACAGGAAAATTCCTTCAACGCCGAAGCAGAGGAAAAGAGCTGGCAAAAAGGGACACTCTTTGTTCAAACAAAATGATATGTGCAGTGGTTCAATCCTAATGAATAATTAATGTGATGCATGCTGGTTTACGTGAAGATGGGTCGGATGATTCCTGAAGAATTCATAGGTCACAGTCTTATGTAAGACACTGCATTGGTAGCTGCCGCTTTATTTATGCAGGCCTTCTGCTAGATTCTAACCTACAATTTAGTTGTTAGATATGCTTCCAAGCTTTGGCTGCAAGTGGCAGGGATTTCCTACCTATTTTTTGACACATAAGCCTAACTGGCGAAGATGCCTAGCTTCCCAAAGGTCACCCCGCATAGCATCTTCCATATAACATCACCAGAATGGGTTACAGTTCTCATAAGCAATTTAGAAAGCGCAATAGTATTTTTTAACGGGGAGTAAGAGGCAGCCATCCCTAGTGACCTTCCAGAGAGGGCATGGTGGGTTCTAAGACTACACTCAGTCACCATATAGAGTGGGATGGAGATCTGCATCTCGTCCGTCACCCATGTGTTACGGAACTAACATTTTACCTGTCATTGGGGTTATGTTCCAGAATGCCCAGAGATGCACAGCAGGCCAGAGTTACATAATACAATTTGTTTTCGTAGTGCTTCCTACCTTGGCGGGGTTATCTAAAATAACTGGTATCCAAAGATACAGGGTGTGTGTATGTGAAATCGGCACTTTAGTTTTCACCGCTTGGAAACCCCAATAGTTTCCCAGAGTCGGATCCTACCAACATGTCGATTGGGAGTCCAGACAATTATTAAGCCTTATGGCTGGAGGAGCGTAGAAAGAGACAATCCCTCATCATTACTAAGAGGCCCTAAGGTAATTGGCCAATTTATAGAATCTAGCCGGTGTGTGGTGTTACATATCCGCGACAGCCGGAAAAGAGGCGTACAGAATATGTCTCTTACGGAGAGATTGTCCCTAACTACTTTAAACCTATCCTATTGAGCTAAAATAGCCAGATTTAGTCAGTCACATGTCAGGCTTGAGCAATGTGAGCATGATCAGTGACCTCAGTGTAAAATTGATGCTGGGGGAATATAGTGATGCGGATATAACAGTATATCAGGTCATAAGACCCTACGGTGCTTGCCATTTGTAAGCACACAGAAATAAAGATAATAAAGATAATAAATACAGTATGAAACAGAAAATATAAAAATGCGGTCTCAGATGACCGGGGAGGTACCTATTAGTCATCAGTACCTATTACGGAAATGAAAATACAATACTACAATAGTACAGCTACTTGAGTACCTATTGGTCATCGGTACGGAAACAGTTCCTAAATCACTGAAGTTGGTGCGCTACAGATGAGTAGCACGAGGTGGAACGATTCCGAAGTTGCTGGGAAGATTTCCGCAGGCAGACTGTTGATGCGGCTCACTCTCAAGACGGTGAAGAACATCTGTAGAAGGATGAAAGTTTGAAAGTTGCCCAGAACAAAGAGGGCTACAGTTATAATTAAACATTGCATGTACATAACTGAGTACACCGTGCGGGATACATCGCATAGCTCTTGCGGTGTACCGGGCAGAGACCCACCAGCCTAAAAGATTAATTAAACACGCGACATGCTGCATGGAAGTTTGATACCACTTTTCAATGTGGTCAGGAAGATCCGGCGAGTTATCCACCAAGAATCACTGTGGCTCTACATCCTATAGAATTTACATCGCAGGGAGGCCTCCTCTATGAGTTGTTCCGGAGAGGGAGTCCTTATTTAATTAGTTGCCTAGGGCTTAAAAAAACTTATTGTTGCGGATCTTCAAGGTTGCCCATCGGCGCAGGAGATCTGAATTCCAAAGTGCACTGCTGTGGTGTAGGTACCACAGTCAGTAAGCAGTTAGCCCACATCTAGCACTGCACTGGTCCAACAACCTTGCTGTCGTGTCGACTTCCTCGCCGAAGTGCTCTCGATTCTTGTTTTCTGGCTCCTTTTATACTACTCGTGACGTCAGAGGCAGGACGTCCCAGCCAATCAGCGGGCGAGCAGTAGCCAATCAGATTGCAGCTAGAAAGGGTGAAGTGGCGATCACGTGAACAGCACATTCCCCATTCACTTAATACATACACGCGATTACGGCGTTCAAGCAATATTTTGAAAATAATTGTAGTGAGCCCTTTGTGGATAACTCGGCCATTTCCGGTCCAATTTTAAAAAGGTAAACCGTTTTGGAATCCTCATCTCACGATGATAAAGGAGTAATTTAAAGAAATCACAAGTACCAACTCGGTACACTATAAGCATACACTCTCCCAATACTGACACATGTTGCCAGGGAAGCTGACGCGCGCACATGCGCGCTACACGTTCTTACTGATTTAGCCGTCTTACAGAAACATCTCTTATATGGCTTTACCCTACCCAGGGGGGCATGCTTGGAACGTACCTGGAGCGGTCGTTCTGTACCCATCTTAGCTGGGATGGTCCGTACCCATCCGGCCGATCCGCGCTACAACTCACAGTGACACTGGGCTACCGACATAATGCCATCCACCGCGTTAAAGATAGCAGTGGAAGCCACTATGCCACGGACACTGTGAGCGTTGGCCATGTGTATTCCACAATCCACGGTGAAATAGTGTCTTTTTGATGCCCGAACATGGGGTTCAACATAAGACAACCATAACGAACTGGGGTCTGTCTGCCATTCCTGCATACGTTGCTTGTACAGGTTTAATGCACAAACAGGAAACCATACCTTTGAACTAGGATCATATCTAGTCAAAGCTGGTAGGCGTGAATATCACTTCTACGCCTTGCCGAGGCTACAGCCATTAGAAAAACAGTTTGAAGTGCCAATATTTTCATTGAAATGGAAATTAGTGGTTCAAAGCGTTTATCAGCTAGTACATGGAGCACTAGGGATAAACTCCTAGCCGGAATCACTGGAGGATTTCTCGGTCTTATATTACCCATGCCTTTGATTATAGTATTCAAATTACATAATTCATCACTTCCCATATTATCCAAGCAAGGGATAACAGTCTTTAAAGCTGACTTATAGCCAGCAATAGAATTAGGCTTGAGGCTGTAGGCATCATACAGGTGACAGAGGAAATCGCCTACTACCTGAATAGATGTATCCATTGGATTAATGCATCTTTCTGAGCACCATTCTGCAAATCTGTTGAGTTTATAATTATATGCTCTGGAGGTTGACCCCCTTCTGGCTTTTACCATGAACATGGCTGCTCGCTCAGAAAAGCCCTCCTTAATTGCGGATTCCTTGATAACATCCACGTAGTCACTTAGAACATTGACGGATTGTTGTGAAGGGCCTTGCCCTGGAAGATAATATTGTCCATCAGAGGCAGAGGAACCGGATTGCAGACCAGAAGATACAGCAGATCCGTGTACCATGATCGGCTTGGCCAATTTGGGGTGATCAGAAACTCTTGGCACTCTTCCACTCGATTTTCTGAAGAATTTTTGGAATTAGGATTGCTGGCAGGTATGCGTATGCATACATACCCTACCAGCTGATAGCTAGCGCATCTGTTGCGATAGCGCTGGGATCTGGAATCAGAGACATACGTCATCACCTTCGCATTCTTCTTTGTTGCGAATAAATCCCCCAACAGACCCCCCCTGTGGGTTGGTCTGTTGGTTTATTAACCACTATAAAAACACTTACCGTTCAATCACTACTTGCTAAATCAATTATCTGCATTTAGCTATCAGAATAAGATTTTCATACTTGCATATACACCTCCCCATGCCTATTCCTATTAATATGGACCCTCAACCAGGCTACTGGTTAAGACCATCTCCCGCATACTGACAGATATAGACTGGCACCAGTCTATACTCACCACATAGTGACGCCTGTCACTAAGCGCGCATGCGCATGCGCACTGGAGCCCAAATAGGAAACAGATTCACTTTTCTAAATTTAAGTGCTAAATATCAAAGACTAATTCTCAAATCTTACCATGCGGGGTGGCTGAGGTTGGGTCGTAATGATTGAACGGTAAGTATGTTTTTATAGTGGTTAATAAAACAACAGACCAACCCACAAGGGGAGGTCTGTGGGGGGTTGTTATTACACCACAAAAACATCCATCACCGTTCAATCACTACTTGCTAAACCCATAGATTTGGTCAGTGCCCCATTTAAACATTAGGTGGGAGATTTGAGAATCAGCAAACAAGGATAAAAATCAAACCAATCTTATCCAAATGTTAATAACACAATATAATAGTGCATTTAACTCAATCACACCATGATTAACAAATAAGGAAAACTTGAACTTAAAGAAATAAATAAAAACCAAAAGAGACTCTCACCATTTCTCAGTCCTAACGAAAATGGTGGGAAGTGCTTGGTAAATGGTCTTCGGCTTTTTTAGTTAAAATAGTAATGTTACGAAAGAAGGAGGCTGCTGCACTCTGGTCTTTGAGATAAAAGGATGTAAAAGTGGATTCAGATTTCCATCCTGCCACCTGCATGACCTCATCTAAAGACGAACCGGTAAAAAGAGCGAAAGAAGTAGCCATACCTCTAACGTCATGGGCTTTAATATGGGAGAGATTAATTTGATCCGGTGAGGCTATCTCATAACAAAGCTTAATTGTCTCACAAATCCATCTGGCAATCTTAGATTTTGAGACCGGCTTAGATAACTCTTCCGCGTAGGAAACCCATAAATGGGATGGATCGACTCTTTTAAAATCGGTTCGCTGTTTGTAGGTTCCTAATGCCCTAACAGGACACCAAAATTTATCGGATGGCGAAAAAGACGATAAAGATTTTAAAATGATCGGACTAGCATGAAAGCGGTTAGACTGAGTTTTAGATAAAAAGTCCCTTCTGGGATATAAAACCAAACCATCTGAAACTATAAATCTATCCTTTTCAGCAGAAAGAGCATGAATATCTGAACGCCTTCTAGTAGAGGCAGCAGCAACAAGAAAAACAGCTTTGAGAGTTAAAAGCTTAATACTGATAGAAGAAATGTTCAAAATGGAGACTTGCCAAAACTGGAAGACCCAAAGCCAAATTCCAGGAAGGTAAAGGTTTAGCAATCAGAAGACGAATATTACCTAGACCTCTAATAAAACTATTAAGAGTCTTAGTATCCTTGACATTGGCATTCAGAAGACAACGAAGGGAAGACGCCAGAGAAAATCTATACCCCCTGACCATATTAGCTGACAAATGTGAAGAATCAAACAGATAAGATAAAAAATCTAATACTTGGGGTATAGAAACAGAATCGGGCACAAAACCTTGGTCTGAACACCATTCACCGAAAATCTTAAGTCGACCCTTGTAAACTCGACGGGTCGACTCCGGCAGAATCAATAATTTCCTGAGATCTTGAAGAAACCTTATTCTCGAGGACCTCAGACTCAAGATTCTCCAAACGCACAGATTGAAAATTTCTGGGTTTGGATGAACACAAAGACCTCTTACTTGAGATAGAAGATCCTGAGATACTGGAAGAAGATGAGGGAACTCTATCAGAAGATCTAGAAGGTCTACAAACCAACTCCTCTTGGGCCAAAAGGGAGCTATCAGAAGAATCTCGCAAACCTGATCCTTGACCTTCTTCAAGACTAATGGAATCAAAATTGTTGGAGGGAAGGCATAGGCGAACATTCCCGTCCAGGACTGAGATAGAGCATCCACCGCCAGGGCTTGACTGTCCGGAAAAGGAGACATGTAAGAGGACATCTGAGCATTCAGAGGGGTCACGAACAGATCTCCTAGAGGACGATCCATAAGACTGAAAATCGCTCTGACAACCGACCTCTTTAACTGCCACTCTGTGTGGGCGAACTTGCTGGGACGTGACAGTTGGTCTGCCAGAAAATTCAGACTGCCTGGGACATGGGAGGACACTAGAAAAATCTGCTTCTTGCGGCACCACAAGAGAAGATTCCACACTTCTAGACAAAGGAGAGACGACCTTGTACCTCCCTGCCTGTTGATATAAGACACCACTGTCGAATTGTCTGACTGAATCGAGACTTTGAGACCTATCACAAGATCTGACCATGAAAGGAGAGCCTTCTTGACAGCCCACAACTCCAGAATGTTGACATGGGCTGTCGACTCCTCCAGGGCTGGAAACTGACAGGGAGTCCCAGACTTCTCCCCATCCCTCCTGGGAAGCGTCTGTGAAGATAATCGCCTGAGGGGAGGACTTTACCAGTGGAACACCCATCAGAAGCAGAGAACGATCCCTCCAAAAATCTAGATGAGTGATCAAGTGTTCTCTGATGGGAATCTGATGGTAAACAGAGTGAACTGACTGCTTCCAAAGGGACATTAGATACATTTGGAAGGGTCTTCTCCTCAGCGCCGCCCAAGGAATCACATTCTCTATGCTAACCATCAAGCCTATCACTCTTAAAAAGAATCTTGCTCTTACCATGGGAGAAGAAGACAGGATTTCCACTGCCACTGATAAAGCCTCTAGTCTTCCCCTCAGATCCAAGGATAGAGGCCAGGTCGAAAGAAACATCTAGATGCGTAAAGATTTGAGATGGAACTAGGCTTGATTTCTTTAGATTTAAAATCCACCCTAGGTTGCATGCCAGACTGCAAACTTCTGGAAGAATTCCTGAGAGAATTGAGAATGACCTTGCTTTTACCAACCAGTCGTCTATATAAACGTGAAGATGGATAGAACGACGGTGTAAAATTCCTGCCACGGCTGAAACTAGACGGGTAAAAAGTAAGGGAGCCGTGGTCAGGCCGAAGGGCATGGCGAGGAACTGCCAAACTCGATCCTTGTAAGCAAACCTCAGGAACTTTCTGAAGGCAGGGTGAATAAGAACATGAAAGTAGGTGTCCTTTAGATCGATGGAAGACGTCCACATTCCCTGATCTAAACTGGAAATGATCTGGGAGATTGTCTCCATCTTGAACTTGGGGGTGAGAATCATAAGATTTAGCTTTTTCAAATTTATGATGGGACACCAGCCTCCTGTTTTCTTGGAAACTAAAAAGATGATCGAGTAGTAGCCCGGGTCTACTCTCCAGTGGGGAACTTCTTCTATTGCCCTCTTTACAATCATGGATTCCAACTCCTCTTCCAAGGCCACCAATTTTTCTGGATTGGAGAGAACCGGAGTCCAAACTGCCAGAAAAGAGAGAAGAGGAGGATGACGGATCCATGAAGGTGCATAACCCCAACGAATCTGAGACACTAGCCAGGAGTCCTGAACGAGGGCTTGCCAATTCTCCCAAAACAGAGAAAGGCGCCCTCCTACTGGCACGTTAGGTAACAGGCACTGGACCGACTGATCCAAAGGGAGAAGAGGGGGAGAGATGAGGAAGGGAAGAGAGAAGGTTGGACCTACCCGGGAATAGTCCACACCTTCAAACTCTCTTTCCCTGATACCCTCTAAAGGAAGAACGACCTCTGGATCTGGAACCAGCACGGCGAGAAGGGCTCTGACCCCCTCTCGCCCAAGAAGAAGGAGACTGCCTCTCTTGAGACCTGGAACGATGCGAAGAAATAGAATCGAAATGATCCTCCTCCGTGGATTGATCTTGATGATTGGATGAAGAAAGATTGGAATTATGAATAATCCTAGAGGGATAAGCCCCAAACTGGTCAGGCTTGAGGCTCTTTCTTCTAGAAGAATTCGGACTCTTCACAGAAGAAACATCTCTTTTCAATGAAGGATTAACGAAAGAAATATGAGCCTGAAGCTCCCTAGAGGCCTTCAGGCGCTCAGATTCTGCATGAATTAGACTAGGAGCCGACTGTCCAAAAATATCTTGACCAAACGGAGGCGCTACAACAAGACTATTCTTCAAAGAACTAGAAATCTTAACCTCAGAGAGCTTCCTGGATCAACGCTTAGAGGTAATGAAACCCAAGGACTTACGGACTGAATTGAGGGAGCCACGAGACAAACTGCCAAAGAACGAAAAACTGACAAAGGAACTTGATCACCACGTTCTTCAGCCTTAAGAACAGCCTCAGATAAAAGAGCAAGGAAATTAGATGACTTAAGCTGAGATCTGCAAACAGACTCCCATCCAGAATGATCATTGGAAAACTCAACCTTGGAAGAATCTTTTAACTGAGAAGAAAGAACATCCCAAGCGGAACCAGAAAGAGACCGAGTGGAGGCAACCTTCAAATAATCCTCCTTAGGAATTTGAATAGGAGAATCAAGGAGGAAGAGAAGAGATTGAATGAGAAGACGAAGAAGAAGAATGATCTAACGGACCCTGAGAGGAAAGAGAAGGAAGCCGCGAGAACCCCGGAGGAGGAAGAGAAGATTGAATGAGAGCAGATGAGTTAGACACATGACTGGATGAGAAATCCTTAGCAGAAAGAGAAGAAGAAATAGGATTAAAACCTGGAGGGTGAGAAGAAGAGGAGAAAGAAGAAGGCCTAGAAGAAGATGAATTCAAAACGGCGTCACGAAAGGAAGGAGAAGACGGGGAAGATAAATCAACATCAACCACCTGAGAAGGAAGAAAAGAATCATAATTGGAAGCTACAGAATCCTGAGAAAACACCCGTTGAGATATTTCAGAACCAGAATCTACAAAACTCCTATCATCACAAACCTTACGCTTATCCTGAAACTGAAAACGGCAGCGTAAGATGATGCTCGGGTAAAAACTTGACACTAAGCGATTATGATCTCTCGCTATCCCGGAAGTTACCTCCCAACCCAAAGCGGAAGACGGAAGTCTATCCGGATCTGCACGACCCGGAAGTACACCTCTAGAACCGGAAACGGAAGTGTACAGACAAGAATCCAAACTGGAAACGGAAGCGCTTCTACCGGAAGTCGAAAAATAGTGGGAGTCCTCAGACCCCGGATATCCGGTATGACCGGAAGCGCTGCTGAAACCGGAAACGGAACTAGGAACCGGATCTTGAAGACCTGGATGTTCTACAAAAATGGAAGTCATACCGGAAACGGTTGGAACGGAAGTAACACCGGATCTTGCAGACCTGGATTTCCTACAAAACCGGAAGTCCTACAAGAAAAAGATGCAACCGAAGAAAGAACTGGATCCTGAAGACCCAGATGTCTTGCTAAACCGGAAGTTAAACTGGAAACGGACGGAACGGAAGAAGTACCGGAAAATGGCAGTAAACCCGAGTCCCGAGGACCCGAGTCCACCACAATGGAACAGGAAGAACTAGCAAGACTAGAAATCAAACTCATCGCTATAGGCGATCTACGAAGAACCTTGACGACCGGTATGACTGAAAAATTGGCATTAGCATAAGCACCAGGCTTATGGACGTCAGCTTCCGCCTCCGCCACCACTGCTTGAGGGTTATGCCCTTCACCCTCAAGTTTAATGTGGGTTTGACCCGGTGAACTACACGAACCCACCTTCGAGAGCTTAGTCGCTCTAGACTTCTGCTTAGGAGACTTGGTAACCTGCATAGAGGTTAGAGGGATCGGTTTCCCCCATTTGCGGGCTATCGTCGGAACCTTAATGGCAGAAGATATCCTTTCATCCAATGATTTGGTCAATACAGACACGAAGGACTCAAATCTCGCAAATAACGTTGACGGCATCTGAATTCGCCGAAGAGGCTCCCCCCCCCTCCGTTGCTACCAGTATAGATACATTAGTTTTCGCAAAAGACACATCTTTCGCCTTACTAGCAACGGAGGTAGGGGAAGGACGACCAGAGGGCAGCGGTTGTTTAGATGGTAAATCCTTAAAAAATTCCTTTGAAACCGAGACCGGCCACCATTTACAAATCCCACACATCGTTGTGAGGGTGCAAGAAGTACATTTCACACAGACATGTCCACCAAAATCAGCTGAGTGAAGGCCATCACATTTAGCAGACGTGCATTTCGTCTTATCTGACGATTTACCGGACTCCTAAAAATGGAAAAAGTGTACCAATGAAGCATACCGCTTAGAAAATCGTAAAAAGGAGGTTATAAACATAAAACGCACTTCCAAAAAGGCGGGAAAGTTCAAATTAGAAATAAAAATCCATACCGACAAGAAAACAAACTTGCATAGGGATAAATGATAATCCTTATAATGCACTAGAAGTAAATTGATAAGGGCTCTTGGTTGAATGCTAGAGAATTAATATGATGATGATGATGATGATATAGGCATTGTAACTAAGTTACCATGAAACCAGAACAATCTTTCACGAAAACCGGTAACAATATATACATAGTTATAAAATACAATATAACCACGAATATACTTCCTAAACGTAACTTATGGAGGATTGACTTCATAGTAGGCATATTCCTTAGTAATATGAAAGACATTAAGTGTAACTGACACAGCGCAAAGCACAAAAACTCTTGTAGAATATTTTAGCAGTTGTTCTGCAAGCAGAATAATTGAAAAGTTAATCTGTTTCCTATTTGGGCTCCAGTGCGCATGCACAAGCGCGCTTACTGACGGGCGTCACTATGGGGTGAGTATAGACTGGTGCCAGTCTATATCTGTCAGTATGCTGGAGATGGTCTTAACCAGTAGCCTGGTTGGGGACCATATTAATAGGAATAGGCATGGGGAGGTGTCTATACATGTATACAAGCATAAAAATCTTATTCTGATAGCTAAATGCAGATAATTGATTTAGCAAGTAGTGATTGAACGGTAATGGATGTTTTTGTAGTGTAATAACAACTATGTTGGGTTTGCCTCAGTGGTTCAACAGATGATCAGATGATTTAGTTGCCATTCCGTAGGTAAAACACTCATCCTTTGACTCATTGAGTCTGCTAACAGATTTAACCTTCCCAGACTATGAACTGCTTTCAAGGTGATCGCATGATCTAGTCACCAGCAAAGCAGTTGAGTCATGTCATCACACAGAGACTGCGCGACTTCATTCCACCCTGCTGGTTTATGTAAGTCACTACTGTTGAGTTGTTTGATCGAACCAGAACTATCTGGCCCCAGACTTTCTCTAAAAAATGGTCCAGGCCCTAGATTATTGCTTACAAATCCAGTAGTTTGATATCTTCTTGTGACTGATCCAGATTCCAAAGCCTGATACTGTGGCTTCTTCCACGCAAGCTCCCCATCCCTCCATAGATACATCCGTGTACATTGCTATCTGAAGGCGGGGAGGGGTGAGCATCATCCCCACCAGGTGATTCTCATCCAGCATTGAAGGTGGTGAATAAGAGGTTCCAACACTGACACTTTTGAGTCCAGGAATCCTGTACTCTGGGTCCACTGTGTCATGAGAAATAACTGGATAGGCTGCCTACGCAAGGCCACCTGTGGAATGACTGGCTGCAGAGAGACCATCAATCCCAGTATTCTCAAACCCGCGCCAGTACATAGCGAGTGGTGCACACAATCTGAATGACGGAGATGAGTATTTCTACTTTCCCCTGAAATGGGTAAACATACCTGATCTCCAGATCAAAGACCATACCCAGGCAAACAAACCTCTGGAGTCAGCTCTGATTTTTGAAGGTTGATTATCCAGCCTAAATCTGTGAGTTTTCAAAACTATCTCCAGATTTGCTGACAAACTTTCCTGATTGTGTGCTTTTAACAGCCAATTGTCTATGTAATTGTGGACTGCTTTGCTTCTCCTGCGAAGACATGCTGTGATAGCAAGAACCACCCGGATGAAGACCTGACGACCTATCGAAATAGCAAAGGGAAGAACTTTTGAATTCCGGCCCTGAAACGTGAATCTCAGAAACCGTCGAAAACTCCTCGCAATTGGAATGTGGAAATAAGCATCTTTCAGATCTATTGACGCTGTCCATATTCGCGTCTCTAACCCGGCCAACACCATTTTGAATGTTTCCATCTTGAAACTTTGTGTGTCTATGAACGTGTTCACTGGCTTGAGGTTGAGATTTGGTCTCCACCCTCCAGTGATCTTTGCTACCAGAAACATGGTTGAGTAGAAGGCCTGCCAATTCTGTGTCGGCTGAATTGCTACTTTTTGTATGATGGAATTTACCTCCCCCTTGATACACAACCATTGATCGGGAACTCTTGGATTTCGAGTCCAGATCGGGAACAGAGGCAGCTGTGATGGCTGGGCTACTGCCCAGTTGGGCTGGTACCCGACTGAAAGCCATTGCAAGACTAAACGGTCCTCAGTTAACCGCTCCCACTCTTGCTTGAGGAAGGCCAAGCCACCTCCCACAGGTCCACCCAGGGATAGAGGTGGACACAAGTAATGCAAGAGCGCCACTGTTCCAGTTCTGGCAGCACTGGAGTGGCTCCCGTGGTAATCAGCCCATCAAACCCTGTTACCACGACCAGATCCCTGCGTGCCTCGGCCAGTTCACACCACCTCGGTCCTCAGACTGCTACCTGGCCAGCTGCGCTGAATGAGCCTGCGACTCCCCTCGCACCCCCGGAGCTGGCATGGCCTACGCTGCGCTGGTGGCTGGCCTCTGACTTGACAAGCGCCACACAGGCTGCTACGGATGGAATGCAAGGGGCGCTGCGCGAACGCACTCTCTACAAAGCATTTCAAATTGCTCCCATAGTGCCCTCTGACTATTCACCAGAGTGACAGTCTCTTGGAGGTGTTTGCATCCCTCCCCTTCAAAAGGACCAGGACCCGACATAGGTGTACGCAGCAGCCTATTGTAGAAATCCTGTGATGGGCACAGGTTGTCTAGCGCGGATGTGTGCCCCGCCCCAACACTCCTAGTGATGGCCCGTATCATGCAATCCAGCACTGGGTTTATCCCATCCTGGATGGCTCTCTGGACTGTGACCAGGCTCACTTAATGTGACACAGAAGCAGTGACTACCCCCTGTAGCAGACGTGCAAGATTGCAGAAATTGCAGCTCTCACGTGTTGCATAATGCAGTATTGGCACTGCACAGCACACCCATGCATAGCACTCCCATGTCAGCACAGGAGCCTGGCCGCGTGTTCTCGCCTAGCGCAGCGAGCTCATCCACACTAAGCTTAGATACAACACTGTACTGCTGGTACAATACGGCAGTGCTTAGCCACCTCGCGGAGTGGGGGTCCTTTGCCAGCCATCAGTTCGGCTTGATTGACGCCTCAGCCGCTGCGAACATATCAGCGATATGCTCTGGTAATGGCAGAGATGGCATTGCACTCATTGACAGCTTTCACACTAACTACAGGCACTGGTCCGGCTGGTTAGGCGATGGTTCCACATTGAGTTCTGGTCTAACGGTCACCAGCCATTGGCACGCATCAGACCAGTCCTCCTCAGTGGTCACTGCGAGTGCTCAACCAGGCCCGGGCCTTCGTCCGCCTCAACAGCGTAAAAGTGGCTGGAGCCATGGATGCACCTAACAAGCTGGAAAAACCATGCAGGCCCATGAGGGCTGGCATGGTAATAGCCATGGCTATACCGGGAGACAGAGCCAAGGTGTGGTGGGATTGGGGGGGGTTATAAAATCCAACACCACAGTCCATGCCTACCATAGCACATCCATCAGCAAGCCGTGGAATGCGGTATGGATGGTCATCCGCTTCAACCCAGGCTATGTTCTGGGCCATGAAAGTTACCCCTGTTTGAGCAACATCACAGAGAACATCTGTGTTCCCCGTGAAGGGGCGGATGTCCGATTCCATGGCCATGGCACCATCAGGAGGGCCCCCCCCCAACAGATAGTCGTCTTCTTCCTGGCCAGAAAGATTAGACTCTGGGTCAGCAAAGAAATCTAACCCGGACTGGCATGGAAAATAACCATGAGTGGGAGGCTGCTCCATGGGACCCATAAAGCGGGGCCCAGAGGCCATCACTCCTGCTCCAGGATCTAATGGTGAAGCGAATCTCAAGCCTTGATCAACTGGAGCCACTTCTGAGTCTAAATGGAAAACTGGTACACCACTATTATAGAACTCAGACTCACAGGTGGGGACTATCTGACCGGGGGTAGACGAAGAAGACAATGAATTACCTGGTCTAGGAGGCATGCTGTGAATCAACTCTGGTACCTGGTCCTTAATTGTGTTCTTCATCTCCACCCCCACACCTCATCACGACACGGAAAGCCTCCATGTCTGTGGACATCGTCGCCTTCCTCTTACCCTTTCCACCACTCACACCCTCGTATTCCTTCTTGAGATGTTTCTCCTCATCACTCGCCCTGTCCTTCACCTGCAATTTAACAAATTCAGAGAATAAGTCGCCCCCCACCCCACTGTTAACAAACATCACATTTAAGGATGGGAGCACAAGTACTGCATCTAATACAGACATGGGGAGCAAACTTGGGTTTCAGATACCTGCCACAGGAGCCACAACCAATGGTCTTCTGAAAAGTTATAATACGAAGACAATGAGTTTGTTAATCATAGGCTAAAAAATTACATAACAAGGAGCAAAAGTACATTAAGATAAAGACAGCCGATACATAACGAATTGTTAATAGTAAACATAGGGCTGATACAAACGTCATATCTTAAACAAATCCAAGAAAGATAATTAGTACGTGAAACATCATCCAGGTGTAAAGACAATTTGTATTCAAAACACAAGAGCAGAATCATAGGTGATGAATAAAGCAATAACCTATGCCAACCATCAGAGAAACAGAAGAAAATAATATTGGCAGCAGATTTGAGCAATATTTTCAAATATTTTAAAGTGCCACCTCTTCATAACGCCTGCATCTTTAGCATAGGCATACTACCATATCCATCACTCTTGAGAAGTCCACAGTTTCACATAATAAAGGGACCATGGGGAAGAGAGAGAAGCTACAACTCATACAGCGAGCTCTTGACTCTATAGGCATAGACAGTCCTAACAGGGAGGGGGTGAATGGTGGAGAGAATTTCATCACAGTCCAGTTCCATATCCATACCAGGTACATGTGGACACAAAAACAAAGAGTGATTAGAAATTCAAGGTGCCAAAATATAATTTTACCAGTTTACATGGCGCTAAAAATGACTAAAATGAATCACGGATACACATAACAATGCGAAACACCGGCAAAATTTAGACAAAATAATAATTAGACACCTGATTGCTTGGTCCCTGCACTCCATCGGGCATTCTACCGAGATCATTCATCTTAATAACCAAGATTTCTACAAATATTGAGTTGAAAACTGCAAAACTAGCTTGGAGACTAGAAAGCATGTATAGCTCAGGCCAATAAATTGATAAGAGGAAGTGACAGCCCGCACACGCGCGAAGTGGGGCTGGCATCCGCCTGGCTGTCAACTGACTCCCTGCCCAGTAGGGACACCTAACCTTTGTAAAATGAGCTCTTATTGAGTGTTGGTAGATATTTTGGGAATATCAGAGTGTTTGGGAGTTAAGTATACTCTTGAAGTGAAAAATGCAGCGCAATATAAAGCAAGCAGCAGCCTGGTCGGTGAGTTGTTAAAATAATGCTCACACATTTGATACTCCCATGGATACATCAAACCATTTATGCAATTTACATTTTAATAGTTTAATGTCTTTACTCTTTATAGTAAATATTTTTGCAATGGGAATTAGAAGCTGGATGTCTGTGGAAAAGATACTAACAGCGTGTTGTTATTAACACATGTAGTCAAACTTTTCCTTAAAGACCACCCTGGGCACTAGATAAAATTGGCATGTATAAACAGTTGTCCTTTGGCCTTGATGATTATGATGATGAGTGACTATTTTCTGTGGCTCGAAGGAGTGGAAACCTCTTTCAGTTGAAATCAGATTTCTTCAATCATCTCCATCCTGTCTTTTCTACCCAGCTGTCGCAGGTGTTGGTGATGACATGCATTGAGTCACATCAAGAGGGACTTAGGAGCTGCTCAGCTGTCGCAGGTGTTGGTGATGACATGCATTGAGTCTCTTCAAGAGGGACTTAGGAGCTGCTCAGCTGTCGCAGGTGTTGGTCATGACACGAATCGAGTTTGTTCAAGGGGGACTTTGGAGCTGCCCAGTTGTCTAGGAGAGGCATCTATGTGTGGACTCCATTATGGCTTTGTCCATAAAGAGGTTTGTAGCTTTGAGCTGTTATTGGCTTCTTCCATGAAGAGACTTGTGGGTTTGAGCTGTTATTGGCTTCGTCCATGAAGAGGTTTGTGGCTTTGAGCTATTATTGGCTTCATCCATGAAGAGGTTTGTGCCATTGAGCTGTTAGTGGCTTCTTCGATGAAGAGGTTTGTGGCTTTGAACTGCTACTGGCTTCGTCCATGAAGAGGTTTGTGGCTTTGAGGTGTTATGCAGTTATAGGAAGCAGTTCATCAAGGAGACCCTTTCCTTGATCGATGAAATCAACATCATCTGCACACTCTAGTGTCATGTCTAGCTTTGCGATTGGAGGGCTTAGGCATGTCAAATGTTCTTGAATATATGTTAATGCTGCAGCAAGGTAACAGGTGAAATGTACTGGTGATAAATCTCCTTGTGGTGATCTTCAATTTTGATGTCAGTGGTGTCAATTCATATCTTGTTGAAGTCCTAATGTTCTGACAAAACTACCACTCACACTATGTATTCGCAACCGAGTCCTCTTTTAAAGCATCTCTGTCAGTTCCTCATAAATCTATCAATTTTATCGATATTTCAATATCTCTCAAGAGCATGATTGGCTCAGGGTGGGGAGGTCCTGGTTTAGGCAGCCCAATGAGAGTAGGTAGCTCGATGAGTGTGTCTTGTACCAAGTGGAGATAGGTCCTGGTTTAGGAAGATCGATGAGAGTGTCTTCTACCAAGTGGAGAGAGGACCTTGTTTAGTAAGATCGATGAGACTGTCTTGTATCAAGTGGAGAGGTCATGGTTTAGGTAGCTCGATGAGTGTCTTCTACCAAGTGGAGAGGTCATGGTTTAGGTAGCTCAATGAGAGTGTCATCTATCAAGCAGAGAGATGTCCTGGTTTAGGCAGATCAATGAGAGTGTCTTCTACCAAGTGGAAAGAGGTCATGGTTTAGGTAGCTCAATGACAGTGTCTTCTACCAAGTGGAGAGGTCATGGTTTAGGTAGCTCGATAAGAGTGTCTTCTACCAAGCGGAGAGATGTCCTGGTTTAGGCAGATCAATGAGTGTCTTCTACCAAGTGGAGAGGTCATGGTTTAGGTAGCTCAATGAGAGTGTCTTCTACCAAGTGGAGAGGTCATGGTTTAGGTAGGTCGATAAGAGTGCCTTCTACCAAGCGGAGAGATATCCTGGTTTAGGCAGATCAATGAGTGTCTTCTACCAAGTGGAGAGAGGTCATGGTTTAGGTAGCTCAATGAGAGTGTCTTCTACCAAGTGGAGAGGTCATGGTTTAGGCAGATCAATGAGAGTGTCTTCTACCAAGCGGAGATATGTCCTGGTTTATGCAGATCGATGAGTGTCTTCTACCAAAGCATATATAGGGAGGTGTTGATCAAATTGATCTTTATATGGCGGGTAAAATGTATTGCTGCAAATGATTTTGAATTCAGTAAAATTTACCTTTATAATAGGGTGGTATTTATATGTAAAGGTGGATTTTATAGCATAATTAACTACAAATGAAAGTGTGTCTTCTCTAACATGAGTTTTTCATGACAAAATCAAAATAATATGTTTTCTAACAGAGCCAGAGTGAGAGAGGATTTGTACCTTAGCTTCTTTAGACTGAAGCCAAACATTGAAGAGAATGTCGTAAGCAGCGAATATCTCCCCGGAGTACATATCTTTGCATACTGTCGGATCTGGGGCTTTGTCAATATTTGCCAAGTATTCCACTATTGCCTCACTAAATTTACACAATGCTGAGGAAAAACAGAAACAAGATGTAACATTTGTTCATAATATTTAATTTTAAAAGCTACCGAAGTAGATACCATATTGTGTAAGCATGACAGGGGAATATGATTCAGGGAAGTGTGTCAGGGGCAGACAATCCAGGGAATTGTGTCACGGGCAGACAATCCAGGGAAGCATGCTAGGGGCAGATAATCGAGGGAAGCATGAGAGGGGAATTCATAGATTCTGAACAATTTATGTCCTAAACATTGCATAGATATAGGCTGGAGTAATTTTTCTATTTAATCATGAATTTCCATTCTTTTAAATCATAATTTTTATGATGCAATTAAGGGAAAAATTGGAAACTCGAACAAATTTATCATGTTTCTTCAAAATCTGAAGCATGTACTTTACCATTAGAATACAATACTAATCTATCACGATGTGTTTATTATATACTATTTTGATAAATATCAATAGTTAGTTATCAAAACCCTGATTCACGCAGTGTTTTCATTACTACATAAGGCACATTGATGTCAACCTGCTGAAATAAAAATCAATCCATCATTGTAATAGATTGACAGAGGGGGTCATAAAGTGACCATCCATCTCCATGTATTGTACACATTTTTACTGCTTTTCAAGTCTTTAAAAAGGGGCTGGCATCCTATATCCAAGAATACAGCTTGGGTAAATCCAACAACATGTGTGGTGCATTGTGACTACCAAGTGCATGTAGCAGGCTAATAGCAAACAGTCACGCTATCAATCTAAGTAGAAGATAATTCTGACATATATACACTAGTGTTCAAAAGTTTGGAATCACTAAGAAATTTTTTTACGTCCCATAAACAAATTGATAATTTTATTTATCACGGTATCATAAAATTAATATAAAATGTAGTCAGTACATCAACAAAGCATCAATATTAACATTTCTGTTTAAAATAACAGTTCTATACTTTAAATTTTATCTTTTTCAAAAAATCCCCCATGTGCAGTAATGACAGCTTTGCATATCATAGGCATTCTAGCAGTCATTTTTTCTAGATAATCAGGTGTAATTTCGTGCCATGCTTCTTGTAACACTTTCCAAAGGTGTGTCTGACTTGTAGGAGACTTTGCACGGACCTTGCGATCAAGCTGTTCCCAGAGAAGCTCAATGGGGTTTAGGTCAGGTGATTGAGCTGGCCAGTCCATCAGTTTATTGACTTTTGACCTTTAACCCAAAGATCAATGTGTTATGCCCTATAATTAGAAAGCAGTATGTGTCCAAGCTTGGCTTCAGTATGATTATCTAAATATGCAATATGAACTGCTAATGTGAGCTAAACGGAAAAGGTTAATGCTAATAAAAACGTAAATTACCAAGGTGACAGTAATTTTGACCAAACATTATTGGCATGCATCCAGACACTTAGCTTTTAACAAAAGCATGTGTCCAAGTTTGGGTCCAGTATGATTAACCAAAGATGGGGTATGAACTTCTAAATTGAGCAAAATGAAAAATGTTAATGTTTTAAAAACAGTTTTTATCAAGGGCAGAGTGACCTTGTCCTTTGATCTTTTGACCCTAACATTATTGTGTGATGCGCATTATATAGAAGCATGTGTCCAAGTTTGGATCCAGTATGGTTAACCAAAGACGAGATATGAGCCGCTAAGCTGAGCTAAACCGAAAATATTGTTGAATAAACAAGATTTTTACCAAGGGCACAGTGACATTGCACTTTTGACCTCAAGGTCACTGTGTAATGTCATGATATTATAACGAACCATATGCCAAGGTTGGATCCAGTATTATTACCCAAAGATGAGATATGAACTGATAATAAACGAAATCACGGATTTCTTTTTTCATGAGAGTTGATAATTACCTCCCTAATACTCTTTGATACTGCCAAATATCGACTTTCACTCAATAAACATTCAGATTAAAAAGGTTAGGTGCCCCTACTGGGCAGGTAGTCAGATGACAGTCCGGCGGATGCCAGCCCCAACCTCGCGGATGCGCAGACTAGTACTTCCTCTGACTAAATTTATTGGCTGACACTATGCAACTTTAAGAAAGCTTGAAGACCGAGCCTCTGTGTGGCGGAGAGGCCGGGTCCGTGTTAGGGAGGTAAGAATCAACTCTCTCGTGAAAAAAGAAATCCGTGATTTCGTTTATTTCACTTCAAGAGTATACTTGCCTCCCTAATACTCTGATATTGCCAAAATTCATCAGAGAATTCGGTGGGAGGGAGGCGAGGTCAAACGACCAGCTCTTCCCTATGCGCTTTTCTGCGTTTAAGGCACTTAAACTTCTGAAATTGTGTGACAACACAACCAGGGATAGATTTGAACATCGGCTAACACAACAGATGGCTGAGAGATGACCATATGTCATATGCACTCCCCCTCTTCTTGGGAGGACGACTGAATGACCTCATTGTCCCATATGCTCACTACGTACAAGTGCCATGTACTATAGGACATTAAACGAAAAGGTTTCATTTTCGTATATTCTCAATAATGAACCACATAAAACACGTACCATCACCATATTAATAATGACGGTTCACGTGACAATACAATTAACAATGAACAATACATAAACAAGACTGACCTTGTGGAGTTTGGCTGCTGTCATCATCTCCCCATTGGTGAAGACTGATGCAGTCCAAATAAGTGGTTGTTTCCATTGATTAATTGTGAAATACATACAAAATGAGACGACTTCATCAAAATATGTACACCTAGATTAGTTTTTCAAAATCGATAAGGCGAGATGATTCGAGGTGTCACGGAGAGAATGGTCGGTAAAACTTGACTCACAGTGCCACTGAGCTACTGACATAATGTCATCCACAGGGACCCCATTAAACAGGGCAGTGGAAGCCACTACGCCACGGACACCGTGAGCCTTGGCCATGCCAAACTTGTTTACCTGTGGCGGATTTATGACAAAATTGAATACACTCTACAATCCATCTGGAAATGGTGGCCTTAGACGCCCTGCCATGGGGTTCAATATATGACAACCATAACGCTGTTGGGCCCGTCCGCCATTCCTGAGTACGTTGTTTGTACAGGTTTAATGCTCGGACTGGACACCATGCATTTGAATTAGGATCATATCCAGTCAAAGCTGGTAAAAATATGAGTTGACCTGGATATTTCAGACTGATTTTTAGCCATGAAATTTATCCTAGGTGGAAGCTTAGGGCCATCCCCTGTAACCACAAAATGGTCTGCCTTGGCTGATAAGGCATGAATTTCACTTCTACGCCTAGCTGAGGCCGCAGCAATTAAAAATAGTTTTAAGTGTCAACATTTTCATAGAAATGGAACAAATTGGTTCAAAAGGCTTATCACCTAGTACCTGGAGCACTAGAGATAAACTCCAAGATGGAATCACTGGGGGATTCCTTGGTCTTAGATTGCCAATGCCTTTAATTAAAGTATTTAATGTACTTACTTCATCACTTCCCCTATTAGCCAAGCTAGGGATAACTGTCATTAAAGCTGACTTATAGCCAGCAATAGAGTTAGGCTTGAGGCTATAGGCATCATACAGGTGAGAGGAAATCGGCTACTACCTGAATACATCGTTTGGAGCACCATTCTGCAAATCTGTTGATTTTATAATTATATGCTCTGGAGGTTGACCCCCTTCTGGCTTTTGCCATAAACATGGCAGCTTGCTCAGAAAAGCCCTCCTTAATTCTAAATTCCTTGACAACATCCACGCAGTCAATTGGAACATTGACGGATTGTTGTGAAGGGCCTTGCCGTGGAAGATAATATTGTCCATCAGAGGCAGAGGAAGCAGATTGCCGACCAGAAGGTCCAGCAGATCCATATACCATGATCAGCTTAGCCAATTTGGGGCGATCAGAAGCACTTAGCACTCCTCCTGTCTGATTTTCTGAAGAATTTTTGGAATCAGGATTGCTGGAGGGAATGCGTAGGCATACATTCCAACCCAGCTGATAGCTAATGCATCTGTTGCGATAGCGCTCGGACCTGGAATCGGAGAGATGTACGTCGTCATCTTTGCATTCTTCTTCATTGCGAATAAATCTATGTTGGGTTTCCCCCAGTGGTTCAACAGACGATCCACCCCACATTGATTTAGTTGCCATTCCGTAGGTTAAACACTCATCCTTCGGCTCAATGAGTCTGCTAGCAGATTTAACCATCCCGGAATATGAACCGCTTTCAAGGTAATCCTGTGATTCAGGCAGCAGCAAAGCAGCTTCCATGTCATCATAGAGAAACTGAGCGACTTCGTTCCACCCTGATGGTTTATGTAAGTCACTACTGTTGAGTTGTCTGATCAAACTAGAACACTCTTGCCCTGAACTTTCTTTAAGAAATGTTCAAGGCCCAGGACTACTGCTCGTAATTCCAGTAGATTTATATGTTCTTGTGACTGATCCAGATTCCAAAGCCCTGATATTGTGGATTCTTCCAGGAAAGCTCCCATCTGTATACATTGTTAACGGAGGGTGAGGAGGGGTTAGCATCACCCCCGCCAGGAGATTCTCTGTCTTCAACCACCATTGCAGGTGGTGAATTAGAGGCTCCAGCACTGACACGTTTGAGTCCAGTGAACCTGTACTCTGGGTCCATTCATTGTGTCATGATAAATAACTGGATAGGCCGCCTGTGTAAGGCTTCCTGAGGAATGACTGGTTCCAGAGAAACCATAAACCCCGGCATTCTTAGGCAAACCCGTGCCAGGACATGACGACTGTTGTACACTGACTGTATTAATGAGATGAGTACTTGTACCCTCTCCTGAGTAGGATAAACATATCCTACCTCCAGATCGAAGAACATTCCCAGGTAAACAAACTTCTGGGATGGAGTCAGCTCTGATGTTTGAAAGTTGATTATCCAGCCCAAGTCTGTGAGAGTTTTCAAAACTATCTCCAGATTTGCTGATAAACTTTCCTGATTGTGTGCTTTTAACAGCCAGTCGTCTATGTACGTGTGGACTGCTATGCTTCTCCAGCGGAGGTATGCTTTTATCGCAAGAACCACTCTGGTGAAGACCCGAGGAGCCGTAGAAATTCTGAAGGGTACAACCCTTAATTCCCTATGTCAACCCTGGAATGTGAACTTCAGGAACCGACGCAAATTGGAATGTGGAAATAAGCATCCTTCAAATCTATTGAAGCCGTCCACATTCCCTTCTCCAACCCTGCCACCACCGATTTCACTGTCTCCATTTTGAAACTGGGTGTGTCTATGAACTTGTTCAATGGCTTGAGGTTGAGAATTGGTCTCCACCCTCCAGTGCTCTTCGTTACTAGGAACACGGTTGAATAGAAGCCCGGGCACTTTTGTGCCAGTTGAATTGCTCCTTTTAGTATGAGGGAATTTATTTCCTCCTCTATACACAACCATTCATCTGGATCTCTTGGAATTTGAGTCCAGACTGGCACCAGCCAGAGACAGTCGTGATGATGGGCCTGATATCCAGTCGGGATGATACCCGACTGAAAGGCATCGCAAGACTAAACGGTCCTGAGTCAACCGTCCCCACTCTTGCATGTGGTTGGCCAATCGGACTCCCACTGGTCCACCTAGGGAGAGAGGTGGACATAAGGAGCACAAGAGTGGCACTGTCTCTTGGTGCAGATGCACTGGAGTGGCTCTTATTGTGGTAACCGACCTTTCAGGTACGATTACTACGACCAGATCCTTGCACGCCATGGCCCGCACCACGTGCACCTTGATGCATGGGTGGCTGCCTGGATGGCTGCGCCGGAGCCTGCGTCCCCACCCTCGCTGCTGGCCGAAGCGTGTGCGGCTGTGGCCAGCGCTGCATTGGCCTCTGACCTGGCCACTGCCACCTTGAGCCTGCAGGGGATGATATGCAGGGGATGATATGCAGGGGGGGGGGGGCTGCGCGAACACGCTCTCTGCAGAGCACTTCAAATTGCTCGCGCAACGCCCTCTGGTTATTGACCAGGGTAACCGTCTCTTGGCGGTGCTTACATCCCTCACCTCCAAAGAGAGCAGGACCTGTCATAGGCGTATGCAGCAGCCTATTATACAGGTCCTGGGACAGGCAAAAGTTGTCAAGGGCAAACGTGCACCTCGCCCGGACACTCCTGGTCACCGACCGGGTTAAACAGTCCAGAGCCAAGTTAATTCCATCTTGGATGGCTCTCTGGACAGTCACCGGACCAGGCTGGCACAATGCGGATGCTGTTACTACACCCTGTAACAGCTGGGAGACATGCGAGAGCGCTGAGATAGATGCCCTCGAACTCTCCTCCGCATCGCGCAACGCGGTGTTTGCCGAACGCAAAGCATTCGAGCATAGTGCTCCCGTGTCAGACCGGGAGCCTGGCCGCGTGGCTTCGCCTAGCGCAGCATGATCATCCGCGCTTGGCTCAGGCACCACACCATACAATTGATATTGATCAGGTACGATGCGGCATCGCTTTGCCACCTCGTGAGGGGCCTTCGTGAGACATCCATGCGCCTTGATGGACGTCTCCGCCGCTGTGAACATATCAACAATATGTTCAGCCAGCGGCAGAGATGGCATAGCGGTAACAGTCGGCTTACTTGCCAACCACGGACGCTGGTCCTGCTCGCCGGTCGACTGATCCACAGCAAGAACTGGCCTGACGTTGATTAGCCACTGACAAGCGTCAGACCAGTCTTCCTCTGTGGCCACCTGCGAATTCTCTACCAGACGAGGGCCCTCGTCTTCCTCCTGAGCAATCGCAGGTGTGTGATTGGCTGGAGGAACTGATATTCCTGGCAAGCCAGAGAAAGCATGCAGGCCTGAAAGAACAGGCATGCTAAACTGACTGGCTTGACCAGGAGCAGGCGCCGTGGTATTGCGTGGGGAAAGTCTCGCCACACCACAGCCATGGCCAGCACCAGCTACACCATCGGCAAGCCGAGGTATGAGGTAATACTGGCCATCAGATCCAGCCCGGGCTACCTTCTGCGCCGTGAACGCTACTCCTGCGTGAGTAGTTCCACTGACAATGCCGCCCGTATTCCACGCGAGGGGTGCATGTACGTCAATGTCCATGGCCACGGTGCCAGAAGGAGAACACAGCAGATAATCCTCTTCTTCCTGGCCAGAAAGATTAGACTCCAGGTCAGTGAAGAATGCTAAGCCGGACTGGCCAGGAAAGGTACCATAGGAGGGACTGGTACCTACAGGGTGCGGATATTCCTGGCCTGATAAGCAGGCACCAGGCTCCAGCGACACCTGTCCACGAACAACCAGCGCGGCAAGTCTGCTGCCAGTGTCCTCATAGTGGACTTCGCCCTCTAGTAGGGCCACCTCTGAATCATGGATGAAAACTGGTAAGTCCCTAGGTAGCACAGATTCAGAGGTGGGGATCATCTGCTCTGAAGCAGATGAAAAAGGCAACGAAGCATTTGAACCAGGAAGCATGCCACGAAGCAACTCTGGGACCAAATCTTTAATTGTCCTCTTCATCTCTCCCATCATCTGAATACGGAAGGCCTCCATATCCATAGTGGATAAGGCCTTCCTCTTACCTTCTTACCAGAACCCTCCTTCTTCAACTTCCTCTCTTCCTCTAGAGCCTTCTCTTTGGTCTGTAAAGATAGAAATTCAGACATTAGCTCTCCCACCCCACTTTTAATAGATCTCGCAATTAAGCAATAGCCCACATGGGCTGCACTGGAAACATAAGTGGAGCGAATCTATCCTTCAAAAACCTTCCACAAGAAGGACAACCAGGTTTCTGAAACAAGCCAGAAGACGAAGACAATGAGTATTTTAGTTAATTGAATTAGTAATTCAAAACCAAAATAAAAAGGAGGGGGGGGGGGGCCATAAAGACCCAAGCTAATAATAAACCAGCGTTGGACAAAAACTTCATAAATGTTAGTAAAGTGCAAAGCTGATTATGATGTCATAACTTCAAAAATAAGAAGTTAAATCAATCCGAAAACAAACATCCAGGTGTAAGGACAAATTGTATTCATATCCAGAACATCTTAACTGGAAAGGATAGTATATACAGACTATACAAACATCAGATATACAATGATAAAATGGCAGCAGATTTCATAAATATTTTCAAATAAAATTGAAGTGCCTCATATCATAACTAGAATATCAGAGTCTTTAGCATAGACAAACCATCCGATCTGATGCACTGAAAGCTCCACCAACTCTATGACCTCTTAACTCTCTCCGCCTATAAGGGGAAGGAAGTGGACCAAGAGGGCAAAGTGAGAAGACCTTCTTCCGAGGCCTCCAACTCACTGAGCATAGATTTTTGGCTAGATAACCTAACAATGTTAGTAGGAAATGGAACCTTGCTGTAGAGAAAAACAAACCCTCTGACAATGTGCTCTCCTGTTCAATTATAGATAGATACCTGTGGACATAAACACAAAGATAGATTAGCATTTCATAGCGCCATTTTGAAATAAACCAGTTTTTTAGGCGCTTATTATCACGCCTAATCGCAAGTCCCGGAATCACATTACAACGGAACTAAAACGCTAAATTAGACAAATATGTATTAGAAGTCACCTGATAACTTGATCCTGGCCCTTCCTCAGAAGCTTTGACACGATCAGACATCACTTCTTGATGGATTAAGTATGAATTTGAGCGTAGACAAAATTTTCTTTGCAGAAAAAAGCTTATAGCATGTCTCTTTGAGCCAATAAATTGGTAAAGAGGAAGTACTAGTCTGTGCATGCGCGAGGTTGGGTCTGGCATCCGCCAGACTTTCATCTGACTACCTGCCCAGTAGGGGCACCAACCTTTTTAATCTGAGTGTTTATTGAGTGAGTCGATATTTGGCAATATCAAAGAGTATTAGGGAGGTAAGTACACTCTTGAAGTGAAAATCGAGCTGAATGCAAATTGGATACAGCCGCCTCCACGATGGGACGACGTGCAGGGTATCACAATAGCTTGTTTTACTTCACGATGGGACGACGTGCAGGGTATCACAATAGCTTGTTTTACTTCACGATGGGACGACGTGCAGGGTATCACAATAGCTTGTTTTACTTCACGACGGGACAAAATACAGGGTATCACAATAGCTTGTTTTACTTCACGACAGGACAACATGCAGGGTATCACAATAGCTTGTTTTACTTCATGACGGGACAAAATACAGGGTATCACAATAGCTTGTTTTACTTCATGAATGGGACAACATGCAGGGTATCACAATAGCTTGTTTTACTTCACGATGGGACGACGTGCAAGGTATCACAATAGCTTGTTTTACTTCACGACGGGACAACATGCAGGGTATCACAATAGCTTGTTTTACTTCACGACGGGACAACATGCAGGGTATCACAATAGCTTGTTTTACTTCACGACGGGACAACATGCAGGGTATCACAATATAAGAAAATTTATCAAATTTCTTTTTCACGAGTGAGATGACATACTTACCTCCCTAACACTCTTGATATACTAGTATATCGGCTCTAAATTCAATAATATTCAGAATTATAAAGTTAGGTGCCCCTAATGGGCAGGTTGAAGTACACAGTCATGCACATGACAGACACCACCCACTGCGCATGCGCATACCGGTACTAAATATTGGCTGACTTCTTCTTTTCGTTCGCTGATCATACCGCCAGTCCTGTAAGTGACTATCGACATGAACATAACCGTTAAGTGCGTGGATCCATGGTTTATTAGAGTGTGTCGTGCAGCCTGGAACCTCCGTCTTCAACACTCGAGGTTTCTGTCAGGGTTACCTCACCCTTACCTCCTTTAGTCGCCTCTTATGACACGCAGAGGATACGGAAGGTGTATTCTAAGCCCCACCTACAGGGCGAAATATTGGCTGACATAGAAGCAACTATTGAATAACCAAAGGACCAGGCCTCAGTGGGGTGGCGAGGCCGGGATCCTGTTAGGGAGGTAAGTATGTCATCTCACTCGTGAAAAAGAAATTTGATAGATTTTCTTATTTCACATCATGAGAACATACTTACCTCCCTAACACTCTTGATAAAAAACATTATTTGAAAGTAAATTTGGTGGGAGGGAGGCAAGGTCCTGAAAACCAGCACACCCTCGAAGAGACTAGGCTCTTTGAATTCTCAAGAGATTTAAAACATCTGAAATTGTGACTGAAACACAACCAGGAATAGAATTTTTGCATCGGATAATCGACCGATGACGAGAGATTGATCAAAAGGCAAATGCGCTCACCCCCCCCCCTCCCCTTTCTGAGGAAGGTTAGGAAAAAACGCTGCTCTAAATGACTAGCACGTTCTCTAATACTTAATGAAAAGTATTACTAGACATTGGAAAAAGAAGAATTGCTTCTATTTCAAAAAACTCTCTGAAAGAACCACAATTAAGAGACATTAACCATCACCATATTAAATAAAAAATGACACCATCACCAAGACAAAAAACAAAAATGGTCATAAATACTGACCTCTGATGTCTTGGACGCAGCACTCATCTCTTCCCCCACCGGATGAAGAGAATTGTACCAGCTAATAGTAGGGATACCCTACCAACAAATGTGATATTTGTAAATAGCAGAGGAGGAAACTATTTATAAACATAAACCTCTACATTATTTTATTTTCTGAGGACTGAGACGGCGAGCGTGTTAGACGTGTCACGAAGGTAATGGTCGGTAAAACTTGATTCACAGTGCCACTGGGCTACTGACATAATGTCTTCAATAGAAACTCCATTAAATAATGCCGTGGAAATTACCACCCTACGGACACTATGAGCCTTGGCTCTATCTACTTGGATTCCAGTGGCTGTCTTATGACAGAATTGAATACATTCTACTATCCATCTGGAAATAGTGTCTCTTGACGCCCTACCACGGGGTTCAATATATGACAACCATAGGGAACATGGGTTCGTCCGCCAAACCTGAGTTCTTCGGTTGTACTTATTTAAAGCACGGACAGGACACCATACTTTAGCACGAGGATCATATCTGGTTAAGCCAGGTAAAATAATAGGTTTACCCAGATATTTTAAAGATTGATTCTTAGCCAAGAAATTAAATCTTGGTAGAAGCTTAAGGCCTTCACCTTGGCGAGCCTGCCAGGATCTAGAGTCAACATTCATCACGAGATCGTGTGAGTAGAATCATAAAATGTGAGTAACTTTAATATGTCAACAAATAGACCAGTAGTAACAGTTCTTGAGGATGTAGTGGACAGAATAAAAGCGTTCGTAGATTTAGCGAAACAATCAGAAAATACTAGTGACTCAGCATCGTGAATACAGAAAAACGCACTAATTAAAATTACAACAGACATTAATTGTGAAGAGCAACCACGCCTTAAGTGAGCGAGCGTTCAATTGTATTACCAGTAGACTGTATTCTAGAACTGTATAAACTAATCACCATGGCAACACCATGTAGAACTGATCCCTCATTACCGCCAGTGAATGTACAGCATGGACCAGAGCTAAGACAGGAAACTGTCGAAGCTATGTGGCAGATGGGCACTGCAATGGCCAATGCCATTGTGGTAGAGTGACCGAAGAGAGAGGAACAGAGTTTTCAGGAAGGAGGTTAGGGAGCTGACACAACGGGTGAAACCGTGTGACGGTCTAATACCGGAAGAGGTTCGTCAATTCCTTGACGAAACGAGACGGGTGTGGGAAGCCACTGAGGGCAACCTTGATGGTATCCCGGTCTATATAGTCACCAGAGCGTCCCGAGGACAGTTGTCGAAGGCGATCGACACCTTCGTCGTGGGTAAAGTAAGAGACACCGTCATGTATGAGGAATTACGCAAATTTATTTAAGTATGACTTGGAGGCCGTTCAGCAGTGCTGCAGTGAGACTATGGTCTCGTTCAATCGGCGCTACAAAGAAATGGCCGCCCGAGCTTACCCGGAGGAAAACGTGGACAATAAGAGGATTATATTGTCCGCGTACATCAAGGCGCTGAATGATAGAGGAATGGGACGCAGAATCGTCCGGATGAAGATCACCAACGTGCAACGAGCGATGGAGATGACGGAAGAGGAGGAGGGCTGCAATGACCTGTTGCAAGCCATGAACATTTCTCCTCGAGGCAACGAAGAAAACATGGAAGTGAACCTGATAGATGCAGAGGAGGGGAAAGACGTGTGGTCCATCATTAGCTCCATGAAGCGCCAAATTAGCCAACAAACCAAGTTAATAGAACGGCTGTGCGCAGTCATAGAAAACCTGCAAAGTGGACCAGTGTTTTCACCACCACAGCAACAAGCCGCACCGCAAAGAAAGACTAAACCACCACCTCGTAAGCCAGTAGCAGCGCCGAAAGCAGCAAAGAAACAAGTCACCTGTTTCAACTGCGGAAGGGTGGGACACTACAAAAGCGAGTGTCAACAACCCGCACAACCACCCAGACGACCGCCACCGACTAAGGCACGACAGCAGCGCCAGCAATGTCCACCTATAACATGTTTTACATGTGGGAGGGAAGGACACTTGGCTAGACTGTTTTAGTCGACAGGAACGACCCACAGTAATATGTTACAAATGCAACAAGGAGGGCCATTATCAGGCCAATTGCCATTCATCCTCACTGATGCCGCAACGACGTGCTGTGAAGCGTCCCAGACAAATGGATCGACGCGAGGAGCCTATGCAGGTCGACGAAGTTAACCACGGTAGTGATAATTATTATGGACTCGAGACCACTCCACGGTCAGGTTCGCGAAACACCTGCAAGGATTTTGCAACCCGAGCACGGATGGAAGAATACGAAGACCGTGAGGGATTCGTCCTCACCGGTGAGAAAACAGACAGGTATGGCCATTATTCATATGGCGATGGAGGAGCCCTGTCTGTCGATGGACATCGTCATTCTTACGCCGAAGCTGTTAGCGGACAACAGAGTTCGTTAAACGGAGATGGAGGGGATCGCTGGTGACTGAGCAATTCCTCATCCGACTCGAATTTGAACCGCACGGTCAAGGAAATCAAGGTATGTATGTTGATGCATTAATCGATACTGGTGCTAGTACTTCCTTGATTAGAAAGGACATATGGCGTAGCATTTTGAATGCTAGGCCATTAAAGAAGGCTAAGACATTATTAGCAGTAAATGGTTCACCAATAGATATTTTGGGGGAGACCCAAATTAAATTCAAAGATGCCCGGCCTATTCCAAGTATGGTTGTGAATAGTATGCGTCATGAATGTCTGATTGGAGCGGATGCCTTGTACTTGGGAAATGCAAGGATTGACTACAGGACCAAAGAGGTAGTATGGTTTGGTCGTGTATACCCTTTTAGAATTCCGTATCGGAAGCAGACCGATTATGTGTATGCCAGTTGCAAAGAAACGACCGGATATGCAGTTATTGACAAAGTACTGAGTGACTTTGCCAATAATTTCGATACGGCTCGTCCAAATACATTAGGACTTGTACCCAAGGTAAAATGTATGATACCAACAGATTATCCTCCTATTAGGCAGAAAGCCTATCGTCTACCGCTAGCTAAGCAGTACTTGGTTAAAAACCAAGTTAAAGAAATGTTAGCAGTGGGCGTCATAAGACCGTCATCATCACCCTGGGCGTCACCCATAACTCTGGTACCGAAAAAGGACGGTGACACCAGATTTTGCGTTGACTATAGGAAATTAAATTCAGTATGCCGTAAGGATAGTTATCCACTGCCGAACATATCCGATATTTTTGATTCGATGCGAGGCGCAACGATCTTTTCTACAATGGACTTGAATTCTGGATATTGGCAGATACCAATGGCCAGCCAAGACATTGAGAAAACAGCGTCCGTTTGCAGTGAAGGTCATTCCGAATGGATTCGGATGCCTTTTGGTTTTTGCAACTCAGGTGCCGTATTTCAGAGGGCAATGAATGATATTTTCCGCGAATATGTAGGAAAATATGTGCATGTTTTCGTCGACGATATAGTCGTATATTCACGAAATCCGACGGAACATGCACATCACTTGCGCCTGGTCATGCGCAAGATTCAAGAGTATAATTTGCAAGTGAAGAAAAAGAAATGTGACTTTGCCAGTAAGTCTGTTGACTTGTTAGGGTATCACATTTCTGCACAAGGTGTAGCTCCACAGGCTCAAAAGGTCAAAGTCATACGAGAAATGTCACCACCCCACGACGTGGGTGAAGTACGTAGTTTTCTCGGAGCTACAGGTTATTACCGATCTTGTGTTAAAGGCTATGCCGAAATTGCAAAGCCTCTGACTGAGTTAACCAAGAAGTATAAAAGATTTGAATGGGGTAAGCATGAACAGCAAGCGTTTGAGAAATTAAAGAACTTGCTGTGTAGTGAGACCGTACTCACTTATCCGAACTTGAATGCCCCGTATAAGTTACATACTGATGTGTCTAGTTATGCAATAGGTGCGATACTAGTGCAAGTTGATGATAAGGGTATAGAGCGTGTAATACAGTATGTAAGCTCTACTCTTAAAGACAGTCAGTTGAATTGGCCCGTAATAGAAAAGGAAGCTTATGCTGTGATCTATGCATTGAAGAAGCTTCGACCTTATCTATTTGGCGCGCAGTTTACCGTGTATACTGACCACAAACCCCTAAAGAGTTTGTTTGTGGGAGAAGTTAAAAACACGAAGGTGCAGCGTTGGGCAGTACTGATTGCAGAGTACGGATGTAAGATAGAGTACATCCAAGGCTCGAAGAATATTCGAGCGGACATGTTGTCCAGGTTTACGTCGTCCGGTAGAAGTTGCCACGTTGGACACAGGCGATTATGTCATACCAGAGGTAGACGAAGGTGCGTTACCGCACGTCCCTTTAGAGGTATATGACGTACCGTACAAGGAATTATGTGCCGAACAAACCAAGGAATACCCAGAGTTATTTAGAAATACACAAGAGGAGTACATGGTAAAGAATGGCATATTGTATTCTTTAATTCCACCTTTAGCATTAGACGCTGAGTACCCCAGAATCTTATTACCTAACCTGTTCCGTGAGAAAGTGCTCCGGAAAGCTCATGAACGAGCTGGTCACCAAGGTTTGAAGAAAACCATCGGTATGGTAAGAGATTCTTTTGTCTGGACATCTTTGAGAAAAGATGTGGTACGTATGCTCGAAACGTGTACGACGTGCCAGGTCAACCGACCTGTCACTACTCGACCTAAGTATAGTGAGATGCCAATGGCCAGTTATCCAAGTCAGAAAATTGGTATGGATTTGATTGGTCCACTTTTAGAGTCGAGCAGAGGTAATAATTATATCATGACGGTGATCGATCACTGTTCTGCGTGGGCAGAAGCATATCCGATTGCAGCTAAGACATCTCAGAATGTTGAAGATAAATTCTTCAACGAGTATGTGGCTCGTCACGGTGTCACTGAGATTCTGATTACAGATCAGGGTAAAGAATTCTGTTCAAATTCTCTGGAATAGCGATTTCATGAACATGGTATTGATCATAGACGATCGAGTCCGTATCATCCACAAACTAACGGACGTACCAAGAGGTTCAATCGCACTCTTAAGGAGTTGATCCAGAAAGGTGTAAATAACGAGTCTCGTGCATTGGAAGATGAGTTAGGCGCAGCTTTAACAGCGTACCGCAACACTCGTCATTCCACGACCTGATATACGCCCTTCTATCTGATGTACGGTCGACGTGCAAGACTTCTGTTTGCTATTCCACTCGATGCTTCGCATGATCTTGGTGAGAGACTAACATGTCTCAATAATGCCTTACTGCGTGCTCGAGGAGAAACAGCCAAGTCTCGAGAAGTACACCGAGAACAAATTAACAAGCGTGCAAACACTGGTGAATATAAGGTTAGCGATTCAGTGGTCGTGAAAGCTGAGGAGAGGATGAAATTGACCTCTCTCAGTGACCCTGAATATGAGATCTTTAAGATCAATGGACCCGTGGCCCATGTCCGCCATCAAAGGTCTGGGAAGGTGCGCGTGCTTAATATATCCAAGCTACGTGTAGTCGACTCAGAGATGTGTTGGGACAAAGTAAGACCATGCCCTATTCGTAACCCTGCAAAAGGTACGAAAGCCAACCATCATCCACGAATTGTACCATTACCCGAGTCCGTACCTTTGCCGGTACCCGACTCCGACGCAACACCTCATAAAGTGGCTCGTAGAAAGCAACCAGCTTCTAATTGGGAGCCAAAGGTGCGTAAGGTGGGTAAGGTGGTCGACATGGAGGTAGATCGACCTGGTACGAGTAACGATCCAAAGTATGAGTCACCGATGGAGACATCAGAGACTCCTCATACTGTAATGATGGACACCTCGGAGGATGTACCCGAGCCTGCCACTGAGCCAATGGAAACACTTCCATCGCACCCCTACTTTCTGCGCAAGCGCAGTCACGCTCCTGAGTTCAGCTCAGACAGTAAGCGACTTAGGATTGGTGCATTTGGCCGAGCTTTATACGACGACTTTATCAGTCGTATAGAAGCCGTTATAAAGCGGCGTAGCAGGAGATAATTTTAATCTCTGCTTAATTGCTGATACTAGTAACATCACATTTGTCTAAACCATCATGTATACATTACAGGGGTGCGTAATAGTAACGCAGCGCCCTCTGGTTGTTCACCAAAGTCACTGTCTCTTGGAGGTGCCGACAACCTTCACCTCCAAAGAGACCAAGGCCTGCCATCGGCGCTTGCAACAAGAGCGACTTGAGCTCCTGAGATGGGCACAAATTGTCCAACGCAAAAGTGTGCCTCGTTCTCAGCGACTTTGTGACTGACCTAGTCAGACAGTCCAACGCCAGGTTGATCCCATCCTGGATGGCTCGTTGGACTGTCACAGGACTAGGCTGTTGCTGCACCGACGCTGCTACTACCCCCAATAGCAGCTGAGAAACATGCGACAGCGCACTAATCGCCGCTCGTGAACTCTCCTCGGTGTTGCGCAAAGCGGCATTAGCCGAGCGCATAGCGCCCGTGCACAACGCTCCAGTGTCAGCACGGGAACCAGGCCGCGTATCTTCCTCTAGAGCGGCACGGTCGTCCGCGCTCGGTCTGGGCGCTAGGCCATATCGAGCATACTGACGAGCAGTAACTCAACATCGTCTAGCAACCTCGCGAGGCGACCTTTCGGTCTGATCGACTCCTCTGCCGCCGAGAACATATCTAAGATATGTTCAGCATACGGCAGAGACAGAGTCGTGCTGGCCAACAGCTTTGCCTGTAACCATGCCTGAGGGTTACCGGCGGCCGTCTCGTCCACGGAGAGCTCTGGTCTGACAGCGAGGAGCCACGCACACGCTTCTGACCAGTCTTCATCCGTCCTGCCTGATGGTGCTCGCGCCACTGGAACACCAGGCGATGCGAACATCAAGCCTGGGTCCAAGACGGCCGCCCCTGGATGACTAAACACTTTGTCCGAGCTAGGGCATGATCCAGGGACGGGGGCTACCTGCACTGGGGTCGACGCGCAGGAAGTTGAAACACCTGTGCCAGGCAACAAGCCGTGAAGCATGTCAGGCATCAGGTCTTTCAAAGTCCTGCGCATCTCGCTCACTAACTCAACCTTGAAGGCCTCAAGCTCACCCTTCTCAGAGGCCTTCTTCTTACCCTCCTTCTTAGTCTTCTTGCCCTCCTCAGCCATCAGCTTAGCCTGGGAACAGAAGAATTCAGAGGTTAGATCCCTCCCCCCCCCACTCTTTACAAATGACACATTTGTTAGTTAGCCTACAAGCTGAACACAGATGGCAAGGGTGGGGGAAGAATCTAGCCTTCATAGGCTTCAGAAAGGATGGACATTTCTGAAAAGGGAAGGGATACGAAGACAATGAGTATTATAGTTTGCAAAGCCTTGTTAATTGACTATTAGTACAAAACAAGAACAAACTCGAGAGAAGACATCCACTTTTATGACAGACAACCCTGATGGGACAGCTGACTTCTCTAGTTAATAAAAAACAATCACAACCAGGGACCCAAATTAAGAAAAAGAGAGAGAAAGATTAATGACTATCTAAATATCTCTCCACCATCATAATAAAGGGTGATGAACACATCAAAGACTTCTCTAAACTAAGATTATGACATCAAGGAAAGAGAAAAAACTCTGGTTGATTATGACATCAAACCTCAATGCAAAAGCTCCTTCAAGGAGAGGGGATGTCAGAAAAGAATGCAAGAAATATCTAGATATTAAAGACATACCTCCCGAATAATATAATATCAAATTATATATATTCGCGAACCCATGCACACACAAGAGAGAATATAGTGCAATAACAAAAGGCAGCAGAAAATTGTGATTATTTTCAAATAATTATGTGCCATAATTAATAAACTCCCTTAGCCTGAGCACAGGCAACCATCCTCTTGTGCAGGAGAACACGTCCATCCATCCGCCGAGACTCCTCTTCCAGAAGAACTGATGAGGGGGGGATGGGACAAAAGGAAGGAGATATTTCCTTTATTAATTTAATATATCTCCAACCCTTAGACATATCACGATGATAAGTAAAAAAAGAGACGCGAACAACCTTTGAGAGAAGAACAGGAATCCTTATTCAAGCATAAGACGAACTTGTAAGCACAAAGTGGAATAGGATGAACAAAGAACCAGTTTCCGTGAGCGCTCACTCGGCATCAGTCATTCATCATCATCATCATCATTCAACTCTATCCTGCCTGTTTGTCGATTTCTTGACATGATTGTGGCTTGCTACACCCACGGACTTCGGCAAAAACTGTAAGTTTGACTAATTTTACATGGTAGCAGAGCGTGGTTATCTGTTATACATTCCAAAGGTAACAAAGTTGGACAACCATGTCCCAGAGTAATCTCAGTGTACAGAAACGCTAAGAATATAGCTTCATCAACTGCCTCTGACATGGCCAGCGCTTCTGCAGCTAATGTACTTCGTACGACTCTTCTAACTTTTTTAGATTGCCATGATACTAATGAAAATTTACCATTATCGCCTACGAGAAATACTAAGTAACCTCCTTGGCTACCTCCATCTGGAAGATTACCCAAAGAAGCATCACTGAAGACTAAGAGCTTTAATGAATCACTTTTTCCTAAGTATTGAAATTTCAAATTAACATTGTCAGATTTAATTTTCTTAATGACCTTGTTAACTTCAACTAAGTCCTTAACTTTGGCTTGATTAAACGATGACGCTAACAAACTGGCATCAAACATCACATCAGGTCGTGTTTGACTTGCTATCCACATTATTTGACCTATTTTTGATCGCATAGCATTACTTTCCAACACAGTCAATGTGGATTCTTTGTCAATTGCTCGATGCTTGGTTAATTCAATAGGTTCAAGAGACTTGATATAATGATGCTGATCCAGTGTAATTTTGTTTTCATCTGAAGTTAGATTAAGACCAACATATTTGAAAGTGTCTATCTCTTCACGGCCTACATTCAATTTTTTCCTAATCCGCTCAATAAAATTCTGCTCAAAATTATCACTTCCAGACCAGATGAAATCATCAACATGACTTGCTAATAAACCTTTGAGTCCATCTTTATCAACCCAATAAAACACAGCAGGGTCAACTGTTGAAACTTGTGAACCACTGTCAAGCATTACTTCCTTAACCTTGTTATACCAGCAAAGTGAGGCATCACTTAAACCATATACACATTTCTTAAGGTGCCAAACCACACCAACAACATTTGCCTCTTTAGGGGGTTTCAAATAAATGTCTCTTGATAACTCTTGACCTTGCAAAAAAGCAGTCTTAATGTCCATTGATTTGGGCTTCCAATTATATTGAGCAATTATAGCTAAAACCAGTCTAAGAGATTCCTTAGCACAAGTTGGGGAATCTTTTTCTACATTGTTCTTATCAGTGTCCTCAAAACCTCTAGCCACTAGACGAGCTTTACAAATATCACCAGTAGACGTTCCTTTCACTGTACAAATCCATCTCGTAGAAATACATTTCTGACCAGTGTCAGGTAATTCCTCATACACATCAAATTCAATCCATTTGTTAAGTTCATCAATTTTTGCCTGGTCAAAACACACATCTTCAACCATGTAAAAACAGCTATCGCTACTTTCAGAACTATTCAAATCTGTAAATTGTGCATCTTTAAGTCGACTAATGTCCGCTGAAATTTTAACACCTTCTTTGGAGGCTGGTTGTATATATTCAATGTTGTACCAGTCTTTCAAGGCACTGGTTGCTTTCCCAGCTCTTGAAAGCACCTTGACAACGCATGAATTACCATTCTTTTCTGTAAAATTCAAATATTGTCCAACCTTCGGCTTGAGACAAATTCTAGACAAGTCAGGTTCGCTATTAGAACTTACAGAATTCTGCACAGTTACTGATTGTTCATTGAGTTCTACAGTTTGATCATCATCAAAGTCATCTATATTAACATCCTCATGAGTACTATTTTTATTATCATTAGCTGACTGTTCGTCAATACTCGAGTCAATAGAAAGCTCCATATGCTCATTTAAATCTGACAATTCACATGTAAGTTTTGTTAAACAGCATTTGTGAACACGAATGTATGAACCTCCATGTCGTACAAAGACGACCACTCCGTCCTGACCGATCACAACGCCTGGCCATTTCCACTCATTGCTATCATCTCGCTTATAATAGACAATGTCTCCTGTAATATAGTTGTCATAATTTCTAGTTTGTTTCCGTAATGCCCTTCTAATTCTATCAGAAGTTTCAACTTCAATATATGCTTTTCTAGCCTCATGAAGACCAATTAAATGTTCAGTAACGCATTTACTTTCTGATGAACCTTCTAAAGCAGGCAAATCATCTATCAAAACTGATGGGAGATTGGGATTTTCACCATACACTAATTGATGTGCACTAAAGCCATGCACATTACACAAACAATTTTTTGCATTCACTGACCATGCAAGTGCTGTTTGCCAATCCAGTGTAGTGTCATGTTTTACTTTCGAAAGAATTTCACTCAGAGTCCTATTGTGTCTCTCAAGAATCCCATTACTCCAGGGGCTGTACGCTGGTGTAGTCTTAACTGTTATATTAAAGTTCTCAGCCATATCGTGAAATTCTTTATTGTCAAACTCCCTACCATTGTCAGTAAGAACAAATTTGGGGGGCCCATGTACACTAATCCAAATTTGAATAAACTGTTTGACTATAATGTCTGACCGTTTACTAAAATTCACAACAGCAGCGCTATAACGTGTGAATAAATCAATAATATGTAAATACCACACATTTGACTGTATCTCATGCAAGTCCATAGCTACCATATGGTTAAATTTAGTGGCTAATGGCACACTAACTGCAGGTTTAGGTAAAGGATGTTTGAACTTCATACAAGTCTCACACTCTTTTACAATGTCTTGTAACATATTGGTGATATCGATATCCAAACCTACACCTGCAGTTTTTAGTAGAATAATCAATTTTTCTGATGTAGCATGTCCGAATTGTTTATGCAATTTGACAAGTTCACATTTATCATATTTCTTTGTGTTTACTGAAGTAAGAACTTCTTCAATTTGATTAGCCTCAACTGATGAATTATTCCCTTTTAAATTAACACAGTAGTGGCCACTGGAAGTGAAATTCAGTCTTACTGGCTCACCAAACATTGTAGCGCTATCATTGCTTAAGTTCAATACAGTTTTTGCCGAAGTCTGTGGGTGTAGCAAGCCACAATCATGTCAAGAAATCGACAGACAGGCAGGATAGAGTTGAATGATGATGATGATGATGAATGACTGATGCCAAGTGAGCGCTCACGGAAACTGGTTCTTTGTTCATCCTATTCCAACTGAAATTCTCTGTTGTCCTCTAGACCATTTAATAAGATGTCTCCTCAAGAGAATTACTAAACTAGACTGCCTAAACCTATCCATCCTCGTGATATTGTTGTATATCCACGCAAAGAAAATGTGCAAAACGAGCTGTGAACTGCTGTCAATCACGTTAGAAATGTAACAGGAAGTTGCTTGGTTAAGTCTAAAAGTCGGATCCATAAGTTTGTGTGAAATACAACTAAATAAATATTGCTGGTTTATGATTATGTTAACAAAAAGCACAAGAAATTAATAGCCCTAGGAAAAAATTTAACAAGGATTCCCAGCGCCTGAAAACGCGGTACCGCCGAAACGGCCGTGACGAAAACCGGTAACAAATAAAAGTTACAAGTCTTAGATAAATATATGGAACAATATCACCTTAGCGGATGTTAGGAGGACTCCCAATACTTTAGCATCAGCCATGATGGATTGGGATGATTTTGTTCTAGAGAATTTTCACATGTTGCTTATCAGCCACTATATTAGAAAACGGAAGTACCGGTATGCGCATGCGCAGTGGGTGGTGTCTGTCATGTGCATGACTGTGCACTTCCACCTGCCCATTAGGGGCACCTAACTTTTTATAATTCTGAATATTATTGAATTTAGAGCCGATATACTAGTATATCAAGAGTGTTAGGGAGGTAAGTATGTTCTCATGATGTGAAAGCTTCTTTTACTTCATGATGGGAAACATGCAGGGTATCACAATAGCTTGTTTTACTTCACGACGGGACAACATGCAGGGTATCACAATAGCTTGTTTTACTTCACGATGGGACGACATGCAGGGGATCACAATAGCTTGTTTTACTTCACGATGGGACGACATGCAGGGGATCACAATAGCTTGTTTTACTTCACGATGGGACGACATGCAGGGTATCACAATAGCTTGTTTTACTTCACGATGGGACGACATGCAGGGGATCACAATAGCTTGTTTTACTTCACGATGGGATAACATGCATGGTATCACAATAGCTTGTTTTACTTCATGATGGGACAACATGCAGGGTATCACAATAGCTTGTTTTACTTCACGACGGGACAACATGCAGGGTATCACAATAGCTTGTTTTACTTCACGATGGGACGACATGCAGGGGATCACAATAGCTTGTTTTACTTCGTAAAGTTGAGCTAAAAATGCATTGAATATCATAATTTTCATTTTCCATGCCATATGTCACAATATATCGAAATAGAACAATTTCTTCCTAAAAAGTCCAGTCACAATTTTAATTGAAACCAGGCCAATACTTAATGGGCAGTATTAGTCTTTTAAAAGATTTTACATATTTTTTTAATATCCAAGATGACGATGGAAAATTTAACCAATTAAATTTCTACAAGTTGGTCATTCGAGCCAAATTTGGTTGAAATCTGTTAAAATGAGTAGTTATTTAAAGCAATACCTTTTTGCAAAATCCAAGATAGTTGCCAGAAATATTGAGCAAGTTCAGAACCCTATGATGATATGGTCTTTTCAGCAAAGTTTGCTTGATATAAGGCCAACAGTTAATAAGGAGTAATGTTTTAACTGATTTTCCAACAATTTTTGAAAAATCCAAGATGGTCACCAGAAAAACTAGAAAATGTTTTTTGACTCAGAAGGCCCCGTAATCACTGAAAATACCTTTCTCTATATGGTAGGCAGCAATTTTATTTAAAGCCTTCATATTATTAAAAATAAATAAATAAAATAACAACAAGAGGCCCAAGGGGCCTGTATCGCTCACCTAGACTATAGGCATTTCAACTAGAATGGTCATTGTCAATAAGTAGAACACTAATGAGTTGAACAGACTTGTAACACGAAAACAGAGACCATGTTTCTTTATGTATCAACTTCTCTTGAATAAACTTCAATGGCCCTTAGTCATCAATATCAATCTCCCAAATTTTGGCCCAATTCGTCCAGTGGCTCTGGAGATGAAGTTGCTTTCATGAAAACCAGGCCATTCAAGATGGCCACCCAACCATTTGGCAAATCAAGTCCCCCTGAACAAACTTGGTTCAGCCCATGTCCTAAATGATATTTTATGAGTTTTGAATCAATAACTCAAACTGTTTTGGCAAAAAAATTTTAAAGACATTTCTAAAAATCAACCAAAATCCAAGATGGCCACCAAACAAATTGGCTGATCGGCTTTGTTTGAACAAACATAGACATTGCTTTAGTATGGGAGTTTTTGGAAGGAAAAAGATCCAAGATGGCTGCCAAACTGTTTATCCGACAGTTTCAAAAATGGCAAATATGAAAGCAGAATGTACCCACAAACATATATAAAGCCAATTTTGGCCTGAAAATACATCAAAATAAAAAATCCAATATGGCCGCCAAACACGCTACATTTTGATTGGCCCACCGCAGCCATGTTTTTTTCATGGATTACCTTCCCTTGAAAAAACTTTAATGACCCTTAGGCTCTCATCCTATCTCCCAAATTTCGGCCCGATCACTTCAGTGGTTCGAGAAAAGAAATCGTTTTCGGGCAAACTAGGTCATCCAAGGTGGTCACAGAACCATTTGGTCAATCAAGTCCTCTTGAACAAACTTGGCTTAGCTCTTGCCCTAGATGATGTTTCATGAGTTTTGAATCGATTCCCCTCAGCGGTTTCAGAAAAGAAGATTTTTAAAGACATTCCCTAAAAATCAGCTGAAATCCAAGATGGCCACCGGCCAAATAGGACATTCAGGTTCATTTGAACAAACTTGAATCTCTATGCCCTAAGGATGCTTCCTGCCAAATATAATTGAAATCGGCCTAGTAGTTCTTGAGAAGACATTTAAATTTCCCATTGCTTTAGTATGGGAGCCTTTTGCAGGAAAATAATCCAAGATGGCTTCCAAAACGGTTATCACAGTTTCGATAATGGCAAATTTGAGCTCAGAATACCCAAAAACATATGTAAAAACAATTTCGGCCTCAAAAGCCATCAAATAAAAAATCCAATATGGCCGCCAAACACGCTATATTTTGATTGGCCCAAAGCGGCCATGTTTTTTATGGTTCAACTTCCCTTGAACAAACTTCAATGGACCGTAGTCCCTAATCATATCTGCAAAATTTTGACCTGATCCCTTCAGCCGTGCTGGAGAGAAGTCGTTTTTGGGAAAACTAGGTCATCCCCGATGGCCGCCGAACCATTCGGTTAGTCAAGTATTCTCGAACAAAATTGGTTGAGGTATTTCCCTAGATGAGGTTTCATGACTTTCGAATCGATTCTCCAAGCGGTTTCAGAGAAGATTTTTTAAAGATGTTTCCTAAAATCAGACAAAATCCAAGATGGCCACCTGCCAAATTGTACGATCGGCTTCATTTGAACAAACTTGGCTCCCATTAGCCTAAAGATGCTTCCCGCCAAATATAATTGAAATCGGTTCTCCTTTGGGAAAATAATCCAAGATGGCTGACAAACCGTTTATCCGACAGTTTTGAAAATGGCAAATTTGAGCTCAGAATACCAAAAAAACAATATATAAAACCAATTTAAAACCAATTTCAGGCTCAAAATCCATCAAATAAAAAAATCCAATATGGCCGCCAAACACGCTACATTCTGATTGGCCCACGGTGGCCATGTTTTTGGACGGATCAACTTCCCTTGAACACACTTTAATGGTCCTTAGACCCTAATCATATCTCCCAAATTTGGGCCTGATCCCTTCAGCGGTTCTGGAGAAGTCGTTCATCCAAGATGGCCGACGAACCATTCAGTCAATCAAGTGTTCTTGAACAAACTTGGCTTACCTCTTTCCCTAGATGATGTTTCATGAGTTTTGAATCAATTCCCCTAGCGGTGTAGGAGAAGATTTTTAAAGCTGTTTCCTAAAATCGGCCAAAATCCAAGATGGCCACCGGCCAAATTGGCCGATCGGCTTCCTTTGAACAAATTTGGATCCCTATGCCCTAAGGATGGCTCCTGTCAAATATAATTGAAATCGGCTAAGTGGTTCTTGAGAAGAAGTCATTTAAAGGCAAAGTTAACGGACGACAGATGGATGACGGCCGGTCGCCACGGCATAAGCTCACTTGGCCTTTCAGTGGTACCGGTACCATATTTTACCACACAAATATGCCTGCATAACGCAGAGAGGCTAAACGGAGAGCACTCTTCCGGGAAATTTTTTGCTATCTTTGCCATTGGAAAAGTATGGGTGGGCCTGGACCGTTAGAGTCTGGAGTGAGCAGGGGGCTAAACATGCGTCTCATCAAAGACCTTCAAATATAGAGGTTAGGGTTGCAAGATTTTTCGATTATTCGATTAATCGCGATTATATAATTCAAAATTATTGTGGACAATTATAAAATTAAATAATCGTATAATCACCATGTTTAAATTTTTGTCAAGACACTTTTACACTTGTGAAACTCTACTCGCGTTACCAATCATGGAAACAAAGATCCGGCGATCTACCCAATGTGTGAATGATTAAATAAACTAAATAAATAACTGATTTGTTTGTATTGACTCATGATTAGTTTTAGATGAATAAAGATTGTCCACTTGGTTGCTATTTGTCATTGTTGTTGTAATTACACACGTTTATCCCGCGTTCCCCATTCTGTTATGCGCTATGTCAGAGCTTTGGCAGTTATAGTCAGTTTCAAAATGTAAGGTCGGCTACCGTATTTGATCCAGGCATAATAATACATTAGTTTCCAAACATTCACCAGTGAACCATTAGTGGTTTATTCATGCGCACCGTTTGACACATCACCATACATACTGACCACCAAGAACAAACAAATGTCAATCGTCTTACACATCTGCGTTCGTGTTGCATTAGTAATAAGGGAGGTTACTCTGCATGGTTTATTGTGCTAACAGAGTTGGGTGTGTACGAGATAACTGAAATTTGATTTTGTTTTTTGTTTTGTATTTTCTTGCTTATAGGCCTTATACCATATTGTGTATGGTATTGTGTAAATGGAACTGGTCTGAAGGCGTAGTGTAAATAAAAATAAAGCGGTCAAGATCGTTATTTCAAACCGAGTTCTGTTGATATTTGTCTGCAATTTGAAAGCAACTATAGACTGCGCATGCTCATTCACCTACCTTCTGTTTTCCAGCTAGAAAAATCTTGGTACATTCCTTTGTTTGCAATTAGCAACTGGCGTATTCTGTCCATGTATGTATACCAGCAGCATTGACGTAGTTAATATCTTTCATGATTAATCGTATGATCACGTTTATTTTTTTTAAATGATCGCGATTATGAAAAGTGAATAATCGTGCAACCCTAATAGAGGTATGTGCATCTGTAAATGACAAAGTGTGTTAAAAATCAACAATACTAGCCTACTAGGATTGATGGTCAAGAGAATACTCAACAATACTGAGGAAACCAGTATCAGTGCGGACACTCCTACCAGTATCATGGATACGCTTCTACAGGAAATCCAGAAAGCTGAGAAGCACCCAGTTTAATTGTACCAGCATCTCTACAGTAGTTTGAGTCATTCTATAATGAATTGACAGGAAACTCCAAGATAGCCATCGACTTATTGACAAATGTAATTTTGCAGAGGTCTGTTTATCTATTGGGACACAAAACAATTAATGCTAATCCCTGCACTATGCCCACCATTTGTTAAGGGTGGCAGAATAATTAAGCAGATGGTAAAATGTCAAACAGTACACAGTTCAGAAATCTGTTGGTGACTTACCCATAGAGAAGACCCATCTTATATTGTCATGCTTTGCCATTCCAAACATTGGTAACATCGTGCCAAGAACTGCCTTCAGATGTGGTACCATAGCATACACTGTTAAATACAGACCATGCAAAGAATTATCATCAAACAAACATAGCTTCTCTTAGAAAGTTAGTCAATACAATAACATAGTTTAAAGCTAGATGCTTTTACTGTGACAAACTTTATTGATCATTGACAAACATGAATGTGCTTCCTCCAGTCCATCTACCTGTAACCCCTAGTTAAACTGTTGACATATATTAAACAGACTATCTCAAACTGACCTACCGTAGTTATTATGTTGGTGGTAGCTTATGGCCAAAGGCACCAACCAGATTAGAAGTCAATAACTGTAAATATGCCGCTGAAGTAAAATTTTCCCATTGGACCTCACACATGAGAACATTTAAGGGCCATAACTCTGGTATACTTTTATTGAAGTAGCTTCAATTTCGCAGATACTACATTCGCCAGGTGTGGTGGAAATCCACCCAGAAATAACAAATGTGGTCAAATTGGAACCAGAACTGTAAACCGGTTCATTTCCTGGTTCTGACATTACTGATTGACCAAAATTAACAGTAACCTGCTAACAGGAAGTCGGCACGAAACCATAAAGCGCCCAAAATCAGGAAGATGGGCCTCTAGCAGGACCCCTAATCAGAACTAGAAACAGAGACGAGCCTAAACCTGAATGGGATTAGAGAAAACCCTAGTCCTGAATGCATAATCAGAATTGGAAACAGAAGACCCTAGTCCTGAATGGTTTCTAATTAGAACTGGAAACAGAGAAGACCCTAGTTCTGAATGCACCCTAATCAGAACTGCAAACAGAGAAGACACTAGTCCTGAATGCTCTTACAGGGAAGACCTTATCACTTAATGGTCCCTAATCAGAACTGGAAACAGAGAAGACCCTAGCTCTGAATGTCCCTAATCAGAACAGGAAACAGAGAAGACACTAGTCCCGAATGCTCTTACAGGGATGACCCTCGTCCTGAATGGTCCCTAATCAGAACTGGAATCAGAGAATACCCTAGCTCTGAATGGGCTTACAGAGAAGACCCTAGCTCTGAATGGTCTTACAGAGAAGACCCTAGCTCTGAATGGTCTTACAGAGAAGACCCTAGCTCTGAATGGTCTTACAGAGAAGCCCCTCGCCCTGCATGGTCTTACAGAGAAGACCCTAGTCTTGAATGGTTCATACTCAGAACTGGAAACAGAGATCGTAGTCGTGAATGGTCTTTTGTCCTAACTTTTCTGGAGATGAAGAAAGACTATATGTATCAACATTAGAATATGACCTCTGATGATGGGTTCAAGGTGGATTTGGGAATGAATTAGTCACTCTTTTAAATATCTGATTGATTTAGTATGAAAGTTGGCCCCATAGAACAAACAAGGGGCCTGTGTCGCTCACCTGGAGCATTATGCATTTTTGTCACAATTGTTGGTGGGTGGTTTAGGAGTAGTCTTCTAAATGAGTTTGTGGACATTATGACCGCCAAATGCACTACATTTTGATTGGTCCACTGCAGCCATGTTTCTGACCTAGCGCCTTCCCTTGAAAAAACTTTAATGGCACTCAGTGCCTAATCATATCTCCCAAATTTCTGCCCAATCCGCTCAGCGGTTCTGGAGTCATTTTGGCAAAAATTAGGTTATCCAAGATGGCCACCAAACCATTTGGCCAATCAAGTTCCCTTGAAACAAACTTGGTGCAGCTCTTGCACTAGATTATATTTCATGCGTTTTGAATTGATCTCCCAAGTGGTTTTGGAGAAGATTTTTAAAGACATTTTAAAGCGCCCAGTTTTTTGGATGGATCAACTTCACTTGAACAAACTTTAATGGCCCTTAGATGCTTACATTAAAAATTATGGAAAATCACCAAGACAATAAAATCAATTAAAGAAATTGACAACCAGAAATGCAACCATGAAGCTCATCTTTGTGACTTTCCAATGAACTATGAAGCAAAGGTGAATATGAGCTGTCATTAGGAAGCACGTGTACAAATTTAGGCCCCTTAAGCGTAATCAAACATGACATAAAAACTGCTAAGTTGAGCTAAACGCAGAATGTTATTGTTGAAAAAACTTAAGTTTCACCAAGGACATGTGACCTTGACCCTTGACCTCAAAGCTGTCATATATCAAGCCCTCTAATAAAGAAGCCAAGTTTGAATCCAGTATTACTAAGAAAACATGAGATATAAACGGCAAAGTTGAGCTAAACACAAAATGTTAATATTGAAAAAACAAGTTCTTTTAACATGATCACAATCCTTGTGACCTTTGACATTTTAAGTCTAAAGGACATTGTATCTCTCATTAAAGGGAAGCATGTGGCAAAGGTGAGCTAAACGCAGAATGGTAATGCTGAAAAAACCCCAATTTTTAGCTATGTCACAATGACGTTAACCTTTTAGTCCCAAGGTCATTGTGCCATGCCCTCTCTTTATAAGGAAGCTATATGTCCAGGTTGCGTCCAGCAAGATTAACCAAACATGAGATATGGACATCTAAGTTCAGCTAAATGTAAAACTTTATAACAATGACTGTGACCTTTGCCATTTTGACCCCCAGGTGACTGTATGATGCCTTGTTATTATACAGAAGCATGGGTTCAGGTTTGGCTTCAGTATGATTAACCAAGCATTAGATATGAACTGATAAGTTGACTTAGATGCAAATTGGCTACCACTGCTGCCATTATCATCGCTGCCGCCTGCACATCGTCCGATAGTTTGATGTTATGTCATCGGGTGAACAAGTCGATGTGTCTTGATACTCGGTCATGCACACTTGCCCTTTACTGAACTCGCATCAATGGCGGTCGCTACAACACATCTTATAGGGAAAGTATGGTGATGAGCAGTCTAGAAATTATGATGCTAATGACTCACCAGATGAGAAGAATTACCTCTCACTATATTACAGCTAATAATTGGCATTTCAAGGCCTATCTCAGACCTTACCATTGGCGGATGCTAGATTGGCCATGGTCTGTATGACAAATACCGTACCATTGGCGGATGCTAGATTGGCCATGGTCTGTATGACAAATACCTTACCATTGGCGGATGCTACATTTGCCATGGTCTGTATGACAAAGACCTTACCATTGGTGGATGCTAGATTGGCCATGGTCTGTATGACAAAGACCTTACCATTGGCAGATGCTAGATTGGCCATGGTCTGTATGACAAAGACCTTACCATTGGCAGATGCTAGATTTGCCATGATCTGTATGACAAAGACCTTACCATTGGCGGACAATAGATTTGCCATGGTCTGTATGACAAAGACCTTACCATTGGCAGATGCTAGATTTGCCATGATCTGTATGACAAAGACCTTACCATTGGCGGACAATAGATTGGCCATGGTCTGTATGACAAAGACCTTACCATTGGTGGATGCTAGATTGGCCATGGTCTGTATGACAAAGACCTTACCATTGGCAGATGCTAGATTGGCCATGGTCTGTATGACAAAGACCTTACCATTGGCAGATGCTAGATTTGCCATGATCTGTATGACAAAGACCTTACCATTGGCGGACAATAGATTTGCCATGGTCTGTATGACAAAGACCTTACCATTGGCAGATGCTAGATTTGCCATGATCTGTATGACAAAGACCTTACCATTGGCGGACAATAGATTTGCCATGGTCTGTATGACAAATACCTTACCATTAGCGGATGCTAAATTGGCCATGGTCTGTATGACAAAGACCTTACCATTGGCGGACGCCAGATTTGCCATGGTCTGTATGACAAAGTAGTGTGGGAGGACGCCAGGCTGGAATTTCTGAAGCATGCTTTCCATGACATCGCTGCAGTACTTGTTACCAAGGGCAACAAGAACACCACTAGCTGCACTTTGCCATTCTGGAACAATGTCCTGCAAAATAAGATATCAAAACAATTTCACTAGAACAAATATCATGCTACTTTGCTAACAATACACAGTGACTATTACATCCATTCAAGTCAAACACATGTCAACACACAGTGACTATTACAGCCATTTCAAGTCAAACACATGTCAACACACACTGACTATTACATCCATTTCAAGTCAAACACATGTCAACAGTGACTATTACAGCCATTTCAAGTCAAACACATGTCCACACACAGTGACTATTACAGCCATTTCAAGTCAAATACATGTCAACACACAGTGACTATGACAGCCATTTCAAGTCAAACACATGTCCACACACAGTGACTATTACAGCCATTTCAAGTCAAACACATGTCAACACACAGTGACATTACAGCCATTTCAAGTCAAACACACGCCAACACAGTGACTATTACAGCCAATCATTCAAATAAATTTCTTACATCAGATTATATTTGACACATATGGTCTGTAGGGATTAGGTGGATAATGACACTGTATATAGAGTTGTTCTTTCATTAGGTGGATAATGGCACTGTATATAGTGATGTGGTTTCATTAGGTGGATAATGACACTGTATATAGTGATGTTGCTCTTTCATTAGGTGGATAATGACACTGTATATAGTGATGTGGTTTCATTAGGTGGATAATGACACCGTATATAGTGATGTTGCTCTTTCATTAGGTGGATAATGACACTGTATATAGTGATGTGGTTTCATTAGGTGGATAATGACACTGTATAAACGAAATCAAGGATTTCTTTTTTCACGAGAGAGTTGATACTTACCTCCCTAATACTTTTGATATTGCTAAATATTGGCTTTCACTCAATAAACACTCAGATTAAAACAGTTAGGTGCCCCTACTGGGCAGGGAGTCAGAGCGTAGTCTGGCGGATGCCAGCCCCACCACCGCGCATGCGCAGACTAGCACTTCCTCTGACTAATTTATTGGCTGATACACATGCAACTATAAAGAGCCTGAAGACCGAGCCTCTGTGGGGTGGAGAGGGCGGGTCCGTATCTAGGGAGGTAAGTATCAACTCTCTCGTGAAAAAAGAAATCCTTGATTTCGTTTATTTCACATCAAGAGTATACTTACCTCCCTAATACTTTTGATATTGCCAGAATTCGACAGTGAATTCGGCGGGAGGGAGGCGAGGTCAAAAGACCAGCTCATCCCTATACGCTTTTCTGCATTTAAGGCACTTAAACTTCTGAAACTGTATGAAAAAACAGTCAGGATTTGACTAACCATCGGATAACACCCCCGATGTATGAGAGATGACCGAATGTCATATGCGCTTCCCCCCCCTCCTTCCTGGGAGGAAGAGTCGAATGACCTCAATGTCCTATACGCTCTCTACGTACAAGTGCCATGTACTACAGGACAGAGACGAAAAAACTCAATTTTCGTATACTCTCAACAATGAACCACATAAATACACAAAACCATCATCATATTAATAACGGGTAACGTGACAAGACAATCAACAATGGACAACACATACACAAGACTGACCTTGTTAAAATGGCTGCTGACATCCTCTTCCCATTGGTGAAGAACGATGCAGTCCCAAATTAGTGGTTGTTTCCATAAATTAATTGTGAAATATATAAGCAATGAGGAAACCCCATCAAAAATATATGCCTAGTTATTTTTTCAAAATCGACAAGGCGAGAGGATTAGAGGTGTCACGGAGATAATGGTCTGTAAAACTTGACTCACAGTGCCACTGAGCCACCGACATAATATCATCCACAGGGACCCCATTAAATAGGGCAGTGGATGTCACTACGCCGCGGACACTGTGAGCCTTGGCCACGTCAACCTGCTTCCCGGTGGCGGATTTATGGCAAAACTGAATGCATTCTACAATCCACCTGGAAATGGTGTCCTTAGAAGCCCTGCCATGGGGTTCAATATAAGACAACCATAACGCCGACTGGTCGGTGCGCCACTCCGCCGTACGTTGTTTGTACCGGCGAAGCGCCCGGACGGGACACCATGCTTTAGAATTAGGATCATATCTAGTTAAAGCAGGCAAAACAATAGGTTGACCTGGATATTTCAACGACTGATTTTTAGCCAAGAAATTAATCCTAGGTAGCAGCTTAAGGCCTTCCCCTGAAACCACAAAACGGTCATCCTCGGCTGATAAGGCATGAATTTCACTCCTACGCCTAGCCGAGGCCGCAGCAATTAAAAACACAGTCTTCAGTGTTAATAGTTTCATAGAAATGGAACTAAGTGGTTCAAACGGCTTATCACCTAGTACTTGAAGCACTAGCGATAAACTCCAAGACGGAATCACAGGTGGATTCCTTGGTCTTAGATTGCCCATGCCTTTAATTAATACATTTAATGTATTTACTTCATCACCTCCCCTCTTAGCCAAGCAAGGAATAACAGACATTAAAGCTGACTTATAACCAGCAATAGAGTTAGGCTTGAGGCTATAGGCATCATAGAGGTGACAGAGGAAATCAGCTACTACCTGAATAGATGAATCCATTGGATCAATACATCTTTTTGAGCACCATTCTGCAAATCTGTTGATTTTATAATTATATGCTCTGGAGGTTGACCCCCTCCTGGCTTTGGCCATAAACATGGCTGCTTGCTCAGAAAAGCCCTCCTTAATTCTAGATTCCTTGACAACATCCACGCAGTCAATCTGAACATTGACGGATTGTTGTGAAGGGCCTTGCCCTGGAAGATAATATCGTCCATCAGAGGCAGAGGAACCGGATTGCAGACCAGAAGGTCCAGCAGATCCGTATACCATGATCGGCTTGGCCAATCCGGGGCGATCAGAAGCACTTGGCATTCCTCTTGTCTGATTTTCTGAAGAATTTTTGGAATCAGGATTGCTGGAGGGAATGCGTATGCATACATTCTCCCCCAGCTGATAGCTAACGCATCTCTTGCGAAAGCGCTTGGATCCGGAATCGGAGAGACGTACGTCGTCATCTTCGCATTCTTCTTCGCGGCGAACAAATCGATGTTGGGCTTCCCCCAATGGTCGAACAGACGATCCGCCACACATTGATTTAGTTGCCATTCCGTGGGTAAAACACTCATCCTTCGGCTCAATGAGTCTGCTAGCAGATTTAACCTTCCCGGAATATGAACTGCTTTCAAGGTAATCTGGTGATCCAGGCACCAACAAAGCAGTCTCCATGTCATCATACAGAGACTGGGCGACTTCGTTCCGCCCTGGCGGTTTATGTAAGTCACAACTGTTGAGTTGTCTGAACGAATAAGAACAATCTTGCCCTGAACTTTCTGTAAGAAATGTTCCAGGCCCAGGACTACTGCTCTTAGCTCCAGTAGATTTATATGTTCCTTTGACTGTTCCAGATTCCAAAGCCCTGATATCGTGGACTCTTCCAGGCAAGCTCCACAGCCCTCCATCGATGCATCTGTATACACAGTCACCTGAGGGTGGGGAGGGGTTAGCATAACCCCCACCAAGAGATTCTCTGTGTCCAACCACCATTGCAGGTGATGAATCAGAGGCGCCAACACTGACACATTCGAGTCCAGCGAACCTGTACTCTGGGTCCATTGTGTCATGAGAAATAACTGGATCGGCCGCCTGCGTAAGGCGGCCTGAGGAATGACTGGTTCCAATGAAACCATCAACCCCAGCATTCTCAAGTAAACCCGTGCCAGGACATGACGACTGTCGCACACTGACTGAATTAATGAGATGAGTTTCTGAACTCTCTCCTGAGTAGGATAAACATATCCTGTCTCTAGATCGAAGAACATCCCCAGGTAAACAAACTTCTGGGATGGAGTCAGCTCTGATTTTGGGAAATTGATCATCCAGCCTAAGTCTGTGAGAGTTTTCAAAACAATCTCCAGACTGGCCGATAAACTTTCCCGGGTGTGTGCTTTCAACAGCCAGTCGTCTATGTACGTGTGGACTGCTATGCTTCTCCTGCGGAGGTATGCGGTGATCGCAAGAACCACACGGGTGAAAACCCGAGGAGCCGTGGAAATTCCGAAGGGTAGCACCCTGAATTCCCACTGTCTGCCCTGGAATGCAAATCTCAGGAAGCGACGGAAACTCCTGTGTACGGGGATGTGGAAATAAGCGTCCTTCAAATCTATCGACGCTGTCCACATTCCCCTCTCTAACCCCGCCAACACCGAGCGCACAGTCTCCATCCTGAAACTGGGCGTCTCTATGAACTTGTTCAATGGCTTGAGGTTGAGAATTGGTCTCCACCCTCCGGTGTTCTTTGTTACTAAGAACAGGGTTGAATAGAAGCCCGGACACCTCTGTGCCGGCTGAATAGCTCCTTTTTGTATGAGGGAATTTATTTCCTCCTCGATACACAACCTTTGATCTGGATCTCTCGGATTTGGAGTCCAGATCGGCACTAGAGACAGTCGCGATGGCGGGCCTGTCATCCAATCGGGATGATACCCGACTGAAAGCCATCGCAAGACTAAACGGTCCTGAGTTAACCGTTCCCACTCTTGCATGTGGTCGGCTAGCCGGCCTCCCACCGGTCCACCTAGGGATAGAGGTGGACATAAGGAGTGCAAGAGCGGCACTGTCTCCTTTGCCAGAAACACTGGCGTGGTTCTCACCGCGGTAACCGTCCCATCAGGAACGATTACCCCGCGCAGATCCTCGCGCGCCACGACCAGCACCGCGCGCACCTCGGTGCGCGGGCGGCTGCCTGGCCGACTGCGCCTGAGGAGCCTGCGCCCCCCTCGCTGCTGACCGAATCGCACGCGGCCGAGGCCGACGCTGCGATGGTGGTTGGCCTCTGACCTGGCCACTACCACCTCGAGCCTGCAGGGGACGATACGCAGGGGGTGCGGCGCGAACGTTGGCACGACGAAGCACCTCAAACTGCTCGCGCAGCGCCCTCTGGTTATTGACCAGAGTAACCGTCTCCTGGAGGTGCCTACATCCCTCACCTCCAAAGAGACCAGGACCTGTCATAGGCGTACGTAGTAGCCTATTGTATAGGTCCTGGGACGGGCACAGATTATCCAAGGCAAAAGTGCGCCTTGCCCGGACACTCCTGGTCACCGCCCGCGTCATACAGTCCAGAGCCAGGTTGATACCATCCTGGATGGCTCGCTGGACTGTGACCGGACTTGGCTGGCGTGATGCGGATGCGGATGCTGTTACTACCCCTTGTAACAGCTGGGAGACGTGGGACAGAGCGGAAATCGAAGCCCTCCCACTCTCCTCCGCATCACGCGTTCGAACACAAGACTCCCGTGTCAGAACGGGAGCCTGGCCGCGCATCCTCACCCAAAGCCGCGCGGTCATCCACGCTCGGCTTAGGTACCACACCGTACCGCTGGTAGTCCAGGGGCACGATGCGGCAACGCCTGGCCACCTCGCGCGGGCCTTAGCGAGACGTCCACTCGACTTAATGGACGTCTCCGCCGCCTCGAACATGTCAACGACATGCTCTGCCAGCGGCAGAGAAGGCATAGCGTTAGCAGTAGGCTTACCAGCTAACCACGGCCTGTGATCACGCTGGCTAGCCGACTGCTCCACGGGCAGATCTGGTCTAACACTCACCAACCACTGGCAAGCGTCAGACCAATCCTCCTCCGTGGCTAGCTGCGAGCGCTCTACAAGACGGGGGCCTTCGTCTTCCTCCTGAGCGCAAGCAACAGAGCTTGACGGCGGATACGCTGATATCCCTGGCAAGCCAGGGAGAGCATGCGGGCCTGACAATACCGGCATGCTAATCTCACTGGCTTGACCAGGAGCAGGCGCCGTGGTAGAGCGCGGGGCATATACCGCCCCACCACGGCCCCGGCCAGCACCAGCGACACTCTCGGCAAGCCGAGGTATGCGGTAACGCTGGCCTTCAGCGCCCAGGGCCACAGTCTGAACTGTGGATTCTACCCCTGGGAGAGTAGAACCGTGGAATAAGGCGCCTGTATTCCCCGCGAGGGGTGCACAGACGTCATAATCCATAGCCACGTCCTCAGACGGCGACCCCAACAGGTAATCCTCATCCTCCTGGCCAGACAGATTAGACTCCGAGTCAGCAAAGAGAGCTAACCCGGACTGGCCAGGGAAGGTGCCATACGAGGTACTGGCACCCGCGGTGTGCGGATAGCCCTGGACTGATAAGCAGCCCGCGGGTTCCAGCGACAACCGTCCACGGTCCCTATTGGGCGCGGCAATAAGCCTGCTGCCAGGGTCGTGGAACGCCCCCTCTAATGGGGCCACCTCTGAATCTTCAAACAACGGAAGCGTACTACGGAACGGTGATTCAGAGGTGGGGATTACCTGCTCCGAAGCAGATGATGAGGCCAACAAAGGATTTGGTCCAGGAAGCATGCCACGAAGCAACTCTGGAACCAAATCCTTTATTGTCCTCCTCATCTCTCCCAACATCTCGGTCCGGAAGGCCTCCATGTCCACCGCGGACGAGGCCTTCCTCTTACCCTTCTTACTTACAACCTCTTTTTTCAGCTTCTTCTTCTCCTCCTCCACCACCTTGTCCTTCGCCTGCAAGCACAAGAATTCGGACATTAGCTCGCCCCCCCCCCAGTGCTTACATATCTCGCAATTAAGCAAGGGACCACAGGGGCTACACTGAAAACAGAGATGAGGACCAAACTTGTCCCTCAAAAATCGTCCACAGGACGCACAACCAGGTCTCTGAAAAAGGCCAAAGGACGAGGAGTATGAGCAATCTAGTTAAGCTTAGAAACTCACCAACTCAAGAGAAGGAAAAATGATCATAAAGATCATAATTTATCAGAAAACCAGCTTCGGACAACTTTAATTGTTAATAAAGAGCAAGGCTGATTATGACGTCATTAATCCTATGACAGGAAAAAATCGATCCCCAACAAACATCCCAGTGCAAGGACGAATTGTATCTCTAACCAGAACATGTGCAGAATGGACATTTCGACTACACAACCATCAGATATATACTGATAACAATGGCAAATACTGTTAATTATCTCCCTTTCCTCTAAATAATTAACATCACCTCATATCAATAATTAGATACCTGACACCTTGTCTAGACAAACCATCCAACCTGATGAACTGGAGCACTCCACCAACTGAACGCCTCTTAACTCTCTCCACCTCTAGGGGAAGGAATTGGATCAAGAGGGCAAAGTGAGAAGACCTTTATAATAGGCCTCCAACTCACTGGACATAGAATTTTTGGTTAGATAACCTAACAGTATTAGTAGGAAATGGAACCATGGTGGAGAGACACAAACCCTCTGCTGATGTGATGTCCATTATATTTCTTCACACAGACCTGTGGACATAAACACAAAGAGAGATTAGTCTTATAAAGCACCTAGTTGAAATAAACCAACTAAACAAGGCGCTTATCACGTTTAGCGCGAGTCCCGGAAACACATTACAACGGGACAAAACACGCTAATTTTACTAGAAGTCACCTGATTTAAAGGTCCTGGGCCCTCCTCTGGCGAAGTCACTCTTCCTGCCATCTTTATCAGGGATAAACACTTCTGAACTTTCACAAAAACACTTAGAATTGAGCCACGAAAAGCACTAGCACAAAAGCATGTGTAGACTCTCTGCCAATAAATTAGCAAAGAGGAAGTGCTAGTCTGCGCATGCGCGGTGGTGGGGCTGGCATCCGCCAGACTACGCTCTGACTCCCTGCCCAGTAGGGGCACCTAACTGTTTTAATCTGAGTGTTTATTGAGTGAAAGCCAATATTTAGCAATATCAAAAGTATTAGGGAGGTAAGTATACTCTTGATGTGAAATATAGTGATGTTGCTCTTTCATTAGGTGGATAATGACACTGTATATAGAGTTGTTCTTTAATTAGGTGGAAAATGACTGTATATAGTGACGTTGCTCTTTCATTAGGTGGATAATGACACTGTATATAGTTGTTCTTTCACTAGGTGGAAAATGACACTGTATATAGTGACGTTGCTCTTTCATTAGGTGGATAATGACACTGTATATAGTGATGTGATTTCATTAGGTGGATAATGACACTGTATATAGTGATGTGGTTTCATTAGGTGGATAATTACACTGTATATAGTGATGTGGTTTCATTAGGTGGATAATGACACTGTATATAGTGATGTTGTTCTTTCATTAGGTGGATAATGACACTGTACATAGTGATGTTGTACACATGATTAACATTTAATGGTCAAGTCAGGACAAAATGTCTTCTTCACTAAACTTTAGGAATGTCCATTTGCAGACTAAAAGAAGGCTATTTTTGGAAATTTATCACTGAAATGCCTGCTTCGATAACCAGGCCAGGCATTTCAGTACTACTTTTTAAAGATAACCTTTTGGCTTGCAAAAGGACATTAAATAAGTAAAATAAAAATTTACGACGGACAGAGCACAACTACACACTCTACATGATCTCTCTGCCATGGCTCAGGGACACATCGTAGCATTCCACAACCCCCACTGCAGGGTAACTGCAGAGCACATTCAAACCGCACGTGAGGCCGCCGCCCGCAGATTCACGCCAGAGCCACACCCACCCTACAGCCCAGAGACCACCAGCACCCACTCCGCCAAAAGACAACAGACCAACATCAAGACCACTCACACCCGCTTCACCTGTAGGGCGTTTAAATAGGCCCCCCCCACCCCTTTCACACCAAGACCAAGATTACTGATTGCTGAGTCTAGCAATTACCACCGGCTAGACTCACCTTCAGATTCCAACAACAACATCATACACATCTACTCTGCACCACTTTCAAACCCCGAACAGGACAGCAACACAGAAGGAACATCAACACCAGCAACAGCATCACCCATCTTCAGACCGGGGAGAAACAGTCCGGACAGCGGCGTCTCCGGACCCACAGCAGAGGAGGACCATCAGGCGGACATCGCAAACGATTGCCAGGACAGTCCTTTCACCCAAAACGAGGACGCCGATATCTGGGACAATGAGCTTGGGGCAGTCACCCTACAACAAATCCTGGAAAACTTATGAAGGTAAGAAAAAAGCACACAGCCATCTCACCGCCATAAGAATCTCTCTTAAAACTACACTGTTAAAACTTAACATCTTAGCTACTACCTCGAGATCTTCAAATACACACATCCCCTGAAAACTACTGAGAACAAGTGTCTAAAGACTATACAACATCTCTTTTCCTCTGATGAGTATAACCCAAACATCGGGTACGAAACGCCAAGAGTCTGGATCAAACATGGAGGGCCAATTAACAATGGGCCAATGCCTTACAACAACCTTTTATTACACATACATCCCTCTAACCAATGTATAAAATAATACAAATCGGGTACACAAAGAATTCCAACCGGGTACAATCGGGTACACCACCTACAATCAGGTACACCCGCAACACTAGACAAACAAGTCAGGTACACTAAACTTTGGATAGAAAAAGTACACAGATTTTCACTAAATCGGGTACACATACACACACAGTCGGGTACAAAACCGACAAGAACAATGGGATATGTCCACCAAATCTGGGTACATACCCAAGGCATCGGGTACAACCGGAAACAAAATAACTATAAAAGGAGCACGTAAACAGTGCATTGTCAACGGACAATTACCGTTAGCGTCAGGACAACTAAGCATCTTACAAGCTTTTCAAAAAATAATAAAATAAAAATTTTCTTGACAAATCCTGACCATTACAAGGTTACTCTGTTACAGGAATAAATATGACTGGATTGATATGTTGCAATATCCAAAGATGGTGTTTCAAAGATTACAAAGGTGTCAAATTGTCAGCCAGCGCCAAGCAGATGATGGTTTGTCCATATTATCTTAATGAATGTGAGTGCCAGGTCTGGTAAGACATAGGGTGTTTAAGGTTTGGTATGCAGAAGCAGGTTTGGTAAGACATGGGGTGGTTAAGGTTTGTTAAGACATAGGATGGTTAAGTTTAGGGTGGGTAGAAGCAGGTTTGGTAAGACACAGGATGGTTAAGGCTACGGTGGCTAGAAGCAGGTTTGGTAAGACATAGGGTGGTTAAGGTTAGGGTAGGTAGAACCAGGTTTGGTAAGACATAGGATGGTTACAGTTAGGGTGGGTAGAAGCAACTATTGAGCTCTGAAACCGGGATTATGTGCATATGACTTCATGGCAATCTGAGTACTTAAATTCTTGATAATCTGAATATTGACATTCTTGATAATCTGAATATTGACATTCTTCATATTATCGTGGGGTGGTGATTACTACATTTTCATGTATCTTACGATGGTGCTAAAGGCTGTTGCATTCTTGTGTAGCAACATCATGTAACTCCATGTGTTAAACTGAATAAAAAATTAATATGGAAGGGTAACCACTAATTCAGCAGTAAATGGATCTCCCTTTACCATATACTAAAGATTCCCCAGCCATAAGTAGAATAACCAATTAACACCTATGGATCAACCAGTGCCATTGTGTGTATAGTGACTATAGTCTACCAAACCCAAGCTGTGTCTAGAGTAGGTCTGTCACTAATGGCACCCTGAGTGATTGATTGCTGCCGTGATTACTTTGACAAGAACTTATTATTGCTAAGAACTCATTATGATTCATTGTTGTAGGCTGAATGTGATCTTTGTCAAATTCTGATTTGTTTTACTATTACTAAAATTTGTAATTGTAGACTTTCATGTATTTAGCTGTTATAAGCGTGTCAAGATGAATATGTGTTTGACAGCTTATGTTTACTTAAATGACACTTAAGTCACTGTTTAAAAGAGGAACTATTTTCTGTAAAAGGGAGTTCGCTAGAGGCAATTAATATGTCATAGTAGACCGTACAAGTACTTAAGAACTCAGCTTTATATATAATACACTAAAAATAATATTATTGAATATCAGTACTGTTTTCATAGATAAATATGAAGATTTTAAATTGTGAAATGGTTTTCAGTAATTGAAGTCATTAAGCAAAGTTTGAAATTAAGTATTAAGAACTTGTTGATTGTCAGTCTTTGAATAAGTCTCCACGAGACAATAGGGTGACTAGCTAATGCTCACCACACCTGTCACCAGCAAGCCATAACCAGCCAGTCAGTCTTGTCCAGTTTGTCCACCAAACAGTCGATCAATACCTGTCCAGCAATCCAATCTATCTTAATTAGTCGTCTGTCCAACCATCAGATGCTCCTCTAACCACGGTTAAATACTCATCCGTGATAATAATATTGACATTCTTGGCAATCTGAATATTGACATTCTTGGCAATCTGAGCACTGACATTTGTGTGGCAATCTGAATACTGACATTATTGGCAAACCAGGGTTGGCAGCAATTTCCCGGTGTGAGAAATACCAGGTGGGAAATACACAGGTAAATACTGCGTCGGGAAATAAAAAAAGCCGGGAAATACTGTCTGGGTAATACTCCAATAGATGGGTAATACTCACCAGAAATAATAATTTTAAACTAAATGTTCTAGATATATAAATAAGAGTGGCTAATATAGAAGCTCATATATAATACACATTAACATAGGAGATCAAATAGACAACACTGTAGCACATCTATAAGCCTTTCTTGCAACCCTACCTAGCAGATACAACACCCATTATTATTTGAACACAATATTTGGTTGAATTTTTTAAAACCATTTTCATGAGAGGCTACAACAACAACTTTCAGTAAAATAATTTTAAAATATTAAGCGACTTTCATGTGATGCATGGTTTGCTTAATACTTTCAAAGACAAATCCCTGAAATAGATGTTTCTTTATGAGGTATAGCAGACTCCGCTTAATATTTTGAAATTATTATAACTGGAAGTCACTGCTGCCTATTAATTTCCAAATATACAACAGCTTTCCTGTCTGGTTGTCCTGAAATTGAGATACAGGGAATTCATTGGTGAAAGGGTTAAACTGATATATGCAATGCATTAGCATGCTGTATATATTGTGACACCAGATACAAATCTATTATACCACTTTCAATACTCCGCCTATCAGAATATTGATTTAAAATAGAGATCGAGGCTTAGCTTAGTAAAATATGCTGGTATCCACAAGCATAGTTAGGCTAAGTTAAGTACATATAACCTAGGCTTAGATTTCTATGTACATCAAATTCATCAATGCTCTGCTAGGCTGTCTCACACTCAACTCATACATGGAAATTGAAAGACAGGAAAGTGCGCAATTGGGGATTAAATAATTGAGATGACGACACATTTCATTCTATTATATACGATTATATACTGATATTATGTAATATTTATGCTATTACATGCGACAACATGAATGATAGAAGACAATGACTTTCAAATGATTTTGAACATATTCTGTAAATTTCAGGTTTAAATAGCAAAGAAATTTTTTAATCTCTGCGACTTCAGAATGAAATATATTCAGTCAACATAGAACTCACGTCGTTTGAAAATAGACATTTATCAAGACCATTGTAGAATCCATTCTTTTTCTTCTTTTCCTGGAAATTCCCTCAACAACAGGCACCGACTGAAGCTCGTTATCAGCATGAGAATATAACATGTAGACACAACATAGTGTGGTAGCTATATGATGTCATAATGGGATATTTTATAATAGTATGGATTGATGGAGTATGGTATGTAGATGTTTGACTCACTCTCCTGATCTAACAAATGAGTCTGGCAGTAGAATACGTAAGTTAATCCTGTGGGTGTAGACCATGACATTGCTGAATATGTATGATATAGACTTACTCACGAGAGATCTTCTCTATATTGTGGAGGACATCCATGTTACATCTGATTTCTTCAGGAACATAATCGTTAGAGGCATCCAGGATAATGTGTGTCATCATTTCCTTGTCATCCACTAAGTAGTATAGCATGCATTTTAATGAGCTTTAATTTGATTTGCAGATGCAGAATGTCATGGTTTAGTCCGTAATTGCCTAGTTCATGCCACCAATACAAACATGTCCAGCATCCACTTTGAAAATACCCTATATTTTTTTTAAAGTCAGCTGAAGATGCACGTTTCCCTGATATTTTCCATTTATCTAAATGATAAGGATGTGAAAAAGTGAAATGTCCCATTAATGGCCGTTTCTGGTGGCACCTAAAGGAAAATTATGCAACGCCATTCAAAAAGTGTCACAGTTCATTACTTATAAGCCCTTCTTTGATAAAAAAACCCCACAAACGCATTAGATACTTATGTGGTGTAATAAATAGACACTAGTAATACCTTCGACTGTGTAAGCTCATGACATGCTTGTTTGATGATGTCAGAAGCCAGCGGGGCAGACACGTCACTTAACTTCTCTCGCAAAATTCGTTCCACAACTTTCAACAGGAGCACTCTATGTCCCTGCGACAGCTGTAAATAAATGTGAGTTAAATGGGTTACGGGAGAGGTTATCTTCACTTGCAATATGGATTACAGGAGAGGTTATCTTCCCTTGCGATATGGGTTACAGGCGAGGTTATCTTCCCTTGCGATATGGGTTATAGGAGGTTATCCTCCCTTGTGATATGGGTTACAGGAGAGGTTATCTTCCCTTGCGATATGGGTTATAGGATGTTATCTTCCCTTGCGATATGGGTTACAGGAGGTTATCTTCCCTTGTGACATGGGTTATGGTAGAGGTTATCTTCCCTTGTGATATGGGTTATGGGAGCGGTTATCTTCCCTTGCAATATAGGTTACAGGAGAGGTTATCTTCCCTTGCGACAAGGGTTACAGGTTATCTTCCCTTGCAATATGGGTTACAGGAGAGGTTATCTTCCCTTGTGACATGGGTTATGATAGTGGTTACCTTCCCTTGTGATATGGGTTATGGTAGAGGTTTTCATCCCTTGTGATATGGGTTACATGAGAGGTTATCTTCCCTTGCGATATGGGTTACAGGAGAGGTTATCTTCCCTTGTGATATGGGTTACAGGAGAGGTTATCTTCCCTTGTGATATGGGTTACAGGAGAGGTTATCTTCCCTTGTGATATGGGTTATGGTAGAGGGTATCTTCCCCTGCGATATGAGTTACGGGAGAGGTTATCTGCCCTTATGATATAGACTATGGTAGGGGGGGTTGTGAATATCTGCTACTTTACCTTTGGATGCCTTTTTAGATATGAGTAGCAGGAGCTCAGCACGAGGGATGGTTGCTTCTTGCCGAGGTCATATAGTGAGTTTGAAATGATGCTCTGCACATCTTTCTCACCATCGTGAACAGCGTCAATCAGTGCCATTGTCATATCTATACAAGAAAAGATTAACCAAATTAAATAATAAATCCCCAAGCTCACTGATTTAACCTCTTGGGAAGAGATTATGTGACTGACAGTTTCTAGGATATCTGACCTTTTAACCCCACCCCTGACCCCCATGTGTGGAGCCAAACATAAATGTTGTCAAGGAATCTGTAATCATATGGGTAACCCAAATATAAAATTTTGTTGAATTCCACAAAGCGGTTTAGATAGTGTGACGGACAGTTTTTTGGATATTTGACCTTTTGACCCCTAACCCATATGGGGTGGAGACAAATCCAAATGTTGTCTTGCAAAGTGCAATCATATGGGTAACCCACATACCAAATTTGGTTGTGAATTCCACCCAATGGTTTGGGAGGAGATAGCGTGATGGACAGACAGACAGACGGAGGCGATTATAATATGCCTGACATTTTTCTAAAACATGGGAATAACAATACTAGTACACATAACTAGACTGACAATCAGACATTGCAATGAATCAATGTAGCATGAAAATTATCTAGTAGTGTCACAGAAAATAGAAACAGCATACAGCATGCTTACCAATGGATGCAAATGCCAAGTATGTACTGCACTGATGACATTCACCTAGCCATAAGTTTGATATTATTAGAATTAAAAGTAATTACAATTTCCTTAATTGGCTCAGTGTGGTTTTGACCTTCTGATCCCAAATGAATAGGACTCTTCTGATCCCAAGGGCCTTCTGATCCCAAATGAATAGGACTCTTCTGATCCCAAGGGCAACACATGACAGTTAAATAGATAGGTAGATAAATAGATAGGTAGATAGATAGATGGATGGATAGCGAGATAGATCATAGATAGATAGATAGATAGATAGATAGATAGATAGATGGATGCATGCAGTAATAATTCATAAATCTTTTCGTCTGTAGGATGCATTCCAGGTCGTAGTGAGTTGTAAGTATATATATTTATAAGATGAAATTGACACGTCCTAAACATGTGTTGCTCATTTTGTGGCGTATAAGGTTGATAATTTTTTAGCCATTGGTGTGTGCGTGCAAAGTATCAACTGAATGAGCAAGTACCATATATGGGCAAGTGGGCGGAGAAGCATAATTCTCACGTTAATGTAACATATATGGGCATTGGACAACATTTCTGCATTCCAATAGGTGACCTCAAGAAAGCAGGACTCGGTACACTCAAGTCAAGAATGAATATGAGCAAGCTAAGGATTTCCGCTGAGGACAAAACACAGTGGGCAAAAGCGAAGAAGGGCTGATTGCTGCTGTACGATGTTTCTACTACTACAGCCGCAGAATACCGTAATCATACATATCTTCCAATCAAGCATACATTCATTAACACATCACTTCATGACATACATTCCAGTATTCAATCATACATTCATTAACACATCACTTCATGACATACATTCCAGCATTCAATCATGCATTCATTAACACATCACTTCATGTATTCAAGCATTCAATCATACATTCATTAACACATCACTTCATGACATACATTCCAGCATTCAATCATGCATTCATTAACACATAACTTCATTACATACATTCCAGCATTCACTCATACATTCATTAACACATCACTTCATGACATACATTTAAGCATTCAATCACACATTCATTAACACATCACTTCATGACATACATTCCAGCATTCAATCATACATTCATTAACACATCACTTCATGACATACATTCCAGCATTCGATCATGCATTCATTAACACATCACTTCATTACATACATTCCAGCATTCACTCATACATTCATTAACACATCACTTCATTACATACATTCCAACATTCACTCATACATTCATTAACACATCACTTCATGACATACATTCCAGCATTCAATCACACATTCATTAACACATCACTTTATGACATACATTCAATCATACATTCATTAACACATCACTTCATGACATACATTCAAGCATTCAATCATACATTCATTAACACATCACTTCATGACATACATTCCAACATTCACTCATACATTCATTAACACATCACTTCATGACATACATTCCAGCATTCACTCATACATTCATTAACACATCACTTCATGACATACATTCCAGCATTCAATCATACATTCATTAACACATCACTTCTTCTTCTTCTTCTTTTCGATCGCTGGTATCATCACACTTGGAGAGCCGTTCTCAAGATGAAATCTGTGGTTTTCTGCAGTGCTTCCACAGGCCCATACAGCTTTTCAAGAAAAGAGGTTGACAAAGGCCAGATCTCTTCTCTCAGCAGCTGATACGTACTGCAACATTGAAGTATGTGCTCTGTGGTCTGTTCTGTTTCTCCACAAGGACAAGCGGGTGATGCCGTAAGGTGGAACCGCCTGTACATGTGTTGGTTTAGTCTGTTGTGTCCAGTTCTGAGATGAAAAATGGTCACTTGCTCTGGCCTCGAGAGATGATGGTAGGCATCTTCTGATTGAGGTGTTCTATAGAGTGACTTGATGATAGTCTTCATCTCTGTATGGGTAACCATGTTTTCTGTCTGATTCTCTTCTGCACCCACCTTTGCCATCTTGTCTGCTTCTTCATTTCCTTGGACTCCACAGTGTGAGGGGATCCACTGCAGTGCTATCCGAAAGCATTTGATGGTTTGTAGTGCTTCTTCAAGTTGTGGCAGCTTACCTTTGGTGATAGTCTCAAGAATGGAGCGGGCATCAGATAAAAAGACAATCTGTGCAATAGGGTCTGCTGTTCTGCTGATGGTATTAGCTGCATGAACCAGTGCTTCGAGTTCAGCTCTGTAGTTTGTGCAGTGTTTGCCTGTCGGTATTGCAGCTGACTCGTCCGTTTGGATACTGTATGTGCAGTCCAGCACCTCCGCTCCTAATTGCATCTTTGGCTGATCCATCTGTGTAGATCCTTATCCATGTCTCCTGAGGGTACATTTCTTCCAGCATGGCTAGGGTCAGGGCCTTCTTGCTCACATCACTGTGTTCATCTTTGGTTGTGAGATGAGGTACTGTGGTGCGAATAGCTATGCTCTCTAGTTTGTTTTCCCAGGGTGGAGGATCAAGGGTGTGGTTTGGGTTTTCTATTTGTGCTGGCAACATTTCTTGGTGTTTCCTTTGAAGTGCTTTTGTTTCTTTCACAAAACTTGATCTTTTAAGTCTTCCTGATGACAGCTGTGCTTGCCTGATCTTCATCGGGTGGTTGTTGAACGATTTGAACTTTGCAGCTTGGATCAGTGCTTTGCATTCCCTTCCTTTGCTAAGTGGGGGGATGCCTGCTGTCTGCTCCATTTTTTCTATTGGTGTTGATCTCATTCCACCAGTCATGATGCGCAGTGCCTGGTTTTGTACTCTGTCGAGGTTCTTTTGATGAGATTTAGCTGCTGTCATCCATGAGCTGGATCCATCCTCAAGGTGTGGTCGTACGGCACCTAGGTAGATGGTCTTGAGGATCCTTTCATTGGCACCACACTTTGTTCCTGCCAGCTTCCTCCTGATGTTTAGCTTTCTTCTGGCCTTTGCCTCTGCGTTCTGGATGTGCGCCTTCCATGTTAATCTTCTGTCATAGGCGACTCCCATGTATGTCTGCTGGTCCTCGTACTCGAGTGGAGTACCGCCCAGTGTCAGATTGCCAACCTTGGTTTTGGTGGATAGTGAGAATAGCAAGGCTGATGATTTTTCTTTGTTGATGGTAATATACCAGCGATTGGCCCAAGCTGTAATTCTGTCCAAGGCGAGCTGCATTCTGTACGTGGCAGTCGTTGTGTACTCCTCGGTGCACCAGAGTACGAGGTCATCTGCATAGAGGGCTGCTTGGATCCCATTGGGCAGCTCTGGTACAATGTCAATAATGAAGAGTATGAACAGAGTTGGTGATAATACTCCGCCTTGTGGCACCCCTTGTCTCAGCAATACATTCTGTCCAGATTGTCTATCCACCAGCACCCTAGCTCTGCGATTGTGTAGGTATGTATCATATATTCATTAACACATCACTTCATGACATACATTCCAGCATTCAATCATACATTCATTAACACATCACTTCATGACATACATTCAATCATGCATTCATTAACACATCACTTCATGACATACATTCCAGCATTCAATCATACATTCATTAACACATCACTTCATGACATACTTTCTGTCACACTTACTTCATAAGATATTATCGGTTAGTCAATCATGTTTATTATGCTAACTAATGTCACTTCATGCAAAATGTCTGGCGATCAGATGGTTTTAATAAAATAATGACTGTTTCATCTATCTGCTGGTGTTTGGTTATTCTTATTGTCCGATGAACATGCCCTTCTAGCCAGAAAGGGGGAACAAAATTGGTGACCCCACCATGATACCAAACACCCAAAACATTGCAACGACAACATGATACCAAATGCTGAAATCATCCCAGATAGCAGACGGCACACTGAACATCAATCCGATTGTGAAACTAGACATTATCTTTGTGATGCTGACACAGTCAAATGCTGAAGTCATCCTATACAGCGAACTGATCATCAATGCGATTGTAAAATAGACATTACCATTGTGCCGCAGGCCGACATTATTCAAATGCTGAAGCATCCGTTACAGCCCACACTATACAGAACACAAAAGCGATTGCGAAATAGACTTTATATTGCAACTAAATGTAATTCCGGACATTGACTTTATTCGATTGTTCGCGTGATTTGAAAATGCGCTCACACAATTGCTAGGCTCATAATACTAGACTTTGATAGCATGACCGATGACTACTCAGAAGTTTCAAGGCTGATGAAGATGTTGTATAACTAGATGAGATTGTATTGCAACATGACTTTTTTATGTTTTAGCTTTTATCACTTTGACATTGCATTTATGATACTGTGACTGAAGAATCAGTTTTGCTTTGATCATTGGCAAAAATCATCATTAACATATTCATTGTCCTGGCCAATGTAGGTTTAGCTTGAAAATATGGGAGAGAGAGAGAGAGAGAGAGCAGCTCCTATCCAATATGGTTCATGCCTAGTGGTTCCATGGTGTTGAATTGGTGGATCCAATATGCTTCCTTCTTTCTCCTGACAGGAGTGTTGCTGTCCACATCAGGGTCTCCTCTTATGACCTGAATGATGTGGATGGAAATGTGTTCCTTACCATGGTCTGGAGAGTTGAAGTGACAGGCTACTGGAGAATCTCTGTTGTGTAAGATGTGTCTGTAGTGTTCATGTATCTTGATTTTGAAGGTTCATTTAGTTTCGCCCACATACTGTTTGGTAAATTGGAGGCAAGTGATGAGGTATTTCACACTGTGTGTCTGATAGTTGTCTATGATTTTGTCTGTATATTGGTGTCCTGTGTATGAGCTTTGGAAGGATCTGGTTTTGGTCATCTGGCAGCAAATACCACAATTGCGCATGCTGTCAATGGGTTTGGGTGAATAAGGATGGGAGGAGTGGAGGGTGTGTGGTGACGATGTCCCTACCCTTTGGGCTGCTTGCTAAGATGGGCCCATATTAGGAGACAATTTTCTTGATGTAGACAGACATAAGATTGTAGTCTGTGACGAGGACATGGTGTATGATTTATTGTGTTTGTTGGATGACAGCAAGGTTTTTCTGTCCTTGCTAGCTGCAGTGTTTTGTGCTTGCTGAAGAATGTTTGCAGGGTAGTCACGGGACTTGTAGTGTTCTTTGGAGAAAAAAAAAAGTTTTGGAGGAGCGAATTCTGAGTAGTCTCAACATCTGACTGACATGGGGCTTGTGGTTTGCACACTCTGGAGTGTGCTGATTGGTAGTGTAAGTAACCAGGTGTGTCTGTTGGTTTTGTGAACAAATTGAAGGTCATTGGTTCATTATCCTTTCTATGGACTGTGGTGTCCAGGAAAGAGATGTTAGAATCAGATATTATTGTAGTGAATTTAATGGAGGGATGTGCTTGGTTCATGCATTCTATGAAGGCATCAGGGTTATCTATGCCTTGGTCCCAGACCATGAAAATGTCATCTATGTGCATCAGGTAGAGACTGGGTTGTGTTGGCACATTTTTTCAGGAGTGTTTCTTCCAGGATAGATCTAAAAATGTAGTTGGGAGACTCGTTTTTTTCCACTAGGTTAGTGAAAAATTGGTTATTGTCTCAGTCTACTGATTCGTAGAATTTGGTGTCTGAAAGCTGTTTAGTGGCTTCTGTGATGTAGGATTCCCGATCCCAGACCACGGTTGCTTGGGCTTTGTCAGCCTGTTTGATGACTATGTCGGTGTTATGAGCTAAATTTGTTAAGAAATTTTTGTCTATCTGTTGGACAGATTGCGCCAAATTGGGGTATGTGGGATGTGTGTGTTTACATCATGCAGGACTGCTTTTATGAAAGCGTCCAGGGCTGCATCCCTGCCTGGATTTGGTGTCCAAGTTTTCTTTGATCCAGTTTTTGGATACGTTTTCCTCGAAAGGACTGGTTTTACTGGATGGGGCTGTTGTGGCCGGGAATGTGGCTGGAGGGAAGGCAAAATTAAATTTTAGCCTAAGTGATCTAAAGAAATGTTTTAGATTTTCATGGAGTTGCTCACGGTCTGAATTTTCAGGGGTGGGGGCTGAACCACAGACCCTTGCCCTGATGGTTTCAGGGTCAAGGTTGAGGCAGGAGATGCTAAAGACAAAGTTGGAGGTATAAGTTTCACTGTTCTGTATTCAGTGTCAGAGCAATTGTTATGAAAATTATACAATTTGTTAAGTTCAGGTAGAAATATTCCCTGGATTAGATATATTGCTCATTCTGTAGATGCCTCAGGAGCTGGATGGCTGCTATGCTGGGTGGACCTTCTCCCTGGAATGGTTGTTGTCCTCTAATGAGCGCTTGGAATTGTCTGGGTCCATTTCTCTGGTTTCTTGCCGGATATGGGTTGTAGCATGGCACCCTGTTCAGCCCTTGTCTGGAACTGGATGGACCCCTCTTGTCCAGTGCTTCTGGACGTGGCGGCCCGCTTTCTGCATGGACTCCTGGATCTGCTCCTTGGTTACGCCTTTTTCCCCTTCCTGGAAAGCCTTTGGGTTGCTGCTGGTGGCCTGAGTGAAAGCAGTTCTGAACCCTAGGGTGTCTGTTTGCAGCCCTTCCCATTTCCTTTCTAGGAACTTCTGGACTAGACATGCGCTGTCGAGGCCCTGTGATTTCTGCATGTCTCTCCATGCCATGCAGAATTCTTTTTTCTCTGGTGCCGGGAAAAACATTTGTCATGAAGCCAAGTCCAGGGGGGGGGACGTGGCCCGTTTTAAAGCCCGTAGCTAGGTTGGCTATAGTTTGTTCCAGCCTTTCTTGTTTGCAGGTGGTGTTGCACCAGATTTTGTACATGGGTACATATACATGGGTTTGGCGGGATCCTGGGGGGCCTGGCCCTTGTTTTTCCGGCTGTGGCCTCTGACTGGTTCGGATCCAGGGTTCTCTTTCTGAGTGGTTCCCCAGAGACTGCTGTGTTCATCAAGGTTTTGGTGGCGATAAAGTTCATGGTAGCCGAGGTGGTGTCTCTGGCTTTCATGACTTCTTCCTCCTCTCCTTTCTCTCCTTTTGCTTCTGTAAGCTTTGAGATTGAAGGTAGGACCATCTCCTCTTGGAGACTGTCTGTATTGACTGATACCATATCTTTGCAGGTTTTCTAGACTAGATATAGGCAAGGTTCCTAGTCATATAAATAGTGAGCGCAAACCCAGTGCTAAACATCCGACTTTCGTCCCCAATACGAGGACTAGCGTCAGGTATATATTAAATATTGTGGCTTATCACATTATATCTATTCCAACTAAGGTTTAGCATATCATCAGAAAAGTAACTGTCCATGTATGTTCGTTACTCAAGTAATGTTAGTGACTAAAGGTTGTTGAAATATGATAGTAATTGTCCGTGTCTGTTGGTTACCCTTTGAGTAATTTTATCGACTTAATGAACACAAAAGGCTGTTGAAATAAGGAATAATGACTGAAGATAAATAATTTGAAATGTCAATAATCTGCTATTAAGTTACCTAGTATCTGGAACAGTTCCCTTTAAAGATTTCAGTAGTCTCCTGCGTGTCTATGTCTGAGTTGCCTGTTTATTCTCTATTGGCCTGGATTATTGTCGACAACCACAATATTATTGTTAGCGATAACCCACGTTCATCTGTTATCGAATTGGAATAAGAGTACATTTTTGTAATTTCACTATTGGGTCATTTCGAGAGCTTTTATCCATTGTTGGAAAATCTCTCTTGATTGGCTAAAACGGGTTTATAATAGTTCCCAATTGCATTTACACCGCAGTGACTCACAGCATAACCTAATTCAGTATGGTTGTTGCCGTTAATTAATGCAATGCAGTGCTACATCCACCCACTGACTGTAAAACAAGAGTTCAAACTATCAAAGTTAGTAGGGAAGCGGTGTCTCGTCACATGTACTTTTGATGGTGTTGAGACTAGTGTTGTTCCAATTAATTGATTTAATCGATGATTGATTGGTTTGCATGTCCAACCAACAGATCGATCATGATTTCAGAAATCGGTTTTGACTGCTTATAAATTTGCGATATTAAAACTGCAGATCTTTTTTTTTGGCAATACCATTTTAATATAATTTTTACAACTATATAACACAATATTACTCCATACGAGTCCATAGTCTAAGACATTAAACTTCACAACACTGAAATAGTATGCTAATGAGAAGTAGTGGCGGTAGTAAAATGATACCACCTCCCTCAACTGGCCGCCGTTCGGTGATCCGCGGCCCCCACCACCCTCCCAATCCCTGGGGAATAGGTTGTTGAGAGGGAGGTAGTATCACACTACTTGACCGCCCATTTAGAGCCAAGGTCTTGACGTGATGTCATGCAGTAACGACGGGTAAAGAGTAATACTGTCATGAAACAAAAAGAAAAAAAGAAATAAATAAATAAATAAAATAAAAACTAAAAAAACTATAAAACTCCCGCGCCACCTACTTGGGAGAAACCCCGCTTATTATGGCCGGCCTCTCTCTATCTCTCTCTCTCTCTCTCTATATACGGGGTTTTTTGGTTCTCCGTTGCTCCGTACCGTTGACTTGGTACCACCATCTTTTTACCTGACTTTTTACTTTCGAGATTTGAACCATGGTTTTTTGTTTAGAATTCAGCGCTGTTATCAACTGAGCCAACGGAGAACCGATAATTAGATTACAAATAATGATACTAATTGTTGTGCAATAATAGTAACATACTGGTAACTACACTTGTGCAATAATAGCAAACATCAATGCCCGCTATCCCATTGCCCTATACACATTGACGCTAGTGGAGAGGGTCTTGCATATTGTTTGTGAGTTAATCTGTCAGTCTGTTCATGGCTATATCTCGCAAAACTATAGCGTGATTTGTCCGAAATTCTAATCTTGGAATATGTTACCGCTATAGCCATCAAAATATTCAACAGTCTATCTATCAAATTGTAAATAAATTTTCATATTTAGCCTTTCTGGTTCTGCGCAATGTTGTGAAATCGCTGATACGTGTTATCTCGATGACTATCTGTATGCAAGTGAGGTAACTCGTCTTTCATCTGTTCTTCATATTTCTTGTATTTAAATGCCTGTATTTTTCTATTTCCAGGTTTAGTGTTTCTGTTTCTCTAGAACAGATTTTTTCCTCTTGGACCTCTCTGTTTTCTCTCGCTTTGCTGTTATAGCCACTAGGGCTTTGCAGCTATTAATTATTGAATTATATCAAATTTCCTGTATCTTTGTGATTAACTCGCACAGTCATTGAAAGTCAAGAATAGTAGCTGCTATGCATTAACACCTAATTAGATGCAGCATCAATTGGTATACCGGCGATCATACACACAACATTACGTGTAAACACTCAACTACGTGTAAACGCTAATCTACAAACAATATTACACACAATGGGCTGGCCTGAAGAGCTATGGTCATGCATGCATGATGTAGGCTGTGCAGCGCGACGAGAAAAAGTACCCGGGCCATTGCGTGATATGGGCAACTATGCAAATCGAAATCTTGAGAAATGGAGGAGAAGCTCAGGGATCCCAACATTCCGCTCGTCATTTCCACTAACATGCCTTACGCGTTATCCGATGACTGTGATAGCGATGGACAAACTCTTCAAGTATATGAATTATTTAGAAACGGTTTGCAGTTTTGATGTGGATGCTGCTATCGAGTTGGAACAAGAGTGGAAACAAGAAATAATGCAGTGATTCTCAATGCGCGCACTACTCCCACGTATCAGCGCCTGAATATCGACCACATTCTCACACATGTAGCGCAGCAATGATACTAATACATGGCCGAGGTAGTTAACGCGTTAGATCCACGTTGTTGTGTTTATTGGCAAACTAAAAATCACAGGTTCAAATCTCACTATTAGCATTTGTGGATAACTCGGCCATTTCTGGTCCAATTTTAAAATGGTAAACAGTTTTGAAATTCTCGCTTCGAAACAAGAAATAATCCAGTGATCCTCGCCCACCAACCTCTCAATGCGTGCTACTCCCACGTATCAGCTCCTGAAAATCGACCGCATCTCACACATGTAGCGCAGCAATGAGTACAAATAAATTATCAGTTGTACATATTAATACATGGCCGAGGTAGTTAATGCGTTGAATCATTATGTTTATTAGCAAACTTAAAATCACAGGTTCAAATCTCGCTATTAGAACTTGTGGATAACTCGGCCATTTCTGGTCCGACTTTAAAATGGTAAACAGTTTGGAAATTCTCGCTTCATTCCGGTCCTGATTGGTACAAAGAACGACGAGAATAAAGTGATTTCTCGGTACAATATAAGCATACACTCTCTCACACATAGTCTCCGTCGGTATCACATGACACAACGGGCTACCCACAGGTACTGATCGCCTTGTGATCCCCACACATAATAGGTCTGAACGCCCTTTTAGAGACAAGCATCCACATCACATCGACACGACGGTCCACCCCACAGGTACTGATCGCCTTGTGATCACCACACATAATAGGTCTGAACGTCCATTTAGAGACAGTCATCCACAGGGACATACCCCATGATTACTGTTGCACAACTTCGCGAGGTTGCAAAGCAATTTGGCCTTAGAGTAGCCTCTAAGGCCAAGAAAGCCGACCTGCTCCAGATGATCGGACAGGCCCGTGCCGAGGAGTCGCAGAAGCGTCTCTTCCGAGCAATGAAGACGGGAAGGTTTCCAGAGCTTACCAAAGACGATCCTTTGAATCCCCACAAGAAAGCGCAGCGGCTCCGTGAGCTTCGTCAGGCGGACAAGGAGGTGACTGCTAGCTTGCGAGCCAAGACTGTAGCGAGGCGGATGGTGGACCATCCACTGGAGCGCTTACCTCCCCTACGCAGGATTGCTAAGCGAATCATGAGGGGGCTGAGGTCTGAACCCTTAGCCCGGAGCATGAGGCGAGAAGCCGAACACATTCTCGACCACCGTCTCGGCGAAAGGGAGACAGAGGATAGAGGATGCCGGTCAGTATGTCCAAAATGCCTTCTACCTCCGCTACACCCATACCTATCGCATCCGTCACATCGAAGACGGTAGGGTGATGCTCTTCCACAAGAATGCTTCAGGGAGCCCATGGCTGAACACGATAGGAGCAGCTCAGGACTGGGTGGCCGCGAGAGCAAGCCCGCCTCGACACAGACAATATCGATCGACCCAACAACAAGTGAGTTTTCGTTCAATCAATCAACGTTGAGGTCAGGGCTGTCATCGACCGCCAACCTCTGCTTGGGACAGGCCCCCTTCCAGACTGGCTACAACTACAGGGACAACATGTGTCTCTGGAGATGTCTAGCAGTCGACCGAGGAGCGAGAGCTGATAGAAGTACAGCTCCTGCACGAGAGCTTGCCACACAGTTCTACGACAAGACAGTACCTGATGTCCGTAAGACCTCGCTGGATCAGCTGGACAAGGTAGAGTTCTTCGCCAAGATCGGGATTCGCGTGTATGAACCAACCGAAGAGGGCACGTGGCACTTGATCAGGCAAGCGGCTCACTACTGTGACACCATGACCATCAGAGTGTGGGATCACCACGCCTTCTACATCAAGAACATCTCCAAGCTGGCACATACACTAGTCTGCAGAGGTTTACACAGGCATGCAATCTTCAACGCCATGCTGATCACTGTACAGGCGGCAAAACAAAAATCGTGTGTCCTGGCGAGAAGGTTGAGGCACCATAGTCTGCATATGAGAAAGCCTTCTATCCGCCCCAGCCATCCAGTTCAGCGGCTACTCGTTGGGTCGAGTATGAGTCGAGAAACAGAGGCGTACACATACACCATGTCGTGTGGGCACGGTGGTGAGTGTTGGATCGAGGGTGCTCCCGTAGATGGTTAAGATCCGACCACCAACACTGTTTACCAGTTCCATGGCTGTCACTGGCACGGGTGTCCACAACACCAGCGAGGTGAGGATGCCGAACAAAGATACCGCAAGACAGTCCTGAGAGAGAAGCTGAGAGCGTCTGGATGCATGCTTGTGGTACAGTGGGAGTGCTGTATAAAACGCTGTTCAAGCATCCCTAAATGAGTTCGGACTGTCCCATACCCACACTTCATAGTTTACGACTTCGAAGCACTCCTAGATGGTATCAAGACTCATCCTACGGAGACTCTCACGATCGAGAGTACTCACATACCTATCTCTGTGTCAGTTGGCTGCTCCTTAGAGGGCGCCACGAGTGAGCCCACTCACCTCTGCAATCCTGACCCCAAAGAACTGATCAGAGAGTTCATGCTGGTGATCCAACGGCGAGCATCTCTAATCCGGAAAAGGGTTAGGGCACAGCACATACCGACAGACCTGGACAAGCTCCCAAAGCGACAGCAGCGACTGATCAACGAGTGGTGTGACCAAGTGCCTGTACTGGGATTCAACTCTGGGCGGTATGACCTGAACCTCATCAAGAAGTACTTTGTCGATGAGCTGACTGACAGTACAGGTACAGTGAGTCGCCAAGAAGGCTAGTCAGACCATGTTCCTCATAACACCTGAGCTATGGTTTCTCGATGTGCTGAACTACCTCGGCCCAAGAGTCTCGTACGAGGTATGGGTCAAAGCTTACGGGTGTACACAGCAGAAGAGCTGGCTCCCGTATGAATGGTTTGATACACATGAGAAGCTCAACTATCCAGGGCTTCCTGACCACTCAGCATGGACATCTAAGCTCAAGGGTGGCTACCTCTTGACGCGAACAGTGGGAACAATGTAACCAGACATTCACCGAGCACGGAATGCGGACATTCGCCGACTGGCTGCGATACTACAACAACCTGGACGTCAGTCCATTCATCGAAGCCCTAGAGCGGATGCAGGAGTTCTACACAGAATGAGAAATAGACATCTTCAAAGATGCGGTGTCTTTCCCCAGGTGTGTCACTGCAGTACCTCCTACATGGAACCGCTCAGCAAATGCTGGATGTTAGCTTCTACTCTCCGGGCAAGGAGGCCTACGAGATGCTGAAGGACGCGGTTATTGGAGGGACAAGCATCGTGTTCACCAGATACCACGAGGCAGGTGTGACACGCATCCGCCAGAGTGAGCGTGTCTGCCAACGTCTACTCGGCTACGACGCAAATGCTCTGTACCTATCGATGATGGCCAAAGAGATGCCCTGTGGTAAGGAGACAGTGCGCCGTTGGTCCGGTGCCAGTGGTGTAGCCCGCTTTAAGGAGGAGCTCCTAGCAGACTGCAGGTTTGGATTTGCTGAGGTGGATATAGAGGTCCCTAAGGCTCTGTGGGCAAAGTTTGAGGAAATGCCCCCGCTCTTCTATAACCGCGAGATCCCGGTAGAGGCTGTCTCTTCTGAGATGCAGGCATACCTAGAGCGTACAGGGCGGAAGCGACCCACCACCCAGAAGCTGGTCGGCGCCCTCACCACCAAGAAGTGGCTGCTGTACGCACCGACACTCAAGTGGTATATAACCCATGGCTTGGAGATCACTGCTGTATACCGCACCATAGACTATGAGGCCAAGCACCCATTCGAGTGGTTCATGGAGAATGTTACGGAGGCCCGCCGCTCGGGAGATGTAGATAAGAGCAAAGCGCTCTTGGCAGATCTCTTCAAACTCCTCGGCAACAGTGCCTATGGAAAGCTCATCGAGGCCCTAGAACGCCATAGCAACACCAGCTTCATGAAGGATGAACACATGGTAGACAAGGCCCTGCGTAGTGCATGGTTCGAAGATCTTGAGGAGATCGGTGAGTCATACGAGCTCCAGAGTCGCAAGCCGAGAATCACTATTCGAAGGCCCTTCTAGGTGGGGATAGCCGTTTATGAGCTCGCGAAGCTGCGAATGCTGGAGTTCTACTACGACTTCCTCGATCGCTACGTAGCTTGTGACAGCTTTGAGTACCTGCAGATGGACACTGACTACGCGTATATCGCTATAGCAGGCTCCAACCTCGACGACGTCATTCGCCCTGAGATGCGAGCAGAGTACCAGCCTCATAAGCGGGACTGGCTAGCTTGGGACAAATGGTCTGGACGGACTCCAGGACTGTTCAAGCTCGAGTTCGAAGGCTCTCGTGGCATCGCCCTCTTCTCCAAATGCTACTACGTGGAGAATGCAGCTGCAAGTAAGTGCTCAGCTAAGGGAATGTCAAAGCGGCAGAATGAGGTCTCTTGGCAGAGGTTCTACAGTGCCCTACATGGCGGAGTGGACAGAGCTAAAAACTGAGGCCTACGCATGCGCAATCAGGGTATGGTGACGTATGCGCAGAAAAAACTTGGACTCTCCGCTTACTATGATAAGCGCCATGTGCTGCCAGATGGGGTCCATACCGAGCCCATCGAGTATCATGTTAGCACCCTAGGGTGTGGTAGCTGCGTGTCTTCAGGAACTAGCTGAAGCTCTTCTACGACAAATGGTCGCCTAGGCACTCCGTGCTGGCGTGCTAGGTAGTACAGTGTAGGCCGCCCCCTCCGCCTCCACATACCTGTCAAGCCTGTGAACATCTATCGACCAGTTAGGATCTGTTGCACGACGTCGACCGCCTTCCAGCTCACCAGGCTCATACAGGTACCGAACCAGAGCATCAGGTGGTAGGCACTCCTCTCCCTTGTTCGCTTCTCTAGAGCTGTGACCAGCAGTGTCTGACAGCCTCTACTGGCTTCTTCCCGATTAGCCTGGTAACCTCGGCATTGGATCTCTCCACCACAGCAGGCAGCCCTCTCACTAGAACGTTCACTCGGTGCGGGCATTTCCTGGGCGTATTGGTGTGGGAACACTCTCTCTGCCAGCGTCCGATTCCACCGCTCAACAATAGCCTGGGCACGGTGATGCCCTACCCCGCCTCGCCTAACTGCCACACCGTGTTTCCGCATGAGGCCTGCAGTCTCCCCTCTGAATGCCTTACCCTCATCCACCTGCAACAATTCCGGCCACTGGAAGGGAATTTCCGAAGCCTCGTAGACACCCTGGAATGCCTGGGCCACCTGACTTGTCTGTGAGGGGTACTGCAGCCTTGTACCTGCTGGTGACATCGACGATGGTGAGGGCATACTTGTAGGTCTTACGACCAACCGAGTCGTGTGGAAGGAATAGAGCATCTGCCTGGTGAACTCTGTTCGGGACAGTTTCCTCGAAATGGGCATGCCTGATGTGCCGTGGACGAGGTCTGTATATCTGCTACATTGCCTGGTGGCTGAGCCACTGGCTAACTGTCTCCAATGTGAAGTTGTGGCCCTTGCGACGTGCAGTCTCGAGTAGTTGAGCGGGCTCACGGTAATATCCACCAGGCTGATAGTAGAGTTCCTCAAGAAAGACGGTTGATAAACTCCAGGATTTCATCACTGACGTCCACTCCCGTCCTGGCACGCACGGCCTGGATGAACTCTAAACAGATGGCCGTCATTCATTCGACCATCACTGAAGACCTCCTCAAACACCTCCATACACTGGCGTCTAATCTCCGCTGGATCCTCACTGAAAAGTAGTTTACCGACCAACCCTCGGAAGTTAAGGGACTTGACCAGGTCGTACAGAGAGGCTATCCTTATATAGTACGGCTTAAATGTTCGGCAGCCCATATGGCCGCGAGCGCTATGGCAACGTACGGTAGCCAAGGGCCTGCGACTCCGAAGAACGTACCTACTCCTGAGGCGATGGCTGGTATGGCTTCCACCCCATGGAGAGCATTATTGGTGATCTTGCGGACAGTCTCACCAGCCTTCGTTGTGAACAGAGCGATCAGAGCCCCAACTGCTGCCAGCGGACTGATAGAACCTTTTATGTAAGTGTTATAGATTCCTTTTGCTCTGTGTACTAGCCTGCGGGATTCAGGCGCGGTCTCCGCTACATCATCATACTCACCCGCGGTCTCCGCTACATCGTAGTCATCTGCATTATAATCCTCCTCATCATAGTCCTCCCCATCTATATCCTTGACTGGATCTTCATAAGCCTCTGGGTCATACATATCCGTCGCTGGGGGAGCTATATAGCAGCTTTAAACTGTAGTCTATAGCATGGCATCCACAATCTTGAATGCGGGCGTGTTTGCCTTAGCGAACTGGGGACTCAGCCGACAAGAAGGTGGCAGAGGTCGAGCGTGAGCGTCATAACCAGGCGATGGAGAAGCTGTCTAAGGAGAAGTTTGAGCACAGCAAAGCCCTCAAGCATATGCGCCAGAGGGAGGCACGCCAACGCCAACTCCGAGCTCAGGCCAACCAGAGCCTCAAAGAGGCAGATGAGTCTCGATGAGTATAACAAGGCTGTAAAGAAGACAGCAGAGCTTATAGTAGTGGTGGCAGTTGCAGCGGTGACGACAGGAGTCATGCTTTACGCACGCTCAAGCTGAATACCTTATGTGTTCGACACGCATACCTTAGCATAGCCAAAGTAAAGTACCGTCACACCTAATGAGCTAGTCCTAGCTATGAGGTTTCCGATGTTGAAGCTGAGCTGGTTGCCATTATTAGGTGGGATGTTCCAGCCCCCGATGTGGTGACGGCCCTCGAGTGCCAACTCGAGGTCATCACTTCCACAAGTTAGTCGCAGAAGTGCATATGACTTAGTTTTCTGTCTGTAGAGTTGGCAGTCAGCCAGCTCACGTACCTCACCAAGAACATTGGTCCCAGCAACCACAAGCTTGAAGGCGTCTAGCTTATCCACCTGCTGGATGGCTCCTCCCTTCTAAACCAGGACTGCAACAGCGACACAGTCCGATGCACCACGATGCAATGTCAGCTCTACCCGTTGGTTAGCTGTGGCTTGGACCTGCTGGTGTTCTCGCTCCACATGCATGATCCGCTGTTTGGAACCCGTTTGCTTCAGTTCCTGGTCATTCTCGTCATGCCAGACATGAAGTCTTGGAGCATTCATCGTCGCATCTGCGAGCTGCTCAGTGTACACCCGGAGGAACAGCCTATCCTGCATGGCAGCCGGATTCACGTGTCTGTTCTCAAGGAGGGTTAAGAGTGGAACTGCCACAGGCTTCTCGACACCTGCCCGTAGTTCAAATTCTGTGAACCCCTCATTGCACCCAACAGCATAGTACCCCTTTCCCTTCGCATAGATGGTTGGGCCATGAGCCAGCGGACCTAGGACTCGGTACTCATCGTTCACATAGGTGGTGTCCACGGTGCTGTTGCTCTGCACGATCTCCCACCTGTTCAGAACCTGCGGGAGCTCTACCGTCTGTTCTATTGTGCTCTGAAGCTTGAACTTGAGTGTCATGCTCTTGATCTCATGGATCTGTGCCAAGATTGCAAAGTCAATGTACTTCCCAGCAGCGGACAATGGCTTCTCATCATGTAAACTGGGTCGAATGACCATCAGGCAGGCCTTCCGAGGATCAGTGCGGTGCGATGTGCACAGGTTCAATGGCCCCATCTGGATGTTGCACATACTCCAGCATGTTTAAGGTCTGGGTATATAGAGGGGTTAAACAGCTGCCATGTTTGGTAAAGTTCGCCAGCAAATTGTCTATAGGCAGCAGGACAAGTCACAGTCAGCACGACAGCCACGGCGTGCACTGTCCCACTGTGACAGGGTCTGAGGCCTGCTTCGTGACATCAACATTATCCACGAGTGAGCCAAGGTCACACCTCCATCTGATGCGAAGATACTGGCTGCCATAGGGGAAGGAGCGCCAGCTCGTAGTACAAAAGAACTCCTGACTCGGATACTCTACCGGAAGTTTGACAGCACCCAGGGCAGGACACTCGACCTACCTGTGGCCCAAACCAACAGTCCTGTGATTCTAGCTCTCCAAAAGGCGAGGGTCGACCCCAAAGATCTACTAACGGTCGGGAAGTGGGCTGCCTAGTCATGCAAAAGGTACTCAGGAGTAGAGCTGGGCGGTCTGACTGTAGTACCGTGAGGACTGCGGTATACCGTGAACCGATATCGTGACCGTTGACATTTCCAAATACCGTCCATAATGTTTGAGCAACATTTGAGAAATATATTCATAAAATCTGACTTGACCAAGGGTAAATAAGTGCTAATAGTACCAAAAAATACAGGCATCCCTAACTATCAGCCGAGTTGAGGTGAAAAGGTCGTTGTAAAAACAAACATCAAGACGTCAATTACAAAATAATGACAGGCAGAATTGTATGTCAAACGTACGTCTTGAAAGTCTCACAGTAAAATTGGTTTATTTAAAACATCTAAACTCATTCTCTGGCCGTCCGCCGGTAGTAATTACACTATAATATATTCCCTATTCCCGTTTCTATTATTTGTAATTTATTAGTCCAAGCATTTTGTCACCGAACAAACACGCTAGAATAACAAAATAACATACAAACTGCATGCTATTCAAACACAACAGCGATCTCGCAAAGACGTATCTGATTGGTTGTTCATGAACTAGACCGTGGGAAAATACATTAATATGCTGAATTTATCAATGAAAATTTACTAAAACGTAGTATTTGCTATTTTATTAAGACTGAGCAGCATTGAAGTCGTTATTTTTTTTTTTTTCTGGCTTGTTTTAAGAAATTTCTTTAAGGATTAAATCCAGTTTAAGTAACGACACCTAAAAATTATAGTGTTTTAGTTTTTGTAATTCATTTTTCAACTGGCTACACGTCGGAAGTTCGCGGAAATAGCTTTTTACACGCATTGTTCACGTGAAGCATGGCGAGTAACGAGTCTGCACATCGGGTACTCGGTAATTATCACGAGCTTTGGAATCGGCTATATTCAATGTCGTGTTATATGTGTGTGTATAGGCCTGTTTTCGCGAGTAACAGAATATACGACTCCAACAGAAATAAAAGAGTACAACACTCGGCCAATTTAAATACCCACGGATTTTGTCTAGACTCGGTTTATCAAAGCGCTCGACTGCCAAAATAAAATGTGCCGTTTGCTGGCCACACGCATTAATAGCAAGAACAATCCATATTGAAAAAAGTGCGCCCCAATGTCTCAAACAGCGGGTTATAGTTAGCGAGTCGACCACACCCTTTGACCGATATTCCCGTGAATGATATTACGTCAATAAAAATAGTGACCTAATAAAATCGTGAAACTAAACAGTCGCAATAGCCATGTTTTTCTTCTCTAAATCAGGAAGCCGATTTATTTATTTTACCTATATTTACCGTTGATTGGAGATGGAAGTGAAAAGGAAATGGGAAAAATTGTTCTAATTTCTTGGCATGCCCCACGCTCAGATGACAGTATACCGTGGTACCGCGGTATTTTTTCATGGTACCGATACCGTCATGTAAATATAAATACCGCCCAGCTCTACTCAGGAGGGGTTCACTGTTGGCCGCAAGGAGGCTGTTGAACACATCTTCAACGAAGAAGGGCGCAGGAGATTGGCCAGTGATCTGGCAGCATTTCTGAAATTCCCAGATAACTACCAGGACTACCTCATCAAATCCGCTCGCAAGTCAGATGCTAGTCGTGCATGGAAAAAGTGGATCTTCCGTGAGAAGTTCCAGAAGAAGAGAGTCCTACCATCTGACCCTCAGTGGAAAGAGTTTAAGCGACAGGCTTCTGACAAAGATTCTGAAGCTTCTGACGAAGGTCCTCAAGCTTCTGACGAAGTTCCTCAAGCTTCTGATGAAGGTAAGCATCTCACAAAGTAGCAGAGACCACGGACGAAGTAGCGGAGACAGCGTAGCCTTGAAAAAAGTTGCGGCAGCTGCAACAGTCTGTCAGCGATGACGCGTAGAGCAGGCTAGTTTCCTGGCTGGATTCAGCTTGTAGGTGAAGGTCTGTGCCATTTCCAGAGATGGCTTGAAGTGTGACAGCTCACCTGTCTCCTTGTTGTTGAAGATGAAGCGGTACAGCTCAGCTGCCCTCTGTACACCTGCGATAAAGTCCCCTTTGGTCTCCTTGAGGGTTAGGCTGTCGTATATGGTCTCGAGCAGGGCATGTCCACACTTGGAGCTGAAGTATAGCAACCGGGCATTGTGGCGGATGTCTGGTGAGATCTCGCGGGTGTACTTCTGAAAGAGGATGAAGACAGTTATCTTTGTGTGCCGGATGCGCCTGGTGATGTTGCTGAGGTAGGTGACTGTCTTCTGGTCCATTGCAGGGTCATCGATAACTAGAACAAGTGGTTCTGTCAGTCGGGCTGCCAGCAGCTTCTCCATCAGTGCTTGCAGGTTCTGCGTCTTGGTGATTGGGCCATTGTACCATTGATCATTACGGTCAACCGCCTCAGCGGCGGAGTCGGACACCAGAAGGATGTATTGAGAGTGTAGATGTTCGGCCAGGATAGCCCGCAGCAAGATGTTTTTCCCGTGTCCTGATGGGGCAATGATCAGCACCACCTGGCCGGCATCGGCCAGACTACTGTCGAATGGTACAGACATGCGTACGGAGGATGGTTAGCAGTTGGTCGGCGGTAGCCTCGTCTATATCTGTGAGACTAAACGGCAGTACTTCCTGCACCGGCAGTACTTCCTGCACCAGCTCTTTCGCCTGCAGAGCGGGGAATCCTGCACCTCCGGCGGATACAAAGGATGCGCTGGAGGCATCAAGCATGAAATCCCAGCAGCAGCTGAGAAGATAGCGTAGAGGGCCTGTGTCAGCACCCACAGTGTCTAGCACATCCAGTATCTGTATGATACATGCACGGGAAGCCATGACTATCCTGTGGTCTTAAATGGCAAACCAAAGAACCCGGACTTCTTCACCTCTGGTAGCTGGAGGTTGGCGGTAGCACCTTTTCTACCATTGACAGTGACATTGCTCAGGCCGATGGTGCCTACCATGAGATTCTCTCCATCCTGTTTGAATGAGCTCCGTGGTTTCAGGAGATCCTTAACCAGGTCTTGTGCATAGGACTCAGCCATAACCTTGATGGCACCAGCCTCATCGACTCCGAGCCTACCTCGCATCGTTGCCCTGTCTTTGATGCCCATCCCCTTGTATACAGTCTTGACCTTGTTAATGGCCGATTGTCCTACTGTATCAGTGTTCCCGATGAGATCTCGGGCTGGGATGGTACCTCGGATCTCCCGCGGGTCTCCATTCTCATGTACTGGGCTACTGCCTCCTTACAGCACAGACCAAGCTGCGTCATTCCATAGATGGTGTAAGCGGAGCAGAGGTCCAGGCCATGTTCATCAGTCTCATGAGGATATGATCATCGTGGCAGACCCCAGTAGTATTATTGCTAAGTTCCAGCAGGGGTTGCAGAAGACCCGTCGCAAACTTGACTGCTATTTCACCACACCTACGGTTGATTCCGAGCAACATGATCGTGAACATCGAGAACCTCCAAGTCAGGGGCTATAACAACATGATAGTCGAGGGGAGTTCCCCCGGTGTCCACTTTGGCTTCAACACTGCTATCAACACTACGCGTAGTACAGGCCATACAGTCGTTCCGACCCTGACACTGCAGCCAGTCGACACGACGTTTCCCATGGCAGCTCCGACCCTGACACTGCAGCCAGTCGACACGACACCGCTTTCCATGGTAGCTCTACGAGTGTTGTCAGGCCTAGCTATCGTGGCGCTCGGGATCGGCCTACTCCGCCGCTAGCAAATCAGCTATAAGACTATCCTGACTCTCTACTGTAGCACACCACACGGTAAAGTTCAGCTGCTGATTCCAGTATGAGAGGCTTGGAGCAGCCATCCAAGTATGAGCTTGCTCTGCATCCTTGATGGTGATGGGGCGGTTGGTCAGTGGTCGTGGGCTGATGGAGAACGGTGTTAGCTCTGGTATCTCATCCAGTAGACCTCTCAGGCCAGTCGAGGGTGTACCAAGGATGGGTGGTTGGCTCCAGATGACTGTCGTGAGGTTCAGTGGGAAGGCCATCTATGCTGGTGTTCTTAAAGCTACCGTACAGGCAGCACACTATTTGTAGTCATCTCGACTCCATAGGCTGGCGGGGTGACCTCGCCGTAACATCTAGTTTTTTAGCTCCTCCATATCAACCCACCCGCTGGAGTCTTTGAGGTATTGCTGTCGCACTTTAGGTTTCTTGGTGCGGTACAGGGCTTGGACCTTCTATATATGGTGGTACTCTTCATCGGTGACCTGGCCATCCTCGAGAGCTTTGCTGACAGACTCGTCGATAGTCCGTAGCATACTCTGTGCCAGTGTCACATACTTAGCATGCTTCTCCAGCCTCCTTGTGATCTGCCGCTGCCCCACCACCAAGCCTGTGGCCAAGACAGCAGCAGCTAGTGTCCCGCCACCCAGCGGGATGGCGACGAGGGCACAACCCCTGTAGCGAGAGTGGCCACAGCTGCCACACCCGCACTGCCTCCATTCACACCCGCAGCAGTGGTTGTACGCGTGAGGACATTGTATGCTGTCTTATATCGCCTGCACATTCTGCTGTACTTTTCTGCCTCATGGACGAGATTCTGCCCGATGGTATCTATCTGCTGGAGTCGCCAACCGTGGCTGGTACCCCCCTCATCAGCAGTCAGGGAGGGGTATAGTTCTGGTTGCTTCCGCCACTCTGATTTTGCCATATATATCTGGAGGCTTAAACCGGCATCACCTGCAGAATCTGCTCCTGAGTCATAAAAGGGTTAATTTTGGAGAGCCCGGCGAACCGTACCACCTTGCAGGTGTAGAGACAGACGTCTCTTAGACAGTGGCCATCCAGCACTATGTCAGGTGTCAGTAGCTTTCTGAGACGTGACATCTGGAACTTCACCTTATCACCAAGATAGTAGGTCTGTCGCTTGAGGGCTTTCTTGGTCTTACACTTCTGCGCCATCTCCTCTTCCCACTGTATGACCTCTGGCTCATCTTCGTCTGAGACGACACCTGGCTCATCCTCGTCTGTGAAGACATCTGGCTCATCGCCGTCTGTCAAGACTCCTGCATCCCGCTTACTCTTCTTCAGGAGGTCCTGCCAGTATTTGGAAGCTTCACTGTCTCTTCGCCTCCTTGAAATGCTCATGTTCTGTTGATACCGGCTCTCCCTGTAGTCGCTCTCCTTCTTTCTTGTTGCAGTGTGAGCATCTGTTCGTTTTGTGCAGGGGTCATGAGGGGGCAACCCTCTTTCATCATCTCGGCAAAGGTCAGATATTCCTGGTATGATATCATGTTGTCGTCAGGTCAAGGAGTAATAAGGGTGTAAACCTTAAATGGGCGTCCGATATCCCATCCGTGCTGGCATATATGTTAATGGAGGGGCTGTCAAACAGGTGTGAACAGGCCAGGACTGATAGCTTTCCATAGCGTGTATGTATGTTGTGCCCCGCTGGGGCACCTCAAAGAGGACCCATTCTACATGGTACTGTACCACCCGTCTCCCCTCTAGACAGGGTGAGATTACGTTCTCACCACCGGAGAGCAGCAGTCGGACAATCGGCATGGTTATATGTCTCGTTTAAACCCCTCCTATAGCGTGCTATGGAACCCATATTTGCTCACTCGACTGGTCTTGCTGATCTCGCAGATGTGTACGCAGTTGATGCTTCCAAGGTAGAAGAGAGCGATGGCAAGTCATTCACCCTACAGTACGAAGCAAGCTCAAAGGCATTCTCCCTCCACCGCATTGGTGGTGATGGATGGAGCTGCTCACAGACCTCAAGGATGTGACGAAGGCACGCCTGGGTCGCAACATAGATGGCCACAAGATCATGTTTCGGTACAATTTCCCGAAGAGGAAGTACATCCTCGAGCCGTTGATTGAGCTCTCGGATACAGAGGTGGCAGACATCAACACCCCAAATAGCGACCTCAGCTTTCATCTGGTCAAACCCTATTCGAGCGGTGCCCCGTCGATGGCCCGTGATGGCCTGCTTTTGACCATGGCAAAAAACCTGCAGTTCATATTTGAGAAGAATGAAGTGTGGTACCGCGCTGGACCTGGGGGTGACTGGCAAACATGGCTGCCCCTGTTCCCTAACTCATTGACATAGAGGTTAGTCCGCGTAATGAACGGGGAAAGAAACCAAGGAATGGCCAGCGTTCCTCAAGTGATACAATTGTTTGACAACAACAACACCAGGACACACTAGAAGCCTTGTTAGAACTCATTTAGTAGTTCTGGGATATTACACTGATTATGAGCTTCCCTATGTCGTACATACTGGTCATGGTGGTGGGATGTTTCCTCAGACTGGAGATAGTTGTGAAAGCTTGATGGCTGAAGCATCAAATGGAAATAGCAAAAGTTTTTGAATGCATATATTCCGAAAGTGACACCCACACCGAGATATGACTAATTTAAGATATTTTGTAACAGTCATATTGAAACTCAATGCTGCTGGATATATGGTTGTAATCATCCATTTGACAGTGGCAAACGATTGTATTTAAATGGGTACAGAATATGCTATTGCTCAATTACCCGAGTACGGAATTCACTATTGATTATCAAAATACTTGGAGTCGGTAAATATACATAGAGAATAGCATACAAAAGAAAGCAACATTTCTATACCATGGATGCGTCAAAAAGAGGTTAGAAAAGAGCAAAAGGAAAGAACAGACACCAACACTCACGATGCAATGAAAGTTGACATTAGTTTAGCAGAACTGAAGAAAGCTATCCGCCAATTGAAGAAGATATCGCCCAGGCCAGATGGCATTACGAATGAAATGATCCAACACCTTGGTAATGCATCTCTCCGCAAGTTGCTAGACATCTTTAATCTCATTTGGACCAATGAAGAGGTTCCTCAGTGCTGGAAGGAAGCCAGAATGACTCCTATTCTGAAAAAAGGGAAGAACAACTCGAAAGTGTTGAGCTACCATCCTATCAGTCTTACAAGTTGCATATGCAAGACCATGGAGCGCATCATCAACCAGCAGTTGCAGTGGTACCTGGAGTCGGAGAACATTATAGTTTCAGAGCAGGCCGGCTTCAGTTAGATACAAGAGCACAGAAGATCAAACAACACATCTTGCACAGGTCATAGAGGAAACTTTTCAAGCCAAGGTGATGCTAGCTGCCTTTATCGATCTGCAGAAGGCATTTGACAAGGTGTGGAATGATGGCCTCCTCATGAAGCTCCGGCGCACAGGTATTGGTGGCAACATGTTCCGATGGACCAAATCGTACCTACACAATCGCAGAGCTATGGTGCTGGTGGATGGACAATCTGGACAGAATGTATTGCTGAGACAAGGGGTGCCACAAGGCGGAGTATTATCACCAACTCTGCTCATACTCTTCATTAATGACATTGTAGCAGAGCTGCCCAATGGGATCCAAGCAGCCCTCTATGCAGATGACCTCGTACTCTGGTGCACCGAGGAGTACACGACTGCCACGTACAGAATGCAGCTCGCCTTGGACAGAATTACAGCTTGGGCCAATCTCTAGTGTATTATCATCAACAAAGAAAAATCATCAGCCATGCTATTCTCACTGTCCACCAAAACCAAGGTTGCAATCTGACACTGGGCAGTACTCCACTCGAGTACGAGGACCAGCAGACATACCTGGGAGTCACCTACGACAGAAGATTAACATGGAAGGAGCGCATACAGAATGCAGAGGCAAAGGCCAGAAGAAAGCTAAACATCATGAGGAAGCTGGCAGGAACAAAGTGTGGTGCCAATGAAAGGATCCTCAAGACCATCTACCTGGGTGCCGTACGACCACACCTTGAGTATGGATCCAGCTCATGGATGACAGCAGCTAAATCTCATCAACAGAACCTCGACAGAGTACAAAACCAGGCACTGCGCATCATCACTGGTGGAATGAGATCAACACCAATAGAAAAAATGGAGCAGACAGCAGGCATCCCCCCACTTAGCAAAGGAAGGGAATGCAAAGCACTGATCCAAGCTGCAATGTTCAAATCGTTCAGCAACCACCCAATGAAGATCAGGCAAGCACAGCTGTCATCAGGAAGACTTAAAAGATCAATTTTTGTGAAAGAGACAAAAGCACTTCAAAGGAAACACCAAGAAATGTTGCCAGCACAAATAGAAGACCCAAACCACACCCTTGATCCTCCACCCTGGGAAAACAAACTGGAGAGCATAGCTATTCGCACCACAGTACCTCATCTCACAACCAAAGAAGAACACAGTGATGTGAGCAAGAAGGCCCTGACCCTAGCCATGCTGGAAGAAATGTACCCTCAGGAGACATGGATAAGGATCTACACAGATGGATCAGCCAAAGATGCAATTAGGAGCGGAGGTGCCGGATTGCACATACAATATCCAAACGGACAACATGAGTCAGCTGCAATACCGACGGGCAAACACTGCACAAACTACAGAGCTGAAGTCGAAGCACTGGTTCATGCAGCTAATACCATCAGCAGAACAGCAGACCCTATTGCACAGATTGTCTTTTTATCTGATGCCCGCTCTGTCCTTGAGGCTATCACCAAAGGTAAGCTGTCACAACTTGAAGAAGCACTACAAACCATCAAATGCTTTCGGATAGCATTGCAGTGGATCCCCTCACACTGTGGAGTCCAAGGAAATGAGGAAGCTGACAAGATGGCAAAGGTGGGTGCAGAAGAGAATCAGACAGAAAACATGGTTACCCATACAGAGATGAAGACTATCATCAAGTCACTCTATAGAACACCTCAATCAGAAGATGCCTATAATCATCTCTCGTGGCCAGAGCAAGTGACCATTTTTCGTCTCAGAACTGGACACAACAGACTAAACCAACACATGTACAGGTGGTTCCACCTTATGACATCGCCCGCTTGTCCCTGTGGAGAAGCAGAACAGACCACAGAGCACATACTTCAATGTTGCAGTATGTATCAGCTGCTAAGAGAAGAGATCTGGCCTTTGTCAACCTCTTTTCTTGATAAGCTGTATGGGTCTGTGGAAGAACTGCAGAAAACCACAGATTTCATCTTGAGAACGGCTCTCCAAGTGTGACACCGGCGATCGAAAAGAAGAAGAAGCATACTAGTATGACACCACACTAAAGGTGTCTATGCTTGAAAGACTGCAAAAAATAGTGTGGAAAACTAATAATTTTGTATTTCATATGTCGAAAGGCGCCATAAATCTATGAAAAATTGATGAAAATGTCTGAAACTCGAACCTGCTCTGCAACCCGCTAGAAAAAAGCAACCTCCCAACTCTCAGTTGAATCCCTTGAAGGTGTGCAAAAAAGTGTGGAAAAACGATATTTTTCGTATTTCATGTTAAAAGTGGACATAACTCCATCAAAAATGGACGCAGATGGTTGAAATTCAAACTCGGTCTGTAATTTCTCATAACAAAGCAACTCTCAGTTGAATCTTTTGAAAGACTGAGAAAAGTGTGGAAAACAAATATTTTTCGTATTTCATAAGTCGAAAGGCAAAATGTCTGAATACACGAGCTTGCTCTGTAACTCACCATAATAAAGCAACATACCAATTCTCACTTGAATACCTTGAAGGAGTCCAAAAAAAAAGTGTGGGAAAACCCCCAATCGGTGTGATTAATTAAGATGCACCATTATGTTATGTTATTAACATTTGGGTAAGTTTTGTTTGATTTTTATCCTTGCTTATGGATTCTCAAATCTCCACCCACCATGGGTTCGCAGTAGGGCACTGACCAAATCTACGGGTTTAGCAAGTAGTGATTGAACGGTCCAGATGTTTTTGTGGTGTAATAACAACCCCCAACAGACCCCCTTTAGCTTTCCGCACTTTTTTCTGCTCATGAGTCATAAATGCCGTTCACTACACCAGATTTAGACAGTAACCTGGTGGGGAAGGGGCAAGCCATCAATTGCTACTTTTGCCCCTTGGAGAAAGAGCTTAGACGTAAACTTGACAAATGGAGACCTAAAAACCATCAAGTTAAAGGGACCGAATCACATTCGCATCACTGCACCCCCACCCCCCCCCCCCCCCCTTTTTTCTCCTAAGAAAAGGGAGAGAACTCACGAACATGCATCTCGCCTGAAACACAAATATGCCAAGAGGGTTAACTGCTCTTTGCATATATCAGCCTGGGAATGAGCATGAATATAGAAGATGAATGAACATGATATATAGCCATAATACAAAAAACTCTCAATCTTAAATTACCTCATGATATTTGGATTCCAGAAATGACGCTTCCAACCATTCACTTGTCCGGCCATCAGTGACACAATCTGGTTGACATCCTCTCGCTCGACCATGTCTGCTTCTTAATTCTTTCTTACAAATGCCAAAAAAGGGAGAAGAGCAGTGTGGTCGTTTAACTATCGACTAACTATAGTGGATTGGCAGAGTTTGACACATCCCTCATACAGTAATCCGTGAAAGAGGACGCACAGGGCTATTGTGCAACAGCCATGATGTCCTCTAACGGAACCCTATTGGTAAGGACGGTCGAGGCGGCTATTCCTCTAACATCGTGTGCCCTTGCGCATTGCACCTGGTGCCCAGTCGCAATCTCATGAGTAGTCTGAATGCAATCGACTACCCAATGAGAGATAGAATCCATGGATGCGGTGCCATATGGCTTCTTATGGCAGATCCACAGATGTCTATCATTCGACCGTAACGAGTCTGTCTGTTTTTTGTACTTAGTCAAAGCACGGACTGGGCACCAGACACTGGCATCACGATCAAACCTAGTTAGTTTTGGTATAATGATTGGTTTGCCGGGATATTTAAAAGATTGATTCTTTGACATAATCTCTGCTCTTGGCAGTAGACGCAGACCCTCTCCGGAGACAATAAATTGGTCCCTCTCTGCTGAAAGTGCATGGATCTCACTGCGTCTTCTAGCTGAGGAAGCTGCCAATAGAAAGACCGCCTTTAGAGCCAAATGCTTTAGACTAGCCGAACGCAACGGTTCGAAAGGGTGCTTGGCCAGTACATTAAGCACTAAAGATAGACTCCAGGATGGAATGACTACCGGTTGTTTCGGTCGGAGATTGCTCATTCCCTTCACCATCACATTTAACTGGGCCACCTCTGGACTATCCCTGTTGGCTAGACAAGGGATAACTGATGCCAAAGCTGACTTGTATCCAGCAATTGTGACAGGAGCTAGTCCTGAAAAGAACAGCTCACAGCGAAAGTCTGCTATTTGCTGAATAGTGGATTTAAAGGTATCAATACCATTTCCTTCACACCAGTCTGCAAATCTGTTAACCTTGTTGTTATATGACTTGAAGGTTGACCTCCTTCTCGCAGCTGCGATGAATTTCGCAGCGTGTCGAGCAAAACCTTCCGATGTGGAACGTTGTTTGATAACATCCACACAGTCAATGTGAACATTTCGGGACGCTCGTGTAGGAAGCGTCCCTTGGCCTGGGAGATTATGTTCGGAATCTCGGGTAACTGCACTGGATTGTCCACCAGCAGATCTAGAAGATACGTGAACTACACCCTGCTGGGCCAAAATGGCGCTATTAGCAGGACCAGGTACGGTTCCTCCCTGATCTTCACCAATATCTTCGGCAGAAGAATGGTGGGTGGGTACGCGTAAGCGTGCATCCCTCTCCAGCTTATCGTCAGAGCGTCTGTATCGATGGCATTTGGATCTGGAATCGGCGCGACATAAGTCATGACTTGAGCATTTTCCTTTCTGGCGAACAAGTCCACGTTGGGTTTGCCCCAATGCTCGAAGATCCTGTGAAGAACTGGAGGGTTGAGAGACCATTCTGTTGGCAGAATTCTCTGTCTCCAAGACAAAGCATCCGCCAGAATGTTCAATCACCCAGGAATGTGAGCTGCTTTCAAAACAACCCAGTAATTCCTGCACCATTGAATCAAGTGCCGCACTTTCATACATAGCCTTGGAGATTTATGTCTGATACTACTGTCGAGTTGTCCGACCGTATCAATATACCCCTGACTTTTGGAAGAAACTTTTCCAATGCCAGTTCCACTGCCATCATTTCCAACAGATTGATATGCAGCTGGCTCTCTTGGAGAGTCCATGTGCCCGAGACCTGGTGTTCTCCCAGGCAGGCCACCCCCCCCATCCCTCCAGTGATGCATCCATGTACACAGACAGCTGGGGATGGGGTAGGTGCAGCGAAACCCCTACTAGGAGATTCTGACGCTTTTTCCACCATACAAAATGCGATATTAATGGCTCCAAAACTGGCACCAGCTTTGACAGGGGTTCTGTTCTCCGTTTCCACAGAGACATCAGATACAACTGGATAGGTCTTCGCATCAGAGCATCTGCCTCCTAGACGTCGTCACTCATGCTTGCACCCTTGCCAATGCGTCCATACACAGCACAAGGCCACCATTGACACACGATAGCGTCACAGGTGGCACAGGGTGGCCTGCCCCCACTTCAGCCCACACCGACTGAAGAAAGCGATGAGTGATTGACAGCACTCATTGCTGCCCTCACCCCCTCATCGCAGAGGGACAGGACTTCATCATGGTGTACCTGAGACTTGTCCACCAGCGCCGGGGCGGGGCCACCCGCTCCAGCACTGTAGACACCCAGCGATCATCCTCAGTGACCGCTGGAACAACACCATATCTGTCATATACCCCCCCCCCCCGTGGGATACGACACCTCTCCCGCAGGAAGCTGGCCCTTGGTCAGGAGTTGTTTGCTTAAATAGCATCCAATAACTCCATAAACCTTGGATCCAGTCCAATAGACTGGATCCGGGCTGCGGGCAAGATCCCCATCCTAATCGATGCCACCGATGGACGGGGTGCATCCTCTTCGGCCATGGTCGAAACCACAGACGGGTCTACCCTGGCTCCAAGCCAGAGCCTCCGACCAGTCTGTCTCTGAAGAGGACACTCCCATGAGCACGTCACCCGTTGATGTGTACACAGCTTTACGAGCAACGGCCTCCCGGCTAGGAGCCATTGCTGATATGCCAGGAACTCCGGTACCGTATGGTTCCATCACCACCCCATGGAAAACACCAGTCCATGGAGTAGGTCTGCACGGAAAACCATGCTGACCTGTAATGGTTGAGGAACCGTGGCCAAGCACGGGCGGCAATGGCACCGCATGCCTGACCGCCGGACCAGGCGAGATAGGTGAGTACCACGTCTGGCCAGCCATACCCGTCACTGTGTCGGCAAACCAACCAGCACGGGACCGGTGCCCGGTACAGGAGTGGCCTCAACCATGGGCGGAGCCGCTGTCCTGGCTTGCGCCAAGCCAGACAGATGGAGGGCGGCTCCATCCAGGAGGGAATCGACCTCCATGCTCTCCACCCACGGCATCACAGGCCGCAGCAATCTCTCCTTCTCGGCCTCCTCGTCTTCAGACCCCGAAGTCGTCACCAGATGAGGAAACACTGGCGGACGGCTCCCATGCCTGACGGACCGGCCACCGCTACTGGACCACCCGGAGGTGGCCACAGAGAGACAGACCCCATCAGGCCGGAGCCCGACGGGACTGCCAGGGAGCCGTACGAGACGGCTCCCTCGGTGGCCAGTCCAGAACCGTCCACAGACAGGGTCCATACCAAGCATGGGAAGAGACTGCCCTACAACTTTTGGAAGCAGGGATGATACCGGCGTAGGCAGAACGCTATGCAAGAAGCCTTGCATAGCAGGATCAAACCACGCCGGCAATGCCATCTCCGCAACCTCCGGTTGCAGACGTGGAGTGCCCCCAAAGACCGAAACTGACGCTCCACGATTTGTTTTCAGACTGCCTGACCCCATGTCAGACCCTGCCAAGTCCTTCTGGGCAAGGAACTTGACCATCATGTCGGACGACCACACTGTACAAATGTTACACCTACTATCAAGATTACAACTTGTACAACGAAAGCAGACATGGTCCTTGAACAGAACCCTTACAAATTTATGGCACTCGTCACATGATGGCGGGGCTGGCTTGGCCTATAAATAAGCACAAACCTACAATAAGTAAGCGGAACGAAACAGGAATGGAAGGCAGACAAATAATTTTCAAATAATTTGATCATAAATTAAATGTTAACCCTCCCGCACCCCACCCCGCAACGTTACAGCAAAGATCTCACTGATTATGACGACAAGAACAAAGCGGGCGATATACACCCATAAACTGATCCTCACGGATGTATAACGGAACCAGGAACCATATCGCATAGCATTCGGGGTATATTTACTAATCAATATAAATTATACTCCTAACGAAGACCAAAACTATATGTGAAGAAACAACAAAATGTAAACAAACTGCTGTAGCACACGGTAAAACCGCAGACCACATCTTAATCAAGAATTTTGAAACCATCGATCATCGCAAACGGATCGTGATAACATGCAAAATTTGAAAATTCCAAAGTTTTTCTGGTACAAATACAGTACGCAGCACCCAGAATCAGATGCGCGAATTAAAAAATATAAAAACATAAAAAATCTGAGACAACTCGGGTGTGACATCACCCGCTCGGATCTTACGGAGAACGACGTCAGCCGATTTTCGTGTTTAACCACCGTAAAGCCAACACCTTATTTCATATCTGCCGATCGCCTGTTGGGGTTAAAGGAAGGCGATCAATCTGGCATATTTCGTTGTTAACACACGTCCCAGATTCGGGGTCAGAAATTGGAACATGCGACACAGACAAAATTTTGAAGACCTAAGTCTCTTAACTATAGAATAACATGGAAATATATGACCTGGTTATCCTTAGAGAGCGCACAAAGCTATCACAATTCACGGAAAAAGACTTAGAAAAACTTTAAGACTCCAACTGCACAAAAAGCATGTAGCTCTTGTTGCTATGCAAACAAGAATGAGCTTCATGGCAAACGGGTACTCGGCAGTTGGGAGCCGAGTACCCGGTTCCATGAGCCGGTAAGCTTACTAAGTCTATAGTCCTAGTGCCAGCTATCCAGGATAGCTTGTATCAGAAGTAATAGAATGGTAAGTATTGATCGAAGGAGAAAGAACCCTCACGAACATATGGCACTCGTCACATGATGGCGGGGCTGATTTGGCCTATAAATAAGCACACTCCTACAATAAGCAAGCGGAACGAAACAGGAATGAAAGGCAGACAAATAATTTTCAAATAATTTGATCATAAATTAAATGTTAACCCTCCCGCACCCCACCCTGCAACGTTACAGCAAAGATCACATTGATTATGACGACAAGAACGAAGCGGGCAAGATACACCCATAAACTGATCCTCCAGGATGTATAAATGCAACCAGGAACAATATCGCATAGTATTCGGGGTATATTTACTAATCAATATAAATTATACTCCAAACGAAGGCCAAAACGATATGTGAAGAAACAATAAAATGTAAACAAACTGCTGTAGCACACGGTAAAACCGCAGACCACACATCTAAATCAAGAATTTTGAAACCATCGATCATTGCAAACAGATCATGATAACACGCAAAACTTGAAAATTCCAAAGTTTTTCTGGTACCAATACAGTACGCAGCACCCAGAATCAGATGCGCGAATTAATGAAACATTTTCTTCACATAAAAATCTGAGACAACTCGGGTGTGACATCACCCGCTCGGATCATACGGAGAACGACGTCAGCCGATTTTCCTGTTAGACACCATATAGCCAACACCTTATTTCACATCTGCCGATCGCCTGTTGGGGTTAAAGGAAGGCGATCAATCTGGCATATTTCGTTGCTAACACATGTCCCAGATTCGGAGTTCAGAAATTGGAACATGCGACACAGACAAAATTTTGAAGACCTAAGTCTTTTAACTATGGAATAACATGGAAATATACGACCTGGTTATCATCGGCTCCTTACATGGTAATCCAAATAATCCTTAGAGAGCGAACACAAAGCTATCACAATCACAGAAAAAGATTTAGAAAACTTTAAGACTTCCAACTGCAAAAAAGCATGTAGCTCTTGTTGCTATGCAAACAGGAATGAGCTTCATGGCAAATGGGTACTCGGCAGTTGGGAGCCGAGTACCCGGTTCCAGGAGCCGGTAAAGCTTACTAAGTCTATAGTCCTAGGGCCCAGCTATCCAGGATAGCTTGTATCAGAAGTAAGAGAATGGTGAGTATTGATCGAAGGAGAAGAATACATTTTAAATTTCCCATTGCTTCAGTATGGGAGCTTTTGGCGGGAAAATGATCCAAGATGGCCCCCAAACCGTTTATCCGACAGTTTCAAAAATTGCAAATTTGAGATCGGGATACACAAAAACCTATATAAAACCAATTTCGGCCTCAAAATCCATCAAATAAAAAAATCCAATATGGCTGCCAAACACGCTATATTTTGATTGGCCCACCGCAGCCATGTTTTCTGATGGATTAACTTCTCTTGAACAAACATTAATGGCCCTTAGTCCTCAATCATATATAACAAATTTCGGCCTGATCGCTTCAGCGGTTCTGGTGAAGTAGTTGTTTTTGCGAAAACTAGGTCATCCAGGATGGCCACTGAACCATCTGGTCATTCAAGTTCCCTTGAACAAACTTGGTTCAGCTCTTACCATAGATCATATTTCGTGAGTTCTGAATCGATCCCTCAAACGGTTTAGGAGAAAATTTTTAAAGACAGTTCTAAAAATCGGTAGAAATCCAAGATGGCCGTCAACCAAATTGGCAGATCGGGTTCGTTTGAACAAACTTGAATCTCTATGCCTTTAGGATGCTTCCAGCCAAATATAATTGAAATCGGCCCAGTAGTTCACACATTTTAAATTTCCCATTGCTTTAGTATGAGAGTTTTTGGCGGGAAAATGATCCAAGATGGGCGCCAAACCATTTATTCGACAGTTTAGAATATTGCAAATTTCAAATCAGAATACCCAAAATCCTACATAAAAACAATTTCAGCCTCAAAGTTTATCAAATAAAAAAATCCAATATGGCCGCCAAACATGTTATATTTTGATTGGCCCACGGCGGCCATGTTTTACGACGGATGAACTTCTCTTGAACAAACTTTACTGGCCCTTTGTGCCTAATCATATCTGCCAAATTTCGTCCTGATCCCATCAACGGTTCTGGAGAAGTCATTTTCGCTAAAACTAGGTCAACCAAGATGGCCGCCAAACTATTTGACCAATTAAGTTCCCGTGAACAAACTTGTTTGAGCTCTTGCCATAGATCGTATTTCATGCCATTTCCTTCAATCCCTCAAGCGGTTTCGGAGAAGATTTTTAAAGACATTTCTAAAAATCGGCCAAAATCCAAGATGGCTGCCGACCAAATTGGCCGATTGGCTTCGTTTGAACAAACTTGTATCCCTATGGCCTAAGGATGCTTCCTGCCAAATACAATAAATACAATATGCAAAGTTGACGGACGACGGACGGTCGCTACGACATAAGCTCACTTGGCCTTTCAGGCCAGGTGAGCTAATAATAATAATAATAATATAAAATCTGGATTATTTCTATTAATTTAGAAAACTATGACCACATTTTATTGAATACATATGTTAATCAATCAATCAATCAAGCAATTAATCAAGCGATCAATCATATTCCATTTCTGTGAGAAGTCGAAAAGCCTGTAATGACAGATTCCTAATTTCCTATTTCAATTCGGTAATAAAGTACGGCATTTATATTGCCAGCTAAGTAGTTATAGTATAGGCGCTGGTTATCCCATAGTTTATCTAATTTTGTTTCAAATGATATCATAGTTAATGCCCCCACTCTCCTTTATTTTTTGTATGGAGGTGGGGTGGGGGGGGGCAGGGTGGGGGCAGGGGCTCTCTCCAATTTGACTTTCTTGTGTGAGGTCATAATCCCCAGGAAAGCCATTGAAATCTATAAAATATCTATGGAATTGTTGGAAAGCGTGTGGGTTGATGTCATATTTATAAATATAAGCACAACCTTGGATATAATTTTGAATGTCTAAATTACCTAGCCCAATGTATCAAGAGTTAACCATTCTCCTGTCATTTTCACAATCATGTCCTTGGTGTTACAGTGGCTGAATGGGGCTGGTGAAGTTCATTGAAAGGATGAAGAAAAAATAATGGCCACTGTGCCACCAGCCGGGTTGAGTTAATTTTAAATGTTATAATTAATTAATTATAAGATTAAATAAATATATTTAGTAAAAATATGTTAATAATATATATCAGGAGGCCATCCCATGTTGATGAATATTCTGACAATATGTTTGTAGGCTACTACACCCATTCTCAAATGTGACATACACTGAACTGAATGTGGATATCATCAGTATTTGACACAATATTAGTGTACTATTCAGGAATCCATGTATTCAACATTTTCCATTTCAATACAAAAACCACCAATTCAATTGTAATTAATGGTTTTTCCCTATTAATCTAAGAAAAAAATAAAGCTGGAATTTCAAGGTATTATTTTTAACATTCTTTCCATCTAACACTTTTTGGCAACCAAGTCATAAACACTTGGAATTCCTCAGAATTTTCTGTAACTCTTTGTTCTCTGTAGTTTTGTTAACCCTTTAATGGTCAAGCCGGTCATGAGAAATGTCGATTTGCAGGCAAACAAAACATTAAATTGGTCTGGCCTATCACAGGAAAGTTGCAGAATTTTTCAAGTAAATTATTTGCTTGGATCCTAAGGCAGCAATATATACCTGGGTTTTATCCAAGGTGGTGGGGGCAGGGCTCTGTTAATTAAGACTTAATTAAGCTCATAAAAGTTTTCTACAATTGTTTTCCAATTCTTAAATTTTATCCAATCCTTATTTATCCAAATTATATTATATTATATAATTAATGCAAACAGACAATAATTTAAGGATGGCCTCATATGTCAGCCTACAATTTCAGTATACCAGTCAATATAGAATAATAAACCTGTGATATCAGTATTTGAATAAGAAACATTTAAAATTAGGTTGCAAATACACATTCTGGCAGGAATCATGGAAATTTGTACTTAATGCAGAAATTGATGTTGAAATGCAACACAAATTTTGTACTGAAATTTGTGAATTTTGTGTTAAAAGCAAAGGTTTACATAGAAATATATACATTTTGACAGATAATACGCATATATGTGCTAAAAATTTTAAATTTTTAATGGAACATTTCATCAAATAGCAACCAGTGTTTAAAATGTAACAGGAAACCAGTAGATGTGGACCTAAAATGCAAGAATATGTGTGACAATTCAAAGATTTGGTACCAAAATCTGTGACTTTGTGATTAAGAGCAAATGTATACCCAAAAATATATAAATTTTGACAGCTAATATGCATATATGGGCTCAAAACGTTATATTTTCCAATGGAAATATAAATATTTTGCTAAATATAGGCTAGAGTTTAAAATTTAAGTTGGATATCTGAAAACTCTGGTCAGAAACATGAACATTTTGGTACCTTAATGCACAACTCTTAACAGAAAAAATGAAAATTTGGACCTATAGTGCAAGAATACATGTATGTGTGAAAATGCAAAAATGTGTTACTGAAATCTGTGAATTTGTTATTATAAGCAAGTGTTTACCCAGAAATATATAACTTTTGATAGTTAATATGCATATTAGTAATAGTAGTAATGTGAAAATTTTAGCTGGAAATGTTAAGAAACATACACAAACTTTGACAGGAAACAACATCATCTGGACTAAAAAGCAACTGCTTTGTTCAGTAACAAAAATATGGATACGAAATGCAAAAGTATGAGAATTTAGGCTGGAAATTCAAACATTTCTATATGAAGAATTGATATCTAAGTTCCAAATATGAACATTTTAGTTAAAGAATGAAAGAATTTAGGCCCAAAATGGAAAAACTTGGTTATGAAATGCTGACCACTGACCAATAATGTCAAATTCCTATTCAACAGGTCCAAAACCTATATGATTGACATGTTCACGGTGAAAATTCATCAACTAACAGAGCCCTTTAATGGTCAAGCTGGCAGAATATTTTCAAGAATTTATCACTGGAATGTCTGGCTCGGGAACCGAGCTACGCATTCCAGGGATAAATTTTCAATTCTTGGCTTGCAAATGGACATTCAATAAGTAAAAATGACAATTTTCTTAACCAATCTTTACCATTAAAGGGTTAATTAAACAAATTCAATTGGCTAGCATCCAGAATGCACACAGTACTGAAAATCCAGGCTGAAATGCACACTGCTATTGTCAACATGATTGTGTTGTGGAAAAAACAGCCAGTCAAATGAGATAATGGGTGATAAATATATATGTATGATGTCTGCGGGGTATGATGTATTTTTCATATAGCTGGTTTATTGGCTAAAATATAAACAATATTACATTCTTAACCCTTAAATGGTCAGTATTTTTTAAGAAAATCGAAGTCTGCTTATTGAAGTCCATTTGCATGGCAAGATTCCGAAGCTACTTTTGGGAATTAACCACTGTAGTCACTGATTTCGGTTATTGACCCAGTCATTCCAGGGGTAAATTTCCAAAAAATATTCTCATTTTGGCCAGCAAATTGACATTGACACACCTGTAGAAGCTGGTTTTCGCCGGCTTGGGCATTAAAAGGTTAATAAACAGAAACTCAACTTTATTTATATATTATGTTATATATCACATACAGAGCCATCTTTAATCAAGATTCAGATCAACTACCACACAGATCAGACTCGACAGTCAACATACACAACCTTTAACCCTTTTAAACTTTAATGGTCAAGATTTGTCAAGAAAATTTTAAGTGTTTAGTGAATGTCCATTTATAGGTCAAGAACAACAACAGGTTCCAGTTAAACTAGCCTCGAAAACATTCAGCGTGTCAGAAGCTTGACATAAAGTTGACACTTTGTGATTTCAAGGGTTAAAAGATTAATGTTAGTCCACTACATACTTAGTTATGTGGGTGTTGGAGAACACAACATTTACATGGAGTTTCTCTAGCCTAGAAGCCCACACTGGCTAGCTTGAAGCTAGCTTAATATTGCTGACACTTTGTGGTTTCAAGGGTTAACGATTCAATCTCATTCCCCCATGGTGTAGGGAACATTTTGTTGAATGTTTTAAGACAGTTTGAAGTGGGGCTGATGCTGTCCATGACAACAACAGTTTCCAGTCAAACTAGCTCCAAAACATTGAAACATGTCAGAGCCTAAACATATAGTTGACACTAAATATAATTGGTAGTATAGCTAACACTATATATAATTGGATGTTGGAGAATAGACACACATTTATAGTGAGTAACACTAGCCCAGAAAGCTGCACTGGCTACTTTGAAGGAATACATAAATGATAATAATGCAGGTGAAGTAAGTATAGATTAATACAATAATAACAATTAGTATGGCTAGTATTTAACTAGACATATAATTAGCACTCTGGGTTTTCAGGGTCTCTGGGGTTAGATTTAGGCTCAGTCAGTCTACAAACCTGACCATGAACCCTGTATGTGCTGTCTTACTGCTGAATTTCTGCATATCATATTTATTAGATAAAGCTCAGGATATGCTTTGGGGTTTCAAGGGTTAAAGGATCAATCTCATTCTCCTCTGGTGTAGGCAACATTCTCCTCTGGTGTAGGCAACATTTTGTTGAATGTTTTAACCCCTTAACCCTGAAATCTGTTCATGAAAATTGCCATTTGTTGACCAAGAGAAGACTGTTTTTGAAAATTCACCACTGAAATGATTCTAGTGGTAAATTTTAAAAAATAGGCTTCTCTTGGTCTGCAAATGGACATTCCCACGACCACATACTGCAGAAACCAATTTTGGCTGATGTGAGTGTTAAAGGGTTAAGACAGTTTGAAGGGTGGGATGCTATCTATGACAACACCAGCTTCCAGTCGGACTACCCCCAAACATTCAACCATGTCCGAAACTAGACAGATATAGTTGTCACTTTGTGGGTTTCAATGATTAAAGAAGTAATCTCCATTCAATATATGGGTGTTTCGATATGATGATTGTTTGATAACATTAAGCTTACACAATCCACAATCCAATGTTTTAGATCTTAATAAAAAGAACTAATTTTAACAATCTCACCACTACATACCAGATACAACAAAACATCATTTATGATGTATGAGCTCAAGCATATTATGTTGAATGATTTGAAACTAATTTGACTGGAATGTGTTTTGCTACTTATTACTAAGCCAAAAAGTTCAAGTCAAACTAGTTACTATAGACGTTACCTTTAATTATATTGGAGCTTTCATATGAACATACTAGATTCAAGATTCAAGATTATTTATTTCATGCTTAATATACAATATACAGACATTACAATTGGGCTACTAGGATTACAGTGGTGAAACCGTTCAGAAAAATACTATTCCAAATTACCACATCAGCTGCAGTACGAAAATTGATGTCTTGCAGTCTTAAGCGATTGTTCAATCGAGATTACATAAAAGAATGCGTAGTAGAACAGGAGCCATAAGATCTTCCATCATATATGTAGCTACATACAATGCTACACACAATGCTACACACAAGGCTACACACAATGCTACATACAATGCTACACACAATGCTACACACAATGCTACACACAATGCTACATACAATGCTACACACAATGCTACACACAATGCTACATACAATGCTACATGTTGCTATATTGTGTGATCAAAGTTAATTAGACGAAGAAAAAGCATTTAAAATTTGGGGAAATCTTTTGAGCGATGATAGCCTCCACGGTTTACGTATGTCAAAATCGATCGAAAACCATAACACGCATTTTCATTGGCCGAGTGAAAACTACTTTCTGCGACTGCGTGCAGGCTTTTCTGGGAGAAAACAACTAGAGGTAACGTACAGTGAATTACAACGTAATTAGTACGGTCTGATGGTGTTGCGGGAATGGATCAGTATATGCGCCGAGCAGTCGTTTATACTATGGACTGTATTTGCCCTGTTTACTAATGCCTTAACTACAGGGTTATGATTTCGGCCTTTGTAAAATTAAAATTTTGTGACAATTGACTATTACTATTACTACTATAATAGTAACAATGTAAATTTTTGGGATAAGGCAGTGTGCTGGGATCATAAACACATTTTAACACAAAAATCCTTAAGATATTCAGAATATTTATTATTTTACGCCTGAAATAAATTTAAAGGTAGGGGTAAGAATAATCTCAGGATACATCTTGTGGTTTATACATTAATTAACAGGGGCATTCACTCTGTACTCAAATAATTTATCTATTATGATATGTTATCTCCCTTGATTATTGCGTGCGTGCGTGCGTGCGTGTGCGCGTGTGTGTGTGTATACATGCACGCACACACGCATGCACAAACAACACGCACATAATGTACACTAATTAGATCATCACGTGATACACGCCATACAAAAAAAGCAACAATTATATTCAACAAATACTACCCACTACTGATTTTCGGCAATAATAGAGACACGAGGATAGGCTGTCATAATGTCTGTATATAAAATATATGTAAGACCTATGCCATGTATATTGTCAAATTTTAAAACGCAACAGCAATATGATGTATTTTAACCTACGGTCTACGATCTAATATAACCTAAACAAGAGCTCCGCAAACGGCGCATAGTACCCCGCCATGATGACAAACTAATAAATGACAGCTATCAGAAAATATTTATTTCTTCCTCAGACCAGTAATCCTTATTAAGTGTCAAAGCGATCCGCTAAACGGTCATGGAGGTATCATCCGGAAACCAATTTTCAAGATGGCTGCCGCTGACCATAATGGATTTCGGATTATCATAAATTTCGATAGGTTTCTTCACCAGACATATTCCAATAACCCAAGGAAGTGATCCGATAAATGGTACCAGAAATATAATCCAGAAACCAACTTTCAAGATGGCATCCTATGGCTGGTGGTCATCTTGGATTTTGGATCAGTGTCAATTTCGATAAGTTTCTTCCTCAGACCTAGTCCAACCACTCTATGAAGTTTCAAAGCGATCCGATAAATGGTAACAGAGTTATCATCTGGAAACAAATTTTCAAGATGGCAACCGGTGGCTGGTGGCCATCTTGGATTTCGGATCATTGTCAATCTAGATAGGTTTCTTCACCAGAGGTAGTCGAACCACCCGATGAAATTTAAATGTGATCCGATAAACGATAACAGAGTTATCATCTGGAAACCAATTTTCAAGATGGCCACCGGTGGCTGGTGGCCATCTTGGATTTTGGATCATTGTCGATTTCGATAGGCTTCTTCCGCAGACTGCGTCCAACCACTCTATGAAGTTTCAAAGCGATGTAATAAACGGTAACAGATTTATCATCTGGAAACCAATTTTCAAGATGGCCATCGGTGGCTGGTGGCCATCTTGGATTTTGGATCATTGTCAATTTCGATAGGTTTCTTCCCCAGACATAGTCTAACCACTCCATGAAATTTCAAAGCAATCCGATAAACGGTAACGGAGTTATTATCCGGAAACCAATTATCAAGATGGACGCCGGTGGCTGGCGGCCATCTTGGATTTTGGATCATCGTCGATTTCGATAGGTCTCTTCCCCAGACCTAGTCCAACCACCCTATGAAGTTTCAAAGCGATCCGATAAACGGTAACAGAGTTATCATCCGGAAACCAATTTTCAAGATGGCCACCGTTGGCTGGCGGCCATGTTGGATTTTGGATCATTGTCGATTTCGATAAGCTTCTTCCGCAGACCTCGTCCAACCACTCTATGAAGTTTCAAAGCGATGTAATAAACGGTAACAGATTTATCATCTGGAAACCAATTTTCAACATGGCCATCGGTGGCTGGTGGCCATCTTGGATTTTGGATCTTTGTCAATTTCGATAGGTTTCTTCCCCAGACCTAGTCTAACCACTCCATGAAATTTCAAAGCAATCCGATAAACGGTAACAGAGTTATCATTCGGAAACCAATTATCAAGATGGACGCCGATGGCTGGCGGCCATCTTGGATTTCGGATCATCGTCGATTTCGATAGGTTTCTTCCCCAGACCTAGTCCAACCACCCTATGAAGTTTCAAAGCGATCTGATAAACGGTAACAGAGTTATCATCCGAAAACCAATTTTCAAGATGCCCATCGGTGGCTGGCAGCCATCATGGATTTCAGATCATTGTCGATTTCGATAGGTTTCTTCCCAAGACCAAGTCCAACCACCCTATGAAGTCTTAATGCCATCCGACAAACGGTAACATCATCCGGAAACATCATCCGGAAACCACTCTGCCGCCCGCAAGCCCGCCCGGACGGCGGCATTACATAATACCCCGCCACATTTTTTGGCAGGGTATAAAAACGATTGTTATTACACTTACATTTAATGAGCGATATGTATGCATGGTACGGTGGATGGATGAATACATGTATACAAGGATTCATACATTGATTGATGGATGGATTCATAGATTGATGCAGGTATTCATGGATTGATGGATGGATTCATAGATTGATGCAAGTATTCATCGCTTGATGGAAGGATTCATTGATTGATGCAGGTATTCATGGATTGATTGATGGATTCATGGATTGAGGGATGGATTCATAGATTGATGCAGGTATTCATGGATTGATGGATGGATTCATGGATTGAGGGATGGATTCATAGATTGATGCAGGTATTCATGGATTGATGCAGGTATTCATGGATTGATGCAGAGATTCATGGATTGATGGATAGATTGATGCAGGTATTCATGGATTGATGCAGGTATTCATGGATTGATGCAGGTATTCATGGATTGATGCAGAGATTCATGGATTGATGGATAGATTCATAGATTGATGCAGGTATTCATGGATTGATGCAGGTATTCATGGATTGATGCAGAGATTCATGGATTGATGCAGGTATTCATGGATTGATGCAGGTATTCATAGATTGATGCAGGTATTCATGGATTGATGCAGGTATTCATGGATTGATGCAGGTATTCATGGATTGATGCAGGTATTCATGGATTGATGCAGAGATTCATGGATTGATGAATAGATTCATAGATTGATGCAGGTATCCATAGATTGATGCAGGTATTCATGGATTGATGCAGGTATTCATGGATTGATGCAGGTATTCATGGATTGATGCAGGTATTCATAGATTGATGCAGGTATTCATAGATTGATGCAGGTATTCATAGATTGATGCAGGTATTCATGGATTGATGCAGGTATTCATAGATTGATGCAGGTATTCATAGATTGATGCAGGTATTCAGGGATTGATGGAAGGATTCATAGATTGATGCAGGTATTCATGGATTGATGGATGGATTCATAGATTGATGCAGGTATTCATGGATTGATGCAGGTATTCATGGATTGATGCAGAGATTCATGGATTGATGCAGGTATTCATGCAGAGATTCATAGATTGATGCAGAGATTCATAGATTGATGCAGGTATTCATGGATTGATGGATAGATTCATAGACTGATGCAGGTATTCATGGATTGATGCAGGTATTCATGGATTGATGCAGGTATTCATGGATTGATGCAGGTATTCATGGATTGATGCAGAGATTCATGGATTGATGGACAGATTCATAGATTGATGCAGGTATTCATGGATTGATGCAGGTATTCATGGATTGATGCAGGTATTCATAGATTGATGCAGGTATTCATAGATTGATGCAGGTATTCATAGACTGATGCAGGTATTCATGGATTGATGCAGGTATTCATAGATTGATGCAGGTATTCATAGATTGATGCAGGTATTCAGGGATTGATGGAAGGATTCATAGATTGATGCAGGTATTCATGGATTGATGGATGGATTCATAGATTGATGCAGGTATTCATGGATTGATGCAGGTATTCATAGATTGATGCAGGTATTCATGGATTGATGGAAGGATTCATAGATTGATGCAGGTATTCATAGATTGATGCAGGTATTCAGAGATTGATGCAGGTATTCATGGATTGATGCAGGTATTCATAGATTGATGCAGGTATTCATGGATTGATGCAGGTATTCATAGATTGATGCAGGTATTCATAGATTGATGGACGGATTCATAGATTGATGCAGGTATTCATGGATTGATGGACGGATTCATAGATTGATGCAGGTATTCATGGGTTGATGCAGGTATTCATAGATTGATGCAGGTATTCATGGATTGATGCAGGTTTTCATGGATTGATGCAGGTATTCATAGATTGATGGAAGGATTCATGGATTCATGCAGGTATTCATGGATTGATGGAAGGATTCATGGATTGATGCAGGTATTCATGGATTGATGCAGGTATTCATAGACTGATGCAGGTATTCATGGATTGATGCAGGTATTCATAGATTGATGCAGGTATTCATGGATTGATGCAGGTATTCATAGATTGATGCAGGTAGTCATAGATTGATGCAGGTATTCATAGATTGATGCAGGTATTCATAGATTGATGCAGGTATTCATGGATTGATGGACGGATTCATAGATTGATGCAGGTATTCATGGATTGATGCAGGTATTCATGGATTGATGGCAGGATTCATAGATTGATGCAGGTATTCATGGATTGATGGAAGGATTCATAGATTGATGCAGGTATTCATGGATTGATGGAAGGATTCATAGATTGATGCAGGTATTCATGGATTGATGGAAGGATTCATAGATTGATGCAGGTATTCATGGATTGATGGAAGGATTCATAGATTGATGCAGGTATTCATGGATTGATTGATTGAAGGAAATGTCAATTTCCCTTTCTCCGAGATCTAACAATACTCACCATTCTGTTACTTCTGATATACAGCTGGCTCTAGGACTATAGACTTAGAAAGCTTTACCGACTCCTTGGAACCGGGTACTCGGCTCCCAACTGCCGAGTACCCATCTACCATAGAGCTCATATTGTTTGCATAGCCACCAAACAAGAGAAATCCATGGCTTGCCTCCGTGGGGCTTGGGGGGGGGGGGGGGGGGGCTGGGTCCGTAACAGAATGGTGAGTATTGTTAGATCTCGAAGAAAGGGAAATTGACATTTCCTTCATTCTCCTTCGATCAATACTCACCATTCTGTTACTTATGATATACACCAGATTTGATCAGTAACCTGGTGGGAAGGGGCAAGCCATCAATGCTACTTTTGCCCCTTGGAGAAAGATTTAGACGTAAAAACTTGACTAACGGAGACCTAAAAGGACCGTCAAGTTAACGGAACCGAATCACATTCGCATCAGTGCCCCCCCCCACTTTTTTTTCTCCTAAGAAAAGGGAGAGAACTCACGAACATGTATCTCGCCTGAAACACAAATATGCCAAGAGGGTTAACTGCTTGCATATCCACATGTATTAGCCTGGGAATGAGCATGAATATATAAGATGAATGAACATGATATATAGACATAATACAAAAAACTCACTAATGAATTACCTTGTGATAATTGGCCTTCAGACGTACCGCCTCCAACCATTCACTGGTCCGGTCATCAGTGAAACAATCTGGTTGTCATCCTCACGCTCGACCATGCCTGCTTTAGGTTCTTTTCTTACCAAAGTGAAAAAAGAGTGAAGAGCAGTGTGGTCACTTAACTATCGTCTCAAAACAGCTAAAGCGAGTGGATTGGCTGAGTCTGACACATCCCTCATATGGTAATCCGTAAATGAGGACTCACAGTGCCATTGTGCAATGGCCATGATGTCCTCCAATGGAACACCACTGTAAAGGGCGGTCGAGGCGGCTATTCCTCTAACATTGTGTGCCCTTGCGCCTTGCACCTGGTGCCCAGTCGCCATCTCATGAGTAGTCTGAATGCATTCGACTACCCAACGAGAGATAGTATCCATGGATGCGGCGCCATAAGGCTTCTTATGGCAGATCCACAGATGTCTATCGTTCGACCGTAACGAGTCAGTCCATTTCCTGTACTTAGTCAAAGCACAGACCGGGCACCAGACACCGGCATCACGATCAAACCTTGTTAACTTCGGTATTATGATCGGTTTGCCGGAATATCTCAAAGATTGATTCTTTGACATAAACTCTGCTCTTGGCAGAAGACGCAGACCCTCTCCAGAGACAATAAATCGGTCCCTCTCTGCCGAAAGCGCATGGATCTCACTGCGCCTTCTAGCTGAGGAAGCTGCCAATAGAAAAACCGCCTTTAGAGCCAAATGCTTTAGACTAGCCGAACGCAGTGGTTCGAAAGGGTGCTTGGCCAGTACATTAAGCACTAAGGGATAGACTCCAGGATGGAATGACTACCGGTTGTCTCGGTCGGAGATTGCTCACTCCCTTCACCATCACATTTAACTGGGCCACCTCTGGACTATCCCTGTTGGCTAGACAAGGGATAACTGATGCCAAAGCTGACTTGTATCCAGCAATTGTGACAGGAGCTAGTCCTGAAAAGAACAGCTCACAGCGAAAGTCTGCTATTTGCTGAATAGTGGATTGTAAGGTATCAATACCCTTTTCTTCACACCAGTCTGCAAATCTGTTAACCTTGTTGTTATATGACTTGAAGGTTGACCTCCTTCTCGCAGCCGCGATGAAATCAGCAGCTTGTCGAGAAAAGCCTTCCGACGTGGAACGTCGTTTGATAACATCCACGCAGTCAATTTGAACATTTCGGGACGCTCGTGTAGGAAGCGTCCATTGGCCTGGGAGATTATGTTCGGAATCTTGGGCAACTGCACTGGGTTTTCCACCAGCAGATCTAGCAGATCCGTGAACCACACCCTGCTGGGCCAATACGGCGCTATTAGCAAGACCAGACACGGTTCCTCCCTGATCTTCACCAATACCTTCGGCAGAAGAATGGTGGGTGGGTACGCGTAAGCGTGCATCCCTCTCCAGCTTATCGCCAGAGCGCCTGTATCGACGGCATTTGGATCTGGAATCGGCGAGACATAAGTCATGATTTGAGCACTTTCCCTTGTGGCGAACAAGTCCACGTTGGGTTTGCCCCAATGCTCGAAGATCCTTCGTAGAACTGGAGGGTTGAGGGACCATTCTGTTGGCAGAATTCTCTGTCTGCGAGACAAAGCATCCGCCAGAATGTTCAATCGCCCAGGAATGTGAGCTGCTTTCAAAACAACCGAGTAATTCCTGCACCATTGACTCAAGTGCCACACTTTGATACACAGTGTGGGTGACCTGGTCCCGCCTTGGCGATTTATGTATGATACTACCGTTGAATTGTCCGACCGTATCAATATCAGCTCGCCCCTGATCATCGGAAGAAACTCTTCCAATGCCAGTTCCACTGCCATCATTTCCAACAGATTGATATGCAGCTGGCTCTCCTGGAGAGCCCATGTGCCCGAGACCTGGTGTTCTCCCAGGCAGGCCTCCCACCCCTCCAGCGATGCATCCATGTACACGGACAGCTGGGGGTGGGGTAGGTGCAGCGAAACCCCTACTAGGAGATTCTGACGCTTTTTCCACCATACAAGATGCGACATTATCGGCTCCAAAACTGGCACCAGTTATGACAGGGGCTCTGTTCTCTGTTTCCACAGAGACATCAGATACAACTAGATAGGTCTTCGCATTAGAGCAGCGTACGGGATCACCTGCTCCATGGAGACCATCATGCCCAGCATCTGAAGAAACCGCCTCACCTGAATGTGGTTTCCTACTCGAAAAGTCTTGAGGATGGCTAACAGAGACACCACTCTGGGCTCTGACGGGTAAACCCAGCCCTCCTCGAGATCGAATCGCATCCCCAAATAAATGAAATGTTGCGTGGGTGTCAACTCGGATTTCTCCTTGTTGACTATCCAGCCTAGATCTGAAAGTAGCTTCAGAGTCAGAGCAGTATCTGGCTGCCGAGTCTGCTTTGATCAGCCAGTCGTCTATGTAGGTGTGTAGCGCCACGTTCTCTTTTCTGAGAAACGCTGTCACCGCAAGGACCACTCTTGTGAAAACCCTTGGAGCTGTCGACAGACCAAACGGGAGAACAATAAACTCCCATACTTGATTCTGAAACGCAAATCTCAGAAACCTGTGACAACTCCTGTTCATTGGAATGTGGAAATATGCATCTTTCAGATCGATCGACACACACCACATTCCTTTCCTCAATCCCGCCATTACCGACCTCGGCGTTTCCATCTGGAACCGAGGCGTATGGATAAACCAATTTAATGGCCTGAGATTGAGTAGGGGTCTCCATCCCCCTGTGCTCTTGGGGACAAGGAACATATTTGGATAGAAAGTAGCCTGGAGTGTTCTGGTTCGCTGGTTTTATTGCTCCCTTCCGAAGCAAACCCGACACTTCGTTTTGAACGGCTTCTAACTTGTCTGGTTCCCTTGGTATGGGTGTCCAGACAGGTGCCAAAGACAGATTCTGCGGCGGAAAGTCCCACCACTCCGGCATGTAACCCTGGGATAACTATCCCAGGACCAGACTGTCTGACGTCACACCTCGCCAGGCCTCGACGAAACGCATGAGCCCTCCACCCACCATAGACGCCTCGACGTCTAACGGGGTTGTCCGGCTCGTGGTCCGCTCTCCCCCCCCTTTCTTAATGAGAGAGAGAGAGAACCATTTCGGTCTTGGCTTGGCAGGTCTAACTGGCACCGCTGTTCCTGTCGCACAGGTGCGGTCCAGGCGGATACGAAGGGAGCTCTCGTACCCTCAGGTATGATCCGCTCCCTTCTTTCCGCCCTTTGAGGACTTACCCGTACCCTTCCCCTTGCCCTTCCCGCCTCTAGGGCGATCAGGAGCAACATTGGGGAGGGTAGGGGCATCCACAACCTTCCTGGCTTTCTTAGCCGGCGGCGGCTGAGAAAAACCAGACGAAGCAGAAGTCGCAGTAGGCTTAGCTTTCGCCTTGCCTTTCTGCTTCTTTGAAGATTGAACAGCTAACGGTTTCCCTACAGCCCCTAGTGCGTGCGCTTGCTGCACTAGCTCCAGCTGTAGGTTTACCGCCAACCGATTCTGCGCAATGCTGGCAGTGTCCTCTAGGATGGCCCGCGCCTGGCCACCGAAGATGCTAGGCCATGTCAGGGGTGTCCCAAGAAGACGCTCCCTGACTGCCGTAGCCGGACGTATATGGTCAAGAACCATTTGCCTCCTGGACTTTGTCACACGTGCCTGCACCCTTGCCAGCGTGTCCATAGACAGCACCAAGCCGTCATTGACGCACGAAAGCACCACAGGTGGCACAGGGTGGCCTGCCCCCGCTTCAGCCCACACCGACTGAAGAAGGCGATACGAATGGTTGACAGCACTCATAGCTGCCCTCACACCCCCATCGCATAGGGACAGGACTTCATCCTGGTGTGCCTGGGACTTGTCCACAAGTGCCGGACCGGGGCCACCCGCTCCAGCACTCTGAACACCCAGAACCCATCGGTCATCCTCGGTGACCGATGGTACCACACCATACCTGTCGTATTCCCCCCGTAGAATACGACACCTCGCCCGCACCTCCCTGGAGGCTGCAGGGAGCTGGCCCTTGGTCATGAGCTGCTTACTATAAATAGCCTCAAGCAACTCGATGAACCATGGATCCAGTCCAACAGACTGGATCCGGGCTGCGGGCAAGATCCCCGTCCTAATCGATGCAACCGACGGACGGGGCGCATCCTCCTCGGTCGTGGCTGAAACCACAGACGGGTCAACCCTGGCTAGCCAAACCCGAGCATCCGACCAGTCTACTTCTGAGGAAGACACACCCGTGAACACGTCACCCATTTGACAATGACGATTTAACTTCGAACCGCCTGACCCCGCGTCAGACCCAGCCACATCCTTCTGGGCAAGGAACTTTAACATCATATCCGCGGACCACACTGCACACACATTACACCTACTATCAAGGTTACATGGAGTACATCTAAAGCAGACATGGTCCTTAAATAGGACCCTTATGAACTTGTGGCACTCGTCACATGTTGGCGGGGCTGGCTTGGCCTATAAATAAGCACAAACCTACAATAAGCAAGCGGAACGAGACACGGATGGAAGGCAGACAATTAATTTTCAAATAATTTGACCATAAATTAACTGTAAACCCTCCCGCACCCCACCCCGCAACGTTACAGCAAAGATTGCATTGACTATGACGACAAGAACGAAGCGGGCATAAATACACCCATAATTGATCCTCCAGGATGTATAACGGAACCAGGAATCATATCACATAGCATTCGGGGTATATTTACCAATCAATATAAATTATACTCCTAACGAAAGCCAAAACGATATGTGAAGAAACAACAAAATGTAAACAAACTGCTGTAGCACACGGTAAAACTGCGGACCACACATCTAATCAAGAATTTTGAAACCACTGATCATTGCAAACAGATCGTGATAACACGCAAAACTTGAACATTTTAAAGTTTTCTGGTACCATTTTTAGTACACAGCACCCAGAACAAGATGCGCGAATTAATGAAAAATTTTGTTCACATAAACATCCGAGCACCACGGGTGTGACGTCACCCGCTCGGATCTTACGGAGAACGACGTCAGCCGATATTCGTGTTACAAATACCGTAGCAAATACCTATTTTCATATCTGCTGATCGCCTGTTGGGGTTTAAAGAAGGCGATCATCCGGCATATCTCGTTGTTAACACACGTCCCAGATTCTTTGGGGTCAGAAATTGGAACATGCGACACAACAAAATTTAGAGTCTTTTAACTATGGAATAATAAGGAAATATACGACCTGGTCTTCATTGGCGGTATTCTCCATTTTATCCAGTTAGATCCTTTCAAGAACGCACAACTATCAATTCACAGATAAGACTTAGATTTCCTTTCACAAAAACTTTAAATCTTTCCCTGCAAAAAAACGTGGACAGCTCTTGTTGCTATGCAAACAAGAATGAGCTCTATGGTAGACGGGTACTCGGCAGTGGGGAGCCGAGTACCCGGTTCCAAGGAGTCGGTAAAGCTTTCTAAGTCTATAGTCTTAGAGCCAGCTGTCAAGGCCAGCTGTGTATCTGAAAGTAACAGAATGGTGAGTATTGATCGAAGGAGAAATATACGACCTGGTCATCCTCGGCGGTATCCATATTATCCAATTATCCTTGCAAGAGAATCACTAGCTATCACAATCACAGACAAAAAGACTTAGATTTATTCCTTAATCTCTCCACTGCGAAAAGCATGTATAGCTCTTGTTGCTATGCAAACAAGAATGAGCTCTATGGTAGATGGGTACTCGGCAGTTGGGAGCTGAGTACGCGGTTCCAAGGAGTCGGTAAAGCTTTCTAAGTCTATAGTCCTAGAGCCAGCTGTCAAGGCCAGCTGTATATCAGAAGTAACAGAATGGTGAGTATTGATCGAAGGAGAAGGAAGGATTCATAGATTGATGCAGGTATTCATGGATTGATGCAGGTATTCATGGATTGATGCAGAGATTCATAGATTGATGCAGGTATTCATAGATTGATGCAGGTATTCATGGATTGATGGAAGGATTCATAGATTGATGCAGGTATTCATGGATTGATGGAAGGATTCATAGATTGATGCAGGTATTCATGGATTGATGCAGGTATTCATGGATTGATGGAAGGATTCATAGATTGATGCAGGTATTCATGGACTGATGCAGGTATTCATAGATTGATGCAGGTATTCAGAGATTGATGCAGGTATTCATGGATTGATGCAGGTATTCATAGATTGATGCAGATATTCATGGATTGATGCAGGTATTCATAGATTGATGCAGGTATTCATGGATTGATGCAGGTATTCATAGATTGATGCAGGTATTCATGGATTGATGCAGGTATTCATAGATTGATGCAGGTATTCATGGATTGACGGAAGGATTCATAGATTGATGCAGGTATTCATAGATTGATGCAGGATTGATGCAGGTATTCATAGATTGATGCAGGTATTCATGGATTGATGCAGGTATTCATAGATTGATGCAGGTATTCATGGATTGATGCAGGTATTCATAGATTGATGCAGGTATTCATGGATTGATGCAGGTATTCATAGATTGATGCAGGTATTCATGGATTGATGCAGGTATTCATAGATTGATGCAGGTATTCATGGATTGATGGAAGGATTCATAGATTGATGCAGGTATTCATAGATTGATGCAGGTATTCATGGATTGATGCAGGTATTCATAGATTGATGCAGGTATTCAGGGATTGATGCAGAGATTCATGGATTGATGCAGGTATTCATGGGTTGATGGAAGGATTGTTAGATTGATGCAGGTATTCAGGGATTGATGCAGAGATTCATGGATTGATGCAGGTATTCATGGATTGATGGATGGATTTATAGATTGATGCAGGTATTCATGGATTGATGGAAGGATTCATAGATTGATGTATGTACGTACGTATGAAGTTTCAAAGCGATCTGATAAACGGTAACAGAGTTATCATCCAGAAACCAATTTTCAAGATGACTACCGGTGGCTGGCGGCCAACTTGGATTTCGGATCATTGTCAATATCGATAGGTTTCTTTCCCAGACCTAGTCCAACCACTCTTTGAAGTTTCAAAGCGATCCGATAAACGGTAACGGAGTTATCATCCGGAAACCAATTTTCAAGATGGCCACCAGTGGCTGGCGGCCATCTTGGATTTCGGATCATTGTCGATTTCGATAGGTTTCTTCCACAGGCCTAGTCCCACCACCCTATGAAGTTTCAATGCGATCCGACAAATGGTAACAGAGTTATCATCCGGAAACCAATTTTCAAGATGGCCGCCAGTGGCTATCTTGTATTTCGGATCATCGTCGATTTCGATAGGTTTCTTCCCAAGACCTAGTCCAACCAACCTATGTAGTTTCAATGCGATCTGACAAACGGTAACGGAGTTATCATCCGGAAACCACTCTGCCGCCCGTACGCCCGGCTGGATGGACGGCGTCATTACATAATACCATGGCAAATTTTTTGCCGGATTATAAAAAGCAACCCTCCACAACAAGTATTACCTTCAAAGGTGTAAATGAGAATAGTGAATAGGTCAGTCATAGTATTAACATCATAGAGTGTCATTGCCTTATAACAAAAGCTATTTCCACATAACTTGCCAGACAGCATTCGCAGGAAGATACTCATTCACAGAGCGGGTGCGTGTAATGCTTTCAATATAAGCCAGCAACAACTTTCAGTACAGTTATTATAACAAATATGAGTAACAGATTTGAAGTAGTCAAATATATATGACATGACGGAGAAATCAAAGTTAATCAATAGCGTGACCAATGTTCGTGATTACGTAACCGTGTTCAGCAATGTGTCGTATAACTAACATATTTCAGTTTAATCAACTCATTAATGAACATTGTTATGTATAACCACGAACATTGCTATTGAACATGCCCAAATTGTATGGACATCACCCAACTACTGGACTATTGCTGAATGTCACGCATGAGGATCTCTCTGATTTTCTACATACAGAACCACTCCGAGGCAGGGTAGCGAACAGATCCATGTAGCTGATATGGCCTGTACTGCCATGGTCTGAGAAGGCATAACAAAACCATATAGAATTTGAATGGTCGAATGAACTTTATCATAACGCCATGGTATTTTAAAATTAGATTGTTAGGATTCAGTCATCAGATACGTATTGGTGTGCTTGTGGAGATAGGCCACTAATTTATGAATTTATTTCTTCAATCAATCATATGACTTCATAATCAACTACATGATGTGTAGTGATGCCATTAATGACTCGATATAGTCCGTCTTTAACGCCTAATAGTCCGACATGTACAAATTGTATGTCTTTACCATTTAATAAGCATTTTGTTGGATATTTTGAAACTAATTTGACTGGGCGATGTTGCTGCCTTTGGCAGCAACATTTAGCAGCAATAGCAAACAGTCAAATTAGTTTCAAATTATTCAACAGGTTTCCAGAATAGTTTTCTGGAAAATGATAGTCAAGAAGTTCATGGATCGATCTATCCCAACACGAGCGACGTGTGGCCGGAGCTTAACTAGGGATGGGTGGGGCGCAGCTAAAATTAGGAAGGTCCATTGCAGAGGGTGGGGCTTCACAAGCATCAATGAGCATCTGCAATCAGTGTTACGTAGCCATCCAATCTAAAAAGAGAGCCGTATCTTCGTTCTATGCCGAGAATATACGCTCCCGTTAGCGTAGGAGATCTCGCGAGAACATGAATGGTATCTATCCAGTCACATAACTTTTTACTGAAATATAAGGTCACGTGGTTTAAAAAAAAATTAAGGGTTCGATAAATATCATTACTCACAAAAAACGTAATTTATTATTATCCAAATTCAGGAAAATGTTATAAATTAAAAATTTTAGTGCGTATACTGATTGTGATTCTACCCCATAAAACAGCCAATCATTGCAATGTAAAAAAAATCGTAAAGTCAAATCATCACGGACATAATTCTACATATCTAAAAAATGTTTTTCAATAGTTGAATGAGAAAATTCAAAGATTTTCAACCATACCCCTATCTTTCCAAGAGGGTAAGAATCACCACAGGCCTTTGAATTTTCGTCCATCCATCCCTCTATCACACGTTCCACCTACTATATATAATATACACAAGGTATGAAACCTTCATCTGTGGGCACCATTGTCAGAAAGCTGATTGGTTGGTTTGTAGTCAGAACTGTGATGTCGCCGGATTTTGACAACATACCAACCAATCAGCTTTCTGACAATGGTACCCACAGATGAAGTTTTCATACCGTGTGTATATTATATATATATATATATATATATATATATATATATATATATATATATATATATACATATATATATATATACATATATATATATATATATATATATATATATATATATATATATATATATATCTCTACATTATCGTCAATCTCTCCCCCTACAAGGCTTTTTCCGTATGCCATTAACAATAGAAGGGGGAGAGATTGACGATATAACATATATATATATACTGACTGCCAATGAAAACGCATCACCTATATTTATATAAATAAGATGTATATCAAAAAGGTTATAATACCAACATATTGTATATTGCGAATTTAACAACATCAGCAACAAATCAAAATCAAAAATGGAAAGTTAATTCAAATTGCTTTAACAAAAATTCATCGCTAAAGCAAGGTCAATCAGTACATAAACTCACAATGTCAATAGCGTATGTGTCCACCATTTGCAGCGACGCATGCTCTGCATCTCCTAGGCATAGATCGAATGAGACGATGGATACGAACTTGCGGAATGTTATTCCATTCCTCCCGCAACGCAATCTCAAGCTGATGTAACGCTAGCGGCATTGGCTGTTGTCTTCTAACAGCTTGACCAAGTTGATCCCATAGGTGCTCGATCGGACTCAAATCGGGTGAAAAAGCTGGCCAAGGAAGAGTCTGAATGGTATTGTCATTAAGGAATGCAGCTGTAATATGGGCGGAATGAGCACGTGCGTTATCCTGTTGAAACAGGTCCACTTCTTGATGTCTGGCGAGAAACGGAAGAACTGTGGGTCGTAACACTTCATCGATGTAACGTTGAGCCGTGAGATTGCCATTGATGACGACGAGGGCAGTCCTATGATTAAAAGAGATGCCTCCCCATACCATCACGCTGCCACCACCCCAACGGTCAGTCTCTTCAATACAAGGATCAACATAACGTTCTCCTCTACGCCTCACACACGTGTTCGGCCGTCACTATGGCGTAAGTTGAATCTGGATTCATCTGACCACAATACTGATGCCCATTGCCTGTGTGCCCATCGCAGACGTTGCTGCGTCCATAAAAGTCGATTTCGACGTCGTTGATGTGTCAACATGTTGCCACGGAAGGGCCTTCGAGCTCTTAAGCCGATATTGCGTAGACGTCGTCGCACTGTATTTGCTCCGATGCGTCGGCCATGGACGCCTACGGTTTCTAGTGCAGTTTGAACGGCGGTGCGGAATCGATATCGCAGATGCTGAAGGCGTATGTACCGATCTTGTCGGGCCGTGGTTACCCGTTGTCTCCCTAGACGAGGTCTGTCATTCAGGGTCCCAGTCTGTTGGTAGCGTTGGACCAGACGTGTGATGGTTGAAGCTGAGCATTGCATTCGTCGAGCAATTTCACGTCGAGAGAGGCCTCCTTGGATCATACCCCAAACTTGATGCCGCTGATTGTCGAAGAGCCGGGCCATAACTTTCCAGGCTCACGAAGGGATTCTTAATCACTTTAGATAAGCTTTACAAAACAACACTTTGGAAATCAATCCTGCATGAATTCGCGCCAAAACGAAATACCCGTGCATTCATAGGGCTAAAACGGTGGATAGAGAGTGTAACAAACCAACGGTCTGTGAAATTGACGAAAACAATTTTGTAGTACCAGTATCGCAAGGCCAAAACTCATCGAAAGAAATCTTGCTCAGTTTTAAACCAATACACAACGGTTGTGTTAAGTAGAATTCTATTTTCTACAAAATATTTGAAAATAATTAGGTGTTGCGTTTTCATTGGCACTCAGTATATATCACGGACATAATTCTACATATCTAAAAAATGTTTTTCAATAGTTGAATGAGAAAATTCAAAGATTTTCAACCATACCCCTATCTTTCCAAATCACCATAGGCCTTTGAATTTTCATCCATCCATCCCTCTACCACACATCCCACCTACTATATATAATATACACAAGGTATGAAACCTTCATCTGTGGGCACCATTGTCAGAAAGCCGATTGGTTGGTTTGTAGTCAGAACCGTGAGGTCACTGGATTTTGACAACATACCCACCAATCAGCTTTCTGACAATGGTGCCCACAGATGAAGTTTTCATACCTTGTGTATATTATATATATATATATATATCTCTACATTATCGTCAATCTCTCCCCCTACAAGGCTTTTTCCGTATGCCATTAACAATAGAAGGGGGAGAGATTGACGATATAACATATATATATATATATATATATATATATATATATATATCACGGACATAATTCTACATACCTAAAAAATGTTTTTCAATAGTTGAATGAGAAAATTCAAAGATTTTCAACCATACCCCTATCTTTCCAAATCACCATAGGCCTTTGAATTTTCATCCATCCATCCCTCTACCACACATCCCACCCACTATATATAATATACACAAGGTATGAAACCTTCATCTGTGGGCACCATTGTCAGAAAGCCGATTGGTTGGTTTGTAGTCAGAACCGTGATGTCACCGGATTTTGACAACATACCAACCAATCAGCTTTCTGACAATGGTGCCCACAGATGAAGTTTTCATACCTTGTGTATATTATATATATATATATATATATATATATATATATATATATATATATATATATATATATGTATATATATATGTACTATGGGTACCGAAGTTCGTGAATCTAAGCAAGTAATGCATTCGTGAAAGAACTCTTAAACAGATCTGCGCAAGAATTTAACACAATGTGAAATAACACTTCCGAATACAAATGAAAAAATTTCAGTACAAATTTTAATTTTTAAACAAATCCCAAGCATTTGAACTGACCCACCTCGCCAGGTTATGTGTGAAATAGCGCTACCGAATTTCGTGAATTGGTGATTATGCATCTTCAGCTGTCTGGTACATGCTTATAAATCCTTAAATATCATTGCATTAGTTTGTTGAATGTTTCAACTGCTAATTTTGCCCATTTTAACCGATAAATTAGTCCTACAAATGAATGTATAAACTATACAAGCAGTTGATACATTTGAAGAGAAGAAAAAAACCCCAAATGGATGCCGCTTTCGTTAGGTAGTGACGTCACATGAAATTCACATATATTAATGAGCTGAAGAAATGAGCTAACGCTAGGGTCTTTAAAACATGTCAGTGATTCTGGAACCACCAAACTTACAGTGTACAGAAAACCCACACACACAGATCAATATCTAAATTTTCACTCTAATCACCATTTGGAACACAAAAGGTCAGTCGTCAGAACTCTATTTCACCGGGCAGGCTCCATCATCACAGAAACATCAGACAAAAAAGAAGAACATCATCACATCCAACAGTCTCTCCTAGCTAACCGTTACACTTCGTGGATGAGAAAACCGCCTCTCCCACCTCGTAATAAACCACCAGATGTCGAAAAACTTCCACTAGTCGGACCTCCGTACATCCAATGCCTATCAGAACACCTTGGCAGACTCTTCAGAGAACACCACATCAAAACCTACCACAATCCCGTCAACACCTTAAGATCACAACTAGTAAGACCCAAAGATAAACTGACCACAGATGAACGCTCTGGAGTCATCTACAAGATCGAATGTGACCAATGTGAGGGGACATACAGAGGCGAAACCAAAAGGCCTCTCAGCACCAGAGTCAAAGAACATCTTAAAACCAATACCAACTCAGCTGTGGCAGAGCATACAGTATCCACTGGCCACGTCATCTCCACCAGCAGTGCCTCGGTCATCAACATTGAGACCAACTTATTCAAACGGAAGGTTAAAGAGGCCATAGAAATCTACAAGCATCAACCAACCATGAACAGAGACGAGGGCTACCGTATACCAGCAGTCAACCAGTCCATGCTGTCACGTGACTCCACAAGAACTGACCAGAGTGACGTTGCCAGCGACCGTCTGTTAGTGCTGTAGAAGTGACCAAGATGGTCACGAAAGCTACACCCTTCTACATCCCGGAGAGGTAACTAATTTTTCCTTATTATCTTTAAAACATGTTCAGCAGGAATAAAGGAAAGAATAAAAAAAATTTCTATCGTTAAAAAAACCATGTGTGCACTTTGTTAATTTTGACATTTTGGTAAATGATTAATAAGCACCAACCCCTTCCTCTAGAGCCTCTCCAAAAAAAATTTAGACACGCTCCCGTCAATCAGGCTAATCCGACGCGTCGAAAAAATGTAACCAAAGCAGGTGGTAACTTTGGATTGTGTGTGTGTGTATATATATATATATATATATATATATATATAATATATATATATATATATATATATATATATATATATATATATATAGTAGGGCGATATGTATTATGTACTAGTGCGCAGCAATGGATGGGCGAAAATTCAAGAGCCAGTACACAATCATTATCTTTCCTTTACCTCGAAACAAATTAACTAAGCAATAAGCATAATGTAGTCGCCATCTATCTACAGGCATTTTGCCTATACGGGTAGTAATCTAGTATATGATAATGATAAGTATGGTCGAGTTGCTTAAATTCGTGAGTACCGAAATTCGTGAATTTGTTTTTATCGCTCTCGTTCTATGATGTAACGTGGCATGGAATGCATCTACACAGTAGCCACTTTTTGATTGACAGTTCTGAACCTTTTGACAAAGTTTTGAGCAAAATGCGGTCAAAACACGAAACTTTTCATACAATTACTGATGGTAGTGATAAAAATTGCAAGATTCCTTAATGCACTTTCTTAGATTACTTACTTGCGCTTATTTAGCACCTAAAATGAGCAATTTTCACAATCCGAAGTTACCACCTGCTTTGGTTACATTTTTCCGCCGCGTCGGATTAGACTGATTGACGGTAGGGCGTCTAAATTTTATTGGAGAGGCTCTAGAGGAAGGGGTGGGTGCTTATCAATGATTTACCAAAATGTCAAAATTAACATAAAGTGCACACGTGGTTTTGTTAACGATAGAAATGTTTTTATTCTTCCCTTTATGCCTGCTGAACATGTTTTAAAGACCCTAACGTTAGTTCATTTCTTCAGCTCATTAATATTTATGAATTTCATCTGACGTCACTACCTAACGAAAGTGGCATCCATTTGGGGTTTTTTCTTCTCTTCAAATGTATAAACTGCTTTTATAGTTTATACATTCATTTGTAGGACTAATTTATGGGTTAAAACGGGAAAAATTAGCAGTTGAAACATTCAACAAACCAACACCTTGATATTTAAGGATTTACAAGCATGTACCAGACAGCTGAAGATGCATAATCACCAATTCACGAAATTCGATACCGCTATTTTACACATAACCTGGCGAGGTGGGTCAGTTCAGATGATTGGAATTTGTTTAAAAATTAAAGTTTTGTGCTGAAATTTTTGCATTTGTATTCGGAAGTGTTATTTTACATTGTGTTAAATTTTTGCGCAGATCTGTTAAAGAGTTTTCTTTCACGAGTGCATTACTTGCTTAGATTCACGAACTTCGGTACCCATAGTATATAAGTATAAAGGCCTGTGGAATCACGATATCAGCCTTACACCCTCGGAAACCTATTATCCAAATGATATAGGTTAACGAAGTGCAAACCTAAAGTCAAACCCACACCCGGTTTTACCGGTAGCGGAGTAATAAAGGCAAAGGGGAGAGGAAAAAGTGAAGGTAGAAACTAGAATCAAGATGAATACGACGGAATTAGAGTAATCCGTAAATATTAGCATTATTATTAGGGTTGTAAAACGGTGCCGTACCGTCCACTTGTCCGCCAGTGTTGCGTATCAAGTCACCATCCGGTTCAGGCATTATCATGAATAGAGTAATGCTAGCTCTCAAAGGATTTCTGTCTACTTTTAAGAACTACGAAATGTCACATGATCAAGGGGGCTGACATTTTGGTAAACATTAAACCGTGTTCTGTTCTGTTCAGGAGATCCCGCCTTTTCATTAGGCGCACCCAGGTTTCCCTGGTAATATGTACGTAGAAAAATTTGTTGACACGTTATGCATTATTATCCTCTCAGATTCCGCAGTGAATATATACTTGGTGTGCGAGAATATCACACTTACAGCAACTACATATTTTTAACGCAGCTGGACAATCCATTATAGCAGCTACAGTCACACAAATGTTAGAATAAACAGTTCCATGGATATCATATAATCATTAATTAAACAAGTTATAAAGCTCCTTGGCCACAACAAGATGATTAGTGGTAACCAGGTATACATCACAGCAACAATTAGCTGGTTCTGATTTGCAGATATTGAGCCACAACCACAAGAAAAGTGAGTGGTAATAGATCGGGTGGTCTTATGGTCTCAGATCCAAGAAATGACATCGCTTGGCGTGGATCTTGTGAAGAAAATCACGACTGCACTTCTCTATCTTCTGTATTAGGTGATCTGTAATGCCTATTGAGTGCATCACAGCATCAAATTGATCTGGCAAGACTCGGGAGCTGTAGCGTTAATTGTACAAAAGTGTTGATCTCGTTGATCAAGGTCTCTGCTTGATAAGACGTACAGCCTATCTGAAGAATACTGGATAATCTTGATATGTACTTCTGCCATAATTCAGAGTACAGTCGACATCTCGTGATCAGGTGGGAGCGATCTTCAGGTTCTACACCGCATAGAGGACAGGTAGGGTCAATCCGATATTGCCCGGTTGCCTTGCAGTGTGTAGGTGCCTGTCAGGAATTTTGCTGTGACTGCAGCCTTCTCCACTTCTCTCGGATCATCACACACTGAGGATCAAACATGATGCACCTTCCCCATACATATAGCAGTAGAATTCAGGAATTTTACAGAGACCATTTCCTCATTTTCCGACCGCCACTTTGCAGTCCAGTGCTGCCTCAGGGCCTTCTTCACCATGTTCTTCCATGTTGCCTTGGGCAGTGGGTTCTCCAGTAATACCCAAGCAGAAGGGAGATTGTACTTGAACAACACCCTTTTCACCATTGAATACCAGCTGATTGCTCCAATTTTCTTTACCGCAATTTGGTATCTAGCCAGTTGATGCTCTTTCGACTTGGGGCTCTTGCAGCTGTTGCTATGCAGAGAAAGGCCCTTCTTATCAATCACTGCTTCCACAGATTCAGCACCTAAAAGTGAGTATACTGCAACATCCGCACACCTGGTGGGTAAGGATTGGATTTGCTTTAGCTTCTGCCGCTGTACCTTTTCAAGTTGCAGTATATCTGTGTGACTTAGAGAGCATGCCTCTAATCCATATGTCAGTCTGGGGCTTACGTACAGCTGTCATATCTTGTGAATCAGTGCATGGTTAAGACCATGTTTACCATGCAGACCGGCGCCAAGGAGGGCATACATTGTTCAACATATGCTGGCTATCAGAGGCTCAATAACAAGTTTTCCGTCTGCCGTCCTGGTTACTCCTAGATGGACCAGCATATTGTTTGGCGGACTCTCCTTTTGCCCAAGCCAGAAGGTAGGAGTATTGTTTCCTTTCTTGTTGAATATTATGCTAGTGCATTTATTTGTGTTATGTAGGAAGCGCTCCTTGGTTGTATATTGGTTTGCATTATTGAGCAACATCTGCATGTGTAGTGGAGAATTTGCTATACAAATAATGTCATCGGCACAAGTTGGGGCCGAGATGTCGACATAGCCACTTTTCGTGGCAAACTTCATGTCCTCTACCTCCCACAAGCATGGGTTTATGAATTGGAGGTAACAGTGGGGAGGGATAATACCTCCCTGTCTCATGCCTTGCAGTAGCTCCACCTGCCTGGAAAGTTTACCGTCCCACTTTACTCTTGACTTGGGTTTGTCATACATTTCTTCTAGGAGGCTCCACAGATTGCCTGGGAGGTCTATCTGATGCATTTTACTCAACATACCCTGGACCCACACAGCATCGAAAGCTTTCTCTGCATCTAAAGAAACCATGTACACAGGTTTTTTCTTCTCCTTTGCCTCCAGAATTGCTTCTGTTACCATTAGTATCGCATTTGTACATGAACTACCTTCTCTAAATCCCTTCTGCAATTCAGACTGGTGTGTATTTAGAGTAGTCCTTGCCCTGACCAGCCAGATCTTTTCAATCAACTTTTCCAGAACTGTTAAAAGGGTAATTCCACGGTAGTTGCCTGGTAGAGTGGGAGGTTTCCCCTTCTTGGGTACAGGAGTAATTTGCCCTTCTTTGATGATGTCTGGAATGCACACTGAACTGAAGACATAGTTCATTAGTGAGGTGATAAATGGAATGGCTGTTTCACCAGCATTTTGCAAGTGTTCTGCCGTTAAGCCCATGGAGTCAGTAGCCTTCCCTTTGTTTAGGGATCTGATTGTGTCTCTCACTTCCTTGAATGTGATGTCAGTAGACTTACTCCCTGCCACCTTCATCCTGATAATGGCATTGTCCTCTGTGGTTCTTTGCCTGTAGGCCTCATCAAAGTCGGGACACTCTTTAGGCATTGCTAGCTTCTGAAAGTAGGATCGCCAACCGTCATGTATCTGGCCCGGTTCAGTTAAACTGCATCAAGAAACCACAAGTTCTTTAGTTAGAGTAGCACCTGATCTGCATTGTTTAGTAATGAGTTTGTAAAATAGCTTCTTGTCATTTGCATCTGCATCCATGATCTGTTTGTAGTGCTCTCTTCTTCTAGATACATGCGTCATACGTTGCACCTGATGCAGCCTTCTTTCATAGAAAATCCTATTCCTGCATAAAACATTGGAATGATCACGGGGTGCTCCCTCTGCGACCCATTTATAGTGTGCTTCCTTAGATTTTCTTACTGCCTCAGGGATTGCTGGTGTCCATGGAGTAAGCCCCTTCTGTCGCCCCCGCGTCCTTGAACTCTGTCCCCCACAGCTATTGACGGCTGTATGTATGATCTTAGTCAAGTGCTTAGTGGCAGACACTATATGCCGTTCTGGTGGCTCATGGGAGATTTGTTGTAGCAAAGAGGCTTTTACACACTCCTGGTAATTACCCAAATCTTTCTTTTCCCAATTAACTTCTTTGACCGGGTATCTGACTTCCAGTTTACTGTGATCAATATTTATATGCTCTTTGCTTACGATGGCCTTTCATTCCTCTTTGTTGAGATGGCAAAGTAATGCGAGGCTGACTGGTACATGGTCAGAGACGTTTATAGGATCTCTATCACCAACATGAATATCAGTGATGGCACCTTGAAGGTTCTGACTGTTGAAAAAGTAGTCAATTTGAGACCTGTCCTTGCCATTCACATGAAAAAATGTATCCTTTCTTGGATAGTGAGATGGAGGTAGCATGTCATGGTCTTTTAGGAGCTGGTGTAGAACTCTATCTCTTACATCAGGCATCTCTCTGCACAACGACGAGTTGAAGTCCCCACATATAAATATTGCATGGCTTTCTCCATACTTAATGATGATTTCATTAAGGTCCGCACGATTATCAAGGAAATCTTTGACAGAGGTGCTGTATCCCCTAGATGGCATATATACATTATCAGGCAGAGTGGAAGTGGCACCATGTTGATGGTTATAGCGCATATACGTTTACTGCCATCAGGATGCTTCTCTACTCTATGATCTATATCTCTGTGCCATAGTGTGGCCACACGTCCATAACCCCGTGGACACTGTCTATGTGAGATCAGGTTCTCTCTGTCCACCGCCTTATGACATCCTAGATAATCTCTGTGCAGTTGCAGGATTTAATTTTCTTCAAACTCAAACAACCCTGTTTCTTGAAGACATATTATATCAAACCTTTGCAGTAGCTCCTGAAGATACACCTTATTACTTATTGCACCCTTCACTTTAAGGGAGGTCAATTTTATCTTAGTGAGTATGTCCTGTTGCTTTCGCTGTGGTTTGCTTGTACATCTGCTTGACCGGCCCCACGGGGATGCTTCTGATGCTCCATCTATTGACTCGCCATGCAGTTTTGCTGTTCCATATATATATATATATATATATATATATATATATATATATATATATATATATATATATATATATATATATATATATATATATATATATATATATATATATATATATATATATATATATATATATATATATATATATATATATATATATATATATATATAGTACCAGGTAGAATATAATGATAAAAGAATTTCTTCTATACACACGTTTTTACATGAATCAAAAGATTGTGTTTGTAGTTGGTTGAAGTATTGTATATAAATAAACGTTGCTGTTATTCTTCAACTTTGTCTTGCCATCATCATCATTTTACGAGGCATAAGCCATTGGCTTGTTATTGGCTCAGAGTTTTTTGTTGTGGTATGGCTTGTTCAGTCTAATTCAAAAGTTTTTTCCTTGCAGTCGATTTCTAGTGTGTTCTTGAATGATTTGACTGGCGTTTCTTAATTAAGTCTCCTCGAAACCATTAGATTTTAGACTGTGACCCTTATACCACTCTGATGTCAATATTCTATCTTTTCCTGTGCCAATAACAAAGAAACTTGTGCACACTTGCCAACAATTCTGTTGATGATGTTGCTGTCTATGACAGCAACATCGTCCACCAAATTTTCCGAAAAATGAACACAGTTCATCTCTTAATTTAACTTGAAGTTTAAAATTCTGACATCAGAGTGGCAAGGGTTGACATTGATTGGTGGAAATGCTGTGGTGCAGATGGGTGTTCCCTGTCTAGCTACAGTGTGCCACCTACACTCATTGTTACACCCTACTGCACCTAGCATTTGTTTGAATGCTGTCTTGTGGAGGCTGTGGTTTGTCTTATTGCTGTTGTTTTCATTTTCTGTGTTCATCGCTATCCGAGTCTCCTCTATGCTAGTGTCTCTTCATGCAACCACAAAAGTGTGGACGTGGAAGCTGAGATGAATCTACTGGTTATTGGAGTTGCTACTGAGCTTGTTCCTGTCTATACACAGGCTACTCCTAGATCAGTTCACTGTATTTGCGGAATTGCAGTATGCCTTTGTGATGGGCTGGTATACGTATGTCCTGTTCAGCCAAATTCAAATGTTCTTTCTTTGAACTAGATGTCTAGTTTGTTCTTGAATGATTCGGCTGTTGTTGCTTCAGCAAGCGTAGCTGGCAGTGAATTCCACTGTGGTACCACTCTATTGGTGAACACGTGATTGCGAATATCTTTGTTGCTGCGTTTTATGGTAAGCTTGAACCATGACCTCTGGTCTGTGTAATATTGGATGGTTCGTAAAAGTATTATATAGATCTCGGATGAGTTTGAATGTTTCAATTAAATCTCCTCAAAACCGTCTATATTTCAGTGACATTAGATTTAGGGCTTCAAGTCTTTCCGTGTAGCTGATTTGCGGGATGAGTTTTGTTGCTCGGCGTTTTATTGTATTTTTTGTATGCCTGATTTTACTTTTGAGTGATTGTGTTGTCGTATGGTCAAGCCAGAGGTGTTCCTTCTTACCATGTTGTTTTGATGTAGGAATGTACTGCTCCTTCATTGTGATTAGTTGTGTGTGTAGGAAGTTCCAAGCTTCTGGTGCATTAAGTTCATTCAGATGATTCCAGTCAGTTATCCCTAAGTCTGCTCTCATTTCATTATACTGTCCTTTGTTCAACAGTAGCAAAAATGGTTGTAGTGTAGCTCGCTGGGTAGTGTTGGGCCGTTCCGGTGTATCATGTCGACTCACTGTGCCGCAAGTGCACGACAAGTGATGAGGCTGGTTAGCATCTGGTCTCGGGGTGACGGACCTTGTATGAGACTGCCCTGCAGGAAACAAAAACTGGCTCCTAAGGCTGGTGGAACTCAATCATTCCGGTGGGGCTGTGCGACCATCGTCGCGAACGTTAAACACAACAGTCTCATCCCACGAGTTTGTGTCACCAGTATGCCTGTTTATAGCAATATGCTAGATAAAACTACAATAAGAGCATACGAAAATACGAGACAGGTAGATGGACTTTTAAACATGGGGCTCCCGGAGGTACCACACAGACTCGTAGGTCCACAGAGGTATCCCCACAAGGGAGGCTCCCGTACACGAGACTTAGCTAGTTAACTTAATATAAGTTATTATACCTCTAAGCTGAAAGGAAGAAGGTTATCTTGGATGAAAAGTGATGTGCCTCACGCAGGCACTACACCTAGTGCAAGTTTTGAGTGAGGAGTATTATCCTGGCATGGACCGTCATCGCTGAATCCTTGTGAGAGGCAAGTGCCTCGCGCGGGCCTCCGTCTCGGGAAGGTGTCACTACTGCTTAAAGCGGAAGAAGAATAGTAGGCAAAAATGGGCATACTCTAATATTTCAATCAAAAAGGCTTTAGGAAGACGAGACCATACCTAGTGAGATTATGACTATAGGGGTGCGTACTGTTTTATGTGAAGATGGACCGGGGTGTGGGGAACACTGATCCAAATTACATTTCAAAGGTTTTATTCATCTCGTCAATGCATTTTACTCCAAAAACAATGTAACACAGTGCGTTTCTATATCGCAGTTCAATCATTTATTTCTCCAGAAATGTCACAATGAAATGATGCAGAAATGTTCATCAAATCTCCAAGTAATGAGAAATAATCGACAGGTAATGGCAAATATAGACTGTGGTAGAATGAGGGAATGGTAGAAATGATTGATGATTTTATAGATCTCTTAGGTTCAAATGTTCTCCGCAAATATCAAGTACATATTATTTAACACAAATTCATCAAGTTTCTTCATAAATGAAGTCAAAATCATCAAAAACGTGTTATTCTTTAATCTTATTGTTCTTCAGTAAATCCCTGCAACAACAGGTGACAGACATTAGGAAAATAATGGTTATATCCAGGGGGCTGTTGGACAGCCTGAACAAAAAGGTTTTTTTGGCCGTAACATTCCGGCCCCCTAATTGTTCAATTCACAAACAATTACAAAAAACCCATAAGATAGTAAAGGCCAAATGTAAGCACTACACTTCAATAGTCAATTACCTTTAAAAAACAAAAGAACCAAAAAACAAATGCTCCAATGAATTGTAAAGCCTTTGAATGATACATCAGGACAAAAACAATTCAGTCCAACATTTGACAATCCAGGGCTGGCATCGGGATTATCGCAGTACCAAATTAATTTTGAGTGTCATCTTCCGCTTCAACGATCAGGCACAACTTGTCAACGGGCCGCTCCAAGACGGCAGACTTAGTCTTCACTTTCACACTTTTGCTGTCTTTCATTACATTTACCACTCTTCCCAAAGGCCACAAACTTCTTGGAGATGACGAATCAACAAGGACAACAATATCACCCTGAACTAAATTCCGCCTGACATTAGACCACTTAGCCCGCACCTGAAGCGGTGGCAAAAACTCTCTGGTCCACCATTTCCAGAACTGGTCAGCTAAGTATTGGACTTGACGCCATCTTCTTCGGGCATGAACATCCTCTTTCACAAACACACCTGGTGGAAACTTCTGAGGCTCCCGCAGTAACAACAAATGTTTCACATCATTCGGGTCATTTGACACTGCAGTTATCGGTCTACTGTTTATGATTGCTTCCACTTCACATAGTAATGTCTGAAGTGTCTCGTCATCAAGAACGCAATGCTTCTCACGCAGCAAACCAACCAACACCATTCTGATAGTGCGAATCTGCCTTTCCCAGACTCCGCCAAAATGTGATCCAGCGGGAGGATTGAAGTTCCACTTCACAGTCTGCTGACAAAAGAAATCATACATTTTAGACGGATTCCACTTCTGGATTTCTTTGCGCATCTCTCTTTCAGCGCCAACTAGGTTTGTACCATTGTCAGACCTCATCACCTTTACTTGGCCCCTTCTTGCTACAAATCTCTGGAAAGCATTTATGCACGAATCTGTATCTAATGGGCAGGCAACTTCAAGGTGTATTGCACGAGAAGCAAACAGGTAAACACTACTCAATATCTCTTAACAACACTGCGTGCACGCTTAATCTCAATTGGTCCGAAATAATCAACTCCACATCTGGTGAACGGTGGTTCATCTGGAACAAGGCGATCACGAGGTAAGTCAGCCATTTTTTGCCCACCGGCTCCACTCCTGTATAAACAACAACTGACACATCTGGCAACTACTTTTCTAATAGAGGAGTTGGCACCCAAGATCCAAGATTTCTGTTGCAGTCTGCTTAGAATGGAGTTCCTACCCATGTGACCCAGCAACTTATGACAGTCTTCTATGATCAGCTCTGACACACGAGAATCTCTGGGCAGGAAAACTGGATGCTTCGCTTCACTAGGAATGTTCGCATGCTGCAGGTGGCCACCTACCTTTAGAAGGCCGTCTTCCAAGACTGGGTCAAACTTATAGATTACGCTGGACTTCTTTAGAGGTTTGCAAAATCACTAACTCTTTTGAGAAATGTCACTGCTGAATGTACATGAAAATTGCATCTTCTGCTTTCTTGAAGTCATCTACTGTTAATACAGGTAGCTTCTTCATGCTGGTTCTGTGGGACTCTTTAACTACATTCATGGTCCCCTGTTGACATTCTTCAATTCTCTCCACACTTGGCTTCTCAGATGTAGACTTCACACTTATGTGAGCTGCTGCTCTTCTGCGTAACTCTTCTTTCACAGCTAGTATCCAACCAACTGCTTGCTTCAGCTTCTTCCAACTTGAGAAGTACAACAGAAGTTTCTCTATTGGACACTCAGGCTCTAAGGAGATACACACATTCACTCTTTTCACCCCAGGGTCACATTCGGGAATACAACCAATCTCCGAAGACTCCGGATTCGCTGGCCACTCAGATTCATCCTTCCACAAAAATTCTGGTCCCTTGAACCACGCTGCACTTTTTGAAAGCTCACCCCACTTCAATCCACGGGAAGCAACATCTGCTGGGTTTAACTTAGTTTCTACAAACTTCCATTGCCGCTTCTTTGACCCATCGTGAATGACTGCTAATCGGTTCACTACAAAGGTATGGAAACGAGTTGTTTCATTAGCTATGTATCTCAATACGGACATGCTGTCTGTCCAGAAGAGGACATCACCAGTATCATAATCCAGCTCTTTGACTAACATCGAACTCATCCTAACTGCTAGAGTGGCCGCTGTAAGCTCCATTCTCGGAATGCTAACTTTCTTTAGTGGTGCGACTCTGTATTTACCTATGACAAGTGCACAATGAACTTCATCTTGCTGATTAATCATTTGTAAAGAGGACACCGTGCCATAGCCAAGCTCACTCGCATCTGAAAAATTGTGCAGCTGACATGACTTTACTTCACCAAACATCCGTGGCTTGAAACATCTGCTTACTGCTACAGTCTCCAGGTCTTTTATGCCAGCTAGCCATTGCTGCCATCTCTGCAGATCTTCTCCCTCAATCAGATCATCCCAACCAGCTCCTCTATGGCACAAATCCTGAAATAATGCTCTTGCTGTCAAACTAAATGGGGATACTAGGCCAAGGGGATCAAAAATCGAACTGACTACAGAAAGGATGCCTCTCCTATTTGGTGGGCGATCAGGTAATGATATTTTGAAGCCTAGGCTATCTGTCTCAATCAGCCAATATACTCCAAGTGCTTGCTCAACAGGTAAGTTATCATGCTCTAAATCAAGCTCCTTTACTTCTTTGGCTTGCTCTTCTTTCGGAATCGAATCAATAACTGCTCTTCTGTTGCTAATCCACTTGGCTAAGTGGAAGCCTGCTCTTTTACAAGCTGCACACTGACCCTTTACTAAATCTATTGCTTTGTCTTCTGTGTCAACCGACTTGAGACAGTCATCAACATAAAAGTTTCTGCCAATTGTACTGACAACTTCATGATCAAACTCCTGCTCAGTGTCTTGAACTATCTTTCTCAGTGCAAAATTTGAACAGCTTGGTGAGCTCACTGCACCAAATAAAGGACCACCATTCTGTACACCTCAGGCTCTTTATCTAAGTCACCATCTGTCCACCACAGAAATCTCAGACAGTTTCGATCATCTTGACACACCTTCACCTGGAAAAACATTGCCTCAATATCCGCCATTAAGGCCACCGCCTCTTGACGAAACCGCAACAGTACGCCTAGGAGGTTGTTTGCCATATCTGGTCCCTGCAACAGCACATCAGTCAGAGAAATACCACAGAACCTAGCCGAACAATAAAAAACCACACATATGTTTTCTGGCTTCTTGGTGTGATAAACACAGTGATGTGGAACATACCATACTTTGAAATCACTTCTTTTCATCTCAGCGACTGGGACTCTCTCCGCATAGCCTTTCTTGATAATGTCTGACATAAATGCCTTGTAATCTTCACAACACTTCGAATTAGACTTCAACTTTCTTGCAAGGCCCTTGAGACGCTTCTCTGCCAGCTTAACATTGTCTGGTAGCTGTACCTTCTCATCTTTAAATGGCAACCCAAGTTCATAATGACCATTACTGTACTTAACCGAACTCTGTGCTTTCTCAACAAACCTCTTACCATCCTGAGAACACTCTTTCTTATAATCAATCAGGTTTTCTGGGAAATCTCTATTAATGGAAGCTCTTAAGATCTGATCAAGTTCATGGAGCATCTCTACTACTTCAATCGCTAGCACTTCTGCTTTATTGACACACATGCTCTCATCCTGCGGTACTACATCTCTCACAAAGTCCCTCACTACCCAACCAAGTCTAGTTTCTGCTGCATGAGGACTACTAGAGGGACCTGTAAGCACTTTAAGCGGCGAGTATGCATCTGCAACCTCATTCCCAATCAGTAACTCAATGTCTGCATCTACTTCTGGCAGGTCAACTTCTTGCAAGTGTGGCCACTGAGAGATATCTTCATTCACTGCAATATGATGCTGCGATACTGGAATTCTGGATTTGGTGTACACTTTCATCATTTGCACTTCATGTTTACCTTTCAAATCAGAAATTCTCAAACCACTCACCACGTGTAAGGGGAATACCCATCGTACCTACTGTGATCTTTCTACGCTTACCACCAACACCAAACTTCTCAACCAGTCCTTCTGACACAAATGAAATGGTACTACCAGGATCTAAGAAAGCATAAACAACAGCTGATCTACCGGTACTAGCTCTAATGACAACAGGTATGATAGCCATTGTACACTCTCCGGCCCCCATAGAGTCATCTGGGGATGTAGCACAAGCATTGACAGAAGCTTTATTCATGGCAGACAGATCAGGATTCATCTCATTGTTAGCAGCCTTTGTTCTTTGAATGTACCCTTCATCATGCAGTATTGTTGGATGATTCCTGTGACACTCATGACACGAACTCTTCATACGGCACATCTTCTGATAGCCCAATCTTAAACAGCCACAACACATGCCTTTCTTCTTGAAAACATCCAGTCTTTCTTTCAGTGGTAAAGCTGTCAACGTCTTACAACTTTCCAATGCATGCGTCTCATTCTTACAGAATATGCAGGGTTTCTCTAAAGCTACTTGGGCTTGTGAAGTTTTCTGAATCAGACTCTCTTCCTTCGACTCTGCTGCCACAATGTCAGTTGCAAAGCTCGCCCTAGGACGGCTTGACTGGGCGGACCCCACACTACTAGGCTTCTTAACAGCTGCGTTGCTTCCCGATACCTTCATAGCTTCTCTGCCATACACTGGGTCGTTTGCTTTCTTCACCTCTCTCTTTACAAAGTCCACTAAGTCTACAAAGCTTACAACACCATTTCTCTCTTTACACCCTGGCGCTACTGAACGCCACCTGTCATGAAGATAGTAAGGTAACTTTGCTGTAAGCCTCTTCAGATACTCTGAATATTCTGAGACCCGTACTGCTTCAATACTCGTTGCTGCATTTAAACACTCGGCGAGAAAAATCGAATACTCATCTAGAGCCTTTACGTCATCAGACTTGATATTCGGCCATGATAATGCCTTCTGTACATACGTGTTCCCAATCACATCAACATCGCCAAAACGTTCGCCTAACTCTCGTAACGCTGCGACATACCTATGACTGGCATCTAGATGGCAATACCCAGCAACAATCTTGTTGGTCTTACCAGCTGTGAATTGATCTAAATAATTTAGATGCTCATCATCGGTCTTGCATATGTTCTCACTCCTAGAGGTAAACTGCCAAATGAAACGGGTGTATTCCATTGGATTACCATCAAAAGGCTTAATCTCCGAAGGGGCTTCTTTCATTCTCGGAACATAGACAACATCATGCTATTATATTCAGATCTCTCATCAAAGAGTTTCTTATCTGGTGGCACATTAACCTCATGGCTACGGTCTCTGGCAGGTGTGAAGATTTCTGCTTTCACATTTGGCTTGAAGACTTCCACCTTCGGAATTCTGCTCTCCGAACAATAATGTTCTTACCACTTAGTACATTGGTGTAATACAGTTCGCTCTCAAATTCATCAAGTATTCGTGCTTTAGCATCTGCTATCTCCATTTCAGTTTTCAACTGCAAAGCCTCCTCATCCAACTTCAGTTGCAATTTGGCTTGCTCAATGGACTGTCTCTGCTTAAATGCTGCCACCTTTGGAGCCAGTTCTGCTCGCTTTTGCCTCTGTCGCATTCTTTCTGACATCACTGAACTAGCCAGGGAACTACGTGAATGCTGCGAATGTGATGTATCTGAATGCACTGACATCTGATCATCTGCTTTATCACTCAGCGCCTTTAATTCCTTACCACTAAACCACGCCTCAATTCTGAACTTAAATTCTAAGAAGAAAGAACCGTGGCCAACAAATAGGTCATTCTGTTTATTTATTTCTTCTTCAGTAAGTATTTCAAAATAGGATTCATGGGCATCAAGGAATTTCTCATACACCACTGCCATTCACCATATTCTCGCCTCATACATGTCAACTCAACAGTATCATTAATTAATTTCTCGATCGACAAAGTTTTTGACTTTAATAGTTTATGCACAGTCTTATAGCTCTTATGCTTAATCTCCATGGCATATTGACGTCCCTTTTCTGTCTGAATGCACTCGCGATGTTCTTGATCGATCGCCTCGTTATGATCACTGTCTGGTATGACGCCATCTTTCTCTGTATCCATGGTAACATGCAAGTGAAGCAGTCAATTGAGTCGTTTATTACTACTAGTTTCATAAATTGTACAGAGCCTCGCGTAATCAACACCAAATTGGTCCAAACGAACGTACTGATAGACCTAAAATCGTCAATAAGAGATGTGGGGAACACGGATCCAAATTACAGTTTCAAAGGTTTTATTCATCTCGTCAATGCATTTTACTCCAAAGACAATGTAACACAGTGCGTTTCTGTATCAGTTCAATCATTTATTTCTCCAGAAATGTCACAATGAAATGATGCAGAAATGTTCATCAAATCTCCAAGTAATGAGAAATAATCGACAGGCAATGGCAAATATAGACTGGTAGAATGAGGGAATGGTAGAAATGATTGATGATTTTATAGATCTCTTAGGTTCAAATGTTCTCCGTAAATATCAAGTACATATTATTTAACACAAATTCATCAAGTTTCTTCATAAATGAAGTCAAAATCAACAAAAACGTGTTATTCTTTAATCTTATTGTTCTTCAGTAAATCCCTGCAACAACAGGTGACAGACATTAGGAAAATAATGGTTATATCCAGTGGGCTGTTGGACAGCCTGAACAAAAAGGTTTTTTTGGCCGTAACATTCCTGCCCCCTAATTGTTCAATTCACAAACAATTACAAAAAACCCATAAGATAGTAAAGGCCAAATTTAAGCACTACACTTCAATAGTCAATTACCTTTAAAAAACAAAAGAACCAAAAAACAAATGCTCCACTGAATTGTGAAGCCTTTGAATGATACATCAGGACAAAAACAATTCAGTCCAACATTTGACAATCCAGGGCTGGCATCGTGATTATCGCAGTACCAAATTAATTTTGAGTGTCATCTTCCGCTTCAACGATCAGGCACAACTTGTCAACGGGCCGCTCCAAGACGGCAGACTTAGTCTTCACTTTCACACTTTTGTTGTCTTTCATTACATTTACCACTCTTCCCAAAGGCCACAAACTTCTTGGAGACGACGAATCAACAAGGACAACAATATCACCCTGAACTAAATTCCGCCTGACATTAGACCACTTAGCCCGCACCTGAAGCGGTGGCAAAAACTCTCTGGTCCACCATTTCCAGAACTGGTCAGCTAAGTATTGGACTTGACGCCATCTTCTTCGGGCATAAACATCCTCTTTCACAAACACACCTCGTGGAAACTTCTGAGGCTCCCGCAGTAACAACAAGTGGTTTTGAGTCAAGGCTTTCACATCATTCGGGTCATTTGACACTGCAGTTATCGGTCTACTGTTTATGATTGCTTCCACTTCACATAGTAATGTCTGAAGTGTCTCGTCATCAAGAACGCAATGCTTCTCACGCAGCAAACCAACCAACACCATTCTGATAGTGCGAATCTGCCTTTCCCAGACTCCGCCAAAATGTGATCCAGCGGGAGGATTGAAGTTCCACTTCACAGTCTGCTGACAAAAGAAATCATGCATTTTAGACTGATTCCCCTTCTGGATTTCTTTGCGCATCTCTCTTTCAGCGCCAACTAGGTTTGTACCATTGTCAGACCTCATCACCTTTACTTGGCCCCTTCTTGCTACAAATCTCCGGAAAGCATTTATGCACGAATCTGTATCTAATGGGCAGGCAACTTCAAGGTGTATTGCACGAGAAGCAAAACAGGTAAACACTACTCCGTATCTCTTAACAACACTGCGTGCACGCTTAATCTCAATGGATCCGAAATAATCAACTCCACATCTGGTGAACGGTGGTTCATCTGTAACAAGGCGATCACGAGGCAAGTCAGCCATTTTTTGCTCACCGGCTCGACTCCTGTATAAACAACAACTGACACATCTGGCAACTACTTTTCTAATAGACGAGTTGGCACCCAAGATCCAAGATTTCTGTTGCAGTCTGCTTAGAATGGAGTTCCTACCCATGTGACCCAGCGACTTATGACAGTCTTCTATGATCAGCTCTGACACACGAGAATCTCTGGGCAGGAAAACTGGATGCTTCGCTTCACTAGGAATGTTCGCATGCTGCAGGTGGCCACCTACCTTTAGAAGGCCGTCTTCCAAGACTGGGTCTAACTTATAGATTACGCTGGACTTCTTTAGAGGTTTCCCCCCAGTGTGCAAAATCACTAACTCTTTTGAGAAATGTCGCTGCTGAATGTACATGAAAATTGCATCTTCTGCTTTCTTGACGTCATCTACTGTTAATACAGGTAGCTTCTTCATGCTGGTTCTGTGGGACTCTTTAACTACATTCATGGTCCCCTGTTGACATTCTTCAATTCTCTCCACACTTGGCTTCTCAGATGTAGACTTCACACTTATGTAAGCTGCTGCTCTTCTGCGTAACTCTTCTTTCACAGCTAGTATCCAACCAACTGCTTGCTTCAGCTTCTTCCAACTTGAGAAGTACAAGAGAAGTTTCTCTATTGGACACTCAGGCTCTAAGGAGATACACACATTCACTCTTTTCACCTCAGGGTCACATTCGGGAATACAATCAATCTCCGAAGACTCCGGATTCGCTGGCCACTCAGATTCATCCTTCCACAAAAATTCTGGTCCCTTGAACCACGCTGTACTTTTTGAAAGCTCACCCTCCTTCACTCCACGGGAAGCAACATCTGCTGGGTTTAACTTAGTTTCTACAAACTTCCATTGCCGCTTCTTTGACCCATCGTGAATGACTGCTAATCGGTTCACTACAAAGGTATGGAAACGAGTTGTTTCATTAGCTATGTATCTCAATACGGACATGCTGTCTGTCCAGAAGAGGACATCACCAGTATCATAATCCAGCTCTTTGACTAACATCGAACTCATCCTAACTGCTAGAGTGGCCGCTGTAAGCTCCATTCTCGGAATGCTAACTTTCTTTAGTGGTGCGACTCTGTATTTACCTATGACAAGTGCACAATGAACTTCATCTTGCTGATTAATCATTCGTAAAGAGGACACCGTGCCATAGCCAAGCTCACTCACATCTGAAAAATTGTGCAGCTGACATGACTTTGCTGCACCAAACATCCGTGGCTTGAAACATCTGCTTACTGCTACAGTCTCCAGGTCTTTTATGCCAGCTGGCCATTGCTGCCATCTCTGCAGATCTTCTCCCTCAATCAGATCATCCCAACCAGCTCCTCTATGGCACAAATCCTGAAATAATGCTCTTGCTGTCAAACTAAATGGGGATACTAGGCCAAGGGGATCAAAAATCGAACTGACTACAGAAAGGATGCCTCTCCTATTTGGTGGGCGATCAGGTAATGATATTTTGAAGCCTAGGCTATCTGTCTCAATCAGCCAATATACTCCAAGTGCTTGCTCAACAGGTAAGTTATGCTCTAAATCAAGCTCCTTTACTTCTTTGGCTTGCTCTTCTTTCGGAATCGAATCAATAACTGCTCCTCTGTTGCTAATCCACTTGGCTAAGTGGAAGCCTGCTCTTTTACAAGCTGCACACGCACCCTTTACTAAATCTATTGCTTTGTCTTCTGTGTCAACCGACTTGAGGCAGTCATCAACATAAAAGTTTCTGCCAATTGTACTGACAACTTCATGATCAAACTCCTGCTCAGTGTCTTGAACTATCTTTCTCAGTGCAAAATTTGAACAGCTTGGTGAGCTCACTGCACCAAATAAATGGACCACCATTCTGTACACCTCAGGCTCTTTATCTAAGTCACCATCTGTCCACCACAGAAATCTCAGACAGTTTCGATCATCTTGACACACCTTCACCTGGAAAAACATTGCCTCAATATCCGCCATTAAGGCCACCGCCTCTTGACGAAACCGCAATAGTACGCCTAGGAGGTTGTTTGCCATATCTGGTCCCTGCAACAGCACATCATTCAGAGAAATACCACAGAACCTAGCAGAACAATAAAAAACCACACATATTTTTTCTGGCTTCTTGGTGTGATAAACACAGTGATGTGGAACATACCATACTTTGAAATCACTTCTTTTCATCTCAGCGACTAGGACTCTCTCTGCATAGCCTTTCTGGATAATGTCTGACATAAATGCCTTGTAATCTTCACAACACTTCGAATTAGACTTCAACTTTCTTGCAAGGCCCTTGAGACGCTTCTCTGCCAGCTTAACATTGTCTGGTAGCTGTACCTTCTCATCTTTAAATGGCAACCCAAGTTCATAATGACCATTACTGTACTTAACCGAACTCTGTGCTTTCTCAATAAACCTCTTATCATCCTGAGACCACTCTTTCTTATAATCAATCAGGGTTTCTGGGAAATCTCTATTAATGGAAGCTCTTAAGATCTGATCAAGTTCATGAAGCATCTCTACTGCTTCAATCGCTAGCACTTCTGCTTTATTGACACACATGCTCTCATCCTGCGGTACTACATCTCTCACAAAATCCCATACTACCCAACCAAGTCTAGTTTCTGCTGCATGAGGACTACCAGAGGGACCTGTAAGCACTTTAAGCGGCGAGTATGCATCTGCAACCTCATTCCCGATCAGTAACTCAATGTCTGCATCTACTGCTGGCAGGTCAACTTCTTGCAAATGTGGCCACTGAGAGATATCTTCATTCACTGGAATATGATGCTGCGATACTGGCATTCTGGATTTGGTGTACAATTTCATCATTTGCACTTCATGTTTACCTTTCAAATCAGAAATTCTCAAACCACTCACCACGTGTAAGGGGAACACCCATCGTACCTACTGTGATCTTTCTACGCTTACCACCAACACCAAGCTTCTCAACCAGTCCTTCTGACACAAATGAAATGGTACTACCAGGATCTAAGAAAGCATAAACAACAGCTGATCTACCGGTACTAGCTCTAATGACAACAGGTATGATAGCCATTGTACACTCTCCGGCCCCCATAGAGTCATCTGGGGATGTAGCACAAGCATTGACAGAAGCTTTATTCATGGCAGACAGATCAGGATTCATCTCATTGTTAGCAGCCTTTGTTCTTTGAATGTACCCTTCATCATGCAGTATTGTTGGATGATTCCTGTGACACTCATGACACGAACTCTTCATACGGCACATCTTCTGATAGCCCAATCTTAAAAAGCCACAACACATGCCTTTCTTCTTGAAAACATCCAGTCTTTCTTTCAGTGGTAAAGCTGCCAATGTCTTACAACTTTCCAATGCATGCGTCTCATTCTTACAGAATATGCAGGGCTTCTCTAAAGCTACTTGGGCTTGTGAAGTTTTCTGAATCAGACTCTCTTCCTTCGACTCTGCTGCCACAATGTCAGTTGCAAAGCTCGCCTTAGGACGGCTTGACTGGGCGGACCCCACACTACTAGGCTTCTTAACAGCTGCGTTGCTTCCCGATACCTTCATAGCTTCTCTGCCATACACTGGGTCATTCGCTTTCTTCACCTCTCTCTTTACAAAGTCCACTAAATCTACAAAGCTTACAACACCATTTCTCTCTTTTCCACCTGGCGCTACTGAACGCCACCTGTCATGAAGATAGTAAGGTAACTTTGCTGTAAGCCTCTTCAGATACTCTGAATATTCTAAGACCCGTACTGCTTCAATACTCGTTGCTACATTTAAACACTCGGCGAGAAAAATCGAATACTCATCTAGAGCCTTTACGTCATCAGACTTGATATTCGGCCATGATAATGCCTTCTGTACATACGTTTTCCCAATCACATCAACATCGCCAAAACGTTCGCCTAACTCTCGTAACGCTGCGACATACCTATGACTGGCATCTAGATGACAATACCCAGCAACAATCTTGTTGGCCTTACCAGCTGTGAATTGATCTAAACAATTTAGATGCTCATCATCAGTCTTGCATATGTTCTCAATCCTAGAGGTAAACTGCCAAATGAAACGGGTGTATTCCATTGGATTACCATCAAAAGGCTTAATCTCCGAAGGGGCTTCTTTCATTCTCGGAACATAGACAACATCATGCTATTATATTCAGATCTCTCATCAAAGAGTTTCTTATCTGGTGGCACATTAACCTCATGGCTACGGTCTCTGGCAGGTGTGAAGATTTCTGCTTTCACATTTGGCTTGAAGACTTCCACCTTCGGAATTCTGCTCTCCGAACAATAATGTTCTTACTACTTAGTACATTGGTGTAATACAGTTCGCTCTCAAATTCATCAAGTATTCGTGCTTTAGCATCTGCTATCTCCATTTCAGTTTTCAACTGCAAAGCCTCCTCATCCAACTTCAGTTGCAATTTGGCTTGCTCAATGGACTGTCTCTGCTTAAATGCTGCCACCTTTGCAGCCAGTTCTGCTCGCTTTTGCCTCTGTCGCATTCTTTCTGACATCACTGAACTAGCCAGGGAACTACGTGAATGCTGCGAATGTGATGTATCTGAATGCACTGCCATCTGATCATCTGCTTTATCACTCAGCGCCTTTAATTCCTTACCACTAAACCACGCCTCAATTCTGAACTTAAATTCTAAGAAGAAAGAACCGTGGCCAACAGATAGGTCATTCTGTTTATTTATTTCTTCTTCAGTAAGTATTTCAAAATAGGATTCCTGGGCATCAAGGAATTTCTCATACACCACCGGCCATTCACCATATTCTCGCCTCATACATGCCAACTCAACATTATCATTAATTAATTTCTCGATCGACAAAGTTTTTGACTTTAATAGTTTATGCACAGTCTTATAGTTCTTATGCTTAATCTCCATGGCATATTGACGTCCCTTTTCTGTTTGAATGTGCTCGCGATGTTCTTGATCGATCGCCTCGTTATGATCACTGTCTGGTATGACGCCATCTTTCTCTGTATCCATGGTAACATGCAAGTGAAGCAGTCAATTGAGTCCTTTATTACTACTAGTTTCATAAATTGTACAGAGTCTCGCGTAATCAACACCAAATTGGTCCAAACGAACGTACTGATAGACCTAAAATCGTCAATAAGAGATGTGGGGAACACGGATCCAAATTACAGTTTCAAAGGTTTTATTCATCTCGTCAATGCATTTTACTCCAAAGACAATGTAACACAGTGCGTTTCTATATCACAGTTCAATCATTTATTTCTCCAGAAATGTCACAATGAAATGATGCAGAAATGTTCATCAAATCTCAAAGTAATGAGAAATAATCGACAGGCAATGGCAAATGTAGACTGTGGTAGCATGAGGGAATGATAGAAATGATTGACGATTTTATAGATCTCTTAGGTTCAAATGTTCTCCGTAAATATCAAGTACATATTATTTAACACAAATTCATCAAGTTTCTTTATAAATGAAATCAAAATCATCAAAAACGTGTTATTCTTTAATCTTATTGTTCTTCAGTAAATCCCTGCAACAACAGGTGACCGACATTAGGAAAATAATGGTTATATCCAGGGGGCTGTTGGACAGCCTGGACAAAAAGGTTTTTTTGGCCGTAACATGGGGGATTCCTGATGGATTCCCTTGTCACCGTCTTATGTAGTTCTTGGTGTGCTGTATTAGTAGTTGCCGCTTTATTTCTGTGGGCCTTCTGCTTTGCTTAATTCCTTTTAGTTGTTTTCAGAACAAGAATTATTTTAGGCCGCAACTGGCTGATATCTACCTAGCTATTAGACACGGCTGTCATGGAGAACAGATGCCCCAAGACATCAATACTAGAGACAGCGCTCATACATGTTACGTAGCATGATCTCTGAACTGGATAAGAATCTGGACATCCCGCCCCGCAACCACATAAAAAATTACAAGACATGGGTTACATTTCACAAAAGCATTATTAGACCATTTCTCCTATCGTTATGGTGGCGGTAAGAGAGATGAATACACACCATAAATGTCCTTCCCGCATGAGTGTGGCAGATCTAAATATCATGCCCAGACATTTTAACAGAATTCGGTGGGAATACGTATCTCGCCCGTCACCAGGTCCTATGGAACTAACCGTTTTACCTGTCATTAGGTTTATATACAAGTTGCCAGTTTTGCACTGCGGTGCGGGCGGATTGTCAGTAAATAAGATAATAAGTAATGCATGTGTTTTCGCAGTGCTTTCCTACATTGGCTTAAAGTGCTAACTACTAAGTATCCAAAGATACAATGGAAATGTATGTGATACCACACCCTGGCCATCACTGCTCGGAAACCCCAATAGTTTCCCAGAGTCGGATCAGCCCATGGTGCGGATAGGGACATCCAAATAATTAAGAAGTCACAAGGCTGAGTGGAACACAAAGAGAGACAAAATCTTACTTATGAGTCTTACCGGAGTGCGGGGCTAGATTATCGCACTACCGGAAGAGAAGAGTATAATACACAGTATGTAATGAAGAAAGTGTCTCTAATCATTTTGAACCTATCCTATTGAGCTGAATAGAAAACCTTTAGTTGGTAGCATGCCGGGCTAAACAGAGTTATAGCATGGGCAGCGACCTCAGTGAAAAATTGTTGGTGGCGGGAGAAAGTGCTGCATATATAAGTGTTGCTGTATAGTGTTTCCTACGTGCACTGCAGTCCTATATTTTCTATGAATAAACAAAACATATGAATGGATGGCCACTGCCATATATATACATAATCTAACCAGAACAATCAATATGGTGTCAAATGATCAAGACATATATATATATATATATATATATATATATATATATATATATATATATATATATATATATATATATATATATATATATATATATATATATATATATAAAACAGTACAGGTTAACGAACCTACTATAGTGCGGTTAGCAACACATTGAGGAAAATGAGAATAATTATCAACAAATACAGAAATTATAACTAGCGGTCCTAAGACCGTTACGGTTCCTTTTAGTCATCGGGACCATTATTGTGGATACATTATAATTAACAAAACCTATATAGAGAAATAATTAAACTGTGAAGTATAGTTACTTGAATACTTGGTAGTCATTCCTAAGTTAGGCTACCGTGTTACTGAATTTGATACATCAATCCGTAGTCGACGTGAGATGATGCGCTCTCCGGAAGCTGGAAAGTTCCCGCAGGTTGGTTCCCGCAAGCTGTTTTCCTCAAACAAGACTTCCGCAGGAACACTCATGGCGGGAGGAGTACATCGCTTAGTGCTGTAGGCCTAATAGAATGTCTAACGAGCAGTCAGTAAAGTATACGATGGTATTATGTGGTGAAGAATGTTCCCGTACACCGATGGCACGGATGGAAGGTGTAAACAACCCGTCACTAGTGGGGGATTTTCAGAGGCAAACGAGGATACAAAACAAAGCTTCATGGTGCTGGGTACGTCAGCCAGCTCTGAAGACGCACCAGGCAGAGTTTACTTGCTGTGGTCGAAAGTCGAAAGAACCGACACCATATTAGTGTGGCGGCGATTGAAATACCACTCTTAGGCGTGGCCGGCAGATCCGGCGAGTCATCCATGTTCAAGTTCAAGTTCAAGTTCAAGATTATTTATTTTGATATAGAATTGTGGTGCTGGCGGTATTCCGCAATTCCGTGGTTCGTGTTTCGCGGCTGCCGGGCTGGCTGATTCCCGCCGTTTCTACGGACGCCCGGCAGTCGTACCTTGGAACCTGAACCGTGCACATCTGCTGCTGGTTCCACTGGCCGATTCAAGACCTCTGTTGGGTGAGTAACCTTTTATACGTAGTTAAGTTACTACAAATGGTGTCAGGAGTACTTTGGGCCCTAAATTAAAAATTGTTATTAGTTATTTCTAAATTCTACTCACGATTTTGCTGTAAAAAAAAGATAGAATTCTCGGAAATATAAAGACTACTCTAGTCCTGCCCGAACGTCAATTTTACAGACTCTGGCCGCCATTTTGATTATTTGATAGTTATTTTTGTAGGATTTAACAATCACAGATGATAGGTGAGTTATAGTTAAATATATATTATTTATTTATACTATAGCATGCAAATGTCGGGTATATAGATTAATATACCTTACATACATACGTCATATACGTCATAAATTCAAGATTCAATGTTATTTATTTGAACTGTAATGAATTGAGGTATGTTTTCGTGCTTAGTTCCTATCATCTATGTCAGTATTCCGTGGAATGACAACCCTATAGTTTCTGGATTGTTATTGTTAGTTGTCTTCAGTGTCATATGTACGCGATTCTGAGCTGTAATTTAACCGTCGGTTTTTCGATATTTCTTTATATGTTAATTACAGTTCAATTTCTTAGTTTATTTCAGAATTATTTGAAATAAAGAAGTGATATAAATCACTTTTGTTGTTATTATTATCATTATTATTAACTTTTTGAACATTAGAGGGTAATCTCCCTTCTAATCAGCAAATATGTTTCAATTGTAATATTAGGTTTACTAATTACGCTGAACACTATTTGTTTTGGGGATTTTTCTTGTTATTATTAATTCAAAAAGTTCATAATCACATTGCTAGTTACTCCGTTGAAACAATACTCAGCTTATGCCTCCTTTTCAAGTTAAATCTGAGGAGTTTTTGGCTCGCACCCAGTTTTCGTTGGATCAGTCCTTTACCCACAAAGCGATTTTGTTGGGTACAAGTAAAGGTTTCATTTTGAAAAGAGCTGATCAAACTGGGTTTGTTGAGTATTGGTGTAAAAGCGGTGGTACTACACAAGACTTGGTCAATATTCTGCAGTCGAGAATAGCCAGCGCCGTTCAGAAATTTCACCGGATCGTTTTCTATATCTGGGCCGGAACGTGCGACCTTACCGAGAAACGAGGCGACGGTTTTGTCTATTTAAGGACAGCCGATGATGAACTCGCGGTAGACCGCATTTGCCAACACTATCAACGTGCGATAGACATAGTACGGCATTACGGCCAAACGGTGAAATTTATCGATATCCCGGCGTATTCTCTGGTCCTGTATAATGAGCAACTTCACCATTTGAATCCCTGTTCCTTCAAAGACCAAGAGCTGCAACTGCATGACCAACTCTCTCTTCTCAATGATAGAATTGAGAAAATTAATGCAGATATTGGTGTACACACCATCAAATGCAGTGTAGAGTTAATACTTCGTAAAAAAAATCCAGTGCACGTAAACGCGTCCGTTATCATTATACTTTCGAGTTTCTGAAGGATGCTTTGCATGCAGGTACACTACTGAATCTGGTTTGGCTTCGGAAGATTCATTTAGACGTTCTCCGGAGTTGCACCACCATCACTACTCAGTGATTTATATTTTTCAGTAAGCATACGCTTACGACTTATTTCAGTAGGTGATATTACTTTTTTAGCGGATATTAATTTCGATTCCTTGGTATAAATCAACAGGTGACCCATAATGACGAAACCTTTGTGTATTAACACTGCAACCGTGGAGGAACTTAGTGCACTCCATAATATTGGTAAAGTTCGAGCTGCTGGCATAGTAAGTTTTCGTGAGTCCAGAGGAGGTTCCATATCCCTGGCCGACATTAAGGCAGATACTGATCTGCCTGCCACAGCTACAATCCTTGCACGATTGCTCCATGCTGGTGAAGTCGTATTCGACATCAATGATGAAGGCGCTGTTGGTGGGGTCGACTCACACCCAAGGGAAGAATCCCTGGAAGAGAAGGTAGCTAGACTGAACATGGAACTGTTAGCTCAAGGTATCAAATACAAGGCACTCCTTAACTCAACTAGTCAACAAAGGGGTGATCATACCCTAGTTGATAACCTGGCTCCTGGTGGGGTATATACCCCTAGAGAAGCTAAGAGGGAGTCGCGATCAGTTTCTCACCATGACACTAGGACGTCATCACCAGTTAGTAGAGCTTACTGGGATGGCTCTTCGTATAATGACTCTAGAATGTCATCCCCCGGTCGTAGAAGCTACTCTGATGGTCCTCCTCCACCTAAAATGTCAACTTTTGATGGAAAATGTGAGTGGAAACCATTTTTCATACAGTTTGAGCATACTGCTTCAAGGTACCGTTGGTCTGATATATGTATAAATTAGACATGCTTATCTCAGCTTTAAGGGACAAGGCCTTAAAGTTTTACTGCATCTGTTCTGGGCAAGTCCAGAATGATTACTTTAGTTTATGTGAGAAATTAAAGCTGAGATTCGGGAAGAAAGATCTGCCCCACATCATCAGAAAAAAGATGCAAGATATTCGACAAGAGGGTAACTCTTTAGAAGAATTTGCAGACACCATTCAGGAGCTCACTTTAGATGGTTACCCTGATGCCTCAGAGAGTTTGGGCGAGACTATTGCCATTGATGCATTCCTACGGGGTGTTGAGCATAAACGAGCCGCTCTGATAGCTATGGATAAAGATCCGAGCACCCTGGAGGAGGCTGTACAAATGGTCAATGCAGCTATCCATAATCAAAGATTGATCATGGGTTCCAGAAGACCTGAGGTTCGAAAGGTCCGTTTTCCGGACGATGCTTCTGGGTTGATGGAGGCAGATAATCCTGAGCAGTTGAGAGGCATAACGGCTCCAAGCAGGATAGATAAATTGGAGAAAGATGTCGAAGGACTTAGGAAGGATATGGCGGATATGAAGGTAGATGTGGCTAAGATTTTGAATCTTATATCTGGTAAATTCGGTCGAGGTCGGTCTCCTCCAAGAGGGAAGGTCGTTCCATCGCGTTCCCATTCTCCTCCTCTCGGATCGGGAAAGTGCTTTAATTGCAATTTAGAGGGGCATTTTTCCCGTGAGTGTCCAGAGCCGAGGCGTACACGGTCGCCATCACCTTCTGCTTCACCGAGATCTTCGCCTGTGCAATCATATGATGTTCGCATGTATGAGTTTAATCGTGACCCTATGACACTAGTCATTCCCATTAAAGTAAATGGTGTTTCCGCTGATGCAGTGGTGGACACTGCGGCACAAGTGACAGTAATTGGCAATTTCTTTGCAAATAAATTACCTTACCCTTTAAAGAGGTTGGAGTCTATTACATTGAAAGGTGCAGGTAGAGACAATGTTATCCCTGCGGAAAGTGTTGAGCCAGTCACAATTGCATTAGGCTCTATGATGTTCAACTGGCCCGTACTTCTTGCCAATATTAATGATCCTATTATATTAGGCCTGGATTTCTTGAAGGCACACAAGGCCACCATTGATCTGACTAGACTGTGTCTGACAATTAATGGAGAACCGATTCAAACCTCAATGTTGAGAGCTCATGGGAAGGAGGCCCAAGTAGCTCGGGTAACATTGAAGCAGAAAGTGGTCGTTGGTCCTTTTGAGGCCGTGAAGACCACAGGTGTTCTGGATCGGGAGGTACAGAATGATGTTGTGCTCCAGCCCTCATCTAAACTGGAGGGTCTGGTAACACCTCATACCATGGCCACCGCCAAAGATTCGCAGATTCCTATTTTGTTAAGGAACCTGTCGGCACAATATATTACTCTGGAACAAGACCACAACCTTGGTATTGTCACAGAAATTGAGGAGGTTTTAGACCCTAGAACAGAATTTCAACTTGCTGGGAATCCCATAAACCAGGACGGTTTACAGACTTCTACAGCCACTGAGGTGGACCTCCCTGTGTTCTTACAGGAGCTGTATGAGAGGTCGACATCGGGTTTATTGGAGACGCAGTCTTCGCAAGTTGAATCCATGTTAATCGAGTATCAGAATGCATTTGCAAAAGATGATCTTGATTTGGGTTTGTTCAAGGGGATAAGACATAAGGTTGACACAGGTAATGCACAACCTGTTCGTTCTAAACTTAGACGAACTCCTCTTGGTTTTGAGAATGAGGAAGAGAAACACCTTGCGAAATGTTAGAGAAAGGTATCATAGTTCCGTCAAAATCTGAGTGGTCGTCAGCCCCGGTATTAGTTCGGAAGAAAGACGGTACCGTGAGGTACTGCGTCGATTTTCGAGCTCTGAACAGTATAACTCGCAAAGACCTTTACCCCCTACCAAACATTGAGACATGTCTGGATGCACTTGGTGGTGCTAAGTTCATCAGCACACTTGATATGGCAGCTGGGTATTGGCAGGTCGAGATTGACCCAGAGGACCGCCACAAGCTCGCATTTATCACAAGATATGGGCTTTTTGAATTTGTCCGGATGCCATTTGGTACGTGCAACAGCCCGGCTACCTTTCAGAGGGTTGTTCAGCTGGTATTGCAAGGTCTTAACTGGTGCGAGTGTCTTGCGTATTTAGATGACGTGGTAGTGACAGGGACTGACTTTGACAGTCATATGACCAACTTGAAAGCTGTCCTTTCCCGATTCCTGTTGCACAACCTTAAATTAAAACCTAAGAAGTGTAATTTGTTCCGTACAGAACTCTGTTTCTTAGGTAAGTTGGTGAGTGATAAGGGAATCGCTGTTAAGCCAAACAATATGGAAAGTGTTGCTAATTGGCCTGTTCCTAAGACCAGGAAAGAGCTGGAATCTTTCCTAGGGTTCATGAATTACCACCGAGAGCACATACAGGGTTTTGCTGGTATTTCTGCTCCTCTCTCTGCACTTACCAGTTCCAAAGTAGAGTATGACTGGACTCTAAAGCATCAGGTAGCTTTCGAAACACTTCAGGGTGCTATGGCCAACCCTGCAGTGTTAGGTTATCCGACACCGGATGGTACCTTCATACTGGATACGGATGCTTCGGAGGCGGCTATTGGTGCAGAGTTATCCCAAATTCAGAATGGGAAAGAGGTGCTTATTGGTTTTGCGAGCCAAACGTTGACACCGGCTCAGCGTAAATATTGGGTTACACGCAAAGAGTTGCTGGCCGTGGTAGCATTTACTAGGCAGTACCGTATGTACTTGCTAGGGCGGTCATTTATTGTGCGGACCGACCATCACAGTCTCACGTGGCTGCTCAGTTTCAAGCACATCGAAGGACAACTAGCTAGATGGCTAGAAGAACTGTCCCAATATAATATGACGATGCAGTACAGGCCCGGTAAACAGCACTCTAATGCTGATGGTCTATCACGAGTTCCAAGTGATTTTTCACTTTGCCACTGTTATAAAGCTGGCCAATCTCTTAGTTCGTTACCATGTGGTGGGTGCAAATTTTGTACCAAGCTTCAGCAGCAATGGTCTCAATTTGAACAAGATGTTGATGATGTAATTCCTTTGGCTTTTCAAACCATAAGGGCCCTTCAACTGAGTAATAATGACCTATCAGACAGCGACACAGACAGCGACGATCCAGATAGACTGCTGAATGGTGTCCCCCAAACAGACCAGGTTATCGGAAGGTCAAACTGGTTAGACGCATTCTCTTCGGAAAATCTAAGGGAGCGTCAGTTGGAGGATCCTGATCTGAAGACAGTTGTATCATGGATTGAGCAGTCACACACACCTTCTGACGCGGAGCTATATTTAGCTAGTCCAGCTGTCAAGTTTTGGTGGGCTCGTTGTGATCAATTGATTTTTGTCGATAGCATTTTGCACTATCTCTGGGTAGAAGCAAATACCACACGGAATCTGCTGGTACTCCCAAAGTCTCTCCAGAAGCTGGTTTTGGAAAATTGTCATGATTCCAAGCTTGCCAGTCACATGGGTGAGCAGAAGACATTAGAGAGAGAGTGAAGGCTAAGTATATCTGGCACGGATGCTCTCGTGATGTGGTGGCGTATGTGAAATCCTGTCGGATTTGTAGCTGTAGCAAAAAAGCTTCCATCAAACCTAGAGCTGCTCTGGGCGTGTTCCATGCTGGGTTTCCCTTGGAACGGGTACATATGGACATTTTGGGCCCCTTTATCACATCTACACTGGGAAATAGATACGTGTTGATGATCATAGATCAGTTCACTAAATGGGTTGAGTGCTATGCGCTCCCTGAACAAGGGGCAGAACTGGTAGCCAAAACGTATGTGGAGCGTTTTGTCACCACATTTGGCTGTTCATATTTCTTACACACCGACCAGGGTCGTAACTTTGAGAGCAACCTATTTAAGGAACTGTGCCATCTACTGGAGATTTCAAAAATACGCACCACAGCTTATAGACCATGTTCGAATGGACAGATTGAACGTATAAACCATACTGTCTTGCAGTGTATACGGTGTTACCTGCAAGAGCATGACAGACAGAAAGATTGGGACAAGTGTATTCCTTTCATCGCTGGAGCTATACGATCTACTGTTAGCCGACAGACGGGGTATACTCCCAACATGATGATGCTTGGTCGAGAAGTACTACAGCCTATTGACATAATGTGCAAATGCGCTGTGTCTGCGACTACAGAGAATGCCCCTTCAGATGCCAGTGACTTCGTCCAACAGTTACAGCAAACGTTGCATGAAACTCATGAGATAGTACGGGATAACCTTAAAATGGCTCAGAAGCGCCAGAAAAAAGAGTATGATCTACGTTTGCATGAGCATGCCTATCATGTTGGTGATGTAGTTTATATTGCTAATTCTGCAACTAAAATAGGCCAGTCCAGTAAATTACAACCTCCTTGGACTGGTCCATTTATTATTTATAAAAAGTTGTCAGAAGCACTGCTTGGGATCAAAAACCAACGCCGGGAACTAGTTGTTCACCATGATAGATTAAAGATGTGCAGAGATCGTGATTTACCTCTCTGGATATTGCGAATGAGACGTGCTATAAGCTCTGAAGATCATGGCGATGATGATGACTTATTATCCCCCGATAATGGCCTTAGGTTATCTGATGATAACCGTGCTTCCATTTTTGAAGAGGATTCGGATGAAACCATTCCATATGGTATTGATCCATCCTCATCAATTCTGCATAATGATCTAGATGCTGTTTTGACAGATGACCTGGATATCGACTCTGTTTTACCCGTCCCACAAACACAGCATCACTCTCCTAGGCGCATGAGGTGTCAGGTCCGAGGAGAAATGCATAACACATCCCCTAGGCGCATGAGGTGTCAGGTCCAAGGGGAACCACATCACACTTTTTCCCCTAGGCGCATGGGGTGTCAGGTCCGAGGGGAAATACATCACACATCTGCTAGAGATGACCAACTCCAAACTCACACCATTCAGAGTCGAACAGGAAGGCAGTGCCGTCTTCCTAACAGGTTCCTAGATTATGAAATGTATTAGAATGATCTTTAAGAATTCGTGAATTAGACTATATAAGTCTTCATGGACCCTACTTGTCCACCTGAATAAACGTTCCTCTGGTTTCGTCTTATTACGGATTCATTTGGTCATGGTATTGTTGCGGACTGCAGTTAGCTTTTCGGTCGTAGTACAGTACTACAATAGTAATGTGATAATGTACAATGGTAACAGTAATTCAATATTAAAAGAATTACTGTAATCCAGATGATATGAAATTATGACTTCAAATTTTAATATGCTGCATGACACTGAAGACATTCAGCTTGTCCGGAAAACATTTATAATCATTGGCTTATGTTCCGTATCCATCTTAGCTTTAGTTTCAGCAACAGCAAAATCGTGATGTTCTATTCTTTGTAAGTTTTGGGACACTAAATTAGTTGGACACATAAGCACATAGTGGCTTTTTCCAGCAATAATACTCCGTGAGATACCAAAAACCAACAGGGGTCCATCGCTGTATGACTCACAGAACGCGTTATTATAATTACGCGTTTTTCAAATGATGCGTGAATAATTGCGCGTAGTAATGTGTGGTTATATTTACGCATTTCTTGATCGCACATTACAGATATGTGTTGTCAAATGATGTGTAAATTGTTACACATTAATCATACGCATTGTATTGCTAACTGCAATTATTGTCCGTCATGACGTGTGGTCATAATAATGCTCTCTGTTTATGTGTATATGGATTAACTCCATGTACACGCTTTTATAAGTATATGCATCATATGTGATTATGCAAACTCATTTATGTATAGTGAAATCCTGTATAGGTTAGCTATTTAATGCCAGTTCTACATTTGTCAGCTCAGATATTTTATAGGGTAGCTCAAATATATTATATGTAGTTTTATTAGGTCAGCACAGATATTTTATAGGATAGCCCAGGTATGTTAATTCTACATAGGTCAGTTCAGATATTTTATATTAGGCCAACATATTATATATTGCCATACCTAGGTATTTCATTTATTAAACGTGTAGCAATTACATGTTAAAATGATGCAATGGTGCATTATTACTCTATAATGCATAACTCAGGCATATTTATAATGTGCATTACTCTATAATGCAGAAGTCTTGCATATGACAGCATATTTATAATATGCATTTAGCAAAGACTGCATAAATCGTACAGATGCATTTCTTACGCTTATCATTTCCTAATGCGCGAAGTAATTGGCGCGTTAGTCATAGCGCAAATTCATATGTTTCTTTCTTCTGCTGTATTATCCGTTCCGTTTAGCTTCATTCAGATATCTGTATTGTGATAGTGATAGTGGTTTTTCGGATTTCCTAAATTTGTGGATTCAGATCCGTTTCAATTATATAAGAGGTATATCAAAAAGGTTAAGGTTAAAAATATTCACTAAATTAAAAAAAAAATTTGCAATATTCATAGGTTTTCCTCGAATCTCACATACGTTAATTTCAAATAACACTCCAACTAAATTCATGTGAGATTATTTTTTATTACTTCTTTATCAATTCGGCAATTCCGTCAATTCTGTCAGTTTTCTGCTGTGGTGGAAAACCACTGTCCTTAATTTTAGTTAGGATGCTATGCTATTTTAGAATCTGTAACGATGGCCCTCGTCCGGCAGCTGTTGATCTATCCATCTGTTTTATTATTAACAGCTCATTCTTTCTGGATGGATCAACACCTATGGAAATTGTTTTTTAATTGATAAATTCAACGTCTACATTTAGCAGTTGAGCGTCAATGCCTGTGTGTTTTTATAGTATGTAAATTTTTAGATAAGATTTTTAATCAAAAGATAAGATTTTTAATTAAATAACCAGTTTTTATAAACGGGGGAGAGTGTGGTGCTGGCGGTATTCCGCAATTCCGCGGTTCGTGTTTCGCGGCTGCCGGGCTGGCTGATTCCCGCCGTTTCTACGGACGCCCGGCAGTCGTACCTTGGAACCTGAACCGTGCACATCTGCCGCTGGTTCCACTGGCCGATTCAAGACCTCTGTTGGGTGAGTAACCTTTTATACGTAGTTAAGTTACTACAGAATATACATTTACAGTTTCACAACAGGTAGTCCACCAAAGGCAGAGCCTATGTGGCAGTGGACCCCTACATATAACATATAACAACAATATAGGACATGAGAATATTGAGTACATAAGGTTAACATGTTATAGTCCTAAATATACATGTAGTTAACTGTCTCGCTGCCAAGCCTCTGCAGTCTACATTTTCCATGGAGCCTAACTCAGGGTATGCTGAGTACGTCTAAAAAAATAAAAAATACTCAGCCAATCCAGAGTCATTGCCAATTGGAATTATTGTCTGCTTCCAGCAGTCCAACAGTTAATAGACGTATGACAACTTACATTTTTACAGGGAAAGACATGACATAGGGATGTGTGCTTATCTTGCTTAAGTTAATAATTTTATATTACATATTCTTATTATCAATGACAAAGTATTAATTTATTTTTATTTTTTATTTTTTAGGCTGTGATGGTAGAGGTAGTTGTTTGGTAGTTACCATTATGACAGATATTCTTATTCTTATTCTTATTCTTACTATTATTATTATTATTATTATTATTATTATTATTATTATTTGTTCTGGTGACTGGGTGCAAGTATGAGAATAGCATGCCATGATGGTGAGTGTTTTCCAGAGTCTAGTAGGTTTCTATAATCTTCTTTTTGATATTCTGCTTAAAGTACTGTAGCTTTATGATGTCTGTGCGTGTGCTTGTGTCTGTATTATTCCATAACTGAATTGCTTTGTATGAGGGTGTTTGTTGTGCTGCTTTTGTTTGGTGGTGTGTTGAATGGAGGTTATTTCTTGTTCTTGTGTTGTGCGGATACAATTGTGTATTGAGCATAAAAATGTTAGATAAGGATGAGGGTAAGTTGCCATTGTGGAAGTCCCTTAAGATTGTGTATAGTTGGAGCCCTCCTATGTCCTCAAGTTTTAAGACCTTTTCTGATTTAAACATATCCTGGCCACCTGCTGTTTGTGAAAATAGTCTAATAGATTGCTTTTGCAGAGATTTTAGTTTTTTTGGTCTAGCTTGAGATGTATTAGTCCAGATAGCATTGCAGTAGATGATGTGAGGAAGTGTCATTGTGCAGTACAGGTTTTAAATAATATTAGGTGTTAGATAGGGTTTCAGTCTGCGAATGATGCCAATGCTTTTTGCTACCCTGGTAGTAATAATTTCAATATGCTTCTCCCATGTTAAATTTTTGTCCAGATATACTCCTAAAAACATAGCATATTCTGCTTCTTGAATTATCTGGTTGTCGATATAGAGGTTTGGGAGAGCTATTTCTTTTAGTTTCTTAGATTTTGTGAATAGTATATAATTAGTTTTTGATACATTTAAGGACAATTTGTTTACTTTAAACCAGTCTATTACTTTCACCATTTCATTATTGACATTTTTGTATAGAATTTCTATATCCTTGTGGATGCAGAAAGCATTTGTGTCGTCCGCAAAAAGTATTAGTGAGAGATGTTTGCAGACTTTGGGTATGTCATTCATATATAGGAGAAACAGCATGGCCCCAAGAACTGAACCTTGGGGAACTCCACAAACTATATTTTTGTATTCAGAGATAGCCCCATTGAATTGTACACACTGTTCCCTGTTTGACAGGTAACTCTGTATCCAGTTCGATGCAGTACCTCTTATTCCATAGTATGCAAGCTTTTGCAGTAAAATTGTATGATCAATTGTATCGAAGGCTTTGGAAAGATCCAAGAATACACCTAGTGTATGTTATTATTCTCAAGGGAGGTTGACAATTGTTCTATCATATCCACAATGGCAAGCAGAGTAGTGTTTTTCTCTGAAACCATATTGAGAAGGATATATGATTGAGTTTTTGTTTAGATATTTAGTAATTCTACTAAAATACAGCTTTTCTAAGAGTTTTGAGAAAAGTGGAAGTACCGAGACTGGCCGATAATTAGTAAAGTCAGATACATCTTTAGCTTTGTATATGGGTGTCACACGTGCAACCTTTAATCTTGATGGACATACTCCCTGTGTAAGTGAGAGATTACACATGTGGTCCAATGGTGTTAGTATTTCTGTTACACAGTGTTTAAAAATTTTCCATTTGAAATTATCGATTCCAGCACTTTTGGCTGTGTTAATTTGCATTAGTATTTTGTAGATTTCGTGAGTATCTGTTGGATTTAGGAAAATAGAGTGTTGGTAACTACCTGTTAGAAAGTCCTTTATATGTATGTTCGAGCTGGGTTGAATTTTTTGTGGTAAATTAGGACCAATATTAGCAAAATACTCATTAAATTTGTCTGCTATTTATTTTTTGTCATTAATGACTATTATTATAAATAAACCGCGATGCTTCAGTATTGGTTTTTTCTTATTTAGTAATGATTTAATCAGTTTCCATGTTTCCGTTATATTATCTTTTTGTTCATCAAATTTATTATGAAAATATTTTATTTTTGCTGTCCTAATTATCTGATTTAGCCTGTTTCTATATTTCTTGAACTATGAGTCATTATACTTTGTCGGATATTTAATAAAATTCAGATATAACTTGTTTTTCTTGTGACAGGCAGCTATCACTCCTCTTGTAATCCAGGGTTTAGTAGGATTTTGTTTAAATTTCTTAATATTTTTAAGTGGAAAGGCAGATTCATAGATGTTAGAGCATATAGTGTGGAAGGTGTTGTAGGCATCTTCACATGACTGTGATTCAATTACCTGGTTCCAGTTTATGTTAGCCATATTGTTTTTGAACATTTCTATATTTTCCTTTTTGAAGTCTCTACAAGTTACTGCTTCTTTTACAAATGATTTTCCTTTTTTGTTTTCTTTTTCTATATAGAAAATAGGTAAATGGTCTGAAATATCTACAAAAAAGATACCTGTTTGATTCTTGGCACTTACAGCATTATTCGAGATGATGTTGTCAATAACAGTAGCCGAGCATTCTGTAATTCTTGGTGGTTTCGTTATAAATGGATAAAAGCCAGATATTCCTAATAAATTTAATAGGTCTTGAGTGTAGAAGCTATGTTGTTTTATCAAATCAATATTAAAGTCACCTAATATATAAGCGGATTTCTTTTCATTTTGTATGGTATTTAGAATTTTTTCGAATGATTTCATAAATTTGTCGTTGTCACTTCCAGGAGGTCTGTATGTGACACCGACAAGTTTCAACCATGTCTCGGTAATTCCTATGATGCTAAATTCATGTGAGCTGGAATCCATAAAGTTATTAAATTTATCAAATTTTTTTAGCGGCGATCTAATGTTAATATGAATCATTGAAAAGGTGATAGCATCAGTACTCTTGATAATATTATCATTAAATTCTTTCTGAAGTATATAGTCACAGAGTGGAAAATTCATACCTTCATTATCAATATCTGTTTCAGAGAAATTTGTGTATTCTCCCATCAAAGTACATCCTGCCTCTACATCTGTAGACTCACATATTCAGGCCGTAAAGGCCTCACAGCAAATTTGTGTTCCGAATGTAGATGTTAGTATTCGTGAACAATTATCAGAAGTTCCAAATTACTCCCATAAATGGGGAGTTACAAAATTGTTTTAGTGCGGTTGGTTGGAGAACTGCACGCTACAGGATAAAAACCTGACACATAACGAAGGAAGACACGTATTGTCTGTCGCGCTTGTTAGTAGCTGGTACAGATCCAACCTGTTCGGCCCCTGGCCGAGGATGCTCTAGATCACTGGATCGCTTCTCCTTTTATACTTCTCATGACGTCACAGGTGCAGGCTTCATCCACTCATCGTTCGAGCAAGAGCCAATCAGCGTGCAGCTAATAACAACACGGTCGAACGTTCTAGAACATTCTAGAAGCTTTGCGTCTACATGGTTATGATGTCATGGCAATATTTTGAAGATAGTCATGAAGAGTTTTCCTGGATAACTCAGCCATTTCTCAACCGATTTTGAAATGGTTTACAGATTTGAAAAGCTTGATTAATGCCAGATTTAACGGGAACAGGCAATCAATAAGGATTACACAGTACCATCTCGGTACACTAAAAGCGCCATCCTATCTAGGTCGTATCCACACGCTCCATATAAACAGCGTCTTTGTGCGCGCATCATGTGTTTTAACGAACTTAGTCATTTTTCGACATGCTATCTCTCCCATAGGCCTATATACGCTTATGGCTCTACCCAGAGGTGCGTGTTCAGGAAACGAATCCAGGATTGGCGGCGCGTACCTAGTTCAGCTGGTACGACCGGTATCTGACCGGTCGATCCGAACTACACCAGTCTAAAGGGTCGAAGCTTAAGCTTCAGAAGTGTGACACATTTAGTAAATAGGTCAGGTATCTTGGTAACATTGTATCCAAGGGCAGATAGCAGATTGATGCTGAAGACAAGAAGGCTGTACTCGAGTTGAGAAGTAAACAATTGGAAACAGTCCAGAAAAAATGTCCCGAAAATGATGGGACTCCGTAATTATTATTGACGATATATCCAGACCTGGAGTCAAATGCAAATGCATTTGCATTTAAATACTTTTTTCAAGTATTTGCATTTGCATTTGAAGATTTCAAATCACAACTATTTGAATTTGCATTTAAATACTTTTGTTAAAATATTTGAGATTTCAAACAGTTTTCAAATGCTTTTTCAAATACTTTTCATATAATATATATAGACAGCAGGATCTTCCAAGCAAAGTAAATTAAAAATATTCTCAAATGTTATTTAATCATAAAGAATTTGTATCTGCCTTGTGGTCTTGGAACCCCTTTGGTCACTGAAATATCAGCTTCCCAAAGTCAATTTCATATGTTAGCTTGTGCACATTCTGGAAACGAAATTGCTGTAAACTGTTGGTATCTAATGTGACAGTATTGTCAAATGTACACCAGACGTTCTTCTACTGACCATGTATCAATTACATTTGGCATTAATGTGATAAGAGTTAATATAATAGCTATAGTATATGTATTAGTTTGTGAAATCATAATCAAAACAAACAACATTAAATTCAATCTTTAAAATAAATAGTTACATTTTTTATATTGCTTTTTCATATACAGAATTTGGGATGTAATGGGTTAACTTGTGCATACATGAGATGTTAATTCCCACTAAGCAAAAGAGCTATCTAGAATCAAACCAAACAGAAAACTTATCTTGAAGACAATTTGACTTGGAAGCCAGTGCTGCCGTAGGCAGTCAACAACTAGCTTGGAAATCAGTTTCAAACTATTCACCAGAATTTGTCCTACATCATAAAGGCTTATGTCAGGTTTATGTACAGAACTGTTTGTCTATAGGGTCAAATGAAGTAGTTGAGCATATACCAGGGTGTGATTATAAGTGACCAGCGTTTGTGGGAGAATGAATAGAAAACAGCAGGATGATGTTGAAGCAATAAAAGTACACTCCATGTGTGGGTGCATAGATTTAAATAGCTCTTAACTCTTCAATGATGCAACTAATTTTTCATGACATAGTAAATTTTCTGTTGAATATTTTGAAATTTTTTTATTTATAAGCTAAATGCTGCCTAAGGCAGCGAAATATTCCAGTCAAATTACTTTTAAATTAGTCAACTGTTTTTCTGTGTGGTTGCTTTGAAAATGTGATTTAAAGTATTCCATCTGTGAAAGGGCTAATGGAATAAATTTCTCAACAAAATTAATTTCTCATGAAGAATGTACATTTGACAACAATTGGACTGTATTGGTTCCTGTGGGAGAAATTACTTTCTGTCCAATTATTTTCAAAGTAACACACTTTTAACTACAAGAAGATGCATAGTTTATTTAACCCTTTCACTGATGAAACTGGCCTTTAACACAATCTGAATGTAACCATACAGGAAAGCTGTTGAATATTTTGAAATTAATTTGAATGGAAGGTGTTGCTGTCTTAGGAAGCAACAACTTCCAGACAAATTACTTTAAAAAAAGTAACAAAAGTTGTCATTAAATGGGTTAAACAAATTTTCATAGTGAAAGAAAATATAAGAGAAGATCAAGTATAGGTGGAATAATATGAGTTTAGCCAGTGAGGGCAGGTGTGATTAGAAGTGGAATTGATTGTGTGTTGTAAAATGAATAGAATAGGTGAATGAATACAATAGCGTGTATCATAACAATAAAAGGGGATTTCTGGATTTAAACTATACAAATCAGTGTTTAACCATTTAATGGAATAAATCAGTCAACAACGTAGAAAATTTATCCTAAGGAATGTCCATTTGAAAACATGTTGGCTGAAAGGTATTTATTACTAATTGAGAAATTACTTTCATTACAATCATTTTCAAGCTAAAACATCTTAGCTCTAAGAATGTGTATAATTTTTTTAATCTTCCACTGCTATGATATTTATTACCGTAATGAAAAAGTTGCTGTCAAATATGCTTTATTGATTACCTGTTTATAATATCCAATAAAACATCTGACTATCTAACGCAGCAACCACTTCCAGTCAAATTTTTTTTCAAAATTTTCAACAGCTGTCCTATCTTAAGAGATCGCCTGCCTTAAGGTCCTTTCTGTTAAATATTTTGGAAACAATTTGCCTGTCAGAGTGAGCCTCAGGTAGATTAACTTTTCAAAATCTGAGAAAAGAATATGAAGGTCACAGTTTAAAATGTCACCAGCTACCTGGAAGAAACTTATAATTTTGCAAGAACTATATAGAGACACTTAAAAACTGAATTGGAGGGTTTAGTTTCACTAAAACAGACAATGTTACACATGTACCTCATGCAAAATATGATGTTTCTTCTGAGTTAGTGCATAATTCCATGTTATATCATTCACACTAATCCCTCAGAGGTGCCAATAAGAGCGCTATCTGGTATATAGACCGCTTTCTTCAATGTGCACATCCTATACATTTGACCCTCTACGTAATAAGAGATCATACATTAACTCTAACCCTAAAAGTTGTTAAAAACATTTTCAATTTTCTCATAGAAAATGTCCATTTGAAGACCAATTGAAGAACCTTTTTGAAAATTTATCACTATAACGACTGGCTCTGTTACCGAGCTAGTCATGTCAGGGGTTCAGAATTTGAGTGTTAAACGTTTAAGTGAGAAGCTCTATTATCCTTTGAATGGTCTGTTCATACGAGTTTGACTCTATATGGGTATATATAACTTTTGAACAGTTGGAAATCAATTTAACTTAAAGATGCTCCTGCATGGTACATGTTATAATACAGTGTACAACTGTTTAACCCATTTCCTCTCAGCAATCATGAGAGTTATATCTGATATGGGTATTATATAATGAAAAGCATTTGAAAGTATTTGAAATACTTTTAAAAAAGTATTTGCATTTGCACTTGCATTTGAACAAAGTTGAAAGTATTTGCACTTGCATTTGCATTTGAATCAATGTGAAGTATTTGCATTTGCATTTAAATACTTTTGAAAGCATTTGACCCCAGGTCTGGATATATCCCAAATTTCTCTCGCAAAGTCGATATTTTGTATGATGTGCTAAAAGTGCCTAAGGACCAGAGTACCATTCTGCGTAATGAATGGGGAAAGAAACCAAGGAATGGCCAGCGTTCCTCAAGTGATACAATTGTTTTGCAACAACAACACCGGGACACACTAGAAGCCTTGTTAGAACTCCTTTAGTAGTTATGGGATAATGGCTTACACTGATTATGAGCTTCCCTATGTCGTTGTAGGATGGATCGACCGGATGGGTACTGGCCGTCCCAGCTAAGCTGGGTATGGAACGGCCATGTCGGATTCGTTCTGAAGTGCCCCCCTGGGTCGGATAGTACACGTATATAGGCCCTACAGGAGAGGTTTTCGTCGAAAACGACTAAGTCCATTAAGATGCATAGTGCGCATACGCGCTCGTCAGAGCTTCCCTGACGACATGTGTCGAGATTGGAAGCGAGTGCATGCCTATAGTCTATCGAGTCCGTACTAGTAATTTACTTAAACTACACCATTCTCGTCGTTCCAGGTACCTATCAGGACCAGAATGAGACGAGGATTACAGTACTTTTTCAGTTTTAAAATCGGTCCGGAAATGACCGAGTTATCGTCGGAGCTCCCCGCTGAATTATACTTAAAATATTGCTTTAACGTCGTAATCGTGTGTGTATATTAAACAGAATATAGAGTGTGCTGTGCACATGATAGCTACATCACCACCTCTGCTGCACCCTGATTGGCTAGCGCGCAGCCGCTGATTGGCTGAGGCGCCTGGCTCTGACATCACAACTAGTATAAAAGCAGTGAAAATTGAGAATCAGGAGCATCACCGTCATGGAAGCCAGCTCGCACAGGATTACTGGACCATCGGGATAGACGTGTGCAACTGTTAACCTACGGTGATTCCTACATCATCCGGTGCCTCTCGGATTTCAGCTCATCCGTGGTGGAAAGGTAGTCCTCGGCTTCCACAGTTTTTGTACACCCTCGGTCGGCCATCTGAGGGTAATAAACTAAATTAAAGTTATACCTCCCACATCCAGACTTTCCTAAGGGAGTTTTTCCGTGAACGGGCCGTGCAGGCCCGGAATATAATTCTACGGAATGTAGAGCTGATGGTGGTTCTTGGTGGATGAGCACCACCACCAGGATTCGCACCCATCACTTCACCACGAGGACTTGGTCGGGTCATTCTCCCTCCCGAATTTAGGAATTTAGTGGGGAGAATGACTGGGCCAATAATAAATTTTGGTTTGAAATCATTACACATACAAATCTGTGGACTAACGAACAGATGGGAGAATATCTGTCCGCGAAACTGTCAGGAAAAGCTCTGCAAGTCCTGGCAGACCTCGGAACAGACGACATGCCAACATACACGGAACTGGAAAGTGCATTGTCAGAATGATTCGGTGACACAGCTCTCGATGAAACAAGTCAGATCCAACTCAAAAACGTGCGTCGACGTGCGGGAGAAACTCTGCCGGAATTAGCTAGTAGTATATGGCGACTGGTAACGCCAGCTTACCCTAGCACTAATCTCGAGGGTGTCACCCATTTACAGCTAGATACATTCATTGATGCAGTGAGCGGAGAACCCGCCTTGAAAGAAAAACTGTTTCTCGTGGATCATGGCAGCCTACAATAGTTAACGGCAACCGTGGTCCAAATCAAAAACTTCTTGGAACCAGAGAAATACAATCTCCGCCAACTTCATCCAATTAACGAAATGAATGACATCAATCTCGCCACCACTACCGACAATACCACTGCACATACATCAGCATCAGCAATGGATCAACACGTGCAGCAAGAACACACGACCAGTCAGAATCACGCACCTAGAGGAAGAGGGCGTGACCAGTCCCACCGGGGAGGCCACAGTAATGTCCCAGGATGCGGGAACCAGCACAACAACAACAACCGCCAAAACATGCACGATAGGATAGACGAGATCACTAAACAGATCTCTGACGTGTCAATTTCAGTAGCACAGTAGCCTAACTTGGGAATGACTACCAAATATTCAAGTAACTATACTCCACTGTTTGATTATTTCTCTATATAGGTTTTGTTAATTATATCGTATCCGTAAAAACGGTCCCGATGACTAAAAGGAACCATAACGGTCTTAGGACCGATAGTTAAAATTTCTGTATTTGTTAATAGTTATTATCATTTTCTTCAATGTGTTGCTAACCGCACTATAGTAGGTTCGTTAACCTGTATTAATATATATATATCTTAATTGTTTGACACCGTATTGTTTGTTCTGGTTAGATTATGTATGTATATGGCCAGTGGCCATCCGTTCACTTGTTTTGCTTAATTATAGAAAATATATGATTGCAGTGCACGTAGGAAACACTATACAGCAACATTTATATATGCAGCACTTTCTCCCACCACCAACAATTTTTCACTGAGGTCGCCGTCCATGCTATAACTTTGTTTAGCCCGGCATGCTACCGACTAACCTGTTCTATATACAGCTCGATAGGATAGGTTCAAAATGATTAGAGACACTTTCTTCATTACATACTGTGTAATATACTCTTCTCTTCTGGTAGTGCGATAATCTAACCCCACACTCCGGTAAGACTCTAAGATTTTGTCTCTCTTCATGCTCCACTCAGCCTTGTGGCTTCTTAATTGTTTGGATATCCTGATGTCGGCTGATCCGACTCTGGGAAACTATTGGGGTTTCTGAGCGATGATGGCTAGGGTGCGGTATCACATACACTCCCGTGTATCTTTGGATACTTAGTAGATAGTACTTTAAGCCAATGTAGGAAAGCACTGCGAAAACACATGTATTCATTATTACTTTATTTACTGACAATCCCCCTGCACAGCAATGCAAAACTGGCAACTTGTATATATAAACTTAGCGACAGGTTAAACGGTTAGTTCCATAGGACCCGGTGATGGGCGAGATACGTATTCCCACCGAATTCTGTTAAAATGTCTGGGCATGATATTTAGATCTGCCACGCCCTTTGCGGGAAGGACATTTACGGTGTGTATTCGTCTCTCTTACCCCCACCATAACGATAAGGGAGATGGCCTAATAATGCTTTTGTGAAATGTAAGCCATGTCTTGTAATATTTTATGTGGCTACGAAGCGGAATGTCCGGATTCTTACCCAGTTCGGAGGTCCTACTAAGTAACATGTATGAGCATTGTCCTAGGGCATCTGTTCTCCGTGACAGCCATGTCTAATAGCTAGGTAGATATCGGCCAATTGCGGCCTAAACTAATTCTTGTTTTGAAAACAATTAAAAACACTACCCGGCAAGCTACAAGATGCAATTCATTCAGCAAGTTGTCATTGCCTCTATCCAAAACGATGCCCTTCTCGGCTCTGATTTCATCAGTGCCAGCGAAGCCGTCATACATTGCAGACAACACACATTGGACATACACGGCCGACGGATACCTCTTGGACTGGAATCATAACTGTATGACACAGGTGCAGTGATTTTGGCAACAACAGCCACAGTTGAGCCAGGACTGGAGAAGATCTTGTGGGACACCACACCACAGTTAAGAAACAACACACACACACACACACACACACACACACACACACACACACACACACACACACACACACACACACACACACACACACACACACACACACACATCCCCCCCACCCACACACACACACACACGCACGCACGCACGCACGCACGCACGCACGCACGCACGCACGCACGCACGCACGCACGCACGCACACACACACACACACACACACAGCCATGCTGAAACCCGACCCTGAATACATGCTAGCCTCGCAATGCGCCAGTCCTCGCATGATAGTGGACACCACCAATAAGGATCATATACCATTTAGAGTATTCAATGGCACAGCGGACCCAATAACTCTTGAACCAGACGTCCGTTGTGGCCACTTGGTGGATGTGATATCACTGGAAACATCACCCCCCCCCCCTCCTCCCCCCACCCCCACATCAACACCAACAGCAACTTCCCATGATTTGCCGGAACATTTACACGACATATATTTGCACGCCACAGTTGGATTGGTGCAATCGCAAAAACAGCAAATACGGAAATTACTCTACAAATACCGTGATAGTTTCTCAGCCGGAGACATGTATTTAGGAGAAACTCATCTCGTGCGGCTGTAGCTCACAGGGGTATGCGCTGGTCCACTGATGTATGATTCCGTTCCATCGCACCGCAATGGCATGGTGTGCGGGAGGGCTGGTTAGCTGCGGTTCTCAGGGTAGCGGTTTCCGTTTGTCACATCTCCGCGGAGTACATAGACCGGCTCGTAAAACCGGTGGAACACATTTGTTCCTGTGGGGCCGTGCGACCATTGCCGCTGAGGTTGAACCACACCGTCTCGTCCCAACTATTTGTGTCACCGGTGTGTCGATACATACTAATTTAGTTGTAACAAGATGTTAATAATTAAACAGTCACTGAATTTTGATATATACTATGCAAACAGTTGTACGTTTGACAGTAAGAATGAGCAAAATAATACACAATATAGAGCCGGGCCGGTGGTCTTTCTACGTGGTTTCGCCGGAGGCACCAGATAGATCCTTGAATCCGCAGAGGTATCCCTATAAGAGAGCATGGCGACGAGATCACTGAATAGTTTAATATAAACTAATATATCCCTATCACACACAAGCAAAGAAAATATTGTTGCTGCATGAGGAAAGTGCCTCACGCGGGCCTCACAGGAAAATGCCCTCAATGCCGTAGCAGAGGAAAAGAGTTGGCAAAAAGGGCCACTCTTTTGTTCAGCAGAAAATGCTAGGTGCTGAAAATACTAGTGAAGCTACAGCTAAGGTGTTGCATGGTGGTTTACATGAAGACGGGATGAACAATTTCCGAAGAATTCCAATGTCACCATCTTATGCAGTTCCAAAGTTGCTGCATTGGTAGATGCCACTTTATTTATGCGGGCCTTCTGCTACATCCTAACCTACCAGTTGGTTGTTAGTAATGAAGACAAGCTTTGGCGGCAAATGGCAGGAAACACTACTTAACTTTAGATACATTGTATCCATCAGGCGCAAATGCTCAGCTTCCCGTAAGTTGCCCTGCATAGCATCTACCTCCAAAGGACAGCATGCGTAATGTTATGGAGCAAGGTCCCCGAATCTTGATACCGATCCGTTCTTACCCAGTTCGGAGATCCTGCTACGTAACATGTATGAGCGCTGTCTCTAGTATTGATGTCTTGGGGAATCTGTTCACATCCCTATAGTCATAATCCCACTAGGTATGGTCTTTTCTTTCTAAAGCATTTTGATTGAAATATTAGGGTAGGCCCATTTTTACCTACCTTTCTTCTTCCACTTTAAGCAGTGGCGACACCTTCCTGAGACGGAGGCCCACACGAGGCACTTGCCTCTCACAAGGATTCAGCGACGATGGTCCATGCCAGGATAATACTCCTCACCCAAAACTTGCATTAGGAGTAGTGCCCGCGTGAGGCACATCACATTTCGTCTGAGATAACCTTCTTCCTTTCAGCTTAGAGGTATAATAACTTATATTAAGTTAACTAGCTAAGTCTTGTGTACAGGAGCCTCCCATGCGGGGATACCTCTGCAGACCTACTAGTCTGTGTGGTACCTCTGGGAGCCCCATGTTTAAAAGTTCATCTACCTGTCTCTATGTCTCGTATTTTCATATGCTCTGATTGTAGTTTTATCTAGCATATTTTAATTGTTTAGGTAAACTCATTGTGTAGACTTATATTTTTAGGTCAGCAAATCAAATCTTGTAAGTCCATAAATCACGAAATTGCTATGGACAGGTATACTGGTGACACAAACTCGTGGGATGAGACCGTTGTGTTTAACGTTTGTGACGATGGTCGCATGGCCCCACCGGAATGATTGAGTTCCACCGGCCTTAGGAGCTGGTTTTTGTTTCCCGCAGGGCAGTCTCGTACAAGGTCTGTCACCCCGAGACCGGATGCTAACCAGCGTCATCATTCGTCATGCACTTGCGGCGTGGTGAGTCGACATGATACACCGGAACGGCCCGACAGTACCCGGGAAGCTACATGATAAAATAATTAGTCAGAACATCTATGTAGTCAAGAACTTAAATCAGCCACTACTAGGCAAACCTGCTATAGAAAGCCTAGGTCTTATTGCTCGCGTGCGAGAAATCAGCTCCAATGCACATTACAAGAATAAATTTCCAAAGCTCTTCCAAGGACTCGGGAAAATGTCGGAGACATATGCTATTTGTTTAAAGCCTAATGCCATGCCACATGCAATCACCACCTCAAGACGGATCCCATTACCTCTGATGGCAGCAGCTAAGGATAACTTTTATCATATGGAGCATTTGTTATCACCAAAGCAGACAGGCCAATTGTTCCTAAACCTAAATCAATCTGTCTTCGAGTTTGCTTATGTTTATTTATCGCTATTTCTTAAAAGTAACCTTTTAAAGCTGAGGGGAGAATAGTGTAATCAGACAGCAGCCAGATCAAATTTTGAGATTGTGTCAACTTACATTTCATTTGAACTGCAAGTTTGAACCAATTTTCATTATTCGATTGCGGTGCTCTTTACATAAGAGGGATATTCCTCTTCAGTTTGTTTACCGGTCATTTTTGTGAAATGACATTATTTGCTGTTCGATGGACTTAATATAGATGGAGTTTATTTGAGTGCTTATCAGATGCATGCATTTACTTAGATAGATTTATATTGGAATGTGTTCACTTGAGGAATAGTTACCAAAGACTATTCATAGGAGACGAACGTGAATTTTAGACGGCGTGGCTTTTGTTAGGTTCCAGATTTGCGTATCAAGTAATAGCTAGCCCGAGACGTTAACCACTCGATTCTGATAGCCTGTCTTTGAGATTCTCATTATGCGGTTGGTGTCTTGGAATTTGTTTGATTTTTGTTGGATGATGATGCTAAAAGTTGTTGCAGATGCGCAGTGCAACAGTTTCTGGTAGTTATTCAATCGATTTCTCACAGATTCTCAGACCGATGCTTTCTGATGTGTGTGTCGAAACGGAATTCAGAGTGAAATGGCTACATGTCAATATTGGAGTAACGCTCTGACTAGATCGTGAGCTTTGCGTTAGCATGATTTCACATCCGAATATAAACTGCTACTTTGGCAATTGCAGTTGGTCTGATGTTGAAGTTTCCAAAATATTAGCGTTCTCTCTCACCGGCTGTTGTGCAGTATGGCAGTGTGTTGCAGTGAGTTTTATTTACGTAAAGTGGTAGTGGGCTCGGATTCTGTATGGCCAGCTGATTAATTGGTAAACGTGGCTGTGTTTTATATGGCAGAAAGTTGCTGTATTGCCACTTAATTTGAAAGCGCTTTTGCTGGCTAGAACCGAGTGCCAAATGTGCGCACAAAACCTATTTTCTGGTCACAGTTTTGATTTTTAACTTATTTGTGATAGGTATATAGTTTGAGTACTGCACAGTCGGAGAAAGGGAATGCTCAACGTCATGACCCAAGGAGGCGGGTTTCATTGCTGTAATAGCAGGTAACATTAGTTTTTGACATTTCCGCCTCTTGTACTAAATTGTTATCAGGTCTTAAACCTGTATTTTTAAACATCTTTATCTAAACCATTATTTGATTCCGTCTTCGTATATGGTCGCATAATTAGTCCTTGTGGCTATAGGCTATGTTCATGGAACCAGATACGTCTCATTTTCTGCTGTCAGCCACATTGTCACGTGATTCACTCAATTTCAAAGGTAACCATGTTTTTACGGCCGGCCGCCATATTGGTTATTTAATGATTATTGTATAAAATCCAGTAGGATTCTAACTTTCAGACTGTATTGGATAGTCATGTATTTCGCCAGTAACATTAGATTAAGAGATACATTATGTTACAATTGCCCAGTAGTAAATGAATTGAAATGCATTGTGTTAAAATCAGCATTTGGAGCTAAAAATACAAGTCACACTTCCAGATTTAGAAATTACAGAGAAACCGAAACTACCTTTTTCTGCGGATATTCCACCACTTCTAGACGCACCAATTATTGTCCAGTTTATGAAGATTACATTCATGTTGGCACACTTCAACAGTACACATACAGAAGCGATTATTGTTATTACCAAATATGCGTCACTAGGAGTTTATCTGATTGTCAATTAAAAGATGCCATTTATTGAATATTTCAAATCTGTTTGTTAAAGTACTAGGTCATTGTCAAAGGGACGTTCCTCCCTCTTGCCGACGGCTTCAGTAGTAAAATGTCATAGTCTAGAGATTTCTAGTAAAGTAAGTCGGCTGCACACTTTTTAGGCTATAGCTAGGATAGGTGAACCAGACTTAATAGATAGCAACCTAGGGTGCTTATCTGTTCTGTCTTGGCTGTTTCTGATTAATTTAGTAAAACTTTGACTGGGTACTTTAAAATTAGTTCCAAATTGCTACAAATTTGGCTCTCGGTATCACCACCCATTGGATGCTCAAAACTTAGTCCGGTATCACATTAACCCAGACCCCAAGGGAAAGCTTGTCCATCTTAGCATCGAGAGCGAAAGTGAAGTAGCAGGGTATAAATTCTTTCTTATGATAAATGTTGGTTAAATGTGTTTTCAAGAACACATTTGAACAATATTACTCTCCATAATGGTTTGCAATTAATTTATAAGTCTGCTTTATTTGCCCAGGCTAATTCAATAGCGAGTTCACGCTCCTATAACCTAAGAAGTCAGGACAGTCTAAAATCAAGTCTTATTAAATCAATTCAGTAACCAGCTTCCCTAGAATTTAAGTTTATTTGGCATCCTTATCCTCATTCTTAGTACGTTTGAATAGCTTTGCAGGCAAAGTAATCTTCTTATGCGGATTAACCTCATGGTTCATCAGCAGCTCATGTTTGCTTTCCGTGCCAAGTTGATCTAGTTAATTTGTAGAGTTAGTTAGATTTCAGGACAGTAGTTTATTGTCAGTGCTTTCTATTTGGTAGTCGTTGTCGGATTGTACTCGCGGTATTCTGTTGTCAGATAGTGGCAACACTGTTACCCCATTAGTATTTTCAAAGCCGGATCAAATTTAAATTGGAGTGTTGTTGCCAGATAGTGTGCTCAATCGATATCATTTACGATACAGAATCGGAGCATTGTTAACTGTTGCCAGATTGTTATCAGCACAACGTTTCCAAAGTAACCATAGGCATTATTTCCAGATAGTGCCCTCATACACTATCACTACAGTATTTAATCTGTGCACCATTTACTTGCCAGATTGTTATTATTTGTCTCTACCATAGCTATTGTGGCATATAAGTGACATTTATTTATAACATTCAACTTTGATGCCAATCACTTAGTCAGTTTTTAATTGACCTTTTTAAAAAATGATTTACCAGATAACCATTACTCTTTTCTGGGACACAGTAGGCTAATTTGACCTTTGAGCCGTTAGTTAGCTATTAGTTCATTAGGTTTTTCCATTTGTTGGTATTTGAACTGTTGCTATGTCCGATTGCAAATTAAGTTGCAAGGTTGGCCAACAACTTTTCAACTAACAACATTTTGACTTAAGATCTATTTTTCTTATCAAGCTCGTTCTTTTTCTTGTAGAGCCTTTATATTGCATTACACTTCCCTTAAGAATTTGATTCTTCTTTAGAATCTTGCAGTCACGCATAGCCTTAGATAACCTATTTGGATTGTGGTGCCACCCCATCCTTTCGCACTAAATAACACACTCTACATCACACTGTCTTTGCACTAACATCACATTTGCACACTTTCCACCTCATGATGCCCAACAAAGTCATCTGATCCTATTTAAATTATGAACATTTCATCTTAATGCACTCAATGGATTGTTCAAGCGAGTCAATTGTTTGAGAGGTCCATGGACTGCAGGGAGATGGAATCTTCTGTGTATCAAGAAGGGTTTAAACTAGGTCAACAATGCTGAAGATGAAGCAGCTATCTGGCGGCACCAGCGAACTTCAGATTCAGATCATTAGCAGGGTGGTGGGCGGTAAGCCATGTGGAGAAATTCTTACCTATGTCCCTTGTAACCCATAATTAACCACCTTTTTCTGTCCTGTTCCTGGTTTTAGTATCACCAGTTTGGCCTGTTAAATCCCTATTTTATTGATATATATATATATATATATATATATATATATATATATATATATATATATATATATATATATATATATATATATGTGCGTGCGTGCGTGCGTGCGTGCGTGCGTGCGTGCGTGCGTGCGTGCGTGCGTGCGTGCGTGCGTGCGTGCGTGCGTGAGAGCGTGCATGTGTTTTAAAAAAATAGTCTTCTCTCGGTCTGCAAATCGAGATTTCACGAAGAGAATCCCATTCCAATGGGGTTAATATTACATAGTACACTGGCTTGAGTTTTAAAGCCGAAGGGTTAAAGTTTGTGGTTATAAATTGGCAATTTTTAAGTCACTTTATAGCCTTTATAGCCTGTATATACAGCCTTTAAATTTTTGTCATGAAAACACTCAACAAATATATAGCCTACTACCTGTTTCTATATAAATTTGTTTCTTGTTTTTTTGTGATAAACATTCAAAGATCAAATTCCTACGCCGGGTACCTAGGCCTATTATATGTACGTACGTCCTCAGAGAATTAGATTGATCAAACAGAATCAGAATCAGAACCTTTATTGGCACAAAATCCATGTACATATAGATGCAGCCATGGATATAAAATACAAATAAACAGTAATGGCGGTGAACAGTATATAGAAATATATTTACACATATATTATATACATATATTATATACACGCAACATACATACATCCATCCATCCATACTATAGGTTTCAAACAAGCATATTGATAATTTATCACATATGCCTATCGATCACATTCACGTATATGCGTAGGAACAGCCAACATGGGTGGGGGTTGGGGTGGTATGGGGGTTAGGCCTCTTTTCCTCTCCCATAGATTATCCTATCCCGTAGGTTTTGGCCCCACCTATATAGTTTGCACTCTTCCATCCCTGGTAAAAATACATTCCTACGCTCATGTGTCCGCAGCGCATATATATATATATATATATATATATATATATATATATATATATATATATATATATATATATATATATATATATATATATATATATATATATATATATATATATATATATATATATATATATATATATATATATATATATATATATATATATATATATATAAGTATCTTGGTGTTTGTTATTCGCGTAACACTACCAATTAACAAATCCAATTCACACTCGGAAAAAAAATATCGCTTTTCTCAACATTGTTGTAATTAATATTAATTCTGACAGCTCTGTTGTCTGCACTTCCGCATTCTTGTCAGAACGATGATTTGCGCATCCATGTACTAGAGAGCTCTGTGTTCATTTACAACAAAAACTTACGACAACAAAATTCTGCCTGTCTTCATGAATCATGGTTAACTCAAACATGTAAGTGTGATGACATAACTTATGCCAGGCATAAGTTACACTTCTTTGTGAATCCGGGCCCTGATGAGGGGTTTAAGTGATGTATCCCATCGGTATATTCGCTTGCATGCAGTTTTCCTATTTGATGGACTTAGTTCTACAGCTGTTTGATACAGAATTTTATTTGTTCTTTGAATTAAGAGATCAGGCTATGGGTATTCTCCAGCTGTATTAAGCAGAGTTTTTAAACGTGATGATGCTAGCTCTTTATATTTGTTTGCATCTATCCTGTCCCATATTATACACGGTTTTACTTCTCTCCTTGGCTGCATAGCTTGAGGTTTTTCAATGGATACAAGAAGAGTAGCAATTACTGTATCATGAGCACTGTTATTCAATTGATTCCTAGACTATATGTTAATATTTGTAATGGCACATGTCTGCCCAGTTTGTTCCACAAAATCGTCTAACTGGGATGTCGTACTGTTGGCAAAGTGATGGTATGTAGGTTTACTTGGCATGCGAGGTGATATAACATAATCAGTTTCTTTACAGAACTGTTTGAAGAGACTATCATTATTTTTATTGGTCTATTATGCCACATTGTGGCATTGAGGTCATCTGTCCATATAATCTGTGCAGCTCTGGAGCATCGAGTTATTTCTAGTACCTCATCTAGTATTTTCTCATAGCTGGTGCTTTTATCAACCGTTCCCTCTGCAGGCATATATGTGTTTACAATAATCACAGGTTCAGTTTTCGTGTCGATGACTTGTACCCTGTTGCTTCCATCTGGTAGGACAATTATAGCATGAGATAAATGATTTATGCCACATAATAGAAACACTTGCGCTCCCACGTGGTTTGTATTTTGGGGGAATTGTATTATCTTCATCCACATATTTTGTAGCATAGTCATAGTCTGGGAAGATGGGGTTGATGAATGACTGTTCATATTTGTAGTGTCAGTGTTCTTGCATACACAGCATCATATGATCAGATACTAAGAGCTCGTTAACATATGCACTGTTGGTTTTCATGTTTTCTATTTTGATTGTAACTACCTCGACTCTTGTATCATCTGTTACATTGTTACATTAATGGTATTATTTAATTCTTTGTTTTCTGCCAGGTTCCATTGTTGTGGTTTGGTGGTTCCTTGCTTTTCCTGCCCTTTACTAAAAAAGATGTGTGCCTTCTGTTGTTACTCAGATTGGGTTCAGGTTCTGTTTGATTTAATTGCATACTGTGCTCTTGGATGTTTGTTGTACTGTTTTCTATGAGATCTGATGTATGATTTAGGAGTATGTTATTTTCATCCGTGGTGGCTATACATTCATATTGTGGTACCTCTTCCTCTGTTTCTGCTATATTGCTGCTGTCATGGGTTTGCTAGCTGTAGTGACTTCGGTAACATGTGATGTCAATGTGAGAGATGACAGTCGATCAATCAAGCTATCTAGCTCTGTATGTGTACTTTCTGATTGTTTGTTGGAAGTAGGCAATGGTATTATCAGAGACTCATCTGTTCGACGCAGACGTATACTCTCAGTACCGTTATTGTCACTATAGAATTTCAGGTCTATTTGGCTGCTAAGAATCTTTAGCTGGTAAATTATTGTGTCAAGATCAGTATGTAGATTCTCTGCATGTATGATGTATGGATTCGTTGATAAATTGTCCAAGATATTTTCATTGCCTATGGCATCTCAACAGACACATGGATGGCATTTGGATCTATCTGTACTAGTATTGAACATAGCTCATGCTTATACTCGGTGATCATAGTGTCTCGCTTGTGCACTGTCTCCTCAGGATTGTCCTGATTTTCTGATAGGTCATCCATGAGATCTTTGCTATGATGTATCTGTGGTGTCTCAATAGACGTATGCGTTGCATTCGGCTCTGTTGTTGGTATTACGTATAGGCCATGGTTATAATCAAAGATCTCAATATCCCAGTTGCAATATGGCTCTTCAGGTTTTCCCCGATTTTCTAATATGTCCTCCAAGAAATCTTCATTGTAGAGTCTATTATATTTGGTATAATGGTAGCTACAAAGCTCTCATGGCCGAAAGCAGACTCGTTTACAAAATGGTGGAACTAGAATTGTGACAGTTAATTATGTAGCTGTGTATGTTCTTTTGTTTTGTTTACTGAGACGATTTCTTCCATCACTAGTTTATGTCTTGTATCCATTTTACTCTTGTCGTAAATTTCGTTTCTGTGGAATCTATTTCTTTATTGTGGCCTTGGTGATTTCATAGGCTGCAGTAGAACAAGTGATAACGTAATTCTTTGACTTCGATGGTTATGTCATGCATGTTGTTAGATGCTTTGATTTTTTTTTTGCATTCTTATAAAGATTTTCTGCGTATGGCTGGGTTACAAAGTTTAATGATTGAGATGATGGCTGAGTTTCTGAGTTTTGAGTTTGTGAGGTGATTTTTTGGCTGGCTGTCTTATGGTTACTAGAGATGATACGAGTTGGTGTAAACATGACAGGACTACTTCCTATTCACTGACTACATCTGCTCATGCAGGTCATGATATGAGCTTGAGCTGGAAGTGGTAGACCAGGTCAGGTGCCAACAGATTTGATCTGTTCGTAACAACTTCATTATAGTGAGTTAAAAATAAGGCTTTGTGACTAGAGTTTGAGGATGTATCAAAACAGAGGTTACTGCATTAATAACGGCTTGGCGTGGTGATCACGGGAGAGTAAATGTTATCACAGGTGTTGTTTAGGCTGAGAGATGAAGTTAAAATATGACGATTAAAATGTTCATAGACATGCTGGTTAAGATAACAACAGGTAAAATATCACAGATACCAGGTCAAATATTAGGAGTTATTAAGATATCACAGCCCATTTGTTAAAAAGTTATGATGCCTGTTAGTAAAATATCACAGACGAGATTAAAAAGTTAATGGAAGGTGAATGAAATCAGATGACCATCACTGGTTATAGCTGGTACGGTATAACGATTATTTCATAGATGGCATGGTATTGCAATGATACGAGTTCATGGTAACCATGGCAAGTCACTTTTGGAGTGATGGTGATTCGCATGCACGACGATTAAGGTATTACCAATATGAAAAAGATGAGATATATGTATCACGATCAGAGTTCATAAGCAGTCATTACAATGTCAATGCCATCCGATTTTCCGCTTCTGTTTTAAGACAGAGCATATTATAATGCTGTTAAAGGTTTTTTTACAAGACTGTTAAAAATGTGTTAAGTACGAGGAATTAAAAAGCCCTAAGGCTAATTATTAATATAATGTCAAGCTGTTAATTATAAGATAAAATTGTAAGTTTGTAAATGATTCTATGCTGTTACTATGTGGTGACCCCCCCCCCCCCACCCACACCCCAACCGCCCCTCCCCCCCCCCCTCCCCTGGTTATCAGTGTAATGCTAAACTGGTTAGCCACACCGTCACCGATTGGTATTTTTCAGGATATGCACAGTTCATCGCAGCATTAGCCAGGAGAATAGAAGACTGGTATCAAATAAAATAATAAAGGTTTATGTACATTTACTAATGTAAAAGTTAGGCGTGGTGTGGAACCACCCTAGCCTAACACTGTGTGAAAGTTAAGCAGGGTGTGGAACCACACCAGCAAATGAATGGATGTGTAACAGTTAGGTTGGGTGTGCAACCACACTAGCCTAATATTGAGTGAAAGATATGCAGGGTGTGGAAACATGCCAGCAACTTGAATGAAAATGTGGACGACAGGCATGGAGTGGACACACAATAGCAACACTGAGTGAAAGATGTGAATTAATGTACTAACAATAGTTAGAGTTGTGAATAAGTATCATCTTTTAAAACAAATGAGAGATAGATAAGTGGGGTGTGGACACACATCTGTAAATAAAAGAAACATGAATTAGTTAAGTGATCAAAGAAATAAGTAACAAAAACTACAAATGTTAGGTACATGCATTTAGGAAAAGGACATTGCTCAGAAGTAAAATGAGCTCTTTCCGGAGCACGTATTAGATTGTTGTACAAAGTGTATATAATATAGTAAATAATTGATCTTATTTAAAATTAAGCTGTACATAGCCAGTTCCTATATGCTCTATGCACATATGAAATTATCAGTCTTGTGTAGATTTAACTTGTGAAGAATACTAGGATTGGCTGACAGGCTTTAGGCCTAATGCAAACAGCATTGACTTTTCCAGAGTGGTGACGTCATAGGATGAAGTTGAAGAAAAATCCGGAGATATATTAGGAATGTTTTTATAAGGTTTAATAGGTTTTTAAGTCATTTGGCGTTATTAAATTGTGCCTGACCGTGAATGTGAATCAGTTATGTAATTTCTAAGTCCATGTTAAGATCTACGTGTTTTAGTGACATTATTTACGTTTCTTTTCATAATTTGATTCATTGTTTATACGTGACATAATTAAAAGAACATAACAACCAAGTAGTCAAGGAGACGTTTGTCTATACGACGCCATTAATAGAATGTTCGTATAACTTTATTAATGCGCAAGTTTAAAGTGATTCGATTTATTATATTAGGCTCTATGGCAATATTGATATTAAATTGCCACCTAGGTGTTTAAACGTATCTTCCTCGGAATTTCCAGATCAGACAAACAACTGTGCCACTAGATTTTGAACAATAAAACTGATGTATTGTCTGTTTTCTGAATACTCGTCATATTAAGTAGTCCTGCATAAACTTTCGCCTGAACAAAGAGCTAGCAGCGACCATCTGTTTTCAATAACATAGGTCACTGTATACATTACTACCGCAATTATCTCCATTTACATGCGTATTGTGTGCAAATCGCTCGCAAAGACAAAATTATACTTTTTGCATGGCTGAGTAGTAAGGAGTGATAATACACGGACTTTTTATTGGCTTTCTCAAATGAGTTGATACCTATCACTAAAGATTTAAATTTGCTTGAATTTTCTAGGTCACGAATTCCTTCATACATCTTGACTTCTCTTCGCCATTATAATACCTGCATGCAACAGCAATCTCTTTCTAACTGAATTGATGCTTTAAATAATTCATCCAATTAATCTCTATTGCGTCATTCAACACTTTTCACGCTTTGTCATTAATACTGGTAGCCTATACAGCCCTCCTTGCAGTCATTATTGTTATCCAGATGGCGCTCTCTCTACGAGTGTATGTACGCCACTTGTAGAAAAAACACATCAGACAAAACGTCAACCAACCATGTATACACCATCAAAACTCATTATGAACTATAAATTGAATGCGCTGAAAGTATTGGCCAAAAAGACCTGCAGTACAAATAAGCCAGACTGTTTAGTCCAAAGAAAAGGAAAGAATATTGTGTTAGAATTTTCTACTGCAGCTTTTGAAGAATTGTGCAGAGTTGTTAAACAATACCTGCTGGAGAATTACGTGGACAAAATAGAAACCATCATAAAACATGACCGACAGAGTGATCTCGTTGAAGAGGACCACAGAGTTCACAATAATGCTGAAATACATCTATATAGAATCAATACATACCTCACTACAAATAAGGTACTGGTAAACGTGCACGATCTGAACCATTTTGTTGAAAATTATCTAGAAGGGATATTAAAAACCATAAAGAATTGTATTGATGCCCTGATGAATGACTACATCTGACAGCAATGTAGCATAGCACTGAACAAAATGAAGAATGTAGATTTATCCAAGAAACCAAGGAATTCCGATGATCAGTCAAATAACCAAGTATCTATATCCAAAAGCGTAAAAGATATAGATATTGCAGCCCAGTCAAGCAGCTGTTTGCTATTGCCAACCCAGGAAATGACTCACCAGCTGCAGATAGTCCGATAAATCATGTATTATCCACTGAGCAACAAGAATACAGTGACCTGGAGGCAGGATTTGAGGATAAAAACACACTTGCCAGCTGTCAGTTATGTGACGGTGTTGTTTCAAACACTGATTATGCAATAGAATGCACAACTTGTCAATCTTGAACACATATTGGATGCTCAAACCTGAAACCAAATGACACATTGAGAACTGAATCAGATGTATTTTTCAAGTGTCTGGCATGCTTAATCATTCATCAAACAAGTTTCACAGATGAGTCAACTCCCATCATATTAACGGAAGCTGCAGAACAAGCTATATGCATACAGAAGGACAATATACCTAGCCCAACTGAATTACACCTTGTCAGGCCAAAAGAACAATCCGTAGGACAAGTACCTTCTCAGGTGTATGCCGACCCATTGGGAATAGAAATCAATAATAACGATCAAACTAACCTGACTGGCATTGGTGAAGAAACCATTCCAAAGGAAGCATATGTGCGTTCACCAGCAGTAGTTGCTAGCAGGCCATCTCAGAAACCATTAGATGATGATAATATATTATGAGCAGCTGAGCTTAAACACAAAGAGAAGATGCTGAATAATAAAGAGAAAACGCTTCAGGACCTTGAACAGAAAGTTGCTGCCCATGAATTCAAACTTAAGAACAAGCTGGAACAGAACTCATACTCTCATTCATTTATAGCAGTGTTAGAAAATAAAATTACTAAACTCAAGACGACTAAACATACTTTACTACTGAAGCTAGCAACTATGTCTGAGCAGCCACTGCATCCAGAGAGTTCGCTGCCAAACAATCAGGCCAAACTTAATTCATCTCTTAACAACCAGTTTAATAACAGTGTGGCGCAGCATGATGCATCAGTATGCAACTGTTATCTCCAAAAATTTAGTTCAAGAGTATCAGACCTTGAGTTGAAGCTGCTTGAAAACCTAGTCAGTCATTTAGAAAGGGGAAAGTGAAAGAAAGAAGCGAGCAACGTCATCCTGCAATAGTCAAAGAGCGCAACATTCAGCCTTATTCACCAAATACATACTACCCTCAGGAAAACTCCAGGCCTCAGCATGACCCTCCAGCTCCTATACATCAGATTACAAACTCTAAGGTGTCAGAAAGCCATCAACATACAGCTTATGCAAACATATTTGTTCCACCTTTGCGCCAATCTGATGTTAATCACCAAAACTCTCAGCAATCCTACCGACAACAGCAACATTTTTTATAGAATGGCCATCGGCAAAGGGAAAAGAGAAGGTGGAGAAACACACAGTGGAGAATCACACAGAGAGCTGCTGCAGTAGATCTGCAACCAACATCAGTCTATCCACAAATGATTATACCACTTGTAAAATAAACCCACCTCAGCCAATCAGACCATATCAGTCTCAGTTATTCCAACAAAACAGACCAATCATACCAGATCATGTAGCGGATATGCAATATCCATTTCATCAACTTGATCATCCTCTACTTGCGAGGCAACAACAGTTCCAAACACCAAGTCACAAACACCAAACTTCATTCTAACCACATTATCAACCTCACCCACCTTACCGTCAGTCACAAATCGACAAGTTGCCACCACGGTTGAGAAGACTGCGATTGACACCACCTCACCAGACTCGAATACAGTACAACAGCAGAGTTTAACCCGAGCCAATGGTTTGGAATTGCAGATGACAATGCCAAATACAAAGAATGCAGAAACAAATATGAACTACCTCCAATTACTCTCCAAGCAAAATTCAATTATTCTGTTTCAGGAGCATTGACTCTACAGATATAAGAGTGGTAAACTTGCAGATGTTTACAACAACACAAATTTTCACGTAAAATGCAGTGATGATGAGAATCCCATTCCCCTGTTACAAGCACCTCAGGGCTACAGTAGAACTGCTATCACCTGGTCAAAGGATCTGGGCATGAATGTTACTAAAATTTCAGATGGTTGCAACAGATTAATAGCCATAGAGCTCGATGCAGACACTCCTATATGCCTGATCAATGTCTACATGCCAGCACGGAACACGGCTCAAGAGGAGGAAGAGTACACTACTGTGCTTGATGAACTGCATGAAATGATTGAGAAGTATAAACAATCCCATTACATCTTAATTTCCGGAAATTTAAATGCGCCACTGCACAGAAATCAAGGTGTCTCTAGAGATAACATACTTAGGAGATTTATGGTAGAGCATGATTTAGAACTTCATAGTAACTACACTTCTCAGCCAACATTCGGTTCAGCGAGTGGAAGAGCAAAATCCCAAATTGACTACTGGATGTGTACTAGTAAATCAAAAGCTCTGGTTGAACAAGTCAACATAGCTGACACCCCTCATCTAAATCTCTCAGATCATACTGTTGTGGGAATATCTATTTCAGTAAAATTACAGTCACCGTTGGCAGAGTAAGTAAAAGCAATGCAAATAACCCGATGTCAACAGGTACGATGGAATACATGTGATACAACACTTTACAAAAACCTACTGAATGTTTCTCTAAAAGAAGACACTCCTAAGATTAGTTCATCCCTTGGTGCTGATCTACTTGTCCGGAAACTTTCAACTTTGATACATAATGCCTCAATCACAGCAACTGGTCAGTCTAGAAATCAAAAGAAATCAAGAAAGGGCATCAAAATATGGACTCCACATATATAGTTAGTTTAATACACAATAGTAAGAAGGCACATTATCTATAAAACATCAATGGATAGCCTAACAGTAACAACAGCAATATCAATAATAACCATAAAGAAGCTCGCCAGAAGCTGAGACAAGCAGTTTGACTACTAAACAGTGAAAAGAGAACATCATTACTTAACAAGATCATGGAGGCTCATGAAAATTACAAACAGACAATTTTCATGTTTATAGCAGGTGTAGTGCGGATCGATCGGGCGGGTACCGGCCATCCCAGTCAAGCTGGGTACAGGCCGCCCATCCTGGATTCGTTCCAAAAAGCACCCCCCCCCCTGGGTAGAGCAATAAGCCTGTATATAAGCCCATACGAGAGGCATTTCGTCGTGAAAACGACTAAGTTCATTAGAATGCGTGGTGCGCATGCACGCACTCTGACGCCTCCTCGATGACACGTGTGTTGAGATTGGGAGCGAGTGTGTACCTATAGTGTACCGAGTTGGTACTCGTAAATACCCATACTTCATTTTCTCTCGTCGTTCTTGGTATCACATAAGACCAGAATTTGACGAGCTTTCCAAAACTGCAAACTATTTTTTTAAATCAGTTCATAAATGGCCGAGTTATTGTCGAAGCTCCCAGTTAAATTATACTTTAAAATATTGCTATAACGTCGTAATCGCGCATATATACATAGCTAAATACACAGTGATTTGTGTACACGTGACATACTACATCAGTTTACACATCTATGCATATCGCAATACAATAATAGTTATTTGTGCATACGTCACAGTATTCTAGCACGCTGATTGGCTGGTTCAGGGATCTCTGATGGGTTGAGACAGCCAGCTCTGACGTCCCAGCAGGTATAAAAGGGGGTGAAATTCGAAGATCATGAGCATCGTCGGCGTGGAGGCCGAGAGTCGAGGACTGTCTGGAGGTATGGACTAGATGAGGGAACCGGAATACCTGTGGATAAGAAAGATACAGAACATCCACCGCGGTTCCTAGCAGCTTTCAGATCACCCACACGTAAAAGCAGTTCTCGGCTAACCCGTGTATAAACAATTTTGGACGTTCCCGGATGACCATCCGGGGGCAATAACTAAACTAAAATAATGGTTCCCATTTCCGAGCACATATAGGAGGAACTCTTGCGGGAGGGCCCTTGCGGTATGTAGAGCAGCGATGTTTCTTGGTGGATGACTTGCCGGATCTGCCAACCACGCCAAAAAGTGGACTGCATGTCGTGTGTGTTACCTTTTTAACTTTTCGACTGCAGCAGAGTAGACTTTGTCCAGTGCGCCGCAAGAGCTATGTGACGCACACCGCACCGTATGCCTTAATATGTACATGCATTAATTATAATATAAATAACCCTCCTTGTTAATGGGTTATGCTTAACTTTCTTACTACCATCGCCGGACGGGAACTTTATCACTCGCCGTATTAGCCATGTATTATTTATTGTGACTGTTTAACAGACATACTTCAGTGCTCTGTTTCACTGTCCTGAGTTCGTACCGCTTCCACCCTGGAGCCATCATGTGGAGACCTTCCTGCGGAGATCAACTGCATAGATCGCATGCGGAAACTCGTCCAGCCTCAGAGAACGTGTCGACCCGTGACACGAACATAGTGGTGCCTCAGTTTCAGTAACACATAGTGGCCTGTTCCGTACGGATGTCTATTGGGCAATCATGTGGCTATACATGGTATCTTTAATTACAATTATTCACTTTCTATATGGTACTGATGACAAATAGGTACCGTCCCGGTCTTAAGACCACATCATATAATTTCTTTATTACTGTTTATATTATCTTCGTTTACTGTAGGTGCTTTAACTAACCGCACTGTATAGGTCTATCAACCTGTTATTACCTTGCTTCTAATCATTTCGTCAAAACTGTGATATTGTTACATTGCATTGGTTAGTCATGTATATGGCAGGTAGCCATCCTGTTGATATGTTTTGTTTATTTATAGGAAACTTAGGACCGCAGTACGCTAGGAAATACTAAACAGCAAACAAAAAACCATTTATAACCGCATCACTTATTCCCACCATCAACAATTTTACAATGAGGTCGCTATCCGTGCTCTAATTATTTTATCCCAGCATGTTACCATCTTCGTTAGGAGACTTATAGTGTACGCCTCTTTTGTAGTCGTTGCGGTAATCTAGCCCCGCACTCCAGTAATGTTGTGTAAAATTGGCCAACTGACCTATAGGGCCTCTAATATTGTACTAAGTTATTGTCTCTTTCCACGATCCACCAAGCCACATGAATGACAACGAGGCAAGTGATCAAAATTTTACTACGTTAGTAATTTTCATTCATGCCTATTGAAATCGGATATCCCGTGAGCCAATCAGAAACTACGAGTGCGCATTATCGATTGTTATTAACTACGACTGTGCCGTCACGCGAGACATTTCTCATTACCGGTGTATTACAGACCCCCCCTCTAGGCTGATTCGTGACATAATTTTTATTATTGAAATTAGTAACCGGGATCGTGGCGTTCTGTAAGAATGGAATGCTTACGTTTTTGGAAGCGTTTATTTACGAGAATCCAGGTGGATTCCCGTATTTTTCAATTTCGGGACTATTACGAGAATCCAGTCTAATTTCGAGGCCTGAATTATTGTGTGTCATGGACAAATAATACACTGACACAGTAGCTAGGATCTATGACTGTAACAGTTTAATTTAACAGATACATTCTTAAACAGCTGTCTGTACCAGCCAACTGAAACCCAAGGAGACTTTCCTGTGAGACTCACTCAACAATGCATGTCTTCCTATGTTATATCGGGATCCAATCATGTATATAAAATAATACATCGGGAACATGCCAGCCGACGGTTGCACATACTTGCATGCAGCGATTTATAATTGAACAGTCCGTTGTTGTTGCATAACGTGTAGCGCGACTAGTTCTCGGCCTATGTAGTAATGCTAGCGGAAATACAACAGAAGTTTGTCTCTTACACATGCGCGCTTATTTATAGAATTTGACAGACAGATGTTATCGATCTTTTAGATGTTTAAAAATGCTAAATTCCGTTGTAAATAGCATGCTTCATATCAAAAAGTTGTTGAATCTTTTCTATTTTCCACGAGCAGAGTTCTGGGCTTTGTCACTTACGTGACCATTTTTTCGTTCACGGTAATTTTACTTCACGTAACCGACACGCGAACGAAACGATCGTTCGAGCCAAATTTTGAGGGCTGCAATGATGATGTCCAGATTGAACATTAAGCTTTCCCCAGCAAATTCTCTCAAAATTGCGAAAACTACATGTTTTCTCTGCTATGCCTTGCACCTCAAACGTACACAATTGATTGAGGAAATTATGTCTGTATAAATACCTCAATGAACACTAATCAAAGCAAATCAGACACAATCTAAATTTACCTATTCTTCTACAAGTTATAAATGTTACTAACAGAACTTTCTTATTAATGTGTGAATGAAAAACTCTGCAATCAATTTGACATTAATTAATTTAATCCTACTCAGTCAGATCAAATTTTGTGTAATTGTGTGTTTAAGACTTTGTGTTATATAGACATTTTGAAGAACAGTTCGTAACTTCGTACCCTACGGAATAGGGGTGAGCCCATCGAGGCTGGATCTCCACATATAGATACAGATACAGCTGACTCCGATATCATATCATATCATATCCTTCCAGAGATGGAACAGAAGTGAGATGGACAACGGTGAAAACAGTGCACCAGGAATCGGCATGGATCATACTTTATGGGCTGTATCTACAAAAGTCCAAGTAGCGATGCTGAGGCAGAAGCACAACTCAGAGAATTGATCAACGAGGTATTAAATATAAAGTTCTCGCATTTGTCCAGACTGGATAGACGACTTGGGGATTTTAATTATCAAACTATTGACTGGCAAACATGGACAACACCAGAAGGGAAAACAACAATGAATACAAGTTTCTAGAGACAATAAGGGATAATTTTTTATTTTAACACATGACATGCCCAACAAGAGGCAGCGGATCAGATGATCCCCATTTACTAGACTTGATCATGGCAAACGAAGAGGGGATGGTAAACAATGTGGATCAGGAATCGCCATTAGGTAAGAGCAACCACTATATTCTTACCTTCGACTTAATATGCTACAGTAATGGATACCAACGTACATTCAAAAAGTTTTCTTCAATTATGAAGATATGAAGAAAGAACTAGACATTAACTGTGAACAACAATTATCAATAAACAAGAATGACGTAGAGTGGCAATGGCAAGAAATTTTTTAAATTCTATGTAAAGCAGAAGAAAAATGTATACCAAGCAAAATGGGCACACCGCTCACACAGCCAAAGAAAAATGGAACACCACTAGACAAAGAAACAATTGATGCGATAAGAAAGAAACGGAGATGCTGGCAAAGATATATCGAGACGAAAGATACAGAGAAGTATAATAAAGACTACACGAGACAGAGAAGCAGAGTAAGAGCCTTAACAAGAAGACTACAAAAAACGACCTTGAAAGGTCTATTGCGAAAGATGCAAAGACCAAACCAAAGCGGTTTTGGAAATATGTTAAAAGTAAGATGAAAACCACAAAATTAGTGTCAGATCTGGTTGTACCCAGCTCAGGAGAGCAGGAAACACTTACATCAACTGATCAAGAAAAGGCACCAGTGCTCTCCAATTTCTTCTTAATTGTTTTCACAATAGAGACAGGCACAGATATGCCGACAGTACCAATGAGGGAATGTGATAAATCACTTGACAACATTATGATCACAGAAGAAATTGTTAAGAAGAAGCTATCGAAGATCAAAATTGACAAATCACCAGGACCAGATGGGGTACATCCGCGACTACTCAAAGAGATGCATGAAGAATTAAGTAGACTGTAGTCAATAATTTTTAACACATCCCTAGGCAGTGGCAAAGTACCAACAGACTGGAAGACGGCCAATATCACAGCGATATTAAAACAAGGAAGCAGAAAGGCAGCAAGCAATTACAGACCAGTCAGCCTCACATGTATATTATGCAAAGTTCTTGAGACAATTATCAGAGACTATGATATAGACCATGTGAAGAGGAACTCACTCTACAGTGAAAAGCAGTTCGGATTTATAGCGGGAAGATCGACCACACTGCAACTGCTAAAGGTGCTAGACTCCTGGACAGAGCAACTTGATAATAGATGAAACATCGACGTAATCTATCTCGACTTTATGAAAGTGTTCGACACGGTTCAACATCAATGACTTATGACTAAATTAAGGGGATAAAGAATCACTGGCAATGTGTACAAGTGGATAACATCCTTTTTATCCAACCGGAAGCAGAGAGTCAGAGTGAACAACTCAGCATCAACGTGGGCCAGTGTATTAAGTTGGATTCCACAAGGAAGCATTCTGGGACCCATGCTCTTTTCGTACTATATATAAATGATCTGCCTGAATTACTCTCATCAGAAACCTACATGTACATGGATGACACAAAAGCATCGCGTCAAATCAACAGTGCCGAAGACACAAGAAAACTGCAATCAGATATGTACAGACTGCAAGACTGGTTTAATAAGTGGCTATTATGCTTCAACCAAGATAAGTGTAAGCTCATGACAGTGGGAAGGAAATCACATGAAGAAGAAAGAAGTTACCACATGAGAGGAGATCGAGGGACGACTCACAACACACTTTAGCTAAGGTCGACAAGGAAAAGGATCTAGGTGTGACCATTGATGCAAGATTGTCCTTCGAAGAGCACATAAGCGAAACAGTCAACAAGGTAACTCAGATAATGGGACTGATTCGAAGATCATTTACATGTACAGACTTAGATAGCTTCACATGGTTGTACAAGGCACTAGTTCGTCTTCACCTCGAGTATGCAAATGCAGTGTGGTATCCACTTAGGAAGAAAGACTTGGTGATAGTCGAGAACGTCCAGAGAAGGGCTACAAAACTTATCCATGTGCTCCAAGACCTGAGCTACATAAGACTGCAAGGAGATATGATTGAGGCATTCAAGATGTTGAGAGGCATATGTGGCCATGAGGTTTGCCCAACTATCCCGCTCAGATATTCTGCAACTCGAGGACACCATCTAAAAATTTATAATATGAGGGCAAACAGTCAGCTAAGGCAACACAGCTTCTGTATCAGAATAGCCGATCCATGGAATAGTCTGCCAGAAGAAGTTGTGAGTGCACCAACTGTAAAGGCCTTTGAAGCAAAACTTGACAAACACTTGACAGGACAGGAGATAAAATATTGGTTTGATGCGGCCCGAGAGATCTCTGCTGCAAGACACAATGCATCAGTTAATGTACCGAAAGATGAAGAGGAAGAAGATCTGGACTCATAGGACATAGCCTTTCATCCAGTATCAACATACGGTTACATACGGTATACCCTACTAAGACGGTTGTATGCACAGTGTACCAGTGTTCATGTAGCACTATACCGAAATTGGATTTCAACGTTCGCCAGAAGGTAAAATCCTGGAGGCGGAATTTACACAACAAGAACCACAAAAAACAAACAAAAAAAACCCCACAAAGCGCGCCATTCAATTGTGCACTGTATGATGATAACTCTCTATTGCCGGATGAAGTCAGCCAATGCTCCAATGTAGTGAATGATGGTCCCAGAGAGCACCCAGCAAAAGAAGGGCCTATAACCAATACAAATGCGGCAGCACCGCACCACATAGTAAAGTCTGTGGCAAACATCAATATGTATCAGCCACCAGTCACCCAAACAAGTTATAGTGTTCGTGATAGTCTACATAGACATACAATGCGTAATTTGTCACCACAAAACGTCTCGGCACAATCTAGTGACACAATGACCTCTGGCAATGCTACCTTTGACTCTATATCGTTAAACCAATGCGACCCAACAGTAGGAGATAAGCATATCAACATACAAACTGCTAAAAACCCAGCTAATAATGTTACTAAAAATCAACGCATCTGTGGTGAAAACATAGACCAGCAGCAATACTTTCAGTTAAGATTGTATATCGCAACACTGGAACAAAAGATCAAAGACCAGGATAGGACACTCTCGCTTCTGCAGATTTCACCACATAGCACACCTACACGCCATGCTCAGAATCCTCACCATGACCTACAGCAAACCTATCCTACTCAGGATCGTCTTATGCTTCTTGAAGGGAAAATTGACCTCCTGCTGGAATATCATAAAACCACTTCGGGTAGACTCAGAAACCTAGAGCACTCCACTAGCCTCATACTCAATCGTACCCAGGAGAGAAATAGCACTCTTCACACTCCTTGACTGCACGACACAAACATAACTATATCAGAACATATCGCCAACAATAACCCAGCGCCTTCAGAGAGGATACCACAATATCAACCTCGATCACCACCAAGCCACTATCCTCATCTTACTCATCCTAGCATACCGTCAAATAACCATTTACACCCAGAATTTAATGCTTCATTGTATCCATCAGTGCCGGAACGACCACACTGGGGTCCACAATTTGTCTCAAATACTCTGTACGAAATGTACCAGCCTTCAATACAACATCATCCTCCGGCCATACCACCAGGCTTTCAAGCAATGGCTCTAGCAAACAATCCGATGAGATATGTTCCAGCACTGTATAACAATCCTACACCAATGCAGACATACATGCCAGGAACAGAAACCTACCAGAGGCACCCAACTATACCACCTGGATTTCAAGCACCTTTGCTGGCTGTAAGACCGATGATGTACGGCATACCCAATCATCTGCACTTACCAATTCCACAAACATATGATCAGATCAATCACCGCAGACTCCCACGACGTGCACATGGTACAATCGGCCAACAGCATCAGCCACCACAAGTGCGTCCACTAGCCACATCTGCTCCACAGCCAACATCAAATCAAGTAGACATGAGCTCAAATAATAGCCAGGCTTCAGTGCAAAATGTACCTAGCCACGAGCATCATCCACTGCAGGCACATCCATCAGCAGGCCCTCCAATGCAACAGCATGTGACTCAAGCATATACCAGTCAAATTAAAAAACAATGTACATTACCTCATGCTCCTGAGATAGAACTACAGTCACATCCAGTAAGCGCATCTCAGATACAATCAGTGGTGACTAAAGCAAATCCTAGCCAGATTCACGACCAGCCTATATCACATGATGCATCTGATGAAATCTCTCGACCGACACAATCGCAAAGTTATGGTCAGTCTTCATTACACAATGCTCCCATCTCACAGGTGCGGTCGCTAACATTGCAACCTATATCTCCATTACCACAGCTCCTAGTAGTGTCACAGATGACAATGACTCGGTCAGGCACTAGCCAACATGATCCCCCATCTACACAAGGGACAGACAACACTATTGATAAAACACAACCTAGTTCGTCTGATCATTCACAATATAGCTCTCTGCCTTTTTTTAGACATTGTCACCATCAAAGACATACCACCAGATCAAACACACCTATATCAAGGAACATATAAATTGTATAACATAACGTTGAAAGTATACGAGGAAATGCGCCATATCTAAAAGAGCTTCTGGAACAAACAGATATATTATGCTTACAAGAACATTGGTTATGGGACTTCGAAAAGAATGACATCAAGCCCTTCCTTCAAGATTTCAATTATACCATCCGGTCTGTAGATGTTGAATACCCAACATGTAAGTTTGAGTGGAAATGCGGCTATGGGGGAGTCGCAATTGCGTGGAATGTACATCTAGATCCATATGTTAGAACCCTACCAGATGGAAACGAACGTATTACAGAGACACAACCTGTTTGTCTTCTCAACTCATACATGCCTACATTCGGGTATGCTACCTCAGCCACTAACTATGCGGAATGTCTGGATCTAGTATCCTCTTTCATGCAGAAATATCAGCCAACACATAAGATCATCTGGTGTGGAAACATGAACGCAACATTGCTATCTCGGGAAAATGGCAATGACAAACAGTTGAAATCGTTTATCCAAGAACATGATATCAATCCATTAGCCAGCTCTTCTAGCAAACCAACCTACATACATGGGAATAACACCTCTCAAATTTATTATTTCCTTGGAAAACAATGCCAGCATGCCTTCAGTACAGGTATTTATGATATGGACCCTGCAAACACATCAACACATGTTCATGTATATTGTCAAATACCTCTTCAAATCTCAGTCACCACCAAATCAGCAAAACAAACACAGAAAACTTCAAGGCTGCTTTGGAAAGATGCGGATATCGGAGGGTACCAGGAGCACCTCAGTACAGAAAGCTCGACCAACTTTGAAGAGAATGTATACATACTCATACAATGTTTACACGACTCCTTGACCTCAGCAGTATTAAAATTTGTTCCGTCCAATGTGACACATGTGAACGGCCCCAGGTGGAAAGCTTTGCCAGAAGTCAAGGTACTTCTAGATAAAGGAAAAGTTCTAAAACGCCACTGGCACCAAATTGGAAGACCCGCCTCAGATCATCCTATCTCGCTAGAAATGAAAATCTTGAAGAAGCAGCTGAGATCACAACAGAGGACCAAACATTCTACAGAACATGTTGACTTCTACCACAAAATAATGGAATCCTACTCATCAGAAATTTTTTACAGACTCATTCAACGTAACAAGGATGCAAACACTGCAACTAGTACTTTAAATGTAAACGGAAGCTCGTTGCTCGATCCTGCTGAACATTGCAAAGCATTTTCTGCCTACTATGAAGATCTTGCAGTTCCCAAAGCAGAGTCCCACTTCGATACAGACTACATGAATAGAATCCAGTATGATCTTGCATTAATACGCAATATCTGTCCCCAGAACATGTAACCATGTAGCCCGGTAACAACCAGTGAAGTGTACAGGGGTGTTAAAAAGTTGAATACAGGCAAAGCTGCAGATGAGTTTGGTATCACAACTGAGCATATAACTCACGCCATTGATGTACTAGCTCCAATACTAGCCCATGTATATAACAATATCCTTCAAACAAAGCATATCCCTCTTGCCTTCAAGTCTGGCATAATCACTCCAGTACATAAAAGAGGAAAAGATCCTTCAATCACCAGCAATTATAGAGGTATCACTGTTTCATCTCTACTCGGGAAAATCTTTGACCACATCATACTGGATAGACTGCAAAACAACCTACCAGCCAACCAATCCTCACTTCAATATGGCTTCACATCTAGACTCTCTCCAACTATGGCAGCTCTGGTTCTCTCAGAAACAATCTCGGAAGCAGTGGAAACGAGCCAATCAATACACATTGCATTTCTGGACAGCCAAAAAGCATTTGATGTGGTTGACCATAATTCGCTAAAACGTCACTTGTTTGATCAGAAGGTCGACCCTCATCTTTGGCAAATCATTGCCCACATGTATGGAGATCTAAATGCTAAAGTAAGATGGAAGAACCTACTAAGCGACCACGTACAGATAAGACAAGGGATTCATCAGGGAGGAGTGTTGTCTACTGGATTGTACAAGACATATATCAATGACCTGCTGATTCATCTTCAAACTCAACAAATGGGAACACATATTGGAGCAACATATACGGGATGTCCGACGGTTGCAGATGATCTTACACTATGTAGCAATTCAGCTGAAGAACTACAAGTCATGCTTGATCAGTCATACACCTATGCGTGTCAGGAGAGGTACAACATTCATCACGAAAAGTCAACCATAATCAGCCAACCTGACAGCAAAGCCTCCAAAGGTCAAAACCCAATATGGAGTCTAGGTACATCTGAATTGCCAATGAGTGGCAAAGCAACACATCTCGGACTAGGTCGCACTTCCAAGAATGAAGTTTCAGCTAACATCGAAGAAAGGATCTCACTCGCCAGGAAAACATTCTACTCTATGACAGGTACTGGACTCCACAGCTCCAACAGTTTATCACCCAAAGTATGCCTTCATCTGTATGTGATGTAGATCCTACCAAAGCTATTATATGGTATGGAGATCTTTGTACTCTCATCCAAGCAACTGGACCTGGAATCATTCCATATTCATATGCTTAGAAAGATACTAGCCTTACCCGTCCACACAGCTAAATGTGGAATCCTCTTACTTATCGATACGGGACCCATCATAGCAGAATTGCACATCAGACAGCTGTCTCTGCTCGGAGCGATTATCAGAAGTAAAAATGCTACATTAGCAGAAATTATGGAACAGCAAGTGTCTATCGGCTCATCTACGATCAAATCCACAAGCTGGTTCATCCACATCCAGACAATTCTACAAAGATATGAGCTACCCAGCCTAGCAACTCTAAGATGTGTATCTGCTACTAAGCTGCAATGGAAAGGAATGGTCAAGGGTGTTGTGGATAAATACTGGACACTGAACTCAGTCAGCAATGTCTTGCAAAGAATACATTATCCTTTTGCGACACAGCCAATCTCTCAATATGAAGAACTCATCTTGCAATAAATAGCATTCAAAGTGTAGTTAAAGATGTACGACGTGCAAGCATAAAGCTGAGACTGCTTACTGGAACATATCTAGTCCAATTCAACATAGCCAGATTCAATCAAACCCAACAGATCAGATATGTCCACTATGCCATCAACAGCCTGAAGATTATCCACATATGATTGTCACTTGCTGTGCCCCGCTTAACTACAGGAGGAATAATCTCAACAAGCTCAAACTACTGATTAAGCAACATATTGGCGAAACAACGTGGATACTACTATGCAAGTATGCACAGATGTTAGCCCAGTTAATCATTGACTACACCGCACTAGCGGGCTCTGGCATAATCCCAGATGACTATGACCTCTGTCATAAGATTGAAAGCATCTCGAGACAGCTATGTTACGATATACATTGCGGAAGGACATACATGCTCGACTCATCATACATCAGACGTCCAGCGACAAAATAAAATATACAAAGTTATGTACGATATGTGTATATACCTGCCCTGCATGCGTCAATGTTTTCAACTGCACATCACAATATGAAAATCATTCTACACTGTGTTTAATACAAAGTAGCACGAACACTTAGAAGCCTAGATTTAAAGGTAACCGTTGTTCTCTAGAACTTTTATTTAATCATATTTGATGCGACCACATTTGTGGGTGCTCCAACCAATTGGAGGAATATCCAGACAAGAAGAACAAGAACGAGTAAAGAAAAAAGTTGTTTATCACTGTTTATGTTCTGATTATATTGCAGGTTCGTTGAAAATTACATGCATTTATTTTAGATACACGTGGTTGAGTAATACAACCTAAAGTACTGTTGGGGTGTACAAAAGCATTACAATTCTACCAGTTTTCGTTTCACTATCAAGTTCTTCCAGGAAAGCAGCAACTTCATTAAATCACAGGCATTTGATGTTTACCCGCCTATTTCATATTATTAGCATATTCTACTATATATATATAATACTTAACATGGTCAACGGAAATCACGGAAACACAGTACGCATTGCTTTTATTTTATTTTATTTTATTTTATTCTCTTGGTAAATATTACAAATTACAATATGATAACAGGGATTCCACTGGAGGCTGTCCCTATTAGCTTGTGGACCCCTGACATAGATGATAGAATAACATACAAATTACACATGATTTGACATAAGTAGACATAGGCATTACGACAATATATTATACATAACTACAGACAAATAATATATGATTTGACATAAAAAAAGAAGAGAAAAAAAGACAAGACATTTTGACAAATATGGTTCACTTGTTTTTGATTGAAGCATGCAGGGCAGGTCTATTGCATGAACAAAAACAAAGCAAAAATCTTAGTTCTAAGCCTCTCCGTTCGGGATGATGGCAGTGTATCGTGTCCGTTATATCTGTCTAACACATCGACGCTGGTTTTGCATCGTTGCTACAAATTTTATGCACTTTATTACGTTTATTAGTGAATTGTGAATGTTCCAGAAACCATTGGGGAAACACTGGCCCAGTTACGCGCCTCAGCAAATTATTATATTAATAAATATTTTTTATCTAAAGAAAAAATTTGAAAGATGAATCTTTAAATTAATAAATATATTTACTATTCTTAAATCATTCTATTTTCTTTAAGGAGGCAGGCTTTTAATTTTTTGACTACGCTCAACTGCTTTATCAGCCTCTAATTTCGACTGGTTCCTGGCGAGACTTTTTCTTCTTTACATCGCGTTGTAAGAAATTTCAAATTTCAAGAGAAAATTTCAAATGAAAATGAAAATATTCAGGTCAAAATATAAAATTTAAACTGAAGTAAAATAATTCATCTTGAATCTGAATGCATATTGTTGGTGTTGGGGTGAAAGGTCCAATGATGCTGGCGTTCCGCAAACAGATACAGAGCGCCAGGGACCAGTCGAGCAATGGTTAGTTTTTCCCCAATGGTTTCTGGAACATTTACAATTCACTTAAAACCCCCGTAATAAAGTGAATAAAATTTGTAGCAGCTATCAGGGTTGATACGCATGTATGTTTTTGATTGAAGCATGCAGGGCAGGTCTATTGCATGAACAAAAACAAAGCAAAAATCTTAGTTCTAAGCCTCTCCGTTCGGGATGATGGCAGCGGATCGTGTCTGTTATATCTGTCTAACACATCGACGCTGGTTTTGCATCGCTGCTACAAATTTTATGCACTTTATTACGTTTTTTTTAAGTGAATTAGTTCATGGAAGTCTGGAAAAAGTATGGAAAATTAGGAAAGCCTTCCAGGGCTGGAAAAAGTATGGAAATTCCAATTTTGGGCCAACTGGTATGGAAAATTAAAATATCGGCAGTCCTAATTTTTCCGACTGCCATTTTTATGTTTACGAAGGAAATCTTGCGTTTCCGCCAGTCTTGCCAGAATCTAATTCGATTGGGTCCCGGTCTCGTCTTGCAATAGAAAACCGCCTATTACCGGGAACACCTCGCGGTTGTTGAGCAATACGTGTCTGAACATGTTCAAGTACAATGCAAAAAAATTTAGTGAATCGGCAGTTCTCCTTCGATCAATACTCACCATTCTGTTACTTCTGATATACAGCTGGCCCTGACAGCGGCTCTAGGATTATAGACTTAGAAAGCTTTACCGACTCCTGGGAACCGGGTACTCGGCTCCCAACTGCCGAGTACCCGTTTACCATAGAGCTCATTCTTGTTTGCATAGCAACAAGAGCAATACATGCTTTCTGCATTAAGGATTTTAGTGGTTTTTTTGTGAAAGAAGATCTAAGTCTTTAATCTGTGATAGTTTGTGTGTTCGTGAAAGGATTAACTAAGGACTATGGAGAATACCGCCGAAGATAACCAGGTTGTATCATTCTTTATTATCCATAGTTAAAAGACTTAGGTCTCTAAATTTCGTTGTGTCGCATGTTCCAATTTCTGACCCCATAGAATCTGGGACGTGTGCTAACAACGATATATGCCAGACGATCGCCTTCTTTAACCCCAACAGGCGATCGGCAGATATGAAAATAGGTGTTTGCTACGGTATTTCTAACACGAATATCGGCTGACGTCGTTTCTCCGTAGAACCCGGGTGACGTCACACCCGGTCGCTCGGATGTTTATCTGAAGAAAAATTTTTTCATTAATTCGCGCATCTTGTTCTGGGTGCTGCGTACTAAAAATGGTACCGGAAACTTTAGAATGATCAAGTTTACGTGCGATCACGATCGGTTTGCAATGATCGGTGGTTTCAAAATTCTTGAGTAAATGCATGGTCTGCGGTTTTACCGTGTGATACAACAGTTTGTTATACATTTTGTTGTTTTCTTCACATATCGTGCTGCTTTCGTTAGGAGTATAATTTATATTGATTAGTAAATATACCCCGAATGCTATGCGATATGATTCCTGGAGCCGTTACACATCCTGGCGGATCTAATATGGGTGTGTTTAATGCCCGCCGTGTTCTTGTCGTCATAATCAATGCGATCGTTGTTGTAACGTGGCGGGGTGGGGTGCGGGGGTTACGGTTAATTTATGAGTCAAAATTATTTGAAAATTAATTGTCTGCCTTCCATCCGGGTCTCGTTCCGCTTGTTTATTGTAGGTTTGTGCTTATGTTATAGGCCAAGCCAGCCCCGCCATCATGTGACGAATGCCATAAGTTTGTCCGTGTCGTGTTCAAGGACCATGCTTGTTTTAGGTGTTCCCTGTGTAATATTGATCATAGGTGTAACGTTTGTGCAGTGTGGTCCGTCGAGATGATGGTTAAGTTCCTTGCCCAGAAGGACTTGGCTGGGTCTGACGCGGGGTCAGGCGGTCCGAGAGGAAATCGTGGAGCGCCCGGTTCGGCCGGTGGGGGTGCTCCACGTCCCCAGCTGGAGGTGGCGGAGATGGCACCGCCGGCGTGGTTTGGTCCGGCTATGCAGGGTTTTCTGCATAGCGTTCTGCCCACGCTGGTGTCGTCCCTGCTACCAAAGGCTGGGGGACAGTTTCTCCCCATGCCTGGTACGGATCCTGTCCTCGGACAGGATTCTGGACTGGTTACCGAGGGGGCCGTCTCGTACGGCCCCCTGGCAGTCCCGTCTGGCTTCGGCCAGACGGGTTCTGTCTCTCTGCGGCCACCTCCGGGTGGTCCAGTAACTGTGGCCGGTCCGTCAGGTGTGGGAGCCGTCCACCAGGACGGCTCCACGGTTGACTCGTTTAGTGACGGCTCTTCGGAGTCTGAAGACGAGGAGGCCGAGGAGGAGAGGTTGCTGCGGCCCGTGAAGCCGCAGGTGGAGAATATGGAGGTTGATTCCGTCCTGGACGGAACCGGCCTCCATTTGTCTGGTTTGGCGCAAGCCAGGTCAGCGGCTCCGCATGTGGCTGAGGCCAATCCGTTACCGTGCACCGGTTCCGTGCGGCTTGGTTTGTCACCAGCCGTCACGGGAACGGGTGTGCCGGGCCAGGCGTGGTACTCACCTATCTCGCCTGGTCCGGCAGCCGGACGTGGGGTGCCGTTGGCGCCCGTGTCCGGCTACGGTTCCGCGACTGCTACGGGTCCGTACGGTTTTCCGTGCGGACCTACCCCATGGACCGGAGTGTTTCATGGAGTGGCGGCGGAACCGTGTGGTAGCGGAGTGCCTGGCGTGTCAGCCGTGGCTCCTTGCCGGGAGGCCGTGGCTGGCAGACCCGTGAGCACGTCAACGGGTGATGTGTTTGCGGGGGTGTCTTCGTCGGAGGTAGATTGGTCAGATGCTCTGGCGTGGCTAGCCAGGGTTGACCCGTCTGTGGTTTCGGCCACGGCCGATGAAGATGCGCCCCATCCGTCGGTTGCGTTGATTAGGACGGGGATTTTGCCCGCGGCCCGGATCCAGTCAGTGGGACTGGATCCACGGTTCATAGATTTGTTGGATGCTATTTATAGCAAACAACTAATGACCAAAGGTCAGCTCCCTGCGGCCTCCAGGGAGGTGCGGGCAAGATGTCGTATTCCGCGGGGGGAATACGACAGGTATGGTATAGTCCCGTCGGTCACGGAGGATGATCGATGGGTACTGGGAATCCAGAGTGCCGTGTCGGGTGGCCCCGGTCCGGCGCTAGTGGATAAGTCTCAAGTACACCAGGAAGAAGTCCTGTCCCTATGCGATGAGGGTGTGAGGGCAGCGATGAGCGCTGTCAATCATTCTTATCGTCTCCTTCAGTCGGTGTGGGCTGAAGCAGGGGCAGGCCACCCTGTGCCACCTGTGGCGCTTTCATGTGTTAATGACGGCCTGGTGCTGTCGATGGACGCATTGGCAAGGATGCAAGTGCGAGTGACGAAGTCCAGGAGGCAAATGGTCATTGACCATATGCGTCCGGCTACGGCAGTCAGGGAGAGTCTTCTTGGGACGCCCCTGACAGGGCCTAGCATCTTCGGTGGCCAAGCGCGGGCCATCTTAGAGGATACCGCCAGTATCGCGCAGAATCGGTTAGCGGTAAACCTAGAGCTAGTGCGCCAAGCGCACACACTAGGGGCTGTGGGGAAACCGCTAACGGGACAGCCTTCAAAGAAGCAGAAGAAGCATACGGGCAAGGCGAAAGCCAGGCCTGTTGCGACTTCTGCTTCAGCTGGGTTTTCGGAGCCGCTGCCGGCGAAGAAGCCCAGGAAGGTTGTAGAGGCACCTACCCTCCCCAATGTTGCTCCTGACCGCCTTAGAGGCGGGAAGGGGAAGGGTAAGGGTAAGGCCTCAAAGGGCGGACAGAAGGGGCCGAAGCGTACTTGAGGGTACGAAAGCTCCCTTCATATCCGCCTGGACCGCGCCTGTGCGACAGGAACAGCGGTGCCAGTTATACCCGTCGTGCCTAGAACGAAATGGTTCTCTCTCTCTCTCGTTAAGAAAGAGTGGGGGGGGGCCGCGGACTGCGAGCCGGACAACCCCGTTAGACGTCGAGGCGTCTATGGTGGGTGGAAGGCTCATGCGTTTCGTCGAGGCCTGGCGAGGTGTGACGTCAGACAGTCTGGTCCTGGGATGGTTATCCCAGGGTTACATGCCGGAGTGGTGGGACTTTCCACCACAAAATCTGTCTTTGGCACCTGTCTGGACACCCGTACCAAGGGAGCCAGACAAGTTAGAAGCCGTTCAAAAGGAAGTGTCGGGTTTGTTTCTGAAGGGAGCAATAAAACCAGCAAACCGGAACACTCCAGGCTTCTATTCAAACATGTGTCCTTGTCCCCAAGAGCACAGGGGGATGGAGACCCATACTCAATCTCAGGCCATTAAATTGGTTTATCCATACGCCTCGGTTCCAGATGGAAACGCCGAGGTCGGTAATGGCGGGATTGAGGAAAGGAATGTGGTGTGTATCGATCGATCTGAAAGATGCATATTTCCACATTCCTATGAATCGGAGTTGGCACAGGTTTCTGAGATTTGCGTTTCAGAATCAAGTATGGGAGTTTACAGTTCTCCCGTTTGGCCTGTCGACAGCTCCGAGGGTTTTCACAAGAGTGGTCCTTGCGGTGACAGCGTTTCTCAGAAAAGAGAACGTGGCGCTACACACCTACATAGATGACTGGCTGCTCAAGGCAGACTCGGCAGCCAGGTTGAACGTGGATACTGCTCTGACTCTGAAGTTACTTTCAGATCTAGGCTGGATAGTCAACAAGGAGAAATCCGAGTTGACGCCCACTCAACATTTCGTTTATTTGGGGATGCGATTCGACCTCGAGGAGGGCAGGGTTTACCCGTCAGAGCCCAGAGTGGTGTCTCTGTTAGCTATCCTCAAGAGTTTTCGAGTGGGAAACCACATTCGGGCGAGGCGGTTCCTTCAGATGCTAGGCATGATGGTCTCCATGGAGCAGGTTATCCCGTACGCTGCTCTAATGCGAAGGCCTATCCAGTTGTATCTGATGTCTCTGTGGAAACAGAGAACAGAACCCCTGTCAAAACTGGTGCCAGTTTTGGAGCCGATAATATCGCATCTTCTATGGTGGAAACAGCGTCAGAATCTCCTATTAGGGGTTTCGCTGCACCTACCCCACCCCCAGCTGTCCGTCTACACGGATGCATCGCTGGAAGGGTGGGATGCTTGCCTGGGAGAACACCAGGTCTCGGGCACATGGACTCTCCCGGAGAGTCAGCTGCATATCAATCTGTTGGAAATGATGGCAGCGGAACTGGCGTTGGAAGAGTTCCTTCCGATGATCAGGGGCAAGGTGATATTGATACGGTCGGACAATTGGACAGTAGTATCATATATAAATCGCCAAGGCGGGACCAGGTCGCCCACTCTGTGCATCAGGGTGTGGCACTTGATTCAATGGTGCAGGAATTACTCGGTTGTTTTGAAAGCAGCTCATATTCCTGGCCGATTGAACATTCTGGCGGATGCTTTGTCTCGCAGACAGAGAATCTTGTCAACAGAATGGTCCCTCAACCCTCCGGTTCTGCGACGGATCTTCGAGCATTGGGGCAAACCCAACGTGGACTTGTTCGCCACAAAGGAAAATGCTCAAATCATGACATATGTCTCGCCGATTCCAGATCCAAATGCCGTCGATACAGACGCTCTGGCGATAAGCTGGAGAGGGATGCACGCTTACGCGTACCCACCCACCATTCTTCTACCGAAGGTATTGGTGACGGTCAGGGAGGAACCGTGTCTGGTCATGCTAATAGCGCCGTATTGGCCGAGCAGGGCGTGGTTCACGGATCTTCTAGATCTGCTGGTGGAAAATCCTGTGCAGTTGCCCGAGATTCCGAACATAATCTCCCAGGCCAAGGGACGCTTCCTACACGAGCGTCCCGAAATGTTCAAATTGACTGCGTGGATGTTGTCAAACAACGTTCCACATCGGAAGGCTTTTCTCGACAGGCTGCTGATTTCATTGCGGCTGCGAGAAGGAGGTCAACCTTCAAGTCATATAACAACAAGGTTAACAGATTTGCAGACTGGTGTGAAGAAAAGGGTATTGATACCTTTCAATCCACTATTCAGCAAATAGCAGACTTTCTCTGTGAGCTGTTCTTTTCAGGACTAGCTCCCGTCACAGTTGCTGGATACAAGTCAGCTTTGGCATCAGTTATCCCTTGTCTAGCCAACAGGGATAGTCCAGACGTGGCCCAGTTAAATGTGATGTTGAAGGGAATGAGCAATCTCCGCCCGAGACAACCGGTAGTCATTCCAGCCTGGAGTCTATCTTTAGTGCTTAATGTACTGGCCAAGCACCCTTTCGAACCGTTGCGTTCGGCTAGTCTAAAGCATTTGACTCTAAAGGTGGTCTTTCTATTGGCAGCTTCCTCAGCTAGAAGGCGCAGTGAGATCCATGCGCTTTCGGCAGAGAGGAACTGATTTATTGTTTCTGGAGAAGGTCTGCGTCTTCTGCCAAGAGCAGAGTTTATGTCAAAGAACCAATCTTTGAGATATCCCGGCAAACCGATCATTATACCGAAGTTAACTAGGTTTGATCGTGATGCCAGTGTCTGGTGCCCGGTCCGTGCTTTGACTAAGTACAAGAAACGGACTGACTCGTTACGGTTGAACGATAGACATCTGTGGATCTGCCATAAAAAGCCTTATGGCGCCGCATCCATGGATACTATCTCTCGTTGGGTGGTCGAATGCATTCAGACTACTCACGAGATGGCGACTGGGCACCAGGTGCAGGGCGTAAGGGCACACGATGTCAGAGGAATAGCCGCCTCGACCGCCCTTTACAATGGTGTTCCGTTAGAGGACATCATGCCCGTTGCACAATGGCACTGTGAGTCCTCATTCACGGATTACTATATGAGGGATGTGTCAGACTCAGCCAATCCACTCGCTTTAGCTGTTTTGAAACGATAGTTAGTGACCACACTGCTTTTCCCCTTTTTTCACTTTGGTAAGAAAAGAACCTAAAGCAGGCATGGTCAGGCGAGAGGATGTCAACCAGATTGTGTCACTGATGGCCGAACCGGTAAATGGTTGGAGGCGGTACGTCTGAAGTCCTATTATCATAAGGTAATTCAATAAGTGAGAGTTTTTTGTATTATGTATATGTATCATGTTCATTCATCTTATATATTCATGCTCATTCCCAGGCTAATACATGGAATATGCAGGGAGTAGTTAACCCTCTTGGCATATTGGTGTTTTCAGGCGAGATACATGTTCGTTAGTTCTCTCCCTTTTCTTAGGAGAAAAAAGGGTGGGAGGGGCTGTGACGCGAATGTGATTCGGTTCCGTGAACTTGACGGTCCTTTTAGGTCTCCGTTAGTCAAGTTTGAAGTCTAAAATCTTTCTCCAAGGGGCAAAATTAGCATTTATGGCTTGCCCCTTCCCACCAGGTTACTGATCAAATCTGGTGTATATCAGAAGTAACAGAATGGTGAGTATTGATCGAAGGAGAATGCAGGAAATGTCAATTTCCCTTTCTCCGAGATCTAACAACACTCACCATTCTGTTACGGACCCAGCCTCCCAGCCCCACGGAGGCAAGCCATAGTTTTCTCTTGTTTGGTGGCTATGCAAACAATATGAGCTCTATGGTAAACAGGTACTCGGCAGTTGGGAGCCGAGTACCCGGTTCCCAGGAGTCGGTAAAGCTTTCTAAGTCTATAATCCTAGAGCCGCTGTCAGGGCCAGCTGTATATCAGAAGTAACAGAATGGTGAGTATTGTTAGATCTTGGAGAAAGGGAAATTGACATTTCCTGCATCCTCTGTCAAATAGTGCAGAGTATTAGAAGCCGAAACAATGAAATAATTTGCGAGATTGTCGTTTTTTGTGATACAGTAAGGATGGGAAAGTGCAAATATTCTAGTGTTTGGGAAACTAATGATACATATAAGGATTGGATTTTACCGGACAACACATCAAACTCGCGTGGCAAATGTAGTGTTTGTAATAAGTCGTTTGACATCGGGAATATGGGCGAAGCGGCTCTTGTTAGCCACATGCTGGGGAAAAACATGAGACACTGACTGAAGTTCGTCTAAATCCAGCGCCGAAAGTTACAGATTTCTTTGGTTCAAGGTAAGAATATTCTACATTTTCACATTGATAGTACCAGAATCATTCAGAAGCTTGGCAATTTTATATCGGCCAATGGTAGATGATCCCAACTTTGCGCTGAGTCACGGTAAAATATTATTGACTGCCCGACAGCTCTCTCGTATCGCGAGGCCTCTTATGGCGCATTATCGAGTGAAAATAATGAGGATTCCTCCTGTTGCTATGGCATTATGATCAGCTATGGTAAATTAAATTAAAAATAAATTAGTGTATATGTGCAGGTTTTAACTTGTCATCTAAAGGTGGGGTGGGGGTGGCCCTCAACAAGTGAATGTTGGTGTCTCAAGCTCAACTTTACAGGATAGCTGTTGAATATTTTGAAAATAATTTGACTGGAAACTATTGCTGCAACAGTTTCCAGTCAAATTATTTTCAAAATATTCAACAAAAAATGTGCTGCTGTAATGAAATTCATATCTGGCTTGCATCCTGAAAAACACTGAAACACTCCTAGACAATATGCGGTTCCCAGAGCCACTCCTAGACAATATGCGGTTCCTAGAGACACTTAGACAATATGCGGTTCCTGAGAAATGTCCATTTGCAGATCAAGAAAAGCCTATTTTTGAAGATTTATCACAGTAATGACTGGCTTGGCCACCATGTCAGTCATTCCAGTGGTAAATTTTCAAAAAGGTCTTCTGACCTGCAAATGCACATTTTCTATCCTTTATTTTATCATGTCATGATGTATGTATGCAGTAGTCCTGATAAATGTCCATTTGCAGATCAAGAAAAGACTATTTTTGAAGATTTATCACACTAATAACTGGCTTGGTCACCATGTCAGTCATTCCAGTGGTAAATTTTCAAAAAAGTCTGACCTGCAAATGCACATTTTCTATTTACACTTAAACCCTTTGTTTTATCATGTCATGATGTATGTATGCAGTGGTCCTGAGAAATGTCCATTTGCAGATCAAAAAATACTATTTTTGAAGATTTATCGCTGTAATGACTGGCCTGGTCACTGTCAGTCATTCCAGTGGTAAATTTTCCAAAAAAAAATAATTTAAATTTTTTTTTTTATCTCCTGAGTGCTATCGATCCATATCAACATTAAAATTGCCATGATTGTATCCAGTTATTTTAAATGTCATATCAACAAATAGAGTGCTGTATATCTTTCTATCTGTGATGAGTTCTATCTGATGTTAAGTTAGTTGATTATTTATTTTGATATATTGTTTTACAAAGTGTAATAGAGTTTATATATGATAATATGATGAACTTAGTAACTGTTTGTTTTTTGTCTGATTGAAAGTCGTAAATTAGGTCTGGAAAATTTGAAATTGAGTCTTGAAAAAGTATGGAATTTAATTCTGCTGAAGGTGTATGAACCCTGAGCTATGCAAAACCAGCGTCGATGTGTTAGACAGATATAACGAACATGATACGCCGCCATCATCCCAAACGGAGAGGCTTAGAACTAAGATTTTTGCTTTGTTTTTGTTCATGCGTACTGTATTTCCATGATCTCCATTGACCACCTTGTGTATTATATATATAGTAGTATATGAAATATGCTAATAAAATGAAATAGGCGGGTAAACTTCAAATGCCTGTGATTAAATTGAAGACTGGCTCTGAATTTATAGTTATCTTGATTCTAACCCCCTGCCATAGGTTTACTATGTGGTTTCGGTTTGCCACGAAATCTGATTAAAACACTATAAATCATAATATATGTACCTGACTGTATTGTATGCTGATTAGTCAAAGCTGGCAAAAAAGCAATAAAATCTATTCTATAAATAAAATTATCTAGGCCTAGAATGTTTTCAATGTCTACAACATTTTAATAAGTAAAGCAATACTTCTATGATGCTTTTTTCGCCATGCGAAGAAAGTGGTAAAATTAAATAACAGAAATAAACACGAGGATATAGCCGTTACGTTATCATTTAAGTCATGGTGTTCCATATTCTCGCGGTACTTATGACAATTAATATCACAATAAAATAAATTAAGTGAACTAGTGCACTTTACGGGCCGCCGGTAATATTGGACAAGTCACGCAAAATATTGCGACAAATGAGATTTACCTAGATTTTACAGGGTTCGTACGAACTTGAAAAGCCCTTGAATTTTGGCATCTGCCTTGAAAAGCCTTGAATTTGAAATTTGTCTTGAAAAGTACTGGAATTTCACCCATCGACCTTGAAAAGCCCTTGAAAATAAACAATTCCCCACATGTGATTTTTACTGTCTGCAAAGGTTCACATACTGATGTAAATAAAGATTTAAGAAAATTTGATTGGCAATTTGATTAGCAAAATCTATCTGGAACCGAATAAGTTCCAAAAATCAAATTGTAATTTGAAAGGTTCTAAATGTAAGCTGTATGAAATTTTGCACAGGTGTCATATCCTCACTTTGTCCGGGATGCTGGTTCTGAGCCCTTGAGAAATCAATTTTTTTAGTCTTGAAAGTCCTTGAAAACTCCTTGAATAAGAAAACCTGCCAGCTGTATGAACCCTGTTTTAGCCATTGCTAGGAATTCCGTCGGAATCCCCTTTATTGTACCGAGATTGGGTAACATCAATGACACGTTAATGACATCACAACGACGCCTGTGACGCATTAATAGATAGCGTTAATTTAGATTCAGTGTATAACGTCATTTTTAAAGGACAGTTTTATCGTTTATTGTTAAAAGTAACAGTAAAAAAATTAAAATGTGAAAATTAAAAATGAATAATAATGTAGAAATTAATGAGATGGGATGATCTTTATGAAATTAGTAGAAATCAAGAAACGTTAATTTCACATCAAGAGTATACTTACCACCCTGATACTCTTATGATATTTCCCAAATATCGACCTAGCTTCAATAAAACTCAGAATTAAAAAGAAACCACCCTATTGGGCAGGTTACTCAACTGATGTGCGGCTCAAACTCGCGCATGCGTGGGGCTGTCTCTTTGTCTTCTCAAATTATTGACCTGCCATGGCAATATGCTTTGATTTACCTCTAAGAATTGCTTTTGCGTTTATTTTGAAGTTTTTAAGTTGTTTTGCAACTTGCTTTTGACTTTGTAAGAATGTCTGACTAGGGCTTCACGGTATTAGAAAAATGAATATTGGTATCGATATCAATTTTCATACCGGTATACCTTTAATACCAGTAGTATTCCGGTGTGAGAAATGGAGTGAGGCTTGAGTAGTATGATTCCATATTCAACGTATATCTGTGCTGCTTAATTAGTCACCACTAATTTCCACAATAAAACCAAGAAATTCCATGAATCCTGATATTAAACTCTAAATTTTAACTCTCTTGAGCTAAATCATATCCCAAAACAGCTGAAACTCTCCCAAATCGCCCCTACAAATGATTTGAAATTGCCACAAAATTACAACTATGTTCGCGTGGAGATTACGAGATACCGGTAACCAGTGACCATCTCGTCCCTTATAAACTTGCCCCAGTTAAACTGCGAACTGCTAAAGCTATTGATATTTGACTGACAAATATCAATGTTATGAGTCAAACACGTTGGATATGAATGTAAACATACATTTTATTAATTTTCCTGGCTGTCTGCATTGATGTATATGTTAGAATAATAAATGAACTTTCCACGATGGCCTGTACTTTATAGGATGAATTTGCAATGGTACAAAACCGCCAGGAAACGTGGAAATCTCCGTGCAGGGGTACAACTTAGCCATTATAACACATACTAAATGGACTACCATATGCTGCGAATACATAGACCTAAGCTCGCTCTCGTTAGAGTAGCTTATATCGATCGATATCTAATGATATCCGCCAACATATGAAGTAAATAAAGCTCTCGGGAATTGAGAATTTTTTCTCATATTGTCGGGTTCCTCTTTACTTGGGCTTTTGGGCGATCACTACAAAGGCTCACAATTCCTGGAAATCGCTGGCTAGCCAGGCTGTAGTAATTGATATAAAATACCACTCAAAATATTCATTTCATATTATGATTTTTCTAGCAAACAACTGGCCGAAATTATAAAATATTAGCGCAGGAAAAGATAGGTTTTTAGACATTTTTAACCATCCGACGTCCTATGATGGTAATTAAAATAAGTTTTATTCAATTTTTTGCGAGAAGTGCATTCTTATAAGTAGGAAACTTTCATAGTCATCAATTACTCTAACACTCGCCTCAAAACAACAATTTGACAACTCTGGATAAATAAGCAAAGCGTGATCATTAAATAGGCCTACAGGTAAAATTCATTTTCCCGTACGAAGAGCAGTAACTTATATCGCTAGACAGCTATTGAAATATTACTAGTTGGAAGCAGACTATCTGCCTAGCAAAATGTTATGCCGGTTTTATCTTATATCTCGATGTTTCAGTATCAGCAAAATCATATCGGTATGACTAATGGTATAGCTATGATACCGGTATTCGATGTGATATTGGTATATCGTGAATCCCTATGTCTTCCCCATTTTCTCGAAGACAGAGTGTTCCAGTCTCTGGATCTGGTTATCTTAGGATGCCAGTTTTCGATGTAAAAGACCCAGATATGGCTCCGGCGCTAAGGCTAAAAGTATCGGCGCCTCACGCAATATTCCTCCTGCCCAGGCCGAGTTTGATCCTTTTTCAAGCTTGGCGTCTAATCTTTCTGGGCAGAAAGAAGAGAACTCTGTTATGGCCTGCCGATGGCCTTGGAAATGGAAATCCATCCGCCCCAGGGGGCGCATGAGTGACCTTTTCCATGGAACTACTTCTTTGGGAGTAGGTTTCACAGCACAACGGCTAGACCGGTTTGGAGCTGATGGCCATCCATATCATATCCCTCGGCTTGCCGAGAGTTACTGTGAGGAAGGTCCGCACTCCCCCCCCCCCCATGGCGCCGTAGATCCGGCTCCTGGAATAGCCACGGCGCAAGCCATGTCGGCCCTTGCGGGTCCGTATGGCTTCCCTGGCTATCCAGGAGTATCTCCGTCTCCAGCTGTTACCCCACCAGTGAATGTGGTTGAGGACGACGAAGGCCCTAGACTCGTCGAGCATTCACAGGTGGTCACCGAGGAGGACTGGGTGGATGCTTGCCAATGGTTGATAAGCATCAAGCTGGAACTCCAGGTGGCTCCACCGGCTTCCCAGTGGGACAAGTGCCCGTGGTTAAGAGGGAAGCTGGTGACGAGAACCATGCCATCTCTCCCGTATGCAGAGTATATCGTGGATAAGTTTGCTGCGGCCGAGACGCCATTCAGCCGATTGGATGTCTTGCGAATGCCCCTCGCGTGGTGGCATGGCGCTGCCTTATAAATTCTGATCTTTATCAGAAGTATGGCGTCGTCCCAAAGCCTTGCACGGATGACTGCAGCTTTGGGCGAAGACAAGCGGCCATGGTCCCGGTCTGACACGGGGCGCTTTGGGCAACGCAAATTCAGTGCTGCACGACACGGAGGAAAGTACGAGAGGAGCCATCTCGGCTCTTGTACGTTTCCAAGCTGCTACAGGGGTTGGTAGCAGCATCCGTGTCCCACCAAGCATTTCTTACAGTCCAGATAACCATCCAGGACGGCATTAACCTGGCTCTGGATTGTATGATGAGATCCGTAGCCAGGAGTTTACGGGCGAGGCACACATTTGCCCTGGACAATTTGTGCCCCGCCCCTCGCAAGACCTGTACATTCGGCTTCTTCGGACACCGATGTCAGGTCCAGGGTTGTTTGGAGGTGAAGGATGCCTGCACCTCCAACAAACCATAAACCTGGTAAACAACCAGAGGGCGCTGCATGAGCAGTTTTGAAGTGCTCCGCAGGGAGCATGTTCGAGAAGCGCCCCCTGCCTTTCACCCTCAGAAGGCTAGAGGTGGTGGTGGCCTTGTCAGAGGCCAACCACCTACGCAGCGTCGGCAATGCCAGTGTAAGGCAGCTAGGGGGGGAGCGCAACCCGCCAGGCAGCTCACGTACAGAGGTGTGCGTGGTGCTGGCAGAGGAGCGCGGGTTTCTGGTCGTGGGAACCGAGCCTGATGGGTCGGCACCCACAAGGGTCACACCAGTGCTGCTAGGGCAGCCACCAGAGACAGGGCAAGTATTGCAATTCTCTGGGCCACCTCAATCCTTAGGTGCACCCGTGGGAGGCCGTCTGGCCTTCCACATGCAAGAGTGGGAGCGGGTTACTCAGGACCGCTCAGTCTTGCGATGACTTTCAATCATCCATCCCAACTGGATATCAAGCCAGCCATCGCACCTGTCTCGGGCTCCGATCTGGACTCAAAATCCACGAGATCCGGATCAACGGTTGTGTATAGAGGAAGAAATTCAATCCTTCATACTAAAACACGCTATTCAACCTGCACAAAATGTCTGGGTTATTATTCAACCGTGTTCCTAGTGACAAAAAGCACTGGAGGGTGGAGACCAATTCTCAACCTTAAACCTCTCAACAGGTTTATCCTCACACCAAGTTTCAAAACTTGGTGTCTGTAAGAACGGTGTTAGCAGGACTGAGGAAGGGAATGTGGACAGCATCAATAGATCTAAAAGATGCTTATTTTCACATTCCATTGCGAAAAGCTTTAGTCGGTTCCTGAGATTTGCATTTTAGGGCGACCAATAGGATTCTCCTTCGATCAATACTCACCATTCTGTTACTTCTGCTATACAGCTGGCCTTGACAGCGGCTCTAGGATTATAGACTTAGAAAGCTTTACCGACTCCTGGGAACCGGGTACTCGGCTCCCAACTGCCGAGTACCAGTTTACCATAGAGCTCATTCTTGTTTGCATAGCAACAAGTGCAATACATGCTTTCTGCATTGAGGATTTTAGTGTTTTTTTGTGAAAGAAAATCTACGTCTTTAATCTGTAGTGATAGTTTGTGTGTTCTTGAAAAGGATTAACTAAAGGATACTATGGAGAATACCGCCGAGGATAACCAGGTTGTATCATTTTTTATTATCCATAGTTAAAAGACTTAGGTCTCTAAATTTCGCTGTGTCGCATGTTCCAATTTCTGACCCCATAGAATCTGGGACGTGTGCTAACAACGATATATGCCAGACGATCGCCTTCTTTAACCCCCAACAGGTGATCGGCAGATATGAAAATAGGTGTTATGCTACGGTATTTCTAACACGAATATCGGCTGACGTCGTTCTCCGTAGGATCCGAGCGGGTGACGTCACACCCGGTCGCTCGGATGTTTATGTGAAGAAGAAATTTTTTCATTAATTCGCGCATCTTGTTCTGGGTGCTGCGTACTAAAAAATGGTAACGGAAACTTTAGAATGATCAAGTTTACGTGCGATCACGATCGGTTTGCAATGATCGGTGGTTTCAAAATTCTTGAGTAGATGCGTGGTCTGCGGTTTTACCGTGTGATACAGCAGTTTGTTATACATTTAGTTGTTTTCGTCACATATCGTGCTGCTTTCGTTAGGAGTATAATTTATATTGATTAGTAAATATACCCCGAATGCTATGCGATATGATTCCTGGAGCCGTTACACATCCTGGAGGATCTATTATGGGTGTGTTTAATGCCCGCCTCGTTCTTGTCGTCATAATCTATGCGATCTTTGTTGTAACGTGGCGGGGTGGGGTGCGGGAGGGTTACAGTTAATTTATGAGTCAAATTATTTGAAAATTAATTGTCTGCCTTCCATCCGTGTCTCGTTCCGCTTGTTTATTGTAGGTTTGTGCTTATTTTATAGGCCAAGCCAGCCCCGCCATCATGTGACGAATGCCATAAGTTTGTCCGTGTCGTGTTCAAGGGCCATGTCTGTTTTAGGTGTTCCCTTTGTAATATTGATCATAGGTGTAATGTTTGTGCAGTGTGGTCCGTTGAGATGATGGTTAAGTTCCTTGCCCAGAAGGACTTGGCTGGGTCTGACGCGGGGTCAGGCGGTCCGAGAGTAAATCGTGGAGCGCCCGGTTCGGCCGGTGGGGGTGCTCCACGTCCCCAGCTGGAGGTGACGGAGATGGCACCGCCGGCGTGGTTTGGTCCGCCTATGCATGGTTTTCTGCATAGCGTTCTGCCCACGCTGGTGTCGTCCCTGCTACCAAAGGTTGGGGGGCAGTTTCTCCCCATGCCTGGTACGGATCCTGTCCTCGGACAGGATTCTGGACTGGTTACCGAGGGGGCCGTACGAGGCAGTCCCGTCTGGCTTCAGCCAGACGGGTTCTGTTTCTCTGCGGCCACCTCCGGGTGGTCCAGTAGCGGTGGCCGGTCCGTCAGGTGTGGGATCCGTCCACCAGGACGGTTCCACGGTTGACTCATCTAGTGATGACTCTTCGGAGTCTGAAGACGAGGAGGAGAGGTTGCTGCGGCCCGTGAAGCCGCAGGTGGAGAATATGGAGGTTGATTCCGTCCTGGACGGAACTGGCCTCCATTTGTCTGGTTTGGCGCAAGCCAGGTCAGCGGCTCCGTCTGTGGCTGAGGCCAATCTGGTACCGTGCACCGGTTCCGTGCGGCTTGGTTTGCCGGGAAGGTTGTAGAGGCGCCTACCCTCCCCAATGTTGCTCCTGACCTCCCTAGAGGCGGGAAGGGCAAGGGGAAGGGTAATGGTAAGGCCTCAAAGGGCGGACAGAAGGGGCCGAAGCGTACCTGAGGGTACGAAAGCTCCCTTTATATCCGCCTGGACCGCGCCTGTGCGACAGGAACAGCGGTGCCAGTTATACCCGTCGTGCCTAGAACGAAATGGTTCTCTCTCTCTCGTTAAGAAAGAGGGGGGAGCGGACTGCGAGCCGGACAACTCCGTTAGACGTCGAGGCGTCTATGGTGGGTGGAAGGCTCATGCGTTTCGTCGAGGCCTGGCGAGGTGTGACGTCAGACAGTCGTCCTGGGATGGTTATCCCAGGGTTACATGCCGGAGTGGTGGGACTTTCCACCACAAAATCTGTCTTTAGCACCTGTCTGGACACCCGTACCAAGGGAGCCAGACAAGTTAGAAGCCGTTCAAAAGGAAGTGTCGGGTTTGCTTCTGAAGGGAGCAATAAAACCAGCAAACCGAAACACTCCAGGCTTCTATTCAAACATGTTCCTTGTCCCCAAGAGCACAGGGGGATGGAGACCCATACTCAATCTCAGGCCATTAAATTGGTTTATCCATACGCCTCAGTTCCAGATGGAAACGCCGAGGTCGGTAATGGCGGGATTGAGGAAAGGAATGTGGTGTGTATCGATCGATCTGAAAGATGCATATTTCCACATTCCTATGAATCAGAGTTGGCACAGGTTTCTGAGATTTGCGTTTCAGAATCAAGTATGGGAGTTTACAGTTCTCCCGTTTGGCCTGTCGACAGCTCCGAGGGTTTTCACAAGAGTGGTCCTTGCGGTGACAGCGTTTCTCAGAAAAGAGAACGTGGCGCTACACACCTACATAGACGACTGGCTGCTCAAGGCAGACTCGGCAGCCAGGTTGAATGTGGATACTGCTCTGACTCTGAAGTTACTTTCAGAGCTAGGCTGGATAGTCAACGAGGAGAAATCCGAGTTGACGCCCACTCAACATTTCGTTTATTTGGGGATGCGATTCGACCTCGAGGAGGGCAGGGTTTACCCGTCAGAGCCCAGAGTGGTGTCTCTGTTAGCCATCCTCAAGAGTTTTCGAGTGGGAAACCACATTCAGGCGAGGCGGTTTCTTCAGATGCTGGGCATGATGGTCTCCATGGAGCAAGTGATTCCGTTCGCTGCTCTAATGCGAAGACCTATCCAGTTGTATCAGGAGAACAGAACCCCTGTCAAAACTGGTGCCAGTTTTGGAGCCGATAATATCGCATCTTCTATAGTGGAAACAGCGTCAGAATCTCCTATTAGGGGTTTCGTTGCACCCACCCCACCCCCAGCTGTCCGTCTACACGTTTGGCCTGTCGACAGCTCCGAGGGTTTTCACAAGAGTGGTCCTTGCGGTGACAGCGTTTCTCAGAAAAGAGAACGTGGCGCTACACACCTACATAGACGACTGGCTGCTCAAGGCAGACTCGGCAGCCAGGTTGAATGTGGATACTGCTCTGACTCTGAAGTTACTTTCAGAGCTAGGCTGGATAGTCAACGAGGAGAAATCCGAGTTGACGCCCACTCAACATTTCGTTTATTTGGGGATGCGATTCGACCTCGAGGAGGGCAGGGTTTACCCGTCAGAGCCCAGAGTGGTGTCTCTGTTAGCCATCCTCAAGAGTTTTCGAGTGGGAAACCACATTCAGGCGAGGCGGTTTCTTCAGATGCTGGGCATGATGGTCTCCATGGAGCAAGTGATTCCGTTCGCTGCTCTAATGCGAAGACCTATCCAGTTGTATCAGGAGAACAGAACCCCTGTCAAAACTGGTGCCAGTTTTGGAGCCGATAATATCGCATCTTCTATAGTGGAAACAGCGTCAGAATCTCCTATTAGGGGTTTCGTTGCACCCACCCCACCCCCAGCTGTCCGTCTACACGGATGCATCGCTGGAAGGGTGGGGTGCCTGCCTGGGAGAACACCAGGTCTCGGGCACATGGACTCTCCCGGAGAGTCAGCTGCATATCAATCTGTTGGAAATGATGGCAGTGGAACTGGCGTTGTAAGAGTTCCTTCCGATGATCAGGGGCAAGGTGATATTGATACGGTCGGACAATTCGACAGTAGTATCATATATAAATCGCCAAGGCGGGACCAGGTCGCCCACTCTGTGTATCAGAGTGTGGCACTTGATTCAATGGTGCAGGAATTACTCGGTTGTTTTGAAAGCAGCTCATATTCCTGGCCGATTGAACATTCTGGCGGATGCTTTGTCTCGCAGACAGAGAATTCTGCCAACAGAATGGTCCTCAACCCTCCGGTTCTGCGACGGATCTTCGAGCATTGGGGCAAACCCAACGTGGACTTGTTCGCCACAAAGGAAAATGCTCAAATCATGACATATGTCTCGCCGATTCCAGATCCAAATGCCGTCGATACAGACGCTCTGGCGATAAGCTGGAGAGGGATGCACGCTTACGCGTACCCACCCACCATTCTTCTACCGAAGGTATTGGTGAAGGTTAGGGAGGAACCGTGTCTGGTCCTGCTAATAGCGCCGTATTGGCCGAGCAGGGCGTGGTTCACGGATCTTCTAGATCTGCTGGTGGAAAATCCTGTGCAGTTGCCCGAGATTCCGAACATAATCTTCCTACACGAGCGTCCCGAAATGTTCAAATTGACTGCGTGGATGTTATCAAACAACGTTCCACGTCGGAAGGCTTTTCTCGACAGGCTGCTGATTTCATTGTGGCTGCGAGAAGGAGGTCAACCTTCAAGTCATATAACAACAAGGTTAACAGATTTGCAGACTGGTGTGAAGAAAAGGGTATTGATACCTTTCAATCCACTATTCAGCAAATAGCAGACTTTCTCTGTGAGCTGTTCTTTTCAGGACTAGCTCCCGTCACAGTTGCTGGATACAAGTCAGCTTTGGCATCAGTTATCCCTTGTCTAGCCAACAGGGATAGTCCAGAGGTGGCCCAGTTAAATGTGATGTTGAAGGGAATGAGCAATCTCCGACCGAGACAACCGGTAGTCATTCCAGCCTGGAATCTATCTGTAGTGCTTAATGTACTGGCCAAGCACCCTTTCGAACCGTTGCGTTCGGCTAGTCTAAAGCATTTGACTCTAAAGGCGGTCTTTCTATTGGCAGCTTCCTCAGCTAGAAGGCGCAGTGAGATCCATGCGCTTTCGGCAGAGAGGAACCGATTTATTGTTTCTGGAGAAGGTCTGCGTCTTCTGCCAAGAGCAGAGTTTATGTCAAAGAACCAATCTTTGAGATATCCCAGCAAACCGATCATTATACCGAAGTTAACTAGGTTTGATCGTGATGCCAGTGTCTGGTGCCCGGTCCGTGCTTTGACTAAGTACAAGAAACTGACTGACTCGTTACGGTCGAACGATAGACATCTGTGGATCTGCCATAAAAAGCCTTATGGCGCCGCATCCATGGATACTATCTCTCGTTGGGTGGTCGAATGCATTCAGACTACTCACGAGATGGCGACTGGGCACCAGGTGCAAGGTGTAAGGGCACACGATGTCAGAGGAATAGCCGCCTCGACCACCCTTTACAATGGTGGCACTGTGAGTCCTCATTCACGGATTACTATATGAGGGATGTGTCAGACTCGGCCAATCCACTCGCCTTAGCTGTTTTGAAACGATAGTTAGTGACCACACTGCTCTTCACCCTTTTTTCACTTTGGTAAGAAAAGAACCTAAAGCAGGCATGATCAGGCGAGAGGATGTCAACCAGATTGTGTCACTGATGGCCGAACCGGTGAATGGTTGGAGGCGGTACGTCTGAAGTCCAATTATCATAAGGTAATTCAATAGTGAGAGTTTTTTGTATTATGTATATGTATCATGTTCATTCATCTTATATATTCATGCTCATTCCCAGGCTAATACATGGAATATGCAGGGAGTAGTTAACCCTCTTGGCATATTTGTGTTTTCAGGCGAGATACATGTTCGTTAGTTCTCTCCCTTTTCTTAGGAGGAAAAGGGGGTGGGGGGCGTGACGCGAATGTGATTCGGTTCCGTGAACTTGACAGTCCTTTTAGGTCTCCGTTAGTCAAGTTTGAAGTCCAAAGTCTTTCTCCAAGGGGCAAAATTAGCATTTATGGCTTGCCCCTTCCCACCAGGTTACTGATCAAATCTGGTGTATATCAGAAGTAACAGAATGGTGAGTATTGATCGAAGGAGAATGAAGGAAATGTCAATTTCCCTTTCTCCGAGATCTAACAATACTCACCATTCTGTTACGGACCCAGCCTCCCAGCCCCACGGAGGCAAGCCATAGTTTTCTCTTGTTTGGTGGCTATGCAAACAATATGAGCTCTATGGTAAACGGGTACTCGGCAGTTGGGAGCCGAGTACCCGGTTCCCAGGAGTCGGTAAAGCTTTCTAAGTCTATAATCCTAGAGCCGCTGTCAGGGCCAGCTGTATATCAGAAGTAACAGAATGGTGAGTATTGTTAGATCTCGGACAAGGGGAAATTGACATTTCCTTCAATTCAGGGTTCTCCCATTTGGTATTTCGACAGCTCCTCTGGTCTTCACTCGAGTGGTCCAAGCTATAACATCATACCTCCGCAGGAGACACATAGCAGTCCACACATACATAGACGACTGGCTGTTAAAAGCACACAATCAAGAAAGTCCATCAGCACATCTGGAGATAGTTTTGAAAACAGATCTAAGCTGGATTATCGACTTTCAAATATCAGAGCTGACACCATCCCAGAAGTTTGCTTACCTGGGCATGTTCTTCGATCTAGGAACAGTGTATGTTTGCCCTTCTCAGGAGAGAGTAGAAGTACTCATCTCAGTCATACAGTCGGTGTGCAACAGTCGTCATGTCCTGGCACGGCTCTCCTTGAGAATGCAGGGGTAGATGGTTTCTTTGGAACCAGTCATTCCACAGGCAGCCTTATGCCGGCGGCCTATCCGGTTATTTCTCATGACACAGTGGACCCAGAGTACAGGATTCCTGGACTCAAAGGTGTCAGTGTTGGAACCTCTTATTCACCGCCTTCAATGGTGGATGAAAGCGAATCTCCTGGCGGGGTGACGTTGTCACCTCCCCACCCTCAGTTAACAATGCACACAGATGCATCAATGGAGGGATGGGGAGCTTGCCTGGAAGAAGACAAAGTATCAGGGCTTTGGAATCTGGATCAGTCACAAGAACATATCGAGCAGTAGTCTTAGCCATGGAACACTTCCTAGAGAAGGTCAAGGGCAAGTAGTCCAGTCGATCTAGGCCAAAAATATTTTAACCCGGAACAAATTGCAACAGAATTTTTTTACCTCGCCCAGTGTATAGGGGGGCCATCATGTACAACATATCAAAAGTCCTCCAAAATTCCAATAGGGGAAAGGGTAAAATTTGCATAATTATTACCAGATTTGGGCCATTTCACCTGAAAAATCCATTTTTCTTTATTTCTTTAAAACCGGTATGTAATATATGTGTGACTGGGTATTTTTGGACTTTTTTTTAGTAATAAATGAATATGATTGACATATTCGCCACAAATTAAATGTATTGTGTTATGCCACTTGCATGAATTTACCTAATACCATCATTGATATTGATACAATACATATTATATTTTATTATGTCACGGTATTGTGTGTTTCTAAGCTAAGCTAAGATGAAATAGTATGGCATAGGTACCTGGTTTCTACTAATTTCATCTTGCATCAATTATCCAAGTCATCTTCCTCGATGAGCGTTATTGAATTCGAGCAGCTGAGACCCTTACAGTCTTCGCAGGCGGATGTGCAGCTGAGCCCATGTTTTCTACAGGTGCATCTCTTTGATTCACAGCCAGTTTTGCAGCTGCATCTAAATGAATACAGTAAATCGTCAGGTGCTGCCAGCATGTCAGTCTTAACAGGCAGCATTTGGTGGTTGAGAACTTTCCAGCCCCATTCTGTTGGATCCATATCTCCAGCATCTCCTCTCCAAACTTGAATTTGGTAGTACACACGAAGACTGTGAAACTTTGCGGATGCGGGTGTTGGTGGTAAATCTCGTGCTTCAACATACTTGGAACTTTTTGCAACCTTCTCCCTGAATCGCTTGTACCGCAAAGCAACTAGACTATCCATTGAAGTGCCATTGTGTAGAATAAGCATTGCCTTCTCACCTGCTTTTATCACTTCATCTTTATTCGCATTACTCATTGTAAACACTTCAGCAATTTGAGAGAGTTCTTTGCAGCACTGGATTTTGCTAAGGGATGCAGATTTTCCAATTCCATAAAGCCTAGATGTTGAGTCACAGCCAAGGATAGCATGGATAAATAACAGCTGTGAGCACAAACAGAACCCGAGTTGTTCCTTTGCCATTTTGATATTCCACAGTCGGGGTTTCTTTGCATTTTGCTTTGGCTCTGGTCTGAAAAATATCTGACAGCCATTCATATCAGTATGGTATAGAAGCAACACCAGTAGGTCGGTATCGTCTCCAACAAGAGCAGTATTTGTTGACTTTGAAGCCAAGATAGCCGTTTGCGTAATTAAGACATCAGCATCACCGCTTGCCTTTATCGTTAAGCATCCAGCCTGTTCGAGAGATGAACTTAAGATTGATATGAACCGATGTTTGTTCTGCTTGTTACTAAGAAAATCAGGCTTACTCAGAGTTACAACTGTTTGCGGAGTCAGTACAACAGTTGCGCCTGATCCACGAGTTCGCCTCTTATGTGTTACATCTTTTATGTCTGGGCCTTGGTCATAACCATCAAAAACTACTGTAGCCTTTCCATATTTGCTTATGCAATATTTTACATATCTTTGACAAACAATTGCAAATGTCTCTCCACGCTGCCATGGAACACGGTGTAATAGAGCTCCTCCATCAAGCACATAGTGGACAGAATCTGGAAGAACTGCATCTTCATTTTGAATTAATTTCCACAATGCATCAGCAAGTGCCGGCTTATTTGCTTCCCATGGAAGAGATGAATTATCAAAGAGTGCGGGCGGATGAGTGCACAACTCATACTCAAAATAAGATGATGGATTCCCTTTTGATCCATTTGTAGCAATTAAACTGAGTCTTTGAAATAGGAGTTGTGGATCAATTTGTACACATTCATCATCAATCTTGAGAGATGTTTTGGATGCTACGGTAATAGCTTGTCTCTTTCTCTGGAACGAAATGCTTGATACACATTGGCCACACATCGAATTAATAATTGATTCTCCAATATCTTTAGCATCGTCAACATTGACTGATTCATGTGCAGACAATCCACTAACAAGTCCTCTAAGAGAAGGGTCTGGTCCAAATGGATTCAGTTCACTAAGGATTTTGAGAATTTTGTAAGTATCATCCATATCACGCTTTATTCGAGATTGTGTGGAATCTTTGTGTTGTTCACTTGAATCACAGTTTACCCCAGAGAGCTCTTGCATTCCATTACACACATCTGCACATGTGGGCATAGACAACAACCAAACAAGACGCTGAAGTTCTGTCATTCCACGACCTCGTGTTAGACCACCACTTGACTTTACACTTCTCATAAGGACCTGCTCAATAACTAGATCAGTAGATAACCCTGCCCAATACCTATCACTTCGATGAATGACATGATGACCATTGAGGAAGCTGGTGTGTATATCTGGATGAGTTTCAGGTATTTCTAATATACATATGCAGACTTGGCGTACAGATTATGCCCAGCGGCTGCAAAATATGGAAGCATCTCACGAACGGTCTGAAGGTGCATGTTCCAATCACCAGCTCGTTCTGCCTTAATGAATTTGTGCAGAATGTCAACCAACTCCATATACAAAAGCCAGAGTCGTGCAGTCCTCTTATCTTTCATGACCACCTTCTCTGAGTCTAGTTTGTCCTTGACATCATGTAATGCATTTTCCGAGGACAATCTTGTAGCTACATACAGATTTTTGATAATGTCATCATAGAGCTCTCCAACTTTAACCAGACTTTTATTTAGGGAACTTTCAATCGTTTCATGTCCTGCAACATTATCATCATTGTCAAACAATTCTTTTGAATGCATTGCTGCGGAATATTCTACTGTGTCAACTTCAGCATCTGCAATTGTAGGTAGTGGTAGGTTGTATGCATTTGCAATCAAGATTGTACTGAGAGAAGCAAAAACCATGAGGTGTCCTCGAACTGCTCGAGAATTTGCCTTTCCACTAAGAATGTGTTTGACAGCATTCTCAGCGTAGACTACCTCTAGAATAGGCGCAAGACCGCTTCCTGCCATTAAGTGACCAATGCAGCCAAGGAAGCTCATCTCCATATGAAGACCTCCGAGTCTTAGAATAATTTGCTTTAATGGACTCCAGCTCGGCTCAATCTCTATGATAGTCATAGTTTTCCAAAATAAGGGCTGATCAAATGTAATCACGGGTGCAACATGGTATCGGTTTGCCTGTTCACAAACATAAGTCAAAGTGGAAAAGATGCAGGTCATGTTACTTGGCTCTAGATCTATCATCGGAAGGAAAATAACAGACGATTTACCAATGATTTGTCAATGTCAGCTGTTGGGTCTGTTTGTTCCATCGCAGTTAGCTCCTTAAAGGTCAATGGGAAGTTCCTGGTATGCTGAGACTCAAAGTTCCTGATACAGATCTTGCCAACTTGCTTGACATCTTCAGATGTTACATTTATCCTTGGAATAAGTTTGCACGAAAGGTTTCCTGGTGTAACAGATGCAATGATTCCCATTCCATGAAATGTATTATGCTCATCTATTGTGCAAATATTGTGATCCACATTGTCGGCAACAAACTGAATGAACTCGCCTGATAATGGCTGTGGTAGATCTCCACCATGAAGTGATGCACTGCGCTCAAACTTCTGTATCTCCGCGTATGAACATCCAAATCCGTGCTTGAACAAGGTGTCAACAATAAATCTAGATCCAAATTTATGGTGCATCTCACATGACAGCCCGAACTGCAAAGGTGCCAAAATAACTCTAGGACGAGTTCCTTGCATAATAGCCTGTCCAACTGATGCCTGTTTCATTTCTGTGTCTTTTCCAGTAAACAAAATCCGCAATAATTCCCGCAGTGTCTCTGGTAAATAATTCAATGCCTTTACTGGGTCGCTCATTTGCTCCCTTGATGGATTGCTTTCAGATGATGTGCATGAAACAATTAACTTAATATCGTGTCTAAGCAGTTTGGCAGCTGTCTGGATGATTAGCATGCTCTCTGATTTGGAATCCTTTCTCTTCTGTTCCTTATAGAAGTCAGTCAAAATAGTAGATGCTTTAGAACGAAAGGTAACAACGTTTGGCTTACCATTCACAGTGCTAATAAATATTTCATCGCCATAATTATCTTTTATTTTATCCTGCATGTATTTTGTACTGTATGCTTTATTCTCTTTATCATCGAGATACTCTTGCATTTTATTAACGAGGTCGTGCAGGGTCAGCTGCTCATCAGCATTATTTTCAAGAAATGCCATTGTCGCACTAAATGCTCTTACTCTGTCCAAGTCTTCTGGCCTTCCATGTTTTTGGGATGAGCAAGATGAGTGCAGCTGAGGGATATTTTTCATGGTTCGAAAATTTACGCTGCAGTTTTGATGGTATACTGCATTGACGAGCAAGCCGCCCAGCTACAAGTTTGCCCCATTCGTCTTTTCTCTGCTCACAGGCCTCAGCGATACTACATTGAAAGTCATGAGTACTTACTGGATAAATATCATAGCCACGTTTCTTTCCATCTTGAATTTTTGCAGGGTATCCGCATAGCAAGCAATGTTCACTAAAATTGAATATTGGACTTTCTGAACGGAGTGTTCGCATGGGTGGCGGAGATTGTTCAATTTTCTCTGCGTCACGGGCAATCCGCTTGGGATCAATGAACTCCCGTCGACATTTTACATGAACCCTCTGTCCTACTTCAGCTATGACATCGCTTTCACGGGCTCTGCTAGCATTGTTAATACCGTCACAGCCTTTAACTCAAAGCTTAACAGTTTGTGAGCCATTTTCTAGGCTCTGGTTACAAATAACGCATGTATCTAAATCCATGTCCATATTCTAATTGAATTGTATAGAAATTTATTCAGATTGTGAGATAAAAGTGAAAATTAAAATGCAATTTATTTTAGATAAAATTTTAAAAGCGAAAAACAAAATTAAACTTACTTTAAATATAATTTTTTTAAATTACCCCGGCCCTGTGCATACAACCATATTTAATCTGTGGTTTGGAGAATTTGTACAAGTGGTTCAAGGCAATATTGCCAATTGCTTACTGTCTTCCGTGACCATAAAATTCAGAGCTTAGACAACATTTCTACTTCGTTTATTTGCGGAATGAAGCAGGTAAGGGAAGTTTCATTATTCGGATAATGGCGGTAGCTAAATATGCGAATTTACCCACTTTCCCATCGAGGGATTTTGGAGGACTTTTGATATGTGACACCTGGCAGTCCCATGAATGCCGCAGAAAAGAAATAAATTCTGTTGCAATTTGTTCTAGGTTAATTTGTAGTTTTACTGGACTAAAGAGTGTTCTGGTTCAATCAGACAATACAACAGTAGTGACTTACATAAACCGCCAGGGTGGATCCAAGTCGCCAAGTCTCTGTACGATGACATGGAAACTGCTTTGCTGGTGCCTAGATCATGGCATTTCCCTGAAAGGAGTTCATATTCTGGGAAGGCTAAATCTATTAGCAGACTCATTGAGCCGAGGACTGAGCATTCTTCCCACGGAATGGCAACTAAATCAATGTGTGGCAGACCATCTGTTCGACCACTGGGGCAAGCCCAACATAGATTTATTCGCAACGAACATGAATGCAAAGATGACAATGTACGTCTCTCCGAATCCAGATCCGCGCGTTATCGCAATAGATACGCTAGCTATCAGCTGGGAGGGAATGTATGCATACGCATTCCAACCAGCAATCCTGATTCCAAAAATTCTCCAGAAAATCAGGCAACAGGAATGCCAAGTGCTTCTGATCGCCCCAGATTGGCCAAGCTGATCATGGTATATGGATCTGCTGGACCTTCTGGTCTGCAATCCTGTTCCTCTGCCTCTGATGGATGACATAATCTTTCAGCTAGAGGCCTTGCACAACAACCCGTCAATGTTCAAATTGACTGCGTGGATGTTGTCAAGGAATCAGCAGTTAAGGAGGGTTTTTCTGAGCAAGCAGCCATGTTTTTGGCGAGAGCCAGAAGGGGGTCAACCTCCAAAGCATATGATTATAAAATGAACAGATTTGCTGAATGGTGCTCAAAAAAGATGTATTAATCCTATTCAGGTAGTAGCTGATTTCCTCAGGCTTCTGCCTAGAGTTAACTGTATGGCGAAAAAACAGTTTAAAATATCCTGGCCAGCGTATAGTTTTACCCGCTTTGACTAGGTTTGAGCCGAATTCAAAGGCTTGGTATCCGTGCATTAACACATTATAAACATTGTACACAGACCCTAGTGCGTTATGGCTATCTTACATTGAACCCCATGGGAGAGTTTCTAAAGATACCATTTCTAGGTGGATTGTGGAATGCATCCGGCATTGCCACAAAGCTGACACGGGAAAACAAGTTGACATGGCCAGGGCTAACAGTGTCCGTGGTGTAGTGACATCCACGGCTCTGTTTAACGGAGTGCTGGTGGATGACATTATGTCACTAGCACAATGGCACTGTGAGTAGTTTTACAGATCATTACCTCCGTGACACATCAAATCCGCGTGCCTTATCGATTTTACAGAAACGTTAAACTATATATTTGTAAATATTGTTCATAAGGCAGTTGACTCACACACAGTGCAATTTAGCGGAGGAATCCCCGCTTTTCCGTACTGTACCTATCATCGCCAGCGGTGATTAAAGGGAATCTTGTCAAAATAGGTTAGTCCTAATATTTGGTGGTAGTTATTTTTGTCACGTTCTTTATTACTTACTAAAATGGTGATGGTTTGTGTTCTTTGTGGGTCCATCTGAGAGTTACGAAATGAAGCTTTCGTCTGATGTCTTATAGTACTTTAGCATGAGTACATAGAGAGCGTATAGGACATTGAGGTCAAGGCTCCCTCTTTACAAATGAGGGGTGTGGGGTGGGTGGGTGGGCGAGCGCATGTTAAACGGTCATTACTCTCAACATCGGTTGTGTTATCCGATGTCAAAATCATTTCCTGATTGTGTTTATGTACGCAATTTCAGATGTTTTTGTGCTTCAAAAGCAAAAGAGCTTGCTCTTCCAGGCATGAGCCGGTCTTCTGACTTTCGCCTCCCTCCCGCCGAATTCTCTTACGAATTCTTGCTATATCAGAGTATCAGGGTGGTAAGTATACTCTTGATGTGAAATAAACGAAATCACAGATTTATTTTTTCACGAGAGAGTTGATACTTACCACCCTGATACGATCCCGGCCTCCGTCCCACAGAGGCTCAGTCTATCGGCATTTTATGTTGCAATTTGTCAGCCAATTTGGAATAAAAAGAGACAGCCCCGCACATGCGCGAGTTTGGGCCGCAGATTTGCTGGATTGTCAGTTGAGTAACCTGCCCAGTGGGGGCAGTTGGTTTTCCGCACTTTTTTTCACAGTCCTTCAAGGTATTCAACTGAGAATTGGTATATTGCTTTGTTATAAGAAGTTACAGACCAAGTTCGAGTTTCAGGCATATGCGTCAATTTTTTATGGAGTTATGCCCCCTTTCGACTTAAGAAATACGAAAAATATTAGCTTTACGCACTTTTTTTCGCACTCCATGCTATTTAAGCAAAAATCAGTGCATTGCTTTAGTATAAGGAGTTACTGAGCAAGTTTGAGTTTCTGACATTTTCGTAAATTTTTCATGGAGTTATGCCTTTCGACTTATGAAATACGAAAAATATTAGTTTTCCGCACTTTTTTCGCAGTCTTTCAAGATATTATACAGAGAATTGTTAAATTGCTTTGTTATGAGAAGTTACAGACCAAACTCAAGTTTCAGGCATATACGTCAATTTTTTATGAGTTATGCCCCCTTGTGACTTAAGAAATACGGAAAATATTATCTTCCCGCACTTTTTTTCCCGCAGTCTTTCAAGATATTATACTGAGAATTGCTACATTGCTTTGTTATGAGAAGTTACAGCCCAAGTTCGAGTTTCAGCCGTATGGGTCAATTTTCTATGGAGTTATCCCCCCTTTCGTCTTATGAAATACAAAAAATATTAGTTTTCCGCACTTTTTTTTGCAGTCTTTCAAATACTGAGAATTGCTACATTGCTTTGTTATGAGAAGTTACAGACCAAGTTCGAGTTTTAGGCGTATGTGTCAATTTTTGATGGAGTTATGCCCCTCGCGACTTAAGAAATATGAAAAATATTAGCTTTCCGCAGTTTTTTCGCACTCCTTCAAGATATTTAAGCAAAAATCGGTGCATCGCTTTAGTATACGGTGTTACAGAACAAGTTTGAGTTTCAGACATTTTCGTCAATTTTTCATGGAGTTATGTCCCCTTTCGACTTATGAAATACAAAAAATATTAGTTTTCCCGCACTTTTTTTCGCAGTCTTTCAAGATATTATACCGAGAATTACTACATAGCTTTGTTATGAGAAGTTACAGACCAAGTTCGAGTTTCAGGCGTATGCATAAATTTTTGATTGAGTTATGCCCCCTTTCGACTTAGGAAATATGAAAAATATCAGCTTTCCGCACTTTTTTAGCACTCCTTCGATATATTTAGGGGAAAATCAGTACATTGTTTTAGTATAAGGAGTTACAGAGCAAGTTCAAGTTTCAGACATTTTCGTCGGTTTTTCGTGGAGAATTGGTACATTGCTTTGTTATGAGAAATTACAGGCCAAGTTTGTGTCAGGCGTTTGCATCAATTTTTGATGGAGTTATATCCCCTTTCAGCTTATGAAATACAAACATATCAGCTTTCAAGACTTTTCATTCTCCTTCACCATACAGTATATAACTGAAACTTGGTGTATTGCTATGTTATGAGAAGTTACAGATCAAGTTGGAGTTTCGGCTGCTTTGGCAATTTTTAATGAAATTTTTGACTGTCAATCTGTAAAGATTTATATCACCAGGTAGGGGACATGTATTGCAAAACAATACTTACAGAATGCTTGTTAAACTTGGTGTGTGCGCATGATTGAGTTATAATTTCCTCGCTATAGTAGGGATGTCAATCTGTTACTTATATAGCGACAAGATGGTATGACATCAATGTTTATGTTATAACAACAGGAGACTTTGTTAGCAAAATGATACAAATGCTGCTAAAATGGACCACAGCTTAATTTATTGTAGTGAATTTAGACCTGGTCAAATTCCATTTTCGTAATACTCGGTATACATAGACAGCAGCAACACCATTTTCAAAATCAATATCCTGTATCCTTGCTTTGTAAAGTTGTAAATCTGTTGTTATCCCCATGTTTTAAAAAATCGCCTCTGTCCGTCCATCCGTCACGCTATCTCCTCCCAAACCCTTGGATGGAATTTAATAAAATTTGCTATGTGGGTTACCCATATGATTCTGCTTTGCAAGACGATATTTAGATTTGGGTCCGCCCCCAAGGGTGTGTAGCAAGGGTCAAAAGGTCAAATTAGTTGTAATGCAACTCCTCTGAAATCGTTAGACGGAACTCAACTAAATTTGATATCTGCGTTACCCATATGATTCCGGCGTGCAAGAGGCCATTTAGATTTGGCTCTGCCTCCAGGGAGTGGGGGAGGGGTCAAAAGGTCAAATTTTAACCTACATAAATTGATTGTAGCGCATCTCCTCCGAAACCGTTGGACAGAATTCAACCAAATTTGGTATGTGAGTTACCCATATCAATGCGGAGTGGATGAGCACATATACATTTGGCCCCCCCCCCCAACCCCCAAAGGTGTGGGAGGGGGTCAAAAGGTCATGAAATTGATTGTAATGCAACTCCTCTGCCACTGTTGGACGGAATTCAACCAGGTTTGGTATGTGAGTTATCCATATGATCACGGAGTGCAAAATGACATTTACATTTGGCTCCACCCCTGGGGTCGGTTGTGGGGTGGGTCAAAAGTTCAAAGCGGTGAACGTGGGGATTTGCGATGACACGTCATCAACTGATCAATCTAGTTTAAATTTAAAATAAGGGTTGTTTTGCATACCATAAAACGTTGAAATTATTTTAGTTGTTACAATATATAGAAACTGCGGCCGTGTTTGGGTTGGTCATGTGCCTGAAAAAAAATCAATCTGTGTCTTAAAACAATATAAGTACCCCATGCCCGTTCGGTGCATCCGTAGAAAAGAATTATTGTTATGTTGGTGAAATCAACATGGCCTCTTTGACGGCAACTGGCATATGTGTCTGATGCGAAAACTGGACCAGCTTGTTTCATTTCTTTACCAGTTATGAATATCTTTATTTTCACACGCCAAATAAAAAGTTAGGTAAGATAATTACTTGTTTCTGCTGCATTTTGATAAAATCCTCAAGTCCTGTGTAAAAATGATGAATCTATTGAAATAAACATATTTTGACGATGTCACCAAAACAACAAGTGCAGGAGAACGAAAAAAGGACCAATTGTCAGAAATAGAACCCTATTAGACAGGTATTTCTCCTTCGATCAATACTTACCATTACATTACTTATTGATAATACAGCTACCCTGAAGCTGTGCTCTAGGAATCTAGATTTAGAAAGCTATACCGGCTCCTGGAACCGGATACCCAGTTCCCAACAACCGGGTACCCGCAATGCCAGAGCCGCCCATTCTTGTTTGCATAGCAACAAGAGAATACAAGCTTTTTTTGTCTTGGAGAAATGTTAGTTGTTATTACACCACAAAAACATCTTGACCGTTCAATCACTACTTGCTAAATCAAATAATCTGCATTTAGCTACCAGAATAAGATTTTTATGCTCGCTTACATTCTCCCTAATGCCTATACCATCACCATGTTAACCCCTAACCAGGCTACTGGTAGAGGGTTCCCCAGCATTAGCCTCACAATAGACTGACACTAGTCTGTACTCACTCCTAGGTGACGCCTGTCACTAAGCATGCCCGCGCATGCGCAGTAGGGCCCAAATATGAAAACTGATTCACTTTTCAAATATTCTGCTAGCAGATCGGTTCGCCTGCTATCAAGACTTAACTTTTGTAGCTTTGCGCTGAAGTTCAGCTACATTCAAGAATACTGATACAGAAAAATCATGCCTGCTATGAAATCGATTCTGCTTAAGCTATGTTAAATGTTCACATTGTGATGTTTTAGAGGTTTCTAACTCTAGTTTATGAGTTACCAGTTTTCGTGTCAGTACTCAAGTTTTTGAGGTTTTGATAAACTGTGCCTAATGCTCTCCCATCATTAAACCATGTTTAAAATAGCCATTACATGTACTCTTTTTAAAAAAATGTCCTAAATAATGCCTTACATTCAATATTCTTATGCTTATTTGTGAATCCCGTCTTCAGTGAGAGTTGTTAATTTCGTTTCTCCAGCTTTTGTTGTTTTGACGGTTCATCTTATTTAAAGATCTCTCAGTAGTTTTTAGCGAAGCTGTTGCTTCATTTTGTGATTTATTTTTATTATATGACCCAGTTTTAACTTCTGAGAGAGTGAAGTGCTCTTCTGTGAAGTGTCACCATCAGCATTCTAAAGATTTTGCGGGACATGTCTGCATAAAGTGTACTTCTTGCACTCCTTTTAAAATGTGTGGGATTTGTAAGGGCTGGCCTCTAGTAATATCCAAGGTCTTTTTCAAAGATTTTAATTCCAAGCCTGCTTTGCCCTCCGATCGCTATACCTCTGTTGTTGAGAAAACTAAGGCAGTTACATCTGCAAGTTCTATTACGTCTGTGCCACAATGGAGGGGGGGGGGGGGGGGGGGCTCCTGAATTTCAAATTCTAATGCCGTTATGGTGCTGTTTGCATGTTTAGATTCATTTGCAAATGTATTGACTAAGTCTCTTGACGAGCGTATTTCATCGGCTATTCGGGGAATCAAAAGAGGAGTCTTCTGATTCCGATGCTAGTCCTAAATCTTGTGGACGTTCTCGCAAGTGGGAAAAGCCAATGTCCCTCACTTCTAGACACGAACGAAAATCTCCAAAGTCTAAGTCGAAAGATTCAAAGAAAAAGTCTAGTAAAGTGTCTTCCGGTAGGAGCCAGACTAAAGACCATGTAAGCCTTGAGGGGTCGCATTACCCTCATGCGGTGGCATCGGTGGCGGAAGTTACCGATAACTCCTCTCATGCGAAGGTACATTTTTCAGTGATTCCGATAGCCAGCAATGTTAAGAGATCCCCGATCTCTATTTCTCCTTCGATCAATACTCACCATTCTATTACTTCTGATACAGCTGGCCCTGACAGCTGGCTCTAGGACTATAGACTTAGAAAGCTTTACCGACTCCTTGGAACCGGGTACTCGGCTCCCAACTGCCGAGTACCCGTCTACCATGGAGCTCATTCTTGTTTGCATAGCAACAAGAGAATACATGCTTTTTGCAGTTGGAAAGATCTTAAGAGTTGTAGCCTAAGTCTTTTTGTCTGTGATTAATTGTGATAGCTTAGTGCGTTTCTACAAAGGGTATTTGGATTAATATGGATGCCGCCGATGATAACCAGGTCGTATATTTCCTTATTATTCCATAGTTAAAAGACTTAGGTCTCTAAAATTTTGTCTGTGTCGCATGTTCCAATTTCTAACCCCAAAGAATCTGGGACGTGTGTTAACAACGAAATATGCCGGATGATCGCCTTCTTTAAATCCCAACGGGCGATCGGCAGATATGAAAATAGGTGTTTGCTACAGTATTTTTAACACAAATATCAGCTGACGTCGTTCTCCGTAAGATCCGAGCGGGTGACGTCACACCTGTGTTTCTCAGATGTTTATGTGAAGAAAATTTTTCATTAATTCGCGAATCTTATTCTAGGTGCTGCGTACTAAAATGGTACCTGAAAACTTTGGAATTTTCAAGTTTTGCGTGTTATCACGATCTGTTTGCAATGATCGGTGATTTCAAAATTCTTGATTAAGATGTGTGGTCTGCGGTTTTACCGTGTGCTACAGCAGTTTGTTTACATTTTGTTGTTTCTTCACATATCGTTTTGGCTTTCGTTAGGAGTATAATTTATATTTATTGGTAAATATACCCCGAATGCTATGCGATATGATTCCTGTTTCCGTGATACATCCTTGAGGATCAGTTTATGGGTGTATTATTGCCTGCTTCATTCCTGTCGTCATAATCAATGCGATCGTTGCTGTAACGTTGCGGGTGGGGTGCGGGAGGGTTACAGTTAATTTATGGTCAATATATTTGAAAATTAATTGTCTGCCTTCCATCTTTGTCTCGTTCCGCTTGCTTATTGTAGGTTTGTGCTTATTTATAGGCCAAGCCAGTCCCGCCATCATGTGACGAGTGCCACAAGTTCGTCCTGGTCCTGTTTAAGGACCATGTCTGCTTTCGGTGTACGAAATGTAACCTTGACAATAAGTGTAATATATGTGCAGTGTGGTCGGTTGACATGATGATGAAGTTCCTTGCCCAGAAGGACTTGGCTGGGTCTGACGCGGGGTCAGGCGGACCAAACTCAAATCATGGAGCGTCCGGTTCGGCCCTTGGGGGCGCTCCACGTCTACAGCTGGAGGTGTCGGAGATGGCACCGCCGGCGTGGTTTGGTCCGGCTATGCAGGGCTTCCTGCATAGCGTTCTGTCCACGCTGGTGTCGTCCCTGCTGCCGAAAGTTGTAGGGCAGTCTCGCCCCATGTTTGGTTCGGACCCTGTCCTTGGACAGGGTTCTGGACTGGCCACCGAGGGAGCCATCTTGTACGGCCCCCCTGGCAGTCCCGTCGGGCTCCGGCCTGACGGGTTCTGTCTCTCTGCGGCCCCCTCCAGGTGGTCCAGTAGCGGTGGCCGGGCCATCAGGTATGGGAGCCGTCCGCCACGGGTGGAGAATATGGAGGTTGATTCCATCCTGGACGGAACCGTCCTCCATCTGTCTGGCTTGGCTTGACAGGTTAATGAGGCTGACAGCAGGATATGATGAGATCATTCTTGTATTTGATACATATCAAGCAGATTCCCTGAAAAACACGACCAGAGAGAAACGACGACATGGGAAGGATCCAATGAGATATCAAGTCAAAGATGATACCAGTATCAGGCATATCCCTATGACAAGATTTTTGTCTCATGACCAAACAAAGAATGACCGTGCGCAGTATCTGGCAGAGAAGACTATTGAGTACAATAAAGACTCATCTACCTTGGTCATAGCATCAGCATCAGGCCAGACGATAAGTAATAGAAGCCTACATTTTGAGAACAACAATCATGAGGAAGCTGATACATTAATGATCTATCATGCCATATGTGCAACACAGTGAAATCTTGATACAGCAGAGTTGGTGATTTTCTCTCCAGACACTTATGTACCAAAACATGATTTCTGTTATTTGAAGTTTATTATAAATGTTACCAATGCATTCACTGACCCAGAAAACATAGATATAGACATCAAAATTATTAATCTAGGTCATATGGTTGCAGATATATTGGATTTCAAAGATTTTCGATGGCGGCCATTTTGAAATTCAAGATGGCCGCCATGAAGACTTTTGTGCAAATGCAAACATTGGTTTTTGAAATTGACACATTAAAATCTTTCCGAAAATATATAGTTTTACAAATCCCCAAAAATTCTAAACGATAAAAATATTTTTTACGCTGACCCTGACTATTCCTGGGCGATTGAACATTCTGGCGGATGCTTTGTCTCGCAGACAGAATTCTGCCAACAGAATGGTCTCTCAACTGTCCAGTTCTACAAAGGATCTTCGAGCATTGGGGCAAACCAAATGTGGACTTGTTCACCACAAAGGAAAATGCTCAAATCATGACATGTCTTGCCGATTCCAGATCCAAATGCCGCCGATACAGACGCTCTGGCGATAAGCTGGAGAGGGATGCATGCATACCCGCACCCGGCCACCATTCTTCTGCCGAAGATCTTGCTGAAGATCTGGGAGGAGCCGTGCCTGGTCCTGCTAATAGCGCCATATTGGCCCAGCAGGGCGTGGTTCATTGATCTTAATCTACTGGTGGACAATCCAGTGCAGCTGCCCGAGATTCCGAACATAATCTCCTAGGTTTCATCGCAGCCGCGAGAAGGTCAACCTTCAAGTCATATAACCACACGGTTAACAAATTTGCAGAGTGGTGTGAAGGAAAGGGTGTTGATCCCTTTCAATACACTATTCAGCAAATAGCAGACTTTCTCTGTGAGCTGTTCTTTATAGGACTGGCTCCTGTCACAATTGCTGGATACAAGTCAGCTTTGGCATCAGTTATCCCTTGCTTAGCCAGCAGGGATAGTCCAGAGGTGGCGCAGTTAAACGTGATGGTCAAGGGAATGAGCAATCTCCGACTGAGACAACTGGTAGTCATTCCAGCCGGGAGTCTCTCTTTGGTGCTTAATGTACTAGGCAAGCACCCTTTCAAACCTTTGAGTTCGGCTAGTCTAAAGCATCTGACTTAAGGCGGTTTCTTCCTCAGCTAGAAGGTGCAGTGAGATCCATGCTCTTTCAGCAGAGAGGGACCGATTTAGTGTCTCTGGAGAGGGTCTGCGACTGCTGCCAAGAGCAAAATTTATGTCAAAGAAGCAATCTTTGAAATACCCCGGCAAACCAATCATTATACTGAAACTAACTAGGTTTGATCGTGATGCCAGTGCCTGGTGTCCAGTCCGTGCTTTGACCAAGTACAAAAAATGGACGGACTCTACGGTCAAATGATAGACATCTGTGGATCTGCCATAAGCAGCCATATGGCGCCACATCCATGGATACTATCTCTTGTTGAGTAGTAGAATGCATTCAGACTACCCACGAGATTGCGACTGGGTACCAGGTGCAATGTGCTAGGGCTCACGATGTTAGATGAATAGCCACAATGGCACTGTGAGTCGTATTTCACAGATTACTATATGAGGGATATGTCAGACTCCGCCAATCAACTTGCTTTAGCTGTTTTGAAACGATAGTCTAGTGGCCACACTGCTCGTCTTCTTTTGATAACTTTGAAAAGCAAAAGTAGTAAGAACAGACATGGCCAAGCGAGAGGAATTCAACCGTATGTGACACGTTTGGTCGAAAGTGTGTTGGTTGGTGGCTCCACGTCTGAAATCCATAATTTATGAGGTAATTCAAGTTTGACAGTTTTTTATATTATGTTTATATATCATGATTGATCATTCATCTTATATATTCATGCTCATTACCAGGCTTACATGTGTCAAGAGCTGTTAACCCTCTTTGCACATTTGTATTTCAGGCGAGATGCATGTTCGCGAGTTATCTCCCTTTTTTAGGAGAAAGTGTGTGTGTGTGGGTGTGTGTGTGTGTGTGTGTGTGTGTGTGATGCGAATGTGATTCTGTCCCACACCTGTCGGTCCTTCTAGGTCTCTGTGTCACAAGTTTACATCTAAGTTCTTTCTCCAGGGGCAAAGGAGGCTTTGTATGGCTTGGCCCTTCCCACCAGGTTACTGACTAAATCTGGTGTTATCAATAAGTAATGTAATGCTAAGTATTGATCGAAGGAGAATGAAGGAAATTTCAATTTCCCTTTCTCCGAGATCTAACAAAAAAAAACCCTTACCATTACATTATGGACCCTGCCTTCCAGCCCCACGGAGGCAAGCCATCGGTTGTTCTCTTGTTTGGTAGCTATGCAAGCAATATGGGAGGCTCTGGCAGGTGGGTACTGGGTACCCGGTTGTTGGGAACCGGGTACCCGGTTCCAGGAGCCGGTATAGCTTTCTAAATCTAGATTCCTAGAGCACAGCTTCAGGGTAGCTGTATTATCAATAAGTAATGTAATGGTAAGTATTGTTAGATCGCAGAGAAAGGGAAATTGAAATTTCCTTCATTCAGCGGATATACCGTATTCTCGCGGTAAACAAAGAATATTATCTATGGTGGTCCAACGTAGTCAAAATGCAGAGAAAATTTCAAGACCGCTTTCAAGGTTAACAATCTTCAACAAAAAATTATTAATTATTTGAAAATCAGAATCTTGATTCTATCATACCGTGAGCAGTAGGGCCATAGTTTGTCTGCAAGACGCGGGATTGGGAATGCCATAGTTTGTTTGTAAGACGCAGGAATGGGTATTCCATAGTTTGTTTGTGCGACTCGGGATTGGGAATGCCATAGTTTGTCAGATGCAGGATTGGGAATGCCATAGTTTTTCTGCAAGACGCGGGATTGGGAATGCCATAGTTTGTCTGTAAGATGCAGGATTGGGAATGCCATAGTTTGTTTGTATGATGCGGAATTGGGAATGTATAGTTTGTTTGTAAAACGCGGGATTGGTAATGCCATAGTTTGTTTGTAAGACGCAGGATTTGGAATGCAATAGTTTGTTTGTAACACATGGGATTGGGAATGCCATAGTTGGTCTGTAAGAAGCGGGATTGGTAAACCTCTACAATTATTACATGATTACGTGTTAGGACATAGTGAGTTTCTGAGCTTATTGTAAATGGCGTCCCTTCTTTTTGCCATACGCTTTAATCGTCCAATAGCGAGGGGTGTCAAATGATATATGTCAACATCACGATCCAAACAACCATGCCGCAACATGTCTTTGGGACAAAGGGGTCTACCATCAGTTCAACGAATTTATAAAAGAAAATGAGTGGACTAGAGAAATGTCAGGAAAGTCAGTTGAACAAAACTGGGAGCTCCTATCCATGTTCATTCCCACAAAACCTTTCAACTCAAGCTACAAACTCAAGCCTATGTGAGTGTATGGATACAAGCAATATACAATCAAATTTTCTCTGACAGGAAAATTGTGAAGCCCATTCTTGCCAGTCTGTTGCCAGATTTTTTAAAAGTACTAAGCCTGTTCTTGTCTGTCTATTGCTAGACCTATTTGAAATAGAATTGCAAGGGCCTTTCATACTATTGTCTGTTCTCGATCTTAATTTATATGTTCTGTCTCGGCAGTCATTTGTCAGAGTCAGACATATATACCTTAAAAAGATTCCCAAGTCCTTTCTTGCCAGTCTATTGCCAATTAAGATGTTAATGTTATTTTCATGCCAGGTTATTGGCAGCTATAGTTAAAACAAAGTTTTTGTCATCAGATTAATGTCAGACTCGACAAATATGTTGTCAGCTTATCGACAGATCCCAACAAAATATTACCAGATTACTGGTCTGTTACCAGACTATTGTCAGAATATTACCATGTCTGACAATAAAGTGGCAGTATTGCCAGTTTATTGTCAATTCTTCTTAAATTAATATCAGCTTATAATCAGTCTAATGCTATTGTGATATACGTCGTGCAGTGTTAATTTTTAGTATTACTTTACGATGTAAAACAGGCTATTGAGATACTCTGCAAGCCGTGCAGTGGCGGTGGTAGTGGCATCATCATCAGCGGCGGCCAATTTGCATTTAGCGCTACGTTTCTGTTTATATCTCATATTTTATTAATGAGATTGGACTCAAACATGGGCACATGCTTCCTTATAATGACACAGCATCACACAATGAGCTTGGGATTAAAAGGTCAACGGTCAAGATCACTGTGACATTGGTAAAACCTTGGGGTTTTTCAACATTAACGTTTTCCGTTTAGCTCAACCTTTCTGTTTATATCTCATGTCTGGTTAATCATACTACACACAAACTTGGACATATGCTTTCTTGTAATAACACAGCATCACACCATGACCTTGTAGTTAGAAGGTCAAAGGTCATGGTCACTGTGACCTTGGTAAAAACCTTGTTCCATCTGGCTCCTTAGCTTTCGATGTGTTGACATTTAAAAGTAACTTAATACCAATTGAACTAATTATAATCTTTTCCATTCTGGATTAATCTGGTTTTATGTATGATACTGCATATTATTTTGAGATTGGCTGCTTACTCGGGTAACTACTATCTTTAGAACTGTTTTTAGCCTGTTGTGTTGTGTTTTGTTGCTTATTCGAGTAAGTAGTGTCTCTGGAACGTTATTTAACCTGTAATACTGAGTTTACTTGCTTACCAAGGTAGTTAATCTAGAACCTTATTTAGCCTGTTATGGTGATCTTAGATGCTTATCTAGATAGATACTCTGAGTATGTACTCAAGCGACAAAAATGTACCCTAGCATGTGGCTGTGGCTGTGGCTCCCAGTATGAACCCTGGCACTAGTAACTCGTGTGTTCCAGCTAAACTTGCCATGTGTGTTCTAACACATTCTCCTTTTACTATTTGCAGATGGATGTCTCTGCCCATTAAAATTTGTGCTCAGCTTTGACCTAATCTTATTTGATTCATTTACAGATATCAATCTTCATGGACATTAGTAAAGAATCTGTGTTGAAAAGCGTGAAGGCGTGTTTGCTGAAGGCATGGCGTGAACGATGGTCAGATATGAAGTGGGGCGTTCAACTTAAACACATACTGTCCTCTTCACAGCAAGCATTGACAGACAGCAGTGAATTAGCAGGTAAACATTCATCACCATGGTGATCATTCACAGCCATCAATGAATGAGATTTTAAATGTTCATCACCATGACAATCATTCACATCTACATAATTAGTTAGACGGTAAGTGTTCATCACGATGGTGATCATTCACAAACATCAATGAATTAGCAGGTAGCCAATCATCATGGCAATCATTTCTATGCAATCATCACCATAACGGTCATTCCTAGGCAATCATCACCATGATGATCTTTCAGAAAAGCTGTGAATAGTGATCACTATAGACTCACAAATCACTTTGTCTGTGTGTGCCAGTGTGCAAAACATCCCCGATTTTTTGTCCAGATCAACTCACCTGGCCATGGCGACCATTCATGCATCCATCCCTCCGACCATCCATCTGTTCATCAACGTTTGCTTTAAAACCTGTTTCCTCCTAAACCAATTGGTGGATTTTAACCAAATTTGCCTGAAAGCATCCTATGGGGGTAGGCTCTAGAACATCTGTTCATAATTTTAATTGGTCAATTCTTTTGGTCAAATTCTTGGATTTTATGAAAAATTTACCGGAAATTGTCAAAACAGATTTCCTCCTTAACCGCTTGATAGATTTCAACCAAATTTGGCTGGAATGATTCTATGGTTCTAGGCTCAAGAACTTCTATTCATAATTTTGTTTGTTCCATGTTTTGGGCAAAAGTCTTTTAAATATTTTATGGAAATTGTCAAAATGCTTCCCCTTAGCTGGTTGACAGTATTAGCTTTAAGACAGCTACATAGATCGTTTTATTATATTGTGCCGCTAATTTGGGGATTTACATTATGGAATATATTTCTCCTGCCGACATGCCCATGAGTTCTTTTGGTGTAAGTAAAGTGTGTGCAGTTCGTGGAAGTTTTATCAAGTCATCTATTCATTATTGTTGTCATTTTAACAGACAGATTTCAATCAAATTTCCCTGGAAGGACCTTATCACTAAAACCTTTATCCATAATTTTGCTTGGTAAATTTTTGGAGGAAAATCTTAGATTTTAGGAAAAATGTACCGGAAATTATCAAAATGTATCTCGTCGTTAATAGTCACTCTTCCGATTTTGATGAAACTTTGCAGAAGTGTTCTAGTTAATTTTTCAGGCAGCCAGTACCATACTGATGGAATTTCATTTTAGTCACTCAGATCAGTACCGAACTAAACTCGTAATAATAGTGCTCAGTAGTAACCGTAGTAGTAGTAGTAGTAGTAGTAGTAGTAGTAGTAGTAGTAGTAGTAGTAGTAGTAGTAGTAGTAGTAGTAGGTGGGATACCGGTACTGGAACCGTCACCGGTTTTGTAAGAATGGCGGTCCGAAAACCAGTGACACAATTTGAAAACTGCATATTTATGAAAAACTGGTTTTGTGAATATTTGTTTTTCAATAATATATTATCAATGCATAGAATTGCATTCATATCATAACTTAATGTATAGAAAATCAATAAAATAATACAAGGGGAAATAATTTTAATTTTTTTCCGCATCTTGCGAGTATGTTGCCAGATTGCATAATGTGTTCAGAGACTAATCTACTAGTGTGTATAGTAGCATGTTATGATTTATGAATGCATAATACAATCTGGCAAACCGGGAATCGAGGTGAGTTTATTACTATACTTTTAACGCAAACATGTGTGGTGTATATAGTAATATTCAACAGGTCTCACAGGCACCCAAACTGGTCGCCTAGCAACTTGCCTAGACATCTTAAACACATTTCGCATGACTGTGACTTTGTGTATTTAACGCTTATCTTTGAGAATGCATTCTTATTTAATGTGTACCAGCTGTATTATTTGTATTACACAATGGAATATCTGCTATAGTTATTTGAAAACATAATGGATGTCACGTTGTTGCTACCTTAGGCAGCAACACTTCGGTAAAACAATTGTCAAAAAATCAGCTATATGTGATTTAATATTGGTTTAATTTAGATGGTTGTAGACCTAATCTTGTCTCAGGATAAAATGGGTTGAGTCTGGCATAACAGTGAGACTGCTAATCAAAACAACTCATGCAGCTTCCAGCTGGCAAAATTAGTCTGTATATTAAGCGCCCCTCGCATCATAAATAAACTCAACCATTGACATTCTGATGTGTAGCAGAGGTGAGTCTACTAAATATTTAGTCATGTCTGCATTCACTTTCATAAACGCTCAGAGGGTGTGAGCGGGTTTAGCTAATCAGAATGTGGTGTGTGCGGGGTATTTCTAAAATATACTAAAATATGCAGGACTACTTGTGTGTATGTATTTCTGGTAAAATGAAAGAATATTTTTCAAGGGGAGTTTTATATCAGAGTGCATGTCAATATAATGATATGGAGACAGTATTTGGCATAAATGATTTATTTAAATATTGTAGCGAATTGGGGGAGAACATAGGCACACCGGAAACCCCTGAAGGCGGCTGTAATCAAGATGTGTTTAAATGCCTATAAATAACTGGACATGGAACTGGTCCAGTCAAGGACTCGGGTATAAAGGTTGAATGAGCAAGAGAAGCCCCAAGCAATGGAATTGGAGTAGCAGTTACATTGTTTACTCCCATTCCATCTCCATGCCCAACTATTCGAGGAAGCCCCCTTTCCACATCTGAAAATCAAATTTTCAGATTGGAAATTTCCCGCTCTTCGAGAGATAACTGATCCATGAGATCAGTCATCTCTCTCGTTATGCCCTCTATTTCCCAGTCCAAATCCTCCCCCATAGTCACAGAAGACTTCATTCTCTGGTGGCGAGTGCATTCGCCGAGCAACTGTCGTGCCCAAGCGATCCACTCTCCATGAGATGATGAAGCATTCATGATTTCAGAGTCAGGTGACTATTGGACACCTTAAGAAGAGTACAAAAAGTGCAGATGTGATGTTAGTGCATACAGTGCAGTGTAGAGGGTGTTATTTAGTGCAAAAGGTTGGGGGTGGCACCAAAAATCAAAATTGGTTATCTAAGGCTATGCCTGACTGCAAGATTCTAAAGAAGAATCAAATTCTTAAGGGAAGTGTGATGCAATATAAAGGGCTCTAAATATAAAGACTGACACAATGGATCTTAAACCAATAAGTTGATAATTGAAAAGTAGTTGGTCAGATTGCAAACAAGTTTGCAATCAAATAGAACAACGTTTCAATATAAACAAAGTGGGAAAAACAACCTAATAAACTAATAGCTGGCTAATGGCTCAAAGGTCAAATTAACCTACTGTGTCCCAGAAAAATGTAATGGTTATCTAAAAAATCACTTAAAAAGGTCAATTGAAACTGACTAAGTGATTGGTATCAAAGTTGAATGTTATAAATAAATGTCACTTATTATAAACAATAGCTATGGTAGAGACAAATAATAACAATCTGGCAAGTAAATGGTGCACAGATTAAATACTATAGTGATAGCGAATGAGCACACTATCTGTCAACAACACTCCAATTTAAATTCTATCCGGCTTTGATATAACTACAAATACCAATGGGGTAACAGTGTTGACACCATCTGGCAACAGAATACCGCGAATACAATCCGGCAACGACTACCAGATAGAAAGTACTCTGACAATGCTCAAGCACTGAAAATGAAAGGACTGGGCTCAGCGATGTTGTCGGGTATACAAGTACCAAGTATGAATGCAATCCGGCAACAAGTACCAATTGTAAAGCACTTACAACAAACTACTGTCCTAAAATCTAACAAGTGAAAATGGAAACTAACTATAAATTAACTAGAACAACCTGGCATGGAAAGCAATCATGAGCCGCTGATGAACCATGAAGTGAATCAGCAGAAGAAGATTACTTTGCCTGAAAAGCTATTCAAACGTAATAAGAATGAGGATAAGGACGCCAAAGAAACTTAAATTCTAGGGAAGCCGGTTACTGAATTGATTTAATAAGACTATTGATTTTTAGAGTGTCCTGAGGCTAAGCTCTTAGGTTATATGAGCGTGAACTCGCTATTGAAATAGCCTGGGTAAATAAAGCAGACATAACTTAAGTGTAAACCCTTAATGGCGAGGACTATTGTTCAAATGTGTTCTTGAAAACATTTAACGAACATTCATCACAAGAAAGAGTTTATACCCTGCTGCTTTACTTTCACACTCCCTGCTAAGATGGACAAGCTTTCCCTTGGGGCCTGGGTTAATGTGATACCGGACTAAGTTTTGAGCATCCAATGAGTGTTGATACCTAGAGCCAAATCTGTGGCAATTTCTGGTTCACCTATCCTAGCTATAAAGATGAAATGTCCGGACAGATTCAATAGCTATAGTTTTCTAGTCTATGATGTAATAGCCCTTAAAGTGTCACTAAGTGAGGAAGGATCACCTCCATAGCAAAGATTTAAGCGATGTACAATAAAACTTCAATAAATGACATTCTAGAAATAACTGCAAATCCCCTAGTAAATATGTATAATAATCAAATAAGCAAATCCGCTCCGTGTATGCACTAATAAGTTATGTTCCTATGTGGTGTAAATTCATAAGTAGTGGCGAATATCCACAACAATAAGAAGTTTCTAATACAGTTATAAATAGGACCTTGTATAACAATGCACCTTATAATCATCAGTTAGGTGCTCAATACATTTATAGAATACATGCACCCTATAATTTTCAGTTAGGTGCCTAATACATTTATAAAATATATGCACCTTATATTTTTCAGTTATTACATTTATAAAATACATGCACCGTATAATTTTCAGGTAGGTGCTTAATAAATTTATAAATTCATGCACCTTATATTTTTCAGTTAGGTGCTTAATAAATTTACAATAAATTCATAAAATACTGAGGCCGTAAATACATGACGTCATTATGTGCAATTACCTTGAAATTGACTGGAGTACAATTACCTTGAAATTGACTATAGAGCTCTAAAAAGAAAATCCTAATATTACATTTTGATGAATATAAAATTCATCCTGGAATGTTGACAAGAGACACTTATTTTAAAACTTACTTTGCTTCTGGTCGAAAAAAGAGTAAAATGGTGCCTTCCATACTTTTACTTATTATTTCATGGTCCATTTTCATCCATGTTAGTCTTTTTTCAAATGACAATTTAGTAAACAAGGACGTATCTGATTTGATTAAAGCTTCACAGATTCATTTTATGTGATGATCCCGTGTCTAATCTGCATCAAAAAGAAATAGACTTTGATTAGATTTTGACATATTTTTACTGGGTTTGGACTCTGATTTTTACCGCTAATATGCGTCCAGGTTCTTATTATGCTGTGATAAAGGGTTTTTTTCAAATGACAATTTAATCATCAAAGACGTATACAATTTAGATAAGATGTTTTGATTTGCTATATAGGCTGCTTAAATGTAGCATCATATTAATGTACTTGATTTTGAAAATGTTTCTACTTTTTTTCAGGTTTTGAATTTTGCTTCTGTTTGAACTAAAATGCCTTTCGGTCAGACTTGGTGTGCCAGGAGTCATTGTACTGCAGGCTCCTTCTACCAGGCAGTGAGGTTTTATTGTTCAGTCTTAAAGTTATGCTTCTCCAAAGCTATGCTTGCCCATTATGTTGTACCATGGGTACTTTGCTTTGACAAGTAGACTCTCATTTCAAAATGAGACTGTATCCGGTGACCCATCATATCCTATAACAATTAATATATAGAGACAGTTTAGCTTTTTGCTATCTTCTGATAGCTTTGGTTCTATAAATGTCATTATTTTTTCACTGAATATTTAGTCCAAGGCAGGCCGAATTCTGCCATAACATGGCGAGATATTTGGTATCTTCTGATATCTCTTGTTGCGGTTAGCAAAACTAATCAGCTTATACTTCAGGATTAGTTTAACCTAATGAGACACAACTTGTGTATATGATTGCTTATACCAAGAGGATGCAGGATAGTGACAGAAAGGTGACCTCTGACCTTGCTATTTGGCCTCCACTCTTTTAACATTAAATTTTTCCGTTTAGCAAATCGTATGCATTTATATTTCAGAATTACTTAATACTACCAGAACTAACCTTGGACACATGGTTCACTATACCATGAGGAAAATGTGTGCCGATAGTGATATCAGTAGGTCAAAGCTTACGGTAATTGTAACCTTGATATTTGACCTCTGTCATGTCTGTACTTACAATGTTAAGTATTTGTTTGCTTAAATTTTAGGATTGCTTAATCCTACAGGAAGCAAACTTGGACATATGGTTTCATATACCATAACAAAGTATCATGATGATAACGAGGTCAATGGATCAAAGGTCAAGGCCATTTTAACTTTGCTATTTCACCTTTGCTCTTTCAACATTAAGTTTTTCCGTTTAACAGATTATTTAAATTTATATTTCAGGATTGGTTAATCCTTGAACTTTAGCTTTGATATCTAGTTACCTATAATATTAGGAAGCAGCATGATAACATTAAGGTCAGAAGGTCAAAAGTCAAGGTAACTGTGACAAACAGGAGACAGGCGAGACATTTAATACCGCGGAATTCTTGTTTAACTATTGAGCCATATGGGGAAATACATGTTTTCGCCAATTGTTGATACCATATTTTTGTGTCTATATTGCGCACTAATAGATAACACGCAGGGCAAAATTAGGCAAAATATGAGCCAAAAAAGCGTTAAACAAGTATATAACACGCAGTCATAGTTCAGAAAGATTGCAAAACATTTTTCTGATGAACAAAATTTGGTCCCGTAAAATGCTCATTAGTAACCGCGGCTTCTAATAGGACATGGGCTGTAAATTCTTTAAATCCAAACCTTTGAGAAAGGGTGGCGACTTCTATTAGGTATATTTCAAGAAAAAAATTGGAAAACAAAATTTTCCAAAAAAGAACACGAAATTAGAAACTTTAAAATTGTTCACGCTAGAAATTCTTACCATCTTACTCATATGCTTGATGTTTTCCTTATATCCATCATCGCGGGAGTGAAATTATTAATTGGGACCACCTAAATATTGCGTATATTTTAATAAACATTATTTATTTCATCAAAATTAATCCAAAGTTTGACATAAAATAGAAATCACGTGATGTATTAGGCTATAAGACGAGTTTAGGTTGTTACCCGAGTAGCGCGAAGCGGCTAATAGTAGTACCCGGTTAAAGACCTACGCACTCCACAAATAGGAGGGAAGCTTCGAGTAGCTATGAGAGTGACAGCATAAACTCGCCCTATAGCTGATTAATACGGCGATTAATACTCGGTAGAATGTAATGTAACCAAGTCGGCCGGGAAAAATTCGCCCAAGTGAAAACAAATTTCTCCAGTAAATATATTGCTGAATACATTTACTGAATAGGTATTAGTGAATTTAGTGCTCAAATTGTTTTAAAAAACATTATCTTCTGTATATATTTATTATTAATTTGTGATATTGGTATTTGCGACGTTGCAAAATCTGTTTTATTTGGGAGGTCTCCTAGTCCAAATAAAGTTCAGTGGAATGCCTCCAATCACAAAAGAGCTTTAATTTGGTCGTCCAACTTAAGAAGGGATCTAACCTCATTTTATTTCTTATGTTGCTTTGGGTCATTTTAAGTTGGTTTATGACAATACATGTACAATGACTTGTCAGTGTGAGTTTTATTTCATCATTTGAGAATCATACACGTATGATTCACAAATATTACATAGAATACAATTATTACACACAATGTAGCCCACAATATTGGTTATTGCAATACGGCAGGCAAGAGGAAATAGAGGTTTCCCTTTGATATATCACATTTTTTGTCTTAATTGTACATCAGGGCGACCATTCTGACCCAAAATTCTGAGCCCAAAAATGTGATAAAAGTTTATACTAATGCATAATATCCCCTTCTGGCCTGGAGCAAAATGAGCAAAAAACTGCGCAATATAGACACGAAAGTACGGTAGATTAAAATCAAAGTTAGCAGATATGTTCCTTCAGTCAAATATTTATTTGGACTATGAATATAAAGAGGCCCGCACCTTTAAACAAGGGCCATAACTGGTTGATTAGGACTTGAAACTATTGAACCCTTTGGTTAAAATACATTTGTTTTGTCAATTGTTGATGGATTAAAAACAAATTTAGCAGATATATTCCTTCAGGCAATATCTATTCGCCTATGAATATGAAGTAACCACGACTTGAAATAAGGGCCATAACTCTGGCTCTTTAAAGCATTTTAAGAAATGTTCCTTTAGTGCACTTTAATCATTTGACAATGGTGTCAGGGATGGCTGCCCCATTGATTAATGGTGCTCTTCCTGTTGGCCAATAATGCCAATATTCTTGCATTTCCCCATCAATATTTGTTACTGTGACCTCACCATTGACCATTTGGTAAACGTCAGTGTTGTGACAATTGATCTATTGATCAATAGTGTCTTTGATGGCTGCCCCATTGATCAATGGTACTTTTCCTGTTGGAGTGTTGGTAAATAATGTCAATGACAACAATATTCCTGCATTTCTTCATCCACACTTTTACTGTGACTATTGACCCGTTGGTAAATGTCATCTGCTAGGTCAATAATGTCAGCGATGGCTGCCCCATTGATCAATGTTCCCTTCCCCATTTGTCACTAATGTCAAAGATATCAATATTCTTGCATTTCCTTATCCAATCCTTTTTACTGCGACCATCGTCCAGTTGGTAAATGTAATCTGCTTGGTCAATAATGTCAGCGATAGCTGCCCCATTGATCAATGGTACCTTTCCCATTTGTCAGTAATGTCAAAGATATCAATATTCTTGCATTTCCTTATCCAATCTTTTTTACTGCGACCATCGTCCAGTTGGTAAATGTCATCTGCTTGGTCAATAATGTCAGGGATGGCTATCCCATTGATCAATGGTACCTTTCCCATTTGTGAATAATGTCAATAACACCAATATTCTTGCATTTCCTCCAATTTTTTTACTGTGACCATCGTCCAGTTTGTAAATATCATCTGCTTGGGTCAGTAATGGCAGGGATGGCTGCCCTATTGGTCAATGGTACTTTTCCCATTGTCAAGGACACCAATATTTTGACGGTATATTATGTGATGGTGCCATCCGGTAGAGTCGTTTCCGGATGATAACTCTGTTACCGTTTATTGGATCACTTTGAAACTTCATAGGGTGGTTGGACTAGGTCTGTAGAAGAAATCTTACGAAATCGACAATGATCCGAAATCCAAGATGATCGGCAGCCACCGGTATATTGTGCTTGTACTAGGTAAGGAGAAGAAACTCAGCGAAATCGACAATAACGCGAAATCCAAGATTGCTGCCAGCAATGGGTGTCCATCTTGAAAATTGGTTTCCGGATGTTAACTCCATTACCATTTATCATATTGCTTTGAAACTTGATAGGGTGGTTGGACTATCTCTGGAGAAAGAAACTATTGAAGTCGACATTGATCCTAAATCCAAGATGGCACCCAGCCACTGGTGGCCATCTTGAAAATTTAGTTCTCCATTTCTGTTTAGCAGATCGCTTCGAAACTTCATGGGATGACAGGACTATGCCTGAGGAAAAAACTTATTGAAATTGTAGATGATTTGAAATCCCAATTTGGCCGCCAACCACCGGTGGCCATCTTGAAAATTTATTTCCAGACAATAACTCCATGACTGTTTAGTGTCATCATGTCGTGGCGTTATACACCATTTGCGGAGCTCTTGTTGTATTAGTGGTAAGGATGATTGCCGCATTGGTCAATAATGATAAGGACCATTGCCGTCTGTCTATGGCAACAGTTATGGTTGCCTGATGGACCAATGATGCTTGTTGTGCATTAATTAATGTAAACATGTTTACAGTTCCTCATCAGCTAGGTGAGCAATCTCGCCCTTAGGCCATTTATTTTCATTCAGTATCTGATACTGATTAATATTAAAATTGGCCAGTATTTCATGAAAACAGTCAGTATTTTACTGGATACAAAATTTTAGATCAACTTTACCGTTTATCGCATTGCTTTGAAACATCATAGGGTGGTTGGACTAGGGCTGGGGAAGAAGCATATCGAAATTGACGATGATCCAAAATCCAAGATGACCGCCAGCCACAGGTGGCCATCTTGAAAATTTCTGGATAATAACTCTGTTACTGTTTATCGGATCACAGTGAAACTTCATTAGGGTTTTTCGCCATTTTTGAAAATTGGTTTCCAGATGATAGCTCCATTATAGTTTATTAGATTGCTTTGAAACTTTATAGGCTGCTTGGACTAGGTTTGGCGCAGAACCCTATCGAAATCAACGATGATCTAAAATCCAATGTGACCGCCAGCCACCAGTGGCCATATTGAAAATTGGTTTCTGGATGATAACTGGTCTATGTCTGGAAAAAATTGTTATTATCTGATAGCTCTCCTTCATTGGTTTGTCATCATAGCGGGGTATTATGCACCATTTACGGGGCTCTTGTTGCTCTCCTTCATTGGTTTGTCATCATAGCGTGGTATTATGCACCATTTATGGGGCACTTGTTGGATTTGTTACTCTTGCCACGGTTTTGTATTTGTATTTTTAGGAAGCCCTATAGTAATCACCACATCTGTCCATCCGTCCGTATGTCCATCCACAATATCTTGTAATCAGCATATTATACAGAACCACTTCTGGTATTTTAATGAAACTAGGTTTATGCCTCAGTTATGATATGCAGATGCGCTTTATGAAGAATTCATGTTTATAGGTCCAATATGGGCTGAAAATTGGCTTTTTAATGCAAAAACATGATTTTTGTCAATTTCCTCATAAATACCATATCATACAGAATCGCTTAAAATAATTTAATGAAACTTAGCAGGTGGCTTCATTATGATGGGTAGATATGTCTTTTGAAGGATTCACCTTTATCGGACAAAATTTTGGGTGAAAATGGGATTTTTAATGCAAAAACTCACGACTTTTGTCAATTTCCTCGTAAACACCATATCATATAGAATCGCTTCAGATTTTTAAATTAAACTTGGTGTATGCTTCAGTTATGATACGCAGATGTGCCTTTTGAAGAATTGACCTTTATAGAGCCAAGATTTTGGGTGAAAGTGGGCTTTTTAATGCAAAAACAAAATTATCATATCATACAGAATTGCTTAAAATAATTTCATGAAACTTGACAGGTGCCTTATTTATGATTGGTAGAGGTGCCTTTTTGAGGATTCACCTTTATAGTCCCAAGATTTTTGGTGAAAAGGGGCTTTTTAATGCAAAAACATGAACTTTTTGTCAATTTCCTTTATTTTTTAAATTTTTAATTTTTTTATATTTTATTTAAAATAAAAAAATATGAAGGCTTTGAATGAAATTGCTACCTACTACATAGAGAAAGGTATTTCCAGTGATTGCAGGGCCCTCTTGAGTCAAACAATATTTTCTAGTTTCCACTTGGCCTTATTCGTCAACATTTTTATTGAAAATTTACAGTGCAGATATGCAAAGAACATCATTACTAAAGTTGAAATTTTGGATCTTTTAATATTTTTCTTCACTGTTTTGGACTTTGAATTATTTTCCCCTTTTTTGCATTAAAGTTTTTGTTACCTTGTATCTGTGCCAAAATAAGCTTAACTTTGTTAAAGTGATTGTAATTGAAGAATGATAGTAATTTAGTGGTCCGAAAGGTGTCGAAATAATTTGAGATCAAAAGACTAATTACTCGAAATACCTCCACTAGACATGACAGATTAGAAACTATATAATACTAAATGCCGTCCATAGCAGCGACACATGTCACGTAATCATGTTGTTGTGTGATTTTTGTACAACAGCCAAATAGCTAAATATGGTTTGGCAGTCAATTATGCTCTGATATTTCTCACCATGACAACCATTGGCAGACAAGCTTGAATTTGCAGATAACTGCTGTCAGCTTTTATCGGGCTTTCCGTATTAATTTCAATAAAGAAATAACCTCTGAAACCAATTTAGCCAAAAAGTTCTTATTGCAGAATTATGACATTAGCATGGATTTAAACCCATTGACCCTTTACATACAGACTGCCCAGCAAGATCTTGCAATGATCATTAAAACACAGGCTGGCCCACAAGATCTTGCAATGATCATTAAAACACAGGCTGCCCCACAAGATCTTGCACTGATCATTAACACACAGGCTGCCACACAAGATCTTGCACTGATCATTAACACACAGGCTGCCACACAAGATCTTGCAATGATCATTAACACACAGGCTGCCCCACAAGACCTTGCAATGATCATTAACACACAAGCTGCCCAGCAAGATCTTGCACTGATCATTAACACACAGGCTGCCCCACAAGATCTTGCACTGATCATTAACACACAGGCTGCCCCACAAGATCTTGCAATGATCATTAACACACAAGCTTCCCAGCAAGATCTTGCAATGATCATTAACACACAGGTTGCCCCACAAGATCTTGCAATGATCATTAACACACATGCTGCCCCACAAGATCTTGCAATGATCATTAACACACAGGCTGCCCCACAAGATCTTGCAATGATCATTAACACACAGGCTGCCCCACAAGATCTTGCAATGATCATTAACACACAGGTTGCCCCACAAGATCTTGCAATGATCATTAACACACAAGCTGCCCAGCAAGATCTTGCAATGATCATTAACACACAGGTTGCCCCACAAGATCTTGCAATGATCATTAACACACAGGCTGGCCCACAAGATCTTGCAATGATCATTAACACACAGGTTGCCCCACAAGATCTTGCAATGATCATTAACACATAGGCTGCCCCACAAGATCTTGCACTGATCATTAACACACAGGCTGCCCTGCAAGATCTTGCAATGATCATTAACACATAGGCTGCCCCACAAGATCTTGCACTGATCATTAACACACAGGCTGCCCCACAAGATCTTGCAATGATCATTAACACATAGGCTGCCCCACCAGATCTTGCACTGATCATTAACACACAGGCTGCCCCGCAAGATCTTGCAATGATCATTAACACATAGGCTGCCCCACAAGATCTTGCACTGATCATTAACACACAGGCTGCCCCACAAGATCTTGCAATGATCATTAACACATAGGCTGCTCCACAAGATCTTGCAATGATCATTACGCATGGCTATTGGCAGAACAGGAGAAGACGTTTTTCAAATTTATCCAGTGTACTGAAGTGACTCGGGCTCGATGAAGCAGCTAATCATTCCAGTGGTAAAGACATTTGCTGAGTAAATGTTTAACCTGTATGGGTGTTAATGAAGCAGTATTAGTTACCTCTCCTGGATGTAGTCTAAATTGTTTGTGTTGTTTTACAGATATTATGGTACATCAGGCTTTGGTGGGGATCAGTCCTAACCAGCTCGTCCTGTCATACTTCAAGCATGCTGTTAGTTCACATGTAAGTAAATACACATTAGACAACACGCATGCACACACATACTGCGAGACATTATTTCTCAAATTCAAACGTCAGAATGAGGATATATACCCTTGAGACCTTTGTTTCGCCTTAGGCCATAGGGATCCAAGTTTGTTCAAACGGGGGTGATCGTCCATCTTGGATTTTGACCGATTTTAGGAAACATCTTTAAAAATCTTCTCAGAAACTGCTGGGGGGATTGATGCAAACGTCAAGAAATATGATCTAGGGTAAGAGCTGAACCAAGTTTGTTCAAAGGAACTTGATTGGTCAAATGGTTCGGCGGCCATCTTGGTTGACCTATTTTTATCGGGTCGAAATTTGGCAGAAGAGCCATTAACGTTTGTTCAAGGGAAGTTGATCCATCAAAAAACATGGCAGCCGTGGGCCAATCAAAATGTAGCGTGTTTGGCGGCCATATTTGATTTTTATTATTTGAGGCTGAAATTGGTTTTATATATGTTTTTGTCTATTCTGAGCTCAAATTTGCCATTTTTGAAACTGTTGAATAAACGGTTTGGCAGCCATCTTGGATTATTTTCCTGCCAAAGGCTCCCATACTAAAGCAATAAGAAATTTAAAATGTCTTCTCGAGAACTGCTAGGCCGATTTCAATTATATTTGGCAGGAAGCATCCTTAGGGAATAGGGATCCAAGTTTGTTCAAATGAACCTGATCAGCCAATTTGACCGGTGGCCATTTTGGATTTCAGCCGATTTTAGGAAACGTCTTTAAAAATCTTCTTTTCCGGAACCGCTGGGGGAATCGATTCAAAACTCATGAATCATCATCTAGGAAAAGAGGTAAGCCAAGCTTGTTCAAGAGGACTTGATTGACCAAATGGTTCGGCGGGCATCTTAGATGACCTAGTTTTCCTGAAAACGAATTCTCCAGAACTGCTAAAGGGATCAGGCCGAAATTTGAGAGATATGATTAGGGACTAAGGGCCATTAAAGTTTGTTCAAGGGAAGTTGATCCGTCAAAAAACCTGGCTCGTGGGCCAATAAAAATGTAACGAGTTTGGCAGCCATATTAAATTTGTTTATTTTGATGGCTTTTGAGGCCGAAATTGGTTTTATATGTGTTTTTTGGTATTTTGAGCTCAAACTTGGCATTTTTGAAACTGTTAGACAAATGGTTTGGCAGCCGTCATGGATTATTTTCCTGACAAAGCCGCCCATAATAAAGCAATGCAAAATTTTAATAATGTCTTCTCGAGAACTGCTAGGCCGGTTTCAATTATATGTGGCAGGAAGCATCTTTATGGCATAGAGATTCAAGTTTGTGCAAATGAAGTCAATCGGCCAATTTGGCCGGCGGCTATCTTGGATTTTGGTCTCTTTTTAAAAATATCTTTTAAAATCTCCAAAACCGCTTGGGGCATCGATTCAAAACTTATGAAATATGATTATGGGGAGGAGCTGAACCAAGTTTGCTCAATGGAACTTGATTGGCCAAAGAGTTTGGCGGCCATCTTGGATGACCTAGTTTTTGTTAAAACGACTTCTTCCACAGAACCGCTGAGCAGATCAGGACGAAATTTGGCTGTTATGATTAGTGTAGCGCGGACCGACAGGATGGGTACTGACCATCCCAGCAAAGCTAGGTACGGAACGGCCACTCCGGATTTGCTCCAAGCACACACACCCCCTGGGTAGGATAGTACTCGTTATGAGAGAGGTTTTCGTTAAAATCGGCTACGTCCGATAAAAAGCATGGTGCGCATGCGTGCACATGTCAGAGCTTCCCTGACAACACGTCACAGAATTGGAAGCGAGTGCATGCCTATAGTGTACTGAGTGGGTACTCATAAAAACCTTTAATTATTCTGTTCTCGTTGTTCTTGGTACCGGTCACGATCAGAATAAAACGAGCTTTCTAGAACTGTTAACCATTATAAAATCGGGCCAGAAATGGCTGAGCTATCCACGAAAATCCCCTTAAATTATCTTCAAAATATTACTTTTGACGTCGTAATCGTGTGTATGCATAAATGGATCTAGAATGTTCTAGAACGTGCTAAATACGTCACCGCTCTAGCTGCATGCTGATTGGCTACTGCTCGGCCGGTGATTGGCTTAGGCATCTGCCTCTGACGTCACGAGTAGTATAAAAGGGGTGAAAAAAAATTGAGAATCAGGAGCATCGTCGGCGTGAAGACCGACCCATCTGGAGGACTGGCTGGAAGTGCGGGACTTGACGAGTGAACCGGAACACCGACGGAAGATACAGAACATCACCATGGTTCCAAGCGGCTTTCAGCTCACCCGCACCAGATAGCAGTTCTCAAACTTTCTGCGTTACAGAATTTTGGATGCTCTCGGATGGCCATCCGGGATCAAAATAATTAAAGTTATGGTTCCCACTTCTGAACTTGTCTAAAGGGAACACCTCTGCGGAAAGGGCCATACGGGCCCGGGATGTAATCCTACGGAATGTAGAGCTTACGGTGATTCTTGGTGGATGACTCGCCGGATCTGCCAACCACGCTGAAAAGTGGACTTCAGTCTCCGCACTGCATGTCATGTGTGTTTAATTAACTTTTTGACCACAGTCTGGTGGAACTTTGCTGGGTGCGCCGCAAGAGCTATGTGACGCATCCCGCACCGTGTGCCAAGTTATGTAACTGCCTAATATTATATACAGCCCTCTCTGTTAATGGGCAAACTTCAACTTTATTACTTCCGTCGCCGGACGGATAACTTTCTCACTTCCGTATAAATTGTATACTAGTTACCGTAATTTCTCGACTAAAGGCCGCCCTCGAATATAGGACGCTGTCCCAAATTTGACCAAAATCCGCCCAAAAAACTCTTGTATTCAAGTATAAGACGCTGTTAGATTTAGAAAAAACGTACCTTTAAAAAATCGAAAATTGGTATCAAAAATAACCATCCGGTCATGTTTAATGCATGACTAAAAATTATCATGATGTTAGAGAAATTATTAAATAGGACCGCCTAAATATCGTGTATCTTCAATAAAGATTGTTTATTACATCAAAATCAATATAATTTTGGCATAAAATGTCTCCTTGAAAACATCGAAATCGCGTGATAGAAATAGATTGTAATGGCTCTTTTGCGTTTGGAGGCGCTGTGTGATCTTATGCGCTAACGGGAGTTGGTTATCTGGCTCTTCTGTGATTGGAGGCGCTGTGTAATCTTATGCGCTAACGGGAGTTGGTTATCAAACAGGAACGGGAACATTCAGTTCCTATCGCGCAATGATGATATATAGCAATTTCCGAGTTCCGAGTCCAGAATATTTATATCCGAGTACTCGCTCTAATTAGAATAAAGATCTTTTGCGATTGGAGGCGAATCAAGTGATTTATACACGTATCTTTTCTCGACGCCATTTTATGTCAAATTCTGGATAAATTTTGATGTAATAAGTGATATTTATTAAAGAATAGGCAATATTTAGGCGCCCCAATTTAATAATTTCACTTCCGCTTGGTGTTTTTGGAGTATACATTAAACATAGTCGTCAGGCGGCGCGAATTGGCTAGGGTAACATTTAGTTCAATTTCCGTGGTATAATCTGTGACTTTTTAAGAAAAATTTCGACCCAAAAATGTGCGGAAGGAATGTTCTCGAGTATAGTACGCACCCCCCTTTCTAGTACATGTGTTTTGACCAAAAAACTGCGTCCTTTAGTCGAGTTTTAACGGTACCAAGACTATCTAATAGACATTTCTTCACTGCTTTGTTTCACTGTCCTGAGTGTGTACCGTGTCTACCCTGTCTGGAGGAGTCAGCTTGCGGAGACCAGCTGCGGAAATCACATGCGGAAATCTCTCCCGCTTCAGAGAACGTGTCGACTTGCGCTATGAATATGTTAGCGCCTCAATTTCAGTAACATAGTAGCCTGTTCCGTACCGATGACTATTAGGTACTCAAGTAACTATACTATTGTACATTTAATTGTTATTTCCGTATATGGTACTGATGACTAATAGATACCTCAACGGTCTTAAGACCGCAATTTATAATTTCCATTTTACTGTAAATATTATCCTTGTTTACTGTAGGTGCTTTTAACTAGCCGCACCGTTTAAGTTCATTAATCTGTGATATTTATTAATAGTTTTACTACCAACGGTAGAATAGATTACCAATCAGCGTGATTGATGCCTACAGGATCCATAATTCGGACTGCCCAAAATGTCGGGCTACATTTACGGAGACACCTCTCTTCGGCCACAGACACAATCCCTCGTTTAAAGACACCCTTGTCACAGCCAAATTTACAGACCCCAGGAAATTTGGTCTACAGGGAAAAAGCATTGCAAACCCGATACATCCATGCATCAAAACAAATTGCACTTTGTCTCCACATGGACAACACAAATACCTTCAAAACCTCACACACAGGGCTAAAATATTTTATTAAAACAAAAACATTTTGTCACACCATGAATGTCATTTATTTATTAACCTGCAAAAAATGCACAAAACAATATGTAAGTGAAACCAACCGAGAGTTTCAGGTATGCATCAAAGAACATCTGAGGGATATAAAAAAACAACAAAGACACACCTGTCACTCAACATTTTGATCTTCCCCACCACGGACCCACGGACGTCACTTACAGAATTATTGAAGTGCTACATCACGACCCTGATAGCATGGAAGCCACTAATTTCCGCAAGGACCGTGAAAAATTCTGGATTCATCAACTACATTGTATGGATCCTGTAGGCATCAATCACGCTGATTGGTAATCTATTCTACCTTTGGTAGTAAAACTATTAATTGATTACTTGGTTACCAAGACTTCCCACCCTTGGTCACGCTTATGATGCCATAACATGACGTCACACCTGAATTACGTCACACTACGTATAATGTTGCACTACACCAAAGTCCACTCAGACTTTATTAAATCAGTCTTGCCTTAGTAATGGACAGGTTCGCCTGTCCTTTTTGCACACTATCGTTCACACATAGAACATCCTGCCGTCGGCATATTAGAATTATCCACGAAAAGAAGGGCCACTGGACGTGCAAACTTTGCAACCACCGTTTTGGCAGGACCGAGGACTTGAGATCACACCTCGGCCCAACACACGAATTGTATCTTTCAACGATCGCTATCCTCATCTCTCAAAACTTAGTGATTCGCATCATCACAGCTGACGGGATCAGAGAAGCTTTATACCAAAGCCCACCTAGATCACCTATAGCACGCTCTCCACCAGAACCTGTCCTGGACGCTAACCACTCTCATGAAGCAGACATTGTCCCTATCGAAATCAGGGATCTAGAGAACCTGCCAGCCTACTCATCTCCCCTTTCAAGCTGTCAAAAGTCCCCCAACTCGGATCACATAAGCGAAGCCACACCGCCTGACATTTTTGATCCAGGATTCAACAGCCCGGACAGCGGAGTCGCCGGCCCATCAGTTGAAGAGGACTACCAGGAAGGTAGGCTATCAGCAGAAGACCCCTTCCTACCACTCTCCAACAACACCGCTGTTGAAGAGGATTTTTTGCTCCCACAGGAGGAACCTTTAGAAGACGCCCTATCTGCTGATAACCTACTAAGGATCCTCAATGATATGGACTAAGGTAAGAAACACACACTAGTGTTTAAAAGACTGTACTACCTATCTAAAACTTAGGTATTCAACAATACTACAATATGCACTATTTATCCTCTGATGAGTATAACCAGACTTGGTACGAAACGCTATGAGTATGGATCTCACTGGATTGAACAGCTTCACTTAGCTCTCAATAACTGCCAAATTCATTCCCTTTATACCCTTTCAAATCACTGACTGCATGAATTTCTTTAATAAGAATAAACATTCCTATTTTAAGAAATATTTACATTGCCCTAATAGACTATCTAGCTACCGCTATAAAGCACACCAGCTCCATTATGACCATTTAGCTACCATCAATAAAGCTAGCTCTATTATGACCAAAACCGTCCAACAGCTATATGGATCCGGCTACACAGGCCGAGCTAACAAACATACCGGCTACACAAATATAGCAATCCGGCTACACCCCTCAAATATTGCCCAGTCCAGCTACACTAACCATCCATTCCGGTTACACATCCACTAAATCCGGCTACGGGAACAGCTAAACCCGGCTACATAACTTGAAAATCTGGCTACACCAGCCACAATCCGGCTACAAAGTGTCTATTCCGGCTACAAAATCAATTGCGGTCACACACCCACATGTAGCCGCATTTGGAAGGGTATAAAAGGAAGGCCCAAACCGTGTCTTGGCATCCAGACTCAAACTCACACTCAAGCTCACTTCAGGACAAATAAGTGCTACCAAGCTTCTTGAAAAATCTGTGATATTTAGTTAAATCATTTAATTACCTTCTATTTATTGCAATTGTTAGTTGTATATGGCAGTTAGCCATCCAGTTAATATGTTTTGTTAATTGTAGAAAACTTTGGAACACAGTACGCTAGGAAATACTACACAGCAACAGATATATCTGCATCACACTATTCCCGCCATCATCAATTTTACACTGAGGTCACTGAACGTGCTCTAATTGCTTGAGCCCAACATGTTACCGACTAACCTTACTATTCAGCTCAATAGAATAGGTTAAAGTGGTTAGGGACAATTTCTTCATTTAGAGACATATAGTGTACGCCTCTTTTCCGGTTGTTGCGGTAATGTAGCCTCGCACTCTGGCAAGGTTGTGTAAAATTGGCCAGTTACCTATAGGGCCTCATATATATTAAGTTATTGTCTCTTTCCACGATCCACCAGCCGCATGGCTTATTAATTGTTGGACTTCCCATCAGCACGTTGATCGGATCCGACCCTGGGAAACTATCGGAGGTTTCCGAGCGGTGATGGCTAAAGTGCTGATTTACTTACATCTCCCCTGTATCTTCGGATACTTGTTTATCTAGATAACCCTGCCAATGCAGGACGCACTGCGAAAACATATAGTTATAAATGTGAATTAGTTAGTTTATTTACCGGCCCGCAGTGCATATTTGGGCATATTGGAACTTAATCCTAATGACAGGTCAACTGTTAGATCCGTAACACTCAGTGACGGACAAGATGCGGATCTCCATCCAATTCGTTGCAGTGTCTGGATGAAGCGTTGGAGCTTGTCACGCCCTCACGGGAAGGATGCTTGTGATGGGTATCCGTCTCTTCACCCCCACCATAAAGACATGTCAGGAATCAAAACTTGCTTGTGCGAAAGGTACCCATTGTCCAGGTGATGTTTTATGTGGATGCGGGACAAGGTAGCCAGATTTTCATCAAATTCGGATGCCCTGTGTCATAACATGTACGCATGCTGTCCTTGGAGGTAGATGCTAATCCAGGCGACCCACGGGAAGCGAGGCTCCCATTGGACATCTGTATCTAAAGTTAGGTGGGAATCCCTGCCACTTGCGGCCAAAACTAGTTTCCGTTTCTAACAACTAAATAGTGGGTTAGACTATAGCAGAAGGCCCGCATAAATAAAGCGGCATCTACCAATACAGTATCTTTGGAATTACATAAGACCGTGACTTGGGAATTCTTCGGAAATCTTTCGTCCCATCTTCACGTAAACCAGTATGCATCACATTAATTATGGTTTCAGTAGGATCTTCACTTAGCATTTTTCTGTTGAACAAAAGAGTTGTCATTTTTGCCAGCTCTTTTCCACTGCTTTGGCGTTGAAGGCATTTTCCTGTGACGGAGGCCTGCGCGAGGCACTTACCTCTCGCGACAACAATATTTTTCTGTGTGTGTCAGGGGTATATTAGTTTATATTAAACTACCTAGTGACTTCGTTGCGGATGCTTCTCTTGCAGGGATACCTCTGCGGATTCAAGAACCCGTGTGGTACCTCCGGCGACACCATGTGGAAAGAACACCAGATAGCTCTATGTTGTGTATTATTGTGTGCTCATTTACTGTCAAACGATTCATCTTGTTTGTATAGTATATTAATATTTCTACTGTTTTAATTACAAATTGTTCCATATCTCTAAATTAGTATGGATAGACACACTGGTTACACAAATAGTTGGGACGACACCGTGTGGTTCAATCTTGGCAGTAATGGTCGCACGACCCCACTGGAACATCAGTGTTCCACCGGCTCTAGAAGTCGGTCTTTGTATTTCTTGGAGAGACGTCATACGGGATCCGCAACACCGAGATCCGCAGCTAACCAGCCACCCCGTTCATCGTGCATTTGCGGTGCGATGGGCGGAAACGTCATAGCGGACCAGTACGTACCCCCCGTGAGCTACATTAGGTCTGAAACACCATTAAATTTGTCCATGGAAATTGATATGTCAAAAAAGGTGGTCGCCATGAATCAATCAACATTTAGCATTTTTGGCTGACATCTCATTTTTTTTTTTCCCATATTATTTTCTTGTAAATCATAAAAAGACCACTTATTACACACTAGGCCAGTTTTAATAAAACTTGGCTAAACCTTCTTCACAGATATTTGATTGGTAAGTTTTTCCAATGGTCATCTCATTTTCTTCTGATTGACAGGTGATATGATATCTGTTTGATTGGCAGGTGATATGCTATGTGTATGATTAACATGTGATATGCTATGTGTTTGATTGACAGGTGATATGCTATGTGGTTGATTGACAGGTGATATGCTGTGTTTGATTGTCGGGTGATATACTATTTGTTTGATTGACAGGTGATATGCTATGTGTTTGATTAACAGGTGATATATTATGTGATTTATTAACAGGTGATATGATATCGGTTTGATTGAGATGTGATATGATATCTGTTTGATTGACAGGTGATATGGTATGTGTTGATTAACAGGTGATATGCTATGTTGTTGATTGACAGGTGATATGCTATGTGGTTGATTGGTGGGTGATATGCTGTGTTTGATTGACAGGTGATATACTATCTGTTTGATTGACAGGTGATATGCTATGTTGTTGATTGACAGGTGATATGCTATGTGGTTGATTGGTGGGTGATATGCTGTGTTTGACTGACAGGTGATATACTATCTGTTTGATTGACAGGCGATATGCTATGTGGTTGATTGATGGGAGATATGCTGTGTTTGATTGACAGGTGATATACTGTGTTTGATTGACAGGTGATATGCTATGTGTTTAATTAACAGGTGATATGATATCGTTTTGATTGAGATTTGATATGATATCTGTTTGATTGACAGGTAATATGGTATGTATTTGATTAACAGGTGATATGCTATGTGTTTGACTGACAGGTGATATGATATCTGTTTGATTGACAGCTTATATGATATCTGTTTGATTGACCACTGATAAGCTATTTGTTTGATTAACGGGTGATATTCTATGTGGTTGTTTGACAGGTGATATGCTATCATATGCGTTTGATTGACAGGATATACTGTGTGTTTGATTGATAGGTGATATGCTATCTGTTTGATTGGCAGGTGATATGATGTGTTTGATTGACAGGTGATTTCCTATGGTTCTGCACTGAGAAGTATCAGTAAATATGAGGACTTTTCGAAGCACTATTGTATCGCTGGCTTGTTGGATCTTACTGCAGGTTTCACCAGCAAACTGAGGTAAATGCTTGTGTGCTTACAGTGTCATATACTCTGTTTAGATTAGCCGTATACATTTCTAGATTTATTTCAAAATGTCAATTTCAATTATTGCCATTTATAAAGATTGAAAGATAAAATTAAGCAACACATTTTAATTAATAACGGTTATCATTCTGTTTATCAATTCATGTATCAACACTCTTATTCCCTTGTGTGCGTGCTTGTTGTGAAAGTGTGTTTGTGTGTGTGCGTGCTTGTTGTGAAGGTTTGTTTGTGTGTTTGCGTGCTTGTTGTGAAGGTTTGTTTGTGTGTGTGCGTGCTTGTTGTGAAGGTTTGTTTGTGTGTGTGTGTGCTTGTTGTGAAAGTGTGTTTGTTTGTGTGTGTGCGTGCTTGTTGTGAAAGTTTGTTTGTGTGTGTGTGCGTGCTTGTTGTGAAGGTTTGTTTGTGTGTGTGCGTGCTTGTTGTGAAGGTTTGTTTGTGTGTGTGCGTGCTTGTTGTGAAAGTGTGTTTGTTTGTGTGTGTGCGTGCTTGTTGTGAAAGTGTGTTTGTTTGTGTGTGTGCGTGCTTGTTGTGAAAGTGTGTTTGTTTGTGTGTGTGTGTACTTGTTGTGAAAGTGTGTTTGTGTGTGTGTGTGTACTTGTTGTGAAAGTTTGTTTGTGTGCGTGCTTGTTGTGAAAGTTTGTGTGTGTGCGTGCTTGTTGTGAAAGTTTGTTTGTGTGTGTGCGTGCTTGTTGTGAAAGTTTGTTTGTGTGTGTGTGTACTTGTTGTGAAAGTTTGTGTGTGTGTGTGTGTACTTGTTGTGAAAGTTTGTTTGTGTGTGTGTGTACTTGTTGTGAAAGTTTGTTTGTGTGTGTGCGTGCTTGTTGTGAGTTTGTTTGTGTGTGTGCGTGTGTACTTGTTGTGAAAGTTTGTTTGTGTGTGTGTGTGCTTGTTGTGAAAGTTTGTTTGTGTGTGTGCGTGCTTGTTGTGAAAGTTTGTTTGTGTGTGCGCGTGCTTGTTGTGAAAGTTTGTTTGTGTGTGTGTGTGTACTTGTTGTGAAAGTTTGTGTGTGTGTGTGTACTTGTTGTGAAAGTTTGTTTGTGTGTGTGTGTACTTGTTGTGAAAGTTTGTTTGTGTGTGTGTGTACTTGTTGTGAAGTTTGTTTGTGTGTGTGTGTACTTGTTATGAAAGTTTGTTTGTGTGTGTGCGTGCTTGTTGTGAAAGTTTGTTTGTGTGTGTGTGTACTTGTTGTGAAAGTTTGTTTGTGTGTGTGTGTGTGTGTGTGTGCGTGCTTGTGAAAGTTTGTGTGTGTGTGTGTGTGTGTGTACTTGTTGTGAAAGTTTGTTTGTGTGTGTGTGTGCGTGCTTGTTGTGAAAGTTTGTTTGTGTGTGTGTGTGTACTTGTTGTGAAAGTTTGTTTGTGTGTGTGTGTACTTGTTGTGAAAGTTTGTTTGTGTGTGTGTGTGCTTGTTGTGAAAGTTTGTTTGTGTGTGTGTGTACTTGTTGTGAAAGTGTGTTTGTGTGTGTGTGTGTGTGTGTGTACTTGTTGTGAAAGTTTGTTTGTGTGTGTGTGTGTGTGTGTGTACTTGTTGTGAAAGTTTGTTTGTGTGCGTACGTGCTTGTGAAATTATTTTGTGTGTGGGTGCGTGCTTGTGAAAGTGGGTCTGTTTGCGTGTGTGCTTCTATGATTACTGTATTCTGCGGCTGTAGTAGTAGAAACATCCTACTGCTGCAATCAGTCTTTCTTCACTTTTGTCCACTGTGTTTTGTCTTCAGCCGAAATCCTTAGCTTCCTCAGGTCCATTCTTGACTTGAGTGTACTGAGTTCTGCTTTCTTGAGGTCACCTCATAGCACGCTTAGCAGATTTATGCAATGATGTCCTCTCCTGGCTTTGTATTTGTTGGCTCAGAGTAGGGCGAATTCCAAGGCTCTGTGCTGGTGTCTCTTCTGGCATCCTAAGCACATGGCCAAACATCGATCATCTTTGCTGGGCAACTTTTACAGACAGCGGTGACGTATTACACATCTTGTATAGTACATCGGAAATTATGCTGTCTGGCCATCTGTGTCCATTGATGGTGCATAGGTGTTTGCGGTGGCAGGCATCGAGTTTGTCTAGAGCTGCCTTTGGAGCTGCCCAGCTGTTACAGTTATACAGCATCAAGGATACGCAGGTTGCATTGTATAAACGTAGCCTCTTTATCAAGGACATCTTTGATCTACGAATCCATAGCTTCCAGAAGGACTGGAAAGCTATGTTCCCCATGACGCAACATGCAGAAATGTCAGCAGTATTGCAAAGCAGTGAGCCCAGGATTGTACTTTTCCTCCATGGTTCGCCGTACTTTTCCTCCATAGTTCGCCGCCATGAAGTGGGTCATCATTTTCTATAGTTTCATGCTTTGTCGATAGGTATATGTGCGGGAACTCTGTTTTGGATTCATTCATAAAGATTCTCAATTTTTAGTTTGCTGCTATTGGGAGAAGTTCGTCAAGGGGTTTCCTTTCCTCGTCTATGAAGTCCACATCGTCGGTATATTCCATCTCTAGCGGCATGTCCAGTGTTGACACTGGGTGTGTGTGTGTGTGTGTGTGTGTGTGTGTGTGTGTGTGTGTGTGTGTGTGTGTGTGTGTGTGTGTGTGTGTGGTGGTGTTTGGTCTTGTTGAACTTTCCCGCACAGATTTCAATGTGGCAGCAAGGTAGCAGGTGAAAAGCACTGGAGATAGACCATCTCCCTGTGGGGAGCCGATTGATGTCTCAAACTCTACAGACTTCACTGACTTGACTCGTACTCTCAGCTTGGTGTCTGCAAGCAGTAGTCTCACTGGTCATAGCTCATCTTCACTGCAACTGGCCTGGCGTAGTACATCTAGGATCTTTAAGCATTTAATTGTGTCGAAGGCTCGTGACAAGTCAATGCCCATTTTGTGGAAGTCCCAGTGTTTGGACATGACTACCGACACAAGCATGCGTTGAGCCCATACAATGTCTGTGCAGCTGCGTCGACGTTTGAAGACACTTTGACATGATCCACTGAAGTAATCGATCTTGTCTCGGATGCAGCATAGAGTAACATTGGATAGGATTTTCCGTATGCTGTTGAGGAGCACAATGGGTCGCAGATTGGCTGGGTCCCAGGTGGCTTCTTGGGCGTGGGTAGTGCGATAAGGGTGCCTTGGCCTACAGTGTCAATGGGAAGGTGGTGCATAAAAGCTGAATTGATTATGTGCATGATCGGTTTTGAGATAATGTCACTTGCATATTTGAATAGTTCATTGCTCATGCCATCAGATCCAGATGCACATCCATTTTTCAGTGCTTTAAGTGCCTTCTCAACTTCTGCGGTTCTAATTGGTGTTAGTAATGGCCTGGGGTCTCCTGAGAACGGGTGCAAGGGCTTATCATCGTTGTCAGTGAAATGTTCCTTGAACCATTGTCGGATCGCCTCAGCTTTTCCCTGGTCAGTCCCAATAAAGTGTCCTTCAGAGTTGTGTACTGTGAGTGGTGGTGTGTAGTCAGTAACTCTCAGGGCTCGGGCTGTCCGAAACATTTTGTGACAGTCATCCGTGGCAGTGATTTCATCTGCTAGAGAGTCTGCCTGTTGAATAGCAAGATCTTTTAAGCGTTCACTAATGTGGCGTAGAATAATATTGCACTCCCGGCATAGTCAGTGTCGCTGATGAGCTTGGGTAGGTGGTAGGTGACTACCCTCTTCCCTGGTATGGTGTTTATATATTAGGTAGAGTTCGTTCATCTTAAGGCGTGTAATGACTATCTTATGGTCAGAATTGAGGTCTGTGCCTCCATACGAACGAGCGTTCCGGAGTAAGGGTTTTGCTTCTGTCTTGCATAGTATGAAGTCTATTTGCTTGAAGACAGCTGTTGTAGCCTTAGAACCTTTTGGGGCTTTGCGATCAGTAATGTGTCAAGTCCATGTTGTCCGGTGACAGCATGGGTGTTTGACGGCTGTATTTGTGACAAATAGGCTATTGGAAAAAGGAATGCCACCAGTGCATCTCCATTGCTGGTGCGTGTACCCTCTCCATAGGATCCCATGCATAATCCAAGTCCTGAACTTTTGTCCGCAGTTCCGAGTTTACTTAGCTTGGAGTTGAAATCTCCAAACACGAACAGTTTCCATCTAGCTGGGATTGTAATGGCGGAGCTCAGTTCAGCATAGAAGGAATCTAATATTGCTGGATTCTCTTTGGCTTTTTCGGTAGTTGGGCTGTATGATGCGTTGACAATTCAACACTTAATGGTGGTGTGTTTTCTCGTAGGTATAGCCTGGTCGATGAATGCAACGCGATCACTGACGTATCCAAAACTAATGACATGATCCAAGACCCTTGGTCCGATTACGAAGCCTAAACCCCGGTATGTGGCCTGTTTTTGCTCCATGAGCATTAGCTTATGGCATGTCTGTAATTGCTGCTCTGAGTATTTAGCTACTTTAGTCTCTTGAATGCATGCAATATTGATGTTATAGTGTTCACAGTCTGCGCCTAAGGTTTGCCTCTGATGTTGCACTCAGACCACATACATTCCACGTAGCTATGATAAGCTCCTGGGAAGATTGCGTCGTCCGAGGATGTTGAGCACAGTTTCTTGTTTGAAGAAGGGTAGACATAATCAGAGTTGCCTCTGTATGCGGATGTCAGCCCGCAATCCTTGATGACTTAGTTTCCCTACAAAGTTGGTACTTACGGAGGAGACCGGCGTGAAGGTGTCATCTTTCTCCCCCACATGTGTGCTTGCTTGCTGTAAAAGTGCGTGTGTGCATGCGTGCTTGCTGAGAAAGTGTGTCTGTGTGTGTGCTTGCTTGTTGTGAAATTGTGTCTGTGTGTGTGTGTGTGTGTGTGTGTGTGTGTGTGCGTGCGTGCGTGCGTGCGTGCGTGCGTGCATGCATGCGTGCGTGCGTGCGTGTGTGTGTTTTCTTGCTGTGAAAGTATCTGTGTGCGTGCATGCTTGTTGTGAAAGTGTGTTTGTGTGCATGCGTGCTTGTTGTGAGTGTCTGTGTGCGTGCATGCTTGTGAAAGTGTGTTTGTGTGCATGCGTGCTTGTTGTGTGTGTCTGTGTGCGTGCTTGCTTGCTTTGAAAGTGTGTCTGTGTGCGTGCGTGCTTGTTGTGAAAGTGTGTGTGTTTGTGTGTGTGTGTGTGTGTGTGTGTGTGTGTGTGCGTGCGTGCGTGCGTGCGTGCGTGCGTGCGTGCGTGTGTGCATGCGTGCGTGCTTGCTGTGAAAGTGTGTTTGCGCGTGTGCATGCATGCTTGCTGTGAAAATGTGTCTGTGCATGTGCTTGCTTGCTTAATGTGAAAGTGTGTCCGTGTGCATGCTTGCTTGTTGTGAAAGTGTGTGTGTGCGTGTACGTGCACATGCTTGCTTACTGTGAAAGTGTATCTGTGTGCATGCTTGCTTACTGTGAAAGTGTATCTGTGTGCATGCGTGCTTGGTGTGAAAGTGTATCTGTGTGCATGCGTGCTTGGTGTGAAAGTGTGTCTGTGTGTGTGTGTGTGCTTGCTTGTTGTGAAAGTGTGTGTGTGTGTGTGTGTGTGTGTGTGTGTGTGTGTGTGTGTGCTTGCTTGTTGTGAAAGTGTATTTGTGTGCATGCGTGCTTGCTGTTTCTACTTCGAATAATACTTACCAGATGTACTATTATGATAATGTCTATTATCTAGTCTAGCTCAAAATAAACAATTAAAACTCCGCACTCTCCTGGTCCTGCCCATACTGTGTCCGGGAATACCATAGCCGCAGGTACCGAGTCAATTCCCAATCACAGTCAGATTCGTCTATTTTGCGCTGTTGAAAAGTCGCGTGTATTTAGTGCTCTCTTATTAATTGAATAAGCAGTTTTAGCATGTTTTTTCGGAAAACCATCGTTGGATTCATGGAGGAACTGGGGAAATCATCACAGGGGCAGGTTGTATCAATCTAGAATTTATACATTTGTGCCATAATGACTGTTTGAAATTTCCTTAAATTGGCACATTTTTTATAATGATGGCCATTGTTGGAGTCGCTTCTGTACCCGTTGACTTTTAGTTTTAATTCGGGTACTCGGTTAATTTTCTCTTGTGACTCGGTTCCTCTAAGATGGATGCGTCCTTGGCCAAGATGGCGGCGCCCATGATTTATGTCGTTCTTGGCTTGGTGTATCCAGGCACTCTGTTGTCGCCGATTTTAGCTCTCGCTTAGTTGTCGAGGGTGTTTGTAGTGATCGGCGACTTATTCTTGGTTATTTAACGTTAGTTAAAGGCTGAGTTGTGTTTTTTAAAAAATTTTCACTCAAAAAAGTTTCAAATATTTCCTGCCTAAGACTTGTTATCATTAAATTGAGAGAAAGTTAATGTGTTTAAGAAATCTTAACTAGCAAGTCTATTGTGCGTATTGCTCGTCATTGGTTGTCATGTGCAGCGTTTTAATTCTTCTCTGTGTTCGCAGAAACTGAAGAACTCGGACTCGTTGTGCCGCAAGTGCAACAGGTTCATGAAGCGGAAGTACCTGGGTCATCACTGTGTGGCGTGCGCTAAGTGTAAGGTCGGGAGCCCTTGTGATGTGTGCGTCAAGTGGTCGTCGGAATTGGTGGCTGAGTTTGACAAGGATCGACGGGCGAGGCTGGAGCGTATCGAGAAGGATAAGGCAGTGAAGCTGCAGCAGGTTTCGTTGCTGGGTCTGGAAGGTCGGCTGAATGAGAGGATGGATTCAGCACTGGGCGTATGGGCGGCCCAGTTCAAGGCTATGTTTGACTCGTTGCAGTCCACGGTCCCGGTGAGGCAAGCTGGTGCAGGACAACCATTAGGTGGTCCGGCTAGTTCTGCTGAGGGTCATGCACCTGCCCCTTCTCTGTCCTTGGCTCAAGAGCCGACGATAGAGGAGGAAGATTTGCTGCTGAGGGAAGATTCCGGCATGCCGGATCTTTCAATGACGGCGATGCCTAGTACGTCCCAGGGGTCGCCCTCGGGATTTGTACGGGTTTGCCAGGCGGATGGTGATGTCGACGTTCCGTCGGGCATTTTTCATCCGCGATTTGTGCAACCGGATATGCCGGCGGAGCCGTGGTTTGCGGTTCCTGCGGCTATCCCGGCGGCGTTAGGTGCGGCTCCTATCGGAGTGACAGTGCCAGCCGTAATTGAGGCCGTCGGAGTCCCGGATCCCGTGGTGGAGCCGATGGACTGCGGCGAATCCGTATCTGGCGATTCGTTGGATACTGGTGCCGCTGGTAGTCGCGCTATGGATGCGCTCTGTCCTGGCTGAGACGTGTATCGTAGCGTTCAGCAAGGATCGTCAGTGGCCCTCTCATCTAAGGGAGAGAGGGAGGATGAAAACGGGAGTTCTTTGATGGACGATTCCGCTTTCTGCACCGAAGCTGAATGGGTGCAGGTTCTTGGATGGATGACCAATCGTCTCGGGTTGGCATCTGATCTAGGATTTCAGCGCGATCCGCCGATGGAACGGATGTCAGAGCGTGCGGCACCAGGACCAGAGATGAGGGCTGCGTTATCTTCTGCGCCTTTCATAGGTCCAGGCTTGTTCGGCGGCTCGGCACGACAAGCGCTCTCTAAGGTTGCGTCAATGGTGGCGGAGCAAGAAGTGGTCGGCAAGTCGTGGAAGTCGAACAAGAGGACTCAGCCGCAACAGTCCTACCGTCAGCACAGGCAGGAGCAGCAGAGACAGCGTCCTAGATTGCCCTTCCGTCCTTCTGCCCGTGATGCCCATAGGCCATCCGGAGCACAAGGGCCTGGCCGTTCGTCCGCATACAAGCCCTCTAGTAAGAGGCCGTATGAGGACGACAGGAAGAGTGGCGGTTCGGGCCGAGGCGGCTACCGTAAGGATAGCCGTGGCGGCGGTTCCGGACCGTCATACCACAAGAAGCCGCGGGGCGGCCGTGGGGCTCGTTCCTGACGGGTTTCCGGCGGAACCAATACCGGCGGCTTTGGAAACAAATGGAGTCGAGAATCTTCACCCAAACGATTTAGCGTCTTGTCGGCTAATCTCGACCGACAACTGTGTGCAGATTCCTTCCGTCGGAGGCAGACTTCGGCTATTCCTAAACCAATGGGAACAGGTCGTGCGCGACTGTTTAGTCTGTCAGTGGATAAGAAACGGCTACGATCCGGACTGGCTCATCCATCAATCGTTAGTTCCGTTAACCTCGACTCCAATATGGACTCCTATTCCAAGGGAATTAGACCGTCTAGTCGCCATTCAGTCAGAGATAGAATCGCTTCGTCAGAAGAATGCGATTCACCTAGTCACCGATCAGTCATCGCTGGGCTTCTATTCGATCATGTTCCTAGTTCCGAAGCGTACCAGAGGGTGGAGACCAATTCTCAATCTCAAACCGTTGAACAAATTTATTCTTTCTCCCAGATTTCAGATGGAGACGGTAGCAGCGGTAATGACAGGGCTGAGGAAAGGCATGTGGGCGGTATCGATAGATCTGAAGGATGCTTATTTTCATATTCCAATGTCAATTCCTTTTCAGAAGTACCTGCGATTTGCATTCCAAGACAATGTTTGGGAATTCAATGCTCTTCCCTTTGGCCTGACCACGGCTCCGAGGGTCTTCACCAAGGTGGTTCTCGCCATGACTTCTTTACTTCGCAGGAGAAACATAGCTGTTCACACTTACATAGACGACTGGCTGCTAAAGGCGGGGAATCCAGTCACTCTGCGCAGCAATCTGATAGTAGTCCTAGACTTGTTAAAGAAGCTAGGATGGATTGTGAATCTAGAGAAATCAGAACTGACTCCATCCCAGGAGTTTGTTTATCTGGGAATCTTTTTCAATCTCAGGGACGGCGTAGCTTTTCCGGCAGAGAGCAGAGTCAGAAGCCTGATTGCAGTGTTGGAGTCGGTTTCTCTAGGAGCCTATCTGACGGCGCGTCAATTTCTCAGAATACTGGGTTTGCTAGTATCTCTGGAGAAGGTGGTGCCATATGCGGCACTCAGGCGCAGGCCGATTCAGATGTATTTGATGTCGTTCTGGTCACAGAGAACAGATCCGTTATCTCTGAGAATACCAGTAAAAGAACCATTGATATTCCACCTTCAGTGGTGGTTATCGGAACAGAATCTCCTGCGAGGTGTTCCTCTACAACCTCCTCAACCTCAGATGTCCATATTCACGGATGCATCATTGACAGGTTGGGGAGCGGTATTGGACAATCAGTCAGTATCAGGGGAATGGGATCGGACCAATGCGCAGAAACATATCAATGTGCTCGAGCTATTAGCGGTGGTATTTGCACTGCAGAAGTTCGAGAGTCTAATTTGAGACAAGATTGTCCTAGTAAGGACAGACAACTCAACAGTGGTGTCTTATTTGAACCGCCAAGGCGGGACGAGATCACCAGAGTTGTGTATGATGGTTTGGAACCTTCTGCTGTGGTGCCAAGAGAGGAATATTATTCTTCGGGCAGCACACATTCCAGGAAGATTGAACATCTTAGCGGATGCTCTCAGTCGAAGGACGGTTTGTCGTCCGACGGAATGGCAGCTCAACCAAGTGGTAGCGGAGGTTCTATTCAAACAATGGGGCAAGCCAAATGTCGACCTATTTGCAATGAATCAAAACGCAAAGATGGTCACTTACGTGTCACCGATCCCGGACCCGTTAGCTCGAGCAGTAGACGCACTGGCGATAAGTTGGAAGGGAATGTACGCGTATGCGTATCCTCCAACAATTCTCATCCCGAAAGTTCTGGCAAAGATAAGAGAGGGGATGTGCCAAGTACTACTGATCGCCCCTTATTGGCCAGGCCGATCATGGTTTACGGATCTGCTGGACCTTCTGGTCTGCAGTCCAGTCCCTCTTCCAGACACAAGAGATGTAATCTCTCAGAACAAGGGTCTGTACCTTCACGACAGACCAGAAATGTTCAAATTGACTGCATGGATGTTGTCAAGCAGCGTGCAATTGAGGATGGATTTTCTGAGCAAGCAGCGAAGTTTGTTGCTTCAGCCAGAAGATTTTCAACCACAAAGACATATAATTATAGAATCAACAAATTTGCACAGTGGTGTGAGAGAAGAGATATTGATCCCTTTTCTGCATCTGTTCAACACGTAGCAGATTTTATCTGTCATTTATACGAAGTTGACAAACTTGTACCTTCTACCCTAGCAGCATATAAGTCTGCATTAGCTTCAGTCATTCCTAGTCTCACCATTGAGGGAGTGGAGAATGACACCTTGAATGAAGTTATCAAAGGAATGAGCAATCTGCGACCCAGACAGCCAGTTCCTATCCCATCATGGAATCTATCTCTTGTTCTACAGGTTTTAGGGCATGCTCCCTTTGAACCGATTAGATCTATTGACATTAAACTGTTAACTATTAAATCAGTTTTCTTGGTTGCAGCAGCGTCGGCGAGAAGGAGAAGCGAGATTCATGCGCTTTCTGCCGAACAAGACCGTTTTGTCGTCACGGGTGAAGGTTTAAGATTACTTCCACGTCTTTGTTTCCTGGCAAAGAATCAGTCACTTAAATATCCAGGACAGCCGATCAATTTGCCAAGTTTAACTAGACATGACCCAAATTCTTGTGCTTGGTGTCCTGTCAGATGTCTGAAGATGTATAAGAAACGTACTTCTGAGTGGAGAGACGACCCGAAATCTCTGTGGTTATGTCTCAAAGCTCCCCATTTACGTGCTTCGAAAGATACTATTTCTCGTTGGATAGTTGACGCTATTCAGATGTCGCACAAGATCGCTACAGGAAAGCAGATTGATCGTGCGAATGCCCATGAGGTCCGAGCACTAGCAGCATCATCGGCCCTTTATAAGGGTGTCTCATTAGAGCAGGTGATGTCTGTAGCACAATGGCATGCCGAGTCGTCATTCACTGTTTTCTACCTTCGCGACATCTCCAGCACACTTAATCCAGTAGCCGTCGCCAATCTGTCAAACCTAAACTAAGCCACGTCCGACCACTACTTCGCACACATCACAAAAGTCTTCCGCCTACACTAACCAAGCGCTATGCACATGACTGAGTACGACCGTGGATTGGGCCTAGCTCCTGTGATGATCAAGAACAGATCGACCACTCAAAAATGGTGAGTGTTTACATTAATTAAGTGACTATAAATATGTTTACTTCCAGTCGAAATACCAGACTGAGTAAGTGAATAGTCTGGTACAAGAGTATATTTATCCTCTCATACAGACATGAGACTCATTCCAATTTGAAAATCTAATCGATATACTGATAGTTTTTTTCAAAAATTGAAGTTGTAGTAGCTTCTTTGCACTCTACTGGACTGCCCTAGCTGAGACTTGGGGCTGACACGGGTCTGGTGGGTGTTGCATCCCCATGGACATCCCTCTGGTTTTGTGCGGACAAAAGAGGGGGCGGGGAGCGCGGTCTAGACCATAGAAGTTTAGCACTCTATGAGTCAGATAGCAGAACCCAAGCGTATGCCAGGGTTTTAGTCTCTTCACAACCTTTTTCACTTCAAGAGTATACTTACCTCCCTAATACTTTTGATATTGCTAAATATTGGCTTTCACTCAATAAACACTCAGATTTAAAACAGTTAGGTGCCCCTACTGGGCAGGGAGTCAGAGCGTAGTCTGGCGGATGCCAGCCCCACCACCGCGCATGCGCAGACTAGCACTACCTCTTTGCTAGATTATTGGCAGAGAGTTCACACATGTCTTTTTGTGCTGAAGCTTTTCTTTATCTTAAACTAGTTTAAGTGGTGTTGGTTGGTGTGATAGTCACTTTTTTGGATGGCGGGAGGTTTCAATTCGCCAAAGAAGGACTTAGGACCTTTAAATCAGGTGACTTCTAGTAAAATTAGCGAGTTTTCTTCCCGGTGTATTGTGTTTCCGGGACTCGCGTTTACCGTGATAAGCGCCTTAGTTAGTTGATTTAGGTCAACTCGGTGCTTCCTAGGACTAATTCCTCTTTCTGTTTATGTCCACAGGTCTGTATGACGCTGGGTGGTGACAATCACAGTTGCTGAGAGTTAGTTTTCTCTCCACCATGGTTCCATTTCCTACTAACACTGTTAGGTTATCTAACCAAATGAAAAATATGTCCAGTGAGTTGGAGGCCTAGTATAAAGGTCTTCTCACTTTGCCCTCTTGATCCAATTCCTTCCCCATGAGGTGGAGAGAGTTAAGAGGCGTGCAGATGGTGGAGTTCTCCGGTTCGTCACGTTGGATGGTTTGTCTATACAAAGTGTCAGGTATCTAGTTATTGATAATGTGGTGATGTTAATTATTGTAAACAAACAAAGGGAGATAATTAACATTTTTGCCAGAAAAGAGTTATCTATATGTATCTGATGGTTGTGTAGTCAACTTATCCATTCAGCATACAATTCGTCCTTGCACTTGGATGTTTTGTTGGGATCGAATTTTTCCTGTCACGGGATTAATGACGTCATAATCAGCCTGCCTATGTGTTTATCAGCAATTCAAGCGCTATGCTGGTTTCTGATGTATATTGATCTTTATGATCGTTTTCCTTCTCTTTGAGTTGGATTGAGTTCTAAGCTTAACTAGTTGCTCATACTCCTTGTCCTTTGCCCTGTTTCAGGGACCGGGTTGCGCGTCCTGTGGTCGTTTTCTGCCGGATAAGTTCTGGCCGCATCTGTGCTGTCAATGTAGCCCTTGTGGTCCATTGGTTAATTGTGACATATGTAAGCACTGGGGGGCCGAGTTAATGTCCGAATTCTTGTGCTGTTTACAGGCGACGGACAAGGTGGTAGAGGAGGAGAAGAAGAAGAAGCGGAAACGAGAGGTTGTAAGTAGGAAGGGTAAGGGGAAGGTCTCGTCCGCGGTGGATATGGAGGCCTTCCGGACCGAGATGTTGGGAGAGATGAAGAGGACAATAAAGGATTTGGTTCCAGGGTTGCTTCGTGGCATGCTTCCTGGACCAAATCCTTTACTGTCCTCATCATCGGCTTCGGAGCAGGTAATCCCCGCCTCTGGATCGATTTTCCTTAGTCCGCTTCCGTTGTCCGACGATTCAGAGGTGGCCCCATTAGAGGGGGCGTTCCACGGCCCTGGCAGCAGGCTTATTGCCGCGCCGATAGGGGACCGTGGACGGTTGTCGCTGGAACCCGCGGGCTGCTTATCAGTCCAGGGGTATCCGCACGCCGCGGTGGCCAGTACCTCCTATGGCACCGTTCCTGGTCAGCCCGGGTTAGCTCTCTTGGCTAACCCGGGGTCTAATCTTTCTGACCAGGGTAATGAGGATTACCTGCTAGGGTCGCCGTCTGACGACGTGGACATGGATGAAGACGTTTGTGCACCCCTCGCGGGGAATACAGGCGCCTTGTTCCACGGTTTTACTCACCCTGGAGTAAAGTCCGCGGCTCAGGTGGTGGCCCAGGGCGCTGCTGATGGCCAGCGGTACCGCATACCTCGGCTTGCCGAGGGTGTTGCTGGTGCTGGCCGGGCCCGTGGTGAGCCTATATATACCCCGCGCTCTGCCACGGTGCCTGCTCCTGGTCAAACCAGTGATATTCTCATGCCGGTGCTGTCAGGCCCGCGTGTTTTCCCTGGCTTGCCAGGTGTATCAGCATACCCGCCGTCAAGCTCTACTGCTTGCGCTCAGGAGGAAGACGAAGGACCCCGTCTTGTAGAGCGCTCGCAGTTAGCCACGGAGGAGGATTGGTATGACGCTTGCCAGTGGTTGGTGAGCGTTATGCCTGATCTGCCCGTGGAGCAGTCGGCTAGCCAGCGTGTTCACACGCCGTGGTTAGCTGGGAAACCGACTGCTAACGCTATGCCTTCTCTGCCGCTGGCGGAGCATGTCGTTGACATGTTCAAGGCGGCGGAGTCGTCCATTAAGTCGAGTGGACGTCTCGCGAAGGCCCCTCGCGAGGTGGCCAGGCGTTGTCGCATCGTGCCCCTGGATTACCAGCGGTACGGTGTGGTACCCAAGCCCGGCGTGGATGACCGCGCGGCTTTGGGTGAGGATGCGCGGCCAGGCACCCGTTCTGACACGGGTGTCTTGTGCGCGAACGCGTTGCGTTCGGCGAATACCGCGTTGCGTGATGCGGAGGAGAGTGGGAGGGCTTCGATTGCCGCTCTGTCCCACGTCTCCCAGCTGTTACAGGGAGTAGTAACGGCATCCGCATCGCGCCAGCCAAGTCCGGTCACTGTCCAGCGAACCATCCAGGATGGTATTAACCTGGCGCTGGACTGTGTGACTCGGGCGGTGACCAGGAGTGTCAGGGCAAGACGCACGTTTGCCCTGGACAATCTGTGCCCGTCTCAGGACCTGTACAATAGGCTACTGCGTACGCCTATGACGGGCCCTGGTCTTTTTGGAGGTGAGGGATGTCGCCACCTCCAGGAGACGGTCACCCTGGTGAATAACCAGAGGGCGCTGCGCGAGCAGTTTGATGTGCTGCGTCGTGCTAACGCTCGCGCCGCGGCCCCGGCGTATCGTCCCCTGCAGGCTCGAGGTGGTGCTGGCCAGGTCAGTGGCCAGCCACCGTCGCAGCGTCGGCCTCGGCCGCGTGCGATTCGGCCAGCAGCGAGGGGGGCGCAGGTTCCTCAGCCGCCGTCAGCCAGGCAGCCGCCCGCGCACCGAGGTGCGCGCGGGGCGGGGCGGGGCGCGCGAGGATCTGGGCGTGGTTATCGGTCCTGACAGGACGCTTACCGCGGTAAGAACCACTCCGGTGTGTATGGCGGCGGAGACAGTGCCGCTCTTGCATGCCTCGTGTCCACCGCGGTCCCTAGGTGGGCCGGTGGGAGGCCGGCTAGCCGGCCACATGCAAGAGTGGGAACGGTTAACTCAGGACCGTTTAGTCTTGCGATGGCTTTCCGTCGGGTATCATCCAGAGTGGGTGACAGGCCCGCCGTCGCGACTGTCTCTGGTGCCAATCTGGACTCCCATTCCGAGAGATCCAGAGCAAAGGTTGTGTATCGAGGAGGAGATAAATTCCCTCATACAAAAGGGAGCTATTCAGCCGGCACAAAGGTGTCCGGGCTTCTATTCAACCCTGTTCTTAGTAACAAAACGCACCGGTGGGTGGAGACCGATTCTCAACCTCAAGCCATTGAACAAGTTCATCGAGACGCCCAGTTTCAAGATGGAAACGGTGCGCTCGGTGTTGGCGGGGTTGGAGAGGGGGATGTGGACGGCGTCGATAGATTTGAAGGACGCTTATTTCCACATCCCCATCCACGGGAGTTTCTGTCGCTTCCTGAGATTTGCATTCCAGGGCAGACAGTGGGAATTCAGGGTGTTGCCCTTCGGAATTTCCACGGCTCCTCGGGTTTTCACCCGTGTGGTTCTTGCGATCACAGCATACCTCCGCAGGAGAAGCATAGCAGTCCACACGTACATAGACGACTGGCTGTTGAAAGCGCACACCCGGGAAAGTTTGTCCGCCAATCTGGAGATTGTTTTGAAAATTCTCACAGACTTGGGCTGGATGATCAATTTCCCAAAATCAGAGCTGACTCCATCCCAGAAGTTTGTTTACCTGGGGATGTTCTTCGATCTAGAGACAGGATATGTTTATCCTACTCAGGAGAGAGTTCAAATACTCATCTCGTTGATTCAGTCAGTGTGCGACAGTCGTCATGTCCTGGCACGGGTTTACTTGAGAATGCTGGGGTTGATGGTTTCGTTGGAACCAGTCATTCCTCAGGCCGCCTTACGCAGGCGGCCGATCCAGTTGTTTCTCATGACACAATGGACCCAGAGTACAGGTTCGCTGGACTCGAATGTGTCAGTGTTGGCGCCTCTGATTCACCACCTGCAATGGTGGTTGAATACAGAGAATCTCTTGCCGGGGGTTTTGCTAACCCCTCCCCACCCTCAGGTGACTGTGTATACAGATGCATCGAAGGAGGGCTGGGGAGCTTGCCTGGAAGAATCCACGATATCAGGGCTTTGGAATCTGGAACAGTCACAGGAACATATAAATCTACTGGAGCTAAGAGCAGTAGTCCTGGGCCTGGAACATTTCTTACAGAAAGTTCAGGGCAAGATTGTTCTTATTCGTTCAGACAACTCAACAGTTGTGACTTACATAAACCGCCAGGGCGGAACGAAGTCGCCCAGTCTCTGTATGATGACATGGAAACTGCTTTGTTGGTGTCTGGATCACCAGATTACCTTGAAAGCAGTTCATATTCCGGGAAGGTTAAACCTGCTAGCAGACTCATTGAGCCGAAGGATGAGTGTTTTACCCACGGAATGGCAACTAAATCAATGTGTGGCGGATCGTCTGTTCGACCATTGGGGGAAACCCAACATCGATTTGTTCGCAACGAAGAAGAATGCGAAGATGACGACGTACGTCTCCGATTCCGGATCCAAGCGCTTTCGCAACAGATGCGTTAGCTATCAGCTGGGGGAGAATGTATGCATACGCATTCCCTCCAGCAATCCTGATTCCAAAAATTCTTCAGAAAATCAGACAAGAGGAATGCCAAGTGCTTCTGATCGCCCCGGATTGGCCAAGCCGATCATGGTATACGGATCTGCTGGACCTTCTGGTCTGCAATCCGGTTCCTCTGCCTCTGATGGACGATATTATCTTCCAGGGCAAGGCCCTTCACAACAATCCGTCAATGTTCAGATTGACTGCGTGGATGTTGTCAAGGAATCTAGAATTAAGGAGGGCTTTTCTGAGCAAGCAGCCATGTTTATGGCCAAAGCCAGGAGGGGGTCAACCTCCAGAGCATATAATTATAAAATCAACAGATTTGCAGAATGGTGCTCAAAAAGATGTATTGATCCAATAGATGCATCTATTCAAGTAGTAGCTGATTTCCTCTGTCACCTCTATGATGCCTATAGCCTCAAGCCTAACTCTATTGCTGGTTATAAGTCAGCATTAATGTCTGTTATTCCTTGCTTGGCTAAGAGGGGAAGTGATGAAGTAAATACATTGAATGTATTAATTAAAGGCATGGGCAATCTAAGACCAAGGAATCCACCTGTGATTCCGTCTTGGAGTTTATCGCTAGTGCTTCAAGTACTAGGTGATAAGCCTTTTGAACCACTTAGTTCCATTTCTATGAAACTATTAACACTGAAGACTGTGTTTTTAATTGCTGCGGCCTCGGCTAGGCATAGGAGTGAGATTCATGCCTTATCAGCCGAGGATGACCGTTTTGTGGTTTCAGGGGAAGGCCTTAAGCTGCTACCTAGGATTAATTTCTTGGCTAAAAATCAGTCGTTGAAATATCCAGGTCAACCTATTATTTTGCCTGCTTTAACTAGATATGATCCTAATTCTAAAGCATGGTGTCCCGTCCGGGCGCTGCGCCGGTACAAACATCGTACGGCGGCATGGCGCACCGACCAGTCAGCGTTATGGTTGTCATATATTGAACCCCATGGGAGGGCTTCTAAGGACACCATTTCCAGGTGGATTGTGGAATGCATTCAGTTTTGCCATAAATCCGCCACCGGGAAGCAGGTTGACGTGGCCAAGGCTCACAGTGTCCGCGGCGTAGTGACATCCACGGCCCTATTTAATGGGGTCCCTGTGGATGATATTATGTCGGTGGCTCAGTGGCACTGTGAGTCAAGTTTTACAGACCATTATCTCCGTGACACCTCTAATCCTCTCGCCTTGTCGGTTTTGAAAAAATAAATCGGTTTATTTTTTGAGGTGATTTCCTCATTACTTATATATATCACAATTAATTTATGGAAACACCCACTTTTTTGGGCCTGCATCAGTCTTTACCAATGGGAAGATGATGTCAGCAGCCATTTTCAACAAGGTCAGTCTTGTTCAGGTGTTGTCCGTTGTTGATTGTATTGTCACGATTACCCGTTATTATTATGGTGATGGTTTGTGTATTTGTGTGGTTCATTGTTGAGAGTTACGAAAATGGAGCTTTTTCGTCTCTGTCCTGTAGTACATGGCACTTGTACGTAGAGAGCGTATAGGACATTGAGGTCAGTCGACTCTTCCTCCCAGGAAGGAGGGGGGGGGGAGCGCATATGACATTCGGTCATCTCTCATACATCGGTGGTGTTATCCGATGGTTAGTCAAATCCTGACTGTTTTTTCTTACAGTTTCAGAAGTTTAAGTGCCTTAAACGCAGAAAAGCGTATAGGGATGAGCTGGTCTTTTGACCTCGCCTCTCTCCCGCCAGATTCACTTTCGAATTCTGGCAATATCAAAAGTATTAGGGAGGTAAGTATACTCTTGAAGTGAAATAAACGAAATCTAGGATTTCTTTTTTCACGAGAGAGTTGATACTTACCTCCCTAGATACGGACCCGGCCTCTCCACCCCACAGAGGCTAGGTCTTCAGGCTCTTAATAGTTGCATGTGTGTCAGCCAATAATCTAGTCAGAGGAAGTGCTAGTCTGCGCATGCGCGGTGGTGGGGCTGGCATCCGCCAGACTACGCTCTGACTCCCTGCCCAGTAGGGGCACCTAACTGTTTTAAATCTGAGTGTTTATTGAGTGAAAGCCAATATTTAGCAATATCAAAAGTATTAGGGAGGTAAGTATCAACTCTCTCGTGAAAAAAGAAATCCTAGATTTCGTTTACTCTGTTGGATGGTTGATGAGTGCTGGTTCGAGCCTCACCTCCTCCCACCGGCATTTCCTGGCTGTCGAAATCCGGAGTTTATCATAATAGTACATCTGGTAAGTATTATTCGAAGTAGAATCAAAAAAGCATCCGCTTTTGTTTCTACGAGAATTCTTAATACTTACCAGATGTACTATGGCCCTGCCTCAGCCGCCCCGCTGAGGTGAGGCTGAGCTGCTTTCGCAGTTTGCCAAAGCAAATATAAGACGAATCTGACTGTGATTGGGAATTGACTCAGTACCTGCGGCTATGGTATTCCCGGACACAGTATGGGCAGGACCAGGAGAGTGCGGAGTTTTAATTGTTTATTTTGAGCTAGACTAGATAATAGACATTATCATAATAGTACATCTGGTAAGTATTAAGAATTCTCGTAGAAACAAAAGCGGATGCTTTTTTGAGACAGTGTGTCTGTGTGTGTGTGTGTGTGCTTGCTTGTTGTGAAAGTGTGGTAGTGTGTGTGTGTGTGTGTGTGTGCTTGTTGTGAAAGTGTGTGCGTGCGTGTGTGTGTACTTACCTCCCTAACACTCTTGATATACTAGTATATCGGCTCTCAATAATATTCAGAATTATAAAAAGTTATGTGCCCCTAATGGGCAGGTGAATGTACACAGTCATGCACATCACAGACCCCACCTACTGCGCATGCGCATACTCGTACTTCCGTTTTCTAATATATTGGCTGACAGTCAACTTGTGGAAAACTTTCCAAGCTCTTTATTGAGAAGTTTCACTGTCTTTTATCATCATTTATTCATAATGGCTGATGCAAAAGCATCAGAGGAGTACTCTTCATCCATTAAGGTGATATTGTTCCATATATTAATTAAGACTTGTAACTTTTATATGTTACCGGTTTTCGTTCTCGGCCGATTTCGGGCGCTGGGAATCCTTGTTAAATTTCCCAGCGCGTAGGGCTATTAATTCCTTGTGCTTTGTGTCCACAGGTTCAACTTATGAATGGTAAGGGTTCCTGTTCTTCTCTCGGAAGTTGTTCGTCTCTCTTTCTGACTTATCATTATGATATGTCTACGGGTCGGAGATATAGTACGAATAAATATCTCCCTCCTTTTGCCCCATCCCCTTCATCAGTCTGCAAAAAGTCTCGGCGGATGGATGGACGTGTTCTGCACAAGAGGATGGCTTGCCTGTGTTCAGGATAAGGGAGTTTATTAATTATGGCACCTAATTATTTGAAAATATTTACAATTTCTACTGCCATGTTTATTGCACTGTATTCTCTCTTGTATGTGTATGGGCTCTCGGATATATATAATTTAATATTATATTATTCTTGAATAATGAATGTTTTAGTCACTAGCTATTTCTTGCATTCATTTCTGATGTCCCCTCTCCTTGAAGGAGCTGTTGCATTGAGGTTTGATGTCATAATCAACCAGAGATTTTTCTCTTTCCTTGATGTCATAATCTTAGTTTAGAGAAATCTTATTGATGTTATTATCATCCCTTATTATGAATGTGGAGAGATATCTAGATAGTCATACTTTATCTCTCGTCCTTGTCCATTCTTAATTTGGGTCCCTGGTTGTTGTTTTATTATTGTTAACAAGAGAAGTCATCTGTCCCTTCGGGATTGTCAGTAATAAAAGTGGGTGTCTTCTCTCTCGAGTTTGTTCTTTTATTTACTAAAAAGAAATAACAAAGTTTACAAACTATAATACTCATTGTCTTCGTATGCCTTCTTTTCAGGAGTCATGTCCATCTTGTTTAAAGTCCATGAGGGCTTGATTTCCCCCCCACCCTTGCCCATCTTGTACCATTTGTAGGCTGTCCAACAAATGTGCCATTTGTAAAGAGGGGGGGGGGTGGAATCTAACCTCTGAATTCTTTGCATTACTGGCGAAGCTGATGGCCGAAGATGGCAAGAAGGCGAAGAAGGAGGGTAAGAAGAAGGCCTCTTGAGACGGGTGAGCTCGAGGCCTTCACGGTAGAGTTAGTGAGTGAGATGCGCAGGACTTTGAACAATCTGATGCCTGACATGCTTCGCGGCATATTGCTGGGCACAGGTGTTTCAACTTCCTACGTATCAACCTCAGTGCAGGTAGCCCCCGTCCCTGGACCATGCCCTACTAGGTCAGACAAAGCTTTCAGTGATCCAGGGGCTTGGACTCAGGCTTGATGTTCGCATCGCCTGGTGATCCAGTGGTGCGAGCAGCATCAGGCAGGACCCGACCAGCGGGCCTGACCTCGATCACTCGCGGTCTACCCGCATCATCTGCCCTCGGGCATTCTCCTGGTCAGTCTGGGTTAGTATTTCTTGCTAACCCAGAGTCTAACTTTCCTGACCAGGAAGATGATGACGACTACCTGCTCGGCCCACAGGATGGTCATGAAGACATGGATGCGAGCGTCTACACTCCTCTCATGGGGAGCATGGCCGCTCGCACCTATGGTTCTGTTCCCTCCGGAGAAGGTTTCATGATTCAGCCTGTGGGCCGATTTGGAGTGGATGACCGCCTGTATAACATATCACCCGTAGACGTGGAATCTCATACGGATGATCCGCGCCGCGCTAGTGTGCTTAATGGCCCACACACGAGCACGGGCACGAGCACGATCACGCATCTATTCAGGTAGTTGCTGATTTTCTCTGTCACCTGTATGATGCCTATAGTCTTAAAACCTAATTCTATTGCTGGATATAAATCAGCATTAATGACTGTTATCCCTTGCTTGGCAAAGAGAGGAAGTGATGAAGTATGTGTATTAAATACTCTTATTAAAGGTATGGGCAATCTCAAAGCGAGAAATCCTCCACTGACACCGTCATGGAGTCTTTCTCTGGTTCTGCCAGTTTTGAGTGATAAACCTTTTGAACCACTCAGTGCTATTTCTATTAAATTATTGCCACTTAAAGCTGTATTTTTAGTCGCGGCAGCATCAGCCAGACGCAGGAGTGAAATTCATGCCTTGTGTGCTGAGCCTGACCGTTATATAGTTACAGGTGAAGGCCTTAAGCTTCTACTGAGATTCAATTTCTTGGCTAAGAATCAATCTTTAAAATATCCGGGTCAACCTATTATTTTACCTGCCTTAACCAGATATGATTCTGGTGCTAAAGTATGGTGTCCTGTCCATGCTTTAAATAAGTACAAGAGAAGAACTCAGGTTTGGCGGACGGACCCATGCTCCCTATGGTTGTCATATATTGAACCCTATGGTAGGGCGTCAGGAGACACTATTTCCAGATGGATAGTAGAATGTATTCAATTCTGTCATAAGACAGCCACTGGAATTCAAGTAGATAGAGCCAAGGCTCATAGTGTCCGTGGTGTGGTAACTTCCACGGCATTATTTGAGGGTGTTTCTATTGAAGACATTATGTCAGTAGCCCAGTGACACTGTGAATCAAGTTTTACCGACCATTACCTTCCTGATACTTCTAACCCGCTCGCCGTCTCAGTTCTCAGAAAATAAATAATGTAGAGGTATATATTTGTAATTAGTTTTCCTCCTCTGCTATTTACAAATATCACATTTGTTGGTACGGTATCCCTACTATTATTTGGTACCATTCTCTTCATCCGATGGGGGAAGAGATGATTTCCGCACCCAAGACATCAAAGGTCAGTATATGTGACCATTTTGTTTTTTGTCTTGGTGATGGTGTCATATTTTAAATTTTTAATATGGTGATGGTTAATGTCTCTTAATTGTGGTTCTTTCAGAGAGTTTTTTTAAAATGAAGCAATTCTTCTTTTTCCAATGTGTAGTAATACTTTTCATTAAGTATTAGAGAACGTGCTAGTCATTTAGAGCAGCATTTTTTCATAAACCTTCCTCAGAAAGAGGGGTGGGAAGCACATTTTCTTTTTGATCACACTCTCTTCTAGGGCTGGGTGGTATACCGGTTTCACACCGTCTCACCGTTTTTCATGGCGACAGTTTAAAAACCATTACGAAAAAAAAAACAACCGAAAAAAAACCGTCCATAAGATTGCCATTGCGCAAAATCTGGTGACTGTCCGAAACTAGTTTATTCTTGACTTGCAGTTTAATATTATCATCAAGTGTAACCATTTGCTACTAGAGACATAAAATACAGTCATCTATAACGATCCTCGGCAAATATGATTTTGTTTGCCAGCAATGAATTTTACATGACGTAAGCTCTGCGGGTTCAATGTAAGATTGAATAATTTGAAAATCAAAAGTTCTTCTTTGCAACAAATAATCCTTTTTTTCAATTCAAGTTTGTACTATGTTTAATTAGGATTCCAAATGTGACATGATACAAAAAAAAAAAATCAAGAAACGCGCTGCGAAAACAACGTCACTATACAATGAACTCCCAATCCAAACAAATCATGATTTCCCTTAGATTTCTACAAACATAAAATGATCCATCACGGACTAGGAAATGAAAACGATTAAGTCGCTTCTTACGTTGGCGGAGTACAATGTAGTTACAAGTAAAATACACCTCTTAGCCTCTCAAATACGAGCAGGCGTAATGTGACTGGTTGTTAACAAATTCTTCCGCCGGGGTATTCACTATCGATTTTATGAATGAAATTCGTAGTATTTTTTATCACATGACTTCTGCTCAATAGGCGTTACAATCACATCGTTTTGTTTTACCGCCCAGCCTTTTTCGTCTTCGTATATCTTCAAGTACGAAGTGTTGATTTAAGTAGATTTAAGTTAGATTCACGAATCATTGCGTTTATGTTGTCAAATTATCATAATCTCTTTATTATATGACATATGAACCTCGAAAAATAGTCAAACACATTTTTTGTGAGAATTCTTGAGGCGCGATTTCCGGGAAATGACTACTCTTTAGTTACGTGCTGAATGACATTCACCCGCTTGAACGACAGTTTATTGAGGAGTATTACTAAATACTGAGTACTCGAAATACAAACACATGACTTACTAGACTAGATCATACTGTAGGTGGTTATACGAACGCTAACCATATGTGCGGTACTCTACTAGGAGGCTAAACTCGCTCTCATATCCGGGTTCCTACTTACACGCATTAGATTTTACTACGCTTTCGAAAATAGTTACCTAATAACAGTGTTGAAAATCAACATTTTAGTAGTTAGAGTGTTATTTTCACGACATCACATGAACCAGACTTTATTTATTTTATTTATTTTAGCTACTATTTTGAGATAGATAGCGTCGAAGTGAGCAGTCGTACGTAGTTACCGTTCTAATTTTGTGGCAATTTGCGTCACTTGTCAAATCGCAAAATACATGTACTGTAGCTAATGAAAACGGCATATTTTCATATTTCAAATTATTTTCGATCATTTTAACCCCTTAAACCGGTATTTCGTTAATACCGGTTTAATTAGTGATACCGTCACTGGTTTTCCTTTAGGCCAAACCTCCCAGCCCTACTCTCTTCATCGGTCGATTATCCGATGCAAAATTCTATTCCTGGTTGTGTTTTCAGACACAATTTTCAGATGTTTTAAATCTCTTGAAAATCAAGGAGCTAGTCTCTTCGAGGGTGTGCTGGTTTTCAGGACCTTGCCTCCCTCCCGCCTAATTTGCTTTCAAATTCTGGCTTTTATCAAGAGTGTTATGGAGGTAAGTATGTTCTCATGATGTGAAATAAGAAAATTTCCCAAATTTCTTTTTCACGAGTGAGATGACATACTTACCTCCCTAACAGGATCCCGGCCTCTCCACCCCGCGGAGGCCCGGTCCTTTGGTTATTTGAATAGTTGCTTCTATGTCAGCCAATATTTAGTAACGGAAGTACCAGTATGTGCATGCGCAGTAGGTGGGGTCTGTCATGTGCATGACTTTGTACATCCACCTGCCCATTAGGGGCACCTAACTTTTTATAACTCTGAATATTTTTTAACTTAAGAGCCGATATACTAGTATATCAAGAGTGTTAGGGAGGTAAGTATGTCATCTCACTTGTGAAAAAGAAATTTGGTAAATGTTCTTAGTGTGTGCGTGCGTGCGCGTGCTTGTTGTGAAAGTGTGTTTGTGTGCTTGCTGTGAAAGTGTCTCTGTGTGTGTGTGTGTGTGCGTGTGCGCTTGTTGTGAAAGTGTGTGTGTGTGTGTGTGTGCGTGCGTGCGTGCGTGTGTGTTCTGTGAAAGTGTATCTGTATGTGTGTGCGTGGTTGCTGCGAAAGTGTGTCTGTGTGTGTAAGTGTGCTTTTTTGCTGTAAAGTGTGTGTGCATGTGTACGCGGTGTATTCTACTTTCGCGCAGCCAAATATAAAAAACCAGTGATCCCAGAAGAACATCTGGGCGCCTACAGAACTTGGAGAAACGCAGCCTGTAGGCTTACCAAGCCGGAATACCAAATGGAGAGGTTAGAGCAGTCACTCAATGACCGCTCACCACCCAGCATGCTTCGCACTAGGATAACATGGAATCCTGAGGGAGAGGATAATGAATTCCAAACACAGTGGGACACCCACGTAACTGAATTCGAACTCTCCCTCACCCAGCTAATGCTTGACAACACAAGCAAAAAGCTGAAGGAACAATACCAAGTGGTGAGCGGCCACAAGGCAGTTTTTGAACGATGCTGCAACCCATCAACCGCCAGAGAAGCGGAACTGGCGATAGCCGCCACCACAGTCAGGCACAGCCGCCTGCATCGATCTCAGAGCCCAAAACGAAGGCCAGCAAAGAGAACCACGGACCGCCGCCAAAGTTACAGGCAACCTAGAAGGTACAACCGCCAGTATCCAAACATGCCAGACAGAAGACAAGGGCCAAGCCGCCAACAAGCCAGTTCCAACCGCAGGGACAATAGAGGGACCAGACGCAGCTACCCCAATCCGCTAATGGACACCAGAAGCAATATAGCCATAGAACAGCTCTTTCAAGCCGTCCAGAATTTGAGAGATTCCAGAGCATGACTAGACAGTCAACGGTTCAAAAAGAACATTTTCTTAATTAAAATAAGTTTTAACATTTCAATCAATATTCACTCACTGTTTTCATCAAACCGTAACAATAATGCTGGTAATACAGATTCTGAAACTTATGTTTCTCCTTTTGTTTTCAACCTCTCAAATTCCCCTCTCAACATGGCAACTGTCAGTCTTTTAGATAAATGTTTGGGCTTTAGCCCTACAGTCTCACAACCAAACATGGGAAGCCTATATACTGATTTACAGGCATTTTTTAGACGCATGCGTCTGAAACATTTCTTCACCCCCAACCCGCACCCACCACATGCACTCTTACAACAGGGAGCCGGTACTACAATCCCACCACCGGTACCGGCTCCACCTACATTTCAAGACGTCATAGCAAGGAAATTTGCCGCCAAAAAGACTTCAATGCCGCCACCCACATTGGATGCGCCATTTGAAGCCTTTTTCAAGGCAATAAGGTACGAATATGGAAAACATATTCACCATAGAACGAAGTTAAGTAACCTGAGCACTAAGGAAGCCACAGCCCTTGTGCAACTTAAAAACAATCACTCCATAGTGATTAAGAAAGCAGATAAAGGACAAGCAACGGTAGTCCAAAACAAAACGGATTACATAGCAGAAGCAAACCGCCAACTAGTGGACATAAGGTTCTACAAAAAGGTCGATCAAGACTTGACATTAAAACATACTAACCTTGTAGAAAAAAGACTAGACCAACTAGTCAGAGACAAAGAGATTGATGCACACACTGCCGGCAGACTATTACCAAAACCGCCAATCACAGCTAGATTTTACCTACTACCAAAGGTACATAAAAGGAAACAGAACGGTTTAGTCCCAGGCAGACCGATCATCAGCGGCATAGGCTGTCCCACAGAACTCATCAGCAGTTTCGTGGACGAACACATCAAGGGTCATGTCACAAAGATCAAATCATATGTGAAAGACACCACAGATTTCATCAACCAACTAGAAGCATTCGGTCCAACAAAACCCGTCACGCTTCTAGTAACAATGGATGTCACCTCACTGTACACTAACATACCCAACAATGAAGGACTAAGAGCGGTGGCCAAATTCTGCAGCAAATTTGGGGTACCAGGCGATCTCTCCATCAGAGAATTACTAAACCTAAAACTTGTCCTCGAATGCAATAACTTCGAGTTTAATGGCGAGCACTACCTACAGATAGGCATGGGAAGCAAGGCCGCCTGCACCTTCGCATGCATCTTCATGGCCGACTTAGAGCAAAGATTGCTGCAGACTGCACCACACCAGCCTGCACTGTATGTTAGATACATAGATGACATATTCATAATCTGGGAGCATGGCAAAACAGCCCTAGAAGAGTTCGTCACATACATGAATGAAGCTCACCAGAGCATCAAATTCACCATGGAATGCTCAGAAACACAAGTTTCTTTTTTTAGATACACTGGTCAAACAGACACGGGATCATTCTATCATCTTTGATCTCTATACAAAACCGACAGATACCCACGGCTACCTGCATTATGACTCAGCCCATCCCTCAAACTGCAAGGACTCGTCCCCATATGGACAATTCCTCAGGTTGAGACGCATCTGCACGCTCATAGAGGACTATGACAAAAACAGTATCCTCCTACAAGGACACTGAAGCACGAGGCTACCCCACAGGCATCCTGAACAAATCCAGGGCCAAAGCCAGATCACAAGACGAACAACAAATCATCCACCCACCACCAAAAGCAACCGCCAAAACTCAAATACAAAGACCAATCTTTGTATGTGAGTTCACCAGGACAGGCGTTTTTCTGAAGAAAACCATAAAGAAGTACTGGCCAATTCTGGAAGCCAGCAACAAATGCAGGTTAGCATTTCCAGAACCACAGCTGTTTGGATACAGGAAGAACAAAACAATCAAAGACACGATTGTCAGGGCAAAACTCCCAACAGAGCACGCCCCTGTAACGCACAGAAACCCATTTATCGCATGCAAAACAAAAAACTGTACCACCTGCCACAGGATGGAGAAAAACAGATTCTTCACAAGCTCCCACACGGGCCTAACCTACAAGGCCAAAATCATAGGTAACTGCCAAACTAGAAACATCGTCTACCTCCTAACTTGTAGCAAATGCAACAAACAATACATGGGAGAATCCCTGCGCACCTTTAAGATCCGAAATCAGGAACACCTGAGATCTATATCAAACCTCCACAAAAGTGAGAGATACGACACCCCAGTCGCCAGGCATTTCAACAAACCTGGACACTCACGAACAGACGTGCAGTTCAGAATCATACAGGTTCTCTCATCAGACCCCGATGATGAAAACTCCACACCATGGAGGAGCCAAAAGGAATGCCATTGGATACACCAGCTCCACATGATGGAACCTATAGGCATCAATCTAGCAGGTTAGGGAACACCCTTTACCTGGACCAACACGCCCACTATAGGCGGACACGCCCAGTGCGTTGTTATTACACTTTAAAATAGGTGCTCCCACAGATCATGTTTTAAATCAGGAAAGGTAAACCACACACTTTATAGCGACGTCACCACTTTCGCCGCTGACAACAAACCCCATGATGTCATACCCATTGTCATCACTTCAGCATCTTTTAAAGATGCCTTCAGTATTACGGCATCCCAATATGGATACAAGCGCAAATGCTCTGTCTCCCTCAATTTTTATGAAACAACAACAAAGACAGATTCATCCTCTTTATTTTTCATTCATTTTATTTACAAGTTTTCATACATCATTGAAAAAATACATTATACATAATAATACATATCTATATCGATTTTGTAAAAACTTGACACTTATCCTTGGATTTCCCAATACTCCCAAGACCAATAGAGGACAAACAACATTACTTCTATTTTAAGATATCAAACGCCCAAAAAACAGATGCTATATCAGAAAAAAGTGGAGCACAAAAATGCCCACTCCCAGTTGACAAAACTTCGCCTCTGATGAGTTCCGCTCAAGGAATGAAACGCCATAAAGTCTGAATCAAAAACAGTGATGACTACACATGATCATTACCCACAAAACAGCCCAAAAAATTCTCCACTAAAGGAGTAAGAGACTCACGAACTTGACCGACAGAGACCCTGAGCCGCCTAAACAGTTTTTTCCAAAACCGCCAAAACGGACACAACCGGTAAAAAATCCACAAACCGGCAAAAATAACCACAACCGCCAAAAAAGTTGTAAAAACCGCCAGAATGGGAGAACCGGCAAAAAACTCACAACCGGCCAAAAATACTCAACCGCCAAAAACGGCCACAACCGCCAAAAATTACACAACCGGTAAGAAAGTCACAACCGGTAAACTTGAACACAACCGGTAAAATGAAGGTCAACCGGCAAAAATGTCTGACCAAACCGCCAAACCTCCAATGGGAAAACCACCAGTCTGGTTTTTCTCTGCCCATATATGGTCAAGATTCACTCAATCCACAGGCTCACACAGGAAGGGTATAAAAGGGACACAAATTCCAGTCCAGATCATTCAGACTTTTGGTCTCACATTTGCGACCAAGCGTCAGGCTAAAATACCTACGACATTGGTTTCCCGATCTGATTACGTAGTTATCATCAATACATTCCACTTTTGGCTACGGTAAATTTTGGGAAACTAGTGTAGTCGAAAGTGGAATAGTGTACAGTATGGTTAAGGGATTATATGTGTTGCAATTTGCTAAGACAATTTCGGAATTAATAGCCATTACATGTATGCTCTCGGTTTATATAAGCATGTGAGCAAGTGATCATTTGACGTAATCAAACTAATCTGGCGTATAAGGTTTCAAACCTCATCACTGATCAGTATTAAACAGAGATGCATCAAACGTTCGATTTTGATAAAAGGATGAACATTTATCGGCTGGGAACTCACTAATCCCCCCTCATAGGCGAAAGTACACGTAGGCAAAAGTGGAACGTAGTCGAAAGTGGAATAAACCATGTGTGCGCACGCGTGTGTGTTTGCTTGGCGTGAAAGTGTCAGTGTGTGCGTGCATGCATGCTTGCTGTGAATGTGTGTCTGTGTTCGTGGGTGCTTGCTTGTTGTGTGTCTGTGTGTGCACTCGTGCATGCTTGCTTGCTGTGAAAGTGTGTATGTCTGCATGCGTGCGCGCATGCTTGTTGTGGCTGTGCGTGTTTGCTTGCTGTGAACATGTGCATGTGTGTGCGTGTGCATGTGTGTGTGTGTGTGTGTGTGTGTGTGTGTGCGTGCGTGTGTGCGTGCGTGCGTGTGTGCGCGCGCGCTTGCACGTTTCCGGATGATAACTCGAGCTTTAATGAATGGATCATTACCAATCTTGCGTGGGAGCTTATCCTTCGTGGTCTGAAGCATATCGATTTTCGTATCAAACAATCAAAGGTCAAGGTCTTGATGACCTAATTAATGACATAATGTTGCGTTTCTATTGAAGAGAGCATTACCAATGTTGCATAGGAGCTTGTGCTTAGTGGGGTGAATAACCCTATCGATTTTGGTCTCAAAGCGTCAAAGGTCAAGGTCACAGTTATCTAATTAATGACGTAATATTGTGTTTCCAGATGATAGCTCGAGTTCTCTTGAAGGGATCATTACCAATATTGCATGGGAGCTTGTCCTTGGTGGTCCGAAGAGCCCTATCCCTTTTGGTAACGATCACTGTGAGGCAGTTAATAATATTATATTGCGTTTCCAGATGCTAACTCGGGTTCTATGGACGGGATATTTACCAACTTTAGGTGGGAGGTTGTGCTTGGCGGAATGGGGAGCAATCTCTGATTGTCATTTTTTTATTTCAAATAGTCATATCACTTGCAGAACACACGACACATTTATATATTAATAAGTCTTCCTGCCAAATTTACACGAATAAGGTTGTAATTTTTAGTATAATATCTAAAGCAAGGTAACCGTGGGTAATCATTATTAAAACATTTTGAAGAAAAAAACGTGATTAAAATATAACACACGTGACATCGTGTGTGTTAAAGGATTTGACTAGTCGCTAGTACAAATAACATTGTTCCATTGTTAGCTAACCTGGCCTGAAAGGCCAAGTGAGCTTCTGTCATGGCGACCATCCATCGTGTGTCCGTTCGTCCGTCCATCCGTGTGTCCGTCAACTTTTCCTTTAAACGACTTCTTGTCAAGAATCGCTAGGCCAATTTCAATTATATTTGGCAGGAAGCATCCTTATGGCATAGGGATCCAAGTTTGTTAAAATGAAGTCGATCGGCCAATTAGGCCGGCGGCCGTCTTGGATTTTGGCCGATTTTTAGAAACGTCTTTAAAAATCTGCTTCTCTGAAAACCGCTTAAGTGATTGAAGGAAACCTCATGAAATATGATCTAGGGCAAGAGCTCAACCAAATTTGTTCAAGGGAACTTAATTGGTCAAATAGTTTGACAGCCATCTTGGTTGACCTAGTTTTAGCGAAAATAACTTCTCCAGAACCGCTGAAGGGATCAAGCCGAAATTTGGCAGATATGATTAGGGACTAAGGGCCAGTGAAGTTTGTTCAAGAGAAGTTGATCCGTCAAAAAACATGGCCGCCGTGGGCCAATCAAAATATAGCATGTTTGGCAGCCATATTGGATTTTTTTATTTGATGAATTTTGAGGCCGAAATTGGTTTTATATAGTTTTTTTGGGTATTCTGATCTCAAATTTGCAATTTTCAAAACTGTCGGATAAACGGTTTGGCAGCCATCTTGGATCATTTTCCCGCCAAAAGCTCCCATACTAAAGCAATGGGAAATTTAAAATATCTTCTCGAGAACTACTGGGCCGATTTCAATTATATTTGGCATGAAGCATCCTTATGGCATAGGGATCCAAGTTTGTTCAAATGAAGCCGATTGGCCAATTAGGCCGGTGGCCATCTTGGATTTTGTCCGATTTTTAGAAACATCTTTAAAAATCTCCGAAACCGCTTGAGGTATTGGAAAATCATGAAATATGATCTTGGATTTCAGCCGATTTTTAGACATGTCTTTAAAAATCTTCTCCTCCAAAACCATTTGAGGGATATGATCTAGGGTAAGCACTGAATCAAGTTTGTTCAAGGGAACTTGATTGACCAAATGGTTCAACGGCCATCTTGGATGACCTAGTTTTCACAAAAACAACTTCTTCCCCAGAACCGTTGAAGCGATCAGGCCAAAATTTGGGAGATATGATTAGGGACTATGGGCCAGTAAAGTTTGTTCAAGAGAAGTTGCTCCGTCAAAAATCATGGCTGCCGTGGGCCAATCAAAATATAGTGTGTTTGGCAGCCATATTGAATTTTTTTATTTGATGGAGTTTGAGGCCAAAATTGGTTTTATATTGATGTTTTGGGGTATTCTGAGCTCAAATTTGCAATTTTCAAAACTGTCGGATAAACGGTTTGGCGGCCATCTTGCATAATTTTCTCGTCATATTAGCTCCCATGCTAAAGCAATGGGAAATTTAAAATGTCTTCTCGAGAACTACCAGGCCGATTTCAATTATATTTGGCAGGAAGCATCCTTAGGGCATATGAACCCGATCGGCCAATTTGCCCAGCAGCCATTTTGGATTTCGGCCAAATTCAGGAAGTCTTTAAAAATCTTCTCCGAAACCACTTGGGGAATCTTCATGTAGGCCAAGAGGTAAGCCAAGTTTGTTCAAGAGGACTTGATTGACCAAATGGTTCAGTGACCATCTTGGATGACCTGGTTTTCACGAAAATAACTCCTCCAGAACGGCTGAAGGGATCAGGCCGAAATTTGGGGCATTAAAATTTGTTCAAGGGAAGTTAATCCATCAAAAAGACACATGGGCGCCGTGGGCCAATCAAAATGTAGTGTGTTTGGCGGCCATATTGCTCACAAACTCATTTAAAAGACTGCTAAACCACCCACCAACAATTTTGACAAAAATTGATGGTGCTCCAGGTGAGCGACACAGGCCCCTTTGGCCTCTTGTGTTAATTTCCATAGTTTATTTCATGAACTGTTCACAGCGTTTATTAAATATTCATTTTTACCCCAAATTTATAAAGTAAAATGAGCTATTGTGATACCCTACACATTGTCCAGGGGTGGTAGTGGCATTGGTGTGTCGTCATCGTCATCACCATGCAATTTGTGTTTAGCTCAACTTATCATTTCATAGCTCATGTTTGGTTAATCATATTGGACCTAAACTTGAATGCATGCATACTTATAATGACAGGGCATCACACAATGACCCTGGGCTCAAAAGGTCAAAGGACAAGGTCACTGTGACCTTGGTAATTCATTTTAACATTAACATTTTCTGTTTAGCTCAACTTAACAGTTCATATCATCTTTGGTTAATCATACTAGACCTAATTTTGGACATATGCTTCCTTCTAATGACACAGCCTCTGACAATGACCTTGGGGCCAAGGAAAGGTCACTGTGCCCTTGGCAAAACATTGGTTTTGTTCAATGTTAACATTTTCTGCGTAGCTCAACTCATCTAATCTTTGGTTAATCATACTGGGCCCAACCTTGGACATATGCTTCCATATAAAGATAGGTCATCACAGAATGACGTTGGGGTCAAAAGGTCAAAGGACAAGGCTACCGTGACCTTGGTAAAAACGCAGCTTTTTCAACATTAATGTTTTCCATTTATCTCACCGTAGCAGTTCATATTTTATCAATGGTTAATCACACTGGACCCAAACTTGAACACATGCTTCCTTATAATTAGATGGTATAACATACTGACCACTGGGCTAAAATGTCAAAGGTCAATATCATTGTGATGTTAGTAAAAGACTGGATTTTTTCAGCATTAACATTTTACGTTTTAGCTCAACTTAGTAGTTCATATGTCATGTTTGGTTAATCGTACTGGACCCAAACGTGAACACATGCTTCCTTATCATGAGAGAGCATGACATAATGTCCTTCAGGATCAAAGGTCAAAGTCATTGTGAACTTGGGAAAAACTGTTCTTTTCAATATTAACATCTTCGATTATTCAACTTTTTTTTTTTGTAAACAGCCACGATCATATTTTTGAAAATAATCGTGATTAATTGAATACTCTAATAATTGACTTAATTGCAAGCACATTTCTGGTTTCACACTTTCTTCACTCTGTTGTCTTATTCATTTATCTAGTTATTTATAACAGGATGTCGTTATTTAGACCACATACATTTAAACGTGTTAGAGATGCTTTAGAGGACATGTATCTTATAGCTATGAAATAAATCCAAATCCTTCCTGGGCAATGTACAAAGAATACAGTACTCGTAGTGTCACGTTTGTTGCAGCCTATCATGCCTGCTAAACAAGCATATAAGAGGAGGAAAATAAAGCATATACGAGAACAGTTACCCACTAAACGTGGATATATTGTTACCTATAATGGTAGGAAGTAGCATGTTGATACTGAGGTCACAAGGTCAAAGGTCAAGGTCACCATGACCTTGATACAAAACTGTGTTTTTACAATGTTAAGTTTTTGCGTTTAGCAAAGCTTCTCAGCTTATATTTCAGGATTGGTTAATCTTAGAGAAACTAAACTTAAATACATTGTCACCTATAATGTTAGGAAGCAGCATGTTGATGCTGAAGTCACAATGTCGCAGTTCACGGTCATTCTGACCTCTACAAAACTGTTATTTTTCAATGTTAAGTTTTTAGGCTTCGCAAATCTTATCATGTTATATTTCTGGATTGCTTAAACCTAATGGAACACAACTTGGGTACATGGTTGCTTACACCAAGAGGATACAGGATGGTGACATGGAGGTCACCAGGTCAAAGGTCAGGCCATACTAATATTGCTATTTTACCTCTACTTTTTCAACCTTAAGTTTTTCCATTCAGCAAATCATTTATATTTCAGGATGGTTAATCCTATTGGAACAAAAATTGAATACATGGTTACCTATAATGTTTTGAAGCTGCATGATAACACAGCCACAGGCTCATAGGTCAATGCCACTGTGACAAATAGGAGACAGGCGAGGCATTTAATTCCATGGAATTCTTGATTGGATGATAACTCCGCTACCGTTTATGAGATAGCTTTGAAACTTGATAGGGTGATTGCACTATGTCTGCGGAAGAAGCCTATCAAAATTGATGATGATCCGAAATACAAGATGTTCTCCAGACACCGGCGGCCTCCTTGGAAATTTTTTTTCAGGATGATAACTCTATTACAATTTATCAGATCGCTTTGAAACTTCATAGAGAGGTTGGATTACATCTGGAGAAGTACCCTATCAAAATCGACGATGATCCTAACTCCAAGATGGTCGCCAGTCACTGGTGGCCGGATTGAATATTGGTTTTGGCGCGATGACTCCATTTCTGTTTACTGGATCACATTGAAACTTCATAGGATGACTGGACTAGGTCTGTGGAAGAAATTGATCGAAGTCGATGATGATTTGAAATCCAACATGGCCACCATCCACAGGCACCCATCTTGAAAATTGATTTCCGGATGATGACTCCATGAGTGTTTAGCGGATTGCTTTGAAACTTTATAGGATGTCTGGTCTAGGTCTGAGGAACAAATGACTGTTTTCTGATAGCACTCATTCATTGATTTGTCATCATGGCAGGGTATTATGTGCCATTTTTGGAATTGTTCATAGTAGCATTAGATGTACATTTAAAGACGAATTTAAAGGGACATGTAAATGTTAGTGATTTGGAAACAATTAATTTAGTGAGATAGAGACGTCTCCCTAGATATAGAAGAATTATTGCTTTATGCCAAATAATCCATACACTTCACGGAGACAATCAGCTTATGTAGCGCACTTGACACACGCACGCACGCACGCACGCACGCACGCACGCACGCACGCACGCACGCACGCACGCCCGCTCGCACGCCCGCACACAAAATGAATCACATAGAGGGGAAAAGCTTCTGCATCTAAGCTAAACGTTACCCTATAGTTCAAGAGGCCGGAATACACACCAACCTATGTTACTTAGGGTTGCACGATTATTCACTTTTCATAATCGCGATCATTTAAGAAAAATAATCGTGATCATACGATTAATCATGAACTATATTAACTACGTCAATGCTGCTTAGAAGACGTTATTATGCTACTGCAGATTGTAAGATTATGGGTTAGGCACATGGGTATACATACATGGACAGAATACGCCAGTTGCTGATTGCAAACAAAGAAATGTATCAAGATTTTTCTAGACGGAAAATGGAAAGTAACGTATTTCGTTTAATTGTAGCTATGCTCTAATAGAAGTCCACCCCCTAACTTTGACATATGAGCTCCAATGATTTCTTAGCAGTTTCTAAACGGCAAAACTCTGTATTAGAAGCCCACCCTCAGCAGATAATTTGTAAGAATAGCGTGTATAATAATAACAATCGTGTCACAGGGTGTGTCTACTTAACACAGATCTCTGCCCTGATACATTTCCAGCCCCTCTAGAAGTCAATACAGGCCTCGGATTTGTAAATCTCGACCACCTATTAGATTAATACTAATAGTAGGCCACGTATGTTCAAGATATAATAAAGTTTATTCCACACTTTTGTAGTTAAAATGCGCTTAAAACAGTCTTGGCGTGATTAAATAGCTTCCTTATAAATATATTGTAAGACCAAATTTATGTACCAAACAAGTACGGGAGAAAATGCGCATCAATTTTGTAACGCCGATCAACATTAAATGATCCAAATTGAATTATTACGAACGACAATATAGCCGGCTTCTTAAGTTGGCGAGCCAGTGGATCTTTCGCGATGGGAGGCGGCGTGTTCTCGCGAGATATTATACGCTAACGGGAGTTTATCAAACGGGTATCCATTATTCAGATCAGTATAATACTCAGTTCCTATCGCGCAATGATAATATATAGAAATTCCCGAGTTCCGAGTCCCCGATTCCAGAATATTTATATCCGAGTACTCGCTCTAAAATAAACTTCAATTGGAGGCGAATCACGTGATTTGTATTTTATTCGTGACGCCATTTTATATCAAATTGTGGATAAATTTTGATGTAATAAACGACCTTTATTAAAGTATACGCAATATTTAGGCACTCAAATCAAATAATTTCACTTCCCCGGGGATGTTTTGAGGTATACATTAAACATAGGCGTAGGCGGTGAGAATTTTTACGTGAGAAAATGTGTTGAATTGCCGTGATATCAGTTCTAGAACTTTTTTGGGAAAACCGTTAGCGCATAACTATTCAGAGAATGGGGAATGCGGGATAAGCGTGTGTGATTACAACAACAATGCCAAATAGCGACCAAGTGAACAATCTTTATTCATCTAAAACTAATCCTGAGTCAATACAAACAAATCAGTTATTTATTTATTTAGTTTATTTAATCATTCACCCATTCGGCTGATAGCCGGATGTATGTTTCCATGCTTGGTAACGCGAGCAGAGTTTCACAAGCGTAAAAGTGTCTTGACAAAAATTTCAACATGGCGATTATACGATTATTTCATTTTATAATCGTCCACGATCATTTTGAATTATATAATCGCGATTAATCGAATAATCGAAAAATCATGCAACCCTAATGCTACTATAAATAATTCTTATTTGATTTCTGTCAAATTTTCTGAACACATTTTTGTGAGACCTGATGTGATGAGAATTTTCTGTGAAGTGTGTCCATGCCATGAATGGGCCCCGTGTAGTTCAGATGTTATATTTGCTTACAGTTTCAGTTACGGTGCTGAGGCAGCCTTAGTATTGGCTCAGTCCCTGCTCAGTCTGTTACACTGGCTACTAACGTGTACTCTGAAGTTTGTTCAGAAGCTTCACGATACTCGAGCAGCTCAGTCATATGAGTACAGCGCTGTGATTGAGAAGGCGTGCTATGCGACGTCCAGTATGCTGTCCAGTTCTACTGTCCGAGCATTGCTCTACATAGCTTATATGGATAATCCTGGTGAGTGTGATCACACACATAATTATGCACTTTCTCGACCACTCCCTCCCTCCCTCCCTCCCTCCCTCCCTCCCTCCCACTCTCCATCCCTCTCTTCCTCTGTCCCTCACTCCCTACCTCCCTCCCTCATATTAACGTAATGTTTTTCTAAGAGGACTACTGATAATTACCATCAACAAAGCGAAGTGAGAAAACAATGTGGTCCACACAAGTTATCATATATATCATATATTGCTTAAACGAGTGTAATTATAAGGAGCTAAGTTATGTTCCCATCATTAAAGTGACTCCCCACAGTGTAGCTCCGAGGCTGGTTTCTGCCCGTGATCTCGCCAGCACGCCATTCTCTCTATATACTCTAGCTTTCATCATGTCATCGTTTCAGATTTATATCGTGAGATGGAACAGACGAAAGTGAATGTTCGTGGGACGGTCACTCAACCACAGCTGTCCATCAGTCCAGAGCTAAAGACTCACATGCTGGATATGCTCAAGTGCATTGCAAAGTAACTAATCAGCCTACCTCCTCAAACCCTTATCATAATGTAACAAATCAGCCTACCTTCTCAAACCCTTATCATAATGTAACAAATCAGCCTACCTTCTCAAACCCTTATCATAATGTAACAAATCAGCCTACCTCACAGAACCCTTATCATGATGTAACAAATCAGCCTACCTCACAGAACCCTTACCATAATGTAACAAATCAGCCTACCTCACAGAACCCTTATCATAATGTAACAAATCAGCCTACCTCACAGAACCCTTATCATGATGTAACAAATTATCCTACCTCCTCGAACCCTTATAATGTAACAAATCAGCCTACCTCACATAACACATATCATGATGTAACAAATCAGCCTACCTCACAGAACTCTTATCATAATGTAACAAATCAGCCTACCTCCTCGAACCCTTATAATGTAGCAAATCAGCCTACCTCATAGAACCCTTATCATGATGTAACAAATCAACCTACCTCCTCGAACTCTTATCTTAATGTAACAAATCAGCCTACCTCACAGAACCCTTATCATAATCTAACAAATCAGCCTACCTCCTCGAACCCTTATAATGTAGCAAATCAGCCTACCTCACAGAACCCTTATAATGGAACAAATCAGCCTACCTCACAGAGCCCTTATCATAATGTAGCAAATCAGCCTACCTCACAGATCCCTTATCATAATGTAACAAATCAGCCTACCTCACAGAACCCTTATCATAATGTAACAAATCAGCCTACCTCACAGAACCCTTATCATAATGTAACAAATCAGCCTACCTCACAGAACCCTTATCATAATGTAACAAATCAGCCTACCTCACAGAGCCCTTATCATAATGTAACAAATCAGCCTACCTCACAGAACCCTTATCATAATGTAACAAATCAGCCTACCTCACAGAACCCTTATCATAATGTAACAAATCAGCCTACCTCACAGAACCCTTATCATAATGTAACAAATCAGCCTACCTCACAGAGCCCTTATCATAATGTAGCAAATCAGCCTACCTCACAGAACCCTTATCATAATGTAACAAATCAGCCTACCTCACAGAACCCTTATCATAATGTAACAAATCAGCCTACCTCACAGAACCCTTATCATAATGTAACAAATCAGCCTACCTCACAGAGCCCTTATCATAATGTAACAAATCAGCCTACCTCACAGAACCCTTATCATAATGTAACAAATCAGCCTACCTCACAGAACCCTTATCATAATGTAAAAAATCAGCCTACCTCCTCGAACCCTTATCATAATGTAACAAATCAGCCTACCTCCTCGAACCCTTATCTTAATGTAACAAATCAGCCTACCTCCTCAAACTCATCATAATGTAATAAATCAGCCTACCTCCTCGAACCGTTATCATGATGTAGCAAATCAGCCTACCTCCTCGAACCCTTATCATAATGTAACAAATCAGCCTACCTCCTCGAACTCTTATCATAATGTAACCAATCAGCCTACCTCCTCGAACCCTTCTCTTAATGTAACAAATCAGCCTACCTCCTCGAACCCTTATCATAATGTAATAAATCAGCCTACCTCCTCGAACCCTTATCATGATGTAGCAAATCAGCCTACCTCCTCGAACCCTTATCATAATGTAACAAATCAGCCTACCTCCTCGAACCCTTATCTTAAAGGAAGGGAAAAGGGAAATAACAAATGATGTTTATTGGTAATTTCATACAATATTAAATAAACTACCATCGGTAAAAAAGGAAAATGAATCGGGATTATTTGAGAAAAAGCATTTACTAAATCTAGGAACGCTTAACTTGGAGCCAATTAGTGACATCGCTGGTGCTTTGCACTCCGCCGTGTGTCAACTGTGTGCAGGTATACCACATAGGCCTACCTGAATATAACTAAAGCACACCTGAATATAGTTTTGTAAGCGATATGAATAGTATTCTCTATAGGCGCCGACATAGAGCGATTAGCTCGCTACTGCTAATTCACTATTGATCCTTTTGAAAACGTTATATTTGAAAGTAATTTTTTCTGGTGGAAGTAACAAGTTTCGGTCAAAATGATTTCAAAATACACTGCTGTTTTCCAAGGTCGCAATATGATGCCCACTAAATATTTTGAAATTCATGTGACTGAATGTAGACCACGTCTCTGGAAACAATGGCTTTCATTCAAATTGTTTTAAAACTCGACAGTATTTTTTACCTGTGGGAAGTAGTGGTTAATCTGCTTAACGAGAATGTAATTGAGCTTATATGACTGGCTATAGCGGGTATTATTTATTCGCTCGGCATACACCAGAGCGCATAAAGGCCCAGCTGCGTCGCTAATTATTTCCTGCCAAAGTGACATAAATGGTATTTAGCTGCTTTTTTTCTAATCAATCTGATTTATTTGTGTTTTTTTATTGGGTCTATAGGTTGATTATTATATAAAGATTTCATTCAAGAGCATACGTTAGTTCCCTAATCCTTTCCTTTAATGTAACAAATCAGCCTACCTCCTCGAAACCTTATCATAAAGTAACATTCAGCCTACCTCCTCAAACCCTTATCATAAAGTAACAATCAGCCTACCTCCTTGAACTCTTATCATAAAGTAACAGTCAGCCTTGCTAAGCTTGTTCATACAATCATGTTGTTTGGATGCATGTAACCTGTCTGTCATGTCTATAGGTAGCTATAGGTTCATTCTCTCATTTTCTCACTCACCCACACATTACATAGCAGTCAATTTCTGCTTACTTTATATACATCAAATTACTTTGCATTTGATAAAAAATGGTGCCTTGTAGCAGCCACCATCTTGTCATAAGCCATAGTCTATGTTAATATAGGCCCTGACACAACACATTCTTTATGATATAATAACTATTCTGTTGAATATTTTGAAACTAATTTGACTGAAAGATGTGCATGTTAAGGCGACAACAGCTTCCTGTCAAATTATTCAACAGCTTGCATGTGTGGATGCTTGTGTATATTGGTGTTTGTGTGGATGGATGCTGGTGTGGGTGTGTGTGCGTGCGTGTGCGCGTGCGTGCGTGCGTGTATGTATGTGTGCGTGTGTGCGTGCGAGTGTGTGTGTGTGCGTGTGTAACATCCTGTCACTTGGAGATGGTGCACAGTTTGTTTATTCTGGTAGTTCTTAGACAAGTTCTAACCTACAGATACAAAACAACTTGTTCATGATTTATGAAATATTTTGGTTAAAATTTTGGAATTAATTTAACTTGAATCTGTCACTGAACTGTTATTGAATGACTTCCAGTTAAATTATTTTTTAAATATTTGACAATCTGCCTCTAACAGGCCTGTGCTGTTATGGAAACCTGGTGAAATGGGTCTCCATGAGCTTGCCGTAATTTAGTTTTAGGGGACCCAAAATGGGTTACCTTATTTGTGAATTTTAGTGAGATTATAATGGTTAGGTTAAGATCGGTTTCCTTAAAGAGCCATAAGAGGTTACTATGGGAAATATTATAGCACATGCCTGGACTCTATAATTTAACTTACATTTGAAATCATGATCAATTAAAACAACATATTTAATTCAAAGACGTCTTCAGAACTTAAAAAAATCGACAAATTGTGATCAAACATACCGTACATGATATGCTCCCAATTTTCTTTACATGAACCTGATTTGGTCATTGGGCATTTTTGTTACAAATTCATTTAACTGCCATGTGCTCATTTGCAGCCAAATGATAGATGCCTGAACTTGTGTAGCTAGATCTGCTTTGTTAACTCGGTTCTATGTTTGATGTAAACTTATCAACTTCTTATTATATGGTATCTTTAGGGTAGTAGCTATAAACCTGAGCCAACTGACGAGGCCTTTCTGAATAAAATTCTGTACTGTCTGCTAATCATCGTAATTCATAATGGAATTTCAGTTTTTTACTTATAAGTCGCGGATGGTGTGTATGGCTAATGTTTAACAAGCCAGTGTAGCCCAAATACTCCTATATTGTGTGAGGATAAGACGTGATGATTTTGATGTTTTATGCTATTTTGTATTCAGCGTGGAAGAGTTGCTGAGTTGTCCAGAACCAGTACTTGATGTCTCTCATCTGCCAATATGTCCCAGCATAAATGCTCTTGTTGCCTTGGAAACATTACTTAATCCTACAAGCCCTATTGAGGCTTTTGTGGAACAGATTTCAGTCATAGAAAAGCTTCTGGTAAGTTCTGATGCACAGTCAAACATTTTCACATCATGAGAACATACTTACCTCCCTAACACTCTTGATATACTAGTATATCGGCTCTAAATTCAATAATATTCAGAATTATAAAAAGTTAGGTGCCCCTAATGGGCAGGTGGATGTACACAGTCATGCACATGACAGACCCCACCCACTGCGCATGCGCATACTGGTACTTCCGTTTTCTAATATATTGTCTGACCAACCACATGTTGAAAACTTTCCTATTCTCCTTTTGAGAATTTTCAATAATTGTTATCACCTTTTGGATTAATGGCTGATTCTGTCTGCAGAGGAGTCTTCCTCATCATCTGTTAAGGTGATATTGTTCCATTTATTAATTTATACTTGTAACTTTTATATGTTACCGGTTTTCGTCGTGGCCGTTTTTGGCATTACCGTGTTTTCAGGTGCTGGGAATCCTTGTTAAATTTCTCCCAGCGCCTAGGGCTATTAATCCCTTGTGCTTTGTGTTCACAGGTTCAACTTATGGATGAGTAAGGGGTCCTGTTCTTCTCTTGAAGGTTGTTCACGTCTCTTATTTCACATCAAGAGTATACTTACCTCCCTAATACTTTTGATATTGCTAAATATTGGCTTTCACTCAATAAACACTCAGATTAAAAACAGTTAGGTGCCCCTACTGGGCAGGGAGTCAGAGCGTAATCTGGCGGATGCCAGCCCCACCACCGCGCATGCGCAGACTAGCACTTCCTCTTTGCTAATTTATTGGCTGAGAGACAACACATGCTTTCATGATAGAATCTTTCTATACTCTTTTCAAAGCTTTTTAAGACTATTAGATGGAAGTTTACCGCTGACAAAGATGGCTGAGAGAGTGACTTCGCCACAGGAGGGCCTTGGACCTTTAAATCAGGTGACTTCTAGTAAAATTAGCGAGTTTTGTCCCGTTGTAATGTGTTTCCGGGACTCTCGCTAAACGTGATAAGCGCCTTAATTAGTTGGGTTTTTTCAACTAGGTGCTATATAAGACTAATCTCTCTTTGTGTTTATGTCCACAGGTCTGTGTGAAGGAGAAATAAGGACATGACATCAGCAGAGGGTTTGTGTCTCTCCACCATGGTTCCATTTCCTACTAATACTGTTAGGTTATCTAACCAAAAATTCTATGCCCAGTGAGTTGGAGGCCTATTATAAAGGTCTTCTCACTTTGCCCTCTTGATCCAATTCCTTCCCCTTGAGGTGGAGAGAGTTAAGAGGCGTTCAGTGGTGGAGTTCTCCAGTTCATCAGGTTGGATGGTTTGTCTAGACAAGGTGTCAGGTATTAATTATTGATATGAGAAAGGGAGATAATTAACACTATTTGCCATTGTTATCAGTATTTATCTGATGCTTGTGTAGTCGAAATGTCCATTCTGCACATGTTCTGGTTAGAGATACAATTCGTCCTTGCACTGGGATGTTTGTTGGGATCGATTTTGTCCTGTCATAGGATTAATGACGTCATAATCAGCTTTGCTCTTTATTTACAATTAAAGTTGTCCGAAGCTGGTTTCTGATAAAAATTATGATCTTTATGATCATTTCCTTCTCTTGAGTTGGTGAGTTTCTAAGCTTAACTAGTTTGCTCATACTCCTCGTCCTTTGGCCTTTTTCAGAGACCTGGTTGTGCGTCCTGTGGACGATTCTTGAGGGACAAGTTTGGCCCTCATCTATGTTTTCAGTGTAGCCCCTGTGGTCCCTTGCTTAATTGCGAGATATGTAAGCACTGGGGGGGCGAGCTAATGTCCGAATTCTTGTGCTTGCAGGCGAAGGACAAGTTGGAGGAGGAGAAAAAGAAGCTGAAAAAAGAGGTCGTAAGTAAGAAGGGTAAGAGGAAGGCCTCGTCCGCGGTGGACATGGAGGCCTTCCGGACCGAGATGTTGGGAGAGATGAGGAGGACAATCAAGGATTTGGTTCCAGAGTTGCTTCGTGGCATGCTTCCTGGACCAAATCCTTTATTGACCTCATCATCTGCTTCGGAGCAGGTAATCCCCACCTCTGAATCAACGTTCCTTAGTACGCTTCCGTTGTTTGAAGATTCAGAGGTGGCCCCATTAGAGGGGGTGTTCCACGGCCTTGGCAGCAGGCTTATTGCCGCGCCCAATAGGGACCGTGGACGGTCGTCGCTGGAACCCGCGGGCTGCTCATCAGTCCAGGGGTATCCGCACACCGCGGCTGCCAGTACCTCGTATGGCACCTTCCCTGGCCAGTCCGGGTTAGCTCTCTTTGCTGACCCGGAGTCTAATCTTTCTGGCCAGGAGGATGATGATTACCTGTTGGGGTCGCCGTATGAAGACGTGGCCATGGAATATGACGTTTGTGCGCCCCTCGCGGGGAATACAGGCGCCTTTTTCCACGGTTCTACTCTCCCAGGGGTAGAATCCACGGTTCAGACTGTGGCCCTGGGCGCTGAAGGCCAGCGGTACCGCATACCTCGGCTTGCCGAGAGTGTAGCTGGTGCTGGCTGGGGCCGTGGTGGGGCGGTATATGCCCCGCGCTCTACCACGGCGCCTGCTCCTGGTCAAGCCAGTGAGATTAGCATGCCGGTATAATCAGGCCCGCATGCTCTCCCTGGCTTGCCAGGGATATCAGCGTATCCGCCGTCAAGCTCTGTTGCTTGTGCTCAGGAGGAAGACGAAGGCCCCCGTCTTGTAGAGCGCTCGCAACTAGCCACGGAGGAGGATTGGTCTGACGCTTGCCAGTGGTTGGTGAGTGTTAGACCAGATCTGCCCGTGGAGCAGTCGGCTAGCCAGCGTGAACACAGGCCGTGGTTAGCTGGTAAGCCTACTGCTAACGCTATGCCTTCTCTGCCGCTGGCAGAGCATGTCGCTGACATGTTCGAGGCGGCGGAGACGTCCATTAAGGCGAGTGGACGTCTCGCTAAGGCCCCGCGCGAGGTGGCCAGGCGTTGCCGCATCGTGCCCCTGGACTACCAGCGGTACGGTGTGGTACCAAAGCCGAGCGTGGATGACCGCGCGGCTTTGGGTGAGGATGCGCGGCCAGGCTCCCGTTCTGACACGGGAGTCTTGTGTTCGAACGTGTTGCGTTCGGCAAATGCCGCGTTGCGTGATGCGGAGGAGAGTGGGAGGGCTTCGATTGCCGCTCTGTCCCACGTCTCCCAGCTGTTACAAGGGGTAGTAACAGCATCCGCATCGCGCCAGCCAAGTCCGGTCACAGTCCAGCGAGCCATCCAGGATGGTATCAACCTGGCTCTGGACTGTATGACGCGGGCGGTGACCAGGAGTGTCCGGGCAAGGCGCACTTTTGCCTTGGATAATCTGTGCCCGTCCCAGGACCTCTACAATAGGCTACTACGTACGCCTATGACAGGTCCTGGTCTCTTTGGAGGTGAGGGATGTAGACACCTCCAGGAGACGGTTACTCTGGTCAATAACCAGAGGGCGCTGCGCGAACAGTTTGAGGTGCTTCGTCGTGCCAACGTTCGCGCCGCACCCCCTGCGTATCGTCCCCTGCAGGCTCGAGGTGGTAGTGGCCAGGTCAGAGGCCAACCACCATCGCAGCGCCGGCCTCGGCCGCGTGCGATTCGGCCAGCAGCGAGGGGGGCGCAGGCTCCTCAGGCGCAGTCAGCCAGGCAGCCGCCCGCGCACCGAGGTGCACGCGGTGCTGGTCGTGGCGCGCGAGGATCTGGGCGGGGTAATCGTTCCTGATGGGACGGTTACCGCGGTGAGAACCGCGCCGGTGTTTCTGGCAAAAGAGACAGTGCCGCTCTTGCACTCCTTATGTCCACCTCTATCCCTAGGTGGACCGATGGGAGGCCGATTAGCCGACCACATGCAAGAGTGGGAACGGTTAACTCAGGACCGTTTAGTCTTGCGATGGCTTTCAGTCGGGTATCATCCCGATTGGATGACAGGCCCGCCATCGCGACTGTCTCTAGTGCCGATCTGGACTCCAAATCCGAGAGATCCAGATCAAAGGTTGTGTATCGAGGAGGAAATAAATTCCCTCATACAAAAAGGAGCTATTCAGCCGGCACAGAGGTGTCCGGGCTTCTATTCAACCCTGTTCTTAGTAACAAAGAACACCGGAGGGTGGAGACCAATTCTCAACCTCAAGCCATTGAACAAGTTCATAGAGACGCCCAGTTTCAAGATGGAGACTGTGCGCTCGGTGTTGGCGGGGTTAGAGAGGGGAATGTGGACAGCGTCGATAGATTTGAAGGACGCTTATTTCCACATCCCCATACACAGGAGTTTCCGTCGCTTCCTGAGATTTGCATTCCAGGGCAGACAGTGGGAATTCAGGGTGCTACCCTTCGGAATTTCCACGGCTCCTCGGGTTTTCACCCGTGTGGTTCTTGCGATCACCGCATACCTCCCCAGGAGAAGCATAGCAGTCCACACGTACATAGACGACTGGCTGTTGAAAGCGCACACCCGGGAAAGTTTGTCGGCCAGTCTGGAGATTGTTTTGAAAACTCTCACAGACTTAGGCTGGATGATCAATTTCCCAAAATCAGAGCTGACTCCATCCCAGAAGTTTGTTTACCTGGGGATGTTCTTCGATCTAGAGACAGGATATGTTTATCCTACTCAGGAGAGAGTTCAGAAACTCATCTCATTAATTCAGTCAGTGTGCGACAGTCGTCATGTCCTGGCACGGGTTTACTTGAGAATGCTGGGGTTGATGGTTTCATTGGAACCAGTCATTCCTCAGGCCGCCTTACGCAGGCGGCCGATCCAGTTATTTCTCATGACACAATGGACCCAGAGTACAGGTTCGCTGGACTCGAATGTGTCAGTGTTGGCGCCTCTGATTCATCACCTGCAATGGTGGTTGGACACAGAGAATCTCTTGGTGGGGGTTATGCTAACCCCTCCCCACCCTCAGGTGACTGTGTATACAGATGCATCGATGGAGGGCTGGGGAGCTTGCCTGGAAGAGTCCACGATATCAGGGCTTTGGAATCTGGAACAGTCAAAGGAACATATAAATCTACTGGAGCTAAGAGCAGTAGTCCTGGGCCTGGAACATTTCTTACAGAAAGTTCAGGGCAAGATTGTTCTTATTCGTTCAGACAACTCAACAGTTGTGACTTACATAAACCGCCAGGGCGGAACGAAGTCGCCCAGTCTCTGTATGATGACATGGAAACTGCTTTGTTGGTGTCTGGATCACCAGATTACCTTGAAAGCAGTTCATATTCCGGGAAGGTTAAACCTGCTAGCAGACTCATTGAGCCGAAGGATGAGTGTTTTACCCACGGAATGGCAACTAAATCAATGTGTGGCGGGTCGTCTGTTCGACCATTGGGGGAAACCCAACATCGATTTGTTCGCAACGAAGAAGAATGCGAAGATGACGACGTACGTCTCTCTGATTCCGGATCCAAGCGCTTTCGCAACAGATGCGTTAGCTATCAGCTGGGGGAGAATGTATGCATACGCATTCCCTCCAGCAATCCTGATTCCAAAAATTCTTCAGAAAATCAGACAAGAGGAATGCCAAGTGCTTCTGATCGCCCCGGATTGGCCAAGCCGATCATGGTATACGGATCTGCTGGACCTTCTGGTCTGCAATCCGGTTCCTCTGCCTCTGATGGACGATATTATCTTCCAGGGCAAGGCCCTTCACAACAATCCGTCAATGTTCAGATTGACTGCGTGGATGTTGTCAAGGAATCTAGAATTAAGGAGGGCTTTTCTGAGCAAGCAGCCATGTTTATGGCCAAAGCCAGGAGGGGGTCAACCTCCAGAGCATATAATTATAAAATCAACAGATTTGCAGAATGGTGCTCAAAAAGATGTATTGATCCAATGGATGCATCTATTCAGGTAGTAGCTGATTTCCTCTGTCACCTTTATGATGCCTATAGCCTCAAGCCTAACTCTATTGCTGGTTATAAGTCAGCTTTAATGTCTGTTATTCCTTGCTTGGCTAAGAGGGGAAGTGATGAAGTGAATACATTAAATGTATTAATTAAAGGCATGGGCAATCTAAGACCAAGGAATCCACCTGTGATTCCGTCTTGGAGTTTATCGCTAGTGCTTCAAGTACTAGGTGATAAGCCGTTTGAACCACTTAGTTCCATTTCTATGAAACTATTAACACTGAAGACTGTGTTTTTAATTGCTGCGGCCTCGGCTAGGCGTAGGAGTGAGATTCATGCCTTATCAGCCGGGGATGACCGTTTTGTGGTTTCAGGGGAAGGCCTTAAGCTGCTACCTAGGATTAATTTCTTGGCTAAAAATCAGTCGTTGAAATATCCAGGTCAACCTATTATTTTGCCTGCTTTAACTAGATATGATCCTAATTCTAAAGCATGGTGTCCTGTCCGGGCGCTTCGCCGGTACAAACAACGTACGGCGGAGTGGCGCACCGATCAGTCAGCGTTATGGTTGTCATATATTGAACCCCATGGCAGGGCTTCTAAGGACACCATTTCCAGGTGGATTGTAGAATGCATTCAGTTTTGCCATAAATCCGCCACCGGGAAGCAGGTTGACGTGGCCAAGGCTCACAGTGTCCGCGGCGTAGTGACATCCACTGCCCTATTTAATGGGGTCCCTGTGGATGATATTATGTCGGTGGCTCAGTGGCACTGTGAGTCAAGTTTTACAGACCATTATCTCCGTGACACCTCTAATCCTCTCGCCTTGTCGATTTTGAAAAAATAACTAGGCATATATATTTTTGATGGGGTTTCCTCATTGCTTATATATTTCACAATTAATTTATGGAAACAACCACTAATTTGGGACTGCATCGATCTTCACCAATGGGAAGAGGATGTCAGCAGCCATTTCAACAAGGTCAGTCTTGTGTATGTGTTGTCCATTGTTGATTGTCTTGTCACGTTACCCGTTATTTATATGATGATGGTTTTGTGTATTTATGTGGTTCATTGTTGAGAGTATACGAAAATGGAGTTTTTTCGTCTCTGTCCTGTAGTACATGGCACTTGTACGTAGAGAGCGTATAGGACATTGAGGTCATTCGACTCTTCCTCCCAGGAAGGAGGGGGGGGGGAGCGCATATGACATTCGGTCATCTCTCATACATCGGGGGTGTTATCCGATGGTTAGTCAAATCCTGACTGTTTTTCATACAGTTTCAGAAGTTTAAGTGCCTTAAACGCAGAAAAGCGTATAGGGATGAGCTGGTCTTTTGACCTCGCCTCCCTCCCGCCGAATTCACTGTCGAATTCTGGCAATATCAAAAGTATTAGGGAGGTAAGTATACTCTTGATGTGAAATAAACGAAATCAAGGATTTCTTTTTTCACGAGAGAGTTGATACTTACCTCCCTAGATACGGACCCGGCCTCTCCACCCCACAGAGGCTCGGTCTTCAGGCTCTTTATAGTTGCATGTGTATCAGCCAATAAATTAGTCAGAGGAAGTGCTAGTCTGCGCATGCGCGGTGGTGGGCCTGGCATCCGCCAGACTACGCTCTGACTCCCTGCCCAGTAGGGGCACCTAACTGTTTTAATCTGAGTGTTTATTGAGTGAAAGCCAATATTTAGCAATATCAAAAGTATTAGGGAGGTAAGTATCAACTCTCTCGTGAAAAAAGAAATCCTTGATTTCGTTTATTACTTATCATTGTGATATGTCTAAGAGTTGGAGATATATTAAATGAATAAAAGAAATATCTCCTTCCTTTTGTCCCATCCCCCTCATCAGTTCTTCTGGAAGAGGAGTCTCGGCGGATGGATGGACGTGTTCTCCTGCACAAGAGGATGGTTTGCCTGTGCTCAGGCTAAGGGAGTTTATTAGTTATGGCACATAATTATTTGAAAATAATCACAATTTTCTGCTGCCTTTTGTTATTGCACTGTATTCTCTCTTGTGTGTGCATGGGTTCTCGAATATATATAATTTGATATTATATTATTCGGGAGTAATGAATGTCTTTAGTCTCTAGATATTTCTTGCATTCATTTCTGACGTCCCCTCTCCTTGAAGGAGCTGTTGCATTGAGGTTTGATGTCATAATCAACCAGAGATTTTTCTCTTTCCTTGATGTCATAATCTTAGTTTAGAGAAGTCTTGGATGTGTTTATCACCCTTTATTATGAAGGTAGAGAGATATCTAGATAGTCATTAATCTTTCTCTCTCTCTCATAATTTGGGATCCTGGTTGTGATTGGTTATTATTAACTAGAGAATTCAGCTGTCCCGTCAGGGTTGTCTGTAATAAAAGTGGATGTCTTCTCGAGTTTGTTCTTGTTTTGTACTAATAGTCAATTAACAAGGGTTTGCAAACTATAATACTCATTGTCTTCGTATGCCTTCCCTTTTTCAGAAGTCATGTCCATCTTGCTTCAAGCCGACGAAGGCTAGATTCTTCCCCCACCCTTGCCTTCTTTGTTCAGTGTGTAGGCTGTCTAACAAATGTTAACAAGAGTGGGGGTGGGGATCTAACCTCTGAATTCTTTGCTTTTCAGGTTAAGCTGATGGCTTAGGAGGGCAAGAAGGCAAAGAAGGAGGGTAAGAAGAAGGCCTCTGAGAAGGGTGAGCTCGAGGCCATCACGGTTGAGTTAGTGAGTGAGATGCGGAGGACTTTGAAAGATCTGATGCCTGACATGCTTCGCAGCATGTTGCCTGGCACAGGTGTTTCAACTTGATGCGCATCGACCTCAGTGCAGATAGCCCCCATCCCTGGAATGCCATTGAGGATGACGAGGGCCCGCTGCTCGTTGGCAATTCGCAGGTAGCTACGGATGAAGACTGGTCTGAAGCGTGCGCGTGACTCCTCGCTGTCAGACCAGAGCTCTACGTGGACGAAACACCCGCCGGTAACCCTCGGGCATGGTTACAGGCAAAGCCGTTGGCCAACATGACTCTGTCTCTGCCATATGCTAAACATATCTTAGATATGTTCTCTGCGGCAGAGGAGTCGATTAGACCGAAAGGTCGCCTCGTGAAGGCCCCCCGCGAGGTTGCTAGGCGATGTCGGGTTACTGCTAGTCAGTATGCTCGATATGGCCTAGCGCCCAGACCGAGCGCGGACGACCGCGCCGCTCTGGGAGAAGATATGTGGCCGGGTTCCTGTGCTAACATGGAAGCGTTGTGCTCGGGCGCTATGCGCTCGGCTAATGCCGCCTTGCGCGACAACGAGGAGAGCTCACGAGCAGCGATTAGTGCACTGTCTCATGTCTCTCAGCTGCTATCTGGGGTAGTAGCAGCCTCGGTGCAGCAACAACCTAGCCCCGTGACAGTCCAACGAGCCATCCAGGATGGGATCAACCTGGCGTTGGACTGTCTGACTAGGTCGGTCACGAAGTCACTGAGGACGAGGCGCACTTTTGCTTTGGACAATTTGTGCCCGTCTCAAGAGCTCAAGTCGCGCTTGTTGCAAGCGCCGATGGCGGGCCCTGGTCTTTTTGGAGGTGAACGTTGTCGGCACCTCCAAGAGACAGTGACTTTGGTGAACAACCAGAGGGCGCTGCGCGTACAGTTTGAAGTGCTGCGCAGAGAACACGTGCGTGTTCAGCCCTCGGCTGCTCGACAGCAGTACGCTCATAGCGGTGCTGGAATTGTCAGAGGCCAGCAGCCCGGCCGGGTTCAGAGACCGCGTCGTCCGCGTCAGCAACAGCGTGCTGCTGTACGTCAGCTAGCACCTCAAGCACAGCCAGCCAGAAAGCGGCCCGCGCACCGTGTTGCATGTGGCGCTGGGCGTGGCGCGCGAGGAGCGGCACGTGGTAACCGGGCCTGATGGGCTAAAATTTTTTCCGGTTATCACAGGTACCACTCGGGTGTTGTCACTTGTACCAGAGACACTCCCACTTCTAAAATTTAAGGGCACCCCGTCAACCGTAGGTGTACCAGTGGGAGGTCGTTTGACTTGCCACATTCAGAAGTGGGAGCGGTTAATTCAGGACCGCTTAGTCTTGCAATGGCTTTCGCGCGTATACAGTCCAGAATGGATAAGAGGTCCGCCATAGAATCTGTCTCTGGTACCGGTCTGGACTCAAATTCCAAAAGATCCAGAGAAACGGTTGTACATAGAAGAGGAGATAGAATCTCTGATTCTAAAAGAAGCAATTCAACCGGCGCAAGATTGTCCGGGCTTTTATTCAACCGTGTTTCTTGTGACAAAGAACACCGGGGGGTGGAGACCAATTCTCAACCTCAAACCTCTAAACAAGTTTATAAATACACCGAGTTTCAAAATGGAAACAATAAAATCGGTGTTGTTGGGGTTAGAGAAGGGGATGTGGACAGCATCTATAGAGATCAAGGATGCTTATTTCCACATTCCAATTGCAAGGAGTTTTTGTCGGTTCCTGAGATTTGCTTTTCAGGGACGCCAATGGGAATTCAAGGTTCTTCCATTTGGCATCTCGACGGCTCCAAGGGTCTTCACTCGAGTGGTACTTGCTATCACGGCATACCTCCACAGGAGAAATATAGCTGTTCACACTTACATAGACAACTGGTTGCTGAAAGCACACAACCCAGAAAGTTTGACAGTAAATCTGGAGATAGTTTTGAAAACTCTCACAGATTTAGGCTGGATAATCAACTTTCAGCAATCAGAGCTAACTCCATCCCAGAAGTTTGTTTACCTGGGTATGTTCTTCGATCTGGAGATAGGATATGTTTATCCATCCCAGGAGAGAGTGGAAAATCTCCTCTCATGCATTCAGTTGGTTTGCAACAGTCGTTATATTCTATCTGAGAATGTTAGGTCTGATGGTTTCAATGGAACCAGTCATTCCGCAGGCAGCCGATTCAATTGTTTCTCATGGCTCAGTGGACGCAGAGTTCAGGATCACTGGGCTCGCGCATTCAAGTGTTGGACCCTCTCATTCATCACCTTCATTGGTGGATGGAGGGAAGAAATCTCTTGGCATGGGTCATGCTGACCCATACCCATCCTCAAGTAACGATGTTTACGGATGCATCGATGGAGGGATGGGGAGCTTGCCTGGAAGAAGCCACTATATCAGGGCTTTGGAATCTGGAACAGTCAAAGGAACATATCAACATGCTAGAATTGCGGGTTGTAACTCTAGGCCTGGAACACTTCTTAAAAGAAGTGGAGGGAAAATTTGTGATGATACGTTCAGACAACTCTACAGTAGTGAGTTACATAAACCGCCAGGGCGGAACGAAGTTGCCCAGTCTCTGTATGATGACATGGAAGCTGCTTTGCTGGTGCATGGATCATATGGTCACCTTCATATTCCGGGAAGGCTGAATCTGTTAGCAGACTCATTGAGCCGAAGGATGAGCATCCTGCCTACGGAATGGCAACTAAATCAATGTGTGGCGGATCACCTGTTCAATCATTGCGGAAAGCCCAACATAGATTTGTTTGCAATGAAGAAGGATGCGAAGATGACGACGTATATTTCTCCGATTCCAGATCCAAGCGCTATCGCAATAGATGTACTAGCTATCAGTTGGAAGGGAATGTATGCATACGCATACCCTCCAACAATCCTGATTCCAAGGATTCTTCAGAAGATCAAGCTGGAGGAATGCCAAGTGCTTCTGATCGCCCCAAATTGGCCAAGCCGATCTGGTTTGCAATCCGGCTCCTCTGCCTCTGATGGACAATATTATCTTCCAGGGCAAGACCCTTCATAACAATCCGTCAATGTTTCAATTGACTGCATGGATGTTGTCAAAAAATCTGCGATTAAGGAGGGCTTTTCTGAGCAAGCAGCCAATTTCATGGCCAGAGCCAGAAGGGGATCAACCTCCAGAGAATATAATTATAAAATCAACAGATTTGCAGAATGGTGCCTAAAGAGATGTATCAATCCGATGGAAGCATCTATTCAGGTAATAGGTGATTTTCTCTGTCACCTGTCTTTAGCCTAATTCTATTGCTGGATACAAATCAGCATTAGTGACTGTTATCCCTTGCTTGGCAAAGAGGGGAAGTGATGAAGTAAGTGTTTTAAATACTCTTATTAACGGTATGGGCAATCTCAGACCAAGAAATCCTCCACTGACACCATCATGGAGTCTCTCTGGTTCTGCAAGTTTTGAGTGATAAACCTTTTGAACCACTTAGTGCTATATCTGTAAAATTATTGACACTTAAAACTGTATTTTTAGTTGCCGCAGGATCAGCCAGACGCAGGGGTGAAATTCATGCCTTGTCTGCTGAACCTGACCGTTATATAGTTACAGGTGAAGGCCTTAAGCTTCTACCAAGATTGAATTTCTTGGCTAAGAATCAATCTTTAAAATATCCATGTCAACCTGTTATTTTACCTGCCATAACCAGATATGATCGTGGTGCTAAAGCATGGTGTCCTTTCAGTACTTTAAATAAGTACAAGAGAAGAACTCATGTTTGGCGGATGGACCCATGTTCCCTATGGTTGTCATATATTGAACCCTATGGTAGGGCGTCAAGAGACGCTATTTTCAGATGGATAGTAGAATGTATTCAATTCTGTCATAAGACAGCCACTGGAATTCAAGTAGAGAGAGCCAAGGCTCATAGTGTCCGTGGTGTGGTAACTTCCACGGCATTATTTAATGGTGTTTCTATTGAAGACATTATGTCAGTAGCCCAGTGGCACTGTGAATCAAGTTTTACCGACCATTACCTTCCTGATACTTCTAACCCGCTCGGCGTCTCAGTCCTCAGAAAATAAATAATGTAGAGGTATATATTTGTAATTAGTTTTCCTCCTCTGCTATTTACAAATATCACATTTGTTGGTAGGGTATCCCTACTATTAGCTGGTACAATTCTCTTCATCCGGTGGGGGAGGAGATGAGTGCCGTGCCCACGACATCAGAGGTCAGTATATGTGACCATTTTGTTTTTTGTCTTGGTGATGGTGTCATATGTTATATTTTTAATATGGTGAAGGTTAATGTCTTAATTGTGTTTCTTTCAGAGTTTTTTGAAAATGAAGCAATTCTTCTTTTTCCAATGTCTAGTAATACTTCATTAAGTATTAGAGAACGTGCTACTCATTTAGAGCAGCTTATTTTTCCTAACCTTCCTCAGAAAGAGGGGGGTGGTGGGGGAGCACATTTGCTTTTTGATCAATCTCTCTTCATCGGTCGATTATCTGATGCAAAATTCTATTCCTGGTTGTGTTTCAGATACAATTTCCAGATGTTTTAAATCTCTTGAAAATTCAAAGAGCTAGTCTCTTCGAGGGTGTGCTGGTTTTCAGAACCTTGCATCCCTCCTGCCAAATTGACTTTCAAATTCTGGCTTTTATCAAGAGTTTTAGGGAGGTAAGTATGTTCTCATGAACAATTGATGAAGGGGCCGAGGTCTGAACCCTTAGCCCGGAGCATGAGGCGAGAAGGCGAACACATTCTCGACCAGCGTCTCGGCGAAAGGGAGACAGGATAGAGGACGCCGATCAGTACGCTGGACATTCTTCAGAGGTCTAGAAGGAGACCTCACAGGTCAGATCTTGCAAAAGATCCAGCAGACTGTCCGGAACGCCTACCTCTGCTACACCCATACCTATCGCATCCATCACATCAAAGACGGTAGGGTGATGCTCTTCCACAAGAATTCTCCAGGGAGCCCGTGGCTGAATACGATAGGAGCAGCCCAGGACTGGGTGGCAGCAAGAGAGCAAGCCCGCCTCGACACAAACAATGTCGATCAACCCAACACCAAGTGGGCTTTCGTTCGATCAATCAATGTTGAGGTCAGGGCTGTCATCGACCACCAACCTCTGCTTGGGACAGGCCCCCTCCCAGACTGGCTACGGCAGAAGAAGTGTATGACTGCCCTCGACACCTACAGGGACAACATGTGTCTCTGGAGATGTCTAGCAGTCCACCGAGGAGCGAGAGCTGATAGAAGTACAGCTCCTGCACGAGAGCTTGCCACACAGTTCTACTGCAAGACAGTGACAGTACCTGATGTCCGCAAGACCTCGCTGGATCAGCTGGACAAGGTAGAGTTCTTCGCCAAGATCGGGGTTCGCGTGTATGAACCAACCGAAGAGGGCACCTGGCACTTGATCAGGCAAGCGGCTCACTACCGTGACACCATGACCATCAGAGTGTGGGACCACCATGCCTTCTACATCAAGAACATCTCCAAGCTGGCACATACCCTAGTCTGCAGTCACTGTCAGCAGAGGTTTACAAAGGCATGCAATCTTCAACGCCACGCTGATCACTGTACAGGCGGCAAAACAACAATTGTGTGTCCTGGCGAGAAGGTTGAGGCACCACAGTCTGCGTATGAGAAAGCCTTCTATCCGCCCCCACCATCCAGTTCAGTGGCTACTCATTGGATCGAGTATGAGTCGAGAAACAGAGGCGTACACATACACCATGTAGAGTGTGGGCACAGTGGCAAGCGTTGGATCGAGGGTGCTCCCGTAGATGGTTATGACCCGACCACCAACACTGTTTACCAGTTCCATGGCTGTTACTGGCACGGGTGTCCACAACACCAGCGAGGTGAGGATGCAGACCAAAGATACCCCAAGACAGTCCTGAGGGAGGAGAAGCTGAGAGCATCTGGATGCACGCTTGTGGTACAGTTGGAGTGCTGTATAAAACGCTGTCCAGGCGTCCCTAAACAAGTTTGGACTGTCCCATACCCACACTTCATAGTTTACGACTTCGAAGCACTCCTAGATGGTATCAAGACTCATCCTACAGAGACTCTCACGATCGAGAGTACTCACATACCTATCTCTGTGTCAGTTGGCTGCTCCTTAGATGGCACCATGAGTGAGCCCACTAACCTCTGCAATCCTGACCCCAAAGAACTCATCAGAGAGTTCATGCTGGTGATCCAACTGCGAGCATATCTAATCCAGACAAGCGTTAGGGCACAGTACATCCCGACAGACCTGGACAAACTCCCAAAGCGACAGCAGCGACTGATCAACGAGTGGTGTGGCCAAGTGCCTGTACTGGGGTTCAACTCTGGGCGGTATGACCTGAACCTCATCAAGAAGTACTTTGTCGATGAGTTGAAGTCTGCAGAGTTTGTGTGTCCACAGGTACAGTGAAAGTCGCCAAGAAGGCTAGTCAGACCATGTTCCTCATAACACCTGAGCTACGGTTTCTCGATGTGCTGAACTACCTCGGCCTAGGAGTCTCATACGAGGTATGGGTCGAAGCTTACGGGTGTAAACAGCAGAAGAGCTGGTTCCCATATGAATGGTTTGACACACACGAGAAGCTCAAATATCCAGGGCTTCCTGACTACTCAGCATAAACATTTAAGCTCAAGGGTGGCTACCTCTTGACGCGATCAGCCTGGGAACAGTGTAACGAGACATTCAGCGAGCATGGAATGCAGACATTCGCCGACTGGCTGCGATATTACAACAACCTGGGCGTCAGTCCATTCATCGAAGCCCTATAGTGGATGCGGGAGGTCTACACAGAACGAGAAATAGACATCCTCAAAGACGTGGTGTCTCTCCCAGGTGTGTCACTGCAGTACCTCCTACGTGGAACCGCTCAGCACATGCTGAATGTTAGCCTCTATTCACCGGGCAAGGAAGCCTACAAGAAGCTGAAGGGTGATGTTGTTGGCGGTCCCAGCATCATGTTCACCAGATACCATGAGGCCGGTGTGACTCGAATCCGCCAGAGTGAGCGTGTCTGCCAACGTCTACTCGGCTACGACGCAAATGCTATGTACCTGTCAACGATGGCCAAAGAGATGCCATGTGGTAAGGAGACAGTGCGCCATTGGTCCAGTGCTAGTGGTGTAGCTAGCTTTAAGGAGGATCTCCTAGCAGACAGCTGGTTTGGGTTTGCTGAGGTGGATATAAAGGTCCCCAAGGCTCTGGGCAAAGTTCGAGGAAATGCCTCCTCTTTTATAACCGCGAGATCCCGGTAGAGGCAATCTCTTCTGAGATGCTGGCATATCTAGGGCGAACAGGGAGGAAGCGTCCCACCACCCAGAAGCTGGTCGGTGCCCTCTCTGGCAAGAAACGTCTGCTGTACGCACCGACACTCAAGTGGTATATAACCCATGGCCTGGAGATCACTGCTGTATACCGCACCATAGACTATGAGGCCAAGCGCCCATTCGAGTGGTTCGTGGAGTAGGTTACGGAGGCCCTCTGCTCGGGAGATGTAGATAAGAGCAAAGCACTCTTGGCAGATCTCTTCAACCTCCTCGGCAACAGTGCCTACGGGAAGCTCATCGAGGCCCTAGAACGTCATAGCAACACCAGCTTCATGAAGGATGAACGCATGGTAGACAAGGCCCTGTGTAGTGCATGGTTCGAAGATCTCGAGGAGACTGGTGAGTCATACGAGCTCCAGAGTCGCAAGCCGAGAATCACTATTCGAAAACCCTTCCAGGTGGGGATAGCCATTTATGAGCTCGTGAAGCTGTGAATCTTGGAGTTCTACTACAGAGCAAATGGACACTGACTCCGCGTATATCGCTATAGCAGGCTCCAACCTCGATGATGTCATTCGCCCTGAGATGCGAGCAGAGTATTAGGCTCATAAGCGGGACTGGCTAGCTTGGTACAAATGGTCTGGACGGACTCCGGGACTGTTCAAGCTCAAGTTCGAAGGCTCTCGTGGTATCGCTCTCTGCTCCAAATGCTACTACGTGGAGAGCACAGCTGCAAGTAAGTGCTCGGCTAAGGGAATGCCAAAGCAGCAGAATGAGGTCTCTTGGCAGAGGTTCTGCAGCGCCCTACATGGCGGGGTGGGCAGAGCTAAAAACCGAGGCCTACGGATGTGCAACCAGGGTATGGTGACGTATGAACAGGAAAAACTCGGACTCTCCGCTTACTACGATAAGCGCCATGTGCTGCCAGATGGTGTCCATACCGTGCCCATCGAGTATCATCGACGAGCTGTTAGCACCCTAGGTGGTGGTAGCTGTGTGTCTGCAGGGACTAGCTGAAGCTCTTCTACGACAAATGGTCGCCTAGGCACTCCGTGCTGGCATGCCAGGTAGTACAGTCTAGGCTGGCCGTCCACGTCCACATACCTGTCAAGCCTGTGAACATCTATCAACCAGTTAGGATCTGTTGCACGCCACCGACCACCTTCCAGCTCACCAGGCTCATACAGGTACTGAACCAGAGCATCAGGTGGTAGGCACTCCTCTCCCTTGTTCGCTCCTCTAGAGCTGTGACTGGCAACAGCAGAGTGTCTGATGGTCTCTACCGGCTTCTTCCCGATTAGCCTAGTAACCTCGGCATTGGATCTCTCCACCACAGCAGGCAGCCCTCTCACCCATATTCTAGAACGTTCACTCGACCCGGCCATTTCCTGGGCGTATTGGTGTGGGAACAGTCTCTGCCAGTGTCCGATTCCACCGCTCAATGATAGCCTGGGCACGGTGATGCCCTACCTCGCCTCACCTAACTGCCACACCGTGTTTCCGCATGAGGGCTGCAGTCTCACCTCTGAACTCCTTACCCTCATCCACCTGCAACAATTCCGGCCACTGGAGGGAATTTTCCGAAGCCTCGTAGACACCCTGGAATGCCTGGGCCACCTGGCCAGCTGACTTATCTGTGAGCGGTACTGCAGCGTTGTACCTGCTGGCGACATCGACGCTGGTGAGGGCATACTTGTAGGTCTTACGACCAACCGAGTCATGTGGAAGGAATAGAACATGGGACAATTTCATCAAAATGGGCATGCCTGATGTGCCGTGGACGAGGTCTGTATATCTGCCACATCGCCTGGCAGCTGAGCCACTGGATAACTGTCTCCAATGTGAAGTTGTGGCCCTTGCGACATGCAGCCTCGAGTAGTTGAGGGGGCTCACGGTAATATCCACCAGGCTGATAGTAGAGTTCCTCAAGAAAGACGGTTGATAAACTCCTGGATTTCATCACTGACGTCCACTCCCGTCCTGTCATGCACGGCCTGGGTGAACTCTAAACAGACGAACAGATGGCCGTCATTCATTCGACCATCACTGAAGACCTCCTCAAACACCTCCATATACTGGCGTCTAATCTCTGCTGGATCCTCACTGAACGGTAGTTTATCGATCAACCCTCGGAGGTTAAGTGTCTTGACCAGGTCGTACAGAGACGCCATCCTTATATAGCATGGCTTAAATGTTCGGCAGCCCAGATGGCCGTGAATGCTATGGCAACGTACGGTAGCCAAGGGCCTGCGACTCCAAAGAACGTACCTACTCCTGGGGCGATGGGTGGTATGGCTTCAGAAATCTTCTCCACACCATGGAGAGCATTGTTGGCGATCTTGCGGACCGTCTTGCCAGCCTTCGTTGTGAACAGAGCGATCAGAGCCCCAACTGCTGCCAGCAGACTGATAGAACCGTTTACGTAAGTGCGATGGATTCCTTTCGCTCTGAGTACTAGCTTGCAGGATTCAGGCTCTACATCATCATACTCACCACCGACATCGTAGTCTGCATCATAATCCTCCTCATCATAGTCCTCCTCATAGTCCTCATCATCTATATCCTAGACTGGATCTTCATAAGCCTCTGGTTCATACATCGCTCTGGTGATCCGTCGCTGGGGGACAGCTATATAGTAGCTTTAAACTGTAGTCTATAGATGACATCCGCAATCTTGATTGCCGGCGTGTTTGCCTTAGCAAACTGGGGACTCAGCTTCACTGACAAGAAGGCGGCAGAGGTCGAGTGTAAGCGTCATAACCAGGCAATGGAGAAGCTGTCTAAGGAGAAGTTTGAGTACAGCAAAGCACTCGAACATATGCGCCAGAGGGAGGCACGCCGACGACAACTCCGAGCTCAGGCCAGCCAAAGCATCAAAGAGGCAGCTGAGAGTCTCGATGAGTACTACGAGGCTGTAAAAATATCTGAGCCAACGCTCGACTATTAAGCATGGACCGGTCAGAAGACAGCAGAGCTTATAGTAGTGGTGGCAGCTGCAGCTGTGACGACAGGAGTCATGCTCTATGCACGCTCAAGCTGAATACCTGATGTGTTCGACATGCATACCTTAGCATAGCCAAAGTAAAGTACCGTCACACCTAATGAGCGAGTCCCAGCTATGAGGTTTCCGATGTTGAAGCTGAGCTGGTTGCCATGATTAGGTTGGATGTCCCTGCCCCCGAGGTGGTGATGGCCCTTAAGTGCTGACTCGAGGTCGTCGCTTCCACTGGTTAGTCGCAGAAGTGCATATGACTTAGTTCTCTGTCTGTAGAGTTGGCAATCAGCCAGCTCACGTACCTCACCAAGAACATTGGTCCCAGCAACCACAAGCTTGAAGTTGTCTAGCTTATCCACCTGCTGGATGGCTCCTCCCTTCTGAACCAGGACCGCAACAGCGACACAGTCCGATACACCACGATGCAATGTCAGCTCTACCCGTTGGTTAGATGTGGATTGGACGTACTGGTGTTATTGCTCCACATGCACGATCCGCTGTTTGGAACCCGTTTGCTTCAGCTCCTGGTCATTCTCATCATGCCAGACATGAAGTCTTGGAGCATTCATCGTCACATCTGCGAGCTGCTCAGTGTACACCCGGAGGAACAGCCTATCCTGCATGGCAGCCGGATTCACGTGTGTGTTCTCGAGGAGGGTTGAGAGTGGAACTGCCACGGGCATCTCAACACCTACCTGTAGTTCGAATTCTGTGAACCCCTCATTGCACCCCACAGCGTAGTACCCCTTTCCCGTCGCATAGAAGGTTGGTCCACGAGCCAGCGGACCTAGTACTCATCGTTCACATAGGTGGTGTCCACGGTGCTGTTGCTCTGCATGATCTCCCACCTGTTCAGAACCTGCGGGAGGTCTACCGTCTGTTCTGTTGTGCTCTGAAGCTTGAACTCGAGTGTCATGCTGTTGATCTCGTGGATCTGTGCCGAGATTGCAAAGTCGATGTACTTCCCAGCAACAGACAACGGGTTCTCGTCGTGTATACTGGGTCGAATGACCGTCAGGCAGTCCTTCCGAGGATCAGTGCGGTGCGATGTCACGGGTTCAATGGCCCAATCTGGATATTGCACATACTGCAGCATGTTTAAGGTCTGGGTATATAGAGGTTTTAAACGTCTGCCATGTTCGGTAAGGTTCTCCAGCAGATTGTCTATAGGCAGCAGGACAGCAGCCAGTCGGCACGACAGTCATGGCCACGGCATGCACTGTGACAGGGTCCGAGGACTGCTTCGTGACATCAACATTATCCACGAGCGAGCCAAGGTTACACCTCCGTCTGATGCGGAGATACTGGCCACCATAGAGGAAGGAGCACCAGCTCGTAGTACAAAAGAGCTCCTGACTCGAATACTCTATCGGAAGTTTGACAGCACCCAGGGCAGGGCACTCAACCTACCTGTGGCCCAAACCAACAGTCCTGTTATTCTAGCTCTCCAAAGGGCGAGGGTCGAACCCAAGGAGCTAACGGTCGGGAAGTGGGCTGCCGTATTTAGCCTCCATAGCTAGAATGAGCGAGATATACTGGATAGGCTCCAGTCTGGAGCAAATAACTACCTCAGTGAGGAGGTCAATGCCGCTGTAGCGGAGAGCCACGACACTGGTCACACAGAAGGTACTCAGGAGGGGCTCACTGTTGGCTGCAAGGAGGCTGTTGAGCACATTTTCAATGAAAGAGGGTGCAGGAGATTGGCCAGTAATCTGCCAGCATTTCTGAAATTCCCAGATAACTACCAGGACTACCTCATCAAATCTGCTCGCAAGTCAGATGTTCGTCGCTCATGGACAAAGTGGATCTTCTGTGAGAAGTTCCAGAAGAAGAGAGTCCTAGAATCTGACCCTCAGTGGATAGAGTTTCAGCAACAGGCTTCTGGCGAAGTTCCTCAGCCTTCTGATGAATGAAAAAAAAAGTTGCCGCAGCTGCGACAGTCTGTCAGCGATGACACGTAGAGCAGGCTAGTTTCTTGGCTGGATTCAGCTTGTAGGTGATAACTAGAACAAGTGGTTCTGTCAGTCAGGCTGCCAGCAGCTTCTCCATCAGTGCTTGTAGGTTCTGCATCTTGGTGATTGGGCCATTGTACCATTGATCATTACTGGCAACCGCCTCAGCGGTGGAGTCAGACACCAGAAGGATGTATTGAGAGTGTAGATGTTCGGCCAGGAGAGCCCGCAGCAAGATGTTTTTCCCGTGTCCTGATTGGGCAATGATCAGCACCACCTGGCCAGCATCGCCGGCCTACTGTCGAATGGTATAGACATGCGTGCGGAGGATGGTTAGCACTTGGTCGGCGGTAGCCTCATCTATATCTGGGAGACTAAACGGCAGTACTTCCTGTACCAGCTTTTTCGCCTGCAGAGCAGGGAATCCTGCACCTCCGGCGGATACGAAGGATGCGATGGAGGCATCAAGCATGAAATCCCAGCAGCAGCTGAGAAGATAGCATAGAGGGCCTGTGTCAGCACCCACAGTGTCTAGTACATCCAGTATCTGTATGATACATGCACGGGAGGCCATGACTATCCTGTGGTCTTAAACGGCAAACCAAAGAACCCTGACTTCTTCACCTCTGGTAGCTGGAGGCTGGCGGTAGCACCTTTTTTGCCATCGACAGTGATATTGCTCAGGCCGATGGTGCCTACCTTGAAATTCTCTCCATCTTGTTGGAATGAGCTCCGCGATTTCAGGAGATCCATAACCAGTTCCTGTGCAAAGGACTCGGCCATAACCTTGATGGCTCCAGCCTCATCGACTCCGAGCATACCTCGCATCGTCGCCCTCTCCTTGATGCCCATCCCCTTGTATACAGTCTTGGCCTTGTTAATGGCCGATTGTCCTACCGTATCAGTGTTCCTGATGAGATCTCGGGCTGGGATGGTACCTCTGATCTCCCACGGGTCTCCCTTCTCATCGAAGTCTAGGAAGGAGATAGGGGCAACAGTGTCCTCTGAACCAAGGCGTGCCTCGCCCAACTGAGCAAAATCGCCTAGCTCTCTAGGTCTGTGAGTGACAGAGTCCTAGTGCTATATACAGACAGCTTAATCCTACTAGTCATACCCCCAGTGAAATAGTTGGGCATAGGAGGACCACGCAGTCGGCCAAGGGAATAGGTAGCAGTGCTCAGGGTACTGGCCCTCTGCAAGGGCATGCCTTGTGGGCGGTGCACCATTCCCGGGCATTGGCAATCCTCAGTCCGCGTGCTCGACTATGGGCTACACACCGCCCTCCGGCACGCCATGCCTCATATGCGGCAGTGGTCTCGTGATCCATCTCTCACTATTCAGAGGTTTTAAATGTAGGCGACGATGATCTCAGCCATTGCACTCGTTGCTAGCCCTAGAACCACAGCCTCCATTAGTGTAACACGTTCACCCATGATCTTGGTGGCGGCAGTGTAGTAGGCACCACTGATGGCGATCTTTGGGATGGGGTGAGTTATTCCGAGACAGTGCTCGACCACCCCCTCACCACTGTAGCGAGGACAGCCGCAGTGGCGGCCGGAAGAACCTCATTTCCTCATTACGTTACTGGCGACATGGACTGCCAGAGGTTTTGCCTTGGTCAGTAACTTTTGTGTCTTGGTTTGCAGCAGGTTCTCCACCTTCTGAAGACTCGCCTGGCTCTCGGGCAGTTGCTTCACGATCTGTACCGTTGACGTCATTGTTTGAGCACTGAGTATACAACGTGGTTAAACGTCTGCGTCCCCTGTCGAGAGAGCTAATAAGATCTTCCCAGTCTGCATCTGCCAGGTGTCCGGGTTGCTACTCATATATTCACCTCTATTGAGACATTTTAAACATGTCCAGGCTCACGCTATGCGAGAAGTACTATGATGTCTTCTGGAGGGAGTTGAAGGACTACAAGAAGAAGAAACCAGATGAGCTCGCTCAGCTCTCCAGTGCTCAGCTGACAGAGGAGCTGACAGCTGTGAAGCTCTATCTAGGATTTGGTAAGGGACAGATCTGCTTCCTCGAATACCTTATCATGGGCGGGAGTATCGTCGAGCAGCTCCTGCGAGCTAAAGGTTTCTACAAGGATCGGGAGTATCTGTCAGATGTGTTCCAGCAGTTGCAGACCGTCATGGCCTCACCTGACTCAGAGCTGAACAAGGCTCTGCGATACTACAAGCTGGAAAAAGGATGCGCTGCGGAACCATCCAACCCTTGGATGTGCATGTTGGCAGCGTGTATAGGGGCTGTAGGGCATGCCAAGTTGGTTCAGTGTCTCACTGTGGTCCCCACTGCTACTGTAGAGTCAGGATAGTCTTATAGCTGATTTGCTAGTGGCAGAGTAGGCTGATCCCGAGCACCACGATAGCTAGGCCTGACTCCACTCGTAGAGCTGCCACGGGAAGCGGTGTCGTGTCGACTAGCTGCAGTGTCAGGGTTGGAACGCCTTTATGTGGAGCTGCCATGGGAAGTGTCGTGTCGACTGGCTGCAGTGTCAGGGTCGGAACGACTATGTGCTGCCATGCCCGTACTACGCGTAGGTGCATTGATATCAGTGTTGTAGCCGAAGTGGACACCGGGGGAACTCCCCTCGACTATCATGTTGTTATAGCCCCTGACTTGGAGGTACTCGATGTTCACGATCATGTTGCTCGGAATCAACCGTAAGTGTGGTGAAATAGCAAAGTCAAGTTTGCGCCGGGCCTTCTGCAACCTCTGCTGGAACTTAGCAATAAGATTACTGGGGTCTGCCACAATGATCATATCCTCAACGAGACTGATGAACATGGCCTGGACCTGTGCTCCGCTGACACAATCTATGGAATGACGCAGCTTGGTCTGTGCTGTAAGGAGGCAGTAGATCAGGGGACTGGTTGATCCGAACGATCCCTGCTGGTGTGAGGCCTGAGATGGTGTGTGGGACAAAGCACTTCCACACATCTGGATAGTCCGGCCGCAAGCCAGTGATGTGCATATTTTGCACCATCGCTCCATGGTCGGAGTCTGGATCGAACGAGAATGTCGCTGTCTTCCGACGGCCTACTCATCGGGGTGTTTAATAGGGGAACCCTGAGTAGTCACGTCTCGGGTCACTGTACATAATCCCTAGACCGCTGTTGTCACCACCATGCCACCGATAGTCTGGGTGAGCACTGAACTCTCTGTGGTCTGCTGGCCGCTGAGACGCTATGACTGTTGAGCTGTGGGTCGAAGTCGTTTGTATCAGGGAGGCTTGCACCCAGCTCATGGAGGATTCGGCGCACCGTGAAGTACACATGGAATCTGAGACGGCTGGCGATGAGCACAGCTTCAGGAGTACCAGAATAGGAGTGAAGCAGGTTGGAACTTACTCCACATCCTGCCGTGGCACACCACACGGCAATGTTCAGCTGCTGGTTCCAGTATGAGAGGCTTTGAGCAGCCATCCAAGTATGAGCTTGCTTCGCATCCTTGATGGTGATGGGGCGGTTGGTCAGCGGTCGTGGGTTAACGGAGAAGCTGGTTCGGGACCGTCCATCCACTGTGATGGAGAACGGTGTTAGCTCTGGTATAGCGGACAACAGACCTCAGGCCAGTCAAGGGTGTACCAAGGAGGGGTGGTTGGCTCCGGATGACTGTCGTGATGTTCAGTGGGAAGGCCATCTATACTGGTGTTCTTAAAGCTACCGTACAGGCAGCACACTATTTGTAGTCGTCTCGACTCCAGAGACCAGCGAGCCTCGCCGTAACATCTCGTTTTTTAGCTCCTCCATATCAACCCGCCCGCTGGAGCCTTTGAGGTATTGCTGTCGCACTTTAGGTTTCTCCATGCGGTACAGGGCTTGGAGCTTCAATATATGGTGGTACTCTTCATCGGTGACCTGTCCATCCTCGAGAGCTTTGCTGACAGACTCATCGATAGTCCGTAGCATACTCTGTGCCAGTGTCACATACTTAGCATGCTTCTCCAGCCTCCTTGTGATCTGCTGCTGCCCCACCACCAAGCCAGTGGCCAAGACAGTGGTAGCTAGTGTCACGCCACCCAGCGGGATGACGACAATGGCACCCACCCCTGTAGCGAGAGTGGCCACAGCTGCCACACCAGCACTGGCTCCAATCACACCCCAGCCGTGGTTGTATGCGCGAGGACATTGTAGGCTGTCTTATATCGCCTGCGCTTTCTGCTGTACTTTTCTGCCTCATGGACGAGATTCCGCCTGATGGCATCTATCTGCTGGAGTCGCCAGCCATGAATAGTACCGCCCTTGTCAGCAATCAGGGAGGGGTATAGTTCTGGTTGCTTCTGCCACTCTGATTTTGTCATAGTATACTTGGAGATTAAACCTGCATCACCTGCAGAATCTGCTTATGAGTCATAGAGGGGTTAATTTTCGAGAGCCTGGCAAACTGTGACGGCTTTTTAGTGTCGAGACAGACGTCTCTTAGAAAGTGGTCATCCAGCACAATGTTGGGTGCCAGTAGCTTTCTGAGACATGACATCTGGAACTTCACCTTATGACCAAGATAGTGAGTCCGCCGCTGGATGGCTTTCTTGGTCTTACACTACTGCACCATCTCCTCTTCCCACTGTATGACATCTTGTTCATCCTCGTCTGTGAAGACACCTGGCTCATCGTCGTATGTGAAAACATCATCAGGCTCATCGTCGTGCTGGCAGCGTGTTGATACCAGCTCTCCCGCTGTAGTCGCTCTCCTTTTTGTTGACAGATCTGTTGCTGTGCGAGCATCTGTTCGTTTAAAGCCTTTATCTGTGCAGGGATCATGAAGGGCCAACCCTCTATCAGGTTCATAATCTCGGCAAAGGTCAGATATTCCTGGTATGATATGTTGTCAGGTCAATGAGTAATAAGAGTGTAAACTCTAAATGGGCGTCCCTTCCGACTTCTACCAGTTAGCTGTGTGCACTTCCCGGAGGTTGATGTAGCACATCGGCGTGTATGTATGTTGTGCCCCGCTGGGGCGCCTCGAAGAGGACTCATTCTACACGGTATTGTACCACCTGTCTCCCCTCTAGAGAGGGTGAGATTACGTTCTCACCACCGGAGAGCAGCAGTCGGACAATCGTCATGGTTATATCTCCTGTTTAAACCCCTCCTATAGCGTGCTATGGAACCCATATTTGTTCACTCGACTGGTCTTGCTGACCTGGCAGATGTGTACGCAGTTGATGCTGCCAAGGTAGAAGAGAGCGATGGCAAGTCATTCACCCTACAGTACGAAGCAAACTCAAAGGCATTCTCCCGCCACCCCATTGGTGGTAATGGGGTGAAGCTGCTCACAGACCTCAAGGATGTGTCGAAGGAGCGCCTGGGTCGCAACATAGATGGCCACAAGATCGTGTTTCGGTATGATTTCCCGAAGAGGAAGTATATCCTCGAGCGTTGATTGAGGTCTCTGATGCGAAGGTGGCAGACATCAACACCCTAAATGACGACCTCAGCTTTCATCTGGTCAAACCCAATCGAGCAATGCCCCGCCGATGACACATGATGGTCTGCTATTGACCATGGCAAAAAACCTGCAGCTCATGTTTGAGAAGAATGAAGTGTGGTATCGTGCTGGACCTGGTGGTGACTGGCAAACATGGTTGACACTATATAGGCCTCCCGCAGTCATTGACATAGCAGTTACTCCCCTCTCCACTGTTGTGAAAAGGGATGGGAAAGTTTGAAAGCTCTACAATCGGAGATCATCCTTCCTCACCTACATAGGTGGTGTCTCCCTGACGAGGGTGGGCCACCGGATCTGGGTTACAGGTGGAAAGCTCCTGCTGCATCGTCCATTCGATGGACCAGAAGAAGCTGTTAACCTCCAGGAGGGCATCCTACGGATAGATGGTGTGTCACATGTCTCCAAAGCCAAGGGTGCTTTTAAACTGCTTCAGCGAGTCAGACTCACTAGCCCGCAAATGACTCATAGTCCTAGAACTACATTTCTTAGCCGGCGGCAGAGTGAAGCAGCTAGCCCTGCCCCTGAGGGGATGAAGATCACTATCGATCCGGATGGAACAGGGCTCGATCTGGCACAGATATTTCTTGAGGGGTTCACTCTGTTCAGTTTAACTCTTCATGTATACCCATGATTCTCATCATACTGCTCGTGATGGCGTCTACAGCAGTGGCACAGCGCGCTGAGACTGCCATGATATTGGATGCCAAGTGGGCCCACTTCCGGGATGACCCCCAGTACAATCCTTGGGGCGACCCCTTGCGGAGAAAGATTTATGACCACTTTCACCCACGTGAAGAGATCGAGTCTGTCTGCCAGTTCTATTATGGTGTGGAGAGGGTAGGATGTGGTTGTCTACTGGAGACACCTGCTCAGCACCAGATTCTCTGCGTAACATGTGAACATGCCAGAGTCTGCCGTGGTGCAAATGCTAAGCACTTTAGCATCCTACCAGGTGAGCGTTGTCAAGGTAGATGGAAGACACTATGGGTGGCCCCATCATGCCGATGCGACTCGGGCAGAGACTACGTGTTTATCTGAGCGTACACAGAGTGCAATGCCTGTCCTGTATGGGTGGGGCCCTGCCGAGGGGTGGGGCGGGGCGGGGCCTAATGTGTTTTAAACTGTGTTTAAACTTTGTTTACACCAGAGAGAGGGTGGTGGGAGCCGCAGATCGCACGGGGCAGGACCCAGTGTTTAGACTGGGTTTAGATACCACCTTTTTCGGTGAGCCATCCCATTTAGAGACATTGGGCATTGTATGTATTTGTGTGGCCGATGTCTCAAACTCCTATGCCTCAGGGATTGAGAGGGCGGTGGGGGCCACGGATCGCCGAATGGCTGCCAGTTGAGGGAGGCGGTATCATTTTGACTCCGGCCCTACTACTGCGCTGCTTAAATAGTCGCCGCAAATTTCCACAATAAAACCAAGAAATTACATGAATCTTGATATTAAACACTAAATTTTAAGTGTCTTCGGTTAAATCATATCCCGAAATGTCTGAAACTCCGCCCAAATCGTCCTTACAAATGATTTGAATTTGCCACAAAATTACAACTATTTCCGCATGGAGATTGCGAGATACCGGTAACCAGTGACCATCTTGTCCCGTATAAACTCACCCAGTAAAAATGCGAACAGCTAAAGCTGTTGATATTTGACTGACAAATATCAATGTTATGAGTCAAACACGTTGGATATGAATGTAAACATACGTTTTACTCATTTTCCTGGCTATGTGCATTGATGTACTTGTATATGTTAGAATAATAAATGAACTTTCCACGGTGGCCTGTGCTTTATAGGATGAATTTGCAATGGGACGAAACCACCAGGAAACGTGGAAATCTCCGTGCAGGGCTACAACATAGCCATTATAACAGATTCTAAATAGACTACCTGCTAATACATAGGCCTAAGCTCGCTCTCGCTGGAGTAGCATGTATTAATCGATATTTAATGATACCTGCCAACATAAGAGGTGAATAAAGTTTGCATGAATTGAGAAGTTCTTATATTGTCGGGTTCCTCTTTACTTAGGCTGTTTGGCGGTCACTACAAAGGCGCACAATTCCAGGAAATCACTGACTAACCAGGCTGTAGTAATTGATATAAAATAACACTCAAAATATACATTTCATATTATGATTTTTCTAACAAACAACGGGCCTGAATTATAAAATATTAGCGCATGAAAAGACAGGTTTTAGACATTTTTAACAATCCGGTGTCCTATGATGGTAATTAAAATAAGTTTTATTCAACTTTTCTGCAAGAAGTGCATTCTTATATGTAGACAACTTTCGTAGCCGTAATCGTTAATTTTTCAATTACTGTAACAAAATGTTATACCGGTTTTATCTTATATCTCGATATTTCTGTATCAGCAAAATCATATCGGTATGACTAACGGTATACCGGTATTCAATATATCGGTATATCGTGAAGCCCTCCCATCACTGGACACCGATGGCCAGACAGCAAATTTTCCAACAATGCACTATACAAGATGTATAATACATCGCCACTGTCCATAAAAGTCACCCAGCAAAGATGCCAGCACCGAGAGCCTTGGAATTCGGCCTACTGGGAACTAGCAAATACAAAGCCAGGAGAGGATGTTATTGCAAAAATATGTTAAGCATGCTACGAGGTGACCTCAAGAAATCAGGACTCGGTACAGTGAAATCAAGAATGGACCTGAGAAAACTAAATATTTTGACTGAGAACAAGTCACAGTGGGCAAAAGCGAAGAAAGACTGATTGCAACTGTAGGATGTTTCTACTACTGTAGCTGCAGAAGACCACAGTGCTATCTAGTTCATTTTGGGTGATTTATGACACGAATGCAGTAAAATGGCTTTTCAATGGACATTTAATTCATCAAGGACTTATCCGATTAAAAAAATATTACGTCGTAATCTTTACAATAGTCGATCTAGCGGGAGTAAGAGAGGGGCTCACACACACCCCTCCCATCAGGGTGCACATATATTTAAGGAAGATTTCCACCAAGAAATACATGGAACACTCTGAGAGCATTTAATAAAGAAAAAAAACATGATAGCGCTTCCTAACAACTACCCATATTCAAGTAACATTTCAACTGATATTAAGTCCAGAAGTGCAGAAGACACATTGTGAGAGCATGTAACCTTCACAAATTCTCCAGAGGAGTGTATCTGGATCACCACCCCAACTCAGCTGTGGGAGGATATACCATGGGGTTCTTGTATTGCCGTTTCAAGATAACTATCCAGTGGTCAATCATAATCCTCATATCTTCTGTACAATGGATACAGCAAGATGCAGTAATTTACCAATTATTTATTTTGGTGATAATTTTTTCCAAAATCTACTTCCCGCCGTTTCTGTTCAGACCAAATCTCTTTTTGAGCAATGAGTGCTTGCTTAAAAAGTAAGTTAGTGATGAGAGGAAGTATGTGACACCATTCTAGTCATCCTGTACCCTCACAATTTAAATAAAAAAGTGCAACCGTTGACAATACAATGTAAGTCTGATTTGTGCTGCATATATTGAGAAAATGCACTGATGAAAATAATCAGATTGTGTCTCACACTGATCAAGGGACATAATGAGACCATTGTGAATATCTAAAGGATGGATTATTCTGCATTCTGGCTAGTGCGCTTAATGTTTCTGCTGTGAGCAGTAACTCTGGCTAGTGCGGTTAATGTTTTGTTGTAAGCAGTAACTCTGGCTAGTGCATTAGGCGTTTTGCTGTAAGCAGTAACTCTGGCTAGTGCTGTTGACATTTTTGCTGTGAGCAGTACCTGTCTAGCGCTGTTAACGGTTTTGCTGTGAACAGTAACTGCCTAGTGCTGTTAACAGTTTTGCTGTGAGCAGAAACTCTGCCTAGTGCTTTTAACAGTTGCTGTGAGCGGTAACCCTGGCTAGTGCGTTTAATGTTTTGCTGTGAGCAGTAACTCTGCCTAGTGCACTTAATGTTTTTGCTGTGAGCAGTAACTCTGCCTAGTGCACTTAATGCTTTTGCTGTGAGCAGTAACTCTGGCTAGTGCTTTTAACAGTTGCTGTGAGCAGTAACCCTGGCTAGTGCGTTTAATGTTTTTGCTGTGAGCAGTAACTCTGCCTAGTGCACTTAATGCTTTTGCTGTGAGCAGTAACTCTGGCTAGTGCGGTTAATGTTTAGCTGTAAGCAGTAACTCTGGCTAGTGCATTTGGCGTTTTGCTGTGAGCAGTAACTCTGGCTAGTGCTGTTAACATTTTTGCTGTGAGCAGTAACTCTGGCTAGTGCACTTAATGTTGTGCTGTAAACAGTAACTCTGCCTAGTGCTGTTAACGGTTTTGCTGTGAGCAGTAACTCTGCCTAGTGCTGTTAACGGTTTTGCTGTGAGCAGTAACTCTGCCTAGTGCTTTTAACGGTTTTGCTGTGAGCAGTAACTCTGGCTAGTGCACTTAATGTTTTTGCTGTGAGCAGTAACTCTGGCTAGTGCACTTAATGTTTTTGCTGTCAACAGTAACTCTGGCTAGTGCACTTAATGTTTTTGCTGTGAACAGTAACTCTGGCTAGTGCATTTAATGTTTTTGCTGTGAACAGTAACTCTGGCTAGTGCACTTAATGTTTTTGCTGTGAACAGTAACTCTGGCTAGTGCACTTAATGTTTTTGCTGTGAACAGTAACTCTGGCTAGTGCACTTAATGTTTTTGCTGTGAACAGTAACTCTGGCTAGTGCACTTAATGTTTTTGGTGTGAACAGTAACGCTGGCTAGTGCGTTTAATGTTTTTGGTGTGAACAGTAACGCTGGCTAGTGCGTTTAATGTTTTTGCTGTGAACAGTAACTCTGGCTAGTGCACTTAATGTTTTTGCTGTGAACAGTAACTCTGGCTAGTGCGTTTAATGTTTTTGGTGTGAACAGTAACGCTGGCTAGTGCACTTAATGTTTTTGCTGTGAACAGTAACTCTGGCTAGTGCACTTAATGTTTTTGCTGTGAACAGTAACTCTGGCTAGTGCACTTAATGTTGTTGCTGTGAACAGTAACTCTGGCTAGTGCACTTAATGTTTTTGCTGTGAACAGTAACTCTGGCTAGTGCACTTAATGTTTTTGGTGTGAACAGTAACTCTGGCTAGTGCATTTAATGTTTTTGCTGTGAACAGTAATTCTGGCTAGTGCATTTAATGTTTTTGCTGTGAACAGTAACTCTGGCTAGTGCATTTAATGTTTTTGCTGTGAACAGTAACGCTGGCTAGTGCGTTTAATGTTTTTGGTGTGAACAGTAACGCTGGCTAGTGCGTTTAATGTTTTTGGTGTGAACAGTAACGCTGGCTAGTGCACTTAATGTTTTTGCTGTGAACAGTAACTCTGGCTAGTGCACTTAATGTTTTTGCTGTGAACAGTAACTCTGGCTAGTGCACTTAATGTTTTTGCTGTGAACAGTAACTCTGGCTAGTGCACTTAATGTTTTTGCTGTGAACAGTAACTCTGGCTAGTGCACTTAATGTTTTTGCTGTGAACAGTAACTCTGGCTAGTGCACTTAATGTTTTTGCTGTGAACAGTAACTCTGGCTAGTGCACTTAATGTTTTTGCTGTGAACAGTAACTCTGGCTAGTGCATTTAATGTTTTTGCTGTGAACAGTAACTCTGGCTAGTGCACTTAATGTTTTTGCTGTGAACAGTAACTCTGGCTAGTGCACTTAATGCTTTTGCTGTGAACAGTAACTCTGGCTAGTGCACTTAATGTTTTTGCTGTGAACAGTAACCCTGGCTAGTGCTGTTAACATTTTTGCTGTGAGCAGTAACTCTGGCTAGTGCACTTAATGTTGTGCTGTAAACAGTAACTCTGCCTAGTGCTGTTAACGGTTTTGCTGTGAGCAGTAACTCTGCCTAGTGCTGTTAACGGTTTTGCTGTGAGCAGTAACTCTGCCTAGTGCTTTTAACGGTTTTGGTGTGAACAGTAACTCTGGCTAGTGCACTTAATGTTTTTGGTGTGAACAGTAACTCTAGCTAGTGCACTTAATGTTTTTGGTGTGAACAGTAACGCTGGCTAGTGCGTTTAATGCTTTTGCTGTGAGCAGTAACTCTGGCTAGTGCACTTAATGCTTTTGCTGTGAACAGTAACTCTGGCTAGTGCACTTAATGTTTTTGCTGTGAACAGTAACTCTGGCTAGTGCATTTAATGTTTTTGGTGTGAACAGTAACGCTGGCTAGTGCTGGTCGGTCGGTCTGATGTGTTCATCCATGGCTATATCCCAGTGACTACAGATCAGATTTTACTCTTAATCCTGACAAAGCAATCTTGATTTGAAGAAAAATTCAAAGAAATCGGAGATTAATCTAAGAGTTTGTAATGTCTGATTACTCATGTTGCATCAGTGTGTCTAATAATGTAGTGTGATTATAGGGCATTGAATCTCTGTGGTATGATTTTAAGGCATTGAATCTCTGTGGTATGATTATAAGGCATTGACTCTCTGTAGTATGTTTATAGGGCATTGAATCTCTGTAGTATGATTATAGGGCATTGAATCTCTGTAGTATGATTATAGGGCATTGAATCTGTAGTGTGATTATATGGCATTGAATCTCTGTAGTATGATTATAGGGCATTGAATCTCTGTGGTATGATTATAGGGCATTGAATCTCTGTGGTATGATTATAGGGCATTGGAGTTGTGGAGTTTTCCCGCATTATGATTCTCTGTAGTATGATTATAGGGCATTGAATCTAGTATGATTATAGGGCATTGAATCTCTGGTATGATTATGGGGCATTGAATCTCTGTGGTATGATTATAGGGAATTGAATCTCTGTAGTATGATTATAGGGCATTGAATCTCTGTAGTATGATTATAGGGCATTGAATCTCTGTAGTATGATTATAGGGCATTGAATCTCAGTAGTATGATTATAGGGCATTGAATCTCTGTGGTATGATTATAGGGCATTGAATCTCTGTAGTATGATTATAGGGCATTGAATCTCAGTAGTATGATTATAGGGCATTGAATCTCTGTGGTATGATTATAGGGCATTGAATCTCTGTAGTATGATTATAGGGCATTGAATCTCTGGTATGATTATAGGGCATTGAATCTCTGTGGTATGATTATAGGGCATTGAATCTCTGTGGTATGATTATAGGGCATTGAATCTCTGTGGTATGGTTATAGGGCATTGAATCTGTAGTATGATTATAGGGCATTGAATCTCTGTAATATGATTATAAGGCATTGAATCTCTGTAGTATGATTATAGGGCATTGAATCTCTATTATGATTATAGGGCATTGAATATATGTATTGTAGAAACTGAGTCGCTCTAATGTTTGCTTGGAGCTGTTCCGGGCATGCTTCATGGGGCTGCTGGACTCTGCTCAAAGCCAGGAAGAACTGAAGTGGTCTGCATTCACCTTTCTCAAGGTAAGAAAATAGAAGTGATCTCAGCATGTGTATTATTACCTCAACTCATCTTAACTCACTATATTTAACTTTCTTATATAAACAATGCTTTCAGCTCGTTTCATATTTCTCTATATGAATATAGGAGTAATACTCAACAAAGGATTTTCATGGGTTAGATAATGCGTAAGAAATACTTTCATTGGTTTAGATAACGCAATATAATCTGAGTTCCTCTGGGCCATTTATTGGTATAGTCACTTTGGTGCAATTCAACGGTATAATCTGACTTGCACTTGGACCATTCAGGGTGTGATCTGAATTACACTTGATCCATTCAGGGGTATACTCTGACTTACACTTGAGTCATTCAGGAGTATAATCTTACTTACACTTGAGTCATTCAGGAGTATAATCTGACTTACACTTGAGTCATTCAAGGGTATAATCTGACTTACACTTGAGTCATTCACGGGTATAATCTGACTTACACTTGAGTCATTCAGGGGTATAATCTGACTTACGCTTGGGCCATTCAGAAGTACAATCTGACTTACACTTGGACCATTCAGGGTATGATCTGACTTACACTTGGGCCATTCAGGGGTATACTCTGACTTACACTTGAGTCATTCATGAGTATAATCTGACTTACACTTGAGTCATCATTCAGGGGTACAATCTGACTTACACTTGAGTCATTCAGGGGTATAATCTGACTTACACCTGCCTGCGTCATACAGGGGTACAATCTGACTTACACTTGAGTCATTCAAGGGTGTAATCTGACTTACACTTGAGTCATTCAGGGGTATAATCTCCGTCGGCAATGTCATTTGAGGTTTGTGTTTATGAATACTTATTATGTAGCTCATGCTTTTCTTGTTGCAGTTGCCTCAGATATTGTTAAAGTTACAAGCAAGTGATCCTGATCATAATTTCTCTGCACATCTCGAGACTGGGTTGACTCTGCTTATACGGAATGCTCATCTTCTAGACCTCACAGACAGGAAATACACGTAGGTGCATTTACAGCTCATACTAAACAAGGACAAATTTCTCCAACACCTGCGTCATTGATATATTTTTTAATCGGGATGTCGTTTTAGAAACAATGTTGCCGAAACCTGTCGCTGAAAGCTGTTGCTGCATTGTGTTTCAGCTTTTGACCTCATGATTGACACACATCATTGGGACCCCACAGACAAACATCCACATCATCGGGACCCCACAGACAAACATCCACATCATCGTGACCCCACAGACAAACATCCACATCATCAGGACCCCACAGACAAACATCCACATCATCCAGAGCCCATAGACAAACATCCACATCATCGGGACCCCACAGACAAACATCCACATCATTGGGACCCCTCAGACAAACATCCACATCATTGGGACCTCACAGACAAACATCCACATCATCGGGACCCACAGACAAACATCCATATCATTGGGAGCCCACAGACAAACATCCACATCATTGGGGCCCCACAGACAAATATCCACATCATCGGGAGCCCACCCACAAACATCCACATCATCGGGAGCCCACAGACAATCATCCGCCATCATCGGGAACCCACAGACAAACATCCACATCATCAGGAGCCCATCCACAAACATCCACATCATTGAGGCCCCACAGACAAACATCCACATCATCGGGAACCCATCCACAAACATCCACATCATTGAGGCCCCACAGACAAACATCCACATCATCGGGAGCCCACAGACAAAAATCTGCCATCATCGGGAACCCACAGACAAACATCCACATCATCGGGAACCCACAGACAAACATCCACATCATCAGGAGCCCATCCACAAACATCCACATCATTGAGGCCCCACAGACAAACATCCACATCATCGGGAGCCCACAGACAAAAATCTGCCATCATCGGGAACCCACAGACAAACATCCACATCATCGGGAGCCCACCCACAAACATCCAAATCATCGAGAGCCCACTGACAAATAGCCACATCATCGGGAGCCCACAGACAAACATCCACATCATTGGGACCCCACAGGCAAACATCCACATATCGGGAGCCCACAGACAAACATCCATATCATCGGGACCCCACAGACAAACATCTGCCATCATCGGGAACCCACAGACAAACATCCACATCATCAGGAGCCCACCCACAAACATCCAAATCATCGGGAGCCCACCGACAAATATCCACATCATCGGGACCCCACAGACAAACATCCATCATCATCGGGACCCCACAGACAAACATCCACATCATTGGGAGCCCACAGACAAACATCCACACCTCGAGACTGGCTTGGCTCTGCTTATACGGAATGCTCATCTTCTAGACCTCACAGACAGGAAATACACGTAGGTGCATTTACAGCTCATACTAAACAAGGACAAATTTCTCCAACACCTGCATCATTGATATATTTTTTAATCGGGATGTCGTTTTAGAAACAATGTTGCTGAAACCTGTCGCTGAAAGCTTTTGCTGCGTTGTGTTTCGGCTTTTGACCTCATGATTGACACACATCATCGGGACCCCACAGACAAACATCCACATCATCGGGACCCCACAGACAAACATCCACATCATTGGGAGCCCACAGACAAACATCCACATCATTGGAACCCCACAGACAAACATCCACAGCATCGGGACCCCACAGACAAACATCCACATCATCGGGAGCCCACAGACAAACATCCACATCATCCAGATCCCACAGACAAACATCCACATCATCGGGATCCCACATACAAGCATCCACATCATCGGGACCCCACAGACAAACATCCACATCATCGGGACCCCACAGACAAACATCCACATCATCGAGACCCACAAACAAACATCCACATCATTGGGAGCCCACAGACATACATCCACATCATCGGGAGCCCACAGACCAACATCCACTTCATTGGGACCCCACAGACAAACATCCACATCATTGGGACCCCACAGACAAACATCCACATCATTGGGACCCCACAGACAAACATCCACATCATCGGGACCCACAGACAAACATCCACATCATTGGGACCCCACAGACAAACATCCACATCATCCGGAGCCCACAGACAAACATCCATATCATCGGGACCCCACAGACAAACATCCGGCATCATCGGGAACCCACAGACAAACATCCACATCATCGGGAGCCCACCCACAAACGTCCAAATCATCGGGAGCTCACCGACAAATATCCACATCATCGGGACCCCACAGACAAACATCCATCATCATCGGGACCCCACAGACAAACATCCACATCATTGGGAGCCCACAGACAAACATCCACATCATCGGGACCCCACAGACAAATATCCACATCATTGGGAGCCCACAGACAAACATCCACATCATCGGGAACCCACAGACAAACATCCACATCATTGGGAGCCCACAGACAAATATCCACATCATCGGGACCCCACAGACAAACATCCACATCATCGGGAGCCCACAGACAAACATTTACATCATCGGGAGCTCGCAGACAAACATCCACATCATCGGAACCCCACAGACAAACATCCACATCATCGGGAGCCCAGAGACAAACATCCACATCATCGGGAGCCCACAGACAAACATTCACATCATCGGGACCCCACAGACAAACATCCACATCATCTGGACCCCACTGACAAACATCCACATCATCGGAACCCCACAGACAAATAGACAAAACTTTTTCTTAAAATGACTTCTCAAGAACCACTGGGCCATTTAAATTATATTTGGCAGGAAGCATCCTTCAAGTTTTAGAAGCAATGTTGCCGAAACCTGTCGCTGAAAGCTGTTGCTGCATTGTATTTCAGCTTTTGGCCTCATGATTGACACACATCATCGAGACCCCACCGACAAACATCCACATCATCTGGACCCCACAGACAAACATCCACATCATCGGGACCCCACAGACAAACATCCACATCATCGCGACCCCACAGACAAACATCCACATCATTGGGAGCCCACAGACAAACATCCACATCATTGGGACCCCACAAACAAACATCCACATCATCGGGACCCGCAGACAAACATCCACATCATCGGAAGCCCACAGACAAATATCCACATCATCGGGAGCCACAGACAAACAACCACATCATCGGGAACCCACAGACAAACATCCACATGATCTGGACCCCACAGACAAACATCCACATCATCGGAAGCCCACAGACAAATATCCACATCATCGGGAGCCCACAGACAAACATCCGCATCATCGGGAGCCCACAGACAAACATCCAAATCATCGGGAGCCCACAGACAAACATCAACATGATCTGGACCCCACAGACAAACATCCACATCATCGGGACCCCACAGACAAACATCCACATCATTGGAACCCCACAGACAAACGGACAAAACTTTCTTAAATTGACTTCTCAATAACCACTGGGCCAATTTCAATTATATTAGGCAGGAAGCATCCTTCAAATTTGTCACTTTCGAAACTGTCGGATAAATGGTTTGGCTGCCATCTTGGATCATTTTCCCGCCAAAAGCGCCCATACTAAAGTAATGGGAAATTTAAAATGTCTTCTCGAGAACCACTGGGCCAATTTCAATTATATTTGGCAGGAAGCATCCTTAGGGCATAGAGATCCAACTTTGTTCAAATGAAGCCGATCGGCCAATTTGGCCAGTGGCCATCTTGGATCTTGGCTGATTTTTAGAATATCTTTAAAAATCTTTCTGAAACCGCGTGGGGCATCGATTCAAGACTAAGGGAAGAGCTGAACCAAGTTTGTTGAAGGAAACTTGATTGGCCAAATAGTTTGGCGGCCATCTTGGATGACCTAGTTTTCGTGAAAACGACCTCCAGAAACGCTGAATCGGGTCGAAATTTGGCCGATATGATTAGATTTTTCGTCAGGAAATACTCAAGAAATTTGGAAAAAACACAAAAAATCAGGGATTTTGATTAATGTCCCAGAAGGGAAGGTTTCACATTTTGCCAGGTTGCCGTAGGTGCGTCCTGTCATATATCCAAACTGTCCATTGACTGAAACTTGACAAAAATTAAAATTATTGTCTGCAGTGGCTACCTCTCTGTTGTATATATTGCTACTATCTTAGTTGTTTTGCTGCAATCACCTCTTGACTTCCCAGCAACCTTGTTAAAGTGAACATATTTCTCAAGGAATTTTGGAAATTTCTCAGGGAAATCTCAGGGAATTTTGTTTTGATAAAGTGCTGGGAACCCTGATTAGGGACTAAGGTCTATTAAAGTTTGTTGAATGAAAGATGATAAGTAAAAAAGGCTGCCATGGACCAATCAAAATGTAGCTTGTTTGGCGGCCATACTGGATATTTTTATTTGATGAATTTTGAAGCCGAAATTGATTTTATGTTGGTTTTTAGGTATTCTGATTTCAAATTTGCCATTTTCAAAACTATCGGGTAGACTGTTTGTCGGCAATCTTGGATGTTTTGCCGCCAAAAACACCATACTAAAGCAATGGGAAATTAAAAATATCTTCTTGAGAACCACAGGGCCAATTTCAAATATATATGACAGAAAGCATCCTTAGGCCATAGAGATACGAGTTTGTTCAAAGGAAGATGATCGGCCAATTTGGTATACAAGTTTTCTCAGAAACAGAGGTGACCCCTGTTGGTCCGGGTTTGTTCTTTCAACCTGTCGACCTGGGGCATGGATTGTGAGCTCGGCCAAGCGCTTAGCACCTGGTCTTGAGTCATCGACCCTGGGTGCCCCGACCTTCAGGGCTGCCAGTCTTCTTCAGGCTGAGTTTCCTCCTTTGGTTAACCCAGCAACCTTTTCTGAGGAAGACGATGAGGAAATCTTGCTATGTAATGGCCAAACTGATGAGTCAGATATCATGGATGTGGTAGGCCCCCTACGAAATTCATTTCTATAACCCTCACGGCTCAATGGGTTGCACTGGTTGGTGCAAATGGCCTGCCATATTGAATCCCTCAGTTAAATGAAGGATTCAGTATGGAAGGTGCAGATCATGGTTCCGTGATGTTTACCCCTCATGGTTCCATGGGTCCAGTTCCTGGAGCAGCTACGTTGCAGCCATGCCGGCACTTGTGTGTCTCTATGGCTTGCCTGGCTGTTCTGGAGTTTTCCAGGTGCCAACAGCTAATCCACCTGGAATGCAGGCTCCCTCGGAATCCAGCTGGAACATCTTTTTGAGGAGGACGAGTGTGGCTCTAGACTCATCAAGATATCACAGGTGACTATTGAGGAGGACTGGTTTGATGCTTGTGCCCATGGCTTCAGGGAAAGCTAATGGCTACAGCTGTGCCATCTCGGCCTTATGCTGAACGCGTGATTACCATGTTCAGCGAGGCAGAGAAAAGGCAGAGGAAGCGTTTCAAATATGCAGTAAATTTGCGAAGGACCCCCGCAAAGTTTCACAGCATTGCCATATTTTGGCTGATCAATTCCAGAAATAGTTATGGTTCCAAAGCTGGGTGCAGATAACCGCACGGCGTTAGGAGATGTGCGGCTTGGTCCCGGTCTGACATTGAACCCCTTTGCTCGAATGCCATGCATTCCGCAAACACTGCACTCTAGGACTTGGAGGAGAGTGTGTGAGGAGCCATTTCTGCCCTTTCACACGTCTCAAACCTGCTGTAAGGGGTAGTGACAGCCTCGGCTTCTGGACAAAGCCACCGGTTACAGTCCAAAGAGTCATACAAGATGTCATCACCTTGTCTTTGGACTGTCTTACGCGAAGTGTTACTAGGATATTCCGGACGAGGTGCAAGTTTGCTACTGTGATCTTGTGCCCGTCACAGGAGCTCTCCAATAGAGCCATGGTCTCTTTGGAGACATGACTGTAATCCTTGTTAACAACCAGAAGACACTGCTCCTCATGTGCATCAGCCGAGAGGAGATGGCCATGTCAGGTAAACCTCCTGCACAGCATAGGCTGACACCATGCCAGCATATGACATCAGCGAGGGTGGTGGTGGGTGAGGGAGTAGGCTCCAAATCCTCAACCTTCCAGGAAGCCCGAAATGGGCAGGGGAGTGCGTTGATTGATCGGGCCTTTGGAACAGTGCCTGAGGGCGCAGTTCCCATGAGGATGATGCACTGCCAGGAACAGCTCCAGAGTCAACGCCGATCTTGGATTGCTTGGTTCTACCTCAGCCCCTAGATGGGCCTGTAGGAGGCCGCTTGACCAACCACAGCCAAGAGTGAAAGCAGGTGACACAGGACCGCTTAGTCTCGCAGTGGCTATCAGTTTGGTATCATCCTATCATTGCCTATTTCAAGGAAACTTGGTTGGAAGACCCTGTCGTGGTAGACATTAACATGCCTAATGAGAGTAAAATATTTAGGATGGTCATCTTAGATTTCCCACAATGGCCAGGAAATCATTAAAAATATTACTCATAACATGGCTGGCCACAATTTGTACTTGTAACAGTTAAATTTCTGTGTTTATTATCAGAACTGATTAATTTCTGACAAAGATCTATGCATGGAGGACATAACACACAGGTCTATATGCCTATGCATGGAGAACATGACATGTCTCCTTGAGATGTCAATGCTCCAGGGGAGAGATACAGGCCACTTGGTCTCCTTGTTTATAATGCTATTTTATGTAGCGAAGTAAAATAATAATTATATAGTTTTATGAATATGAGTAACAGTAGAAAGAAATCGCCCATGAATGTCATGAAGCGTGTGTTTTGTATTTCAGCTGTGATTGTTTACAGATCTTGTTGTTGGAATGTAACAAGCATGGTCTGCTCACTGATACACAATTTCAGTCACTGCTTGAGAAGAGGTGAGTTACTTAAAGTTCTCATATCCCCTTAAATATAGACACTTTTGCATGAGATATGTGATGCCTAGTGATTTCTGTTCAATTTACCCAGACTGCAATGTAAGCTTTTATATACTTTGAAAATAATTTGTGTGAAAGTTGTTGCTATCAATAACAGCACCAGCATTCAGTCAACTTATTGTCAAAATAATTAGTAGATAATGCGATTACTATCTGCTACCGATTTGATACTAATTTGAATGAACATTGTTGCTGCAAGAGGTTTCAGTCTGTATGTTCTAAAATAATCATCATTATTTCACTCAACACTCGCTACATATTTGCAGTGTAAGTTGTTGCTGAATAAGGCACCAACAACGTTATCAAATTGTTGTCCATAGAATCATATGACGTTCAATATTGCTATCTAAGTAGAGTGAGTATATGCCCAAAATTCGCTTTGCCTACGTGAAGGAAATATTTAGTCAAGCTAGGATGTGTACGTTTCTGCTCGATCAATGCATTTCAATCAAATGCACAATCCCGGCAGCAAACTTACGCGCTGTTTGCTAATCATTCAGTCTTCGCGAGAAAGCATATGTAGGGCATAGGCCTATGCTCAATCTACTTATATAGTAAGATATTGACTGCATGTGCACGGATAACAATTCTACAATATTGCTCATGCCTTATTAATCAGCAACTTACAGTCACGTTCCTCTTCAAATCAGTAGCGAGTGTAGACTGGAAAATATAATGGTTATTTTAGACTGAACGTTGTTGCAGCAACAATGTTCATTCAAATTAGTATAGGATATGTTGCAGGAAGTCATCGCATTACCTACTAATTATGTTGACAATAATTTAACTGAATATTGTTGCTGTCATTTATAGCAACAACTTTCACGCAAATTATTGTCAAAGTATATAAAAGCTTTCTCCTATATTCTCCTGGAAATTGACACACTTTCTCTGAACAGTATTGAAATACAGACTGCTGAATGTACTGCTGTGAATACGAATTATGTGCGTGCTTACGCTTCCAGAGCTGGAGGACAAATGACTATTTGCATGTGCAAGCAGATTGTTTTTGTTTGAGAAATCTTGGCTTGTGCAGACAATAGACTAAACGAATATGGCGTCAAATACTTACAACGATTATGGAGGCAGGGCATTGCATGCTGGGTAGCATTGCACGCTGGATAGCATTGCACTATGGGTAAATTGATCAGAAATCAACGGGCATGTCATATCTCATGCAAAAGTGTCTATATTTAAGGGGATATGAGAACTTTAACTGTCTGCCCGCTGAGCCACCAACAACCTTCAGTCAAATTGTTTTCAAAATAATCAGCAAGTCACTAGTCTTTGTTCGTCCGTCAACTTTTGCTTTAAAACGCTGCTCCTCATTAACCGCTTGGGCAATTTGAACCAAATCTGGCTGAACGTACCCTATGGTCGTAGGCTCCAGAACCCCCATTCGGAATTTTGATTCCTCAATTTTTTGGGCCAAAATCTTAGATTTTATGAAAAATGTACCGAAAATTGTCAAATTGCTTCTCCATACCATTTTAACCGATTTCAACCAAATTTGGTTGAAAGGACCCAGTGGTCATAGACTCCAGAACATCTATTCGGAATTTTGATACCTCAATTTTTTGGGTCAAAATCTGAGATTTTATTAAAAATTTGCCGGAAATTGTCAAATTGCTTTTTCTCCTTACCATTCTGAGCGATTCCAAGCAAATTTGGTTGAAAGGACCCAAAGATTTTATGAAAAATGTACCGGAAATTGTCAAATTGCTTTTACTTACCATTTTAACCGATTTCAACCAAATTTGGTTGAAAGGACCCAATGACCATAGGCTCCGGAACTACCATTCAGAATTTTGATTCCTCATTTTTTTGTGTCAAAATCTTAGATTTTTATTAAATATTTACCAGAAATTGTCAAAATGCTTCTCCTTACCATTTTAACCGATTTCAACCAAATTTGGTTGAAAGGACCCAGTGGTCATAGGCTCCAGAACATCCATTCGGAATTTTCATTCCTCAATTTTTTGGGTCAAAATCTTAGATTTTATTAAAGATTTTCCAGAAATTGTCAAAACACTGCTTCTCCTTAGTTGCTTGACATATTTCAAACAAATTTGGCTAGAGTGACGCTATCAAGGTAGACTAGAATTTCTATTCAGAATTTTGATTGGTAAATCTTTTGGGTGGCCATCTTGGATTTTCTGAAAATTATCCATCATATCTATTTAAATGCAAATGGTTCAAATGCTAATGGTCCTGGTGAGCGCCACAGGCCCTTGGGCCTCTTGTTGTATGGTGGCATGGGGCAGTGAGACAGTTAATGCGGTAATGTTCAAGCTGGCCAAAGCCACCTCTTCACTTGTCTTGAGAAATGTCCATTTACTCGCCAAACGAAGACTATTTTTGCAAATTTACAGAGCAGCAAATATTACACACTAAACAATGGGCCTCTGACAATCCAGTAACTGGCGTCTCTAAGCATCTCTCTTAGATGTTCTTCCTCGTTCGCTCAATTTTGTCAGACAGCCACACCACTGCTCAGCATGCAGTGAGCCGTATTTCTTAACATCTCAGCCAGGCCATAGAGCTTGTCCTCTGTGCTGGTGTTTGCAGGCCAAGTGTGGCGCCTAAGGTCACTATGCAAATGGCAATCTTGCAAGATATGTACCGTCGTCATGGGGATTGATCCACATGGACAAATGTCTGAATCCCCAATTTTGAACATGTGATACCTTTTAAATGATCCATATCACTGATTGATAATAGAGCATGCAGACTCCGTATCAATAAATATTGCCACGTTTTATTGGACGTTTTCAGGTGTACAGATGGTATGATGTTGAAAGCTGGAGATTCGCACAGTATACAAACTAGTCCTAACCTAATACTTCGAGCGGAACCAACGGTCTCTAGCATACTCAAGGTATGGTCACTAACCTAGTTATACAAGTAGTTGTGGCATTACAGTATTTTGGCATTGACAGGGAATCAAACCCACAACTGGCATCCACTCTGTTAAGCTTTTTTAAAACTACATTTATTAGCTCACCTGGCCTGAAAGGCCAAGTGAGCTTATGTCGTGGCGACCGTCTGTCGTGTGTCCGTCATCCATCGTCCGTCCGTCAACTTTTCCTTTAAGCGACTTCTTTTCAAGAACCGCTGGGCCGAATTTCAATTATATTTGGCAGGATGCATCCTTAGGGGATAGGGATCCAAGTTTATTCAAATGAAGCCGATCAGGGGAACTTGAATGGTTAAATAGTTTGCCGTGGGCCAATCAAAATATAGCATGTTTGGCGGGCATATTGGATTTTTTTATTTGATGGATTTTGAGGCCGAAATTGGTTTTATATAGGTTTTTGGGCATTCCGATCTCATATTTGCAATTTTCGAAACTCGTATAAACTGTTTGGCATCTTGGAACATTTTCCTGCCAAAAGCTCCCATGCTAAAGCAATGGGAAATTTAAAATGTCTTCTCGAGACGCATCCTTAAGACATAGAGATTTAAGTTTGTCCAAATAAAACCGATCGGCTAATTTGGCTGGTGGCCATCTTAGATTTTGGCTGATTTTTAGAAACGTCTTTAAAAATCTTTTCAGAAACCGTTTGAGGGATCAATTCAGACCTCATGAAATATGATCTATGGCAAGTGCTGATCCAAGTTTGTTCAAGGGAACGTGATTAACCAAATGGTTCAGCAGCCACCTTGGATGACCTCGTTTTCGCAAAAACAACTTCTTCCCCAGATCCGCTGAAGTGATCAGGCCGAAATTTGTGATATATGATGAGGCACTAAGGGCCATTAAACATTGTTCAAGAGAAGTTGATCTGTAAAAAAAACCTGGCCGTCGTGGCCCAATCAATATATAGCGTGTTTGACGGCCGTATTTGATGTTTTTATTTGATGGATTTTGAGGCCAAAATTGGTTTATATATGTTTTGCGTATTGTGATTTCAAATTTGCCATTTTCGAGACCGTCGGATAAACGGTTTAATGACCATTTTGGATCATTTACCCGCGAAAATCTCCTATACTAAAGCAATGGGAAATTTAAAATGTATTCTTCACGCACCATCTTCGATTTTGGGCGATTTTTAGAAATGTCTCTAAAAATCTAATTCAAAACTGCTTGGGGATCAATTCAAAACGCATGAAATATCTAGGGCAAGCGCTGCACCAAGTTTGTTCAACGGAACCTGATTGGCCAAATGGTTTGGCAACCATTTTGAATAACCTATTTTTTGCCAAAACAACTCCAGAAGCACTGAGTGGATTGCGCTGAAATTTGGGCGATATGATTAGGCACCAAGTGCCATTAAAGTTTTTTTCAAGGGAAGGACTACGTCAGAAACATGGCCACAGTGGACCAATCAAAATGTAGTGTGTTTGGCGGCCATATTGGATTTACAAAAATGTCCACAAACTCATTTAAAACCCTACTAAACCACCCACCAACAATTTTGACAAAAATGCATAGTGCTCCAGGTGAGCGACAGGCCCATTGGGCATCTTGTTTTAAATTACATTTACTCCTATTAGCGCATAAGATCACAGTGCCTCCAATCACAAAAGAGCCAGCAGCTCGCCAACATAAGAAGTGGTCTGTCTCATTTTAATTCTCGGACTTTCAAGCAATTTTTGTCGTACATGATTCTGTTTTGGCTCATTTGATGTTGGTCGGCATTACAACTGGTGACCATCTTACCACATTCCTAATGTCACATGATATCTATATTTTCGAGGCCACATTTTATGTCAAAATTAGAACGATTTTGATGTAATAGATGATCTTTATTGAAGATACACAATATTTAGACGGTCCTATTTAATAATTTCTCTTCCACCATGATATTTTTGAGGCATACATTAAATATTGTTCAAATTAGTGCCTGTGACCTATATTCAAGGGCGGCCTTTAGTCGAGAAACTTCTGTACACCCACAAGTGGTTATACAATTTAAAAAAAGTCTTCACAGATGTGTTCTATGCGATGCTTAGGCCTTGTCTGCATCAAAATTATATCGATTTTAGAAATATTTCCATACCTTTAGCGTTTTTTAACTTAGAATATTTCCTGGGTCCGAGTTAAGGTGTTTGCTGTAGCTAAGATTTTTTCAAATGGCATTTGCACCCACAAGGATTTATACATTTAAAATAAAGCCACAGATTTGTTCTATACAATGCTTAGGACTATTCCACAGAAAAAAGAAATCGATTTTCAAATTTTTTCCATAATTTTTTTGCGTTTGAACTTTAATTATTTTAGGGCGGATTTGCATCCAGGTTATATGTATTATGGTGTGGTTAAGCTGTTTCAAAACCACATTTGCTCCCACAAGGTGTTATCTGATTTAAATAAAACCTTTTCAGATTTGTTTTATATGATGCTTAGGACTACTCCACAGAAAAAGAAATCAATTTTCAAATCTTTTCCATAAGTTTTCGGCGTTTGAACTTTTAATATTTTAGGGCTGATTTGCATCCAGGTTAAGCATTTTTTAAATGACAATTTAGGCAACACTAGTTTCTATACCATGCTTAGCACTAGTTTCTATGCGATGCTTACCACTAGTTTCTATACAATGCTTGGCTCTGGTTTCTATACGACGCTTAGCACTAATTTCTATGTGATGCTTAGCACTAGTTTATATGCGATGCTTAGCACTAGTTTCTATGCGATGCTTAGCAGTAGTTTCTATGCAGTGCTTAGCACTAGTTTCTACGCGATGCTTAGCACTAGTTTCTATATGATGCTTAGCACTAGTTTCTATACAACGCTTAGCACTAGTTTCTATACAACGCTTAGCACTAGTTTCTATGCGATGCTTAGCACTAGTTTCTATACAACGCTTAGCACTAGTTTCTATGTGATGCTTAGCACTGGTTTCTATGTGATGCTTAGCACTAAGCACTGGTTTCTATGCGATGCTGAGCACTAGTATCTATGTAATGCTTAACACTGGTTTCTATGCAATGAATGCTTAGCACTAGTTTCTATACAACGCTTAGGACTAGTTTCTATACAACGCTTAGCACTAGTTTCTATGTGATGCTTAGCACTAGTTTCTATACAACGCTTAGCACTAGTTTCTATACAACGCTTAGCACTTGTTTCTATACGATGCTTAGCACTAGTTTCTACGCGATGCTTAGCACTAGTTTCTATATGATGCTTAGCACTAGTTTCTATACAACGCTTAGCACTAGTTTCTATACAACGCTTAGCACTAGTTTCTACACGATGCTTAGCACTAGTTTCTATATGATGCTTAGCACTAGTTTCTATGCAACGCTTAGCACTAGTTTCTATACAATGCTTAGCACTAGTTTTTATAAAACCCGTAGCACTAGTTTCTATACAATGCTTAGCACTAGTTTCTATGAAACGCTTAGCACTAATTTCTATATGATGCTTAGCACTAGTTTCTATAAAACGCTTATCCCTAGTTTCTATGTGATGCTTAGCACTAGTTTCTATACAACACTTAGCACTAGTTTCTATGCGATGCTTAGCACTAGTTTCTATGCGATGCTTAGAATTTGTTTCTGTACAACGCTTAGCACTAGTTTCTATGCGATGCTTAGCACTAGTTTCTATGCGATGCTTAGCACTAGTTTCTATGCGATGCTTAGCACTTGTTTCTGTACAATGCTTAGCACTAGTTTCTATGCGATGCTTAGCACTAGTTTCTATATGATACTTAGCACTACTTTCTATGCGATGCTTAGCACTAGTTTCTATGCGATGCTTAGCACTAGTTTTCACTTCAAGAGATATACTTACCTCCCTAACACGCTATGATATTTCCTAAATATCGACCTTGAGTCAATAACCCCAGATTAAAAAAGATAGGTGCCCTTAATGGGCAGGTGGACATGTGACAGTCAGCCGGATGCTGGCCCCAACCTCGCGCATGCGCAGACTGTCACTGCCTCTTTCTTGACTGTTGGCCTATACCACATGCTTGTGTTTTTATATCCACTTGCTGAGTTTTCCTCAATATTCTTTATAAAGTTGTTCTAAAGTCCTTAGTATCATGTCTGATAAGTTGAATTCGCCTGAGGCCATACCAGGACCAAGTTATCAGGTGATCTTTAGTACAATTATGTTTTAATTACATCTTAATTACGCGGTGTCATGGGTGACGTGGTATAGACTTTATAGGCACTCAGAAAACTGGTAACTTTATAATCTGGTGCCATAAAATGCTAATATCTCCAGAGCCTTTCATCACAAAATCCTACCTAAATCTATAACCCACAGCTTTGCAAACAACATCGAAATCCACACATATAACACTAGGAACAAGCATGATCTCCACATTAGATACACACGAACAGACACAGGGAAACGTAGAATTTCAGTTGGTGTCGTCAAAGCATAGAATAGTATAGATAAACACACACGCGAAAAAATACTAACACTAAAATCATACAAAGACATAATTAAAACTAGCATACTCAATACTCTAGATCTGGAAAACACAATGCCAAGATAACTAAGATCACACACTCCTGTATCATTGCCATAGCTACTATCATAACAACCACCCACTACTACTACTACTACTACTACTACTACTACTACACCATAATGCACTATTACAGCTATCGTGACTACTGCTTCCTTCAATCTGACGCACTTCAACAAGTGCTACTACTAAATAGCAACCTATGGGTTGAGCTGGGGAAATTAGCATGCATGACCCCCATCCCCCCCCCCCTCCAAATATAAAGTATCGGTTGTTCTTTTTTCTATGTCTACTTAGCTCAGTACCGTATCTGTACATTCACAAGTATGTCTCACATTCTATGCTAAGTTGTGTGTATAATTATCTATGTATGTTTAATGTTAGGTGTCCGCCACCACTATAGGCAATGCCTTCGGCGGACAACCTGTATTGAAAGTATGTAAATTGGTATCCAAGAAGCAAATAAATAATATTGAATCTTGAATCTATGATTGTGTCCAGAGGTTTCTGTAAGGAGGTTTGTTCACATCTAAAGAGGTTTGTCTCGACTATTTCCCTATAAATATTAAGAAAAAAGACTGCCCAGAAAGATATTGGCTCCCATAAGAGAGAGCTTGTCGTTCTGCCCTCTGCTCCCACCCTTCCCTTTAATAATTAAGTGAGTGGTGATGAAGAGTGGTTGTCTGGTGGAGCTTCTGAGAACTGGACGTGGTGGTATGCCTTTGCTAAAGACTCAGGTACTCTAGTTATGCTTTATGGCACTTTAAAATATTTGAAAATATTTGTAATTATTTGCTGCCAATATTTTTTCGGTCATACTGTTTATCGGTATCATTATAAAAGCATGAACTATTACTGTGTTCTCACTACTGTTGCTCTTGTATTCATACAATTCGTCTTACACCTGGATGTTAGTTCGTCTGTTTCTTTTTTGGAAATTATGACATCATAATCAACCTTATTATTATTTTTTTAAATAATTTCCTCGATACGAGGCTGGTTGTTCATCTTTCTCACCATCCTTTTTAGGCCTATAGGTGATTTCTTTCTCCTTTATGAGTTATTAGGCTTTATTTTTAATTTATTCAAGAATCTTTAACTCATTGTCGTCGTCTTGTCCATTTTTAGCTCACCTGGCCTGGAAGGCCAAGTGAGCTTATGCCGTGGCGACCATCTGTTGTCCGTCTGTCGTCGGTCGTCTGTCAACTTTTCCTTTAAACGACTTCTTCTCAAGAACCACTGGGCCAATTTCAATTATATGTAGCAGGAAGCATCCTTAGGGGATCAGGATCCAAGTTTGTTCAAATGAACCCGATCGGCCAATTTGGCCAGTGGCCATCTTGGATTTAGGCCAATTTTAGGAAAAATCTTTAAAAATCTTCTCCGAAACCGCTTAGGGAATTGATGCAAATCTCATGAAATTTGATCTAGGGCAAGAGCCGAACCAAGTCTGTTCAAGGGAACTTGATTGGTCAAATGGTTCGGCAGCCATCTTGGTTGACCTAGTTGTAGGGAAAATTACTTCTCCAGAACCGCTGAAGGGATCGGGCTGAAATTTGGCAGATATGATTAGAGCCTAAGGGCCATTATACTTTGTTCAAGAGAAGTTGATTCATAAAAAAACATGGCAGCCATGGGCCAGTCAAAATATAGCGTGTTTGGCAGCCATGTTGGATTTTTTTATTTGATGGATTTTGAGGCCGAAATTGGTTTTGTATGTGTTTTGCGATATTCTGATCACAAATTTACAATGTTCGAAACTCGGATAAACGGTTTGGCGGCCATCTTGGATCATTTTCCCGCCAAAAGCTCCCATACTAAAGCAATGGGAAATTAAAAATATTTTCTTCTCGAGAATTACTTAGGGCATAGAGATTCAAGTTTGTTCAAATGAAAATTGTCCAATTGTGCTGACGGCCATCTTGGATTTTGGTCGATTTTTAGAAACGTCTAAAAATCTCCGAAATTGCTTGGGTGATTGATGCAAACCTCATGAAATATGATTTAGGGCAAGTGCTGAGCCAAGTTTGTTCAAGGGAATTTGATTGGTCAAATCGTTTGGTGGCCATCTTGGTTGACCTAGTTGTAGCGAAAGCGACTTCTCCAGAACCGCTGAAGGGATCGGGCCGAAATTTGCCAGATATGATTAGGGACTAAGGCTATTGAAGTTTGTTCAAGGGAAGTTGATCCGTCACAAAACCTAGACACCATGCGCTAATACAAATATAGCATGTTTGGTGTCCATATTTGATTTTTTTATTTGATGGATTTTGAGGCCGAAATTGGTTTTATATGTGTTTTTGGGTATTCTGATCTCAAATTTGCAATTTTCGAAACTGTCTGATAAATGGTTCAGTGGCCATCTTGTTGATAAAGAGCATTCTAGTTGAAATACCTATGGTCCATGTGAGCGATACAGGCCCTTTGGGCCTCTTGTTTCAGAAGCCTTCTTGTCATGGCTGTAATCGTTCGATCAAGTCAAAGTTTGCCCCTCACCTCTGTTTCAAGTGTTCACCTTGTGGTCCACTTAAAATGTGATGTTTGTAAACAGTGGAGGGGTGTGTGTGTGACTTATTCTCTGAATTCTTGTCTTTACAGGCGAAGGATAAGGCGTCGGAGGGGGAGAAGGGTGCGAAGAAGAGCATAAGTGGCAAGAGTAAGTGAAAGGCCTCTGTTTCTTCGGAAATGGAGACTTTCAGGTTGGAAATGATGGGGGAGATGAAGAGGACAATGAAAGATTTGGTACCAGAGCTGCTTCGCAGCATGCTTCCTGGGCCGAGTAATTTATTGTCCTCTTCATCTGCTCCCGAGCAGAAAATCCCCACCGCTGATTCTGGTGTCCGTCGAGGTCCGTGGTCCAAAAATGTACCAGAATCAGTGGTGGCTTCAGTAGATCTTGGAAGGCCCGCCGCCTTGCCAATGGATCCTAAAGCAGGTCTATATGATGCCCAAGGCTTGCCTCATCAGATGATCTTGGACTGGGGCTGCTGGACACAGGCTCGTGCCTAGAGTGTCACGCCCGAAAGGTACCACCTCCTTCCCTAGCCAGCCCGGGTGAGCGTTCTTTGCTAACCCAGAGGCAGTTTATGATGGCCAGGAGGAAGAGGATTTTGTGCTGGGTTCACCCGTTGAAGCTGTGGACATGGAAATGGATGACTGTGCACCCCTTGCCGGGAGCACGGCCAATTATTTCCATGGAACTACTCCCGCAGGGGTAGCTTTCACGACTCAAAGGGTGGCCTGGGTTGGAGTGGATGACCGCCGTTACCGTATACCTCGGCTTGCCGAGGATATGAAGGCGGCTGGTCCAGGCCATGGATTGGTTGATTACACCACGCACGTTTCCATGGCGCCGGCTCCTGGCTTTTCAGCCTTGGCGCAAGACTTGCCTGCTCTTTCAGGCCCACATGTTTTCCATGGCCAGCCAGCAGTATCCACGGCTCCAGCCATGTTTACACCTGCAAGTGCATTAGAGGATGACGAAGGCCCGCGCCTTGTCGAGCACTCGCAGGTGGCCACAGAGGAGGACTGGTCTGACGCGTGCCAATGGCTGGTAGGCATTAGGCCAGAGCTCTGTGTTGATCAGTCAGCAAGCCAGCGGGACCAGCACCCGTGGTTGGCTGGAAAGCCAACAGTTACCGCCATGCCATCTGTCATTAGCAGAACATGTAGTGAATATGTTCACGGCGGCAGAGACGTCCATTAAGCTTAATGGATGGCTTGCGAAGGCCCCCCCCCCACGAGATGGCGAGGCGGTGCCGTATTGTTGCTGACCAATATCAGAAATACGGTACAGTGCCAAAGCCGAGCTCTGATGATCATGCAGCACTTGGCGAGGACACGCGGCCAGGCTGACACGGGAATGCTGTGCTTGAGCGCCCTGCACTCAGCAAACACCGCATTGTGCGATGCAGAGGAGAGCTCGAGAGCGTCCATAGTGGCGCTTTCGCATGTCTCAGCTGTTACAGGGTGTGGTAACAGCATCTGCATCGCGCCAACCAAGCCCTGTCTCAGTACAGAGAGCCATCTAGGATGGGATTAACCTGACTGGACTGTATGACTAGGGCAGCGACTAGGAGTGTCAGGGCGAGACACACATTTGCGCTAGACAATTTGTGTCCATCACAGGATCTGTACAACAGGCTGCTGCGGACGCCTATGTCAGGTGCTGGTCTCTTTGGGGGTGAGGGATGTAAACACCTCCAGGAGACAGTCACTCTAGTCAACAATCAGAGGGCGCTACACAAACAATTTGAGGTGCTTCGTAGGTAGCACATTCGCGCAGCGCCCCCTGCGTTTCATCAACAGCAGGCCCGAGGTGGCGCTGGTCATGTCAGGCCACAGCCACACCAGCACTGGCCTGCAGTGTGGGGGGTGGGGGTGTGCAGGCTCCTCAAGCACAGCCAGCCAGGCAGCTGCCCACGCACCGAGGTGCGCGAGGAGCAGGCTGTGGTGTGGGCGGCGCAAGCCATGGCACGTGAGGATCTGGTTGTGGTAATCGTGCCTGATGGGCCGATTTCCACAAGAACCATACCAATGCTAGAACCAGAGAGAGTCCCACTCTTGCACTGCTTATGTCCACCTCTCACTAGGTGGATCCGTGGGAGGTCGATTGACCTCCCACAAGCAGGAGTGGGAGCGGTTAATCCAGGACCGCTTAGTGTTGCGATGCCTTTCAGCTGGGTACCAGCCCGACTGGGTGATAGGCCCACCATCGCACCTGTCTCTGATTCCGATCTGGACTCAAATTCCAAGGGATCCAAATCATCGTTTGTGTATAGAGGAAGTGGGATAAATTCCCTCATACAAAAAGGAGCAATTCAACTGGCGCAAAATTGCCTGGGCTTCTATTCAACCGTGTTTTTAGTGACAAAGAGCACTGGAGGGTGGAGACCAATTCTCAACCTCAAGCCATTGAACAATTTGATAGACACACAGAGTTTCAAAATGGAAACGGTCAAAACGGTGTTGGCGGGGTTGGAGATGTGAATGTGGACGGCGTCCATAGATCTGAAGGATGCTTATTTCCACACTCCAATTGCGAAGAGTTTTCATCGGTACCTGAGATTCGCATTCCAGGGCCGACAGTGGGAATTCAAAGTTTTACCATTCGGAATTTCCATGTCTCCTCGGGTCTTCACCAGGGTGGTTCTTGCAATAACAGCATACCTCCGCAGGAGAAGCATAGCACTCCACACTTACATAGACGATTGGCTGTTAAAAGCACACAATCGGGAAAGTCTTGCAGCAAATCTGGAGATAGTTTTGAAAACTCTCACAGACTTAGGCTGGATATTAAACTTTCAGAAATCAGAGCTGACTCCATCCCAGAAGTTTGTTTACCTGGGAATATTCTTTGATCTAGAGATAGGATATGTTTATCCTACTCAGGAGAGAGTAGAAATACTCATCTCAGTAATACAGTCAGTGTGCAACAGTCATCATGTACTGGCACGGGTTTACTTGGGAATGCTGGGGTTGATGGTTTCTCTGGAACCAGTCATTCCCCAGGCGACCTTGTGCAGGCAGCCTATCCAGTTATTTCTCAGAGGTGTCAGTGTTGGAACCTCTTATTCACCACCTTCAATGGTGGATGAAGAGAGAGAATCTCCTGGCGGGTGTGATGCTCACTCCACCCCACCCTCAAATAACGATGTACACAGATGCGTCAATGGAGGGATGGGGGGGGGCTTGCCTGGAAGAAGCCACAGTATCAGGGCTTTGAAATCTGGATCAGTCACAGGAACACAGGGAATATTTTGTTGGAAAAAATTTGCGTAGCAGTCACTGCTAAACAAATCGAATAATGCATAGCAGTTCATAGCACTTGCATAGCAAACAAACTGTGTTGAAACTGGTTGGTGTTCCAACGGAGAAACCTTTCAAAACATGTTTGCATGATCAAAAACAGCTTTTTTCGTCTACAAACGCTATGAGCAAGTGAATCCGAAAACAACCGAAAAGCATAATTTTCCGATTTCACAAAACGTTTTCCCTATGGAATGCATAACATATGTATAACATATGTCAGATTCAGAATATGCATGTACTGGCTCTGGCCAAGGTCAGGGAGTATAGGAAACCTAAAATAATACGTATTGGCAGATTTGGCAATTACATTGATTGGAAGCTGTTGCTGCTTAAGGCAGCAACACATCCCAGTCAAATTATTTTCAAAAAAATCATTAATGTACCTCCCATGAATACTGTGATTTCATTGACTAGGGTTAACATATATTTTGTAACTTACCAACCTACATCACATATCCCTTTGAACTGGTAGGCTAAACAAAGTACACATCATTCAATACAATGTAAGAAGGCTGAATAGTGTTAGTGCTTAACTGGAAGCTGTTGCATGCTATGGCAACTGTGAGCAACAGGTCCCCCATAAAAACTTGCAACATATTCAACAGCTTATTAAGATGAAATTGAGTTTCTGCGATACTATGACTTCAGTTGAAAGAGTTAACAATTTTAATTTAAAAATTACTAATGGTTGTTTTCTCTGGCTTAAATAGTGAATGATAAAAAGTTTTACTGTGATCAGCATGTATCAATCGGCTCGCATGTTACTAGTTTTACTACGAATACTACGAATGCTATATATATATTTATTTATATATATATATATATATATATATATATATATATATATATTACTACGTCATTTATTAACCAATAATCTTGCGAGAAAGTATGTTCCCGACTTTGGAGAAGAGTACTCGAGAACACTCGCGCATGCGTCGATCTTGTATGTATGTATGTATGTATGCATTTATATAGCGCCAATTCCAGAATTAACTGCCCAATTGCGCTTTACAAAAGTTAAAGCTAATTTAAAATAGTGAAATATGCTTTTTGGAACAAATGGGTTTTTAGAAGAGTTTTGAAAGCCTCAACATTGTTGCTGTTTTGAATGTTGGATGGAAGGTCGTTCCAAAGTTTTGGTCCAGCTATGGAGAAAGCATGCTCTCCAATGACAAGATTGGAATTGGGTACTACGCAGAGTAGCTGTTCACTCGATCTTAGTGCTCTCGGTGCTATTCGTCTAGTTATGAGTGATGATAAATACGGTGGGGCTAAGTCATGTAGCTTGGCGACATGCCATTCTAAATCTGTTGCTTACGCGAATCAATTGCGATACGCCGCCGTAGCATCGCTAACTATACTGTGTCGGCCTTGATTTGGGGATGCGCTAACAGGAGTTTAGCATTCGCGATGATATAGCTCAGTTTCCGAGACAAACATTGTCTAAATCGACCAGAATCAGCCTAGATAAACTTGTATTTTTAAATTTTATAGCGCTAATTAATGACGAGGCAATGATCAATAGCCATACCCCCCTATAGGAGAATTTGGATTTACAATAGAGTCTGTTACGAGCAATATGTCGACGACCGTGAACACCCCGTGATACATATTGCGAGTTTCGACAGGTGTCCAAACTCAAAACTGAAGTCTGTAACAGTTTATTATCATACCAGAAGAAGGAAGCCGCTAACGCATGCGCGCATCGCTAGCTTTTAGAATTTTGATCCATAGAGCGCTTACTGAACTCGCTTCACTGGCGGTCATTTGTCCCATAGTGAAGGAAGGTATGAAGATATGCACTCTATAGCTATATATGTCTATAGGCTATATGGGAAATCAGCATGCGCATCTCGCTTCCTTACTAAATTTGACAATCATTTTGCAACTTTTAGCGACTTTATCAAAAATATTTCAAAATGAAGTGAATTGACTGAATTTTACATCAAAATTATGTATCGCAGCAAATAGCTAAGCGAAGTCGTAAATGTGTAGCAACAGGTACTCATTTGCATCGCATTTTGCGATGAGATACCGCTCAAAATATTCCCTGGGAACATATAAATCTACTGGAATTACGAGCTGTAGTTCTGGGTCTGGAACATTTCTTAGAGATTTTTCAGGGCAAGATTGTTCTAGTTCGATCAGACAACTCGACAGTAGTAACTTACATAAATCGCCAGGGCAGAACGAAGTTGCCCAGTCTCTGTATGATGACTTGGAAACTGCTTTGCTGGTATCTAGATCACATGATCACCTTGAAGGCAGGTCACATCCCGGGAAGGCTAAATCTGTTAGCCGATTCATTGAGCCGAAGGATGAATGTTTTGCCTACAGAATGGTAACTAAATCAATGTGTGGTGGATCTTCTGTTCGACCACTGGGGAAAACCCAACAGATTTGTTCACAACGAACAAGAATGCAAAGATGACGACGTACGTCTCTCCGATTCCAGATCCAAGCACTTATGCAACAGATGCGTTAGCTATCAGCTGGGAGAGAATGTATGCATACGCATTCCCACCAGCAATCCTGATTCCAAAGGTTCTTCAGAAAATCAGGCAGGAGGAGTGCCAAGTGTTTCTGATCGCCCCGAATTGGCCCAGCCGGTCATGGTATACGGATCTGCTGGGCCTTCTGGTCTGCAATCCGGTTCCTCTGCCTCTGATGGACAATATTATTTTCCAGGGCAGGTGCCTACACAACAACCCATCAATGTTCCAATTGACTGTGTGGATGTTGTCAAGGAATCTAAAGTTAAGGAGGGCTTTTCTGAGCAAGCAGCCATGTTTATGGCAAAAGCCAGAAGGGGGTCAACCTCCAGAGCATATAACTATAAAATCAATAGATTTGCAGAATCGTGCTCAGACAGAGATGTTAATCCAATGGATGCATCTATTCAAGTAGTAACCGATTTCCTCTGTCACCTGTATGATGCTTATAGCCTCAATCCTAACTCTATTGCTGGCTACAAGTCAGCTTTGATGTCAGTTATCCCTTGCTTGGCTGATAGGGGAAGTGATGAAGTCTGTTCATTGAACACTTTAATAAAAGGCATGGGTAATCTAAGACCGAGAAATCTTCCAGCGATTCCGTCTTGGAGTTTATCTCTGGTACTTCAAGTGCTAGCAGACAAACCCTTTGAACCACTAAGTACCATTTCTATGAAAATGTTGACACTTAAGACTGTTAATTGCTGTGGCCTCTGCAAGACGAAGAAGCAAGATTCATGCTTTATCCGCAGAGGCAGACCGCTATGTGGTTACAGGGGAAGGCTGTAGGCTTCTACCTAGGATAAATTTCATGGCTAAGAACCAGTCTGAGATATCTAGGTCAACCAATTGTTTTACCAGCTTTGGCTAGGCTTCATCCTAATTCAAAAGCATGGTGTCCAGTCCGCGCATTAAACAGGTACAAACAATGTACACAGGAATGGTGGAGGGCCACTTGTTATGATTGTCTTATATTGATCCCCATGGCAGGGCGTCAAAAGACACTATATCTAGGTGGATTGTGGAATGTATTCAGTTTTGCCACAAATCCGCCACTGGTGAACAAGTTGACTTAGCAAAGGCTCACAGTGTTAGTGGCGTAGTGGCGTCCACCACCCTGTTTAACGGGGTGTCGGTGGATGACATTACGTCGGTAGCTCAGTGGCACTATGAGTCAAGTTTTACTGACTATTACCTCCGTGACACCACTAATCCTCTTGCCTTATTGATATTCAAAAGATTATAGGTTTGCACTCTGTCTGTCCGTCTGTCACAGTTCGTTTTCTACACTTTTTTTCGCAGTCCTTCAAGCTATTCAACTGAGAATTGGTTTATCGCTTTGTTATGACAAGTTACAGACCAAGTTCAAGTTTCAGGTGTATGCATCAGTTTTTGATGGGGTTATGCCCCCTTTCGACTTAAGAAATACAAAAAATATCCGCTTTGCTCACTTTCTTTCGCACTCCTTCAAGATATTTAAGCGAAAATCGGTGCTTCGCTTTAGTATAAGGAGTTACAGAGCAAGTTCGAGTTTCAGACATTTTCGTCAATTTTTCATGGAGTTATGCCCCCCTTTCGACTTATGAAATACGAAAAATATTCGTTTTCTGCCCGCAGTCTTTCAAGACATTGTACTGAGAATTGCTACATTGCTTTGTTGTGAGAAGTTACAGACCAAGTTCGAGTTTCAGGCATATGCGTAAATTTTTTATGGAGTTATGACCTCCTTTCGACTTAGGAAATATGAAAAATATCAGCTTTCTGCACTGTTTTTCGAACTCCTTCAAGATATTTAAGGAAAAGTCGGTACATCGCTGTAGTATAAGGAGTTACAGAGAAGTTCGAGTTTCAGACATTTTCGTCAGTTTTTCATTGATTTATGCCCCCTTTCATCTTATGAAATGCGAAAAATATTAGTTTTCTACACTTTTTCTCCTCAGTCTTTGAAGATATTCAACTGAGAATTGGTACACTACTTTATTATGGGAAATTACAGACCAAGTTCGAGTTTCAGGCGTTTGCGTCATTTTTTTTATGGAGTTATGTTCCCTTTTGACATGAAATTCCTTCTCCTTCACCAAATATAATTGAAACTTAGTTTATTGCTATTTTATGAGAAGTTACAGATCAAGTTCGAGTTTCAGCTGCTTCTGACAATTTTTAATGGAGTTTTTGACTGTCAATCTGTAAAGATTTATATCACCAGGTAGGGGACATGTATTGCAAAGCAATACTTACAGAATGCTTGTTTATTAATAAGGATATGGTACCTGTGTATTATGTGGTTAATTTATTGAGAATATACGAAATGAAGTCTTTCGTCTCTTGTTCGGTAGTACTTAGCGCCAGTACATAGAGAGCGTATGGGACATGGAGGTCATAGCTTCTCCTTTCCCAAAAGACGTATGGTCTCTCACCATCGGTTGTGTTATCCGATGTTCAAATCATTGCCTGATTGTGTGTGTCACACAATTTCAGATGTTAGTGCTTCATGCGCAAAACGCGCAAGGGATGAGCTGGTCTTGACCTCGTCTCCCTCCTGCCAAATTCTCTTACGAATTCTGGCAATATCATAGTGTTAGGGAGGTAAGTATATCTCTTGAAGTGAAATAAACGAAATCACGGATTTCTTTTTTCACGAGAGAGTTGTTATACTTACCTCCCTAACACAGACCCGGCCTCTCCACCCCACAGAGGCTCGGTCTTCAGGCTTTTAAGTTGCATGTGTTTGCCAATAGTCAAGCTGAGGCAGTGACGCATGCGCGAGGTTGGGGTCGGCATCTGGCTGACTGTCAACTGTCTACCTGCCCATTAAGGGCACCTATCTTTTTTAATCTGGGGTTATTGAGTCAAGGTTGATATTTAGGAAATATCATAGAGTGTTAGGGAGGTAAGTATAACAACTCTCGTGAAAAAAGAAATCTGTGATTTTGTTTATTCTATGCGATGCTTAGCACTAATTTTATACGATACTTAGCACTAGTTTCTATGCCATGCTTATCACTAGTTTCTATGCGATGCTTACCACTAGTTTCTATACAATGCTTGGCTCTAGTTTCTATACGACGCTTAGCACTAATTTCTATATGATGCTTAGCACTGGTTTCTATGCGATGCTTAGCACTAGTTTCTATGCAATGCTTAGCACTAGTTTCTATGCAATGCTTAGCACTAGTTTCTATGCGATGCTTAGCACTAGTTTCTATACGATGCTTAGCAATAGTTTATATGCGATGCTGAGCAATAGTTTCTATGCGATGCTTAGCACTAGTTTTTATACAACGCTTAGCACTAGTTTCTATGCGATGCTTGGCACTAGTTTCTATGCGATGCTTAGCACTAGTTTCTATATGATGCTTAGCACTAGTTTCTATACAACGCTTAGCACTAGTTTCTATATGATGCTTAGCACTAGTTTCTATACAACGGTTAGCACTAGTTTCTATACAATGCTTAGCACTAGTTTCTATAGGATGCTTAGCACTAGTTTCTATACAATGCTTAGCACTAGTTTCTATATGATGCTTAGCACTTGTTTCTATGCGATGCTTAGCACTGGTTTCTATACGATGGTTAGCACTAGTTTCTGTACAACGATTAGCACTAGTTTCTATATGATGCTTAGCACTAGTTTCTATACAATGCTTAGCACTAGTTTCTATATGATGCTTAGCACTAGTTTCTATACGATGCTTAGCACTAGTTTCTATATGATGCTTAGCACTAGTTTCTATGCGATGCTTAGCACTAGTTTCTATACGATGCTTAGCACTAGTTTCTATGCGATGCTGAGCACTAGTTTCTATGCGATGCTTAGCACTAGTTTCTATACAACACTTAGCACTAGTTTCTCTATGATGCTTAGCACTAGTTTCTATGCGATGCTGAGCACTAGTTTCTATGCGATGCTGAGCACTAGTTTCTCTATGATGCTTAGCACTAGTTTCTATGCGATGCTGAGCACTAGTTTCTATGCGATGCTGAGCACTAGTTTCTATGCGATGCTTAGCACTAGTTTCTATACGATGCTTAGCACTAGTTAGTTGCTTTTCAAATTTGTCCATATTTAGTGAAATTAGAAAATTTTGTGACTTCCAGATTTTTGGTGCAATATTTACAGTGTTTGTACTTTGATTATTTTAGGGCTGCTTTGCATCCTGGTTATATGTATTATGCTGTGTTAAGGTGTTTTCAAATGACATCAAAATCAACATGGCATTATCCGATTTTAATAAAACTTCAGAGATTTGTTTTATTCTTTGTAATTCTTGTCTGAATCTCGGTTTATTTTAGACGCTGGATTCAGACTATTCCAAGAACCAGGAGGCTTTGCTCGGCGTGTTGTGTCATATGCTCTCTGGCAAGAGTTTTGAGCTGTTGTTAGCCGCAGCAGCGGCCACTGGCAAACTACAAAGCTTCTCAAGCAAGCTAGTCAAGTATGTTCTCAAAACATAATGATATAACTCTTCTTCCTTCTCCTTCATCTTGGAGCAGAAGATTCAGAAATATAGATATAAATAATGAATCTACAGGAGCGCCTCACTTCTCTGAAACATGTATGGATACACACATTGGTTATCTGTGCAGATAGAGTAAAATAACTAAACAAATACCACAAGAAAGTATAGTAATTAAATGTTTATTATAATGAATACATGTTATACTGAAAGAGTAATATTGTGTCATGTGATGTGATGTTGATTAGTGACTACATGACATGGTTTGGACATCATGTTCTTGATCTGTAATGGATTTCAAGATGCTAACCACCATTATTCTCCTGGGCCCATATGCATAAAGGACCTGTAACTTTACATGAGTTTAAGCTAAACTTAGTGTAGTAAAACTACTGTTTGTGGGTTAACAAAATCGTTGTACTTTCAAAGTAGTTTAATTAAACCTGTGTTAGTTAACCTGAGGTTTAGCTTAACCATAGTTTACCATTAAACCATTGTTTAGTGTCATACAGATGTCAATTTCGCGGCAAGCTATATTTCGACGATGGTTAGAAAGGCATGCAATGCCTTGCGCTGTCTACATGTTTTCAGTTAAGCTTATCACAAATATGAAGCAAGCAGGCAAAGATACATGTACCAATTTGGCCTGTTTGTAAATGATGCAGGCCCATATGCTAATTTGTTATCGGCACGACTGTTTGTAAACGGCGTAAAGCACATATGACAATTTGCTATTGATCCGTTCGTATCATCGTTGAAAATGTGAATTATAGTTTCTTTTATGTTATTTTGTTTGTAAGAGTTTTTAATATCCAATTGCCTCTTCGTGCAAGTTTAATATTGGCATATGGGCTGTGCGCCGTTTGCCAATTGCCAAATTGGCTATGCGCCGTTTATAAACTTGCACGCTGATAAGAAATTGACATATGTGTTTGTGTTATTTAAGAACGCTAATAGCCTGTTTACAAACGGTCCAAATTGGTTATTGCTACAGTAACGCATCGCTACCATATACGCATGCACAATAGATTTGGAAGGGATTTGGATGAAGACGCCCACCCTACCCAGTAGATGCTATAATTTTGGCGCCAATTCAGGGAGTGCGTGTGCGTGCAAGACCATTTTGAGGCAAAATAACAATGTTTATTTAATTAGAATTGATCAATCAGCAATGATGTGTTTACATTCAACGTGTTGATGAAATTATATTTCTGCTACACGAGAGGGTATATGGTAAATCTTACAATCATTCATTAGTAATCCATTTAAGTTATCCATTTTGTAAGATTAATTAGCGTTGCCCACACAAAGCATTACAGATTAAAGTATGGTATTAATATATCTATGACTATAATTATATTTGCCTAACTATGAATAAATATGCGCCGCTGCTGCTGATGATGGTGATGATGAGTCACTACCACCACAACCACAATTACCATCATCATCATAATCGTCGTCATCGTCGTCATTAGCTCACCTGCCCCGAACACTACTCCTCATTAACCGCTTGGCCGATTTCAACCAAATTTGGCTGGAAGGACCCTATAGTGGTAGGTTCCAGAACTTCCTTTGGAATTTTGGTTCATCAATTTATTGGGTGAAAATCTTAGATTTTATGAAAAATGTACCAGAAATTGTCATATTGCTTCTCCTCCTTACCATCTTAACCAATTTTAACCAACTTTGGCTGAAAGGATCCTATGGCAATAATGTTTTGGGTGAAAAACTTAGATTTTATGACAAATTTACCGGAAATTGTCAAATTGCTTTTTCTCCTTACCATTCTAAGCGATTTCAACCAAATTTGGCTGTATGGTTGTAGGCTCCAGAACTTCCATTCAGAACTTGGATTCATCAATTTTTTGGGTCAAAATCTTAGATTTTATGAAAAATGCACCGGAAATGGTCAAAATGCTACTTCTTAACTGCTTGACATATTTCAACCAAATTTGACTAGGCTGATTCAATGGTGGTAGACTCTAGAACACATATTCAGAATTTTGATTGAACAATTTTTTGGGTAAAAATCTTAGATTTTATGAAAATCTACTGGAAATGGTCAAAATGCTACTCCTCCATAGCTGCTTGACATATTTCAACCAAATTTGGCTAGAACAAGTCTATGGCTCTAGATCCTCTATTCGGAAATTTAATTGATCGATTTTTTGGGTGAAAATCCTAGATTTTATGAAAAATCTACCGGATATGGTCAAAATGCTACTCCTCCTTAGCTGCTTGACATATTTCAAATAAATTTGGGTAGAGTGACCCTATCATAGTAGACTCTCGAACTCCTATTCAGAATTTTGATTGGTCAATTTTTTGGGTGGCCGTCTTGGATTTTCCAAAAATTATCCATCTTATCTATTTAAATGCAAATGGTTCAAATGCTAATGGTCCAGGTGAGCGCCACAGGTCCTTGGGCCTCTTGTTATCATTATCATCATCATCATCATCAGCAGCACCAGCGCCGACCAAGAGCCGAATCCGGAAAATACTTTCACCGTGCATCAGGAAATAAAATCAACCATCATATTGTTCCAAGGATAGAATTTGAATGAGTAATATCAGATCATTTTAGAAGTTACGCCACGCTTAAACCTACCCCGAGTAGTAAAACTGGAATATTTTAAGATATGTACAACTTTGTTTAAACTAAACTAATTAATTTTTATTGTCAATTCATTAAATCGTTGTTTTATCTGTATTTTGTTAAATGTATCTTTGGCATCTAGCATTTGCTTTCTCCATTTAACCGTCTGTCTCATGATTTCTTCATTTGCCCATCTGTCTCACCTGATTTGTCCATTTGACCGGCTCTCACTTGATTTCACAATTTGCCCATCCATCTCATATGGTAATTTGCGTTGTACTTGATATTGTGTAAGTGGATGGCATAGAATAGCATTTTCAACAACTTTGACATATCCATTCATATTCTGCTAGGGTAGAAGTAGGTTGATTTTGAAGTGCTATTGAAAAGAATTTAAATGAATGAATCTCGTTTTAGCTATGCCTCGCCCATCTCTAGCTAAAATCCACCCACAATTCACCCGTATTTGGATCAATTGATCCCTGATCCCTTGACTATCAATTTCCAGAAAACTATACATGTAAGTTGTTGAATATTTTTAAACTAATTTGACTGTGTGCTGCCTATGGCATAGATAAACTGGAAAGGTCCATTGCTAAAATTAATGTGAGGTGTCACCTCAAAGAGTCAAATATCTAGGTCACATGGTCACTAAGTGCATTGGCAAAATAGAGAGTAATCCCGTGAATTAGCACCCCCTCTGAGGGGATGCTTTACCATCTGATATATGTACATGTACATATATATCTATGTTACAGATTCAATGAATTTGCCAAACAGAGCAGTGGTGAAAGTCAGAAGGCATCTCAGACACGGGCACTTCTGTTTGACAAGACATTTCTCATGCTTTGTCATATCTCACAGCTATACGGAGCTGATGTAAGTATTATCATGCAACTTACTTAGCTTAGTGGAATACACCATGCTTATTCTTGTTATCATTCAACAGTATCTTACTGGAATACACCATGCTTATTCTGGTTATCATTCAACCGTATCTTACTGGAATACACTGTGCTTATTCTGGTTATCATCCAACCAGAGCTTAGTGGAATACACCATGCTTATTCTGGTTATCATCCAACCAGAGCTTACTGGAATACACTGTGCTTATTCTGGTTATCATCCAGCCAGAGTTTACTGGAATACACTGTGCTTATTCTGGTTATCATTCAACCGTAGCTTACTGGAATACACTCCTTATTCTGGTTATCATCCAACCGTATCTTACTGGAATACACTGCTTATTCTGGTTATCATCCAACCAGAGCTTACTGGAATACACCATGTTTATTCTGGTTATCATCCAACCAGAGCTTACTGGAATACACTGTGCTTATTCTGGTTATCATCCAACCAGAGCTTACTGGAATACACTGGGCTTATTCTGGTTATCATCCAACCAGAGCTTAGTGGAATACACCGACTCACTTTGGGGCACTCAGCTATTTAAAAAATACTGAGGGAACTCGGACATTGTTTAAAAATCTGAGCTATGGGCATTATTTAATACATAAATCGAGCTTTTCAACGTAAGTATTAAATTACCCAAAGTTCATACAGCTGTTTTTCGGTACATAAGATAATTTTGATGTACGCTTCCCATCTGCTATCTAGTTATCAAGCTTTATACTTACCATGTAGCTTCAAATGTCTTAAGCTTTGTGTCATCAGATGGGAAGCAATTCAAATCGTTACAGCTGAGTTTGTCCATACCCCAAAGTTGTGTGTATAATAAATAGTTTAATCATTGAAGAATTTTCTTGTCATTTGTCCAACATAAATTGAAGGTTATGAAAATAACCCAAGTTTATGTTGGAGAAATACAGTTTAACCTGTAGAGCGACCGCCCAGAACAGCCAGGTGGTCCTCTTAGACAGGTTCGAGTTTACATACAGAGTTCACTATATCAGTCTGTGATATAGATATAAACTAAGAGGTCCTTGTCTATTAGGGGTGACTTGACACCAGAGTTTTATAGGTAGAGAAGGCCAGATACGAGCTCGCCTGATATTGCACTCTTTAGTAATGCACAATAGAATTCATGCATGCTTTTGCACAGTTGTGATAGAAGCGATGCGGCTAATTAAAATATAGTACGCCAGACTTTTTCCTTGTCACGCGAGTTAAAATCTAGTTTGTGAATTCATAATTATTGTTAATCACACTTATCCATCTCCATCCCCACCACACTCCTGTGACAAGTCGTCCGGTGTATATGGAAGGCACTATGAGCAGTGAGGCATCTTTATATAAGAATCTGTAATGCAGTGTATTAGATATTTATCTGACTGTTATGTACATTTACTCACTTGGGAGATATGGTATTGAGCAAGTTAAAATATATTTGTGAATAGATCTGCTAGGTGTGGTTATATACAATCATATGTATACTCACCATGTAGGCTTATAATATTTGATAAGTTATGTACAGGTAGTTCTTAGCTAGTTATGTTGCTTAGTTGACGATACAGGTACAACAAGTATCTGTGACAGACTCCGCTTCAGGTTAGACGAGAGTATGTGGCATACTACATAAGGGCATCATTTAGGGCATTATTTAATACATAAATCGAGCTTTTCAACTTAAGTATTAAATTACCCAAAGTTCATACAGCTGTTTTTTGGTACATAAGATAATTTTGATGTACGCTTCCCATCTGCTATCTAGTTATCAAGCTTTATACTTACCATGTAGCTTCAAATGTCTTAAGCTTTGTGTCGTCAGATGGGAAGCAAATCAAATCGTTACAGCTGAGTTTGTCCATCCCCCAAAGTTGTGTGTATAATAAATAGTTTAATCATTGAAGAATTTTCTTGTCATTTGTCCAACATAAACTGTGCTTATTCTGGTTATCATCCAACCATATCTTACTGGAATACACTGTGCTTATTCTTGTTATCATCCTACCGTATCTTACTGGAATACACTGCTTATTCTGGTTATCATCCTACCGTATCTTACTGGAATACACTGCTTATTCTGGTTATCATCCAACCGTATCTTACTGGAATACACTGCTTATTCTGGTTATCATCCTACCGTATCTTACTGGAATACACTGCTTATTCTGGTTATCATCCAACCGTATCTTACTGGAATACACTGTGCTTATTCTGGTTATCATCCAACCGTATCCTACTGGAATACACTGTGCTTATTCTGGTTATCATCCAACCGTATCTTACTGGAATACACTGCTTATTCTGGTTATCATCCTACCGTATCTTACTGGAATACACTGCTTATTCTGGTTATCATCCAACCGTATCTTACTGGAATACACTGTGCTTATTCTGGTTATCATCCAACCGTATCTTACTGGAATACACTGTGCTTATTCTGGTTATCATCCAACCGTATCTTACTGGAATACACTGCTTATTCTGGTTATCATCCTACCGTATCTTACTGGAATACACTGCTTATTCTGGTTATCATCCAACCATATCTTACTGGAATACATTGCTTATTCTGGTTATCATCCAACCGTATCTTACTGGAATACACTGTGCTTATTCTGGTTATCATCCAACCGTATCTTACTGGAATACACTGTGCTTATTCTGGTTATCATCCAACCGTATCTTACTGGAATACACTGCTTATTCTGGTTATCATCCAACCGTAGCTTACTGGAATACACTGCTTATTCTGGTTATCATCCAACCGTAGCTTACTGGAATACACTCTGCTTCATTCTGGTTATCATCCAACCAGAGATTACTGGAATACACTGTACTTATTCTGGTTGTCATCCAACTGTATCTTACTGGAATACACTGTGCTTGTTCTGGTTATCATCCAACCATATCTTACTGGAATACACTGTGCTTATTCTGGTTATCATCCAACCAGCGCTTACTGAAATACCCTGTACTCATTCTGGTTATCATCCAACCATAGTTTACTGGAATATCCTGTGTAAATGCAAACGAGTTCACTCTTCTGGGGAAGAGCCAGTCTTCTAACCAGACCTCTCCTCCCACCGAAGCGAATTCTGGTTATGTCATTGAGTATCAGGATGGTAAGTATACTCTTGAAGCGAATTTCTTTTTTCACGAGAGCGTTGATGCTTACCATCCTGATACGTACCTGACCTCTGCCCCTTAGAGGCCAAGACTTACAGTTAAAAGTTGCCATGGGCAGCCAATTAATCTAGTCAAGGATGTGATACTCTGCACATGCGCGAAGTTGGGTCGCACATTCACTGTCAGATGCTTAACCTGCCTATTGGGGGGGGGGGGGGGGGGGGTGGGGGGCAGTTTCTTTTAAAGTCTGTGTAATATTGAAGCCAGATCGATATTTAGGAAAAATCAATGAGTAGATTGTAAGTATGAACTCTCGTGAAAAAAGAAATTTGCGATTTCATTTTATTTAGTAACTACTGGGTCCCAGTTATCCACTGTTAGTTATTGGAGATGTGGTATTGGTCTGTAAAAGAAACCATTACATCTTTCCATCTTTGGATGTCCAAAAAAATACATCTTAAACCAGTGGTTTTCTCATGCGCACACCTGGTTCACTAGCCTTCTTCCCAATACAGAGTTAGATAGAGAGGCTGCAGGCGGGCCTCTCTAAAATGTACTTTTGAAAGTGTTTTGCTTGTGACTGCTCAATCTTGGTAACCTATTGGTTTTTGGCCAACCAGTTCACGCATCTTAGGTCTTTCCTGGCTAGGAGAATAGAGACAGATAGGTGTGTACGTGCATGCATGTGTGCTGAAACGTTGGATGATAATCTTGATTATTATCCATTAACGAGTAGTGTTCCAGAAAGAAAATATATGTCATAAGCTTGATCTTTTACTTAGCTATTTAAGTAATTACTAATCTTATTATTGGCTATGCAACCTTCTCTTGAAACATTTTCAAAACTATTATTAGTTGCATTGATTTATTTTGTTTTATTTCTAAAACAACTAAAAACTAATGACTAAAAACTAATTGTCAGTCTGTGTGTCATTTCAGAAGGTTGTTCAGAACTTTCCGATATGCCATAGATTTGTGAATCAGCGATTTGTGGGACACGAGTGCTCATGTGTGACCTTGGTTTTGGAGGTACCACCTGCGATCAATGGTCAGATGAGTAGTTTCATTCTCTCCAGGAACAAGAGAAAGTGACTGAAATATTGCGAAAGAAAGGATGTCTGCATTGCAAAAGAAAGGCTGCCATGTCCAGCATGCCTGACATGGAAGCCTTTAAACAAGAAATGATGAGTGAGATTAAGAAGTCTCTCAAGGATTGGATGCCAGAGATGCTGAAAAGCATGTTGCCTGCTTCCAAGCTTTTAGAGCCTTCTTCCTCTGCACTTGTGCAATGTTTCCCCGCCTTTGGTTCTGCTCTCTCTTTTAGGGCTATACCGGTTGTCTTAGAACCAGAGGTGGCCCCTGTCAGTCATGGTCTGTTTTTCAAGCCTGTCTACCTAGGGCAGGGTCTGTGATCTTGGCCAGGCGCGGATGGCAGGCCATACTGAATCCCTCGTTTAGATGAATAATTTGGTATGGAAGGTGCGTACTGTTGTTCTATGTTATTCACCCCACATGGTTCCATAGCTCTGGCTCCTGGAGCAGCCTTGGCATAAGCCATGCCATCCCTTGCGGGCCTGTATGGCTTGCCTGGCTGTTTTGGAGTTGTCCAGATACCAACCGCTAATCCACCTAGAACGCTGGCTCCCTTGGGCACCAGTGGGTGCATCATGGAGGACGACGACTGGTTTGATGCTTGCCAGTGACTAGATGGCATGCTGAATGTTCGGCTATTACAGTCCAAAGAGCCATGCAAGACAGCATAAACTTGTCTTTGGACTGTTTTACACGAGGATGTTCTGGATGAGGGACAAGTTTGCCATTCAGGGCTCTCTAATTGACCTTTCCATTTTTAGATATGCCCCGCCCATCTCTATCTAAGCTCCACCCACACCTTGTCCGTGTTGAGATCGATCGATCTCTGAACTCTCTGACAATCAATTTCCAGAAAACTACCCGAGTAAGCTGTTAAATATTTTGAAACTAATTTGACTGAGCGCTGTTGCTGCCTAGTTTCAAAATATTCAACAGAATGTTTATTAATTGGTAAAGACATACAATTCGTACAATGTGACGGACTATTAAGTGTTAATTATGGACTATATCGAATCATTCATGACGTCATGATTATGACATCATCCTATGTCATATGATGGATGGACGAAAAGGTCCATTGGCTCATATGTTCTCCTGTGGAGGGCCCAGGTCTCTTTGGAGGTGAAGGGTGCATGCACCTCAACGAGACGGTTCTAGTTAACAACCAGATGGCACTGTGTGAGCAGTTTGAAGTGCTATGTTATGGATGCATATGCACAGCTTCCCCTGCTCCTCTTGTGCAGCAGCCGAGAGGAGGTGGTCATGTCAGAGGTCTACCTCCTGCTCAGCATAGGCTGTGGATTTGCGGTTGCAGTGTAGGCCACCATCACAGTGGGAGAGGGAGATGAGCAGACTCCATGTCCCCAACATATCAGGCAGCCTGTGCCCAGTGGTGGGCGTGGTAGCATCAGGGGAGTGCCTGAGTGGCACGGTTCCCATGAGGACCACAGTGCTACCAAGAACAGCTATGGAATCAGCGCCACTCATGGATTGTTAGCTCACCTGGCCAGAATGGCCAAGTGAGCTTATGCCATGGCGACCGTCCGGCATCCGTCCGTCCATCCATCCGTCCGTCAACATTTTTCTTTTAACAACTTCTCAAGAACCACTGGGCCGATTTCAATTATATATGGGTAGGAAGTATCCTTAGGGCATAGGGATCCAAGTTTGTTCAAACTAAACCAACTTGGATTTCGGCCGATTTTAGGAAATGTCTAAAAATCTCTGAAACCGCTTGGTGGATTGAAGCAAACCCCATGAAATATTATCTAAGGCAAGAGCTGAACCAAATTTGTTCAAGGGAACTTGATTGGTCAAATGGTTCGGTGGCCATTTTGGTTGACCTAGTTTTAGCGAAAACGACCTCCAGAACCGCTGAAGGGATCGGGCTGAAATTTGGCAGATATGAATACGGGCCATTAAAGTTTGCTCAGGGGAAGTAGATCCGTAAAAAAAACATGGCCGCAGTGGGCCAATCAAAATACATAATGTTTGGTGTGGTGGCCATCTTGGATCATTTTCCCGCCAAAAACTCCCGTACTAAAGCAATGGGAAATTTAAAATGTCTTCTCGAGAACTACGACGCTGATTTCAATTATATTTGGCAGGAAGCATCCTTATGGTGTAGAGATTCAAGTTTGTTCAAACGAAACCGATCGGCCAATTTGGCCGGTGGCCATCTTGGAATTTGGCCGATTTTTAGAAACGTCTAAAAATCTTCTCCGAAACCGCTTGGTGGATTGAAACAAACCACATGAAATATGATCTAGGGCAAGAGCTGAACAAAGTTTGTTCAAGGGAACTTGATTGGTCGCATGGTTTGGCAGCCATCTTGGTTGACCTAGTTTTAGCGAAAACGACTTCTCCAGAACCACTGATGGGATCGGACCGAAATTTGGCAGCTATGGTTAGGGAGTAAGGGCCATTAAACTTTGTTCAAGGGAAGTCAAAAAACATGGCCAACGTGGGCCAATCAAAATATAGTGTGTTTGGCACCCATGTTGGGTTTTTTATTTGTTGGATTTTGAAGATGAAATTGATTTTATGTGTTTTTGGGTATTCTGATCTCAAATGATGTTTCCATCACCTCCCAGTGATGCAGACTCATAACGTTTCGTACCTAGTTTAGGTTACTCATCAGAGGACTTCTGAAACCTTAGTTTAGGGTAACTGTAGGTTATGGCTTAATTTGTCAAGTTTTGTTCAGGTATACATGTAGTTTACAGGTGGGCATTATGCTCAAAGTGAATAGATTAGTCTTACCTCTATTCTGTCTGTCTTGATCTGTGTAGGCAGAACGCAGACCCATGCGGAAGTGAGAGGAACAGGTGGTTCTCTTCAATTTCGGGAATGTCAGGGAACAGTGGTCTATCAATAGGTGGGATGTAAACCGGATCAAATTGTGGGGACTGTGGTAGTGTGATCTGTTCTTCCTCCGTGATGTTACCGCTCACCTCGCTGTCCAGTGTGGATGGGAATGAATGATCCAGTAGATCAAAATGGATTTCTGCTTGTGGGTCCAAATATATGTTTTCGTCCTCAAGGCTGTAAGAGGGGGCAGCTGGAATGATGTTGTTGGCAGGGAGCAGGTTTGAATATAAAAACTTGTTACGCTCTCTGTCGAATGTTTCAAAATCAATGTCTACTGGGAGTAGAGGCGGTTCTAATGTGTTGAACCTAGGTTCTGTGGCGATGGTGTCGTCCATGTGTTGAACGGTGTTGTGGTTCGATAAGTCGAGTGGTTCCTCTTGTGGAGGTGTGAACGTCTGCGTGTTGCTAATCTGTATGGGAGAAGTTACTCCCCTGGCAGTTGTGTTAATTCTCAACTTGGGTGTCTGAATAGGGCTGTGGTTGACAGTCCGTGATTATGTGCTCTTGTGTTTCTTGTTGATGTGTCTTTGAAGGTCTTCTTTGCATGAAAAGCTTGCGTTGCAGTGTTGACAGGGTGTGCGTGAGTTGTTGCCGTGCTTTGTAGACTTGTGTCGTGATAAGCTTGAATTTTGTTTAAATTCAGAAGCACAGACAGTACAGGTGTAAGTGGCCATTACAACAGTGGAAACACCAAATAAGTTGCAGCGGTTGGGTGTGTGATGTCAATGTAGCGTGACATCATACATGCGTGTGACATGATTGTGTGTGCGACATGTTGGGTTTGACGTCATAGTTTATTGTCCCGAGTTGGGAGAGTTGGTAACCCAAGGTGTATGTATGGTATCTCGCCCACACCAACACCAACCTGCTATCTACCTGCGCTATATCGATGACATCTTCATATTAGGGTTAGAAGGAAGGGAGAAACTGGATACATTCATTCAACATATGAATACGCCACACGTCACCATCAAATTCACGGCTGAAATATCATCAACAAAAGTGTGCTTCCTTGACACACTAGTTTCGATCTCGGAGAGACAGACACTCCAGTTCGACCTAGTCACCAAACCCACTGACACCCATGGGTACCTACATTACCAGTCAGCACACCCCGACTCCACCAAAGATGCGAGTCCATATGGTCAATTTCTGAGATTATGCAGAATCTGCAGCAAAACCAAAGACTACGAGAAACACGCTCATGACACAATTGCACATTATGAAAACCGTGGTTACCCCACTGATCTAATAGATAGCTACAACAAAGCAATCCAAAAGGAGAGAATGTCACTTAACACGAAAAGAGAACAAAATCAAGAACCAAAGGATACCTCTCATCACAGACTACCACCCACACAGTATCCTTCTCAAAAAGATCATCAACCAACACTGGGATCTCCTTCACACCAGCCCCAAATGTAGGGACACATTCACCGACAAGCCACTCTTCGGCTACAGAAGGAATCCAACACTCAGGGACCAATTAGTCCATGCTGATTTCACTTACCCCGATATCAAAGGATACCAGGGGTGTTCGATATCAAACAAAGTAGAACCATGTCAAAAGAAAAACTATCTTTTGCCACAAAATGGTGAAACGGAAAACTTTCCGGAGCACACACACACGTTTAACATATAGATGTCACATGAAAACGTACTGTTCAACAATGAATGTGGTGTATCTCCTCACCTGTGCTATTTGCAATAAACAATACGTAGGAGAAACTAAGAGAGAATTCCGGATCCCTATCAAAGAACATTTGAGAGATGTCAACAAACACAAAGACACACCGGTCACACTACACTTCAACCTGCCAGGACACGATACAAACAGTATCAGATACAGAGTCATAGAGGTTCTACGTCATGGTCCTGAAAGCACTGAAGCCACAGCTTCATGCAAGGACCACAAATCTTACTGGATCCCCCAACTCCGTACAATGGACCCTGTTGGTATTAATCACGCAGATTGGTAACCCCCAAATGAAGAAACATGGCCTCTGTTTTCTTGTTACAAGTCTGCTCAACTCATTAGAGATTTACTTATTGTTAATGACCATTCTAGTTGAGATGCCTATGGTCCAGGTGGGCGATACAGGCCCCTTGGGCCTCTTGTTTGTATCTACATCCGCCCCAAGATGGGCCTGTAGGAGACTGCTTGGGCAATTACATCCAAGAGTGGAAGCGGGTAACACAGGACCACTTAGTCTTGTAGTGGCTTTCAGTCAGGTATCATCCTGGCTGGAAAAGCAATCAGCCACCAGTGCTGCTGTGTGCAGTTCCTATCTGGACTCAAATTGCATGAGATCCAGATCAGTGGTTGTATGTAGAAGAGGAAGTACAATCCCTCATAGTGAAACAGGGAATTCAGCCTGCCAGATAGAACATCTGGGGTTATATTCAGCCGTGTTCCTGGCGACAAATAGCACTGATGGGTGGAGAAGAATTCTCAATCTAAAGCCACTCAACAAATTCATTCCCATACAGAGTTTCAAAATGGAAACAGTAAGATTGGTGTTAGCAGGATTGAGAAAATTAACAGCAACCATAGAGTTAAAGGAGTTTCTGACGGCACCTGAGATTAGCTTTCCAGGGTTGTGAGAGAAAATTCAAAGTTCTCCCATTCGGTATCTCGGTGACTCCTTGGGTCTTTACAAGAGTGCTCCTTGCTATCACAACTTACCTGCGAATGAGAAACATAGCAGTCCACACGTATGTAGATGACTGTTTAGCACACACAAAACAGAGCTTATCAGCCAATATATAGACTGTTGTAAAAATGTTGACAGAATTAGACTGGATAATAAATTACCAGAAATCAGAACTGGTTCCACACCAGAAGTGTGTTTACCTGGGCATGTTTTTCAATTTGGAGATAGGATTTGTTTATCAACCTCAGGAAAGAGTGGAAACGCTAATTTCAGAAATTTAGCTAGTGTGCAACAGGTCCTGGCTCGTGGAACCAATCATACCACAGATGGCCATATGCAGACAGCCTACCCAGTTATTTCTCATGACACAGTGGACCCAGAGCACAGGCTCACTGTACTCAAAGGTGTTGTAACCTCTTATTCACCACCTTCAATGGTGGATGGAAAGAGAAAATCATGCGGGGTGATGTCTGCTCCCCATCCTCAGATCAGGGTTTACACCGATGCATCAAGGGAGGGATGGAGAGATAGCCTGGAAGATTCAAAGATATCAGGGCTTTGGAATCAGCCTCAAGAACACATCATCCTAGATTTCATTAAAATTGTTGCTACCAAAACCGAAAGTAGCTTGACTTAGCAGATCTAAAGCGGAAGTCCTAGTGAAATCGATCGCTACAGGAAATATAGTGTACAAATTAGCATTTTTGAAATAATGAATATAGCGCCTATTGGATGATTATTTGTACCCTTCATATTACTGCGGCTTATTTCTGCTCTCTTATCCTTTGATGATCCACATTTGTCATTCCAACTAGTATGAGAAAACCCACATTCAGTAGGATATGTGCTCATTCGGAGCAAATTTTGGGATCTGAAGATGCAGATGAGACGGATTTCTTTGGCAAAATAGAGACTGGCGAATTCTTGGGATGGTGGTTTTTATATTTTACGTCATTGTTTAGATATTAAAAAGTAACTATTACTCTTTGTGTGATAAAGATTTCTGGTAGTGCTATCAGAGCCATATCAACAGCATAACCATGGATTTGACGGAATTGAAAATGTTGGTAGGCCGCCGATCCCAATTTGCGATAATTCACTGATACATAGACTGAATCAACTGATAGGGTATAACCCTGGCGGGAGACCTCTGTTAAGTCCCTGTCCTTGATGGTGCACAGCTTCTGGCGCAGGTGGGGGAAGACGTAGTAGTAGTAGTAGTAGTAGTAGTAGTAGTAGTAGTAGTAGTAGTAATAGTAATAGTAGTAGTAGTAGTAGTAATAGTAGTAGTAGTAGTAGTAGTAGTAGTAGTAGTAGTAGTAGTAGTAGTGCAGTTATGTAGGCAGGGCATGCAGACACATGGGTGGGACAGCATAATCCACTCTTCTTAAAAATACACAGGGATTCCAAATGCTTGGATTCTGTGTGAGTTTGGAAGAACAATAAGCTTTTATTTTAAAGTAACCATACACATGTCCTGGAAATAATGCCAGTAATCGGCAATCTTCAAACAAATCTTGGTATGATTGGTAGGTTACGTGCGGGAGATGGATATATTCGGTTTTGACGACATATCAACAGCTTTGTTGACAGCCCAGTATCAGTGCCTATCAAAATATTGGACTTGGTCACCTTGAAGATTTTCGATCTTACACCTTGATAAAACTTCCTATAAGAATACTGTACTAAACGGTCACGCCTTCAGAAGACTATGATGTTGTGATTGCTGCGACAATCTATCTTCTGATGACGCCACTGTTCTGGTTACGGCTCGCCTCCTCACCACGAGAGATGAAGATATTTGTATTGGTAACCGGGCCTATCTGACGGATCAGAAGCTCTCAGGAAAGGTACAGGGTTGCCCTGTACTTCTGGAATAATTAACCAAACTCGTGCCTTGAATATATACAAGGTGATGATTTTATTCTGACACTAACTGTACACTACAACTATTAAATGATGGTGACTTATACTGTCACAAACTACAAGTTATATCTATTACTTATATCACGATTATATTTTAATATTACTTAATTACTTTGCAACTTGATTACTCCCAACTTATAGCTGATATGTTATCAAGACTACGACAACTTAGTACGGCTTACTAATCAATACGAATAATGACAAAGTCACAACTGCTTTGTATCACTGACAAGTAGCAGTAACTACCCGAATCAACGATGTTAAAAGATTAAAGATTCAATAGACACAGTGCCTATTATATACGAATTACATTTTCCTAACTTCTATACATATCACGATATATAGATCTATATATATCGTAATACATAGTTCCTGTTTCTTTCATCCTTCTAGGTAGATATAACCACAGCTTGATTGGCCCACACATTCTTGTTCCCCAATCAACATCTGCTTATCTCTTCCTAGAAGTTCGTAACTATTCCTGTTGGTCGTTCTGACCAATCCCCGTTCGCCTATCTCTCGATTTCACTCTGAAACTTAGTTTCTTTTGTTTCTCTGCCACAGAGTCTGACTCGATGCTCATTGATTATGACGTCATCTCGACTAATCAAACTCTGGGCTTCTCTTCTATGGAGTTAACTTAAAACGGGGTCAAAGCGGTGTTGGCTGGTTCTGATTTGATGCGATCTGTCAGCTAACTAACAACATTACGGAATGTGTTGTTGTTGCATGCCTCTCTTTGATAGACATATAGTTGATATACAAATTTCGATTGTGTTATTAATTCCTACAGGACGCTACAATGCCTCTGTCCTGTCCCTTGCCTATCGTGGATAAGCCTGTAGGAAATGAACGTTAATAAGCACATGAGCTGTATGATCTCATTGCCAGCTGGTGTTGTTGTACTTGCTTAAGGGAGTCGGAATGCCGACCGTCAACAACTAACGTCCGTCTGTTTCCTATAATTTCTCTCGATTCCCATCGATTCGTATCTATTCTTACCACTCTATTATTTACTAAACTAAAGGCCGAAACGACTGCTGAATACTATAAAAGTGTATGCCGATCCCACAGCAACAACTTTTATCATCAACTATTGACAGATTTCACCAACTCAGAACCGTCGTTCCTATTTCATTCTATTCAATTCTTAACTTACTGAATGAAACTATAGGTTACAGTTTCGATCCGGTCTCGACTCCATTTCCGCGAAACCGTTCCTCATCAGCACTGGTTGATGTCAACCAGTGCAGCTTCCTACTATATATATCTAACTGCTATTCATATTCACTCAGTTCATTAGCTCACCTGGTATTTTCAAATAATAATTTCACTGAGGTCTTACTCATAAATATAAGACGTCCAGTGGGGTCATGACTCCCACAAGACAATCCGATATCTACACATGCCCCTCAACCGAAGTTAATTAACCGTCTCTTAAGGCCTTTAAGAGAGTGATAATTAACTCGTTGTGCAACATCAACAACAAAACTGCACCATACCAGGGCTCTCTGACACTGAATCAATAACACTATGATCACTCATGAGAGAAAAGAAAATATAATGCGATTACTAACCAAAAGCTAAACAATTAAATACACACTAAACCAGACATACAAAAACAAATCCTAATCCACAATGCAAATACCATTACATCTCATAATAAGGTCATAGTGACATCCACAATACGATAAACAATCATTACATGGCACTATAAAGTCTGTGCTACAATACCAATATTATCCCAAGTCCTCGTACTGTATACTGATGTTAGGACTGGCATCCAATTCCACGTTCACCCATTCATCAGCCATCGGGTCGATCACAGTCCTGGCATCACCGTTAGGCGACGACCCGGCTGATATCCTCAGCGGCTCCGGTAGGGCTGCAGGTCTCCGAGGCCTCTGAGGTGGAATACTCCATGGCGCACTTCTATGGGCCGCATGTGGCTTGCAACTAATCCAAATCCACATACGAGAAAGTAATCCACATTTGTATCATATAATCACAATCACAATTATCACAACGAAGGAGCCCGTCGAATACGAAACAAACGAACGTACCCCCATGCCATCGACCATCACTGGGTCGATCGCAGATAATGGTGCTAGCGGCACGTACTTAGACTTATGCAAAGGGTCCCACTTCTGCACACTTAATTGCTCAACAATCATTGACTGGTTGAGAAGGCCGGCCACATCCAATCTTGGTGTATCAATGGCCAGACTAATTCGAGTGTATGTCCGACTATAAGACCCTTACCACTATAATCGCACTCACCAGACATCAACGCAAACACACCATTCTCAACTACGCATCTGTCAGTCAGTCGTCCTCCGCAGTGTATTTCAATAGTTTCCAACGTTCTTGTTTGGCAAAAATTTTACTGGATGTCTGGTTGGACTCGGTCCACTGAATATTACAGGTACTATCGGTGGTGTTAGTTAGTAAACTCACTATGCACGGCACGTGGGTCTTATCGACCCTTAATTGCCCGCGACATACTCCAGGGTTACCACCATGACATTCTGACCCGGTCACATACTATCCGATCTTGGTGAGAAATACAGCGATTAATAAAGCTTCTCAACAACAGTACTCGAACCCAATGCACTATGTTTATTCCATACCCGGACAGCAATGCCTTGCTGATTTCGGCCAAGAGTATAACCCTTCCGGCATTAATTTTGTCATCCTTCAACATGACCCGCATACTCCTCATAATCAGCGTACGCATCATGTCCTTATCCGCGTTACACAGCCTATCAATGTTGGCTATCATGGCGCACGCGGCCCGTGCGGCCTCGGCAGATATGGCTGCTACTGACATGGTGTAGGTTAGATACGCTACTATCAGCTATACTGTTACGTTCTGAACGTCCTATACGATACTATCTCACCGCGAAGGCTATTGGTACGATACTACCATACATAATTGTAATGTATACATGATGCTAGACTTATGCTATGTTACTAGTACAGTGATTAGGCAGAGATTGACTTTACCTCTGGCTGCGTCGGCTTATAACCGCTTCGATACGACCGATGAAATCATCGTATCGAGCACGGCCAAACGCGCCAATCCTGAGTCTCTTAGGGTCTGAGTAGACATCAGGAGCGAGACTGCGCTTGCGCAGAAAGTAGGGATGAGACGGAAGCGTTTCCATTGGCTCATTGGCAGGCTCGGGTACCTCCTCCGAGGTGTCCATCATAACGGTACGACGAGTCTCCGGGGTTTCCCCTGGTGACCCATAGTTTCGATCGTTACTCATCCCAGGTTGATCAATATTTACATCTACCCACCTTGCGCATCGTTGGCTCCTCATCAGAAGCTGGTCGCTTCCTACGAGCCCTCTTACTCGACGTCGCCCCGGAGTCGTTTACCGGCAAAGGTTTGGACTCGGGTACCATCACTCGAGGGTGATGGCTGGCTTTCGTACCTTTAGCAGGGTTACGAATAGGGCGTGGTCGGACCTTGTCCCAACACATCTCTGAGTCAACTACACGGAGCTTAGATATATTAAGTACGCGTACTTTCCCAGATCTCTGATGTCGGACATGAGCCACGGGACCATTGATCTTAAAGATCTCGTACTCAGGGTCACTGCGAGAGGTCAATTTCATCCTCTCCTCAGCCTTTACAACCACTGAATCGCCCACCTTATATTCACCAGCGTTTGCACGCTTGTTAATTTGTTCGCGGTGAACTTCTCGAGACTTAGCCGTTTCTCCACGAGCGCGCAGCAAGGCATTATTAAGACATGTAAGTCTTTCGCCAAGATCCTGCGTGGCATCCAGTGGGATGGTTAATGGAAGTCTTGCACGACGACCATACGTCAGATAAAATGGCGTATATCTGGTCGTGGAGTGACGAGAGCTGCGGTATGCTGTTAAAGCCGCGCCCAATTCGTCCTCCCATGCACGAGATTCATTGTTCACACCTTTCTGGATTAGCTCCTTGAGCGTACGATTGAACCTCTCGGTACGTCCATTCGTTTGCGGATGGTATGGACTCGATCTTCTATGATCGATACCGTGTTCCTTAAATCGTTCTTCCAGACTATTTGAACAAAACTCTTTACCCTGATCAGTAATCACTATCTCAGGGACACCATGACGAGCGACATACTCGTTGAAAAACTTGTCTTCAACATTCTGAGAAGTCTTGGCATTAATCGGATATGCCTCTGCCCATGCAGAACAGTGATCGATTATCGTCATAATATACATATTACCTTTGCTCGACTCTAGTAGTGGACCAATCAAATCCATGCCTATTATCTGACTTGGATAATCAGCCATGGGCATTTCACTATACCTAGGTCGAGTGGTAACGGGTCGGTTGACCTGACACGTTGTACACTTTTCCAACATATTCACCACGTCTTTCCTCAAAGACGTCCATACAAACGAATCTCTTACCATACCGATAGTCTTTTTCAGACCTTGGTGACCAGCTCGTTCATGAGCTATCCGGAGCACTTTCTCACGGAACAGGGTAGGTAAGATAATTCTGGGGTACTCAGCATCCAACGCTGAAGGTGTGATTAACGAATATAATATACCGTTTTTGACCATGTACTCCTCCGGCGTGTTCTTAAACAATTCCGGGTATTCTTTGGTCTGCTTGGTACATAATTCATTGTAGTCGACACCAAATACCTCGAGAGGGACGTGCGGTAACGCCCCCTCGTCCACATCGGGTATGACAAAATCGCCCGTGTCAAACGTGGCGACCTCTACCGGTCGACGTAACCTGGACAACATGTCCGCTCGAATATTCTTCGAGCCTTGGATGTACTCAATCTTACATCCGTACTCTGCAATCAGCACGGCCCAGCGCTGCACTTTGGTGATCTTCACTTCTCCAACAAACAAACTCTTTAGGGGTTTGTGGTCAGTGTACACCGTAAACTGTGCGCCAAATAGATATGGTCGGAGCTTCTTCAACGCGTAAATCACAGCGTAAGCTTCCTTCTCTATTACGGGCCAATTAAGCTGACTATCTTTAAGGGTAGAGCTCACATACTGAATCACCCGCTCTACACCGTTATCATCTACTTGCACTAGAATTGCACCAATCGCATAGCTAGAAGCATCAGTATACAACTTATAGGGGGCATTCAAATTATGATAGGTGAGAACCGTCTCACTACACAACAAGTTCTGCAATTTCTTGAACGCTTGCTGTTCTTCCTTACCCCACTCAAAACGCTTATACTTCTTGGTCAATTCTATCAAAGGCTTTGCAATTTCGGCGTAGCCTTGTACACAAGATCGGTAATAACCTGTAGCTCCGAGAAAACTTCTCACTTCACCCACATCTCGGGGTGGAGACATTTCTCTAATGACCTTGACCTTCTGAGCCTGAGGAGCTACCCCGTGTGCTGAAATGCGATAGCCTAACAAGTCCACTGACTTACTGGCGAAATCACATTTCTTCTTTTTCACTTGCAAATTATATTCTCGAATCTTGCGCATGACCTTACGCATGTGTTGTGCATGTTCCGTTGGATTTCGTGAATACACGACTATATCGTCTACGAACACATGCACCCATTTTCCTACAAATTCCCGGAAAATGTCATTCATTGCCCTTTGAAATACGGCACCCGAGTTGCAAAAACCGAAAGGCATCCGAATCCACTCAAACAAACCTTCACTGCAGACAAACGCCGTCTTCTCTATGTCTTGGCTGGCCATTGGTATCTGCCAATATCCAGACTTCAAGTCCATAGTAGAAAAGACCGTTGCGCCGCGCATCGAATCAAAAATGTCGGAGATATTCGGCAACGGGTAACTATCCTTACGACATACCGAATTCAACTTCCTATAGTCAATACAAAACCGGGTGTCACCGTCCTTCTTGGGGACCAATGTAATGGGTGACACCCAGGGTGATGACGATGGTCTTATGACGCCCGCTGCTAGCATCTCCTTTACCTGGTTTTTGACCACATACTGCTTAGCCAGCGGTAGACGGTAGCCTTCTGCCTTATAGGATACGAATCTCCTGTTGGCACCGTACACTTTACTTTGGGGACCAATCCTAAAGTGTTTGGACGAGCCGTATCAAAGATATCCGCAAAGTCATCTAGAACTTTGTCGATATCTTTATATCCGGTCGTTTCTTTACAACTCGCGTATACATATCGCGTTTGTTCCCTATAGGGATATCTAAAGGGATATACCTGACCAAACCATACTACAACTTTGGTCCGATAGTCAATCTTTGCATTTCCCAAGTGCAAAGCATCCGCTCCAATCAAACATTCATGCCGCATGCTGGCTACAACCGTACTCGGAATAGGCCGGGCATTCTTGAATTTGACCTGAGTCTCCCCCAAAAGTTCTATCTGGGAACCATTTACAGCTAAGAGCGTCTTGGCTCTTTTCAATGGCCTAGCATTTAACATGCTACGCCAAATATCCTTTCGGATCAAGGATGTGCTAGCACCAGTATCTACTAGGGCATGCAGGTACTCACCTTGATCCTCCGGACCGTCTCTTTCTAATCGCAGACGGATCAGAAACCGTTCGGTCGGTGTTCTCACCAACGGTTTCCTCCGTCGCAGTTTCCCAGACTCCTTCGTCCATCCACTACTTCTGCGTACGAACTCCGTCGGCCGGATGAGTCTCCTCCGATATCGTGAGAATACCGGCCATACTCATCCGTGCCCTCCCCCGTTAAAACGAAACCGTCCTGGTCTTCATACTCGTCGCGCGTCCTTAAACTATTGGCTACATCTCTGCGCACGTTCCGTGAACACGAACGGGGTGTTATATTCCGTTCTGACTGGTTATAGTTCTGTTCCAACGCGTCAATGTCCATGGCGTCATCCCTGGCCTCTTCCCTCGGCCTTTTTAGCACTCGACGACGTTCTGGATTCGCCTGTCCGGTTGCCCGATTTACTGCTAATGGACAATCGGGAACGATGTGACCGTTTTTACCGCACCTAAAACATTTTATGGTTTTGGGTCTTTCTTCTCTGTCTTTAATCACAATATGGCACTCTCGAGCCAGGTGCCCCTCTATTCCACACGTGAAGCACACTATGGGTGATCTCCGTCCCCGCTGCGGTTGCTTCGGTGGGGCCCTCCTTTGTACTGGATTTCGGGTGGGTTGAACAGCCTGCGGACAGTCACTCTTATAGTGCCCCACTCGTCCACAATTAAAACAAGTGATGTGCTGAGCCCTGTCCTGCTTGCTCGGTTGTGGCGGTCGCTGCGACTGGGTCTGCCTTGCTGGCTTCTCTTGCTTTCTTCTGACCCCTGGTTGACGTGGTCTCTCCTCACTAGTTCGCTCATTCTTCAGGGTGCCGATGATACCACAGAGCTTTTCTATCATCTTGCTCTGCTGAGCCATCTGACGTTTTAGTGAATTTATCACCGCCCATACCCCGCGTTCCTCCGCTGCATCTAATACGCCTACCTCCATCGGCTCCTCGTATCGCCCATCTATCTTCATTGCTCTGAGGAGATCATTACATACCTCCTCCTCCTCAGATATTTCCATGGCACGGGCCAATGTCGTGGTATGTTTCCGCACAATTCTCTTACTCAGGTTGCGGTCACTCAGGGCCTTTAAGTATATGGCTAGCACAGTTCTTTTATTGTCATTGTTCTCCTCAGGGTAGGCCCGGAGCGCCAACTCTCGGTAACGGCGATTAAAAGTTATAAGCGTTTCGTTTCTCCGCTGATGCACCCCTTCCAGGGCATATTTCACTCGCTCATCTTCGTTGGAAGAAATGAAGTTGGTGGTGATATATTCTTCTATCTCTGCAAAGGTGACATCTTCTCGTACTTTTCCCACGAGAAATCCGTCCACTGCACGCGCTAATTGCCCCCGGGCGGCTCTAGTTATTATGTACGCTGGGATTCCCTCAAGTCTCCCCTCATTCGCCATCCATACTCTCTTCGCCTCATCTATGAAGACCCTGACTTGCTCCGGAATCAGTCCGTCGCAAGGCTGTATCCTCTGCACCATTTCCCGTATGTCCTCTCGGTACACCCGGGCTGTCTCTCTCCTCCCGCTACTCTCTACGATGGCCCCCGCCATGGCTGTACCCATCTCCCGCATGGCGGCCACTGTTTCGGGTCACAATTCTGATCTGGGTTGAGGGTCAGTGAGGCATGGCAATGCAGGGTCAGGTTTACGGGCCATTTTTACTACTGATAGTAAAAACAGACAATTATTCTCTGGAGTCGGGGTTGCTCGGTGCAGGTTATGTCGGTGGTAACTTTTACTATTGAACTGTCTCGGTACTCTCTATGTTCAGTTACCCTCGTGTGCTCTGACTGCCTTACCGCCTTTATAAATACTTGTACTTTATCTGCAACGCTGTCTAACACTACCTTAGTGGGTCGTCCTACTTGTGCCTGGGCCATACGTCTTATGTACTTACAGTTTGTGTTTTTATTATTCCTATCCTGGCAGGTGAAGCCACTGAAGATTTTCGATCTTACACCTTGATAAAACTTCCTATAAGAATACTGTACTAAACGGTCACGCCTTCAGAAGACTATGATGTTGTGATTGCCGCGACAATCTATCTTCTGATGACGCCACTGTTCTGGTTACGGCTCGCCTCCTCACCACGAGAGATGAAGATATTTGTATTGGTAACCAGGCCTATCTGACGGATCAGAAGCTCTCAGGAAAGGTACAGGGTTGCCCTGTACTTCTGGAATAATTAACCAAACTCGTGCCTTGAATATATACAAGGTGATGATTTTATTCTGACACTAACTGTACACTACAACTATTAAATGATGGTGACTTATACTGTCACAAACTACAAGTTATATCTATTACTTATATCACGATTATATTTTAATATTACTTAATTACTTTGCAACTTGATTACTCCCAACTTATAGCTGATATGTTATCAAGACTACGACAACTTAGTACGGCTTACTAATCAATACGAATAATGACAAAGTCACAACTGCTTTGTATCACTGACAAGTAGCAGTAACTACCCGAATCAACGATGTTAAAAGATTAAAGATTCAATAGACACAGTGCCTATTATATACGAATTACATTTTCCTAACTTCTATACATATCACGATATATAGATCTATATATATCGTAATACATAGTTCCTGTTTCTTTCACCCTTCTAGGTAGATATAACCACAGCTTGATTGGCCCACACATTCTTGTTCCCCAATCAACATCTGCTTATCTCTTCCTAGAAGTTCGTAATTATTCCTGTTGGTCGTTCTGACCAATCCCCGGTTCGCCTATCTCTCGATTTCACTCTGAAACTTAGTTTCTTTTGTTTCTCTGCCACAGAGTCTGACTCGATGCTCATTGATTATGACGTCATCTCGACTAATCAAACTCTGGGCTTCTCTTCTATGGAGTTAACTTAAAACGGGGTCAAAGCGGTGTTGGCTGGTTCTGATTTGATGCGATCTGTCAGCTAACTAACAACATTACGGAATGTGTTGTTGTTGCATGCCTCTCTTTGATAGACATATAGTTGATATACAAATTTCGATTGTGTTATTAATTCCTACAGGACGCTACAATGCCTCTGTCCTGTCCCTTGCCTATCGTGGATAAGCCTGTAGGAAATGAACGTTAATAAGCACATGAGCTGTATGATCTCATTGCCAGCTGGTGTTGTTGTACTTGCTTAAGGGAGTCGGAATGCCGACCGTCAACAACTAACATCCGTCTGTTTTCTATAATTTCTCTCGATTCCCATCGATTCGTATCTATTCTTACCACTGTATTATTTACTAAACTAAAGGCCGAAACGACTGCTGAATACTATAAAAGTGTATGCCGATCCCACAGCAACAACTTTTATCATCAACTATTGACAGATTTCACCAACTCAGAACCGTCGTTCCTATTTCATTCTATTCAATTCTTAACTTACTGGATGAAACTATAGGTTACAGTTTCGATCCGGTCTCGACTCCATTTCCGCGAAACCGTTCCTCATCAGCACTGGTTGATGTCAACCAGTGCAGCTTCCTACTATATATATCTAACTGCTATTCATATTCACTCAGTTCATTAGCTCACCTGGTATTTTCAAATAATAATTTCACTGAGGTCTTACTCATAAATATTAGACGTCCAGTGGGGTCATGACTCCCACAAGACAATCCGATATCTACAACCTGTACAGCGTTGATATGGCATTCATACTGAACCCGCTGGTAAGGGTTATCAGTGGATACTGTATCGGAGATTTGATTTGGTCGGCCCAGGTCAGCCTAGTCTTTGTCATTCAGGCACTCTAGCTAAACTAGGAACCCATAGGTCTCCTTATACTGGAGTTGTCTGGTGAATGTCAAGCTATAATAGACTAGTGAGATTAATCATTCAGCGAGTCAGTTAGCCAAAACTGCTATTTTAATCATTTTTAGCTCACCTGGTCTGAATGGCCAAGTGAGCTTATACAATGGCAACCCTCTGTCTGTCGTCTGTCCATGTATCATTTATGTCATATTTGATCACCTGTATTATTACCGTAATATAACATAAGCTGCATTTAAGGTATAAAATTGCATTCTTGCAGATTTTGCTGTCAAGTTCTGAGTGTCTGGACTCATTTTTTGTTCAATGGGCAACAAGATGTCTGCCGGAGGATGGTAAATATAAATCAGTGGATAACTGTGCACCAACCGACTCTAACAAAGTGGACATCTTACTCAGCCAGTTCTACACATGTGCCGATCTCAAAACAAGGTACATTATGCCATTCAAACTAGTAACTACATAGTTAAAAACAAAAATAAGATCTTTAATATAACAAACATTTGTCACACGTTATCTCACTTGAATGTGACTATGTAAAGGGAACTCGGACACTAGTCATATAACATGCAATCAGACATGGTTGATATGGCACACACTCGGACACCACTCATGTTAATCATTTAAAGTCAGTCTAGAGTATGGTTTATAATATATGACATTCAGTTTTTCATTTCGAGAGTACACTTACAATCACAAAGACTATATATACTAATATATCTGACTTGCTCAATTATACACACAATGGACCTTTCCATTTTTAGCTATGCCCCGCCCATCACTAGCTAAGCTCCACCCACACCTCGCCATGTTTGGATTGATCGATCCCCGAATGCCCTAGCTATCAATTTCCTGAAAACTATACAGGGAAGCTGTTGAATATTTTGTAACTAATTAGACTGGATGCTGTTGCTGCCATAGGCAGCATCAGCGCCCAGTCAAATTAGTTTCAAAATATTCAACAGAATATTATTAAATAGTAAAAGCAAACAATTTGTACAACAACGCATAGACCGTCATCAAATATGCATTCGTGATGTACTTATCGATGTCATTCATTATGATGTCATTGTACACACCACGCAGTTCATTATGATGTCATATGATGGGTGGGTACTCTGGAAAGGTGAATTAACAATAAACCTGCCCTACTAGGCAGGTAACTAGCTGTAAGAATCGGCGCATCCAGAAGCCCATCCACGCATGCGTGGTACATGAGCCGACTGACACATCACCGTGGTACATGAGCCGACTGACGCATCACCGTGGTACATGAGCCAACTGACGCATCACCATGCTATTAAATTGGCTTGCAATAAGACCACGTTTTGAAATTAGAGTTCTTTTGTGCAAATAATTTAATACTTTTGGCTGTGATAGAGCTAGGAATGTTAGAGCTGTTCTTCCTCCACAAGTGTTGCGAATCCATTTTATTGGTGTCATTCTTGTGACACAAGTTTTCGAAATTGTTCAAAATCTTGTTTTTTAATCCTATTCTTGTATCACAATATGATTAGAGTTTGTGAATTGTGATGTACTCTATCTGTGAAGGGTAGTAATTCCCATTTCTTGAAACTGCTGTGTCCCATCTCCACTGATAGTTAGAGACATTGGAGACTTTGTATGGGTATGTAAAAGAAACCCATTCAGCTCTCTGCCCTTGGACAGCCTCTTGCATCTATAATCAGCGGTTTTATCGTTCAAACATCTGGTACCCTAGCCCATCTCACATACAGACCCAGATAGGGAGACTGCAGGAGGGTTTCTCTAAATTTACTTTTGAAAGTGTTTTGCTTGCCAAGCCTTTCTCCTGCTCCTCATTTAATGCCATCGTATTGGATTTTGGCCAAATTGTTCACACATTGTTAGGTCTTCTATTATGATAGTGATGGAGAGACATCATCTCTAGATTCTCTGAGAAAGGGGTTAGGCTTATATTAGAGAGTTTATAAAAAAAAAGTTTAGTCAACCCCCAAACTGGCTTCTAATAAGCTCATGTTAGACGTCTACGTGTATTTCCAGGATTCCATGAAATTACATTGGAAAACCAGCACATGCATGTAGCAGACTAATTATAAGTACCGAGTCACGAGTTCATCAAACGATCATTTATTTGAAAGAGAACTCTGAGAGATATTGTTTGATTAGCCATTGAATTCAATCATATTCCGTGAACTATTCACAATTCGAAACTCGCAAAACTAAAAATAGAGGCGTGACTTCACGTATTTTCTATCCCGTTTCGAAGGCAAAACGCTGTAAAGCGATATCAACTTCCTTGTATGACAGGATTCATATCAACGCGCAGTTATCAAACGGGTATCTGTTATGCGGATCTCATGGGTATCTGTTATGCGGATCTCACCGGGTATCTGTTATGCGGATCTGACTTAATGTACAGTTGTGTTTTACCATCACGCAATATAGTAATTTCCGAGTTCCGAGGCCAAAACCACAGGTTCGTGAATCTGTCGAGTACTCGCTCTAAATATTGCATCTATGCGCAGCTTGCAGATATCTCATGATTTGTATTTTTTCACGACAACATTTTGTTAGATTTGATGAAGAATTTTGATGTAATAAACAATGGTTATTACAGCGAACACACTATTCAACACTAGATTTAAACTTTTATAACAAATTTTGATGTAATAAACGATGGATTATTTATTGACGTCAATATTTGGAAAAATTTTATCAGCCCAAGATGCGTAGTTTGGGGGTAGGCTTGTATTAGTTTTTTTCCCGTTTTCAATGTGCTAAAAAAATTTAGGGACTGACATTGCTGAGTTTGGGGGGTAGGCGTCTATTTCATTGATGCATTTATCACTCCCTTCTATTAAAAAGAGCGCATTTAGTGAAGCGGTTTTCTCTCCGCATCGGTGAAAGAGCTGATCATTTCATTTCCTGGTTGCTATTTTGAGTAATTTTTCAGATGCCCTGTGCCTCCAAAAACAAAGACCTTTTTCAGGGAAACACCTGGTCTGATGAACACGCCTCCCTCCCTCTGATTTCTCTTACGAATTCTGGGTATATCAAAGTGTCTTTTTTTCCACAAGAGAGTTAATACATACCATCTTGAAGTGACCCGGCCTCTCCGCCCCACAGAAGCTTGGTCATTTTATGCGGTTGCTAATTGTAAGCCAATAAATTTAATATGTTGGTTATGTATCAGTCGGTGCATGCCGCGCATGCGTGGATGGGCTTCCGGATGCGCCTATTGACAGCTAGTTTCCGGAAATCATTTAAAACACTACTCAAAGATAAATGGCTCAATTTCGATGAAACTTAGGTGGACTAATTCTGTGCTGGTAGTCTTCAACACTCCTAACGAGAAGTTTGATTGGTAAATTTTTCTGGTGGCCATCTTGGATTTTCCTAAAATATTTGGAAATTAGTTAAAAGCCCACTCTTCACTAGCCCTGGACCCTAGAGTGCGATCTTTCAAAACTTGTTTACAGAATTTTTATTAGTCAAACCTTTCGGTGGCCATCTTGAATTTTCCAAAAACGGCGGGAAACAATTTAAAATGCTACTCCTCATTAACTGCTTTGGCAATTTCAACCAGACTTGACGCGAAGGATACTATGGTGGTAGGGTTCAGAACTTCTATACAGAATTTTGATTGGTCAATTTTTCCTGGCTGATTTCAACCAAACTCGGCCTGAAGGACCCTAGAGTGGTACACTTCAGAACTAATACATAGAATCTTGATTGGTCAATTTTTTTGGCAGCCATCTTGAATTTTCTGAAAAGAGGGGTGAAATCATTTAAAATGCTGCTTCTCATTAACTCCTTCAACAATAGCTACTAGCTAGGGTGGTAGGTTTCTGAATTTGTATACACAATTTTGATTGGTCAATTTTTCCGCCGCAATGTCCAGAAGTACCACACGATAGAAGCTTATGATATGACTGCCTTTAGCTGGCTTTTCAGCCCACATGTGTGTGCTTATTAGTCCCCTACTGGTAAAACTAGGAGGGGGTACTATAGGTTTGCACTCAGTCTGTCTGTGTGTCGCAGTTGGTTTTCCACACTTTTTTCGCAGTCTTTCAAGGACATTGCTTTATCATGAGTAGTTGTAGTTTATCATGAGTAGTTACAGACCAAGTTCGAGTTTCAATTCCTTAAATGTGCTCCATTGATCTCATTTCTCTGTGTAATTACAACAGCGCCTAGTCAAATTAGTTTCAAAATATTCAACAGCATATTTATTAAATAGCAAAGAGATACAATTCGTACAACGTGTCGGACTATTAAGCGTTAAAGACGGACTATTTGGAATCATTCATGATGTCATGATTATGACATCAGCATACATGTTGCGTAGTTGGTTATGATGTCATATGATTGAGTGAGGAAATGGATTCATGAACTGTAGCTCCACAGCGAGCCAGCATGGGCGCTATGCTTGATGTCATGCAAACAACCCAGACCAGGCTATATTTGTGGATGGGCAGACCAGACTGTATATGAGTGAGAGTTTCATGCACCAAGCTGTCTGTGCAGTTATATGTAGCTAACTCGCTATAGTACATGATTATCCATACCTACATGGACACACGCATGCATGCATGCACGCACCCACACACGCACGCACGCACGCACGCATGCATGCACGCACGCACAGCTTGGGGGTATTATGTTTTCATCCGGCACTTAATCTGTACTGAAAATCTTGTCATTGCAATGCCTACAAGTTCAGCAAGAGTTGTTCGAAACTTGACGCAACACCACTGAAAAATGTGCCTCCATCCGTATGTCCAGACAATCGCATCGTTCCAACTCCTAAAGTTTGAGAGAGAATTGTTTGACACTTGACAGAATGGTTATACACCATGTCAAGATGTGCCCAATGTTAATATCTTTTACATGTGTCAATAATCGGTAGTGCGTATGTACATATGTTCATCCATGAAAATCTTGTCGCTGCAGTTCCTACAGTTCGATAGAGAATTAAAAACTTGATATGTTGATTATATACTGACCAAAGATGTGCCGAATGTTAAAATTATTTGCGTTGGTCCATCCCATCCATACATATGTCTGTATATACGTTCTAAAAATCTTGTGGCTGAAATTCCTACAGTTTGAGAGAGAAATGGATGAAAGCTGACTAGATGATTGTACACCAGCCAAAGATGTGCCTAATGTTAATCCTTTCACTTTTACTGTATGAATGGTTTTGAGAAACTCATGTTGGGCTGGGCTGAGATGTCAGTTTTCAGGAGATTTTGCCTTGGCTGTGCTGATTGTCTATTTTTGATGACTGCATGTTGTTTGGTTTTCTAGCTTGCAGCGCTGGCATGATGTGTGCTTCAATGCTCCGTTTGCTATTCAAGAGGTGCTCTATGCCTGGGAGCACCACGCTATCACTAGTGATAATGTCAAGGTGAGGCCATACAGCTACACTAGGTACTATTAATCATAGTTTGTTCATTATCACATTTTTGGAAGAAAACTATGCCATCTGATGATCTCACCTGTGTGTATTAAGTTTGTTCAAGGGAAGTTGGTAGATAAAAAAAACCTTCACCACTATGGACCAATCAAAATGTGGCATGTTTGGTGGCCATATTTGATTTTTTTATGGATGAAGCTGATGTTTTCTATGTTTTTGGCTGATTTCAAATTTGCCACTGTCGAAACTGTCAGACCAAAAACACTCATCTTAAAGCAATTAAAGCAATTGGAAATTTTAAATGTCTTCTCGAGAACCAGTGGATCTATTTTAACCAAATTTTTATTAGAAACGTTCCTTGGGCCATAGGGATCTAAGTTTGTTCAAATAAAGTTGATCACCTAATTTTGGATTTCATAAATCTTCGCCAAAACGGCTTACGGGATTGATTCAACACTCATAAAACCTTATCTAGGGCAACGGCTGAACCAAGTTTGCTTACGAAAATAACTTCCTCTCCTGAATTGCTTAAGGGGTCAGGCCGAAATTTGTAAAGTATGATTAGAGAACAAGGGCCAGTCACGCTTGCTCAAGGGATGCTAGTATGTTAAAAACCATGGCCGCGATCGACCAATCAGAGTTCAGTGTCTTTATTTGATGGATTTTGACGCCGATGCTGATTTCAAAGTTTCCATTTTTGAAACTGTCGGTTAAATGGGTTGGCAATGGGAAATTTAAAATGTCTTCTCAAGAAACATGGAACAGATTTTAACCAACATTAGTAGTTTCTAGTTGAAATGCCTGTTCCAGGTGCGTGATATAGGCCCATTGGGCCTCTTGTTATCTCCTTGCACCACAATTTTGTGTGTTTGTGTGTGTGCATGCTAGCGTGCGTGCGTGTGTGTGTGCATGCTAGCGTGCGTGCGTGTGTGTGGTGAGCGATATAATATTGTGCCTTTCATATGTATATTAGAATTTTCTGGCAAGAACTTATGTTAGGCTAAACAGTTTTGAACCAAATTCAGATTATAAATTAAATTTCTGTGACCATTGTCTTCTTCTGAACAGTCATTTTACTTTGCTATTTGTAGCTGGCATTATTTAGGATTCTATTGTTCTTCCTGCTATGTACCGTATAAACCCATGGAAAGTCCGCACATTTTTGCTCAATTTACATGTTCTAAAAAGTTAGTGTGTACTATATACAAGGATAAAACCTAGTCACATTTTTTCCTCTGAATTTTGAAACATTTCTGAACTTCTAAAATACCATGAAAATTGAACACAATTCCCGTTCCAAATTCTTGCCACCTTGCAACTATGTTTAATGTATACGTCCAAAACATCATTGCAGAAGTGAAGTTATTCAATTGAATCGCCTAAATATTGCATACCCTTTAATAAAGATTGTTTATTCCATCAAAATTAATTCTAAACTTGACAAAATGTCATCTTGAAAATATATCAATCACATGATATTAAGAATCAGCTCAGGTAAATAAAATTTTAAAGAAGTATGTTGCGCCTCAATCACATGAGTGTTTAGAGCGAGTACTCGGATATATAAATATCCTGGACTCGGAAATGCGATTCGGCTATGTGATCTACCCTTTCCGTTAGCGCCTGCCACTGGCTGGTTCGCCAGCATAAGAACTTATTTTAATTCTCGGGCATTCGAGCAATATTTTTCATACATCTCATTTCGTTTTGGATCATTTTATGTTGGTCGCTTACATTACAATATAACCGGTCATATATGATACATTTTCTCACTAGATTTAGAAATCAAACGCAAATATTTCATAAATTTATCCAGAAATGTGTCTGCTATCGCTGCTAGCTAAGATTATCAATGATAGTAAAATATTGTCAACTTGTTGCGTAACTATGAACAGCATATTTTCAGTGAAAACATGGGAGAATTGGTCATGTCCAATTTTGAACTATTCCACAGTTACTGTGATCATGGTGGTAAATAAGATTTAATCCAAAATATTTATTTTAAAAATAGGCAAATGATATACCCGTGACTTAAAATTAAAAGAACAGATTAACACACGACAGAAACTGAATTATATAATGGAAAAATAATCGAAGTGCAGTCATTGTTTTGTTACCGGTTTTTGTTCACAAGTTTCAATCTCACAGCGCCTTGTATAAGAAAACAAGAATCTTTCGAGCCGATTTGGGTCAAATTTAGGTGTGAGGACTATACACGATAGCGGACTATCTTTGGGGATGTATGTTAGTATAAAACCATTCTTATAACGCAAATGATTGTCAGTGCCCTGTTCACCTCTGAGGTGAGCGGATCTACTTGGATAGCGTGTACTAAGTGTATAAGTAATCTAGTTTGATTCTAATTGTGTGTTTCCTATGATAGACATGAAACATACTAGGCTCACTTTTATAACAATTTGACTGATACTTGTTGTTGGCGGTAGCAGCAACAACTTTCCTAAAAATTATTTGCAAAATAATCAATGGAAAAGCAAGCGCCACTATCTAATGCTTTGAAAATGATTTGACTGAAAATCGTTGCAGCAACAGCTTTCAGTCAAATCAATCTCAAAATTATCAGCAGGACTTTCAATGTAGTGACACATTCTGAAGATGTTTTGAACAATTCGATTGACAGTTGTTGCTGACTAAAGCAGCAACAACTTTATCAAATTCTCAGAATAATCAGTGTCAGGTTTTCAATATGGTTAGCTAACAGCTGTCATGGCTGTACATACAATTTGTTAGGCCTATATGCATTATCAAGGTCAGTGGGAAATATGTTCAAACATGCTCAAATATTGTCACGTCATTGTTAATTGCCAGCTTGTGCAAGTGATTGGCAGACCTCTTCTATGGAAATATGTTTCACGGCGTATCTTGATAACGTATATAATGTAGGTCTAACTAATTATATGTACCTTGTTAGCTAACCAATAACCATATTGAAAACCTGGTGCTGATTTGTCTGAGAATTTCATATAGTTGTTGCTACTTTTGGCACTTTCTGCTGATTATTTCACAAATAATTTAAAGGAAAGTTGTTGCTGCTATTGCCAGCAACACTTATCAGTCAATTTGTTATAAAAAAAAAATTTAGTCTAGCACATAGGAAATACACACATTTTAGAAAATATTTCGCCTACTATATGCCTACTACATGGTATACAGATAGATCTGCTCACCTCCAAGACCAACAGCTCAGGTTTTATACTTGGCTTTCCGCAACAGTGAGAATAATAGAATCCCAAATAATGGCAGCTACAAATATCAGACTAAAATGGTGACTCAGAAGAAGACGATCATAACTAAAATTTTCAATTATTTTCCTAATCTTCTTACTTCAGGATAACTTTAATACTCCTAAAACAGAAGGTCATGTTTGTGGTCCAGTATCTTCCTAAAACAGAAGGTCAAGTTTGTGGTCCAGTATCTTCCTAAAATAGAAGGTTATGTTTGTGGTCCAGTATCTTCCTAAAACAGAAGGTCAAGTTTGTGATCCAATAGTTTCCGTCATTGTTTGCTAAACCCTGAAAAAAATATGAATTTTGTGTTAAGTTAGTCATTTCTCTTCAAACTTCATGTTTTATTTATTTTTCAGCAATACGTAGTTGAGTTATGCCCCTTGGAAAGTCAGTATTTGTTGGTGATGTGGACTAGATTTCCATGTAAGCGTCATTTCAGCAAAAAGTGAATCGAGGGTATTTGTATTGCATTTACTTAGATTAAAAGATCACAAGATTATTTGTGTTTAGATGACCCTGGACAGTGTGAAAGCTCAGATGTGCTGTCTTCCCGTCGTGGTGTGTGCTGCTCTCTGCTCATACATCAATACTGTGGGTGAAGAGGCCAGAGACAAGCCACTCAACATGTTACATCAGCTTATGCTGCCTCTCACTGATCTCCCAAATACACTCAACTACCACGAGAGGTATGTACACTCAGACACAAATACGCTCAACTACCATGAGAGGTATGTATACTCGGACACAAATACACTCAACTACCACCAGAGGTATGTATACTCGGACACAAATACACTCAACTACCACGAGAGGTATGGACACTCGGACACAAATACACTCAACTACCACGAGAGGTATGTACACTCGGACACAAATACACTCAACTACCACGAGAGGTCTGTACACTCAGACACAACCCGGCTACCACGAGAGGTCTGTACTACCACGAGAGGTATGTACACTCGGACACAAATACACTCGACTACCACGAGAGGTATGTACACTCGGACACAAATACACTCAACTACCACAAGAGGTATGTACACTCAGACACAAATACACTCAACTACCATGAGAGGTCTGTACACTCAGACACAAATACACTCGGCTACCACGAGAGGTCTGTACTACCACGAGAGGTATGTACACTCGGACACAAATACACTCAACTACCACGAGAGGTATGTACACTCGGACACAAATACACTCAACTACCACGAGAGGTATGTACACTCGGACACAAATACACTCAACTACCACGAGAGGTATGTACACTCGGACACAAATACACTCAACTACCACGACACGTCTGTACACTCAGACACAAATACACTCGGCTACCACGAGAGGTATGTACATTCGGACACAAATACACTCAACTACCACGAGAGGTATGTACACTCGGACACAAATACACTCAACTACCACGAGAGGTATGTACACTCGGACACAAATACACTCAACTACCACGAGAGGTCTGTACACTCAGACACAAATACACTCGGCTACCACAAGAGGTCTGTACTACCATGAGAGGTATGTACACTCGGACACAAATACACTCAACTACCACGAGAGGTATGTACACTCGGACACAAATACACTCAACTACCACGAGAGGTATGTACACTCGGACACAAATACACTCAACTACCACGAGAGGTATGTACCCTCGGACACAAATACACTCAATTATCACGCGAGGTATGTATACTCGGACACAAATACACTCAACTACCACGAGAGGTATGTACACTCGGACACAAATACACTCAACTACCACGAGAGGTATGTACCCTCGGACACAAATACACTCAATTATCACGCGAGGTATGTATACTCGGACACAATTACACTCCGCTACCACGAGAGGTATGTGTACTCGGACACAAATACACTCAACTACCATGAGAGGTATGTATACTTGGACATAAATACACTCAACTACTACGTGAGGTATGTATGCCAGAACACAAATCTCACTTCAAGAGCTATACATACCTCCCTAACACTATGATATTTCCTAAATATCGACCTTCACTCAATAACCCGATTAAAAAATATAGGTGCCCTTACTGGGCAGGTAGACAAGTGACAGTCTACCGGACGCCGGCCCCATTCTCGCGCATGCGCAGACTGACACTCTCTTTCTTGACTATTGGCCTGAACCACATGCTTGTGTTTATCTACTACTGCTAAGTTTTTGCTCAATTATCTATCAAAAGTTGTTTTAGAGTGTTTGCTATCATGTCTGAACATCATATTCCATCTGAGGTCACTTCAGGAGCGAGTTATCCGGTGAACTCTATTACAATTATGTCTTAATTACGCAGGGTCACCTATTTCCGTGATGTGGTATAGACATTATAGGCGCACAGAAAACTGGTAACTTTATTATCTGGCGCCATAAAATGTTAATCTCTCTTTATGCTTGTGTCCACAGGTTCCTGGAAGGAGGTTTGTACATATCTAAGCGGGTTTGTCTCCACTATTTCCCTATAAATGTTAGGAAAAAAGACTGCCCAGAGTGATATAGGTTCCCATAAGAGAGAGCTTGGTGTTCTGCCCTCTGGTCCCGCCCTTCCCTTTATAAGTAAGTGAGTGGTGATGAAGAGTGGTTGTCTGGTGGAGCTTCCAAGAGCAGGATGTGGTGGTAAGCCTTTGCTAAAGACGCAGGTACTTTAGTTATGCTTTATGGCACTGTAAAATATTTGAAAATATTTGTGATTATTTGCTGCCAATATTTTTTCAGTCATACTGTTTATCTGTATCATTATCAAGAGCTATTACTGTGTTCATTTACTGTTTGGTATGCTCTTGTATTAATACAATTCGTCTTACACCTGGATGTTGTTCGTCTGTTTCTTTTGATGAAAATTATGACATCATAATCAACCTTATTATTAGCTCACCTGGCCTGAAAGGCCAAGTGAGCTTAAGCCGTGGCGACCGTCCGTCGTCCGTCAACTTTTTTGAGATTCAAGTTTGTTCAAACGAAGCCGATCGGCCAAAATCCAAGATGTCTGCCAGCCAAAATGGGCGATTTTTAGAAACACTAAAAAATCTTCTCCGAAACCGCTGGAGGAATTAATTCAAAACCCATAACCCATCATCTATTGCAACGGTAGACCTAAGTTTGTTCAAGGCAATCTGATTGGCTGATTTGCCTGGCGGCCATCTTGGATGACCTAGTTTTCGCAAAAATTACTTCTCCCGAACCGCTGAAGGGATAGACCTGAAATGTGGTAAATATGCTTAGGGACCAAGGTCCATTCAAGTTTGCTCAAGGGAAGTTCGTACGTTAAAAAACATGGCCGCCATCAACCAATCAAAATTTAGCGTTTGTTGGTCATATTGGCTTTTTGTATTTGATGTATTTTGATGGCGAAAATTGTTTTATATATGCTTATCAGTGTGGCGAGTTCAAATATGGCACTTTTGAGACTGTCGGATAAACGGTTTGGCTGCCATCTTGGTTTGTTTTCCCGCCATAAGCTCCCATAGTAAAGCAATGGGCCCATAGTAAAGCAATGGGGAATTCTTTAAATGACTTCTTCTCAAGAACGACTGGGCCAATTTCAACTATATTGTGGAGGAAGCATTCATAGGGCATAGAGATCTAAGTTTGTTCAAACGAAGCGAATCGGTCAAAATCCAAGATGGCCGTCGGCCAAAATGGCTGATTTTTAGAAACACGTTACAAATTTTTCTCAGAAACCGCAAGAGGGATTGATTCAATACTCATAACACATCATCTATGGCAACGTTAGACCCAAGTTTGTTCAAGCCAACCTTATTGACCTATTTGCTTGGTGGCCATCTTGGATGACGTAGTTTTCCCGAAAATGATTTCGTTTCCTGAACCGCTGAAGGGATAGAGCTGAAATTTATTAAATATGCTTAGGGACCAAGGGCCATTCAAATTTGTTCAAAGGAATTTCGATGTTAAAAAACATGGCCGGCATCAACCAATCAAAATTTTGCACTTGTTGGTCATATTGGTTTTTTTTGTATTTGATGTATTTTAATGGGGAAAATTGCTCTATATGTGCTTATCATGGTGCCGAGTTCAAATATGCCACTTTCGAGACTGTCGGATAAATGGTTTGGCTACCATCTTGGTTTGTTTTCCCACCATAGGGTCCCATAGTAACGCAATGGGCCCATAGTAAAGCAATGCGGAATTCTTTAAACAAGTTCTTCACAAGAACCACTGGGCCGATTTCAATTATATTTGGCAGGAACAATCTTTAGGGCATAGATATCCAAGTTTGTTCAAATGAAGTCGGTCGGACAATTTGGGCGGCGGCCATCTGGGATGTTGGCCGATTTTTAGAAAACTCATTAAATGTGATCTAGGGCAACAGCTGAAACAAGTTTGTGCAAGAGAACTTGATTGGCCAAATAGTTTGGCGGCCATCTTGGATGAGTTTTTTTCGAAAACGACTTCTCCAGAACCGCTGGAAGGAGCAGGCTGAAATTTGAGAGATTTGATTACGGCCTAAGGGCCATTAAAATTTGTTCAAGGAAAGTTGATCCATCAAAAAATATGCCTGCCGTGACCCAATCAAAATGTAGCATGTTTGGTGGCAATATTGAATTTTTTTATTTTGACGAATCTTGAAGCCGAAATTGGTTTTATACATGTGTTTAGGCATTCTGATTTCAGATTTGCCATTTTCGAAACTGTCGAATAAACGTTTTAGCAGCCATCATGGATCATTTTCCAACTAGAAACTCGCATGTACTAAAGCACTAGGAAATTTCAAGTGTATTTGGCAGAAAATATACTTCAGGCATAGAGATACACGTTTGTTCAAATGAAACAGGTCTGTAATTTGCCTGGCGGCCATCCTGGATTTTTTAAATGCCTTTAAAAATCTTCTTTTCCGAATCTGCATGGGGGATTGACTCATGACTTGTTATTTACGGAAACAGCTGAATCCAGTTTGTTCAATGGAACTTGATTGCCTAATGCTTTAGCAGTGATCTTGGATGACCTGGTTTTCATGAAAACAACTTCGTATCCAGAATCGCTGAACGGATTGGGCCGAAATTTGGGATATATGATAGGGGACTAAGGCCCGTTAAGTTTTGTTCAAAAGTAGTTGATACATAAAGAAACATGGCTTCTGTTTTCTTATTATAATTCTGTTCAACTCTGTAGGGTTCTACTTATTGTTGATGGCCTTTCTGCTTGAAATGCCTATAATGCAGGTGAGCGATACAGGCCCCTTGGACCTCTTGTCATTATTAATATCCTCTTTGAGGCTGTTTGTTCATCTTTCTCTCCATCCTGTTTAGGCCTATAGGTGAATTCTCTCTCCTTTGGGAGTTATTTAATGTATTTAATAATAAAAGAAACTTTAACTCATTGTCGTCGTCTTGTCCCTTTTTTCAGAAGCCTTGTGCCAATTGTAACTGATCCATCAAGCCTAAGTTTGCTCCTCACTTATGTGTTAAATGTTCACCTTGCGGTGCATTATTGAAATGTGATGTTTGTAAACAGTGTGTGTGTGGGGGGGGGGGATACAGTCTTTCAGGTTAGAAATGATGGGGAAGATTAAAAAGACAATAAAAGATTTGGTACCAAAGCTGCTTCACAGCATGCTCCCTGGGCCAAGTACTTTATTGCCTTCTTCATCTGCCCCCGAGAAGAAAATCCCCGCCACTGATGCTGTTGTCCATCGTGGTCCATGGTCCGAAAATGTTTCAGAATCAGTTGTGACTTCAGTAGATCTTGGAAGGCCCACCGCCTTGCCAATGGATCCTGAAACAGGCCCAAATGATCCCGGCTGGAGGCTTGCGACATTGGTTGATCTTGGGGGTCGCTGGAGCCAGGTTTGCGCCCGGTGAGTCCACACCCGAAAGCTACAGCCTCCTCTTACGGCACCTTCCCTGGCCAGCCTGGGTTAGCACTCTTTGCTAGCCCAGAGGCAGTCTATGATGGCCAGGAGGAAGATTTTCTGCTGGGTTCACCCGTTGAAGCCGTGGACATGAAAACGGATGATCGCGCACCCCTCGTGGGGAGCACGGGCAATTTTTTCCATTTGACTACGCAGGGGTTGCCTTCATCGCTTAAAGGGTGGCCCGGGTTGGAGCGAATGACTGCCGTTACCCTATACCTCGGCTTGCCGAGGATATGACGGTGGCTGGCCTGGGCCATGGTGTGGTGAATTACACCCCGCACGCTTCCATGGCGGTGGATCCTGGCTTTTCAGCCATGGCGCAATACATGCCTGCTCTCTCGGGCCCGCATGTTTTCCACAGCCTGCCAGGGGTATCCACGACTCCAGTCTCCAGCCACCTTTACACCTGCGAGTGCTGTAGAGGATGACGAAGGCCCGCGCCTTGTCGAGCACTCAGAGGTGGCCACAGAGGACTGGTCTGAAGAACAGCCAGTAAGCCAGCATGACCAGCGCCCATGGTTGGCAGGAAAGCTGGCAGTTACCGCTGTGCCATCTCTGCCGTTAGCAGAACATATAGTTGATATGTTCACGGTGGCAGAGACGTCCATTAATCCTAATGGACAGCTTGCAAAGGCCCGCTCCCCCTGCGAGGTGGCGAGGCGGTGTCGTATCGTTGCTGGCCAATACCATTCATGCAGTACAGTGCCAAAGCCGAGCGCTGATGATCGCGCAGTGCTTGGCTCCTGTTCCGACATGATCTAGAGCATCCATAGCGGTGCTCTCGCATGTCTCACAGCTGTTACAGGGTGCAGTAACAGCATCTGTCTCACGCCAAGCAAGCCCTGTCTCAGTTCAGAGAGCCATCCAGGATGGTATTAACCTGGCTCTGGACTGCATGACTAGGGCAGTGACTAGATGTTAGGGCGAGACGCACATTTGCTCTAGACAATTTATGCCTGCCTGAGGATCTGTACAACAGGCTGCTGCAGATGCCTATGTCAGGTCCTGGTCTCTTTTGGGGTGAGGGGGACAGTCACTCTAGTCAACAATCAGAGGGCGCTACGCCAACAATTTGAGGTGCTTCGTAGGGAGCATGTTCGCGCAGCGCCCCCTGCGTACCGTCCACAGCAAACCTGAGGTGGCACTGGCCATGTCAGAGGCCAGCCACCGGCGCAGCATAGGCCACGGCCACACCAGTATTGGCCTGCAGTTGGGGGCGGGCAGGCTCCTCGAGCGCAGCCATCCAAGCAGCCGGCCACGCACCGAGGTGCGCGAGGCGCAGGCTGTGGTACGTGAGCGGCGTGAGCTGTGGCACGCGAGGATCTGGTCGTGGTAATCGTGCCTGAAGGGCCAATTTCCACAAGCCCCAAACCAATGCTAGAACCAGAGACAGTCCAACTCTTGCACTGCTTATGTTCACCTCTCTCCCTAGGTGGACCTGTGGGAGGTCGATTGACCTTCCACAAGCAGGAGTGGGGCGGTTAACCCAGGATCTCTTCGTCTTGCGATGGCTTTCAGCCAGGTACCAGCCTGACTAGGTGATAGGTCCACCATTGCACCTGTCTGTGGTTCTGATCTGGACTCAAATTCCAAGAGATCCAGATCAACGGTTGTGTATAGAGGAAAAGATAAATTCCTTCATACAAAAAGGAGCAATTCAACTGGCACAAAATTGCCCGGGTTTCTATTCAACCATGTTTCTAGTGACAAAGAGCACTGGAGTGTGAAAACCAATTCTCAATCTCAAGCCATTGAACACGTTCATAGACACACCGAGCTTCAAGATGGAAACAGTCAAAATGGTGTTGGTGGGGTTGGAGAAGGGAATGTGGACGGCGTCATTAGATCTGAAGGATGCTTATTTCCACAGTCCAATTGCGAAGAATTTTCATCGGTACCTGAGATTCGCATTCCAGGGCCGACAGTTGGAATTCAAAGTTTTCCCATTCAGAATTTCCACGGCTCCTCAGGTTTTCACCAGGGTGGTTCTCGCAATAACAGCATACCTCTGGAGGAGAAGAATAGCAGTCCACACTTACATATATGATTGGCTGTTAAAAGCACACAATCAGGAAAGTCTTGCAGCAAATCTGGAGATAGTTTTGAAAACTCACAGACTTAGGCTGGATAATAAACTTTCAGAAATCAGAGCTGACTCCATCCCAGAAGTTTGTTTTACTGGGAATGTTCTTCGATCTAGAAATAGGATATGGTTATCCCACTCAGGAGAGAGTAGAAATACTCATCTCAGGAATACAGTCAGTGTGCAACAGTCATCATGTACTGGCATGGGTTTACATGAGAATGCTGGGGTTGATGGTTTCTTTGGAGAGGTGTCAGTGTTGGAACCTCTTATTCACCACCTTCAATGATGGATGAAGAGAGAGAATTTCCTGGCGGGTGTGATGCTCACCCCTCCCCACCCTCAAGTAATGATGTACACAGATGCATCAATGGAGGGAGGGTGTGTGTGTGTGTGTGCTTGCCTGGAAGAAGCCACAGTATCAGGGCTTTGGAATCTGGATCAGTCACAAGAACGTATAAATCTACTGGAATTACGAGCAGTAGTTCTGGGCCTGGAACATTTCTTAAAGAAAGTTCAGGGCAAGATTGTTCTAGTTCGATCAGACAATTCAACAGTAGTGACTTACATAAACTGCTTTGCTGGTGTCTAGATCATATGATCACCTTTAAGGCAGTTCACATTCCAGGAAGGCTAAATCTGTTAGCAGACTCATTGAGCCGAAGGATGAGTGTTTTGCCTACGGAATGGCAACTAAATCAATGTGTGGCGGATCATCTGTTCGACCACTGGGGGAAACCCAACATAGATTTTTTCGCAATGAACAAGAATGCAAAGATGATGACGTATGTCTCTGATTCCAGATCCAAGCGCTTATGCAACAGATGCATTAGCTATCATTTGGGAGGGAATGTATGCACACGCATTCCCACCAGCAATCCTGACAACAAAAGTTCTTCAGAAAATCAGGCAGGATGAGTGCCAAGTGCTTCTGATCGCCCCAAATTGGCCACGCCGATCATGGTATACGGATCTGCTGGACATTCTGGTCTGCAATCCGGTTCCTCTGCCTCTGATGGACAATATTATTTTCCAGGATATTGTCAAGAAATCTAAAGTTAAGGAGGGCTTTTCTGAGCAAGCAGCCATGTTTACGGCAAACGCCAGAAGGGGGTCAACCTCCAAAGCATATAACTATAAAATCAATACATTTTGCACAATGGTGCTCAAACAAAGATGTTAATCCAATGTATGCATCTATTCAGGTAATTTCCTCTGTCATCTGTATGATGCCTATAGCCTCAAGCCTAACTCTATTGCTGGCTACAAGTCAGCTTTAATGTCAGTTATCCCTTGTATCGTAACACGCACTCTGTCCAGGGGGGGACTTAGTTCTAACCGTGGGTCAGCAGATGGAAGGACTGCCCAATGGACTGATATAAATGTCTATCTTAGTATGACTCTGATGGACTGGCTGATTACTACTTGTTGGCTGATTGACTGACAGCCCCACAGCTGGTTGATTACTTCTTAAATATGAACAACAACTCAGACTAAATGTTAAATAACTTGTTTTTCTGTAAAATTTCATCGTTCAATAATCATCAGTTGTACTTATACATTCAGCAGTTACAGTTTTATTCCGGTCTTACTAGTGTGGTCAAGTTAGAACCAACACACTCTTCTGTCATTCGCTCTCCCTACACACAACTTTCAGCTCACATTTATACAGAAATTTACCCATTCATCACCATGTCAATAAACAGAAATAGCTTTTACATAACAGCAGGTGGAGAGCCATAATAGAAATAATTAATTATCCCTTTCATTTCCAAGTTCCAGAATCTGATTATTACGCAAGTAATTCCCTGTAAATTTGGATGATTATTTTGAGAATAATTTAATCAAAAGTGGTTGCTGTTTAGACAGCAACAACCCTGAGTCAAATTACTTTAGCAATTAATCATCAGAGTCTACATGGATACCAATATGGTCAGTATATATTGTTTGTGTTACTTAGAGAATGAAAGGGTTAAAAGCAGTTGGTCAAACATTACATAAATTATAATATAAGGCATACAGGAAAATTCCACCTGTGACATGTTTACAACTAATTCTGTAAGTATTCTTTAATCAAGGTATAAACTTGTAAAAGGTAACTTATGTCCTGCTAATTGCACACCTGCCTCACCATTTGTAGTCTATTCTTGTTGATTGGGCAGATTACTGGACAATGGGCATAATTATGGCACAAGTCTGGCCTTTAATGGACAATAAGTAGGCTGTATACCTTTTAATGCTGAATGGCCATTCCACAATATTCAATGTCTTTTTTGTTGACTAGCTGGTATCAATTTTAAACTGTGTTGCATTCAGCTGTTGCTGGTATGCAACTCTTTTAGCAACGCCTCTAAAATTGACAGCAGACGTATTAGAAGGCAATACATAATAATTTTATTTGCTTGATTGAATGTAGAAATTTATGAAACTAATTTTTATAACTTTCAGCACAATAATTCAAGTATCATACTTGCTTGGCTAATAGGGGAAGTGTCAAAGTATGTTCATTGAACACTAATAAAAGGCATGGGTAATCTAAGACCTAGAAATCCACCAGCGATTCCGTCTGAGTTTATCTCTAGTGCTTCAAGTTCTAGCTGATAAACCCTTTGAACCACTAAGTGCCATTTCTATTAAAATGTTCAATTGTTGACACTTAAAAGACTGTATTTCTAATTGCTGTGGCCTCTGCAAGACGGAGAAGTGAAATTCATGCTTTATCCACCGAGGCATACCGTTATGTGGTTAAAGGGGAAGGCCTAAGGCTTCTACCTAGAATTAATTTCATGGCTAAGAATCAGTCTTTGAAATATCCAGGTCAAACAATATTTTACCAGCTTTGACTAGGTTTGATCCTAATTCAAAAGCATGGTGTTCAGTCCGTGCATTAAACAGGTACAAACAATGTACACAGGAATGGCGGATGGACCCATCTTCATTATGGTTGTCTTATATTGAACCCCATGGCTGGGCGTCAAAAGACACTATATCTAGGTGGATTGTGGAATGTATTCAATTTTGCCACAAATCCGCCACTGGTAAACAAGTTGACTTAGCCAAGGCTCACAGTGTCCGTGGCATAGTGGCGTCCACTGCCCTGTTTAATGGGGTGCCAGTGGATGACATTATGTCGGTAGCTCAGTGGCACTGTGAGTCAAGTTTTACTGACCATTACCTCCGTAACATCACTAATCCTCTTGCCTTATCGATATTCGAAAGATGATCAGGTGTATATATTGTAGATAAGTTGTACGTGCTGTCTTCAGACAACACATTTTAATTGTGGAAACAACCGCATATTCGTGTATCATTTTTCCTTCACTGAAGTGGACTGGGTGGATACAGCTTACATGCATAAGGTCAGTACTGCCTTTTGTTGTTACATAATTTATTGTCACGATGTATTACCCTTTTAATGAAAAAGTAATTGTACCTATGTATTATGTGGTTAATTTATTGAGAGTATATGAAAATGAAGTCTCGTCTTGTGTCCTGTAGTACTTAGCACCAGTACTTAGAGAACGTATGGGACATTGAGGTCATAGCCTCTCCTTTCTCAAAAGGAGGTGAGGGAGCACATTTGACATACAGTCATTACTCTCACCATCGGTTGTGTTATCCGATGTTCAAATCATTGCCTGATTGTGTGTCACACAATTTCAGATGTTAGTGCTTCATGTGCAAAAACGTGCAAGGGATGAGCCGGTCTTTTGACTGCGCCTCTCTCCCGCCAAATTCACTTACAAATTCTGGCAATATCATAGAGTGTTAGGGAGGTAAGTATATCTCTTGATGTGAAATAAACAAAATCACAGATTTCTTTTTTCACGAGAGAGTAGTTATACTTACCTCCCTAGCATGGACCCAGCCTCTCCGCCCCACAGAGGCTCGGTCTTCAGGCTTTTAAGTTGCATGTGTCGGCCAATAGTCAAGCTGAGGCAGTGTCAGTCTGCGCATGCGCGAGGTTGGGGGCCAGCATCCGGCAGACTGTCACCTGTCTACCTGCCCAGTAAGGGCACCTATCTTTTTTAATCTGGGGTTATTGAGTGAAGGTCGATATTTAGGAAATATAGAGTGTTAGGGAGGTAAGTAGAACTACTCTCTCATAAAAAAAGAAATCCGTGATTTCGTTTATACACCCAGCTACCATGAGAGGTATGTATACTCAGACACAAATACACTCAACTAGCACAAGAGGTATGTATACTCAGACACAAATACATTTAGCTACCACGAGGGGTATGTATAGTCGGACACAAATACAGTCAACTACTACAAGAGGTATGTATACTCAGGCACAAATACACTCAACTACCACATGAGGTCTGTATACTCGGACACAAATACACTCAACTTCCACGAGAGGTATGTATACTCGGACACAAATACACTCATCTACCACGAGAGGCCTGTATACTCGGACATAAATACACTCAACTACCACAAGTGGTATGTATCAGTGTTTGAGGAGTCACAAAATTTTGTGACCTAAGTCGAGTCAAGACATTTATAGCAATGACATTACTCAAGTTATTTAGCCACAGTGACTTGAGTCGAGCCAAGTCATTCACATGTGAGGTCGAGTCGAGTTGTGTCATAAGGAATATTCGAGTCAAGTCGAGTCGCATCATTTATCAAGTCAAGTTGAGTGACATCGAGTCACAAACTTTCGGGTAGTCAAACATGTAGGCAGGGCCATCCGAAACAGATTCCCATGGTGTCAAATCATAATAAAATTCAAGACAATATTATTGGAGTTATTTCAAGTTAGTGTGTTCATGATCTAATTTTTTTATTGCATACTCATGTGGGTGGATTGCAATGATGATGATGATGATATTTTGTATTCTCCAGCTATAGTAGTTTGAAAACTCCCTGCTGCTGCAATCAGTCCTCGTCAGGGTGCCCAATCTTTTAGATCAGTACATGGTAGATTTAGCAGGTTTGTGCCATGGCATCCTTTATGAGATTTGTCAATGTTGGCACTGAGTACAGCAAATTTCAAGCCTATCTGTGCAGCGGTGTCTTGTGGCATTCACTGAACATGGCCAAACATACACCATCTTTGTTGGGCTACCTTCGTTGACAGTGGGACTGTGTTGCACATATTGTATAATGTGCCTTTGGCGATTGTGCTGTCCAGCCAGTGATGTTGGGTTATAGTATGATGGTGTCTGCGGTGATACGCATCAAGCTCATCTATAACTGCCTTCAGAGTTCCCCAGCAGGTGGAGTTGTGCAGCATCAGTGATACATAGGACATGTTATACATGCATAGTTTTTTGCCAAAGGGATCAGTGACCAACAGACCACCTCGCAGCAGGATGCCTTTGTCACTCACCTTTTCCGTCGCTGATAGGTGCACATGGCTGAACTCCGTCTTGGCTTCCTCATGAAGAGGGTCACATTTTTTAGTTGTCCTGCAGCTATAGGGAGAAAGTTATCGGATGCCTTCTTCCTCATCTATGAAGTCTACATCATCTGTGTACTGCATCTCTAGTGGGAGGCCCAATGTAGATTCTGGTTGACTTGATCTTGTGGAGTATTCTTGATGAGGCAAGGTGGCATCTTGGATTTTGGCCGATTTTTAGAAATGTCTGGTCTTAAATAAAATGGAGCCATACCCCAGCTGTATACAATATATATTTTCTTGAGTTGTAGCTACAATAGTTCCGCATGCTGCCATTCTCATATTTAGCGCAAAAGACATATCTCTATATGTTAATAAACTTGAACAACAGTTTCAGCAGCCCCAGAAGCATGTGCTGCACAATGAGAATTGTATGTGCACCCACAAGGGGTTAGCGTACCACAAAATGTGTCTTCAAAACAGCAAGTTTGAGAACTCATCTTTCGATGTTTTAACGTGAGTCGACTCAAGTCTTTGTGACAAAGACCCGCAAAGATTTGAGTCAAGTCGAGTCATTTAGTACCAAGACTTGAGCACAATATTTATATAAGTGTACATAATCTGTTAGCCAGTGTGATACGCTAGAGTTGTGAGAGGTGGCTGTAAAAAATGTCAAAATATTTGACAGGAAGACAGACATCCACAGATACGAATGACATACACAGAGAATTAGATGGATGGATGGACTCGTAAGTGGGCGGGCAGGCGGTGGGAGGGCAGGCAGGTGGACAGAGATACTAATTGAGATGTATCTAAATTTGGATTAACTCAGCCTTATTGATCACATGTGATGAGAGTGAATATTGATCACATGCTATGAGAGTGAATATTGATCACATGTAATGAGAGTGAATATTGATCATATGTGATGAGGGTGAATATTGATCACATGTGATGAGAGTGAATATTGATCACATGATGAGAGTGAATATTGATCACATGTGATGAGGGAGAATATTGATCATATGTGATGAGGGTGAATATTGATCACATGTGATGAGGGTGAATATTGTGTTACTTATAGGTCACACTTAATGGTGATCATTTTAAAGCGTATGACGGAGATGGTGCTTTGTCAAACATCTGCCACTAATTCTCGAAACTCAACTGGCTCCATGCTGAATATTAGCAGTGACATGTTAGCTGTGAGTCACCTGCGCAATAGTAGCGGCACCAGTACCTACTTATCTCCACCATCGATGCTTACCAGCTGTCTCGGTGATATCTTCAATAAGAGCTGGCTCGATCTGAAGGCGGTTCATATGCTGGAGCATATGCTAACCCTGTGCAGCACAGATTGGCTGTGTGAGCACACTGTTCAGGTGAGTGAACATTAGCAGTGTATAGAATGATTCCAGTTTCTCACTCAATTCATATGACATCATAATCAACTACGTGACCTGTAGATTGATGTCATAATCAATTATGTCATGAATGATGTACTTATGTTCACGGACACTTAATTGATGATGGATTAAGCGTTCTTGTACGAATTGTATGTCTTTACTATTTAATAAGAATGCTGTTGAATATTTGAAACTAGTTTGACTGGGTGCTGTTGCTGCCATAGGCAGCAACAGCACCCAGTCAAATTGCTTTCAAAATATTCAACAGCTTAACCGTAGTTTTCTGGAAATTGAGATTCAGGAAGTGCAGATATCGATCCATCCCAACATGGGCGAGCATGGGTGGAGCTTAATCAGGGATGTGTGGGGCATAGTTAAAACTGGATACCGTCATAACTCTTTGGACCTAATGTGAAATGAACCATGACAAAATAGACCAGGACTAGCCTTAGTAAAGTACTTGTGTTACTAAAAGCATCTGAGCAGTTAGACAGAGAGGAATGTAACAGTATACACATGGTCATTTTATAGCATTGCTTTGCTTATTTTGTATACATTTGATCAGATTATTGCCTTGCCTCTGGGTCATCAGTCTAACCCTAATTCCTACTTTCTCTTTTAGTATATGCTGAACACCATTAGACCGGATGAACTGCAACGGAACTTGAGCCTTGTCTTCTCCATATTTCATATTGATCTGGAAGCGATGACACTGAGCCTCCTGTTGAACACGCTTGCTAACATTCTGCAGTTCTCCAACAAGCTACATTACCTGATTGATCCAAAAGGCTCAACATTAGCCAAACTGGTCGTGATGTGTATATGTGCCACGAGAACAGCTAAGCTTGCTCAGAAAGGTATGCTTCCTCATTATGATAGAGAGCATCATTAATACACAGCTTGCACACTATACATTCCTGCCTCTGTCTGTCTGCCTGTCTGTCTGTCTGTCTGTCTGTCCATTCATCCATCCACCCACCGGTCTGCCTACCTGCCTGTATCTGCCTGCCTGTCTGTCTGTCACCAACTTTATCCCTTTAAATTAATTCTACTCGCGAGCCAATGGATAAGTTACAATTAAATTTGGCAGGAAGCATCCTATCATCATAGATATTCAAGATTCTTCAATCGGAGCTGATTGTCGATTTAGGTGGGGGTCATCTTGGATTTCACATCAAGAGTATACTTACCACCCTGATACTTTATGATATTTTCTAAATATTGACCTAGCTTCAATAATACTCAGAATTAAAAAGAAACTGCCCCCACTGGGTGGGTTACACAACTGACAGTCCAACGGATGTGCAGCCCAAACTCGCACATGCGGGGGCTGACTCATTCTCTTCTTAAAATATTGACCTGCCATTGCAACACACTTTCTAGCCTTGCTTTTGCTTTCATTCTTTTTGAAGCTTTGAGTTGTTTTGCAACTTGTTTTGACTTATTATTAGTATGTCTGACCCTGCCAAGTCGCCGGAGGATGCTCCCGGTCCAAGCCATCAGGTGTACTTTAGTAAATTTATTGATACAAAATTTGCGTGTTGACTCGGATGGTGTTTCCGGGATTCGCGCTATCTCGTGGATACGTCTTTATTAGGCTACCTCTTTTATGGGGGAGGCCTATATATTAGCTAACGCATGTTGTGCTTTATTTTTCAGACACATGAGCTGATATTTGAAGGGTATCCTTTTATTTAAACAATATTTATACTTGGTTTCTGGGTCCTTCTATTTTATTATGAGTTTGCTGAGGGAATTATTGCCATAAGAAGTAACTTTTCCGCATTCTCCCCCTACCACAGGGTTTTGGACTCAGGATCAGGTATTCCTATGTTGTTTATCAGACTTCACTCGTCCTCAGAAGTCATCTTATGAGGTTATTTAGGAGAGAAAAAAAATTTCAGTCATTTTATTTCTAAATATTTTAGAAGTTTTTTGACTGAGTGTTGAGTTATTTATCTCTCTTGATGGTTTGCATAGGTTCATTGTGTTTATAAAGTTCAATTACTAATGAATCTTTGTTTTGAGCTGTGAAGTCTAAAAAAGTTTGCCTCTCAAGTATTCAAGTTCAAATTCTTATGTCTCCCTTGTCTTCTTAAAGAAGTATAACACGGTTTTAGGATTTGTTTACTTTTTGTCATGCCTATAGTTTTTTCTATGGGCCTGGCTTATCTTTCATTTGATGGTCAAAAGTTTTCCTTATGGATCTTATTAGCCTTCTGCAATTGTTTTTTTGGTTCGTCATAACTAAACACCAATTGTTTCCATTTGTGTCTTTTCAGAGGGTAATTGAGAACAAATGCCCTTCCTGCCACCGTTTTGTGAAGGCCCGTTGTTTCCCTCATGACTGCACTAGGTGTAGTACGTGCGGGCCTCTTCTAAATTGCCATGTGTGTGAGTCGTGGCCAGTGGAAGTGTTAACTGATTGTTTAAATCAGTAGGTAAAAGACCTGGCGGCAGACGAGAAGAGGCATCTGGAAAAAGAGTGTAGTAAGAAGAGGAAGGCATCCATGCCAGACATGGAGGCCTTCCGTCTTGAAATGATGGGAGAAATGAGGAAGACGATCACGGATCTTGTCCCAGAGTTGCTTCGCAGCTTGCTTCCTGGGTCAGGTTAGTCATTGTCTTCTTCATTTGCTCCGGGACGGAGTGTTCCCGTCTCTGGTTCTCTTAGCAAACCAGTTTTCGTTATAGACCCAGAGACGGCTCCCGTTGGTCCGGCGCTGAGGCTTACCTCGCCTGTGGACCCGGGAGCGAAAACCATGGCCTCGAGTGCTTGCTTATCGAGTGCTCTAGAGCAGCCTAAGGCTAAGGGTATCAGCGCCTCACGCGATATCCCTCCTGCCCAGACTGAGTTTGATCCCTTTTCTAGCTTGGCGTCTAATCTTTCTGGGCAGGAAGAAGAGGACACTCTGTTATGGCCTACCGTGGAGTCGATGGCCATGGAAATGGATTCCCATGGGCCCCCACGGGGCCCCCATGGGTAACCTTTTCCATGGAACTACTTCTTCGGGAGTGGGTTTCATGGCTCAACGGCTAGGAGCCGATGGCCATCCATACCGTATCCCTCGGCTTGCCAAGAGTTACCGTGAGGAAGGCCCAGACTGTGACGTCATGTTTTTAGCCCCCCATGATGCCGTAGATCCGGCTCCTGGAATAGCCACGGCGCAACCCATGCCATCCCTGGCGGGTCCGTATGGCTTCCCTGGCTATCCAGGAGTATCTTCAGCTCCGGCCATTACTCCACCAGTGAATGGAGTTGTGGATGACGAAGGCCCTAGGTTCATCGAACATTCACAGGTGGCCACCGAGGAAGACTGGTTGGATGTTTGCCAATGGCTGGTGAACATCAAGCCAGAACTCCAGGTGGATCCACCGGCTTCCCAGCGGGACCAATGCCCGTGGTTGGGACGGAAAACGGTGATGAGCACCATGCCATCTCTGCCGTATGCGGAGCATATCGTTGATATGTTCGCGGCGGCAGAGACGTCCATTCTGCCGAAAGGACGCCTTGCGAAGGCTCCTCGCGAGGTGGCACAGCGCTGCCGTATAAGTTCTGATCTATATCAGAAGTATGACGTCGTTCCAAAGCCTTGCACGGATGACCGTGCGGCTTTGGGCGAAGACACGCGGCCTGGGTCCCAGTCTGACACAGGACCCTTGTGCACTAGCGCCCTGCACAACGCTAATTCCGCGATCCGGGACATGGAGGAAAGTACGAGTGGAGCCATCTCGGCTCTCGCACGTTTCCCAACTGCTACAGAGGGTGGTAGCAGCATCCGTGGCCCGCCAAACGTCTCCTCTTTCAGTCCAGAGAGCCATCCAGGATGGCATTAACCTGGCACTGGACTGCATGACGACATCCGTAACCAGGAGTTTACGGGCAAGGCGCACATTTGCCCTTGACAATTTGTGCCCCTCGCAGGACCTGTATAATCAGCTTCTTCGGACGCCGATGGCAGGTCCAGGGTTGTTTGGAGGTGAAGGATGCCTGCACCTCCAACAAACCGTAAACCTGGTGAATAACCAGAGGGCGCTGTGAGAGCAGTTTGAAGTGCTCTGCAGGGCGCCTGTTCGAGCAGCGCCCCCTGCCTTCCACCCTCAAGCAGGCTAGAGGTGGTGGTGGCCTTGTTAGAGGCCAACCACCTATGCAGCATCGGCCACGGCAACGACAGCGTAAGCCAGCTAGGGGGGGGGGGAGCGCAGGCTCCTCCAGCGCAACCCACCAGACAGCCTGCGTACCGAGGTGCACGTGTGACGCTGGTAGAGGAGCGCGGGGGTTCTGGTCGTGGGAGCCGAACCTGATGGGTCGCCTCTCAAAAAGACCACACCAGTGCTGCTAGGACAGCGACCAGAGACAGGGCTTCTCTTGCACTTCTCGGATCCACCTCAATCCTTAGGTGCACCCATGGGAGGCCGTCTGGCCTTCCACATGCAAGAGTGGGAGTGGGTTACTCAGGACCGCTCAGTCTTGCGATGGCTTTTAGTCGGTTACCATCCAGACTGGATTTCAAATCAGCCATCGCGCCTGTCTCTGGTTCCGATCTGGAGTCAAAATCCAAGAGATCCAGATCAACGGTTGTGTATAGCTAAAACACGCTATTCAACCGGCACAAAAATGTCCGTGTTATTCAACCGTGTTCCTAGTGACAAAAAGAGCTGGCGGGTGGAGACCAATTCTCAACCTCAAACCTCTCAACAGGTTTATCCTCATACCAAGTTTCAAAATGGAAACTGTGAGAACGGTGTTAGCAGGATTGAGGAAGGGAATGTGGACAGCATCAATAGATCTAAAAGATGCCTATTTTCACATTCCCATTGCGAAGAGCTTTCGTCAGTTCCTGAGATTTGCATTTCAGGGCCGCCAATGGGAATTCAGGGTTCTCCCATTTGGTATATCGACGGCTCCTCGGGTCTTCACTCGAGTGGTCCAAGCTATGACGTCATGCCTGCGCAGGAGACACATAGCAATCGACACGTACATAGACGACTGGCTGTTAAAGGCACACACTAAAAAAAGTCTATCAGCAAATCTGGAGATAGTTTTGAAAACTCTTACAGATCTAGGCTGGATAATCAACTTTCAAAAGTCAGAGGTGACTCCATCCCAAAAGTTTGTTTACCTGGGCATGTTCTTCGATCTGGAGATAGGATATGTTTATCCATCTCAAGAGAGAGAGTAGAAATACTCATCTCAGTCATACAGTCAGTGTGCAACAGTCGTTATGTCCTGGCACAGGTCTACTTGAGAATGTTGGGGTTGATGGTTTCTTTGGAACCAGTCATTCCTCAGGCAGCCTTATGCCGGTGACCAATCCAGTTGTTTCTCATGACACAGTGGACCCAGAGTACAGGTTTCCTGGACTCAAAGGTGTCAGTGTTGGAACCTCTTATTCACCACCCTCAATGGTGGATGAAGAGAGAAAATCTCCTGGTGGGGGTGACGTTGTCACCTCCCCACCCTCAGTTAACGATGTACACAGATGCATCAATGGAGGGATGGGGAGCTTGCCTGGAAGAAAACAAAGTATCAGGGCTTTGGAATCTGGATCAGTCAAGAGAACATATCAATCCACTGGAAATGCGAGCAGTAGTCTTAGCCATGGAACACTTCCTAGAGAATGTCAAGGGCAAGAGTATTCTGATTCGATCAGACAATACAACAGTAGTGACTTACATGAACCGCCAGGGCGGAACGAAGTCACCCAGTCTCTGTATGATGACATGGAAACTGCTTTGCTGGTGCCTAGATCATGGGCTAAATCTATTAGCAGACTTATTGAGCCGAAGAATGAGCATGGAATGGCAACTAAATCAATGTGTGGCGGATTGCCTATTCAACCACTGGGGCAAGCCCAACATAGATTTATTCGCAACGAACAGGAATGCGAAGATGACGACGTACGTCTCTCCGATTCCAGATCCGAGCGCTATCGCAATAGATGCGTTAGCTATCAGTTGGGAGCGAATGTATGCATACGCATTCCCGCCAGCAATCCTGATTCCAAAAGTTCTCCAGAAAATCAGGCAGCAGGAATGCCAAGTGCTTCTGATTGCCCCAAATTGGCCAAGCCGATCATGGTATACAGATCTGCTGGACCTTCTGGTCTGCAATTCTGTTCCTCTGCCTCTGATGGACAACATAATCTTCCAGGGCAATGCCTTGCACAACAACCCATCAATGTTCCAATTGACTGCATGGATGTTGTCAAGGAATCAGCAGTTAAGGAGGGTTTTTCTGAGCAAGCAGCCATGTTTATGGCAAAAGCCAGAAGGGGGTCAACCTCCAGAGCATGTAATTATAAAATCAACAGTATTGCTGAATGGTGCTCAAAAAGATGTATTAATCCAATGGAAGCATCTATTCAGGTAGTAGCCGATTTCCTCTGTCACTTTTTGATAGCCTATAACCTCAAGCCTAACTCTATTGCTGACTACAAGTCAGCTTTAATGTCAGTTATCCCTTGCTTGGCTATTAGGGGAAGAGATGAAGTATGTAATCTAAATACTTTAATCAAAGGCATGGGTAATCTAAGACCAAGGAATCCTCCAGTGATTCCATCTTGGAGTTTATCGTTAATACTTCAAGTATTAGCAGATAAACCATTTGAACCACTAAGCTCCATTTCCATGAAAATGTTGACGCTTAAAACAGTTTTTCTGATTGCTGCTGCTTCAGCCAGACCAAGAAGTGAAATACATGCTTTGTCAGCAGAGCCAGACAGTTTTGTGGTGACAGGGGAAGGCCTTAGGCTTTTACCTAGAGTTAACTTTATGGCGAAGAACCCGTCTTTAAAATATCCTGGTCAGCCTATAGTTTTACCCGCTTTGTCTAGGTTTGATCCTAATTCAAAGGCTTGGTGTCCAATCCATGCATTAACGTGTTATAAACAACGTACACAGGAATGGTGGACGGACCCTAGTGCTTTATGGCTATCTTACATTGAACCCCATGGGAGAGCTTCTAAAGATACCATTTCTAGGTGGATTGTGGAATGCATCCAGCATTGCCACAAAGCCACCACGGGTAAACAAGTTGACATGGCCAAGGCTCACAGTGTCCGTGGTGTAGTCGCATCCACAGCTCTGTTTAATGGAGTGCCGGTGGATGACATTATGTCAGTAGCACAATGGCACTGTGAGTCTAGTTTTACAGATCATTACCTACATGACACGTCAAATCCACTTGCCTTATCGATTTTACATAAACGTTAAATCTGTATATAAATTTGTAAATATTGTATATAAGGCCGTTGACTCACACACAGTGCAATTTAGTGGGGGGAATCCCCGCTTTTCCGTACTGTACCTATCATCGCCAGCAGTGATCAAAGGGGAATCTCATCAAAATAGGTTAGTCCTATATTTGGTGATGGGGTTTTTTTTTGGCACGTTTTTATATTACTTGCTAAAATGGTGATGATTTTGTGTTCTTTGTGGTTCCATCTGAGAGTATGCGAAATGAAGCTGTCATCCGATGTCTTATAGTACTTTAGCACAAGTACATAGAGAGCGTATAGTACATTGAGGTCCTCACTCCCTCTTTAAAAAAGAGGGGGGGGGGGAGCGGATGTGAAACGGTCATTACTCTCAACATCGGTCGTGTTATCCGATGTCCAATTCATTTCCTGATTGTGTTTACATACGCAATTTCAGATGTTTGTTGTGCTCCAAAAGCAAAAGCTTGCTCTTCCAGGGATGAGCCGGTCTTCTGACCTTCGCCTCCCTCCCGCCGAATTCTCTTACGAATTCTGACTATATCATAAAGTATCAGGGTGGTAAGTATACTCTTGATGTGAAATAAACAAAATTACGGATTTCTTTTTTCACGAGAGAGTTGATACTTACCACTCTGATACAATCCCGGCCTCTCTGCCCCACAGAGGCTTGGTCTATCGGCGTTTTATGTTGCCATTAGGTCAGCCAATATTTTTGAATAGAATGAGTCAGCCCCGCGCATGTGCGAGGTTGGGCTGCACATCCGCTGGACTGTCAGTTGTGTAACTTTTTAATTCTGAGTATTATGGAAGCTAGGTCGATATTTAGGAAATATAAAGTATCAGGGTGGTAAGTATCAACTCTCTCGTGAAAAAAGAATTTCACATCATGAGAACATACTTACCTCCCTAACACTCTTGATATACTAGTATATTGGCTCTAAATTCAATAATATTCAGAATTATAAAAAGTTAGGTGCCCCTAATGGGCAGGTGGATGTATACAGTCATGCACATGACAGACCCCACCCACTGCGCATGCGCATACTGGTACTACCGTTTTCTAATATATTGACTGACCAACCCCATGTTGAAAACATTCCTAGTCTCTTTTTGAGAATTTTCGATAATATCTCACCTTTTTGGATTATGGCTGATGCAAAGTCTGCAGAGGAGTCTTTCTCATCATCGGTTAAGGTGATATTGTTCCATTTATTAGTTATAGACCTGTAACGTTTATATGTTACCAGTTTTCGTCGTGGCTGCTTTGGCGTTACCGCGTTTCAGGTGCTGGGAATCCTTGTTAAATTTCTCCCAGCGCCTAGGGCTATTAATCCCTTGTGCTTTGTGTTCACAAGTTCAACTTATGGATGTGTAAGTGGTCCTGTTCTTCTCTCGAAGGTTGTTCACGTCTCTTTTTTGATTTATCATTGTGATATGTCTACGGGTTGGAGATATATTAAATGAATAAAAGAAATATCTCCTTCCTTTTGTCCCATCTCCCTCATCAGTTCTTCTGAAGGAAGAGTCTCGGCGGATGGATGGACGTGTTCTCCTGCACAAGAGGATGGTTTTTGCCTGTGCTCAGGCCAAGGGAGTTTATGGCACATAATTATTTGAAAATAATCACAATTTCTGCTGCCTTTTGTTATTGCACTGTATTCTCTCTTGTGTGTGTGCATGGGTTCTCGAATATATATAATTTGATATTATATTATTCGGGAGGTATGAATGTCATTAATCTCTAGATATTTCTTGCATTCATTTCTGACGTCCCCTCTCCTTGAAGGAGCTTTTGCATTGAGGTTTGATGTCATAATCAACCAGAGTTTTTTCTCTTTCCTTGATGTCATAATCTTAGTTTAGAGAAGTCTATGATGTGTTTATCACCCTTTATTATGAAGGTGGAGAGATATCTAGATAGTAATTAATCTTTCTCTCTTTCTTAAGTTGGGAGCCTGGTTGTGATTAGTTATTATTAACTAGAGAAGTCAGCTGTCCCGTCAGGGTTGTCTGTAATAAAAGTGGATGTCTTCTCTCAAGTTTGTTCTTGTTTTGTACTAATAGTCTATTAACAAGGGTTTGCAGACTATAATACTCATTGTCTTCGTATGCCTTCCCTTTTTCAGAAGTCATGTCCATCTTGCTTCAAGCCTATGAAGGCTAGATTCTTCCCCACCCTTGCCATCTTTGTTCAGTGTGTAGGCTGTCTAACAAATGTGTCATTTGTAAAGAGGGGCGGGAATCTAACCTCTGAATTCTTTGCTTTTCAGGCTAAGCTGATGGCTGAGGAGGGAAAGAAGGAGGGTAAGAAAAAGGCCTCTGAGAAGGGTGAGCTCGAGGCCTTCAAGGTTGAGTTAGTGAGTGAGATGCACAGGACTTTGAAAGATCTGTTGCCTGACATACTTCGCGGCTTGTTGCCTGGCACAGGTGTTTCAACTTCCTGCACATCTCACTCACTAACAGGTAGCCCCCGTCCCTGGATCATGCCCTACTAGCTCGGACAAAGTGTTTAGTGATCCAGGGGCGGCCGTCTTGGACCCAGGCTTGATGTTCGCATCGCCTGGTGATCCAGCGGCGCGAGCAGCATCAGGCGGGACCCGACCAGCGGGCCTGACCACGATCACTCGCGGAGAACCCTCGTCATCTGCTTTCGGGCATTCTCCTGGTCAGTCTGGGTTAGTTTTTCTTGCTAACCCAGAGTCTAACTTTCCTGACCAGGAAGATGATGAAGACTACCTGCTCGGGCCACAGGATGAGCATGAAGACATGGATGCGAGCGTCTACACTCCTCTCATGGGGAGGGGGGGGGGGCCCGCTGCCGCTCGCACCTATGGCACTGTTCCCTCGGGAGCAGGCTTCATGATTCAGCCTGTGGGCCGGTTTGGAGCGGACGGCCGCCCGTATAAGATACCACGCTTGGACAGGGAATCTCATACAGGCAATCCAGGCTGCGCTGATGTGCATGTTACCCCTCACACAAGCGCGGCCTCGGTGCTCGGTCAGCCTATGGAGAATGTTATGCCAGCCCTCGCGGGCCCATATGCATTCCCTGGGCAGCCGGGTTCGTCTATAGCCTCCACCTAGGCCTTACCTGCGAATATTGAGGATGACGAGGGCCTGCTCCTCGTCGGCAATTCGCAGGTAGCCACGGATGAAGACTGGTCTGAAGCGTGCGCGTGGCTCCTCGCTGTCAGACCAGAGCTCTCCGTGGACGAAACGGCCGCCGGTAACCCTCGGGCATGGTTACAGGCAAAGCCGTTGGCCAACACGACTCTGTCTCTGCCGTATGCTGATCATATCTTAGATATGTTCTCTGCGGCAGAGGAGTCGATTAGACCGAAAGGTCGCCTCGCGAAGGCTCCCCGCGAGGTTGCTAGGCGATGTCTGGTTACTGCTAGTCAGTATGCTCGATATGGCCTAGTGCCCAGACCGAGCGCGGATGACCACGCCGCTCTGTGAGAAGATACGCGGCCAGGTTCCCGTGCTGACAGGGGAGCGTTGTGCTCGGGCGCTATGCGCTCGGCTAATGCCGCCTTGCATGACGGATGGGATCAACCTGGCCTTGGACTGTCTGACTAGGTCAGTCACGAAGTCATTGAGGATGAGGTGCACTTTTGCGTTGGACAGTTTGTGCAAGTCTCAGGAGCTCAAGTCGCGCTTGTTGCAAGCGCCGATGGCGGGCCCGGGTCTTTTTGAAGGTGAAGGTTGTCGGCACCTCCAAGAGACAGTGACTTTGGTGACAACCAGAGGGCGCTGCGCGCACAGTTTGAAGTGCTACGCAGAGAACACGTGCGTGTTCAGCCCTCGGCTGCTCGACAGCAGTACGCTCGTGGCGGTGCTGGCATTGTCAGAGGCCAGCAGGCCGGCTGGGTTCAGAGACCGCGTTGGCCGCGCCAGCAGCAGCGTGTTGTACGTCAGCCAGCGCCTCAAGCGCAGCCAGCCAGACAGCAGCCTGCGCACCGTGGTGCACGTGGCGCTGGTCGCGGCGCGCGAGGAGCGGCACGTGGTAACCAGGCCTGATGGGCTAAAATTTTTTCCAGTTACCACAGGTACCAATCGGGTGTTGTCACTCGTACCAGAGACACTCCCACTTCTAAAATTTATGGGCACCCCGGTGCACCAGTGGGAGGTCGTTTGACTTGCCACATTCAGAAGTAGGAGCGGTTAATTCAGGACCGCTTAGTCTTGCAATGGCTTTCGCACGGATACAGTCCAGAATGGATAAGAGGTCCGTGTCTCTGGTACTGGTCTGGACTCAAATTCCAAGAGATCCAGACAAGCGGCTGTGCATAGAAGAGGAGATAGAATCTCTAATTCTAAAGGAAGCAATTCAACCGGCGCAAGATTGCCCGGGCTTCTATTCAACCGTGTTTCTTGTGACAAAGAACAACGGGGGGTGGAGACCAATTCTCAACCTCAAACCTCTAAACAAGTTTATAGACACACCGAGTTTCAAAATGGAAACAGATCGGTGTTGTTGGGGTTAGAGAAGGGGATGTGGACAGCATCTATAGATCTCAAGGATGCTTATTTCCACATTCCAATTGCAAGGAGTTTTCGTCGGTTCCTGAGATTTGCTTTTCAGGGACGCCAATGGGAATTCAAGGTTCTTCCATTCGGCATCTCGACGGCTCCGAGGGTCTTCACTCGAGTGGTACTTGCTATCACGGCATACGTCCGCAGGAGAAATATAGCTGTTCACACTTACATAGACGACTGGTTGCTGAAAGCACACAACCCCGAAAGTTTGACAGCAAATCTGGAGATAGTTTTGAAAACTCTCACAGATTTAGGCTGGATAATCAACTTTCAGAAATCAGAGCTGACTCCATCTCAGAACTTTGTTTACCTGGGTATGTTCTTCGATCTGGAGATAGGATATGTTTATCCATCCCAGGAGAGAGTGGAAAATCTCTCGTGCATTCAGTTGGTTTGCAACAGTCGTTGTATTCTAGCACGAGTCTATCTGAGAATGTTAGGTCTGATGGTTTAAATGGAACCAGTCATTCCTCAGGCGGCCTTACACAGGCGGCCGATTCAATTGTTTCTCATGGCTCAGTGGATGCAGAGTTCAGGATCACTGGACTCGCGCATTCAAGTGTTGGACCCTCTCATTCATCACCTTCATTGGTGGATGGAGAGAGGAAATCTCTTGGCGTGGGTCATGCTGACCCATACCCATCCTCAAGTAATGATGTTTACGGATGCATCAATGGAGGGATGGGGAGCATGCCTGGAAGAAGCCACTATATCAGGGCTTTGGAATCTGGAACAGTCAAAGGAACATATCAACATGCTAGAATTGCGGGCTGTAATTCTAGGCCTGGAACACTTCTTAAAAGAAGTGGAGGGAAAATTTGTGATGATATGTTCAGACAACTCTACAGTAGTGAGTTACATAAACTGCCGGGGCGGAACGAAGTCGCCCAGTCTCTGTATGATGACATGGAAGCTGCTTTGCTGGTCCATGGATCATATGATCACCTTGAAAGCAGTTCATATTCCAGGAAGGCTGAATCTGTTAGCAGACTCATTGAGCCGAAGGATGAGCATTCTGCCTACAGAATGGCAACTAAATCAATGTGTGGCGGATCACCTGTTCAATCATTGGGGAAAGCCCAACATAGATTTGTTCGCAATGAAGAAGAATGTGAAGATGACGACGTACGTTTCTCCGATTCCAGATCCAAGCGCTATCGCAATAGATGCACTAGCTATCAGTTGGAAGGGAATGTATGCATACGCATACCCTCCAACAATCCTGATTCCAAGGATTCTTCAGAAGATCAAGCAGGAGGAGTGCTTCTGATCGCCCCAAATTGGCCAAGCCGATCATGGTTTATGGATCTGCTGGACCTTCTGGTTTGCAATCCGGTTCCTCTGCCTCTGATGGACAATATTATCTTCCAGGGCAAGACCCTTCACAAAAATCCATCAATGTTTCAATTGACTGCATGAATGTTGTAAAAAAATCCGCGATTAAGGAGGGCTTTTCTGAGCAAGCAGCCAATTTCATGGCCAGAGCCAGAAGGGAGTCCACCTCCAGAGCATATAATTATAAAATCAACCTGGTGCTAAAGTATGGTGTCCTGTCCGTGCTTTAAATAAGTACAAGAGAAGAACTCGGGTTTGGCGGACAGACCCATGTTCCCTATGGTTGTCATATATTGAACCCCATGGTAGGGCGTCAAGAGACACTATTTCCAGATGGATAGTAGAATGTATTCAATTCTGTCATAAGACAGCCACTGGAATCTAAGTAGATAGAGACAAGGCTCATAGTGTCCGTGGTGTGGTAACTTCCACGGCATTATATAATGGTATTTCTATTGAAGACATTATGTCAGTAGCCCAGCGGCACTGTGAATCAAGTTTTACCGACCATTACCTTTGTGACACTTCTAACCCGCTCGCCGTCTCAGTCCTCAGAAAATACATAATGTAGAGGTATGTATGTGTAATTAGTTTTCCTCCTCTGCTATTTACAAATATCACATTTGTTGGTAGGGTATCCCTACTATTAGCTGGTACAATTCTCTTCATCCTGTGGGGGAAGAGATGAGTGCCGCGCCCAAGACATCAGAGGTCAGTTTATGTGACCATTTTGTTTTTTGTCTTAGTGATGGTGTCATATTTTCAATTTTTAATGTGGTGATGGTAAATGTCTCTTAATTGTGGTTCTTTCAGATAATTTTTTTTTTTTAAATGAAGCAATTCTTCTTTTTCCAATGTCTAGTAATACTTTTCATCAAGTATTAGAGAACGTGCTAGTCATTTAGAGCAGCGTTTTTCCCTAACCTTCCTCAGAAAGCGGGGGGAAGGGAGTGCATTTGTTTTTTGATCAATCTCTCTTCATCGGTCAATTATCCGATGCAAAATTCTATTCCTGATTGTGTTTCAGATACAATTTCAGATGTTTTTTAAATCTCTTGAAAATTCAAAGAGCTGGTCTCTTCGAGGGTGTGATGGTTTTCAGGACGTTGCCTCTCTCCCGCCAAATTGACTTTCAAATTCTGGCTTTTATCAAGAGTGTTAGGGAGGTAAGTATGTTCTCATGATGTGAAATAAGAAAATTTACCAAATTTCTTTTTCACGAGTGAGATGACATACTTACCTCTCTAACAGGATCCCGGCCTCTCCACCCCACGTGGGCCTGGTCTTTTGGTTATTTGAATAGTTGCTTCTATGTCAGCCAATATTTAGTAACGGAAGTACCAGTATGCGCATGCGCAGTGGGTGGGGTCTGTCATGTGCATGACTGTGTACATCCACCTGCCCATTAGGGGCACATAACTTTTTATAATTCTGAATATTATTGAATTTAGAGCCGATATACTAGTATATCAAGAGTGTTAGGGAGGTAAGTATGTCATCTCACTCGTGAAAAAGAAATTTGGTAAATTTTCTTAATCCATGATTTCGTTTATTTCGCACTATTTTTAGGAATACATTTACACATCATCTCAGATACTTCTTGGCTAACGGACTTGAAACTCAAGAAACTTTATGTATGGCAATACCTGAATCAAGTTTGTTCAACAGAACTTGATTGGTCGATACCTGAATTAAGTTTTCAAGAGAACCTGATTGGTCAATTTTTTGGCACCAATTTTGGATAATCTAAATTTCGCAAAAATGTACACCTAGATCTTCTGAATGGATCAGATTAAAATTTTGGAAATTAGACAAGTATCTAAGGGCTATTTAATTTTCTTCTATGGAGGTTGATCCATGAAAAAAACATGGCTACCATTTACCATTTGTTTTTGGGCAGTAACTGCCGTTCTTTTAAGGATATTCTTTATTGAGCATCATATAGCTTTCCGGTGGTGCCCTGTGGAAGACACCTGATGAATTTTCAGCCTAAAAAACTCAAAGGTCGATGTCACGGACCCAATTAAGAAAATTTTGCTCTTGGACTACTCACCAGGTGTTTTACCTCTGAGAATGGATTCACTCAACGAGCGTCGCGGTGGAGGACAGCACTACTCACCAGGTGTTTTATGTCTGAGAATGGATTCAGTCAACAAGCTCTGAATGATAACATGGAAACTGCTTTGTTGGTACCTAGATTATGGGATTACACTGAAAGCAGCTCATATTCCGGGAAGGATAAATCTTCTAGTGGACTCCTTGAGCCACAGGATGAGCATACTGCCAACAGAATCTCAACTGAATCAATGTGTGGCGGATCATCTGTTCAACCATTAGTTCTATTCGCAATGAAGAAGAATGTGAAGATGACGACATATGTCCCTCCGATTCCCGATCCAAGCACTATAGCAACAGATGCTCTAGCTATCAGCTGGGAGGGACTGTATATATACGCATACACACCAGCAATCCTGATTCCAAAAATTCTTCAGAAAATCAGACATGAGGAATGCCAAGTGCTTTTGATCACCCTGAATTGGCCAAGCCAATTATGGTATGCAGATCTACTCAAGCTTCTGGTCTGCAGCAGGGTTCCTCTGCCTCTGATGGACAATTTAATCTTCCAGGCCAAGCCCCTACACAGCAATGTTCCAATTGACTTCATGGATGTTGTCAAGAAAGCTGCTATTAAGGAGGGCTTTTCTGAGCAAGCAGCCAATTTCATGGTCAATGCCAGAAGGTCGACCTCCAGAGCATATAAAAATAAAATCAACAGATTTTCAGAATTGTGCTCAACAAGATATATTCATCCATTGGAAGCCTCTATTCAGGTAGTAGCTGATTTCCTCTCTTACCTATATGATAATCATAGTCTTCAGCTTAACTCTATAGGAAAGAGTTATCTAGTTTAAATATCTTAATTAAAGGTATGGGTAATTTAAAAGTGAGAAATCCTCCAATGATTCCATCTTGGAGTTTATCATTTGTAACATATGTATTAGCTGATAAACCCTTTGAACCTCTAAGTGCTATTTCTATGAACTTGTTAACACTTAAAACTGTATTTCTTGTCGCTGCAGCCTCGACCAGACAAAGAAGTTAAATTCACGCTTTGTCAGCTGAACCTAGACACTTTGTGGTGACAGGGGAAGGCCTTAAGCTTCTACCTAGTTTTAATTGTATGGCTAAAAAACAGTTTGAAATACCCTGGTCAGCCAATATTATTGCCTGCTTTAGCGAGATTTGATCCAAATTCAAAAGCCTGGTGTCCAGTCCGAGCATTTATCCATTACAAAGAATGTATGGAAGAATGGCGAGCTGACCCAAGTTCTCTATGGTTATCCTATATTGAACCCCATGGCAGGGCATCCAGGGACACAAGTTCAAGGTGGATTGTGGAATGTATTCAATTTTGCCACAAATCTATGACCGGTAGGCAAATAGATTTGGCCAATGCTCACAGTGTCCATGGTATAGTGGCCTCCATGGCTCTATTCAACAGAGTTTCTGTCAAGGAGATTGTGACGGTAGCCCAGTGGCACTGTAAGTCAAGTTCTATCAACCATTATTTACATAACACGATTAACCCTCTTTCTTTAGCGATTTGGAAAAAATGAAACAAAATTGTAAATACTGTAAAGAAAAGCCATTGATCACATGTGTTACACCTGAGATCAAGGAGCACTCACACAGACATGCTGCACATCTCCATCGGCATGACTCGAGATGTTCACAACCACAAAGTAAAAGATGACTTCTATATTTGTTTGTGTTTTTTGTCATGTACCAGTATTGTCATACTAATCTAATGATGGTTCATGGTTATATCTGTCTAATTCGAATTTTATACAAATGCGAAGGACATCTATTTGATTTCTTATAGTACTATGCGGCACTAGTACAGAGAGTGTATAGGTTTTTGAAGTGATTTGACGCTCCCTTTTATTAAAAAGAGTGAGTGGAGCACATGTTGTACAGCAACTATCTCACTTTAAAGGTCGTGTGAGGACTTGTGGTCAGTAACACGTTTCAATTAATTTTCTGGTGTACTACACTATTTAAACACAATAGCGTCACTTTGGAGTGAGAAAAATATGTTAGGCATCCCAAATAACGAGATTAAATGACGCCTCAATCTGAATCACATCACCACTCGCTTGGACGTCACACCGGGAACGGCGCTGTGAGCTGGGTCAATATTTCTCTGTCTGTTGTACAAAGGTAGCATATTTTAAAACGTGCATTTAACAGGATAGACTTCACCTACCATAACATAAATTATGTCAGGTTGAAACTAAGTCTTCAAGAAATAAAAAATCATGATTTTTAAAACTATTATGATATTTACTCATTTTTAATGGTTTCATGGATAGCTATATTCGCATAGTAATAGGCCTATAACTACGGTAAACCATGGGCAATGCTGAAAATCGGCAATACTTCAATGCATGTGACAAATACTCTGTAGTCTAGTCGACCTAATTGCGAATCCATTACCATTCTTGAAAGGACTGGGTGTACTATGTAATATCTGGGATGGATGGATATGAGTGTGATGATCGAGGTGGGTGGGAGAGGTTGACGATGGCTATAATTGTACTATTATTCATATCTTAATGTATAGACTACAGAGTGCAGTTACAACTTTTTCTGAAGATTACGAATGTACAATAAGTGTGTCCTATGTGAAATTTCCTGTGATTACTGATTAGAATGTAATTGTTTACCTATAAGCTTTTGGCAATGTGTTTGTATAATAATAATAATAATAATAATGTGGAGGCATGTATGGGTCAACACGAACGTTGGTGTGTGTGTGTGTGTGTGTGTGTGTGTGTGTGTGTGTGTGTGTGTGTGTGTGTGTGTGTGTGTGTGTGTGTGTGTGTGTGTGTGTGTGTGTGGGAGGTGAGGGGGGGGGCCGTCACGCCTGTGACAACCATATGAACTATATCGTTTGCAAACCAACTTCTTCCATGTATGGAAGTAGCATACACTCATATTTCAATGTTATGAAAAAGCAAAACTGTAGCGGATGAACAAATTTTAAATAGGTAGGTGAACTGACAGATGTTCAGAGGTCGTTAGCATATCATCTTTACTTACAGTGCAGCTCATAAATAAGTTTAAATGCTTCCAAAGCAAAAACACAAATATGTTAGTTAGAACCATATGAACACGATACAAGAAACGTTATGTTGAATATTTTGAACACAGATTTGGGTTAACATCCAACCCAATTATGTTTAAAATATTCAACAGTATATGTTATTTAAGTTGTACTATAAGCGTGCGGACGGCAGTGAAAGCCTCGCTACGCACCTCGACCACTGCCTAAGTTGTAAACAAACCGTGTACTGTCAATAATATGTCAACGTAGACTATACGCAAATAGATTAGCTTAGATTAGATTTATATTTACCCAACATTTTAGTTAATTTTAAACACATAACTGGAGTAACTACTATATTGCAATCATAAATTTATTCATAAGCCTACACAATGGTAAATTGCGATCATACGTGCACTGAGCGGTGTAAGCCTACTTAACTATCATTTAAAAAGTTGTACATTTGTGTACATGCATGCCTATCATCTATGCAAAATCTCTGCAGTAAATCCAGAAAGATAAGATATATATGCATTTGTAGAATTGTATTCCAAGAAGTGTGTGGGTGGGTTTGATTAAATATAGCCTAATTCACATACACGAAATCCGATGTTACTTTCACCTCTAACAGGCCTATACGTTAGAATTGTTATGTCAGGCACCGTGACCATGAGGTCTGTCCTTTAAGTTTAATCAACAAAAATATCATCAACTTCGATATTATTGAACCTTGTGCATCTCGAACAATGTAGTGTCCCTGCGTGAACAATGAATTGTTAAAGAATGGGTGCATAGGTGCCTAATACGCGCAGCAGTAGAGAGCCTAGCTTTGCTCCTCGAGATAATGATCTGGACTGATAGGAATTGGTGTCATCCCGGTGTGACATCACAACTCTAGCGCGATAGCAAAAAACGTTTGGTTACCAAGGTGGTTGCTATATGCTTATCTCAGCTTTGGCTGGGGCGATTACAAAAATTTAAAAAGCATTTTGTTCTTCTAGTAAAGGACTCTGTAATCTGATTGTCAAGTTAATCAGAGCGATTGGGTATCTAGTCCTCACAACATCTTTAATATCCCTATCAGCTGATCGTTTATTTACTTTCTGATCACTGTTCTCGCAATTTCAGTTGTTTTCGTGCCTCGAAAGGCAAAGGAACTCTTTGCAGGGCAGCTCATGTGACCATGCCTGCCTCCCTCCAAATTCACTTAGGGATTCTAGTTATATCTTAGAGGATTCGTGATGATAGGTATACTCTTAAAGTGGAATAAACGAAATCTAGGATTTCCTTTTTCACGAGGTCATTGATACTTACCATCACGAATACGACCCAGCGTCTCCAGCCCTACAGAGGGCATGGTCTTATTACACAATTGCCCAATTGTAATCAATGATCATTCTCACTGTGTCTTGTCTGCTCGGCAGGCTTGCGCATGTACCAGTTTGACAGCTAGGCTACCTGCCTGCTAGGGACAGGTTTATTTTAAATTCAGTGTTGAATTGAGCCAGTTAGATATATAATTAGCACATATCATAGAGTATTTGTGATGGTAAGTCTCAACCTTCATGAAAAAATAAATTTTAGATTTTGGTTGTTTCACTTCAAGAGATACTTACCATAACGAGTAGTCATTGATATAAGTTAATATATCTTCCTGGCTCGATTATACACATAATTAAAAACAAATCTTCCCCTACTAAGCATGTAACCTAGCTGACAAACTCTGCACATGTGCTGCCCGCCCATGCAAGCGCAGCACATGCGCCATGTGACAAATCACTAGTGCTAAAAATTGCTACAAACTAGAACTCATGTTTAGCGTTCTTGAGATTTTTGGCTTAATTTTGTAATTTTAGATTAGAATAAAGCTCTACCTAAGATCCCGAAGGATGCTGATGATGCACAGTTTATCCAGGCCGTTGCCATATATGTGAGGTGTCACATTCATGTCACCTATTTTTGTGAATTGTCACAATCATGTTTCTAGGTTATATTTTCCTACTACATGTGACTGGTTTGTTGGTATCAAGTGTAATGTGTTCTCTGATTCGAGCTAAGGGTTCCCCCATTCCACTTCTTGCAATTGCTGAGTAGTTAGAGATATTGGAGACGTAGTACGGGTCTGTAAAAGAGACCTGTACATCTCTCTGCCCTTGGAACCAGCCTTTTGTGTTTAAGCCAGCAGTTTTCTCATGCACGCACATTCCTCACTAGTCTATAATTTGTCACCTCAGGTAGGGAGGATGCAGGAGGGCTTCTCTGGATTGGCTTTTAAGAAGAAATAAGTTCTTGCTTGTAAACAAGCCTTTCCTGCTTCTTGTCTGGCTGACAGTTTTAGATCTTCGGTAACCTAAAATCACACATCTTACATGTCTTAGGTCTTTCCTAGTATCGGCGAAAGGTATGACACACATGTGTGCATGATTGGGCATTGGATAGTAATCATTTTTATGGTGTTTGGGAACAGGTCAATAGTATTTGATTATTTTCTGTTAAAAGCAATATTGCTTTAGAAAGAAAATAACATCATAATCTGATTATCATATGACCTTTCTAAGGGTGTTTTCAAAACTTAAAAAAAAAGTTGGTGTTTTTGTAATGACTAAAGACTAATTGTAAGTCATCTATGTGTCGTTTCAGAATGTAACCCCGGACTGTCCTCTTTATCATTGTTTTTGTTGAACATGAGTACTTCATGTGTAGCACATGTGACCTGTTATTAATGGTCAGACGAGCTACTCCTGGGTCCCTATACATAAAGGTGGTTTAGAGAGAGTTTAGCGTAAACCCGGTGTAACTTTTCATTTATACCACTGTCCATATGCATAAAGGTGGTTTAAGGTAATCAATGGCTTAATACTAACCACAGTTTAAGAGATTATATGCATACAGATGGTTTAGTTTAAACAAAGTTGTACATATCTCAAAATATCCCAGTTTTACTAAACCTACTCGGGGTAGGTTTAAGCATGGCATAACTTCCAAAATGATCTGATATTACTCATTTGAATTCTATTCTTGTAACAATATGATGGTTGATCCTATTTTCTGATGCTGGTTGAAAGTAATGGTATTTGCCGGATTTGACTCTTGGTTGCCGCTGCTGCTGTTAGTGTTATTGGTGATGATGATGATGCTGATTCGGCTGTTGTTGACTGCTGCTCTTAGTGCTATTGATGATGATGATACTAATGATGATGATGATGATAATGATGATGATCATGAAAATGATGATGATGATGATGCTGGCGGCGACGGCGATGATGATGATTATGACGACGATGAAGATGATTACAAAGGTGTAAATACCTCAAAATATGCCCGCTTTACTAAACCTACTCAGGGTGTGTGGTGGGGGTTGGGGTTGAGGTGTTTGGGGTAGGTTTACGGGTGACATAACTTCCAAAATGATCTGATAGTACTCATTCGAATTCTGTTCATGGAACAATATGATGGTTGATCCAATTTCCTGATGCAGGTTGAAAATAATGGTATTTTCCGGATTCAGCTCTTGGTCGGCGCTGCTGCTGTTAGTATTATTGATGATGATGATGATGATGATGATTCGGCTGTTGTTGACTGCTGCTCTTAGTGCTATTGATGATTATGATACTAATGATGACGATCATGAAAATGACGATGAATGCGATGATGATGATGATAATGACGACGATTATGATGATGATGGTAGTGGTCCTTGTGGTTGTATTGGTAGCGGCGGCAACGACGGTGATGACGGCGGCAGATTAGTTAATCGGTTAGCTGTCGGGCATGGAATAGGGTAGGGGGAGGAGGAGGGGGGGGGGGTTGAGAGGGAGGAGGACGATGCAGTGGAGGTGGGGAGGGGAGGCGGGCGATGTGGTGTATGTGGATTGGATGGGGCCGGCGTGGAGGGTAGTAAATTGAAAAAAACATTGGGACTAATGTGGCTATGGTGATTTCGTGTAGGGTAAACTGGGAGTCTGCTAATTGAACTTATTTTCACTGAGTATACTTACCTCCCTAATACTCTTTGATGTTGCTAAATATCGGCTTTCACTCAATAAAACACTCAGATTAAAAAAGTTAGGTTCCCCTACTGGGCAGGGAGTCAGAGGGCAGTCCGGCGGATGCCAGCCCCACCACCACACATGCGCAGACTAGCACTACCTCTTTGCTAATTTATTGGCAGAGGGTCAACACATGTTTTCATGCTCAAAGCTTTTCTAAGCTATTCTAAGTCATTTAATCAAATTATTAGAAGTGTAATCACCTGTAAGAGATGGCAGAACATATTAATTCGCCAGAGGAGGGCCCAGGACCTATCCATCAGGTGACTTCTAGTATATTTTAGCGAGTTTATCCCGGTGTAATGTGTTTCCGGGACTCGCGTTTATCGAGATAAGCGCCTAATATAGTTGGTTTATTTCAAAATGGCGCTATGTAATACTAATCTCTCTGTGTTTATGTCCACAGGTATCTGTCTATGATTGTACAGGACATCACATCAACAGAGGGTTTGTTTCTCTCCACCAAGGTTCCATTTCCTACTAATACTGTTAGGTTATCTAACCAAAAAGTCTATGTCCAGTGATTCGGAGGCCTCATAAGAAGGTCTTCTCACTTTGACCTCTTGGTCCAATTCCTTTCCCCTTAAGGTGGAGAGAGTTAAGAGGTCATAGTCTTGGTGGAGTGTTCCAGTTCATCAGATTGGATGGTTTGTCTATGCAAAGAATCAGGTATTCTAGTTAATGATATGAGGCACTTCTCTTATTTTTGAAAATAATTATATAAACTTTTGCCATTTTATCATTGTTTATCTGATGTTTGTGTAGCCTGAATATTCTATCCTTTCTATTCAGGATGTTCTGGATATGAATACAATTCGTCCTTACACCTGGATGTTTGTTTCAGTATCGATTTAATTTCTTTTTTGAAATTATGACATCATAATCAGCCTTGCACTTTATTAACAATTAAAGTTTTGCCCAACGCTGGTTTTCTAATATCTGATAGGTGCTCTTTATGAACACTTTTTCCTCTCCTTTTATTTTGGTTTTGAGTTTTCTAACCTTAACTAAAATACTCATTGTCTTCGTCTTCTGGCCTGTTTCAGAGACCTGGTTGTCCGTCTTGTGGTCGTTTCCTCAAGGAAAGATTTATTCCACATTTATGTTTCCATTGTAGTCCTTGTGGCCCGTTACTTAAATGTGATGTATGTAAGCAGTGGGGGGGGGGGCGATCTAATGGCAGATTTTTTATCATTGCAGGCGAAGGATAAGATCGTGGAGGAGGAGAGGAAACAAAAGAGAGAGGTAACGAGTAAAAAGGGTAAGAGGAAGGCCTCGTCCTCAGTGGACATGGAGGCCTTCCATAGTGAGATGTTGGGAGAGATGAAGAGGACAATCAAGGATTTGGTTCCAGAGTTGCTCCGTAGCATGCTTCCTGGATCAAATCCTTTGTTGTCCTCTTCATCTGCTTCGGAGCAGGTAATCCCCGCCTCTGAATCTGGTTTCTTTAGGCCTCTACCAGTTTTCGATGATTCAGAGGTGGCCCCATTAGAGGGAGCGTTCCAGGACACTGGCAGCAGGCTTGCCGCGCCGGTGGTCCGTGGGCGGTTGTCGCTGGAACCTGGTGGCTGCTTATCAGCCCAGGGGTATCCACACACCGCAGGTGCCAGTACCTCCTATGGCACCTTTCCTGGCCAGTCCGGGTTAGCTCTCTTTGCTGACCCGGAGTCTAATCTTTCTGGCCAGGAAGAAGAGGATTACCTGCTGGGTTCCCCTTCTGATGTCATGACCATGGACATTGATGTCTGTGCACCCCTCGCGGGGAATACAGGCGACATTGTCCACGGTTCTACTCACGCAGGAGTAGAATTCACGGCTCAGAAGGTGGCCCGGGTTGGACCTGACGGCCAGTTGTTCCACATCCCTCGGCTTGCCGAGAGTATAGCTGGTTCTGGCCAGGGCCGTGGTGTGGCGATAAGAGCCCCACGCAATACCACGGCGCCTGCTCCTGGACAAGCCAGTCAGATTAACATGCCTGCTCTTTTGGGCCTGCATGCTTTCTCTGGCTTGCCATGAGTGTCTGGCTATCCAGCTTCTAGCTCGCCTGCGAATGCTCAGGAGGAAGACGAAGGTCCTCATCTTGTAGAGCTTTCGCAGGTAGCCACGGGGGAGGATTGGTTAGACGCTTGTCAATGGCTTATAAGCGTCAGGCCAGATCTGCCCGTGGAACAGTCGGCTAGCCAGCGAGACCACCGGCCGTAGTTAGCTGGTAAGTCGACTGTTAGCACCATGCCATCTCTGCCGCTGGCAGAACATATTGTTGATATGTTCTCGGCGGCGGAGACGTCCATCAAGGCGCATGGACGTCTCGCGAAGACCCCTCACGAGGTTGCAAGGCGCTGCCGCATCGTACCCGTGGAGTATCAGAGGTACGGTGTGGTACCTAAGCCGAGCGTAGATGACCGCGCAGCATTAGGTGAAGACATGTGGCCAGGTTCCCGTTCTGACATGGGAGCGCTGTGTTCAACCGCATTGCGTTCGGCCAATACCGCGTTGCGCGATGCGTAGGAGAGTGGGAGAGCGTCTATTGCGGCGCTTTCTCATGTCTCCCAGCTGTTGCAAGGGGTAGTGACAGCATCCGCATCGCGCCAGCCTAGCCCGATAACTGTCCAGAGAGCCATCCAGGATGGAATCAACATGGCTCTGGATTGTTTGACTCGGGCTGTGACCAGAAGTGTCCGGGCGAGGCGCATGTTTGCGTTGGACAACCTGTGCCCGTCCCAGGACCTGTACAATAGGCTGCTGCGTACGCCTATGGCAGGTCCTGGTCTCTTTGGAGGTGAGGGATGCAAACACCTCCAGGAGACGGTCACTCTGGTCAACAACCAGAGGGCGCTGCGCGAACAGTTTGAGGTGGTCCGTAGGGAGCGTGTTCGCGCAGCACCCCCTGCGTACCATTCCCTGCAGGCTCGAGGTGGAGGTGGCCATGTCAGAGGCCAGCCACCAGCGCAACGTCGGCCTTGGCCACATGCGATTTGGCCAGCAGTGAGGGGGACGCAGGCTCCTCCAGCGCAGCCAGCCAGGCAGCCACCCGCGTACTGAGGTGCGCGCGGTGCTGGTCGTGGCGCGCGAGGATCTGGTCGTGGTAATCGTGCCTGATGGGCCGGTTACCACGGTGAGAACCACTCCGGTGTTTCAGGCCAAGGAGACAGTGCCACTCTTGCACTCCTTATGTCCACCTCTCTCCCTAGGTGGTCCAGTGGGAGGCCGGTTGGCCCACCACAAGCAAGAGTGGGAACGGTTAACTCAGGACCGTTTAGTCTTGCGATGGCTTTCAGTCGGGTATCATCCCGATTGGATGACAGGCCCACCATCGCAACTGTCTCTGGTGCCAATCTGGACTCCAAGAGATCCAGATCAAAGGTTGTGTATAGAGGAAGAGATAAACTCCCTCATACAAAAAGAAGCAATTCAACCGGCGCAAAAGTGCCCGGGCTTCTATTCAACCGTGTTCTTAGTAACAAAAAGCACCGGAGGGTGGAGACCAATTCTCAACCTCAAGCCATTGAACAAGTTCATAGAGACACCCAGTTTCAAGATGGAGACTGTGAAATTGGTGTTGGCGGGGTTGGAGAGGGGAATGTGGACAGCTTCAATAGATTTGAAGGATGCTTATTTCCACATTGCTATAGCGAGGAGTTTCCGTCGCTTCCTGAGATTTGCATTCCAGGGCAGACAGTGGGAATTCAAGGTGTTACCCTTCAGAATTTCCTCGGGTCTTCACCAGAGTGGTTCTTGCGATAACGGCATCCCTTCGCAGGAGAAGCATAGCAGTCTACACGTACATAGATGACTGGCTGTTAAAAGCACACAACCAGGAAAGTTTATCGGCGAATCTGGAGATAGTTTTGAAAACTCTCACAGACTTAAGCTGGATAATCAATTTCCAAAAATTTGAGCTGACTCCATCCCAGAAGTTTGTTTACCTGGGAATGTTCTTCGATCTAGAGACAGGATATGTTTATCCTACTCAAGAGAGGGTTCAGATACTCATCTCAGTAATACAGTCAGTGTGCACCAGTCGTCATGTCCTGGCACGGGTTTACTTGAGAATGCTGGGGTTGATGGTTTCTCTGGAACAAGTCATTCCTCAGGCGGCCGATCCAGTTGTTTCTCATGACGCAATGGACCCAGAGTACAGGTTCACTGGACTCAAACGTGTTAGTGTTGGAGCCTCTAATTCACCACCTTCAATGGTGGTTGAAGACAGAGAATCTCTTGGCAGGGGTTATGCTAAGCCATCCTCACCCTCAGGTAACGATATATACAGATGCATCGATGGAGGGGTGGGGAGCTTGCCTGGAAGAATCTACGATATCAGGGCTTTGGAATCTGGAACAGTCAAGGGAACATATAAATCTACTGGAATTACGAGCAGTAGTCCTGGGCCTGGAACATTTCTTTCAGAAAGTTCAGGGCAAGAGTGTTCTAATTCGATCAGACAACTCAACAGTAGTGACTTACATAAGCCGCCAGGGCGGAACGAAGTCGCCCAGTCTCTGTATGATGACTTGGAAACTGCTTTGCTGGTGCCTGAATTACAGGATTACCTTGAAAGCAGTTCATATTCCGGGAAGGTTAAATCTGTTAGCAGACTCATTGAGCCGAAGGATGAGTGTTTTACCGACGGAATGGCAACTAAATCAATGTGTGGCGGATCGTCTGTTCGACCACTGGGGGAAACCCAACATAGATTTATTCGCAACAAAGAAGAATGCGAAGATGACGACGTACGTCTCTCTGATTCCAGATCCAAGCGCTTTCGCAACAGATGCGTTAGCTATCAGCTGGGTGGGAATGTATGCATACGCATTCCATCCAGCAATCCTGATTCCAATAATTCTTCAGAAAATCAGACAGGAGGAGTGCCAAGTGCTTCTGATCGCCCCAAATTGGCCACGCCGATCATGGTATACGGATCTGCTGGACCTTCTGGTCTGCAATCCGGTTCCTCTGCCTCTGATGGACAACATTATCTTCCAGGGCAAGGCCCTTCAAAACAATCCGTCAATGTTCCAATTGACTGCGTGGATGTTGTCAAGGAATCTAGAATTAAGGAGGGCTTTTCTGAGCAAGCAGCCATGTTTATGGCAAAAGCCAGGAGGGGGGGGGGGGGGGGTCAACCTCTAGAGCATTTAATTATAAAATCAACAGATTTGCAGAATGGTGATCAAAAAGATGTATTGATCCAATGGATTCATCCATTCAGGTAGTAGCTGATTTCCTCTGTCACCTGTATGATGCCTATAGCCTCAAGCCTAACTCTATTGCTGGTTATAAATCAGCTTTAATGACAGTTATCCCTTGCTTGGCTAATAGGGGAGGTGAGGAAGTAAGTACATTAAATATTTTGATTAAAGGCATGGGCAATCGAAGACCAAGGAATCCCCCTGTGATTCCATCTTGGAGTTTATCTCTAGTGCTTCAGGTACTAGGTGATAAGCCTTTTGAACCACTTAGTTCCATTTCTATGAAAATGTTGACTCTTAAATTGCTGCGGCCTCGGCTAGGCGTAGAAGTGAAATTCATGCCTTATCAGCCGAGGCAGACCGTTTTGTGGTTACAGGGGAAGGCCTTAAGCTTCTACCTAGGATTAATTTCATGGCTAAAAAACAGTCTGAAATATCCAGGTCAACCTATATTTTTACCAGGTTTAACTAGATATGATCCTAATTCTAAAGCATGGTGTCCAGTCCGAGCATTAAACCGGTACAAACAACGTACTCAGGAATGGCGGACGGACCGTCAGCGTTATGGTTGTCATATATTGAACCCCATGGCAGGGCGTCTAAGGACACCATTTCCAGGTGGATTGTAGAGTGTATTCAATTTTGTCATAAATCCGCCACAGGTAAACAAGTTGACATAGCCAAGGCTCACAGTGTCCGGGGCGTAGTGGCTTCCACTTCCCTATTTAATGGGGTCCCTGTGGATAACATGTCGGTAGCTCAGTGGCACTGTGAGTCAAGTTTTACAGACCATTATCTCCGTGACACCTCGAATCCTCTCGCCTTATCGATTGTGAAAAAATAATTAGGTGTACATTTTTGATGAGGTTTCCTCATTATTTATATATATCACAATTAATTAATGGGAACACCCACTTATTTGGGACTGCATCAGTCTTCACCCCTGGGAAGATGATGTCAGCAGCCAAACTCAACAAGGTCAGTCTTGTTTTTGTGTTGTTCATTGTTAATTGTATTGTCACGTTGAAGATTTTCTGTCTTCCGATCTAATTTAGAAATATATCTACTACACTTCTGATAAGAATATGATGTACCGGTTGCTGCGACAACCTCTTATCAAAGATGCAGTAGTACGATTATCTGCTCGCCTCGTCTAAGGTAATGGTGACGATATTTATATTCAATAATCTGGGCCTGATCTGACTCGGGTAAAAGATGGTGGCTCGGGACGGTGGTCTTCCGTCGCTTCCAGACTGGACAATACACAACCCAAACTCTTGCTTCGAGAATATCGAAGTGATAATTTATTCTCTTAAGTTTGACTGTCTAATATGGCTACGGATATGTGTGACTTATGCTGTCACGATAGAAAACAAACTGTTAAATAAAACTCTACGTAAATATGAGTGGCTTATACTACCACCAATCTCTATCAATTATGGGTGGCTTATACTACCACCAGATACTTTGAGTAACTTTTACTGTCACTCGCGTCTATAGAAATAACTGATTTTCACACAATACGAATACTGGTTGTTCTATCATTACAAAGTTGCGTTTCACGATTCTCTAAATCATTTTCGTCAAAAACCGTTCTTGGCTACTTAAAACCATTCGCCAAGAACTTGTTTGAATTTCGACAAATTCAGTTCCACAGAACTATACGGACCGAGGCTAGGCTTTCTTAAGACTAATATTTTCAGAACCAAGATTTTTCTAAAAAGTTAAAGTCCACTTTTTATACTTCACTGGAGCCCTCTACCATGTTCGTTTGGGTTCCTCTTTCCAGAGTTTGATTCGATGCTCATTGATTGTGACGTCATCCTGACTAATCAAACTCCGATTTTCTCTCTTAGGAAAAGAACACCGAACAAGTTAAAGCGGCCTAATTGACTCATGAGTGTGGAATTCTATCCGATAACCTCCCCCAAACTTGACAGTGATAGATATTGTTTCGACAATTTTTGTCTGGTTTTCCTAATCTTCTTGGCGCCAGACGCTACCACATCCTCGTCCGGCCCCTTGCTTATTAGGCTTGCCCTTGCATTTTACAAGGGTGCCATGACGTAGTGACCATGTGGCCCCATCTGATTCACCAACATCTGGTGTCGTATCTGGTGTCGTGGGTCGCCTCTATAGAAATATAGAAACTCGGTCACATTATCACGGTCCTATGGTAAGTCGGTCGTCGCCACGTTACTACGTCATTCTATGAGTCATTCAGTCTGTGCTACGTACACTCTGTCCGTAGCACCCTACCGACCTCTTGCTTGAATATTTAGAAAACCATTGGTCGTAACTTCTGCTGAATACTATAAAAGGTTATGCCGCGACTGCAGCAACAACTTTCATCTTTCAACCACCGACAGACTCCATCAGCTCACTGCCCTAAGTCTTAGTCTATTCTATTCCAATTTCACTTATTGTATCAGCTACATTTTCGTGTCAGTTTCGCATCGACTTGATGCACACACTAGATCGCGCTATTACATCCCTGCCCAATGTGTTATCCGTTCCTTAGCTCGCCTGGTATTCAAATATAGTAATCCACTGAGGTCTTAGACTGCAAATATAAGATGACAATCCGATATCTACAACGTGACCCTTTGTTATTAACATGGTGATGGTATGTGTTTTATGTGGTTCATTATTGAGAGTATACGAAAATGGAGCCTTTTCGTCTCTTGTCCTATAGTACATGGCACTTGTACGTAGAGAGCATATGGGACATTAAGGTCATTCAGTCTTCCTCCCAAGAAGAGGGGGTGGGGGGGGGGGGGGTGGAGGGCAGCGCATATGACATTCGGTCATCTCTCATCCATCGGTTTGTGTTAGCCGATGTTCGCATCTAACCCTGACTGTGTTTTCACACAGTTTCAGAAGTTTAAATGCCTTAAACGCAGAAAAGCGCATAGGGAAGAGCTGGTCTTTTGACCTCGCCTCCCTCCCGCCGAATTCCCTGACGAATTCTGGCAATATCAAAGAGTATTAGGGAGGTAAGTATACTCTTGACGTGAAATAAACGAAATCACGGATTTCTTTTTTCACGAGAGAGTTGATACTTACCTCCCTAATACGGACCCAGCCTCTCCACTCCACAGAGGCTCGGTCTTCAGGCTCTTGTAAGTTGCATGGTGTCAGCCAATAAATTAGTCAGAGGAAGTGCTAGTCTGCACATGCGCGGTGGTGGGGCTGGCATCTGCCGGACTGCCCTCTGACTCCCTGCCCAGTAGGGGCACCTAACCTTTTTAATCTGACTGTTTTATTGAGTGAAAGCCGATATTTAGCAATATCAAAGAGTATTAGGGAGGTAAGTATCAACTCTCTCATGAAAAAAGAAATCGGTGATTTCGTTCATACTCAGTCCACCCCACTGCACAGCCATCCCACTGCACAGCCATCCCACTGCACAGCTGTCCCATCACACGTCCTTACTGCATCTTGTTATGGATGACGTGCCCCTGACCCACGTGTTGATGACGACGATGATGATTGCTGCTGCTGCCGGTGGCGGTGGTCGTGAGGCATGTGATGACGATGATGATGACAATGAATCGTCATCATCATCATCATCATCATCAGCAGCAGCAGCAGCAGCAGCGCATACTTATTCATAGTTAGCCAAATATAATTATGATCATAGATATATTAATACCATACTTTCAATTTAAATCTTTAATGCTTTGTGTGGTCAACGTGTGGTTAATCTTACAAAATGGATAACTTAAATAGGTTGCTAATGAAAGATTGTAAAAATTACCATATACCCTATCGTGTAGCGGAAATCTAATTTCATCAACACATTGAATGTAAACACATCATTGCTGATTGATCAATTCTAATAAAATGAACCTTGTCATGTTGCCTCAAAATGGTCTTTCACGCACACGCATTCACTGAATTGGCGGTGAAGTCATCGCATCTACTGGGTAGGGTGGGGGTCTTCATCCAAATCCCTTCAAAATCTGTCTTGTGTGCATATACGGTAGTGATGTGTTACTATAGCAATCAAATAACCGATTTTAAATAACGCAAACCCATATGACACTTTGTTATCAGTGTGCAAGTTTATAAACAGCTCATGGCCAATTTGGCAATTGGCAAACAGAGCACAGCCCATATGCCACTATTAAACTTGCGCCAACAGGCTATAGGATATTAAAAACTGTTAGAAACAAAATAACATAAACCTATAATTCACTTTTTCAACGATATATACGAACCGATCAGTAACAAATTGTCATATGTGCTTTACGCCGTTTACAAACAGTCGTGCTGATAACAAATTAGCATATGGGTCTGCACCATTTACAAACAGGCCAAATTGGTACATACATTTTTGCCTGTTTGCTTCATATTTGCGATAAGCTTAACTGAAAACATGTAGACATAAATGCACAACGCAAGGCATTGCAGTTTTATGACCGCCATCGAAATATAGCTTGCCGTGACAGTGATTTTACTAAAGTAAGTTTAGCTTAAACTAGTGTAAAGTTTATTCGTATGGGCCCTGGAGTTTGTTAATCTCCAGGAGATTGAGAAAGCCAATGAAAATTTGAAGAAGGTTTTGCTCATGAGAAAAAAGGCTTCCACGCCCATGTCGGCTTGGTTTTGGATGGAAGAATTGGGTGCCAGAGACACTTTGCAGCATGCTTCCTGCTTCCAATCCTTCAGTGACCTTTGCATCTGCACTTGAACAAGAAAGATCCGCCTTTTCCATTAGGATGTTACAGTTTTCACAGAACCTGAGGTCCCTGAGTGTTCCGTAGACAGATGTGAGCTCGGCTAACCGCTTAATGGCTAGACTTGACCCGCCAATTCCTGATACTGCTTCTTCCAGGGATATTATTCCTTCTCAGGCTGGATTAGCTCTCTGCTAATTTGACGTCTAAACTTTGTGCTTTTGGTCAAGCCTATGAGCCGGTGACCATGGAAGTGGATATATGTAGGCCCTCTGTAAATCCTATGGATAACGATTTCAATAGAATTACGCATTCAGGGCCATCATTCACGGCTCAGCGGGTTGGCCTAGTTGCCACGGATCATCAGCCATATCGAATCCCTTGGCAAATTAAGGATTCATTCTGGAAGGTGTGGACCGTAGTTCCACACTTTTTACCCTACATGTTTCCACAGCTCTGGTTCCTGGATTAGCCATGGCTTATCGAGCTATGCCGACCCTTGCAGGTCCATATGATTTTCTGGGCTTTTCAGGTGTTTCCACGGTGCCAGCCACGAATCCATCTGGTATGCTGGTTTCTCCGGAGGCCAGCAGGTACCTCTTAGAAGATGACGAATCACTCCCCCGGGTCATTGAGATGCCTCAGGTGACTACCAAGGAGGACTGTAATGACGCTTACCAGTCGATGGCTGGGAATCATCAAGCCATAACTCTTGGTAGAGCCATCGGCTTCACGACTGGTCCCACATCCATGGCTTCAGGGAAAACCGTCGATTACTGCAGTGCCATCTCTGCCTTATACTAAACATGTGGACATGTTTCAACAAGCAGAGAATGCTTTCAAAGCAAAAGGCAAACTAGTGATGGTGGTGCCTTATTTCTGTAGACATGTTTCAGAAATGCAGCATAGTTCCAAAGCTTGAGGCGGATGACTGCACGGCATTGGGTGTAGATACGTGGCCTGTGTCCCAGTCCATCATAGGACCCCTTTACTCGAGTGTGATGAACTTGGCAAATACCGTGATGATGCAGGATTTGACAGAGTGTGAGAGTGCCTATTCATCCCTGTCAGCTGTCCCAAACCTGCTGCAAGGTTTAGTAGTAACCTCCATTTCCCGCCAACCATCACCTGTCTCAGGCCAGAAAGCCATACAAGATATCATCATCTTGTCTCTGGACTGTCTTACGCAAAGTGTTACCAGGATGTTCCATGCATGGCATAAGTTTGTCCATGACAACTTGTTCCCGTCATAGTAGTATTTGCGGCGCAGTGCACGCAAATCTGGGTTATCCTGGTAAGCAATCAGAGCGCGCTACTTGAGCAATTTGAGGTGCTCAGACATGAACTGAAAGGACTCTAGTCTGTTAGGCCTATGTTACAGCTGAGGGCCACAGGCACTTTGGACTGTGTTCTGTTGCTGTGACAAAGTATTTTTATGTTATTTATTTTACCAGGCTGTCCAGAAACAGCAATGGGCATTAACAGACATGGTCCTGGAAAACGACGTCATCGTGGCAGATTCGCGAATAAAACCATGCAACAGCTGGAGGTAATTAATGATCTATACTCTTTATGTCACACTCTCAATGAATGATCTATACTCTTTATGACACATTCTCAATGATCTATACTCTTTATGTCACACTCATAATGATCTATACTCTTTGTCACACGCTCAATGATCTATACTCTGTCACATTCTCAGTGATCTATACTATTTATGGCACACGCTCAATGATCTATACCATTTATGTCACACTCGCAATGATCTATACTATTTATGACACACTCTCAATGATCTATACTATTTATGTCACATTCTCAATGATCTATACTATTTATGTCACATTTTCAATGATCTATACTATTTATGTCACACTCTCAATGATCTATACTCTTTATGTCACACTCTCAATGATCTATACTATTTATGTCACAGTCTCAATGATCTATACTCTTTATGTCACACTCAATGGTCTATACTCTTTATGTCACACTTTCAGTGATCTATACTTTTTATGCCACACTCAACGATCTATACTCTTTATGTCACACTCTCAATGATCTATACTATTTATATCACACTCAATGATCTATACTTTTTATGCCACGCTTTCAATGATCTATACTATTTATGTCACACTCTCAATGATCTATACTATTTATGTCACACTCAATGATCTATACTCTTTATGACACACTCTCAATGATCTATACTATTTATGTCACACTCTCAAAGGTTAATACAGCAGCTTACAGTCTATTAGCCACATACGACGAAACTCTACGTTTCAATGGTACTTGCACCACCATACAAGTCTGTCCACCTCTTCGACCTTGTTCGTGCTCGTCAGGTGTTCAAGTCCCTCCCTCTCTCTCATCAACCCGTGTGACTCCTCCCTGTTAGTCCCTTCCGCGTAGTAAATTAGTACCATTTATTATGTAATACAGCTCAACACAGTGATATGATATTCGTATAGCAAACACAATAGTGAACAATACTCCCACCCTTTCTTATTATTAGCCGTTATTGGGTGGTGTTAAGGACTGGAGCACAGGTCGGCACCAAGTTCACTCACACATGCATTCAACATATTCTATAACATAGAAACACAGGGTAGTATGGTTATTGGGTGGTGTTAAGGACTGGAGCACAGATCGGCATCAAGTTCACTCACACATGCATTCAATATATTTTATAACATAGAAACCCAGGGTGATATGAAAAATTAAACAACTAAATTACGTAACACCCCCACGCTTATGGGATGGCAAGAGGGGTGAAATTTGACTAAATTATCAGACTTCTTGACATATCAATAAACATGGTTGAATAATAATTGTTGATATCTATCAAAGGACACCTATGGGCTTGCACATGGATGGTGCAGAGTACCTTTCATAGCTGACTTCAACATTCAGGAATTTGTCCTTGCTAAAAGAATAAGAAAAGTTGATTGGATAACTCTCTTTATAGTTACTCAACCAAATGTCCACCACCAACCATTTATCTCATATCAATTACTACTAACAGAACTGCCCATTCCGTCAAACGTGTATTATAGTCCCGTCAGTCAAACATACATTGTCAGGAAACTTAACTTACAACCTTTTAAAACGCAATTAATAAGAGTCAACATATTACGCCGCTTTACTTATAATATGTCAGTGCAACTTTAACATAAAATACTACAAGTTTACTACAGCAGCAAAACATTATGGGTTAGGCGTGTCAATTTCTGACCTATTTATAGCCTCTCATTCATTGACGCGCCATAGCTAGGATACTCGGCTTCGCGTAGTACTAAAATAGCTAAGCCAAAAATAAAAATAAACAAATTCACCTCGATGTGGATGAATCGGCTGATTTAACCTTTTTAGTAACAGAGAAAATCCACAAACTTTATCACAGAATACGAACATTAAACAAAATAAATATAACATTTCAACAATTCTATTTTACACGCGTGAAAAAGCGTCCGCTATCACGTTTTGACGCCCGCTTATATGGTGTATACGCAGATTATAACCCTGCAAAAGTAAGCGCCATCGCATCAGTCTCTGATTTGTGTTAGACAATCGGTTTAAGAAGGTTAATGGGTTATAGTCCATCCATACTTCTATAGGAAATGGGGAACTTTCTACATAGACATTAAAATGCTGTAATGCTAACAGTAGGGAAAGCGTTTCCTTTTCGATTGTTGAATAATTTCTCTGATGACGATTGAATTTTCGCGAAAAATATCACACTGGGTGCTCAATACCTTGATCATCGTATTGTGAAAGAACAGAACCGGCTCCGACATCACTGGCATCAATAGTGAGCTTCATAGCAGATTTGGTGCTGCTAACACGGGACAAACTTTATATTTGGTTTTGAGTTTCTAATTCAATAACTGAAATACTCATTGTCTTCGTCCTCTGGCTTGTTTCAGAGGCCTGGCTGTCCATCATGTGGAAGATTTATCAAGGATAGATTCGCCCCTCACATGCTCCCTGTGCAGCCCATGTGGGCCATTGCTTAAATGTGAGATCTGTAAAAAGTGGGGGGGGTGGAGCTAATGTCTAAGTTTCTATCTGTGCGGACCAAAGAGAAGGCTCTGGAGGAGGAGAGGAAAGCTAGGAAGGAGGGTTCTGGTAAGAAGGGTAAGAGGAAGGCCTCGTCCTCTATGGATATAGAGGCCTTCCGTATTGAGATGATGGGAGAGATGAAGAGGACAATTAAGGATTTGGTCCCAGAGTTGCTTCGTGGCATGCTTCCTGGTTCAAATCTTTAATAGTCCTCTTCATCTGCTCCGGAGCAGATAATCCCCGCCTCTGAATCAGTGCTACCTAGGGACCTTCCAGTTTTCGTCCATGAGTTAGAGGTGGCCCTATTAGAGGGCGAAATCCACTATGAGGACACTGGCAGCAGGCTTGCCGCGCCGGTTGTTCGTGGTCAGGTGTCGCTGGAGCCTGGTGCCTGCTTATCAGGCCAGGATTATCCGCACCCTGCAGGTACCAGCTCCTATGGTACCTTTCCTGGCCAGTCCGGGTTAGCATTCTTTGCTGACCTGGAGTTTAATCTTTCTGGCCAGGAAGAAGAGGATTATCTGCTGGGTTCGCCTTCTAGCGCCGTGCCCATGGACATTGACGTACATGCACCCCTCGCAGGGAATACGGGCGACATTCTCCATGGGACTACTCACGCAGGTGTAGCGTTCACGGCGCAGAAGGTAGCCCGGGCTGGATCTGATGGCCAGTTTTTCCGCATACCTCGGCTTGCTGATGGTGTAGCAGGTGCTGGCCAGGGCCGTGGTGTGGCAGATATTTCCCCACGCAATACCCCGATGCCTGCTCCTGGTCAAGCCAGTCAGTTTGGCATGCCTGCTCTTTCAGGCCCGCATGCTATCTCTGGCTTGCCAGGCGTATCGGTTCCTCCAGCCATACATACACCTGTGATTGCTCAGGAGGATGACGAAGGCCCTCGTCTTGTAGATCATTCGCACGTGGCCACAGAGGACTGGTCTGACGCTTGTCAGTGGCTAATAAACGTCAGGCCAGGTCTTGCTGTGGATCAGTCGGCCAGTCAACGGGACCAGCGCCTGTGGCTGGCAGGTAAATCGACTTACCGCTATGCCAACTCCGCCGTTAGCTGATCATATTGTTGATATGTTCACTGCAGCAGAGACGTCCATTAGGGCGCATGGACGTCTAGCGAAGGCCGCTCGTGAGGTGGCAAAGCGATGCCGTATTGTAGCTGATCAATATCAGTTATACGGTGTAGTTCCGAAGTCAAGCACGGATGATCGCGCTGCGCTAGGCGAAGATATGTGGCCAGATTCCCGATTTGACACGGGAGCACTGTGCTCGAACGCTTTGCGTTCAGCTAACACCGCATTGCGCAATGCGGAAGAGAGTTCGAGGGCGTCTATCTCAGCGCTTTCGCATGTCTTACAGCTGTTACAAGGGGTAGTAACGGCATCCGCATTGTGCCAGCCTAGTCCGGTGACTGTACAGAGAGCCATCCAAGATGGAATTAACTTGGCTTTGGACTGTTTAACCCGGTCTGTAACCAGGAGTGTCTGGGCGAGGCGCACGTTTGCTCTCGATAACTTGTGCCCGTCCCAGGATTTGTATAATAGGCAGCTGCGTACACCTATGACAGGTCCTGGTCTCTTTGGGGTGAGGGATGTAGGCACCTCCAGGAGATGGTTACCCTGGCCAATAACCAGAGGGCATTGCGTGAGCAATTTGAAGTGCTCCTCAGAGAGTGCGTTCGCGCAGCTCCCCCTGCATATCATCCCCTGCAGGCTCGAGGTGGCGGTGGCCAGGTCAGAGGCCAGCAGCGAGGGTGGGGTCGCAGGCTCTTCCGGCGCAGCCATCCAGCCAGCGCGAGGTGCGCGTGGTGCGGGCCGTGGTGCGCGAGGATCTGGTCGTGGTAATCGTACCTGATGGGGCGATTACCACAGTAAGAGCTACTCCAGTGCATCTGCACCAAGAGACAGTGCCACTCTTGCTCTCCTTATGTCCACCTCTCTCCCTAGGTAGACCAGTGGGAGGCCGATTGGCCAACCACATGCAAGAGTGGGAACGGTTGACTCGGGACCGTTTAGTCTTGCGATGGCTTTCAGTTGGGTATCATCCCGACTGGATAACAGGCCCGCCATCACGACTGTTTCTGGTGCCAGTCTGGACTCAAATTCCAAGAGATCCAGATCAGCGGTTGAGTATAGAGGAGGAAATAAAATCCCTCATACTCAAAGGAGCAATTCAACCGGCACAAAATTGCCCGGGCTTCTATTCAACCGTGTTCCTAGTGGCGAAAAGCACTGGAGGGTGGAGACCAATTCTCAACCTCAAGCCATTGAAAAGTTCATAGACACACCCAGTTTCAAAATGGAGACTGTGAAATCGGTGCTGGCAGGGTTGGAGAAGGGGATGTGGACAGCTTCAATAGATTTGAAGGATGCTTGTTTATGTTACACTCTGAATGATCTATACTCTTAAAGACACACTCAATGATCTATGCTATTTATGTCACATAATCAATGATCTATACTCTATGTCACACTCAACGATCTATACTATTTATGTCACACTCTCAATTATCTATGCTCGTTATGTCACACTCAATTATATATACTATTTGTCACATTCTCAATGATCTATACTCTACATCACACTCAATGATCTATACTATTTATGTCACATTCTCAATGATTTTTACTATTTATGACACACTCAATGATCTATACTATTTATGTCACATTCTCAATGATCTATACTCTATGTCACATTCTCAATGATCTGATCTATACTATTTATGTGACATTCGCAATGATCTTTTACTCTTTATGTCACATTCTCAATGATCTATACTCTACGTCACATTCTCAATGATCTATGCTCTATGTCACATTCTCAATGATCTATACTATTTATGTCACACTCTCAATGATCTATAATGTTTATGTCACACTCTCAATGATCTATACTCTTTATGTCACACTCTCAATGATCTATACTTTTTATGGCACACTCAATGATCTATACTCTTTATGACAAATTCTCAATGATCTATACTATTTATGTCACACTCTCAATGATCTGTACTATTTATGTTGCACTCTCAATGATCTCTTTGTCACACTCTCAATGATCTATACTCTTTATGACACACTCAATGATCTATACTATTTATGTCACACTCAATGATCTATACTATTTATGTCGCACTCTCAATTATCTATACTCTTTATGTCACACTCAATGATCTATACTATTTATGTCACACTCAATGATCTATACTATTTATGTCGCACTCTCAATTATCTAATACTCTTTATGTCACACTCAATTATCTATACTCTATGTCACACTCGATCTATACTCTTTATGTCACACTCTCAATGATCTATACTATTTATGTCACACTCTCAATGATCTAAACTATTTATGTCACACTCTCAATAATCTATACTCTGTCACATTCTCAATGATCTATACTCTATGTCAGACTCTCAGTGATCTATACTATTTATGGCACACTCAATGATCTATACTCTTTATGACACATTCTCAATGATCTATACTATTTATGTCACACTCAATGATCTGTACTATTTATGTCACACTCTCAATGATATATACTATTCATGTCGCACTCTCAATTATCTATACTCTATGTCACACTCAATTATCTATACTCTATATCACACTCTCAATGATCTATACTCTATGTCACACTCAATGATTTATACTCTTTATGTCACACTCTCAATGATCTATACTCTTTATGTCACACTCTCAATGATCTATACTCTTTATGTCACACTCTTAATGATCTATACTCTTTATGTCACACTCTCAATGATCTGTACTATTTATGTCACATTATCAATGATCTATACTATTTATGTCGCACTCTCAATGATATATACTCTTTATGTCACACTCTCAATGATCTATACTCTATGTCACACTCTCAATGATCTATACTCTTTATGTCACACTCTCAATGATCTATACTCTTTATGTCACACTCTCAATGATCTGTACTATTTATGTCACATTATCAATGATCTATACTCTTTATGTCACACTCTCAATGATCTATACTCTTTATGTCACACTCTCAATGATCTATACTCTTTATGTCACACTCTCAATGATCTGTACTCTATTGCACTCTCAATCATCTATACTATTTATGTCACATTAGCAATGATCTATACTATTTATGTCGCACTCTTAATGATATATACTCTTTATGTCACACTCTCAATGATCTATACTCTTCATGTCACACTCTCAATGATCTATACTCTTTATGTCACACTCTCAATGATCTATACTCTTTATGTCACACTCTCAATGATCTGTACTATTTATGTCACACTCTCAATGATCTGTACTATTTATGTCACACTCTCAATGATCTGTACTCTATGTCACTCTCAATGATCTATACTATTTATGTCACACTCAATGATCTATACTCTTTATGTCACATTATCAATATCTGTACTCTTTATGTCACACTCTCAATGATCTATACTATTTATGTCACACTCTCAATGATCTGTACTCTTTATGTCACACTCTCAATGATCTATACTCTTTATGTCACACACTCAACGATCTATACTATTTATGTCACACTCTCAATGATCTATACTCTTTATGTCACACTCTCAATGATCTATACTCTTTATGTCACACTCTCAATGATCTGTACTCTATGTCACTCTCAATGATCTATACTATTTATGTCACATTATCAATGATCTATACTATTTATGTCACACTCTCAATGATCTATACTATTTATGTCACATTATCAATGATCTGTACTATTTATGTCACATTATCAATGATCTGTACTATTTATGTCACGCTCTCAATGATATATACTATTAATGTCGCACTCTCAATTATCTTTACTCTTTATGTCACACTCGATCTATACTCTTTATGTCACACTCAATGATCTATACTCTTTATGTCACATTCTCAATAATCTATACTCTATGTCACATTCTCAATGATCTATGCTCTATGACACATTCTCAATGATCTATACTATTTATGTCACACTCTCAATGATCGGTACTATTTATGTCACACTCTCAATGATATATACTATTTATGTCGCACTCTCAATTATCTATACTCTTTATGTCACACTCAATGATCTATGCTCTATGTCACACTCTCAATGATCTATACTCTTTATGTCACACTCTCAATGATCTATACTCTTTATGTCACACTCTCAATGATCTATACTCTTTGTGTCACACTCTCAATGATCTATACTCTTTATGTCACACTCTCAATGATCTATACTCTTTGTCACATTATCAATATCTGTACTCTTTATGTCACACTCTCAATTATCTATACTCTTTATGTCACACTCTCAATGATCTATACTCTTTATGTCACACTCTCAATGATCTATACTATTTATGTCACACTCAATGATCTATACTATTTATGTCACACTCAATGATCTATACTATTTATGTCACACTCTCAATGATCTATACTATTTATGTCACACTCAATGATCTATACTATTTATGTCACACTCTCAATGATCTATACTATTTATGTCACACTCTCAATGATCTATACTATTTATGTCACACTCTCAATGATCTATACTATTTATGTCACACTCTCAATGATCTAAACTATTTATGTCACACTCAATTATCTATACTCTTTATGTCACACTCAATGATCTATACTATTTATGTCACACTCAATGATCTATGCTATTTATGTCACACTCAATGATCTATGCTATTTTTGTCACACTCAATGATCTATACTATTTATGTCACACTCTCAATGATCTATACTCTGTCACTCTCAATGATCTATACTATTTATGTCACACTCTCAATGATCTATACTATTTATGTCACATTAACAATGATCTATACTCTTTATGTCGCACTCTTAATGATATATACTCTTTATGTCACACTCTCAATGATCTATACTCTTTATGTCACACTCTCAATGATCTATACTCTTTATGTCACACTCTCAATGATCTATACTCTTTATGTCACACTCTCAATGATCTGTACTATTTATGTCACACTCTCAATGATCTATACTATTTATGTCACACTCTCAATGATCTGTACTCTATGTCACTCTCAATGATCTATACTATTTATGTCACACTCTCAATGATCTATACTCTTTATGTCGCACTCTTAATGATATATACTCTTTATGTCACACTCTCAATGATCTATACTCTTTATGTCACACTCTCAATGATCTATACTCTTTATGTCACACTCTCAATGATCTATACTCTTTATGTCACACTCTCAATGATCTGTACTATTTATGTCACACTCTCAATGATCTATACTATTTATGTCACACTCTCAATGATCTGTACTCTATGTCACTCTCAATGATCTATACTATTTATGTCACACTCTCAATGATCTATGCTCTATGACACATTCTCAATGATCTCTACTATTTATGTCACACTCTCAATGATATATACTATTTATGTCACACTCAATGATCTATGCTCTATGTCACACTCTCAATGATCTATACTCTTTATGTCACACTCTCAATGATCTATACTCTTTATGTCACACTCTCAATGATCTATACTCTTTGTGTCACACTCTCAATGATCTATACTCTTTATGTCACACTCTCAATGATCTATACTCTTTGTCACATTATCAATATCTGTACTCTTTATGTCACACTCTCAATTATCTATACTCTTTATGTCACACTCTCAATGATCTATACTCTTTATGTCACACTCTCAATGATCTATACTATTTATGTCACACTCAATGATCTATACTATTTATGTCACACTCAATGATCTATACTATTTATGTCACACTCTCAATGATCTATACTATTTATGTCACACTCAATGATCTATACTATTTATGTCACACTCTCAATGATCTATACTCTGTCACTCTCAATGATCTATACTGTTTATGTCACACTCTCAATGATCTATACTATTTATGTCACATTAACAATGATCTATACTCTTTATGTCGCACTCTTAATGATATATACTCTTTATGTCACACTCTCAATGATCTATACTCTTTATGTCACACTCTCAATGATCTATACTCTTTATGTCACACTCTCAATGATCTATACTCTTTATGTCACACTCAATGATTTGTACTATTTATGTCACACTCTCAATGATCTGTACTATTTATGTCACACTCTCAATGATCTGTACTCTATGTCACTCAATGATCTATACTATTTATGTCACACTCTCAATGATCTATACTCTTTATGTCACATTATCAATATCTGTACTCTTTATGTCACACTCTCAATGATCTATACTATTTATGTCACACTCTCAATGATCTGTACTCTTTATGTCACACTCTCAATGATCTATACTCTTTATGTCACACACTCAATGATCTATACTATTTATGTCACACTCTCAATGATCTATACTCTATGTCACACTCTCAATGATCTATACTCTTTATGTCACACTCTCAATGATCTGTACTCTATGTCACTCTCAATGATCTATACTATTTATGTCACATTATCAATGATCTATACTATTTATGTCACACTCAATGATATATACTATTAATGTCGCACTCTCAATTATCTTTACTCTTTATGTCACACTCGATCTATACTCTTTATGTCACACTCAATGATCTATACTCTTTATGTCACATTCTCAATAATCTATACTCTATGTCACATTCTCAATGATCTATGCTCTATGTCACATTCTCAATGATCTATGCTCTATGACACATTCTCAATGATCTATACTATTTATGTCACACTCTCAATGATCGGTACTATTTATGTCACACTCTCAATGATATATACTATTTATGTCGCACTCTCAATTATCTATACTCTTTATGTCACACTCAATGATCTATGCTCTATGTCACACTCTCAATGATCTATACTCTTTATGTCACACTCTCAATGATCTATACTCTTTGTGTCACACTCTCAATGATCTATACTCTTTATGTCACACTCTCAATGATCTATACTCTTTGTCACATTATCAATATCTGTACTCTTTATGTCACACTCTCAATTATCTATACTCTTTATGTCACACTCTCAATGATCTATACTCTTTATGTCACACTCTCAATGATCTATACTATTTATGTCACACTCAATGATCTATACTATTTATGTCACACTCAATGATCTATACTATTTATGTCACACTCTCAATGATCTATACTATTTATGTCACACTCAATGATCTATACTATTTATGTCACACTCTCAATGATCTATACTATTTATGTCACACTCAATGATCTATACTATTTATGTCACACTCTCAATGATCTATACTATTTATGTCACACTCTCAATGATCTATACTATTTATGTCACACTCTCAATGATCTATACTATTTATGTCACACTCTCAATGATCTATACTATTTATGTCACACTCAATGATCTATACTATTTATGTCACACTCAATGATCTATACTATTTATGTCACACTCAATGATCTATGCTATTTTTGTCACACTCAATGATCTATACTATTTATGTCACACTCTCAATGATCTATACTCTGTCACTCTCAATGATCTATACTATTTATGTCACACTCTCAATGATCTATACTATTTATGTCACATTAACAATGATCTATACTCTTTATGTCGCACTCTTAATGATATATACTCTTTATGTCACACTCTCAATGATCTATACTCTTTATGTCACACTCTCAATGATCTATACTCTTTATGTCACACTCTCAATGATCTATACTCTTTATGTCACACTCAATGATCTGTACTATTTATGTCGCACTCTCAATGATCTATACTATTTATGTCACACTCTCAATGATCTGTACTCTATGTCACTCTCAATGATCTATACTATTTATGTCACACTCTCAATGATCTATACTCTTTATGTCACACTCTCAATGATCTATACTCTTTATGTCACACTCAATGATCTGTACTATTTATGTCGCACTCTCAATGATCTATACTATTTATGTCACACTCTCAATGATCTATACTCTTTATGTCACACTCTCAATGATCTGTACTATTTATGTCACACTCTCAATGATCTATACTATTTATGTCACACTCTCAATGATCTGTACTCTATGTCACTCAATGATCTATACTATTTATGTCACACTCTCAATGATCTATGCTCTATGACACATTCTCAATGATCTATACTATTTATGTCACACTCTCAATGATATATACTATTTATGTCACACTCAATGATATATACTATTTATGTCACACTCAATGATCTATGCTCTATGTCACACTCTCAATGATCTATACTCTTTATGTCACACTCTCAATGATCTATACTCTTTGTGTCACACTCTCAATGATCTATACTCTTTATGTCACACTCTCAATGATCTATACTCTTTGTCACATTATCAATATCTGTACTCTTTATGTCACACTCTCAATTATCTATACTCTTTATGTCACACTCTCAATGATCTATACTCTTTATGTCACACTCTCAATGATCTATACTATTTATGTCACACTCAATGATCTATACTATTTATGTCACACTCAATGATCTATACTATTTATGTCACACTCTCAATGATCTATACTATTTATGTCACACTCAATGATCTATACTATTTATGTCACACTCTCAATGATCTATACTCTGTCACTCTCAATGATCTATACTATTTATGTCACACTCTCAATGATCTATACTATTTATGTCACATTAACAATGATCTATACTCTTTATGTCGCACTCTTAATGATATATACTCTTTATGTCACACTCTCAATGATCTATACTCTTTATGTCACACTCTCAATGATCTATACTCTTTATGTCACACTCTCAATGATCTATACTCTTTATGTCACACTCAATGATATGTACTATTTATGTCACACTCTCAATGATCTGTACTATTTATGTCACACTCTCAATGATCTGTACTCTATGTCACTCTCAATGATCTATACTATTTATGTCACACTCTCAATGATCTATACTCTTTATGTCACATTATCAATATCTGTACTCTTTATGTCACACTCTCAATGATCTATACTATTTATGTCACACTCTCAATGATCTGTACTCTTTATGTCACACTCTCAATGATCTATACTCTTTATGTCACACACTCAATGATCTATACTATTTATGTCACACTCTCAATGATCTATACTCTTTATGTCACACTCTCAATGATCTATACTCTTTATGTCACACTCTCAATGATCTGTACTCTATGTCACTCTCAATGATCTATACTATTTATGTCACATTATCAATGATCTATACTATTTATGTCACACTCTCAATGATCTATACTATTTATGTCACATTATCAATGATCTGTACTATTTATGTCACATTATCAATGATCTGTACTATTTATGTCACACTCTCAATTATCTTTACTCTTTATGTCACACTCGATCTATACTCTTTATGTCACACTCAATGATCTATACTCTTTATGTCACACTCAATGATCTATACTCTTTATGTCACATTCTCAATAATCTATACTCTATGTCACATTCTCAATGATCTATGCTCTATGACACATTCTCAATGATCTATACTATTTATGTCACACTCTCAATGATCGGTACTATTTATGTCACACTCTCAATGATATATACTATTTATGTCGCACTCTCAATTATCTATACTCTTTATGTCACACTCAATGATCTATGCTCTATGTCACACTCTCAATGATCTATACTCTTTATGTCACACTCTCAATGATCTATACTCTTTATGTCACACTCTCAATGATCTATACTCTGTGTCACACTCTCAATGATCTATACTCTTTATGTCACACTCTCAATGATCTATACTCTTTGTCACATTATCAATATCTGTACTCTTTATGTCACACTCTCAATTATCTATACTCTTTATGTCACACTCTCAATGATCTATACTCTTTATGTCACACTCTCAATGATCTATACTATTTATGTCACACTCAATGATCTATACTATTTATGTCACACTCAATGATCTATACTATTTATGTCACACTCTCAATGATCTATACTATTTATGTCACACTCAATGATCTATACTATTTATGTCACACTCTCAATGATCTATACTATTTATGTCACACTCTCAATGATCTATACTATTTATGTCACACTCAATGATCTATACTATTTATGTCACACTCTCAATGATCTAAACTATTTATGTCACACTCAATTATCTATACTCTTTATGTCACACTCAATGATCTATACTATTTATGTCACACTCAATGATCTATGCTATTTATGTCACACTCAATGATCTATACTATTTTTGTCACACTCAATGATCTATACTATTTATGTCACACTCTCAATGATCTATACTCTGTCACTCTCAATGATCTATACTATTTATGTCACACTCTCAATGATCTATACTATTTATGTCACATTAACAATGATCTATACTCTTTATGTCGCACTCTTAATGATATATACTCTTTATGTCACACTCTCAATGATCTATACTCTTTATGTCACACTCTCAATGATCTATACTCTTTATGTCACACTCTCAATGATCTATACTCTTTATGTCACACTCTCAATGATCTGTACTATTTATGTCACACTCTCAATGATCTATACTATTTATGTCACACTCTCAATGATCTGTACTCTATGTCACTCTCAATGATCTATACTATTTATGTCACACTCTCAATGATCTATACTCTTTATGTCGCACTCTTAATGATATATACTCTTTATGTCACACTCTCAATGATCTATACTCTTTATGTCACACTCTCAATGATCTATACTCTTTATGTCACACTCTCAATGATCTATACTCTTTATGTCACACTCTCAATGATCTGTACTATTTATGTCACACTCTCAATGATCTATACTATTTATGTCACACTCTCAATGATCTGTACTCTATGTCACTCTCAATGATCTATACTATTTATGTCACACTCTCAATGATCTATACTCTTTATGTCACATTATCAATATCTGTACTCTTTATGTCACACTCTCAATGATCTATACTATTTATGTCACACTCTCAATGATCTGTACTGTTTATGTCACACTCTCAATGATCTATACTCTTTATGTCACACACTCAATGATCTATACTATTTATGTCGCACTCTCAATTATCTTTACTCTTTATGTCACACTCGATCTATACTCTTTATGTCACACTCAATGATCTATACTCTTTATGTCACATTCTCAATAATCTATACTCTATGTCACATTCTCAATGATCTATGCTCTATGACACATTCTCAATGATCTATACTATTTATGTCACACTCTCAATGATCGGTACTATTTATGTCACACTCTCAATGATATATACTATTTATGTCGCACTCTCAATTATCTATACTCTTTATGTCACACTCAATGATCTATGCTCTATGTCACACTCTCAATGATCTATACTCTTTATGTCACACTCTCAATGATCTATACTCTTTATGTCACACTCTCAATGATCTATACTCTGTGTCACACTCTCAATGATCTATACTCTTTATGTCACACTCTCAATGATCTATACTCTTTGTCACATTATCAATATCTGTACTCTTTATGTCACACTCTCAATTATCTATACTCTTTATGTCACACTCTCAATGATCTATACTCTTTATGTCACACTCTCAATGATCTATACTATTTATGTCACACTCTCAATGATCTGTACTGTTTATGTCACACTCTCAATGATCTATACTCTTTATGTCACACACTCAATGATCTATACTATTTATGTCGCACTCTCAATTATCTTTACTCTTTATGTCACACTCGATCTATACTCTTTATGTCACACTCAATGATCTATACTCTTTATGTCACATTCTCAATAATCTATACTCTATGTCACATTCTCAATGATCTATGCTCTATGACACATTCTCAATGATCTATACTATTTATGTCACACTCTCAATGATCGGTACTATTTATGTCACACTCTCAATGATATATACTATTTATGTCGCACTCTCAATTATCTATACTCTTTATGTCACACTCAATGATCTATGCTCTATGTCACACTCTCAATGATCTATACTCTTTATGTCACACTCTCAATGATCTATACTCTTTATGTCACACTCTCAATGATCTATACTCTGTGTCACACTCTCAATGATCTATACTCTTTATGTCACACTCTCAATGATCTATACTCTTTGTCACATTATCAATATCTGTACTCTTTATGTCACACTCTCAATTATCTATACTCTTTATGTCACACTCTCAATGATCTATACTCTTTATGTCACACTCTCAATGATCTATACTATTTATGTCACACTCAATGATCTATACTATTTATGTCACACTCAATGATCTATACTATTTATGTCACACTCTCAATGATCTATACTATTTATGTCACACTCAATGATCTATACTATTTATGTCACACTCTCAATGATCTATACTATTTATGTCACACTCTCAATGATCTATACTATTTATGTCACACTCAATGATCTATACTATTTATGTCACACTCTCAATGATCTAAACTATTTATGTCACACTCAATTATCTATACTCTTTATGTCACACTCAATGATCTATACTATTTATGTCACACCCAATGATCTATGCTATTTATGTCACACTCAATGATCTATACTATTTTTGTCACACTCAATGATCTATACTATTTATGTCACACTCTCAATGATCTATACTCTGTCACTCTCAATGATCTATACTATTTATGTCACACTCTCAATGATCTATACTATTTATGTCACATTAACAATGATCTATACTCTTTATGTCGCACTCTTAATGATATATACTCTTTATGTCACACTCTCAATGATCTATACTCTTTATGTCACACTCTCAATGATCTATACTCTTTATGTCACACTCTCAATGATCTATACTCTTTATGTCACACTCTCAATGATCTGTACTATTTATGTCACACTCTCAATGATCTATACTATTTATGTCACACTCTCAATGATCTGTACTCTATGTCACTCTCAATGATCTATACTATTTATGTCACACTCTCAATGATCTATACTCTTTATGTCGCACTCTTAATGATATATACTCTTTATGTCACACTCTCAATGATCTATACTCTTTATGTCACACTCTCAATGATCTATACTCTTTATGTCACACTCTCAATGATCTATACTCTTTATGTCACACTCTCAATGATCTGTACTATTTATGTCACACTCTCAATGATCTATACTATTTATGTCACACTCTCAATGATCTGTACTCTATGTCACTCTCAATGATCTATACTATTTATGTCACACTCTCAATGATCTATACTCTTTATGTCACATTATCAATATCTGTACTCTTTATGTCACACTCTCAATGATCTATACTATTTATGTCACACTCTCAATGATCTGTACTGTTTATGTCACACTCTCAATGATCTATACTCTTTATGTCACACACTCAATGATCTATACTATTTATGTCGCACTCTCAATTATCTTTACTCTTTATGTCACACTCGATCTATACTCTTTATGTCACACTCAATGATCTATACTCTTTATGTCACATTCTCAATAATCTATACTCTATGTCACATTCTCAATGATCTATGCTCTATGACACATTCTCAATGATCTATACTATTTATGTCACACTCTCAATGATCGGTACTATTTATGTCACACTCTCAATGATATATACTATTTATGTCGCACTCTCAATTATCTATACTCTTTATGTCACACTCAATGATCTATGCTCTATGTCACACTCTCAATGATCTATACTCTTTATGTCACACTCTCAATGATCTATACTCTTTATGTCACACTCTCAATGATCTATACTCTTTGTGTCACACTCTCAATGATCTATACTCTTTATGTCACACTCTCAATGATCTATACTCTTTGTCACATTATCAATATCTGTACTCTTTATGTCACACTCTCAATTATCTATACTCTTTATGTCACACTCTCAATGATCTATACTCTTTATGTCACACTCTCAATGATCTATACTATTTATGTCACACTCAATGATCTATACTATTTATGTCACACACTCAATGATCTATACTATTTATGTCACACTCTCAATGATCTATACTATTTATGTCACACTCAATGATCTATACTATTTATGTCACACTCTCAATGATCTATACTATTTATGTCACACTCTCAATGATCTATACTATTTATGTCACACTCTCAATGATCTATACTATTTATGTCACACTCTCAATGATCTAAACTATTTATGTCACACTCTCAATTATCTATACTCTTTATGTCACACTCAATGATCTATACTATTTATGTCACACTCAATGATCTATGCTATTTATGTCACCCTCAATGATCTATACTATTTTGTCACACTCAATGATCTATACTATTTATGTCACACTCTCAATGATCTATACTCTGTCACTCTCAATGATCTATACTATTTATGTCACACTCTCAATGATCTATACTATTTATGTCACATTAACAATGATCTATACTCTTTATGTCACACTCAATGATCTATACTATTTATGTCACACTCTCAATGATCTGTACTCTATGTCACTCAATGATCTAACCTATTTATGTCACACTCAATGATCTATACTCTATGTCACACTCAATGATCTATACTATTTATGTCACACTCTCAATGATCTATACTCTATGTCACACTCAATGATCTATACTATTTATGTCACACTCAATGATCTATACTATTTATGTCACACTCAATGATCTATACTATTTATGTCACACTCTCAATTATCTATACTCTTTATGTCACACTCAATGATCTATACTATTTATGTCACACTCAATGATCTATACTATTTATGTCACACTCTCAATGATCTATACTATTTATGTCACACTCAATGATCTATACTCTTTATGTCACACTCTCAATGATCTGTACTATTTATGTCACACTCTCAATGATCTGTACTCTATGTCACTCTCAATGATCTATACTATTTATGTCACACTCTCAATGATCTATACTCTTTATGTCACATTATCAATATCTGTACTCTTTATGTCACACTCTCAATGATCTATACTATTTATGTCACACTCTCAATGATCTGTACTCTTTATGTCACACTCTCAATGATCTATACTCTTTATGTCACACACTCAATGATCTATACTATTTATGTCACACTCTCAATGATCTATACTCTTTATGTCACACTCTCAATGATCTATACTCTTTATGTCACACTCTCAATGATCTGTACTCTATGTCACTCTCAATGATCTATACTATTTATGTCACATTATCAATGATCTATACTATTTATGTCACACTCTCAATGATCTATACTATTTATGTCACATTATCAATGATCTGTACTATTTATGTCACATTATCAATGATCTGTACTATTTATGTCACACTCTCAATGATATATACTATTAATGTCGCACTCTCAATTATCTTTACTCTTTATGTCACACTCGATCTATACTCTTTATGTCACACTCAATGATCTATACTCTTTATGTCACATTCTCAATAATCTATACTCTATGTCACATTCTCAATGATCTATGCTCTATGACACATTCTCAATGATCTATACTATTTATGTCACACTCTCAATGATCGGTACTATTTATGTCACACTCTCAATGATATATACTATTTATGTCGCACTCTCAATTATCTATACTCTTTATGTCACACTCAATGATCTATGCTCTATGTCACACTCTCAATGATCTATACTCTTTATGTCACACTCTCAATGATCTATACTCTTTATGTCACACTCTCAATGATCTATACTCTTTGTGTCACACTCTCAATGATCTATACTCTTTATGTCACACTCTCAATGATCTATACTCTTTGTCACATTATCAATATCTGTACTCTTTATGTCACACTCTCAATTATCTATACTCTTTATGTCACACTCTCAATGATCTATACTCTTTATGTCACACTCTCAATGATCTATACTATTTATGTCACACTCAATGATCTATACTATTTATGTCACACTCAATGATCTATACTATTTATGTCACACTCTCAATGATCTATACTATTTATGTCACACTCAATGATCTATACTATTTATGTCACACTCTCAATGATCTATACTCTGTCACTCTCAATGATCTATACTATTTATGTCACACTCTCAATGATCTATACTATTTATGTCACATTAACAATGATCTATACTATTTATGTCGCACTCTTAATGATATATACTCTTTATGTCACACTCTCAATGATCTATACTCTTTATGTCACACTCTCAATGATCTATACTCTTTATGTCACACTCTCAATGATCTATACTCTTTATGTCACACTCAATGATATGTACTATTTATGTCACACTCTCAATGATCTGTACTATTTATGTCACACTCTCAATGATCTGTACTCTATGTCACTCTCAATGATCTATACTATTTATGTCACATTAACAATGATCTATACTCTTTATGTCGCACTCTTAATGATATATACTCTTTATGTCACACTCTCAATGATCTATACTCTTTATGTCACACTCTCAATGATCTATACTCTTTATGTCACACTCTCAATGATCTATACTCTTTATGTCACACTCAATGATATGTACTATTTATGTCACACTCTCAATGATCTGTACTATTTATGTCACACTCTCAATGATCTGTACTCTATGTCACTCTCAATGATCTATACTATTTATGTCACACTCTCAATGATCTATACTCTTTATGTCACATTATCAATATCTGTACTCTTTATGTCACACTCTCAATGATCTATACTATTTATGTCACACTCTCAATGATCTGTACTCTATGTCACTCAATGATCTATACTATTTATGTCACACTCTCAATGATCTATGCTCTATGACACATTCTCAATGATCTATACTATTTATGTCACACTCTCAATGATATATACTATTTATGTCACACTCAATGATATATACTATTTATGTCACACTCAATGATCTATGCTCTATGTCACACTCTCAATGATCTATACTCTTTATGTCACACTCTCAATGATCTATACTCTTTGTGTCACACTCTCAATGATCTATACTCTTTATGTCACACTCTCAATGATCTATACTCTTTGTCACATTATCAATATCTGTACTCTTTATGTCACACTCTCAATTATCTATACTCTTTATGTCACACTCTCAATGATCTATACTCTTTATGTCACACTCTCAATGATCTATACTATTTATGTCACACTCAATGATCTATACTATTTATGTCACACTCAATGATCTATACTATTTATGTCACACTCTCAATGATCTATACTATTTATGTCACACTCAATGATCTATACTATTTATGTCACACTCTCAATGATCTATACTCTGTCACTCTCAATGATCTATACTATTTATGTCACACTCTCAATGATCTATACTATTTATGTCACATTAACAATGATCTATACTCTTTATGTCGCACTCTTAATGATATATACTCTTTATGTCACACTCTCAATGATCTATACTCTTTATGTCACACTCTCAATGATCTATACTCTTTATGTCACACTCTCAATGATCTATACTCTTTATGTCACACTCAATGATATGTACTATTTATGTCACACTCTCAATGATCTGTACTATTTATGTCACACTCTCAATGATCTGTACTCTATGTCACTCTCAATGATCTATACTATTTATGTCACACTCTCAATGATCTATACTCTTTATGTCACATTATCAATATCTGTACTCTTTATGTCACACTCTCAATGATCTATACTATTTATGTCACACTCTCAATGATCTGTACTCTTTATGTCACACTCTCAATGATCTATACTCTTTATGTCACACACTCAATGATCTATACTATTTATGTCACACTCTCAATGATCTATACTCTTTATGTCACACTCTCAATGATCTATACTCTTTATGTCACACTCTCAATGATCTGTACTCTATGTCACTCTCAATGATCTATACTATTTATGTCACATTATCAATGATCTATACTATTTATGTCACACTCTCAATGATCTATACTATTTATGTCACATTATCAATGATCTGTACTATTTATGTCACATTATCAATGATCTGTACTATTTATGTCACACTCTCAATTATCTTTACTCTTTATGTCACACTCGATCTATACTCTTTATGTCACACTCAATGATCTATACTCTTTATGTCACACTCAATGATCTATACTCTTTATGTCACATTCTCAATAATCTATACTCTATGTCACATTCTCAATGATCTATGCTCTATGACACATTCTCAATGATCTATACTATTTATGTCACACTCTCAATGATCGGTACTATTTATGTCACACTCTCAATGATATATACTATTTATGTCGCACTCTCAATTATCTATACTCTTTATGTCACACTCAATGATCTATGCTCTATGTCACACTCTCAATGATCTATACTCTTTATGTCACACTCTCAATGATCTATACTCTTTATGTCACACTCTCAATGATCTATACTCTGTGTCACACTCTCAATGATCTATACTCTTTATGTCACACTCTCAATGATCTATACTCTTTGTCACATTATCAATATCTGTACTCTTTATGTCACACTCTCAATTATCTATACTCTTTATGTCACACTCTCAATGATCTATACTCTTTATGTCACACTCTCAATGATCTATACTATTTATGTCACACTCAATGATCTATACTATTTATGTCACACTCAATGATCTATACTATTTATGTCACACTCTCAATGATCTATACTATTTATGTCACACTCAATGATCTATACTATTTATGTCACACTCTCAATGATCTATACTATTTATGTCACACTCTCAATGATCTATACTATTTATGTCACACTCAATGATCTATACTATTTATGTCACACTCTCAATGATCTAAACTATTTATGTCACACTCAATTATCTATACTCTTTATGTCACACTCAATGATCTATACTATTTATGTCACACTCAATGATCTATGCTATTTATGTCACACTCAATGATCTATACTATTTTTGTCACACTCAATGATCTATACTATTTATGTCACACTCTCAATGATCTATACTCTGTCACTCTCAATGATCTATACTATTTATGTCACACTCTCAATGATCTATACTATTTATGTCACATTAACAATGATCTATACTCTTTATGTCGCACTCTTAATGATATATACTCTTTATGTCACACTCTCAATGATCTATACTCTTTATGTCACACTCTCAATGATCTATACTCTTTATGTCACACTCTCAATGATCTATACTCTTTATGTCACACTCTCAATGATCTGTACTATTTATGTCACACTCTCAATGATCTATACTATTTATGTCACACTCTCAATGATCTGTACTCTATGTCACTCTCAATGATCTATACTATTTATGTCACACTCTCAATGATCTATACTCTTTATGTCGCACTCTTAATGATATATACTCTTTATGTCACACTCTCAATGATCTATACTCTTTATGTCACACTCTCAATGATCTATACTCTTTATGTCACACTCTCAATGATCTATACTCTTTATGTCACACTCTCAATGATCTGTACTATTTATGTCACACTCTCAATGATCTATACTATTTATGTCACACTCTCAATGATCTGTACTCTATGTCACTCTCAATGATCTATACTATTTATGTCACACTCTCAATGATCTATACTCTTTATGTCACATTATCAATATCTGTACTCTTTATGTCACACTCTCAATGATCTATACTATTTATGTCACACTCTCAATGATCTGTACTGTTTATGTCACACTCTCAATGATCTATACTCTTTATGTCACACACTCAATGATCTATACTATTTATGTCGCACTCTCAATTATCTTTACTCTTTATGTCACACTCGATCTATACTCTTTATGTCACACTCAATGATCTATACTCTTTATGTCACATTCTCAATAATCTATACTCTATGTCACATTCTCAATGATCTATGCTCTATGACACATTCTCAATGATCTATACTATTTATGTCACACTCTCAATGATCGGTACTATTTATGTCACACTCTCAATGATATATACTATTTATGTCGCACTCTCAATTATCTATACTCTTTATGTCACACTCAATGATCTATGCTCTATGTCACACTCTCAATGATCTATACTCTTTATGTCACACTCTCAATGATCTATACTCTTTATGTCACACTCTCAATGATCTATACTCTGTGTCACACTCTCAATGATCTATACTCTTTATGTCACACTCTCAATGATCTATACTCTTTGTCACATTATCAATATCTGTACTCTTTATGTCACACTCTCAATTATCTATACTCTTTATGTCACACTCTCAATGATCTATACTCTTTATGTCACACTCTCAATGATCTATACTATTTATGTCACACTCTCAATGATCTGTACTGTTTATGTCACACTCTCAATGATCTATACTCTTTATGTCACACACTCAATGATCTATACTATTTATGTCGCACTCTCAATTATCTTTACTCTTTATGTCACACTCGATCTATACTCTTTATGTCACACTCAATGATCTATACTCTTTATGTCACATTCTCAATAATCTATACTCTATGTCACATTCTCAATGATCTATGCTCTATGACACATTCTCAATGATCTATACTATTTATGTCACACTCTCAATGATCGGTACTATTTATGTCACACTCTCAATGATATATACTATTTATGTCGCACTCTCAATTATCTATACTCTTTATGTCACACTCAATGATCTATGCTCTATGTCACACTCTCAATGATCTATACTCTTTATGTCACACTCTCAATGATCTATACTCTTTATGTCACACTCTCAATGATCTATACTCTGTGTCACACTCTCAATGATCTATACTCTTTATGTCACACTCTCAATGATCTATACTCTTTGTCACATTATCAATATCTGTACTCTTTATGTCACACTCTCAATTATCTATACTCTTTATGTCACACTCTCAATGATCTATACTCTTTATGTCACACTCTCAATGATCTATACTATTTATGTCACACTCAATGATCTATACTATTTATGTCACACTCAATGATCTATACTATTTATGTCACACTCTCAATGATCTATACTATTTATGTCACACTCAATGATCTATACTATTTATGTCACACTCTCAATGATCTATACTATTTATGTCACACTCTCAATGATCTATACTATTTATGTCACACTCAATGATCTATACTATTTATGTCACACTCTCAATGATCTAAACTATTTATGTCACACTCAATTATCTATACTCTTTATGTCACACTCAATGATCTATACTATTTATGTCACACTCAATGATCTATGCTATTTATGTCACACTCAATGATCTATACTATTTTTGTCACACTCAATGATCTATACTATTTATGTCACACTCTCAATGATCTATACTCTGTCACTCTCAATGATCTATACTATTTATGTCACACTCTCAATGATCTATACTATTTATGTCACATTAACAATGATCTATACTCTTTATGTCGCACTCTTAATGATATATACTCTTTATGTCACACTCTCAATGATCTATACTCTTTATGTCACACTCTCAATGATCTATACTCTTTATGTCACACTCTCAATGATCTATACTCTTTATGTCACACTCTCAATGATCTGTACTATTTATGTCACACTCTCAATGATCTATACTATTTATGTCACACTCTCAATGATCTGTACTCTATGTCACTCTCAATGATCTATACTATTTATGTCACACTCTCAATGATCTATACTCTTTATGTCGCACTCTTAATGATATATACTCTTTATGTCACACTCTCAATGATCTATACTCTTTATGTCACACTCTCAATGATCTATACTCTTTATGTCACACTCTCAATGATCTATACTCTTTATGTCACACTCTCAATGATCTGTACTATTTATGTCACACTCTCAATGATCTATACTATTTATGTCACACTCTCAATGATCTGTACTCTATGTCACTCTCAATGATCTATACTATTTATGTCACACTCTCAATGATCTATACTCTTTATGTCACATTATCAATATCTGTACTCTTTATGTCACACTCTCAATGATCTATACTATTTATGTCACACTCTCAATGATCTGTACTGTTTATGTCACACTCTCAATGATCTATACTCTTTATGTCACACACTCAATGATCTATACTATTTATGTCGCACTCTCAATTATCTTTACTCTTTATGTCACACTCGATCTATACTCTTTATGTCACACTCAATGATCTATACTCTTTATGTCACATTCTCAATAATCTATACTCTATGTCACATTCTCAATGATCTATGCTCTATGACACATTCTCAATGATCTATACTATTTATGTCACACTCTCAATGATCGGTACTATTTATGTCACACTCTCAATGATATATACTATTTATGTCGCACTCTCAATTATCTATACTCTTTATGTCACACTCAATGATCTATGCTCTATGTCACACTCTCAATGATCTATACTCTTTATGTCACACTCTCAATGATCTATACTCTTTATGTCACACTCTCAATGATCTATACTCTTTGTGTCACACTCTCAATGATCTATACTCTTTATGTCACACTCTCAATGATCTATACTCTTTGTCACATTATCAATATCTGTACTCTTTATGTCACACTCTCAATTATCTATACTCTTTATGTCACACTCTCAATGATCTATACTCTTTATGTCACACTCTCAATGATCTATACTATTTATGTCACACTCAATGATCTATACTATTTATGTCACACTCAATGATCTATACTATTTATGTCACACTCTCAATGATCTATACTATTTATGTCACACTCAATGATCTATACTATTTATGTCACACTCTCAATGATCTATACTATTTATGTCACACTCTCAATGATCTATACTATTTATGTCACACTCTCAATGATCTATACTATTTATGTCACACTCTCAATGATCTAAACTATTTATGTCACACTCTCAATTATCTATACTCTTTATGTCACACTCAATGATCTATACTATTTATGTCACACTCAATGATCTATGCTATTTATGTCACCCTCAATGATCTATACTATTTTGTCACACTCAATGATCTATACTATTTATGTCACACTCTCAATGATCTATACTCTGTCACTCTCAATGATCTATACTATTTATGTCACACTCTCAATGATCTATACTATTTATGTCACATTAACAATGATCTATACTCTTTATGTCGCACTCTTAATGATATATACTCTTTATGTCACACTCTCAATGATCTGTACTCTATGTCACTCAATGATCTAACCTATTTATGTCACACTCAATGATCTATACTCTATGTCACACTCAATGATCTATACTATTTATGTCACACTCTCAATGATCTATACTCTATGTCACACTCAATGATCTATACTATTTATGTCACACTCAATGATCTATACTATTTATGTCACACTCAATGATCTATACTATTTATGTCACACTCTCAATTATCTATACTCTTTATGTCACACTCAATGATCTATACTATTTATGTCACACTCTCAATGATCTATACTATTTATGTCACACTCTCAATGATCTATACTCTTTATGTCACACTCAATGATCTATACTCTTTATGTCACACTCTCAATGATCTGTACTATTTATGTCACACTCTCAATGATCTGTACTCTATGTCACTCTCAATGATCTATACTATTTATGTCACACTCTCAATGATCTATACTCTTTATGTCACATTATCAATATCTGTACTCTTTATGTCACACTCTCAATGATCTATACTATTTATGTCACACTCTCAATGATCTGTACTCTTTATGTCACACTCTCAATGATCTATACTCTTTATGTCACACACTCAATGATCTATACTATTTATGTCACACTCTCAATGATCTATACTCTTTATGTCACACTCTCAATGATCTATACTCTTTATGTCACACTCTCAATGATCTGTACTCTATGTCACTCTCAATGATCTATACTATTTATGTCACATTATCAATGATCTATACTATTTATGTCACACTCTCAATGATCTATACTATTTATGTCACATTATCAATGATCTGTACTATTTATGTCACATTATCAATGATCTGTACTATTTATGTCACACTCTCAATGATATATACTATTAATGTCGCACTCTCAATTATCTTTACTCTTTATGTCACACTCGATCTATACTCTTTATGTCACACTCAATGATCTATACTCTTTATGTCACATTCTCAATAATCTATACTCTATGTCACATTCTCAATGATCTATGCTCTATGACACATTCTCAATGATCTATACTATTTATGTCACACTCTCAATGATCGGTACTATTTATGTCACACTCTCAATGATATATACTATTTATGTCGCACTCTCAATTATCTATACTCTTTATGTCACACTCAATGATCTATGCTCTATGTCACACTCTCAATGATCTATACTCTTTATGTCACACTCTCAATGATCTATACTCTTTATGTCACACTCTCAATGATCTATACTCTTTGTGTCACACTCTCAATGATCTATACTCTTTATGTCACACTCTCAATGATCTATACTCTTTGTCACATTATCAATATCTGTACTCTTTATGTCACACTCTCAATTATCTATACTCTTTATGTCACACTCTCAATGATCTATACTCTTTATGTCACACTCTCAATGATCTATACTATTTATGTCACACTCAATGATCTATACTATTTATGTCACACTCAATGATCTATACTATTTATGTCACACTCTCAATGATCTATACTATTTATGTCACACTCAGTGATCTATACTATTTATGTCACACTCTCAATGATCTATACTATTTATGTCACACTCTCAATGATCTATACTATTTATGTCACACTCTCAATGATCTATACTATTTATGTCACACTCTCAATGATCTAAACTATTTATGTCACACTCAATTATCTATACTCTTTATGTCGCACTCAATGATCTATACTATTTATGTCACACTCAATGATCTATGCTATTTATGTCACACTCAATGATCTATACTATTTTTGTCACACTCAATGATCTATACTATTTATGTCACACTCCCAATGATCTATACTCTGTCACTCTCAATGATCTATACTATTTATGTCACACTCTCAATGATCTATACTATTTATGTCACATTAACAATGATCTATACTCTTTATGTCGCACTCTTAATGATATATACTCTTTATGTCACACTCTCAATGATCTATACTCTTTATGTCACACTCTCAATGATCTATACTCTTTATGTCACACTCTCAATGATCTATACTCTTTATGTCACACTCTCAATGATCTGTACTATTTATGTCACACTCTCAATGATCTATACTATTTATGTCACATTAACAATGATCTATACTCTTTATGTCACACTCAATGATCTATACTATTTATGTCACACTCACAATGATCTATACTCTATGTCACTCAATGATCTAACCTATTTATGTCACACTCAATGATCTATACTCTATGTCACACTCAATGATCTATACTATTTATGTCACACTCTCAATGATCTATACTCTATGTCACACTCAATGATCTATACTATTTATGTCACACTCAATGATCTATACTATTTATGTCACACTCAATGATCTATACTATTTATGTCACACTCAATTATCTATACTCTTTATGTCACACTCAATGATCTATACTATTTATGTCACACTCAATGATCTATGCTATTTATGTCACACTCAATGATCTATACTATTTTTGTCACACTCAATGATCTATACTATTTATGTCACACTCTCAATGATCTATACTCTGTCACTCTCAATGATCTATACTATTTATGTCACACTCTCAATGATCTATACTATTTATGTCACATTAACAATGATCTATACTCTTTATGTCGCACTCTTAATGATATATACTCTTTATGTCACACTCTCAATGATCTATACTCTTTATGTCACACTCTCAATGATCTATACTCTTTATGTCACACTCTCAATGATCTATACTCTTTATGTCACACTCTCAATGATCTGTACTATTTATGTCACACTCTCAATGATCTATACTATTTATGTCACACTCTCAATGATCTGTACTCTATGTCACTCTCAATGATCTATACTATTTATGTCACACTCTCAATGATCTATACTCTTTATGTCGCACTCTTAATGATATATACTCTTTATGTCACACTCTCAATGATCTATACTCTTTATGTCACACTCTCAATGATCTATACTCTTTATGTCACACTCTCAATGATCTGTACTATTTATGTCACACTCTCAATGATCTATACTATTTATGTCACACTCTCAATGATCTGTACTCTATGTCACTCTCAATGATCTATACTATTTATGTCACACTCTCAATGATCTATACTCTTTATGTCACATTATCAATATCTGTACTCTTTATGTCACACTCTCAATGATCTATACTATTTATGTCACACTCTCAATGATCTGTACTGTTTATGTCACACTCTCAATGATCTATACTCTTTATGTCACACACTCAATGATCTATACTATTTATGTCGCACTCTCAATTATCTTTACTCTTTATGTCACACTCGATCTATACTCTTTATGTCACACTCAATGATCTATACTCTTTATGTCACATTCTCAATAATCTATACTCTATGTCACATTCTCAATGATCTATGCTCTATGACACATTCTCAATGATCTATACTATTTATGTCACACTCTCAATGATCGGTACTATTTATGTCACACTCTCAATGATATATACTATTTATGTCGCACTCTCAATTATCTATACTCTTTATGTCACACTCAATGATCTATGCTCTATGTCACACTCTCAATGATCTATACTCTTTATGTCACACTCTCAATGATCTATACTCTTTATGTCACACTCTCAATGATCTATACTCTGTGTCACACTCTCAATGATCTATACTCTTTATGTCACACTCTCAATGATCTATACTCTTTGTCACATTATCAATATCTGTACTCTTTATGTCACACTCTCAATTATCTATACTCTTTATGTCACACTCTCAATGATCTATACTCTTTATGTCACACTCTCAATGATCTATACTATTTATGTCACACTCTCAATGATCTGTACTGTTTATGTCACACTCTCAATGATCTATACTCTTTATGTCACACACTCAATGATCTATACTATTTATGTCGCACTCTCAATTATCTTTACTCTTTATGTCACACTCGATCTATACTCTTTATGTCACACTCAATGATCTATACTCTTTATGTCACATTCTCAATAATCTATACTCTATGTCACATTCTCAATGATCTATGCTCTATGACACATTCTCAATGATCTATACTATTTATGTCACACTCTCAATGATCGGTACTATTTATGTCACACTCTCAATGATATATACTATTTATGTCGCACTCTCAATTATCTATACTCTTTATGTCACACTCAATGATCTATGCTCTATGTCACACTCTCAATGATCTATACTCTTTATGTCACACTCTCAATGATCTATACTCTTTATGTCACACTCTCAATGATCTATACTCTGTGTCACACTCTCAATGATCTATACTCTTTATGTCACACTCTCAATGATCTATACTCTTTGTCACATTATCAATATCTGTACTCTTTATGTCACACTCTCAATTATCTATACTCTTTATGTCACACTCTCAATGATCTATACTCTTTATGTCACACTCTCAATGATCTATACTATTTATGTCACACTCAATGATCTATACTATTTATGTCACACTCAATGATCTATACTATTTATGTCACACTCTCAATGATCTATACTATTTATGTCACACTCAATGATCTATACTATTTATGTCACACTCTCAATGATCTATACTATTTATGTCACACTCTCAATGATCTATACTATTTATGTCACACTCAATGATCTATACTATTTATGTCACACTCTCAATGATCTAAACTATTTATGTCACACTCAATTATCTATACTCTTTATGTCACACTCAATGATCTATACTATTTATGTCACACTCAATGATCTATGCTATTTATGTCACACTCAATGATCTATACTATTTTTGTCACACTCAATGATCTATACTATTTATGTCACACTCTCAATGATCTATACTCTGTCACTCTCAATGATCTATACTATTTATGTCACACTCTCAATGATCTATACTATTTATGTCACATTAACAATGATCTATACTCTTTATGTCGCACTCTTAATGATATATACTCTTTATGTCACACTCTCAATGATCTATACTCTTTATGTCACACTCTCAATGATCTATACTCTTTATGTCACACTCTCAATGATCTATACTCTTTATGTCACACTCTCAATGATCTGTACTATTTATGTCACACTCTCAATGATCTATACTATTTATGTCACACTCTCAATGATCTGTACTCTATGTCACTCTCAATGATCTATACTATTTATGTCACACTCTCAATGATCTATACTCTTTATGTCGCACTCTTAATGATATATACTCTTTGTGTCACACTCTCAATGATCTATACTCTTTATGTCACACTCTCAATGATCTATACTCTTTATGTCACACTCTCAATGATCTATACTCTTTATGTCACACTCTCAATGATCTGTACTATTTATGTCACACTCTCAATGATCTATACTATTTATGTCACACTCTCAATGATCTATACTCTTTATGTCACACTCAATGATCTATACTATTTATGTCACACTCTCAATGATCTATACTATTTATGTCACATTAACAATGATCTATACTCTTTATGTCACACTCAATGATCTATACTATTTATGTCACACTCACAATGATCTATACTCTATGTCACTCAATGATCTAACCTATTTATGTCACACTCAATGATCTATACTCTATGTCACACTCAATGATCTATACTATTTATGTCACACTCTCAATGATCTATACTCTATGTCACACTCAATGATCTATACTATTTATGTCACACTCAATGATCTATACTATTTATGTCACACTCAATGATCTATACTATTTATGTCACACTCAATTATCTATACTCTTTATGTCACACTCAATGATCTATACTATTTATGTCACACTCAATGATCTATGCTATTTATGTCACACTCAATGATCTATACTATTTTTGTCACACTCAATGATCTATACTATTTATGTCACACTCTCAATGATCTATACTCTGTCACTCTCAATGATCTATACTATTTATGTCACACTCTCAATGATCTATACTATTTATGTCACATTAACAATGATCTATACTCTTTATGTCGCACTCTTAATGATATATACTCTTTATGTCACACTCTCAATGATCTATACTCTTTATGTCACACTCTCAATGATCTATACTCTTTATGTCACACTCTCAATGATCTATACTCTTTATGTCACACTCTCAATGATCTGTACTATTTATGTCACACTCTCAATGATCTATACTATTTATGTCACACTCTCAATGATCTGTACTCTATGTCACTCTCAATGATCTATACTATTTATGTCACACTCTCAATGATCTATACTCTTTATGTCGCACTCTTAATGATATATACTCTTTATGTCACACTCTCAATGATCTATACTCTTTATGTCACACTCTCAATGATCTATACTCTTTATGTCACACTCTCAATGATCTATACTCTTTATGTCACACTCTCAATGATCTGTACTATTTATGTCACACTCTCAATGATCTATACTATTTATGTCACACTCTCAATGATCTGTACTCTATGTCACTCTCAATGATCTATACTATTTATGTCACACTCTCAATGATCTATACTCTTTATGTCACATTATCAATATCTGTACTCTTTATGTCACACTCTCAATGATCTATACTATTTATGTCACACTCTCAATGATCTGTACTGTTTATGTCACACTCTCAATGATCTATACTCTTTATGTCACACACTCAATGATCTATACTATTTATGTCGCACTCTCAATTATCTTTACTCTTTATGTCACACTCGATCTATACTCTTTATGTCACACTCAATGATCTATACTCTTTATGTCACATTCTCAATAATCTATACTCTATGTCACATTCTCAATGATCTATGCTCTATGACACATTCTCAATGATCTATACTATTTATGTCACACTCTCAATGATCGGTACTATTTATGTCACACTCTCAATGATATATACTATTTATGTCGCACTCTCAATTATCTATACTCTTTATGTCACACTCAATGATCTATGCTCTATGTCACACTCTCAATGATCTATACTCTTTATGTCACACTCTCAATGATCTATACTCTTTATGTCACACTCTCAATGATCTATACTCTGTGTCACACTCTCAATGATCTATACTCTTTATGTCACACTCTCAATGATCTATACTCTTTGTCACATTATCAATATCTGTACTCTTTATGTCACACTCTCAATTATCTATACTCTTTATGTCACACTCTCAATGATCTATACTCTTTATGTCACACTCTCAATGATCTATACTATTTATGTCACACTCTCAATGATCTGTACTGTTTATGTCACACTCTCAATGATCTATACTCTTTATGTCACACACTCAATGATCTATACTATTTATGTCGCACTCTCAATTATCTTTACTCTTTATGTCACACTCGATCTATACTCTTTATGTCACACTCAATGATCTATACTCTTTATGTCACATTCTCAATAATCTATACTCTATGTCACATTCTCAATGATCTATGCTCTATGACACATTCTCAATGATCTATACTATTTATGTCACACTCTCAATGATCGGTACTATTTATGTCACACTCTCAATGATATATACTATTTATGTCGCACTCTCAATTATCTATACTCTTTATGTCACACTCAATGATCTATGCTCTATGTCACACTCTCAATGATCTATACTCTTTATGTCACACTCTCAATGATCTATACTCTTTATGTCACACTCTCAATGATCTATACTCTGTGTCACACTCTCAATGATCTATACTCTTTATGTCACACTCTCAATGATCTATACTCTTTGTCACATTATCAATATCTGTACTCTTTATGTCACACTCTCAATTATCTATACTCTTTATGTCACACTCTCAATGATCTATACTCTTTATGTCACACTCTCAATGATCTATACTATTTATGTCACACTCAATGATCTATACTATTTATGTCACACTCAATGATCTATACTATTTATGTCACACTCTCAATGATCTATACTATTTATGTCACACTCAATGATCTATACTATTTATGTCACACTCTCAATGATCTATACTATTTATGTCACACTCTCAATGATCTATACTATTTATGTCACACTCAATGATCTATACTATTTATGTCACACTCTCAATGATCTAAACTATTTATGTCACACTCAATTATCTATACTCTTTATGTCACACTCAATGATCTATACTATTTATGTCACACTCAATGATCTATGCTATTTATGTCACACTCAATGATCTATACTATTTTTGTCACACTCAATGATCTATACTATTTATGTCACACTCTCAATGATCTATACTCTGTCACTCTCAATGATCTATACTATTTATGTCACACTCTCAATGATCTATACTATTTATGTCACATTAACAATGATCTATACTCTTTATGTCGCACTCTTAATGATATATACTCTTTATGTCACACTCTCAATGATCTATACTCTTTATGTCACACTCTCAATGATCTATACTCTTTATGTCACACTCTCAATGATCTATACTCTTTATGTCACACTCTCAATGATCTGTACTATTTATGTCACACTCTCAATGATCTATACTATTTATGTCACACTCTCAATGATCTGTACTCTATGTCACTCTCAATGATCTATACTATTTATGTCACACTCTCAATGATCTATACTCTTTATGTCGCACTCTTAATGATATATACTCTTTATGTCACACTCTCAATGATCTATACTCTTTATGTCACACTCTCAATGATCTATACTCTTTATGTCACACTCTCAATGATCTATACTCTTTATGTCACACTCTCAATGATCTGTACTATTTATGTCACACTCTCAATGATCTATACTATTTATGTCACACTCTCAATGATCTGTACTCTATGTCACTCTCAATGATCTATACTATTTATGTCACACTCTCAATGATCTATACTCTTTATGTCACATTATCAATATCTGTACTCTTTATGTCACACTCTCAATGATCTATACTATTTATGTCACACTCTCAATGATCTGTACTGTTTATGTCACACTCTCAATGATCTATACTCTTTATGTCACACACTCAATGATCTATACTATTTATGTCGCACTCTCAATTATCTTTACTCTTTATGTCACACTCGATCTATACTCTTTATGTCACACTCAATGATCTATACTCTTTATGTCACATTCTCAATAATCTATACTCTATGTCACATTCTCAATGATCTATGCTCTATGACACATTCTCAATGATCTATACTATTTATGTCACACTCTCAATGATCGGTACTATTTATGTCACACTCTCAATGATATATACTATTTATGTCGCACTCTCAATTATCTATACTCTTTATGTCACACTCAATGATCTATGCTCTATGTCACACTCTCAATGATCTATACTCTTTATGTCACACTCTCAATGATCTATACTCTTTATGTCACACTCTCAATGATCTATACTCTTTGTGTCACACTCTCAATGATCTATACTCTTTATGTCACACTCTCAATGATCTATACTCTTTGTCACATTATCAATATCTGTACTCTTTATGTCACACTCTCAATTATCTATACTCTTTATGTCACACTCTCAATGATCTATACTCTTTATGTCACACTCTCAATGATCTATACTATTTATGTCACACTCAATGATCTATACTATTTATGTCACACTCAATGATCTATACTATTTATGTCACACTCTCAATGATCTATACTATTTATGTCACACTCAATGATCTATACTATTTATGTCACACTCTCAATGATCTATACTATTTATGTCACACTCTCAATGATCTATACTATTTATGTCACACTCTCAATGATCTATACTATTTATGTCACACTCTCAATGATCTAAACTATTTATGTCACACTCTCAATTATCTATACTCTTTATGTCACACTCAATGATCTATACTATTTATGTCACACTCAATGATCTATGCTATTTATGTCACCCTCAATGATCTATACTATTTTGTCACACTCAATGATCTATACTATTTATGTCACACTCTCAATGATCTATACTCTGTCACTCTCAATGATCTATACTATTTATGTCACACTCTCAATGATCTATACTCTTTATGTCACATTAACAATGATCTATACTCTTTATGTCACACTCAATGATCTATACTATTTATGTCACACTCTCAATGATCTGTACTCTATGTCACTCAATGATCTAACCTATTTATGTCACACTCAATGATCTATACTCTATGTCACACTCAATGATCTATACTATTTATGTCACACTCTCAATGATCTATACTCTATGTCACACTCAATGATCTATACTATTTATGTCACACTCAATGATCTATACTATTTATGTCACACTCAATGATCTATACTATTTATGTCACACTCAATTATCTATACTCTTTATGTCACACTCAATGATCTATACTATTTATGTCACACTCAATGATCTATACTATTTATGTCACACTCTCAATGATCTATACTATTTATGTCACACTCAATGATCTATACTCTTTATGTCACACTCTCAATGATCTGTACTATTTATGTCACACTCTCAATGATCTGTACTCTATGTCACTCTCAATGATCTATACTATTTATGTCACACTCTCAATGATCTATACTCTTTATGTCACATTATCAATATCTGTACTCTTTATGTCACACTCTCAATGATCTATACTATTTATGTCACACTCTCAATGATCTGTACTCTTTATGTCACACTCTCAATGATCTATACTCTTTATGTCACACACTCAATGATCTATACTATTTATGTCACACTCTCAATGATCTATACTCTTTATGTCACACTCTCAATGATCTATACTCTTTATGTCACACTCTCAATGATCTGTACTCTATGTCACTCTCAATGATCTATACTATTTATGTCACATTATCAATGATCTATACTATTTATGTCACACTCTCAATGATCTATACTATTTATGTCACATTATCAATGATCTGTACTATTTATGTCACATTATCAATGATCTGTACTATTTATGTCACACTCTCAATGATATATACTATTAATGTCGCACTCTCAATTATCTTTACTCTTTATGTCACACTCGATCTATACTCTTTATGTCACACTCAATGATCTATACTCTTTATGTCACATTCTCAATAATCTATACTCTATGTCACATTCTCAATGATCTATGCTCTATGACACATTCTCAATGATCTATACTATTTATGTCACACTCTCAATGATCGGTACTATTTATGTCACACTCTCAATGATATATACTATTTATGTCGCACTCTCAATTATCTATACTCTTTATGTCACACTCAATGATCTATGCTCTATGTCACACTCTCAATGATCTATACTCTTTATGTCACACTCTCAATGATCTATACTCTTTATGTCACACTCTCAATGATCTATACTCTTTGTGTCACACTCTCAATGATCTATACTCTTTATGTCACACTCTCAATGATCTATACTCTTTGTCACATTATCAATATCTGTACTCTTTATGTCACACTCTCAATTATCTATACTCTTTATGTCACACTCTCAATGATCTATACTCTTTATGTCACACTCTCAATGATCTATACTATTTATGTCACACTCAATGATCTATACTATTTATGTCACACTCAATGATCTATACTATTTATGTCACACTCTCAATGATCTATACTATTTATGTCACACTCAATGATCTATACTATTTATGTCACACTCTCAATGATCTATACTATTTATGTCACACTCTCAATGATCTATACTATTTATGTCACACTCTCAATGATCTATACTATTTATGCCACACTCTCAATGATCTAAACTATTTATGTCACACTCAATTATCTATACTCTTTATGTCGCACTCAATGATCTATACTATTTATGTCACACTCAATGATCTATGCTATTTATGTCACACTCAATGATCTATACTATTTTTGTCACACTCAATGATCTATACTATTTATGTCACACTCCCAATGATCTATACTCTGTCACTCTCAATGATCTATACTATTTATGTCACACTCTCAATGATCTATACTATTTATGTCACATTAACAATGATCTATACTCTTTATGTCGCACTCTTAATGATATATACTCTTTATGTCACACTCTCAATGATCTATACTCTTTATGTCACACTCTCAATGATCTATACTCTTTATGTCACACTCTCAATGATCTATACTCTTTATGTCACACTCTCAATGATCTGTACTATTTATGTCACACTCTCAATGATCTATACTATTTATGTCACACTCTCAATGATCTATACTCTTTATGTCACACTCAATGATCTATACTATTTATGTCACACTCTCAATGATCTATACTATTTATGTCACATTAACAATGATCTATACTCTTTATGTCACACTCAATGATCTATACTATTTATGTCACACTCACAATGATCTATACTCTATGTCACTCAATGATCTAACCTATTTATGTCACACTCAATGATCTATACTCTATGTCACACTCAATGATCTATACTATTTATGTCACACTCTCAATGATCTATACTCTATGTCACACTCAATGATCTATACTATTTATGTCACACTCAATGATCTATACTATTTATGTCACACTCAATGATCTATACTATTTATGTCACACTCTCAATTATCTATACTCTTTATGTCACACTCAATGATCTATACTATTTATGTCACACTCAATGATCTATACTATTTATGTCACACTCTCAATGATCTATACTATTTATGTCACACTCAATGATCTATACTATTTATGTCACACTCTCAATGATCTATACTCTATGTCACTCTCAATGATCTATACTATTTATGTCACACTCAATGATCTATACTCTTTATGTCACTCTCAATGATCTATACTCTTTATGTCACACTCAATGATCTGTACTATTTATGTCACACTCAATGATCTATACTATTTATGTCACACTCTCAATGATCTATACTCTATGTCACTCTCAATGATCTATACTCTATGTCACACTCAATGATCTATACTATTTATGTCACACTCTCAATGATCTATACTCTATGTCACTCTCAATGATCTATACTATTTATGTCACACTCTCAATGATCTATACTATTTATGTTACACTCTCAATGATCTATACTATTTATGTCACACTCTCAATGATCTATACTATTTATGTCACACTCTCAATGATCTATACTATTTATGTCACACTCTCAATGATCTATACTCTGTCACTCTCAGTGATCTATACTATTTATGTCACACTCTCAATGATCTATACTCTTTATGTCACACTCTCAATGATCTATACTATTTATGTCACACTCTCAATGATCTATACTATTTATGTCACACTCTCAATGATCTATACTATTTATGTCACATTAACAATGATCTATACTCTTTATGTCGCACTCTTAATGATATATACTCTTTATGTCACACTCTCAATGATCTATACTCTTTATGTCACACTCTCAATGATCTATACTCTTTATGTCACACTCTCAATGATCTATACTCTTTATGTCACACTCTCAATGATCTGTACTATTTATGTCACACTCAATGATCTATACTATTTATGTCACACTCTCAATGATCTATACTCTTTATGTCACACTCAATGATCTATACTATTTATGTCACACTCTCAATGATCTATACTATTTATGTCACATTAACAATGATCTATACTCTTTATGTCACACTCAATGATCTATACTATTTATGTCACACTCACAATGATCTATACTCTATGTCACTCAATGATCTAACCTATTTATGTCACACTCAATGATCTATACTCTATGTCACACTCAATGATCTATACTATTTATGTCACACTCTCAATGATCTATACTCTATGTCACACTCAATGATCTATACTATTTATGTCACACTCAATGATCTATACTATTTATGTCACACTCAATGATCTATACTATTTATGTCACACTCTCAATTATCTATACTCTTTATGTCACACTCAATGATCTATACTATTTATGTCACACTCAATGATCTATACTATTTATGTCACACTCTCAATGATCTATACTATTTATGTCACACTCAATGATCTATACTATTTATGTCACACTCTCAATGATCTATACTCTATGTCACTCTCAATGATCTATACTATTTATGTCACACTCAATGATCTATACTCTTTATGTCACTCTCAATGATCTGTACTATTTATGTCACACTCTCAATGATCTATACTATTTATGTCACACTCTCAATGATCTATACTCTTTATGTCACACTCAATGATCTATACTATTTATGTCACACTCTCAATGATCTATACTATTTATGTCACATTAACAATGATCTATACTCTTTATGTCACACTCAATGATCTATACTATTTATGTCACACTCACAATGATCTATACTCTATGTCACTCAATGATCTAACCTATTTATGTCACACTCAATGATCTATACTCTATGTCACACTCAATGATCTATACTATTTATGTCACACTCTCAATGATCTATACTCTATGTCACACTCAATGATCTATACTATTTATGTCACACTCAATGATCTATACTATTTATGTCACACTCTCAATTATCTATACTCTTTATGTCACACTCAATGATCTATACTATTTATGTCACACTCAATGATCTATACTATTTATGTCACACTCTCAATGATCTATACTATTTATGTCACACTCAATGATCTATACTATTTATGTCACACTCTCAATGATCTATACTCTATGTCACTCTCAATGATCTATACTATTTATGTCACACTCAATGATCTATACTCTTTATGTCACTCTCAATGATCTATACTCTTTATGTCACACTCAATGATCTGTACTATTTATGTCACACTCAATGATCTATACTATTTATGTCACACTCTCAATGATCTATACTCTATGTCACTCTCAATGATCTATACTCTATGTCACACTCAATGATCTATACTATTTATGTCACACTCTCAATGATCTATACTCTATGTCACTCTCAATGATCTATACTATTTATGTCACACTCTCAATGATCTATACTATTTATGTTACACTCTCAATGATCTATACTATTTATGTCACACTCTCAATGATCTATACTCTATGTCACTCTCAATGATCTATACTATTTATGTCACACTCTCAATGATCTATACTATTTATGTTACACTCTCAATGATCTATACTATTTATGTCACACTCTCAATGATCTATACTATTTATGTCACACTCTCAATGATCTATACTATTTATGTCACACTCTCAATGATCTATACTCTGTCACTCTCAGTGATCTATACTATTTATGTCACACTCTCAATGATCTATACTCTTTATGTCACACTCTCAATGATCTATACTATTTATGTCACACTCTCAATGATCTATACTATTTATGTCACACTCTCAATGATCTATACTATTTATGTCACATTAACAATGATCTATACTCTTTATGTCGCACTCTTAATGATATATACTCTTTATGTCACACTCTCAATGATCTATACTCTTTATGTCACACTCTCAATGATCTATACTCTTTATGTCACACTCTCAATGATCTATACTCTTTATGTCACACTCTCAATGATCTGTACTATTTATGTCACACTCTCAATGATCTATACTATTTATGTCACACTCTCAATGATCTATACTCTTTATGTCACACTCAATGATCTATACTATTTATGTCACACTCTCAATGATCTATACTATTTATGTCACATTAACAATGATCTATACTCTTTATGTCACACTCAATGATCTATACTATTTATGTCACACTCACAATGATCTATACTCTATGTCACTCAATGATCTAACCTATTTATGTCACACTCAATGATCTATACTCTATGTCACACTCAATGATCTATACTATTTATGTCACACTCTCAATGATCTATACTCTATGTCACACTCAATGATCTATACTATTTATGTCACACTCAATGATCTATACTATTTATGTCACACTCAATGATCTATACTATTTATGTCACACTCTCAATTATCTATACTCTTTATGTCACACTCAATGATCTATACTATTTATGTCACACTCAATGATCTATACTATTTATGTCACACTCTCAATGATCTATACTATTTATGTCACACTCAATGATCTATACTATTTATGTCACACTCTCAATGATCTATACTCTATGTCACTCTCAATGATCTATACTATTTATGTCACACTCAATGATCTATACTCTTTATGTCACTCTCAATGATCTGTACTATTTATGTCACACTCTCAATGATCTATACTATTTATGTCACACTCTCAATGATCTATACTCTTTATGTCACACTCAATGATCTATACTATTTATGTCACACTCTCAATGATCTATACTATTTATGTCACATTAACAATGATCTATACTCTTTATGTCACACTCAATGATCTATACTATTTATGTCACACTCACAATGATCTATACTCTATGTCACTCAATGATCTAACCTATTTATGTCACACTCAATGATCTATACTCTATGTCACACTCAATGATCTATACTATTTATGTCACACTCTCAATGATCTATACTCTATGTCACACTCAATGATCTATACTATTTATGTCACACTCAATGATCTATACTATTTATGTCACACTCTCAATTATCTATACTCTTTATGTCACACTCAATGATCTATACTATTTATGTCACACTCAATGATCTATACTATTTATGTCACACTCTCAATGATCTATACTATTTATGTCACACTCAATGATCTATACTATTTATGTCACACTCTCAATGATCTATACTCTATGTCACTCTCAATGATCTATACTATTTATGTCACACTCAATGATCTATACTCTTTATGTCACTCTCAATGATCTATACTCTTTATGTCACACTCAATGATCTGTACTATTTATGTCACACTCAATGATCTATACTATTTATGTCACACTCTCAATGATCTATACTCTATGTCACTCTCAATGATCTATACTCTATGTCACACTCAATGATCTATACTATTTATGTCACACTCTCAATGATCTATACTCTATGTCACTCTCAATGATCTATACTATTTATGTCACACTCTCAATGATCTATACTATTTATGTTACACTCTCAATGATCTATACTATTTATGTCACACTCTCAATGATCTATACTATTTATGTCACACTCTCAATGATCTATACTATTTATGTCACACTCTCAATGATCTATACTCTTTATGTCACACTCTCAATGATCTATACTATTTATGTCACACTCTCAATGATCTATACTATTTATGTCACACTCAATGATCTATACTCTTTATGTCACACTCAATGATCTATACTATTTATGTCACACTCTCAATGATCTATACTATTTATGTTACAATCTTAACCATTTCACCAACAAATCCCTAAAAACTAAAAGTGAAAATTCTTAGATACAAAACTTTTTCTGTTGATTATTTGAAATTAATTTGACTGGAAGCCATTGCTGCCTATTTATGAGGCAACAGGTTCCAGTCAAATTAATTTCAATATATTTAACAGGTTTCCTTGAAAATTAGATATGGTGAATTCCTCAGTGAAATGGTTAATGAGCTATGCTATTTATCTCACACTCAATAGCTACTCTTTGCATGGGTTTTCCGATACACCTTGTATAGACTGGCTAGGCAGCTGCGCCTAGACATAAATAAAATCAAAATAGTTGTTTAGAAACGTATCTTTTAGTAGCAAAAATTACTGTATCGCGATACGATGTGATACACAGTTACTGTATCGTGATAATATCGCGATATATTGTGTAATTATTACAGGGAGGCGGCAGATTGAAAATAGCTGCCATTTCAAGCTCATTTACCAATCACAATTGTTGCAAGAACTGGCAAGATGTGAATAACAATGAACTCCACCTCCTGAGCCCACTTAGAGCATTTGCTAAGCAATTTCACATATGTTAATATTAATATTAAATGTTGTAAATATGTTTACACATCAAATTCATCAATTGTATATAGAATACCACTATACCAGTACATATAATCTCATTTCCCAGCTTGTGTTCTTTTTCTGATCGTTAGCCCCAATTTCCCCAATTCAGTTAACAACCTAAACCAGTGTAATATACTACTGGGTACTGATATAAATATAAAATCACCAATTCACCAAGGTTATTATGTTCCAGTGTCACATGGTTTGATTGGTTTCTAAATGTTTTGTCTTGTCAAGGAATTTGTCAATACATGGTAATATGACTAAGAAGATTGCATTACAACCATGTAAAATAGTAGGTCTTTGACACCGAGTGGGACTGAGCAGTAGATGAAAGAGCAAAAATAGAGACATTGTCAAATGTTAACTATAGCAACACCAGAAGAATCATTACTCTGAACATTTTTATTGTTGTGATTACGTGAAATAACTGTGATCATGTGACGCAAAAAAATTAATTTTCAAGAATTATTTATCTAAATGTATCTACCATGATTTAAATCTTTTCAAATCAGTTTCGCTAAAATATGTTTGGTAGATAAATATTTTATTATTTATGTGGCCCAAAACTAAAGACTCCGCAAACATCGGTAATCTCATGGAATTCCGTGCAGTACATGTATCAACCCCCTATTTTTTGTTCGCGTACTCCTCACTGGGGTATAATTTACTCTCTGCAACGCTGACTCGATATTACTGCGTGTATTTTCCGCAATTTCAACCCAAGCAAACTCGTACCCTTCGCAATTCTGGGCTGGTTTACGGCTATTTACAGGCAGTATATTACAATTCCAAGTGTGTCAGGCAAAATAAAAATGATGACAAAGAATGTATTGCATCCGTCATCCGTTTTCAACAATTTCCCGCCCAGTAACATCGATGTTTGCTGAAAAAATATTTAAAATATAGCGATTTACAGGGCCAGACCTATCAGTCAGAACTTATTAGCCAGTAGATTAGCCTATTTTCGAATTTTGCTAGCCAGTTCAGAATTTATTAGCCAGCATATTAGCCTATTTTGGAATTCTCTTAGCCAGATATTGGTTGTCTTAGCCAGACAAGTTTTTTTCTTAATTAGCCTATTTCTGTGTTTTCTTAGCCAAAGCATACTCTGTACACTACAAATCTGTCAAAATCAAGATCAATTGTATAATAATAATAATAATAAATAATTAAATGAATTGTCTACTAGCAACTGACTGCTGTGTGTGTTATTTTCCCTTGTTATTTACCACTGACAAGTTGTTCACTTCTCATCCTTATTCAAATGAAATAAATAAATTGACACAGGAGACCATGTCATGGATCATCTTGATCTGGGCACTGACGCCATCTGCCTTGTTCAATGCAGATGCCATTGATCATGAATAATCACAGTTGATGGTCAGCATGTACAATGTAAGAGTTAGAATTAGATGCTTCATCAGGTGAGTGGGTCTCTGATCAATAAGTAATAAAGCTGATCAGAAACATTTAATCATGGCTTGACCGTCATTGTCAAATAAAACTTGAATGTAGACATTTAAGTTGGGTGCATGTGTATCCGCATCATCGTTATTTACTTCGATAGGTCGCTTTTTCGAACGAAAAATGTGTTTATTGTACTCTGCGATGCCATCTTCTTTCTGTCAAAACTTTTAACCTACCATGGGAGACTGTTCCAAAACGGAAATGTTTCACACGCTGTATAATCGGGAATTTTCGGTTAACAAGAGTGGAAAGTAGTGAATTTGAAAACAACCGAATGTCATATTTATTTGCAGATTATTTAACTGACATCGGCCGTAAGCAACTTCATTATCACTTCTACGCATCACCTGTGTTCGCGATGAACAGACAGCGAATAAACGCAAATTATGGATTAAATCTGTCAAAATATACCATAGGTGTATCGATGCTCGACTAATGTAGACACTTTTTTAGTAAAACATGCAGATGGTGTGGTTTTGATTCATGATATGACGTACAACGTAGCAGATTCGTGCCCGCTACCGCAATACCCCCATAGGTGCTCTAGTAAGAAAGACTAGTCCAGGGCTAGTTATAAAACACTATGCGCTCCTAATATTGTAACATGTACCAATATCTCATTGGCTTTTCGCGGAAATAAAATGCCCGTAGTGATTTAATGATTTTCTTTTTGTGACATTTGGTAGCTTTCGGATTCACTATATTGCAATGTAATGTAGCCGAGTATAACCATAGACTAACTATATAAAGACGTGCCAAGTTGACGTCACTTGCGCAATTCGCCCCCTGGCGATAGTCGCAGTAAACTATCGGTGAAAAAGCGGTATTCAAGTGGGATAACTACGTTTCGAGTAACGTACAGTCATAAACATCGTTTCCATACTAAGGGCGCAGTTTACCGTGACTAACTTCAGGTGGCACTGTTTATAAATTTGGTATTACGCCGTAGTACAGTCTGTCGCGTCTTTATATAATTAGTCTATGACTTCGGTTAGGCGCGATCGCGAGTTTCAGGTTTACTGGAAACTACATAAATACGTTCGCGTTTGCAGAAAAACTGTTCGCCAGCTCCATTTGATGAATTGTGTTAGTATTATTTTGCGTTCGCCATGAAACTCGCCTAGATTTGTGTTTTATTCGCCAGCAGTGAGAATTATTCTCGAAAACGAATTGGCGACGACGGGCCCTGATTTAAGCAAAGAAAATCTACGTTGCCACTGGCCAGGTTTGTTTGAGCCGAAATCACAGAGATTTTCGTTGTATTATTTATAGTAACCGTTTTCCGTGTAAACGCTTGTAACTAAAATGAGTAAGCAGTAACTCTTTTTGCGAATATTTAGGCATATTTATCAAAATCTCATGAAATAGTGAAGATTGATGGTTTTCCACAAAAAATATCGGTTCACGGTGAATGTATCACGATACGTATTGCAGCTGTATTTGTATCGATTTATATCGATGTATCCGTAATACCGCCCATGACTAGTATCTTTATGTGCAGGTAGCCATGTGTTGAAGACGCGAGTGCCTAGCCACTAAGCATCCATTTTTTTTATTGGCTAAGCTTATCAGACAGAAAAAGTCTAACACTAATTGAGTGATATGTCTTTAGACATAAACGTGTTTAGACAGATACAGGTTTAAACAGATATGTGTTTAGACAATTGCTTAAAATCTTCAAATTGAAACATGTTTGCTGGCTGTGGGGATAACAAAAAGGTGGATAGGCGTACATTTTAAAACAGAAAACCAACCTATCAGTGTCAGCTTATAATAACCACTCAATCAGTTTGGTCTTTCATTGATCACACAATCAGTGTCACCTTACATTGACCACACAATCAGTGTCACCTTACACTGACCACACAATCAGTGTCACCTTACACTGACCACACAATCAGTGTCACCTTACACCATGTTTTTTCTTGCCTCATTCTGAGTGTTAGTCAGTGTGGAATACCATTTTCACTGCTCACATTCCAATCTGAGGACATTCATTACTACAGGTCAAGCTATTTATCCATTAGTCATTGATCTGCATGGTTAAACATTCTTCTGACCGTGAAAGATTTAAACGTTAAAACCTTTTAGGTCGATAGGAAACCACACACACTTAATCCCTTATCAATACCACAGCTTGGAACGGTGGGTGAGGGGGAAGTTAATCTCTTGCTTTACCGTTATACGTTTTATGTAACTTTATACAATATATTTAGCATTTTTAAACGAATCAGATCAAAATTCATTCCACATATAGCATTACAGCTTTATTCTAATTGAGAAATAGCCTTAAAAAAAATAATTTAGGCCTAATTATTTCCAGTCTGTTGTGGCAGTTTTGGTTGCAGTGTTAACGGTTAATTTCACACATCCCGGCTACGCCTCGAGATCAGTGGATAGGACTGCTAAGTAGTGAGCGAATTTGAATAGGTCTACAATGGGGCAAATTAGTAATTAATATTACAGACCAAATAAAATCTGATATAATTGTTTCCAGTCTTCACGCTGGTTCTCATTCAAAATCATGCAGTGTTATTTTATTAATTTGCATCGTCTACGCTAGGGGTGGGCGTGATAACAGCTGTCGGAATTTTGCAGTGTGAATTCTGATTGGCTCAAGTATGAGACGGCGGCCAATCAGATTTCGCTCTGCGGAATTCCTTTCTTCGCAATGAAGTTAATGCGTATTCCTTGCTCAATCTTTTGACAGTTCTTGTGAGGTAAAGATAACACAAAATACAACACAAGAACAGAAGAAAATCCTTTATTTTTCTTATTTGTGATGAATACGGTTAGTTGCATTACATTCGTTGCTTTAAACTGTATATTGAAGGGTGTCAAAGTGTGGAATTTCGTGTATTAAATATGCGGAAATGGCAATCATGGCGATCTCAATTTACGGTTTCAATGCAACAAATTTAATGAAAATAACTTGTAGACACCACCAATTTGAAATACGTGTTATTCTATGTTTACACCCTAACTCCACACCCGGCCCAAATGACGATATATCGTGATACCGCGGTATTTTAATGAGTTACCGATATCATCATGCCTTGAGCAATATCGCCCAACCCTACACTTCTTCAATGTCAATATCATCATGTCATCAATGTCAATATAATCAAGGTCAATATTGCCATGTGGTGACCATGATGGCTTGCCTGTTAGTATAAGTGAACCATGACAGAGTATGCTCTCATGTTTGTATAAGTGGACCATGACTATAAGTGGACCATGACAGGGTATACTCTCTTGTTAGTATAAGTGGACTGTAACAAGGTATGCACGCTTGTTAGTATAAGTGGACCATGACAAGGTATGCTCTCCTGTTAGTATAAGTGGACCATGACAGGGTATGCTCTCCTGTTAGTATAACTGGACCATGACAGGGTATGCTGTCTTGTTAGTATAAGTGGACTAGACAAGGTATGCGCTCTTGTTAGTATAAGTGGACCATGACAGGGTATGCTCTCTTGTTAGTATAAGTGGACCATAACAAGGTATGCATGCTTGTTAGTATAAGTGGACCATGACAAGGTATGCTCTCCTGTTAGTATAAGTTGACCATGACAGGGTATGCTCTCCTGTTAGTATAACTGGACCATGACAGGGTATGCGCTCCTGTTGGTATAAGTGGACCATGACAGGGTATGCTCTCCTGTTAGTATAAGTCGACCATGACAGGGTATGTTCTCCTGTTAGTATAAGTGGACCATGACAAGGTATGCTCTCCTGTTAGTATAAGTGGACCATGACAAGGTATGCTCTCATGTTAGTATAAGTGGACCATGACAAGGTATGCTCTCCTGTTAGTATAAGTGCACCATTACAGGATATGCTCTCTTGTTAATGTAAGTGGACCATGACAAGGTATGCTCTCCTGTTAGTATAAGTGGACCATGACAAGGTATGCGCTCCTGTTAGTATAAGTGGACCATGACAAGGCATGTGCTCTTGATAGTATAAGTGCACCATGACAAGGTATGCTCTCCTGTTAGTGTAAGTGGAACATGACAGGATATGTTCTTCTGGTAGTATAAGTGGACCATGACAGGATATGCTCTCTTGTTAATGTAAGTAGACCATGGCAGGGTATGCTCTCTTGTTAGTGTAAGTGGACCATGACAGGGTATGCTTTCTTGTTAGCATAAGTGGACCATGGCAAGGTATGCTCTCATGTTAGTATAAGTGGACCATGACAAGGTATGCTCTCCTGTTAGTATAAGTAGACGATGACAGGATATGCTCTCTTGTTAATGTAAGTGGACCATGGCAGGGTATGCTCTATTGTTAGTGTAAGTGGACCATGACAGGATATGTTCGTCTGGTAGTATAAGTAGACCATGATAGGATATGCTCTCTTGTTAGTGTAAGTGGACCATGACAGGGTATGTTCTCCTGTTAGTATAAGTGGACCATGACAAGGTATGCTCTCCTGTTAGTATAAGGGGACCATGACAGGATATATTCTTCTGGTAGTATAAGTGGACCATGACAGGGTATGCTTTCTTGTTAGTATAAGTAGACCATGACAGGATATGCTCTCCTGTTAGTATAAGTAGACCATGACAGGGTATGCTTTCTTGTTAGTATAAGTAGACCATGACAGGATATGCTCTCCTGTTAGTATAAGTAGACCATGACAGGGTATGCTCTCTTGTTAGTGTAAGTAGACCATGACAGGGTATGCTCTTTTGTTAGTGTAAGTGGACCATGACAAGGTATGCTCTCCTGTTAGTATAAGTAGACCATGACAGGATATGCTCTCTTGTTAGTGTAAGTCGACCATGACAGGATATGCTCTCTTGTTAGTGTAAGTGGACCATGACAGGGTATGCTCTCTTGTTAGTGTAAGTGGACCATGACAAGGTATGCTCTCTTGTTAGTGTAAGTGGACCATGACAAGGTATGCTCTCTTGTTAGTGTAAGTGAACCATGACACAGTATGCTCTCTTGTTAGTGTAAGTGGACCATGACAGGCTATAGTGAACCATGACAGGCTATGCTCTCCTGTTAGTGTAAGTAAGTGGACTATGACGGGTTATGCTCTCTTGTTAAAATTTCTTATTTGACTCATTAATGGTTGATCAGCACTGGCCTCTGCATTGGTCTTGGGAAATGTCAATTAGTGCGTCAGGATATTTTTATATGTAGCACTGGAATTTCTGGCTTGATAGTAAAAACTGACCCTCCAGGCATGCATTTAAAAGGATTGTGTTTGTTAACCAGCAAATGGCAATCACGTATTTGATTTTCCTGACAAATCTCGACCATTACAGGATTAAGCACTGTCCATCTTTAACTACAAGTTATATTATTTAAAGAATGCCCAGCAGCTGACCTGTATGATTGCTTTAACACCACTGTCAAGCTAGACTCAGCTTATGCACCAAGGCAAATGACCAGCACTGATTGGCTGAAAATATAATCCGGACCGCTTACATGGAATTGAATAATCTATCAACATTTGTTTATTAAGACCTGAACATCTTTCTTTGCCGGTATGATATAAATGTGAGAATACTGTGCATTGTTTATGCATATCCTTATGACTGAAGAACTAGTATAAGATGGCATGTGTACTAATTATTACTTTTTTTTATTTGTCATTCAGGATTTTGATGACCTTGAAGCACGAATACCAAGCAAAGTCCGCAAACTGGTGCATGAAGACATGGAGATCACACTACATTCAGAGGGATTCAGTCTTGGTAAAATAGTCTGTTTTCTTGCGTATGCATGCCAGTGTGCATGTGAGTATGCGATCATGCATACATTGTGTGCGTGTGTGTGTGCGTGCGTGTGTGCATACCCGTGCGTGTGCATACGTGTGTGTGCGCGCGTGCATGCACACACGCATGTGCTTGCATTACCACCAGTGGTAGACCATGTTATTGGATGTGAAGATTGCCCCAGTAGAATTTTTGAATAATGTATAATACTGTCTATTTTGAAAGCGGTTGCGGTTTAGCTTTTGACCCCAAAATTTGCATATGTGTTCAGGGACCCCACAGGCATGCTTCCCTCCAAATTTGGAAGAAAAAACCCCCCCAAAAAACCCCCAGTGAAACCAGAGTTATTAAAAATGTCTTAAGAACAACAACAACAATAACAAAAAGAATCGGCACTCCATGATCGCATATACCCTTGCGTCTAGCGACTTGGGTAAAAATACAGAACCTAAAAAATGGTTTCTGGCACCTAAAATCTGCATTCCTGTGTTCATTGTTCCACCTAGAGAGCACATTCAGTCACCTCTGCTGTCCTCTGTTCATTGTTCCACATAGAGGTCATTCAGTCACCTCTACTTCCTCTGTTCATTGTTCCACCTACAGTTCATTCAGTCACCTCTACCACATGTCCTCTGTTCATTGTTCAACCTAGAGCTAATTCAGTCACCTCTACTGTCCTCTGTTCATTGTTCAACCTAGAGAGCTAATTCAGTCATGTCTACTGTGCTGTGTTAATTGTTCAACCTACAGAGCTCATTCAGTCACATCTACTGTCCTATGTTCATTGTTATACATAGAGTTCATTCATTCACCTGTAATGTTCTATGTTCATATGTTACACATAGTGTTCATTCATTCACCCCTAATGTCCTATGTTCATTGTTACACATAGTGTTCATTCATTCACCTCTAATGTCCTATGTTCATTGTTACACATAGTGTTCATTAATTCACCTCTAATGTCCTATGTTCATTGTTAAACATAGAGTTCATTCATTCACTCCCTAATATCCTATGTTCATTGTTAAACATAGTGTTCATTCATTAACTCCTAATGTCCTATGTTCATTGTTAGACATAGAGTTCATTCATTCACCCCTAATGTCCTATGTTCATTGTTAAACAGAGTTCATTCATTCACTCCTAATGTCCTATGGTCATTGTTACACATAGTGTTCATTCATTCACTCCTAATGTCCTATGTTCATATGTTACACATAGTGTTCATTCCTTCACCCCTAATGTCCTATGTTCATTGTTACACATAGTGTTCATTCATTCACCTCTAATGTCCTATGTTCATTGTTACACATAGTGTTAATTAATTCACCTCTAATGTCCTATGTTCATTGTTAAACATAGAGTTCATTCATTCACCCGTAATTTCCTATGTTCATTGTTACACAGAGTTCATTCATTCACCCCCTAATATCCTCTGTTCATTGTTAAGCATAGTGTTCAATCATTCACTCCTAATGTCCTATGTTCATTGTTAGACATAGAGTTCATTCATTCACCCCTAATGTCCTATGTTCATTGTTAAACAGAGTTCATTCATTCACTCCTAATGTCCTATGGTCATTGTAACACATAGTGTTCATTCATTCACTCCTAATGTCCTATGTTCACTGTTAGACATAGTGTTCATTCATTCACCCCTAATGTCCTAGGTTCATTGTTACACATAGAGTTCATTCATTCACCCTTAATGTCCTATGTGTCACAGAATTCTGATAGCTCTTCAGATGGCATCAGTAATGTATGAGAAATGTTGCTGTGCGATCTGCTTCACCTGCTCGCTCATGGGCTGTAGAAGAACTGTGTATAGTATAGACTTTTATCTTATAGATGTTCTAACTGCAAAAGAAGATGGAGAGATATCGCCGTCATATGACAGCAAGGATCCTCTGAACAAGGCCATAGGTAAGATAGTCGTACAGCTTACATTCGTCATTCATCAGAGGCTTACATTCATCATTCATTAGAGGCTTACATTCATTAGAGACTCATTCATCATTCATTCATTAGAGGCTTACATTCATTAGAGGCTTTCATTCATCATTCATTAGAGGCTTACATTCATCAGAGGCTTACATTCAGCATTCATTAGAGGCTTACATTCATTAGTGGCTTACATCCATCAAAGGCTTACATTCATTAGAGGCTTGCATTTATTAGAGGCTTATGTTCATCAGAGGCTTACATTCATCATTCATTGGAGGCTTACATTCATCATTCATTAGAGGCTTACATTCATTAGAGACTTACATTCATCATTCATTAGAGGCTTACATTCATTAGAGGCTTACATTCATCATTCATTAGAGGCTTGCATTTATTAGAGGCTTATATTCATCAGAGGCTTACATTCATCATTCATTGGAGGCTTACATTCATCAGAGGCATACATTCATCATTCATTAGGGGCTTGCATTCATTAGAGGCTCTCATTCGTCATTCATCAGAGGCTTACATTCATCATTCATTAGAGGCTTACATTCATTAGAGACTTACATTCATCATTCATTAGAGGCTTACATTCATTAGAGACTGACATTCATCATTCATTAGGGGCTTGCATTTATTAGAGACTTATATTCATTGGAGGCTTACATTCATTAGAGGCTTACATTCATCATTCATTAGAGGCTTACATTCATTAGTGACTTACATTCATCATTCATTAGAGACTTACATTCATTAGAGGCTTACATTCATCATTCATTAGAGGCTTACATTCATCATTCATTAGAGGCGTGCATTTATCATTCATTAGAGGCTTACATTCATCATTCATTAGAGGCTTACATTCATCATTCATTAGAGGCATACATTCATCATTCATTAGAGACTTACATTCATCAGAGGCTTACATTCATCATTCATTGGAGGCTTACAGTCATCATTCATTAGAGCTTACATTCATTGGAGGCTTACATTCATCATTCATTAGAGGCTTACGTTCATCAGAGGCTTACATTCATCATTCATTAGAGGCTTACATTCATTAGAGGCTTACATTCATCATTCATTGGAGGCTTACATTCACCAGAAGCTTACATTCATCATTCATTAAAGGCTTACATTTATTAGAGGCTTATATTCATCAGTCGTTAGAGGCTTACATTCATCAGAGGCTTACATTCATCATTCATTGGAGGCGTACATTCATTAAAGGCTTACATTCATTAGAGGCTTACATTCATCAGAGGCTTACATTCATCATTCAGTAGAGGCGTACATTCATCATTCATTAGAGGCTTACATTCATCAGAGGCTTACATTCATCATTCATTAGAGACTTACATTCATTATAGGCTTGCATTTATTAGAGGCTTATATTCATCAGAGGCTTACATTCATCATTCATTGGAGGCTTACATTCATCAGAGGCGTACATGCATAATTCATTAGAGGCTTGCATTCATTAGAGGTCATTCATCAGAGGCTTACATTCATCATTCATTGGAGGCTTACATTCATTAGACGCTTACATTCATTAGAGACTGACATTCATCTTTCATTGGAGGCTTGCATTTATTAGAGGCTTATATTCATCAGAGGCTTACATTCATCATTCATTAGAGGCTTACATTCATCATTCATTAGAGGCTTTCATTCGTCATTCATCAGAGACTTACATTCATCATTCATTAGAGGCTTACATTCATCATTCATTAGAGGCTTACATTCATCAGAGACTTACATTCATTAGAGGCTTATATTCATCAGAGGCTTACATTCATCATTCATTGGAGGCTTACATTCATCATTCATTAGAGGCTTGCATTTATTACAGGCTTATATTCATCAGAGGCTTACATTCATCATTCATTGGGGGCTTACATTCATCAGAGGCTTACAATCATCATTCATTAGAGGCTTGCATTTATTAGAGGCTTATATTCATCAGAGGCTTACATTCATCTTTCACATCAAGAGTATTCTTACCACCCTGATACTCTATGATATTTCCTAAATATCAACCTAGGTTCAATAATACTCGGAATTAGAAAGAAACCACCCCACTGGGCAGGTTACACAACTGACAGTCCAGCGGATGTGCAGCACAAACTCGCACATGCGCGGGGCTGACTCATTCTCTTCTTAAAATATTAACCTGCCATTGAAACACACTTTCTAGCCTTGCTTTTGCTTTCTATCTTTTTGAAGCTTTGAGTTGTTTTGCAACTTGTTTTGACTAGTATGTCTGACGCTGCCAAGTCACCAGAGTATGCTCCCGGTTCAAGCCATCAGGTGTACTTTAGTAAATTTATTGATAAAAAATTTGCATGTTGACTCGGATGGTGTTTCCAGGATTCGCGCTAACTCGTGGATACGTCTTTATTAGGCTAGCTCTTTTTGGGGGAGGCCTATATATTAGCTAACGCATGTTGTGCTTTGTTTTTCAGACACATGAGCTGATATTTGAAGTGTATCCTTTATTTTGAACAATATTTATACTTGGTTTTCTGGGTCCTAATTTATTATGAGTTTGCAGAGGGCATTATTGCCATAAGAAGTAATTTTTCCACATTCTCCCCCACCACAGGGTTGGGATTCAGGATCAGGTATTCCTGTTGTTGTTCATCAGACTTCACTCATCCTCAGAAGTCATCTTATGATGTTTGTTTAGGAGAGAGAACAAATTTTCAGTCATTTTATTTCTAAAAATCTTTAAAATTTTTGACTGAGTGTTGAGTTATTTATCTCTCTTGATGGTTTGCATAGATTCATTGTGTTTATAAAGTTCAATTACTAATGAATCTTTGTTTTGAGCTGTGAAGTCTAAAAATTTGCCTCAGGTATTCAAGTTCAAATTCTAAGGTCTCCCTTGTCTTCTTAAAGAAGTATAAGAAGTTTTTAGGATTTGCTTACCTTTTGTCAGGCCTATAGTTTTCTATGGCCCTGGCTTATCCTTTCATTTAATGATCAAAGTTTTCATTATGAATCTTATTAGCCTTCTGCAATTGGTTTTTTGGTTCGTCATAACTAAAAACTAATTGTTTCCGTTTTGTGTCATTTCAGAGGGTAATTGAGAATAAATGCCCTTCCTACCACCGTTTCGTGATGGCGTGTTTTTTCCCTCATGACTGCACTAGGTGCAGTATGTGCGGGCCCCTTCTAAATTGCCATGTGTGTGTGAGTCGTGGCCGGTGGAGGTTATGACTGATTTTTTAAATCGGCAGGTGAACGATCGGTCAGCAGACGAGAACAGGGCGTCTGGAAAAAGAGTGTGGTAAGAAGAGGAAGGCATCCGTGCCAGACATGGAGACCTTCCGTCTTGAAATCATTGGAGAAATGAAGAAGATGATCACAGATCTTGTCCCGGAGTTGCTTCGCAGCTTGCTTTCTGGGTCAAGTTCATCATTGTCTTCTTCATTTTCTCCGGGACAGAGTGTTACCGTCTGTGGGTCTGGTTCTCTTAGCAAACCAGTTTTCGTTATAGACCCAGAGACGGCTCCCGTTGGTCCGGCGCTGAGGCTTACCTCGCCCGTGGACCCGGGAGCGAAAACCATGGCCTCGAGCGCTCGCTTATCGAGTGCTCTAGAGCAGCCTAAGGCTAAGGGTATCAGCGCCTCACGCGATACCCCTCCTGCCCAGGCCGAGCTTGATCCCTTTTGAAGCTTGGCGTCTAATCTTTCTGGGCAGGAAGAAGAGGACACTCTGTTATGGCCTACCAATGAGCCGATGGCCACGGAAATGGATACACACGGGGGCCCATGGGTAACCTTTTCCCTGGAACTACTTCTTTGGGAGTAGGTTTCATGGCTCAATGGCTAGGCCGTCTAGGAGCTGATGGCCGTCCATACTGTATCCCTCGTCTTGCCGAGAGTTACCGTGAGGAAGGCCCGGACTATGACGTCATGCATTTAGCCCCCCCCCCCCATATGACGCCATAGATCCGGCTCCTGGAATAGCCACGGCGCAAGCCATGCCAGCCCTTGTAGGTCCATATGGCTTCCCTGGTTATCCAGGTGTATCTTCAGCTCCGGCCATTACCCCACCAGTGAATGTGGTTGAGGACAACGAAGGCCCTAGGCTCGTCGAACATTCACATGTGGCCACCGAGGAGGACTGGCTGGATGCTTGCCAATGGCTGATGAGAATCAAGCCAGAACTCCACATGAATCCACCAGCCTCCCAGTGGGACCAGCGCCCGTGGTTGGGAGGGAAACAGGTGATGAGTACCATGCCATCTGTGCCGTATGTGGAGCATATCGTTGATATGTTCGCTGCGGCAGAGACGACCATTCAGCCGAAAGGACGCCTTGCGAAGGCCCCTCGCGAGGTGGCACGGCGCTGCCGTATAAGTTCTGATCTGTATCAGAGGTACGGCGTCATCCCAAAGCCTTGCACAGATGACCATGCGGCTTTAGGCAAAGACACGCGGCCTGGGTCCCAGTCTGATACAGGACCCTTGTGCGCTAGCATCCTGCACAATGCTAATTCCATGCTGTGGGACACGGAGGAAAGTACGGGAGGAGACATCTCGGCTCTCGTACGTTTCCCAGCTGCTACAGGGGGTAGTAGCAGCATCCATGGCCCGCCAAACTTTTCCTCTTTCAGTCCAGAGAGCCATCCTGGACGGCATTAACCTGGCTCTGGACTGCATGACGAGATCCGTAACCAGGAGTTTACGGACGAGGTGCAGATTTGCCCTTGACAATTTGTGCCCCTCTCAGGACCTATACACTCGGCTTCTTCGGACACCGATGGCAGGTCCAGGGTTGTTTGGAGGTGAAGGATGCCTGCACCTTCAACAAACCGTAAACCTGGTGAACAACCAGAGGGTGCTGCGAGAGCGGTTTGAAGTGCTCCGCAGGGAGCGTGTTCGAGCAGCACCCCCTGCCTTCCACCCTCAGCAGGCTAGAGGTGGTGGTGGCCTTGTCAGAGGCCAACCACCTATGCAGCGTTGGCCACGGCAACGCCAGCATAAGCCAGCTAGGGGGGAGCGCAGGCTCCTCCAGTGCAACCCACCAGACAGCCCGAGTACCGAGGTGTGCGTGGCGTGGGCAGAGGAGTACGGGGTTCTGGTTGTTGGAGCCGAGCCTGATGGGTCGGCACCCACAAGGGTCACACCAGTGCTGCTAGGACAGCCACCAGAGACAGGGCAACTCTTGCACTTCTCGGGTCCACTTCAGTCCTTAGGTGCACCCGTGAGAGGCCGTCTGGCCTTCGACATGCAAGAGTGGGAGCAGACTACTCAGGACCGCTCAGTCTTGCGATGGCTATCAGTCGGTTACCATCCCGACTGGATTTCAAATCAGCCATCACGCCTGTCTCTGGTTCCGATCTGGACTCAAAATCCACGAGATCCAGATCAGCGGTTGTGTATAGAGGAAGAAATTCAATCCCTCATACTAAAACACGCTATTCACCCCACACAAAAATGTCCGGGTTATTATTCAACCATGTTCCTAGTGACAAAAATCAATGGAGGGTGGAGACTAATTCTCAACCTCAAACCTCTCAACAGGTTTATCCTCACACCAAGTTTCAAAACTTGGTGTCTGTAAGAACGGTGTTAGCAGGACTGAGGAAGGGAATGTGGACAGCATCAATAGATCTAAAAGATGCCTATTTTCACATTCCCATTGCAAAGAGCTTTCGTCGGTTCCTGAGATTTGCATTCCAGGGCTGCCAATGGGAATTCGGGGTTCTTCCATTTGGTATATCGACGACTCCTCGGGTCTTCACTCGAGTGTTTCAAGCTATGACATCATACCTCCACAGGAGACACATAGCAATCCACACGTTCATAGACGACTGGCTGTTAAAAGCACACACTCAAGAAAGTCTGTCAGAAAATCTGGAGATAGTTTTGAAAACTCTTACAGATCTAGGCTGGATAATCAACTTTCAAAAATCAGAGCTGACTCCATCCCAGAAGTTTGTTTACCTGGGCATGTTCTTCAATTTAGAGATAGGATATGTTTACCCATCTCAAGAGAGAGTAGAAATACTCATCTCAGTCATACAGTCAGTCGTCATGTCCTGGCACGGGTCTACTTCAGAATGTTGGGGTTGATGGTTTCTTTGGAACCAGTCATGCCGCAGGCAGCCTTACACTGGCGGCCGATCCAGTTATTTCTCATGACACAGTGGACTCAGAGTATGGGTTTCCTGGACTCAAAGGTGTCAGTGTTGGAACCTCTTATTCACCACCTTCAATGGTGTCACCTCCCCACCCTCAGTTAACGATGTACACAGGTGTATCAATGGAGGGATGGGAAGCTTGCCTGGAAGAAAACAAAGTATCAGGGTTTTGGAATCAGGATCAGTCAAAAGAACATATCAATCGGCTGGAAATGCGAGCAGTAGTCTTAGCCATGGAACACTTCCTAGAGAAGGTCAAGGGCATAAGTGTTCTGGTTCGATCTATGGCTGGGCGGGTTGGCCTAAAAGAAAACTGGTGACGGTATCACAAATTAAACCGTTATTAACGAAATACCGGTTTAAGGGGTTAGAATGATCGAAAATAATTTGAAATATGAAAATATGCTGTTTTCATTAGCTACAGTACATGTATTTTGCGATTTGACAACTGACGTAAATTGCCACGAAATTAGAATGGTAACTATTTACGACTGCTCACTTCGACGCAAAATAGCAGTTAAAATAAATAAAATAAATAAAGTCTGGTTCATGTGATGTCGTGAAAATAACACTAACTACTAAAATGTTGATTTTCAACACTGTTATTAGATAACTATTTTCGAAAGCGTAGTAAAAACTAACACGTTTACACATAGGAACCCGAATATGAGAGCGAGTTTAGGCTCCTAGTAGAGTACCGCACATATGATTAGAGTTCATATAACCACCTACAGTATGATCTAGTCTAGTAAGTCATGTGTTTGTATTCGAGTACTCGGTATTTAGTAATACGCCTCAATAAACTGTCGTTCAAGCGGGTGAATGTCATTCAGCACGTAACTAAAATTCTCACAAAAAATGTGTTTGACTATTTTTCGAGGTTCATATGTCATATGATAAAGAGATTATGATAATTTGACAACATAAGCGCAATGATTCGTGAATCTAACTTAAATCTACTTAAATCCTCCGTACTTGAAGATATACGAAGACGAAAAAGACTGGGCCGTAAAACAAAACGATGTGATTCTAACGCCTATCGAGCAGAAAAGTCAAGTGATAAAAAATACTACAAATTTCATTCATAAAATTGATAGTAGTGAATATCCCGGCGGAAGAATTTGTTAACAACCAATCACATTACGCCTGCTCGTATTTGAGAGGCTAAGAGGTGTATTTTACTTGTAACTACTCTGCCAACGTAAGAAGCGACTTAATCGTTTTCATTTCTCAGGCGTTCAAGCAATTTGTCTCGTATGTCTTAGTCCGTGATGGATCATTTTATGTTTGTCGAAATCTAAGGGAAATAATGATTTGTTTGGATTGGGAGTTCATTGTATAGTGTCGTTGTTTTCGTAAAGCGTTTCTTGATTTTTTGTGTATCATGTCACATTTGGAATCCTAATTAAACATAGTACAAACTTGAATTGAAAAAAGGATCATTTGTTGCAAAGAAGAAATTTAGATTGTCAAATTATTCAATCTTACATTGAACCCGCTGAGCTTACGTCATGTAAAATTCATTGCTGGCAAATCAAATCATATTTGCCGAGGGTCGTCCTCGGCCGATTTGTTGGGATTTCACCAACACCCTTGCTTTCCCACGGCTGATAGTTATAGATGACTGTATTTTATGTCTCTAGTAGCAAATGGTTACAACAGTCACCAGATTTCGTGCAATGGCGATCTTACGGACGCTTTTTCGGGTTTTTTATTTTCGTAATGGTTTTTAAACCGTCACCATAAAAAATGTGAGACAGTGTGAAACCGGTATACCGGCCAGCCCTAGTTCGATCAGACAATACAACAGTAGTGACTTACATAAACCGCCAGGGTGGAACGAAGTCGCCCAGTCTCTGTACGATGACATGGAAACTGCTTTCCTGGTGCCTAGATCATGGGATTGCCCTGAAAGCAGTTCAATTTCCGGGAAGGCTAAATCTATTAGCAGACTCATTGAGCCGAAGAATGAGCATTCTTCCCACGGAATGGCAACTAAATCAATGTGTGGCGGATCGCCTGTTCAACCACTGGGGCAAGCCCAACATAGATTTATTTGCAACGAACAAGAATGCGAAGATGACGACGTACGTCTCTCCGATTCCAGATCCTAGCGCTATCGCAATAGATGCGTTAGCTATCAGCGGGGATGGAATGTATGCATACGCATTCCTGCCAGCAATCCTGATTCCAAAAGTTCTTCAGAAAATCAGGCAGCAGGAATGCCAAGTGCTTCTGATCGCCCCAAATTGGCTATGCCGATCATGGTATACGGATCTGCTGGTCTGCAATCCTGTTCCTCTACCTCTGATGGACAACATAATCTTCCAGGGCAAGGCCTTGCACAACAACCCGTCAATGTTCCAATTGACTGCATGGATGTGTCAAGGAATCAGCAGTTAAGGAGGGGTTTTCTGAGCAAGCAGCCATGTTTATGGCAAAAGCCAGAAGGGGGTCAACCTCCGGAGCATATAATTATAAAATCAACAGATTTGCTGAATGGTGCTCAAAAAGATGTATTAATCCAATGGAAGCATCTATTCAGGTAGTAGCCGATTTCCTGTCACCTTTTTGATGCCTATAGCCTCAAGCCTAACTCTACTGCTGGCTACAAGTCAGCTTTAATGTCAGTTATCCCTTGCTTGGCTAATAGGGGAAGTGATGAAGTAAATTAGTCTAAATACTTTAATCAAAGGCATGAGTAATCTAAGACCAGGGAATCCTCCAGTGATTCCGTCTTGGAGTATATCGTTAGTACTTCAAGTATTAGCAGATAAACCCTTTGAACCACTAAGCTTCATTTCCATGAAAATGTTGACGCTTAAAACAGCTTTTCTGATTGCTGCAGCTTCAGCCAGATGAAGAAGTGAAATACATGCTTTGTCAGCAAAGCCAGACTGTTTTGTGGTTACAGAGGAAGGCCTTAGGCTTCTACCTAGAGTTAACTTTATGGCGAAAAACCAGTTTAAAATATCCTGGTCAGCCTATAGTTTTATCCGCTTTGACTAGGTTTGATCCTAATTCAAAGGCCTGGTGTCCAGTCCATGCATTAACACGTTATAAACAACGTACACAGGAATGGTGGACGGACCCTAGTGCTTTATGGCTATCTTACATTGAACCCCATGGGAGAGCTTCTAAAGATACCATTTCTAGGTGGATTGTGGAATGCATCCAGCATTGCCACAAAACCGCCATGGGTAAACAAGTTGACATGGCCAAGGCTCACAGTGTCCGTGGCGTAGTGACATCCACGGCTCTGTTTAACGGAGTGCCGGTGGATGACATTATGTCAGTAGCACAATGGCACTGTGAGTAGTTTTACAGATCATTACCTCTGTGACACGTCAAATCCACTTGCCTTATCGATTTTACATAAACGTTAAATCTGTATATATTTGTAAATATTGTATATAAGGCCGTTGACTCACACACAGTGCAATTTAGTAGGGGGAATCCCCGCTTTTCCGTACTGTACCTATCATCGCCAGCGGTGATTAACGGGAATATCATCGAAATAGGTTAATCCTATATTTGGTGATGGTTATATTTTGTCACTTTTTTTATTACTTTCTAAAATGGTGATGGTTTTGTGTTCTTTGTGGTTCCATCTGAGAGTATACAAAATGAAGCTTTCGTCCGATGTCTTATAATACTTTAGCATGAGTACATAGAGAGCGTATAGGACACTTGAGGTCATCGCTCCCTATTTAAAAGAGGGGGTGGGGGTGGGGGGGAGGAAGCGGATGTTAAACGGTCATTACTCTCAACATCGGTTGTGTTGTCCGATGTCCAAATCATTTCCTGATTGTCTTTACATACGCAATTTCAGATGTTTGTTGTGCTCCAAAAGCAAAAGAGCTTGCTCTTCCAGGGATGAGCCGGTCTTCTGACCTTCGCCTCCCTCCCGCTATATCATAGGGTATCAGGGTGGTAAGTATACTCTTGATGTGAAATAAACGAAATCACGGACTTCCTTTTTCATGAGAGAGTTGATACTTACCACCCTGATACGATCCCGGCCTCCCCCCCCCCCCCAGAGGCTGTCTATCGGCGTTTTATGTTGCAATTAGGTCAGCCAATATTTTGGAATAGAATGAGTTTGGGCTGCACATCCGCTGGACTGTCAGTTGTGTAACCTGCCAAGTGGGGGCGGTTTCTTTTTAATTCTGTGTATTATTGAAGCTAGGTCGATATTTAGGCAATATCATAGAGTATCAGGGTGGTAAGTACCAACTCTCGTGAAAAAAGAAATCCGTGATTTCATTTAACTCATTAGAGGCTTACATTCATCATTCATTGGTGGCTTACATTCATTAGCTCACCTGGCCTGAAAGGCCAAGTGAGCGTACGTCATGGCAACTATCTGTCGTGTGTCCATCGTCTGTCCGTCAACTTTTCCTTTAAACGACTTCTCAAGAACTGCTAGGCCGATTTTTAATTATATTGGGTAGGAAGCATCCTTAGGGCATAGGGATCCAAGTTTGTGGCCATCTTGGATTTTGGCCAATTTTTAGAAACGTCTTTAAAAATCTCCGAAACCCCTTGAGGGATTGAAGGAAACCTCATGAAATATGATCTAGGGCAAGAGCTCAACCAAGTTTATTCAAGGGAACTTGATTGGTCCAATGGTTTGGCGGCCATTGTGGTTGACCTAGTTTTAGCGAAAATAACTTCTCCAGAACCACTGACGGGATCAGGCCAAAATTTGGGAGATAAAAATAAAGGCCAGGAAAGTTTGTTCAAGAGAAATTGATCCGTCAAAAAACCTGGCCGGCGTGGGCCAATCAAAATATTGCGTATTTGGCGGCCATATTGAATTTTTTTATTTGTTGGATTTTGAAGCCGAAATTGGTTTTATGTATGTTTTTGGTTATTCTGATCTAAAATTAGTGATTTTCGAAACTGTCGGATAAACGGTTTTGCGGCCATCTTGGATCATTTTCCCGCCAAAGGCTCCCATAATAAAGCAATGGGAAATTTAAAATGTCTTCTAGAGAACGACTGGGCCGATTTCAATTATATTTGGCAAGAAGCATCCTTAGCGCATAGAGATTCAAGGTTGTTCAAACGAACCCGATCGGCCAATTTGGCCGGACGCCATCTTGGATTTCGGCCGATTTTTAGAAATGTCTTTAAAAATCTTCTCCAAAGCCGTATGAGGGATCGATTCAGAACTCACGAAATATGATCTAGGGCCAGAGCTGAACCAAGTTTGTTTAAGGGAACATGATTGACCCAATGTCTCAACAGCCATCTTGGATGACCTAGTTTTCGCAAAAACAACTTCTGAAGCGATCAGGGCGAAATTTGTGATATATGATTAGGGAATAAGGGCCATTAAAGTTTGTTCAAGAGAAGTTGATCCGTCAAAAAACCTGGCCGCCATGGGCCAATCAATATATAGCGTGTTTGGTGGCCATATTGGAATTTTTTATTTAATGGATTTTGAGGTCGAAATTGGCTTTATATATGTTTTTGCGTATTGTAATTTCAAATTTGCTATTTTTGAGACTTGGATAAATGGTTTAGTGGCCATCTTGGATCATTTACCCACCAAAATCTCCCATACTAAAGCAATGGAAAATTAAAAATGTATTCTTCTCGCGCCATCTTGGATTTTGGTTGATTTTTTTTAATGTCTTTAAAGATCTCCAAAACCGCTTGGGGGATCAATTCAAAATGCATGAAATATCATCTAGGGAAAGAGGGAACTTGATTGGCCAAATGGTTTGGTGGCCATCTTGGATAACCTACTTTTTTGCTAAAACAACTCCAGAACCACTGAGCGGATTGGGCAGAAATTTGGGAGATGTGATTAGGCACTGAGTGCCATTAATGTTTTTTCAAGGGAAGGAGCTACGTCAGAAACATGGCTGCAGCGGACCAATCAAAATGTAGCGTGTTTGGCGGCCATCTTGGACTTGCAAAAATGTCCACAAACTCATTTAAAAGACTACTAAACCACTCACCAACAATTTTGACAAAAATGCATGGTGCTCCAGGTGAGCGGCACAGACCCCTTGGGCCTCTTGTTAGAGGCATACATTCATCATACATCAGAGGCTTACATTTATCAGAGGTTTATGTTCATCAGATCATCTTTATCCCTGGATCGGATCTGTCAGGCATGCTTTCATCAATGAGCTTAACTTGCAATCAAACATAATTTTGACAGAGTAGCATACTTAAAGGCTATACATTGCAGTTCATTAATTAGCATCATATCTTAACCACCGTCTAACTTGCTATAAAACTAGCTTTTGTGTTCAAGCATTCACGTGTGATTGATTCACTCACAGTCTCATTCACGTGTGATCGATTCACTCACAGTCTCATTCACGTGTGATTGATTCACTCACAGTCTCATGCATGTGTGATTGATTCACTCACAGCCTCATTCACATGTGATTGATTCACTCACATCCTCATTCACGTGTTATTGATTCACTCACAGCCTCATTCATGTGTGATTGATTCACTCACAGCCTCATTCACATGTGATTGATTCACTCACAGACTCATTGACGTGTGATTGATTCACTGAGCTTCATTCACATGTGATTTATTCACTCTCAGCCTCATTCACATGTGATTGATTCACTCACAGCCTCATTCACGTGTGATTGATTCACTCACAGCCTCATTCATGTGTAATTGATTCACTCACAGCCTCATTCACGTGTGATTGATTCACTCACAGCCTCATTCACGTGTAATTGGTTCACTCACAGCCTCATTCACGTGTGGTTGATTCACTCACAGCCTCATTCACATGTGATTTATTCACTCTCAGCCTCATTCACATGTGATTGATTCACTCACAGCCTCATTCATGTGTAATTGATTCACTCACAGCCTCATTCACATGTGATTGATTCACTCACAGCCTCATTCATGTAGAATTGATTCACTCACAGCCTCACTCACCTGTGATTGATTCACTCACTGCCTCATTTACGTGTAATTGATTCACTCACAGCCTCATTCACATGTGATTGATTCACTCACAGCCTCATTCACGTGTAATTGGTTCACTCACAGCCTCATTCAGATGTGATTGATTCACTCACAGCCTCATTCATGTATAATTGATTCACTCACAGCCTCACTCACGTGTGATTGATTCACTCACTGCCTCATTTATGTGTGATTGATTCACTCACATCTTCATTCACGTGTGATTGATTCACTCACAGCCTCATTCACATGTAATTGGTTCACTCACAGCCTCATTCACATGTCATGGATTCACTCATGTATTGATCTTTATTTCAGTGAAGCTATTTGCAATGCTGCATGCAGTTGCTCGAGACAATGATCTTAGCCCTCGAAGTAGCTTCACCGTGTCAGTCCTGGAAGAGACGATTCGCTGTGGCACACATCTGTCCAAGTACATTCTACAGTTTATGCCAGCTAATATGGTAATACGATCTGAAATAATCCTGCATATAAATGAAGCTTGGTACACAATTTTGCATGTCTGACAACTATGAAAAAGTAGATTTTTCTCTCATTGTAATGACTCTGATTCATATAGTCTGTGAGCATGTAACTTAGAATATCTTATTATATCATCTAGTTATCATCTAAATAGATGTACATGTAGCTCATGCTGTGTCTGTGTGCTTGTCCATCCTACATGATCTGACATGCAGGAACTAATGTACTGCTGTGTCTGTGTGCTTGTCCATCCTACATGATCTGACATGCAGGAACTAATGTACTGCTGGAACTCTCACATGCTGCAGGAACTGGAACTAATGTACTGCTGGAGATCTCACATGCTGTAGGAACAGGAACTAATGTACTGCTGGAGATGTCACGTGCTGCAGGAACAGGAACTAATGTGCTGCTGGAGATCTGACATGCTGCAGGAACAGGAACTAATGTACTGCTGGAGATCTCACATGCTGCAGGAACAGGAACTAATGTACTGCTGGAGATCTCACATGCTGCAGGAACAGGAACTAATGTACTGCGGGAACAGGAACTAATGTACTGCGGGAACAGGAACTAATGTACTGTTGGAGATCTCACATGCTGCAGGAACTAATGTAAGGCTGGAGATCTCATATGCTGCAGGAACAGGAACTAATGTATTGCAGGAACAGGAACTAATGTATTGCAGGAACAGGAACTAATGTGCTGCTGGAGATCTCACATGCTACAGGAACTAATGTACTGCTGGAGCTCTCACATGCTGCAGGAACAGGAACGAATATACTGCTGGCGATCTCACGTACTGTAGGAACAGGAACTAATGTAGTTCTGGAGATCTCACATGCTGCAGGAACAGGAACTAATGTACTTCTGGAGATCTCATGTGCTGCAGGAACAGGAGCTAATGTACTGCTGGAGATCTGACGTGCTGCAGGAACAGGAACTAATGTACTGCTGGAGACCTCACATGCTGCAGGAACAGGAACTAATGTGCTGCTGGAGATCTCACATGCTGCAGGAACAGTAACTAATGTACTGCAGGAACAGGAACTAATGTACTGCTGGAGATCCCACGTGCGTCAGGAACAGTAACTAATGTAAGGCTGGAGATCTGACGTGCTGCAGGAACAGGAACTAATGTACTGCTGGAGACCTCACATGCTGCAGGAACATGACCTAATGTGCTGCTGGAGATCTCACATGCTGCAGGAACAGGAACTAATGTACTGCTGGAGATCTCACATGCTGCAGGAACAGGAACTAATGTACTGCTGGAGATCTCACATGCTGCAGGAACAGGAACTAATGTACTGCGGGAACAGGAACTAATGTACTGTTGGAGATCTCACATGCTGCAGGAACTAATGTAAGGCTGGAGATCTCATATGCTGCAGGAACAGGAACTAATGTATTGCAGGAACAGGAACTAATGTATTGCAGGAACAGGAACTAATGTGCTGCTGGAGATCTCACATGCTACAGGAACTAATGTACTGCTGGAGCTCTCACATGCTGCAGGAACAGGAACGAATATACTGCTGGCGATCTCACGTACTGTAGGAACAGGAACTAATGTAGTTCTGGAGATCTCACATGCTGCAGGAACAGGAACTAATGTACCTCTGGAGATCTCATGTGCTGCAGGAACAGGAGCTAATGTACTGCTGGAGATCTGACGTGCTGCAGGAACAGGAACTAATGTACTGCTGGAGACCTCACATGCTGCAGGAACAGGAACTAATGTGCTGCTGGAGATCTCACATGCTGCAGGAACAGTAACTAATGTACTGCAGGAACAGGAACTAATGTACTGCTGGAGATCTCACATGCTGCAGGAACTAATGTACTGCTGGAGATCTCACATGCTGCTGGAACAGGAACTAATGTACTACTGGAGCTCTCACATGCTGCAGGAACAGGAACTAATGTACTGCTGGAGATCTCACATGCTGCAGGAACAGGAACTAATGTACTGCAGGAACAGGAACTAATGTACTGCTGGAGATCGCATGTGCTACAGGAACTAATGTACTGCTGGAGATCTCATGTGCTGCAGGAACAGGAACTAATGTACTGCTGGAGATCTGACATGCTGCAGGAACAGGAACTAATGTACTGCTGGAAATGTCACATGCTGCAGGAACTAATGTACTGCTGGAGATCTCACATGCTGCAGGAACAGGAACTAATGTGCTGCTGGAGATCTTACATGCTGCAGGAACAGGAACTAATGTACTGCTGGAGATCTCACATGCTGTAGGAACAGGAACTAATGTACTGCTGGAGATGTCACGTGCTGCAGGAACAGGAACTAATGTGCTGCTGGAGATCTCACATGCCGCAGGAACAGGAACTAATGTACTGCTGGAGATCTCACATGCCACAGGAACTAATGTACACTGCTGGAGATTTCACATGCTGCAGGAACAGAAACTAATGTACTGCTGGGGATCTCACATGCTGCAGGAACAGAAACTAATCTACTGCTGGGGATCTCACATGCTGCAGGAACAGGAACTAATGTGTTGCTGGAGATCTCACATGCTGCAGGAACAGGAACTAATGTGCTGCTGGAGATCTCACATGCTGCAGGAACTAATGTGCTGCTGGAGATCTCACATGCTGCAGGAACAGGAACTAATGTACTGCTGGAGATCTCACCTGCTGCAGGAACAGGAACTAATGTACTGCTGGAGATCTCACGTGCTGCAGGAACTAATGTACTGCTGGAGATCTCACGTGCTGCAAAAACAGGAACTAATGTACTGCTGGAGATCTCACATGACACAGGAACAGGACCTAATGTACTGCTGGAGATCTCAAATTCATGAAATTATGTCTATGCTCACTCCAGAATATAATGGCCCAGGCTGCCCCATACATTGCCAATGGCATATCTGATAATGCTATGTGATTATAAATTAAATCTCAATATACCCGACGATGGGTTTTTGCGATAGTGAGTACTGCATCTGGTGGGTGGGTAAGCTACCGATCTTCTTAAAATAACTGCAACGCATATACTGGTACCATATTTCGCCCCACAAATATGCCTGCATAACACAGATGGCTAGCAGCTAAAGGGAAAGCACTTCTGGGAAATTTATTTTTTATCATCGTCATTGGTAATGTATGGGGCGGCCGGGGCCGTTATAGTCTGGAGTGAACAGGACGGTCTGGGCGGTTACAGTCTGGAGTGAGCAGGGTGGCTGGGGCCATTACAGTCTGGAGTGAGCAGGGCGGCCTGGGCCGTTACAGTCTGGAGTGAGCATGGCGGCCTGGCCAGCAAAGGGCTAAATCAGAACCCACTTCCTAGTTCCCTGGTTACTTATATCTCAACTACAGAGATGATCTTCACCAAGCCTGGCATGGTGCCCAAACCATACGGCCTGAAGTAGCTTCTTCATTTGGATATTAAAAGGTATACACCTATCTGGACTAAACTACTGAGATGATTTCAAACAATCTTCTGGAAGTACCCTAACAATATATTACCTTAAAGCTTCTGATTTACACAAATTTATATTTTGCCAAACTATCAGTCTATAAAAGACTACTGTTGAACGGCTGGACTAATTGTAACAAACCACTGCTAGAAGAACCATAGGATGACAGGCTTCAGTTGAGTAGGTGGTCAGCTTGGATTCCCTGATGTCAGTAAATCCTTTGCAAGGCTACTCCTGAACTGATGAACAGATTTTTAGCAAGCTTTGTTGTTTGGCGCATATGATGGTACTGTGCCAGTATTACTGAAATCTATAGATCCAGGTGATTGACCCTTGTTAACCCTATAGTGTATAGATCCAGGTGATTGAGTCTTGTTAACTCTATAGTGTATAGATCCAGGTGAGTGACTTGTTAACGCCATAGTGTATAGATCCAGGTGAGTGACTCCTGTTAACCCCATAGTATATAGATCCAGGTGAGTGACTCTCTTGTTAACCCTATAGTGTATAGATCCAGGTGAGTGACTTGTTAACCGTATAGTGGATAGATCCAGGTGAGTGACTCTTGTTAACCCTATAGTCTATAGATCCAGGTGAGTGACTTGTTAACCCTATGGTGTATAGATCCAGGTGAGTGACTTGTTAACCCTATGGTGTATAGATCCAGGTGAGTGACTCTCTTGTTAACCCTATAGTCTATAGATCCAGGTGAGTGACTCTTGTTAACCCTATGTCGTATAGATCTAGGTGAGTGACTGTTGTTAACCCTATAGTCTATAGATCCAGGTGGGTGACTCTCTTGTTAACCCTATAGCGTATAGATCCAGGTGAGTGACTGTTGTTAACCATATAGTGTATAGATCCAGGTGAGTGACTCTTGTTAACCCCATAGTATATAGATCCAGGTGAGTGACTCTCTTGTTAACCCCATAGTCTATAGATCCAGGTGAGTGACTTGTTAACCCCATAGTCTATAGATCCAGGTGAGTGACTCTTGTTAACCCTATAGCGTATAGATCCAGGTGAGTGACTCTCTTGTTAACCCCATAGTCTATAGATCCAGGTGATTTACTCTCTTGTTAATGCCATAATGTATAGATCCAGGTGAGTGACTCTTGTTAACCCTATAGTGTATAGATCCAGGTGAGTGACTCTCTTGTTAACCCTAGATGGTCAAGACAATTCTGATTTTTGCTTAGCCATTGTCCATTTTTAGGACACGAGAATACTATCTCCCAATGTCCCATTGGGATGACTGGCTCGGTTATTGAGCCAGTTGGTCCAGTGGTAAAAATGTTTCAATATTTTCTTTGCTCTGCAAGTTCTCTGCAAAGGCCGGCTTTGGCCAGCTTGACCATTAAAAGGTTCAAGATATGCTAAGGACGCATTTGGCAGGCTTGAGAATTATAGGGTTAAGTACAAATATCTGCCAGTTAGTGAAACTACTATGTCCCATGGACAACAAAGTGTTAATAAGAAAGCACTATGTCCCATGGACAACAAAGGGTTAATAATAAATATTTGACTTTCTCTTCCTAGATTTGCCAGTTGATGAAAGCTCTGCCTGAAGTATTTACTGACACACACCTGCTGCACCTGTGTGATCTATCACGCCTCACCGGCAGACAGCTAGCAGCCAAGGCAGTCTGTCAGAATGCACGATATCGCCACAATACCACATAATACATTAGCAATTACAGTTCATGACGAATATTAAATTATTTGGTTTAAACAGAATTTATTTTTTGTTCAAATCGGAGAAAGATAAGACATGAGCGTTATCCTCATGTCTCCCATACACATACATATATAATACAGTAAATACTGTTTGGCTGATGAAAATTATATACAGTGCTCCCTTGATTAACTGCCCACATGCGTACCATGGCGATATTTGTGAGAAATTGAAAAAAGCAAATAAACAAGTTGTCTCAGTTTATTCCCAAAAGCATAGCCTAAGCGTGCTGTAAGCATTGGGCGGTGTTGGTGATTGGTGGGGCGTGATGGGTGAGGTGTACCTGGCATTATTAGCTCACCTGTCTAGGCCAAGTAAGCTTATGCCATGGCGGCTGGCCATCGTCCATCATCTGTCCGTCAAATCGCTTCTCCTTAACGGTTTGACAGATTTGAACCAAATTTGGCTGATATGATCCTAAGCTGGTACCCTCCAGATGATTTTTTGCAGAACTTTGATCATTTTTTGGGGTGAAAATCAGATTTTATGAAAAATCTACCGGAAATGGTCAAAATGTTACTCCTCCTTTGCTTCTTGACATATTTCAACCAAATATGGATAGATGGATTCTATGGTGGTAGGCTCTCGAGCTTCTTTTCAGAATTTTGGTTGATAAATTTTTTTTGTGAAAATCATAGATTTGATTAAAAATCTACCAGAAATGGTCAAAATGCTACTCCTTAGCTGCTTGACATATTTCAACCAAATTTCACTAGATGGATTCTATGGTGGTAGGCTCTAGAAAATATATTCAGAATTTTGATTGATCAATTTTTTGGGTGAAAATCATAGATTTTTTTTTTAATTTACCAGAAATTGTCAAAATGCTGCTTCTTAGTTGCTTGACATATTTCAACCAAATTTGGCTAGAGTGACCCTATCATCATAGACTCTAGAACTTCTATTCAGAATTTGATCAATCTTTTTGGTGGCCATCTTGGATTTTCCGAAAATTCTATTTAAATGCAAATGGTTCAAATACTAATGGTCCCTTAGGCCTCTTGTATTTGATGCTTTCCGTGCATGCGTGCAAGATAGAAAGGGAGATAGAGAGAGGGAGAGGGATGGATGGAGGGTGAGATGGAATGAGGGGAGAGAGATAGAGTGAGAGAGATATAGGGATGGCGGCAGGGGGTAGTGAGGGAGGGAGGAAGAGATGGGGGAAGTAGGGATGGAGGGAGAGAGAAGGGAAAAGGAGAGAGTAAGGAAGAGACAGAGGATGGGTGAGTGAGAAAGAGGGAGAGTGTGTGGGAGGGAAAGATGAGGAGGGATAGGGAGAGGAGAGAGATAGAGAATGAGCGATAGGGGGAGAGAGGGGCAGATGGAGGGTAGTGAGGGAGAGTAATGGGGACGGAGAGATGGAAGCAGGGATGGGACAGAGAGAGGGAGAGACTGGGGAGGGAAGGAGTGTGTGAGGAAGAGACAGAGGGAGGGAGGAATGGGTGGGGGAAGTGAGGGAGAGATTAAGAAAGGGAGAGATCAGGCCTCTCCACGAGAAGCGTGTGATTGCTCGTCTCTTGCCGTCACTCGCCTAAAATTAATTTTAGGTGAGTATCTCATTGCTTAGTAACAATGGCAGCATATATAGGTGAGTATTGACACAGCTCGCCTCACTGGCAGCATATATAGGTGAGTATTGACACAGCTCGCCTCACTGGCAACATATATAGGTGAGTATTGACACAGCTCGCCTCACTGGCAGCATATATAGGTGAGTACTGACACAGCTCACCTCACTGGCAGCATATATAGGTGAGTACTAACACAGCTCGCCTCACTGGCAACATATATAGGTAAGTACTGACACAGCTCACCTCACTGGCAGCATATATAGGTGAGTACTGACACAGCTCACCTCACTGGCAGCATATATAGGTGAGTATTGACACAGCTCGCCTCACTGGCAACATATATAGGTGAGTATTGACACAGCTCGCCTCACTGGCAGCATATATAGGTGAGTACTGACACAGCTCACCTCACTGGCAGCATATATAGGTGAGTACTAACACAGCTCGCCTCACTGGCAACATATATAGGTAAGTACTGACACAGCTCACCTCACTGGCAGCATATATAGGTGAGTACTGACACAGCTCACCTCACTGGCAGCATATATAGGTGAGTATTGACACAGCTCGCCTCACTGGCAACATATATAGGTGAGTATTGACACAGCTCACCTCACTGGCAACATATATAGGTGATTATTGACACAGCTCACCTCACTGGCAGCATATATAGGTGAGTATTGACACAGCTCACCTCACTGGTTTAATCTTAAATTCAGGAGAGCAAGTTATTGCTCCCCTTCAAAATTCTCATGGAGAGGCTTGAGAGATGGAGGGAGGGGGAGAGAGAGAGGGCCAGGAAGTGAGGGTTAGATGGAGGCAGGGGAGTAAGTTAGGGAAGGAGGAAGTGAGGGAGAGAGAGAGAGAGAGAGAGAGAGAGGGTGGGAGGAAGAGGTTGAGGGAGGAGAGAAAGTGGTGGGATGAGGGTGGAGGTGTGGAGGGAGAGAGAGTCTGTGCGTGTGTGCGTGATTGTATATGTAAAAACATTTTGCACAGATTTACATTTTTTAAATCTTCATATAAATGTAATAAATGATAAATCTAAATACAGTAATGATATGACTCTAAGCGTTAGGAAAATAATGTGTCATGGATTTCTGATGTGCTTGCTTTAATGATATAGAAAGCTGACATTCCTTAAGCTGATTACACATTGAGGGTGTGTGAATAAGAACTGGGGATACAATAAGTATTTTGACAAGAGTGCAGCATATTCATCAAATTTGCTTAATTTAAAACTAGCTATGCCCCTCCCAGTTCTAGCTATGCTCCGCCCACTTTTGTTAGATTTATAGAGTTTAAATCCTGAATTCTGAGAATCCCATTTTCAAGGTAATTATACAGGTAAGCTGTCGATTATGGCAGCAACAGATCCCAGTCAAATTAGTTTCAAAATATTCAACACAATGTTTATTAAATTGTGAATTCATAAAAGACATTCAATTTGTACACTTGACGACGGAGCTGTACATCATTGTCACCTCAGCTAACTATTGACGTATTTGGTTATGATGTTATGTACTTGGGCGACAGGTCGATACCTCCATAGAAGCTGAGGAAAAAACTTACCATAAATTGCCAATTTGTAACTGCGCCTTCTAATAAGACAAGGGCTGTAAATTCTTTAAATCCAAATCCCTGAGAAAGGGGGGTTGACTTCTATTAGGTATATTTCAAGAAAAAATTGAAATTGATTCTCTAAAATGATAAAAAAAAAAGAGCACGAAAATAGATCAATTTCACGGCACAAATTATTAACATCTCCATCAGCGCGGGAATGAAATTATTAAATGGGACAGCCTAAATATTGCGTATGCGTTAATAAGCATAATTTATTTCATCCAATTTAATCATAAAATGTCGAGAAAAAATAAATCACATGATGAAACTGCTTCCACTATAGGAGGAGTTTAGGTAATATTAGTACCCCGGTAAATACTTACGCAATCCACGTAAATAGGAGGGTAACCTTGAGTACATACCAGAGTAGCCATGAGTGTGAGGGCTTAAACTCACCAAATTAAGAAGTAACAATTTGACTTCAAGAGCACACTTACCATCACAAATTCTCAGATATATACTTATATAAAAAAAACTATGCAAAACACGTCCAAATTGTAGCCAATTCATAACCTTTCTGTTTGGCCTGCCCAGTACATACGCCACACTTGGCTTGCACGTGTGCTGGTCTGACTGTTAGTTCACCTGCCTATTAGGGGCAGATTTGGTTTAATTCTGTTGAATTGAGTCAGTTATATATATAAGTATATATCAAGGAGCATTCATGATGGCAAGTAACTACTTTTACATGTAAAAAGAAATCCTAGATTTCATTAATACTAAGAACAAGTACTCGGTAGAATCGTCTCTGATTTACGGACCTAAAATACTGGACTCGGGAACTCGGCAATTACTCTATACATATAGTCATTACGTGATGGTGACCGAGTATTATACACTCAATCTGATTGTCTCTGCATATGGTTAACCATTTAATAACATTTTTTGTTGATAGGAGTTGTTTCATATAAGAAAGTGCCGTAATTTTGATGCTGTTTCCGTGAAGTTATTGCAAAATTTCTTTTCAAATGTCTTTATTTGACATTTATAGGTTACTTATATCTCAAAAGAATAAATTCTTTACACAAGCGGTTGAAATTTGGATGCAACTTCTATTAATACATTTGCTGTTTTAAAACTGCTAAGAAATAAAATGTCTCAACCTAAAAAATTGGCATGTGACTTGTGTTAGGGATGCGGTTACTAAGGGGACATTTATGGTATTCAAGTTAACCATGATCTCAAGTACAATATGGCCACCAGGTGTGTGGAAATACAGCCTGATAAATATTGTCAGTCTACCTCAAAATAAATTAGCAAGAATGATCCCATCACAATAACAGACATAGAACAGTGACAGGATGATTGAGAGCCGACGCCAGCAGACATAGAGCAGTGACAAGATTACTGAGAGCCGGCACCAGCAGACATAGAGCAGTGACAGGATGACTGAGAGCCGGCACCAACAGACATAGAACAGTGACAGGATGATTGAGAGCCGACGCCAGTAGACATAGAGCAGTGACAAGATTACTGAGAGCCGGCACCAGCAGACATAGAGCAGTGACAGGATGACTGAGAGCCGGCACCAGCAGACATAGAACATTGACAGGATGATTGAGAACCGGCGCCAGCAGACATAGAGCGGTGACAGTATGACTAAGAGCCGGCACCAGCAGACAGAGCAGTGACAGGATGACTGAGAGTCGGCGCCAGCAGACATAGAGCAGTGACAGTATGACTGAGAGCCGACGCCAGCAGACATGGAGCAGTGACAGGATGATTGAGAGCCGACGCCAGCAGACATAGAACAGTGACAGTATGACTGAGAGCCAACACCAGCAGACATAGAGCAGTGACAGTATGACTGAGAGCCGGCACCAGCAGACATAGAACAGTGACAGGATGATTGAGAGCCGACGCCAGCAGACATAGAGCAGTGACAAGATTACTGAGAACCGGCACCAGCAGACATAGAGCAGTGACAGGATGACTAAGAGCCGGCACCAGCAGACATAGAACAGTGACAGGATGATTGAGAACCGGCGCCAGCAGACATAGAGCAGGGACAGTATGACAGAGAGCCAGCACCAGCAGACATAGAGCAGTGACAGGATGACTGAGAGCTGGTGCCAGCAGACATAGAGCAGTGACAGTATGACTGAGAGCCGGCGCCAGCAGACATAGAGCAGTGATAGTATGACTGAGAGCCGACGCCAGCAGACATAGAGCAGTGACAGTATGACTGATAGCCGACGGCAGCAGACATAGAGCAGTGACAGGATGATTGAGAGCCGACGCCAGCAGACATGGAACAGTGACAGTATAACTGAGAGCCGACGCCAGCAGACATAGAGCAGTGACAGTATGACTGAGAGCCGGCACCAGCAGACATAGAACAGTGACAGGATGATTAGGAGCCAACGCCAGCAGACATAGAGCAGTGACAAGATTACTGAGAGCCGGCACAAGCAGACATAGAACAGTGACAGGATGATTGAGAGCCGACGCCAGCAGACAGAGCAGTGACAAGATTACTGAGAGCCGGCACCAGCAGACATAGAGCAGTGACAGGATGATTGAGAGCCGGCGCCAGCAGTCATAGAACAGTGACAGGATGATTGAGAGCTGGCGCCAGCAGTCATAGAACAGTGAAAGGGTTAATGAGAGCCGGCGCCAGCAGTCATAGAACAGTGACAGGATGATTGAGAGCCGGCGCCAGCAGACATAGAGCTGTGACAAGATTACTGAGAGCCGGCACCAGCAGACATAGAACAGTGACAGGATGATTGAGAGCCGGCGCCAGCAGTCATAGAACAGTGACAGGATGATTGAGAGCCGGCGCCAGCAGTCATAGAACAGTGACAGGATGATTGAGAGCCGGCGCCAGCAATCATAGAGCAGTGACAGTATTAATACATTTGCTGTTTTAAAATGGCTAAGAAATAAAATGGCTCAACCTAAAAAATTGTCATGTGACTTGTATTAGGGATGCGGTTACTAATAGGAGATTTATGGTATTCAAGTTAACCATGATCTCAATTACTATATGGCCACCAGGTTTGTGGAAATACAGCCTGATAAATATTCAGTCTATCTCAAAATAAATTAGCAAGAATGATCCCATCACAATAAAAGACATAGAACAGTGACAGGATGACTGAGAGCCGGCGCCAGGAGCTTTATGATGACATTAATAAAAAGTGGAATTAAAACTGTGTGCAGCTAGAGCAATGAGAACACGTGGCACTTTTATACACTGGTACCCAACTGGCCAGTCCTGTGTAACCCTGGAATAGCAGCATATGCTTTGGACGCCGCATGTTTATTGGGACTGCTCCTGTGAAGATTGAATTAGATAATTTTCAAAGTCAAGCCCATATACAGACAATGTTGTAAGAAAGCTTGTTTTATCATAACCACACATGCATGCACACATGGCCGCATGCACGCACGCACACACACACACTATTGTCTGTGTTTGACCTTTAGGCCACTGAAATCCCAAACTTTCTGCATTCTCTCTCATATGATTACATGCATTCACTTTGGAACCAATGTGACATAATTTTTTTGTTCTAATTCACAATAAAATATTTAAAAAAATTGTATAGGCCGGTCTATCATTGTCTGGTATCAGCTAAGTTTAGGTTTAGCTCTAGATATTAACATCAATCTCGGGATTGTTTCACCCTTTTAGGACAAATATATTTTTCTCGTTGAAATAAAACATGAAACACATATACATGAGCGCATATATGAATGCATGATGTGTCAGCTGGTTGGGTGATTTTTATATTTAATTTAAAATAAGGATTTCTCAAACATCACAATTTTCTAAAAGATATGCCGATTTTTCAATCACGAATGCACACACGCAGGCACACATTTAAAGGTCACTCACCCCATGCTCTCTTAATACAGGTGATTGATCTCATGCACTCTCAATATAGGTCCTTGACCCCATGCGCTCTTAAAACATGTGATTGACTGCATGCACTCTCAATACAGGTGATTGACTCCATGCTCTCTTAATACAGGTGATTGACCCCATGCTCTCTTAATACAGGTGATTGACCTCATGCACTCTTGATACAGGTGATTGACCCCATGCTCTCTTAATACAGGTGATTGACCCCATGCTCTCTTAATACATGTGATTGACCCCATGCTCTCTTAATACAGGTGATTGACCCCATGCTCTTGATACAGGTGATTGACCCCATGCTCTCTTAATACAGGTGATTGACCTGATGCACTCTTAATCCATGTGATTGGCCTCATGCACTCTTAATACAGGTGATTGACCCCATGCTCTCTTAATACAGGTGATTGACCCCATGCTCTCTTAATACAGGTGATTGACCTGATGCACTCTTAATACATGTGGTTGACCTCATGCTCTCTTAATACAGGTGATTGACCCCATGCTCTCTTAATAACGGTGATTGACCCCATGCTCTGTTAATTCAGGTGATTGACCCCATGCTCTCTTAATACAGGTTGTTGACCCAATGCTCTCTTAATACAGGTGATTGACCCCATGCTCTCTTAATACAGGTGGTTGACCCCATGCTCTTGATACAGGTGATTGACCCCATGCTCTCTTAATACAGGGGATTGACCTGATGCACTCTTAATACATGTGATTGGCCTCATGCACTCTTAATACAGGTGATTGACCCCATGCTCTCTTAATACAGGTGATTGACCCCATGCTCTCTTAATACAGGTGATTGACCTGATGCACTCTTAATACATGTGATTGGCCTCATGCACTCTTAATACAGGTGATTGACCCCATGCACTCTTAATACAGGTGATTGACCCCATGCTCTCTTAATCCATGTGATTGGCCTCATGCACTCTTAATACAGGTGATTGACCCCATGCACTCTTAATACAGGTGATTGACCCCATGCTCTCTTAATACAGGTGATTGACCTGATGCACTCTTAATACAGGTGATTGACCTGATGCTCTCTTAATACAGGTGATTGACCTGATGCTCTCTTAATACAGGTGATTGACCCCATGCACTCTTAATACAGGTGATTGACCCCATGCTCTCTTAATACAGGTGATTGACCTGATGCACTCTTAATACAGGTGATTGACCTGATGCTCTCTTAATACAGGTGATTGACCCCATGCTCTCTTAATACAGGTGATTGACCTGATGCACTCTTAATACAGGTGATTGACCTGATGCACTCTTAATACAGGTGATTGACCTGATGCTCTCTTAATACAGGTGATTGACCTGATGCACTCTTAATACAGGTGATTGACCCCATGCACTCTTAATACAGGTGATTGACCTCATACACTCTTAATACAGGTGATTGACCCCATGCACTCTTAATACAGGTGATTGACCCCATGCACTCTTAATACAGGTGATTGACCCCATGTACTCTTAATTACAGGTGATTGACCTCATGCACTCTTAATACAGGTGATTGACTTCATGCACTCTCAATACATGTCAGTGACCCCCTGCACTCTCAGTACAGGCCAGTTACTATACATCTTAAGCACCACCAATCACATGATTTCATAATGCAAGTCAGTTGCCATAAGAAACGTGTGGCAAAAGTTTGTGATAGTTGTCACATCGTCTTCAAGAATGCTACGAAAGGTTTTCAAATTATGTCACATCATTGAATGATTTCTGCTCAACTCTTACCATATTTCCCAATGATTGCATACTCATCACCAAGATCAGCTGTCAACATAGTTTGACCACTCTTCTTCATCAGCTCTGGATCTGTGAAAATATCATTGCTTCACTGAGTACATATCAATGATTCACTGAGCATATGTCAATGCTTCACTGAGTACATAGCAATCCTTCACTGAGTACATATCGATGCTTCACTGAGTACATATCAATGCTTTAATGAGTGCAGATCAATGCTTTAATGAGTACATATCAATGCTTACCATGTCAATGCTTCACTGAGTGCATGCCAATGCTTCACTGAGTACATATCAATGCTTCAATGAGTACATATCAATGCTTAATTGAGTACATATCGATGCTTCACTGAGTACATATCAATGCTTTAATGAGTGCATATCAATTAGGCTGGCAGGCAGTGGGGCCTACCATGCACGCACGCACGCACGCACGCACGCACGCACGCACGCACGCACACACACCACATGATACATTTTCATGGGTACTACATTGTTCATTACACCCTAAGAAACAAGAAAAAACAGTGTTCCCAGAAAAGAAATGGTACTATAAACTAATATAAATTGCGGTATATTTCATTCAATCATTTTCACATCAAGAGTATACTTACCTCCCTAATACTTTTGATATTGCTAAATATTGGCTTTCACTCAATAAACACTCAGATTAAAACAGTTAGGTGCCCCTACTGGGCAGGGAGTCAGAGCATAGTCTGGCGGATGCCAGCCCCACCACCGCGCATGCGCAGACTAGCACTTCCTCTTTGCTAATTTATTGGCTGAGAGTGTACACATGCTTTTGTGTTAGAAACTTTCTATACTCTTTTCGAAGTTTTTTGAGACGGTTTGGTAGAAGTTTATCCCTGAGAAAGATGGCAGAGAGAGTGACTTCGCCACAGGCCTTGGACCTTTAAATCAGGTGACTTCTAGTAAAATTAGCGAGTTTTGTCCCGTTGTAATGTGTTTCCGGGACTCGCGCTAAACGTGATAAGCGCCTTGATTAGTTGGTTTATTTCAACTAGGTGCTATATAAGACTAATCTCTCTTTGTGTTTATGTCCACAGGTCTGTGTGAAGAAATATAATGGACATGACATCAGCAGAGGGTTTGTGTCTCTCCACCATGGTTCCATTTCCTACTAATACTGTTAGGTTATCTAACCAAAAATTCTATGTCCAGTGAGTTGGAGGCCTATTATAAAGGTCTTCTCACTTTGCCCTCTTGATCCAATTCCTTCCCCTAGAGGTGGAGAGAGTTAAGAGGCGTTCAGTGGTGGAGTGCTCCAGTTCATCAGGTTGGATGGTTTGTCTAGACAAGGTGTCAGGTATCTAATTATTGATATGAGGTGATGTTAATTATTTAGAGGAAAGGGAGATAATTAACTCTATTTGCCATTGTTATCAGTATATATCTGATGCTTGTGTAGTCGAAATGTCCATTCTGCACATGTTCTGGTTAGAGATACAATTCGTCCTTGCACTGGGATGTTTGTTGGGGATCGATTTTTTCCTGTCATAGGATTAATGACGTCATAATCAGCCTTGCTCTTTATTAACAATTAAAGTTGTCCGAAGCTGGTTTTCTGATAAATTATGATCTTTATGATCATTTTCCTTCTCTTGAGTTGGTGAGTTTTCTAAGCTTAACTAGTTTGCTCATACTCCTCGTCCTTTGGCCTTTTTCAGAGACCTGGTTGTGCGTCCTGTGGACGATTTTTGAGGGACAAGTTTGGCCCTCATCTCTGTTTTCAGTGTAGCCCCTGTGGTCCCTTGCTTAATTGCGAGATATGTAACCACTGGGGGGGCGAGCTAATGTCCGAATCCTTGTGCTTGCAGGCGAAGGACAAGGTGGAGGAGGAGAAGAAGAAGCTGAAAAAAGAGGTAAGTAAGAAGGGTAAGAGGAAGGCCTCGTCCGCGGTGGACATGGAGGCCTTCCGGACCGAGATGTTGGGAGAGATGAGGAGGACAATAAAGGATTTGGTTCCAGAGTTGCTTCGTGGCATGCTTCCTGGACCAAATCCTTTATTGACCTCATCATCTGCTTCGGAGCAGGTAATCCCCACCTCTGAATCAACGTTCCTTAGTACGCTTCCGTTGTTTGAAGATTCAGAGGTGGCCCCATTAGAGGGGGCGTTCCACGGCCCTGGCAGCAGGCTTATTGCCGCGCCCAATAGGGACCGTGGACGGTCGTCGCTGGAACCCGCGGGCTGCTTATCAGTCCAGGGGTATCCGCACACCGCGGGTGCCAGTACCTCGTATGGCACCTTCCCTGGCCAGTCCGGGTTAGCTCTCTTTGCTGACCCGGAGTCTAATCTGTCTGGTCAGGAGGATGAGGATTACCTGTTGGGCTCGCCGTCTGAAGACGTGGCCATGGATTATGACGTCTGTGCACCCCTCGCGGGGAATACAGGCGCCTTTTTCCACGGTTCTACTCTCCCAGGGGTAGAATCCACGGTTCAGACTGTGGCCCTGGGCGCTGAAGGCCAGCGGTACCGCATACCTCGGCTTGCCGAGAGTGTCGCTGGTGCTGGCCGGGGCCGTGGTGGGGCGGTATATGCCCCGCGCTCTACCACGGCGCCTGCTCCGGGTCAAACCAGTGATATTAGCATGCCGGTATTGTCAGGCCCGCATGTTCTCCCTGGCTTGCCAGGGATATCAGCGTACCCGCCGTCAAGCTCTGTTGCTTGCGCTCAGGAGGAAGACGAAGGCCCCCGTCTTGTAGAGCGCTCGCAGCTAGCCACGGAGGAGGATTGGTCTGACGCTTGCCAGTGGTTGGTGAGTGTTAGACCAGATCTGCCCGTGGAGCAGTCGGCTAGCCAGCGTGAGCACAGGCCGTGGTTAGCTGGTAAGCCTACTGCTAACGCTATGCCTTCTCTGCCGCTGGCAGAGCATGTCGTTGACATGTTCGAGGCGGCGGAGACGTCCATTAAGTCGAGTGGACGTCTCGCTAAGGCCCCGCGCGAGGTGGCCAGGCGTTGCCGCATCGTGCCCCATGACTACCAGCGGTACGGTGTGGTACCGAAGCCGAGCGTGGATGACCGCGCGGCTTTGGGTGAGGATGCGCGGCCAGGCTCCCGTTCTGACACGGGAGTCTTGTGTTCGAACGCGTTGCGTTCAGCAAATGCCGCGTTGCGTGATGCGGAGGAGAGTGGGAGGGCTTCGATTGCCGCTCTGTCCCACGTCTCCCAGCTGTTACAAGGGGTAGTAACAGCATCCGCATCGCGCCAGCCAAGTCCGGTCACAGTCCAGCGAGCCATCCAGGATGGTATCAACCTGGCTCTGGACTGTATGACGCGGGCGGTGACCAGGAGTGTCCGGGCAAGGCGCACTTTTGCCTTGGATAATCTGTGCCCGTCCCAAGACCTCTACAATAGGCTACTACGTACGCCTATGACAGGTCCTGGTCTCTTTGGAGGTGAGGGATGTAGGCACCTCCAGGAGACGGTTACTCTGGTCAATAACCAGAGGGCGCTGCGCGAGCAGTTTGAGGTGCTTCGTCGTGCCAACGTTCGCGCCGCACCCCCTGCGTATTGTCCCCTGCAGGCTCGAGGTGGTAGTGGCCAGGTCAGAGGCCAACCACCATCGCAGCGCCGGCCTCGGCCGCGTGCGATTCGGCCAGCAGCGAGGGGGGCGCAGGCTCCTCAGGCGCAGTCAGCCAGGCAGCCGCCCGCGCACCGAGGTGCGCGCGGTGCTGGTCGTGGCGCGCGAGGATCTGGGCGGGGTAATCGTTCCTGATGGGACGGTTACCGCGGTGAGAACCGCGCCGGTGTTTCTGTCAAAGGAGACAGTGCCGCTCTTGCACTCCTTATGTCCACCTCTATCCCTAGGTGGACCGGTGGGAGGCCGGCTAGCCGACCACATGCAAGAGTGGGAACGGTTAACTCAGGACCGTTTAGTCTTGCGATGGCTTTCAGTCGGGTATCATCCCGATTGGATGACAGGCCCGCCATCGCGACTGTCTCTAGTGCCGATCTGGACTCCAAATCCGAGAGATCCAGATCAAAGGTTGTGTATCGAGGAGGAAATAAATTCCCTCATACAAAAAGGAGCTATTCAGCCGGCAAAGAGGTGTCCGGGCTTCTATTCAACCCTGTTCTTAGTAACAAAGATCACCGGAGGGTGGAGACCAATTCTCAACCTCAAGCCATTGAACAAGTTCATAGAGACGCCCAGTTTCAAGATGGAGACTGTGCGCTCGGTGTTGGCGGGGTTAGAGAGGGGAATGTGGACAGCGTCGATAGATTTGAAGGACGCTTATTTCCACATCCCCATACACAGGAGTTTCCGTCGCTTCCTGAGATTTGCATTCCAGGGCAGACAGTGGGAATTCAGGGTGCTACCCTTCGGAATTTCCACGGCTCCTCGGGTTTTCACTCGTGTGGTTCTTGCGATCACCGCATACCTCCGCAGGAGAAGCATAGCAGTCCACACGTACATAGACGACTGGCTGTTGAAAGCGCACACCCGGGAAAGTTTATCGGCCAGTCTGGAGATTGTTTTGAAAACTCTCACAGACTTAGGCTGGATGATCAATTTCTCAAAATCAGAGCTGATTCCATCCCAGAAGTTTGTTTACCTGGGGATGTTCTTCGATCTAGAGACAGGATATGTTTATCCTACTCAGGAGAGAGTTCAGAAACTCATCTCATTAATTCAGTCAGTGTGCGACAGTCGTCATGTCCTGGCACGGGTTTACTTGAGAATGCTGGGGTTGATGGTTTCATTGGAACCAGTCATTCCTCAGGCCGCCTTACGCAGGCGGCCGATCCAGTTATTTCTCATGACACAATGGACCCAGAGTACAGGTTCGCTGGACTCGAATGTGTCAGTGTTGGCGCCTCTGATTCATCACCTGCAATGGTGGTTGGACACAGAGAATCTCTTGGTGGGGGTTATGCTAACCCCTCCCCACCCTCAGGTGACTGTGTATACAGATGCATCGATGGAGGGCTGGGGAGCTTGCCTGGAAGAGTCCACGATATCAGGGCTTTGGAATCTGGAACAGTCAAAGGAACATATAAATCTACTGGAGCTAAGAGCAGTAGTCCTGGGCCTGGAACATTTCTTACAGAAAGTTCAGGGCAAGATTGTTCTTATTCGTTCAGACAACTCAACAGTTGTGACTTACATAAACCGCCAGGGCGGAACGAAGTCGCCCAGTCTCTGTATGATGACATGGAGACTGCTTTGTTGGTGTCTGGATCACCAGATTACCTTGAAAGCAGTTCATATTCCGGGAAGGTTAAATCTGCTAGCAGACTCATTGAGCCGAAGGATGAGTGTTTTACCCACGGAATGGCAACTAAATCAATGTGTGGCGGATCGTCTGTTCGACCATTGGGGGAAACCCAACATCGATTTGTTCGCAACGAAGAAGAATGCGAAGATGACGACGTATGTCTCTCCGATTCCGGATCCAAGCGCTTTCGCAACAGATGCGTTAGCTATCAGCTGGGGGAGAATGTATGCATACGCATTCCCTCCAGCAATCCTGATTCCAAAAATTCTTCAGAAAATCAGACAAGAGGAATGCCAAGTGCTTCTGATCGCCCCGGATTGGCCAAGCCGATCATGGTATACGGATCTGCTGGACCTTCTGGTCTGCAATCCGGTTCCTCTGCCTCTGATGGACGATATTATCTTCCAGGGCAAGGCCCTTCACAACAATCCGTCAATGTTCAGATTGACTGCGTGGATGTTGTCAAGGAATCTAGAATTAAGGAGGGCTTTTCTGAGCAAGCAGCCATGTTAATGGCCAAAGCCAGGAGGGGGTCAACCTCCAGAGCATATAATTATAAAATCAACAGATTTGCAGAATGGTGCTAAAAAAGATGTATTGATCCAATGGATTCATCTATTCAGGTAGTAGCTGATTTCCTCTGTCACCTCTATGATGCCTATAGCCTCAAGCCTAACTCTATTGCTGGTTATAAGTCAGCTTTAATGTCTGTTATTCCTTGCTTGGCTAAGAGGGGAAGTGATGAAGTAAATACATTAAATGTATTAATTAAAGGCATGGGCAATCTAAGACCAAGGAATCCACCTGTGATTCCGTCTTGGAGTTTATCGCTAGTGCTTCAAGTACTAGGTGATAAGCCGTTTGAACCACTTAGTTCCATATCTATGAAACTATTAACACTGAAGACTGTGTTTTTAATTGCTGCGGCCTCGGCTAGGCGTAGGAGTGAAATTCATGCCTTATCAGCCGAGGATGACCGTTTTGTGGTTTCAGGGGAAGGCCTTAAGCTGCTACCTAGGATTAATTTCTTGGCTAAAAATCAGTCGTTGAAATATCCAGGTCAACCTATTGTTTTGCCTGCTTTAACTAGATATGATCCTAATTCTAAAGCATGGTGTCCCGTCCGGGCGCTTTGCCGGTACAAACAACGTACGGCGGAGTGGCGCACTGACCAGTCGGCGTTATGGTTGTCTTATATTGAACCCCATGGCAGGGCTTCTAAGGACACCATTTCCAGGTGGATTGTAGAATGCATTCAGTTTTGCCATAAATCCGCCACCGGGAAGCAGGTTGACGTGGCCAAGGCTCACAGTGTCCGCGGCGTACTGACATCCACTGCCCTATTTAATGGGGTCCCGGTGGATGATATTATGTCGGTGGCTCAGTGGCACTGTGAGTCAAGTTTTACAGACCATTATCTCCGTGACACCTCTAATCCTCTCGCCTTGTCGATTTTGAAAAAATAGCTTGGCATATATTTTTGATGGGGTTTCCTCATTGCTTATATATTTCACAATTAATTTATGGAAACAACCACTAAATTGGGACTGCATCGTGCTTCACCAATGGGAAGAGGATGTCAGCAGCCATTTCAACAAGGTCAGTCTTGTGTATGTGTTGTCCATTGTTGATTGTCTTGTCACGTTACCCGTTATTAATATGATGATGGTTTTGTGTATTTATGTGGTTCATTGTTGAGAGTATACGAAAATGGAGTTTTTTCGTCTCTGTCCTGTAGTACATGGCACTTGTACGTAGAGAGCGTATAGGACATTGAGGTCATTCGACTCTTCCTCCCAGGAAGGAGGGGGGTGGGAGCGCATATGACATTCGGTCATCTCTCATACATCGGGGGTGTTATCCGATGGTTAGTCAAATCCTGACTGTTTTTTCATACAGTTTCAGAAGTTTAAGTGCCTTAAACGCAGAAAAGCGTATAGGGATGAGCTGGTCTTTTGACCTCGCCTCCCTCCCGCCGAATTCACTGTCGAATTCTGGCAATATCAAAAGTATTAGGGAGGTAAGTATACTCTTGATGTGAAATAAACGAAATCAAGGATTTCTTTTTTCACGAGAGAGTTGATACTTACCTCCCTAGATACGGACCCGGCCTCTCCACCCCACAGAGGCTCGGTCTTCAGGCTCTTTATAGTTGCATGTGTATCAGCCAATAAATTAGTCAGAGGAAGTGCTAGTCTGCGCATGCGCGGTGGTGGGGCTGGCATCCGCCAGACTATGCTCTGACTCCCTGCCCAGTAGGGGCACCTAACTGTTTTAATCTGAGTGTTTATTGAGTGAAAGCCAATATTTAGCAATATCAAAAGTATTAGGGAGGTAAGTATCAACTCTCTCGTGAAAAAAGAAATCCTTGATTTCGTTTATTCCATGGCAAGCAAGCAAAAATTAAGCATTGACCCTGGTTGCCACCATGCACATCAGAAGAGCCAACTATATGAGTACATATCAATGCTCTACTAAGCATAACTAATAATAAAAATAATCGGAATGGAAACCTTTCCCTGACATTAATGGCGAGGCTGTGGTGCTCCCATGATCTCATGAACTTCAATAAGGCCACGGTGCTCACATGATGTCATGAGCTCCAATGAGGCCATAAGGCCTTGTACGTCCATCGGCACCTAGTACTCCCATGATTCTGTCTGCTCCTGTGAGGGCCTGTGTTCACAGAGGCATTGGTGTTTCCATGAGACGCGGATATTTCAGTGAATGCAGGAAATTTTAATTTCCATTTCTCCGAGATCTAACAATACTCACCATTCTATTACTTCTGATATATAGCTGGCCTTGACAGCTGGCTCTAGGACTATAGACTTAGAAAGCTTTACCGACTCCTTGGAACCGGGTACTCGGCTCCCAACTGCCGAGTACCCGTCTACCATAGAGCTCATATTGTTTGCATAGCCACCAAACAAGAGAAATCCATGGCTTGCCTCCGTGGGGCTGGGAGGCTGGGTCCGTAACAGAATGGTGAGTATTGTTAGATCTCGGAGAAAGGGAAATTAAAATTTCCTGCATTCTCCTTCGATCAATACTCACCATTCTGTTACTTCTGATATACACCAGATTTGATCAGTAACCTGGTGGGAAGGGGCAAGCCATAAATGCTACTTTTGCCCCTTGGAGAACGATTTAGACTTAACAACTTGACTAACGGAGACCTAAAAGGACCGACAAGTTATCGGAACCGAATCACATTCGCGTCACTGCCCCCCCCCCCTTTTTTTCTCCTAAGAAAAGGGAGAGAACTCACGAACATGTATCTCGCCTGAAACACAAATATGCCAAGAGGGTTAACTGCTTGCATATCCACATGTATTAGCCTGGGAATGAGCATGAATATATAAGATGAATGAACATGATATATAGACATAATACAAAAAACTCACTAATGAATTACCTTGTGATAATTGGACTTCAGACGTACCGCCTCCAACCATTCACTGGTCCGGCCATCAGTGACACAATCTGGTTGTCATCCTCACGCTTGACCATGCCTGCTTTAGGTTCTTTTCTTACCAAAGTGAAAAAAGGGTGAAGAGCAGTGTGGTCACTTAACTATCGTCTCAAAACAGCTAAAGCGAGTGGATTGGCTGAGTCTGACACATCCCTCATATAGTAAACCATAAATGAGGACTCACAGTGCCATTGTGCAACGGCCATGATGTCCTCTAACGGAACACCACTGTAAAGGGCGGTCGAGGCGGCTATTCCTCGAACATTGTGTGCCCTTACGCCTTGCACCTGGTGCCCAGTCGCCATCTCATGAGTAGTCTGAATGCATTCGACTACCCAACGAGAGATAGTATCCATGGATGCGGCGCCATAAGGCTTCTTATGACAGATCCACAGATGTCTATCATTCGACCGTAATGAGTCAGTCCGTTTTCTGTACTTAGTCAAAGCACGGACCGGGCACCAGACACTGGCATCACGATCAAACCTTGTTAACCTCGGTATTATGATCGGTTTGCCGGGATATCTCAAAGATTGATTCTTTGACATAAACTCTGCTCTTGGCAGAAGATGCAGACCCTCTCCAGAGACAATAAATCGGTCCCTCTCTGCCGAAAGCGCATGGATCTCACTTCTAGCTGAGGAAGCTACCAATAGAAAGACCGCCTTTAGAGTCAAATGCTTTAGACTAGCCGAACGCAACGGTTCGAAAGGGTGCTTGGCCAGTACATTAAGCACTAAAGATAGACTCCAGGCTGGAATGACTACCGGTTGTCTCGGTCGGAGATTGCTCATTCCCTTCACCATCACATTTAACTGGGCCACCTCTGGACTATCCCTGTTGGCTAGACAAGGGATAACTGATGCCAAAGCTGACTTGTATCCAGCAATTGTGACGGGAGCTAGTCCTGAAAAGAACAGCTCACAGAGAAAGTCTGCTATTTGCTGAATAGTGGATTGAAAGGTATCAATACCCTTTTCTTCACACGAGTCTGCAAATCTGTTAACCTTGTTGTTATATGACTTGAAGGTTGACCTCCTTCTCGCAGCCGCGATGAAATCAGCAGCTTGTCGAGAAAAGCCTTCCGACGTGGAACGTTGTTTGATAACATCCACGCAGTCAATTTGAACATTTCGGGACGCTCGTGTAGGAAGCGTCCCTTGGCCTGGGAGATTATGTTCGGAATCTCGGGCAACTGCACTGGGTTTTCCACCAGCAGATCTAGCAGATCCGTGAACCACGCCCTGCTTGGCCAATACGGCGCTATTAGCAGGACCAGACACGGTTCCTCCCTGATCTTCACCAATACCTTCGGCAGAAGGATGGTGGGTGGGTACGCGTAAGCGTGCATCCCCCTCCAGCTTATCACCAGAGCGTCTGTATCGACGGCATTTGGATCTGGAATCGGCGAGACATAAGTCATGATTTGAGCATTTTCCCTTGTGGCGAACAAGTCCACGTTGGGTTTGCCCCAATGCTCGAAGATCCTTCGTAGAACTGGAGGGTTGAGGGACCATTCTGTTGGCAGAATTCTCTGTCTGCGAGACAAAGCATCCGCCAGAATGTTCAATCGGCCAGCAATGTGAGCTGCTTTCAAAACAACCGAGTAATTCCTGCACAATTGAATCAAGTGCCACACTTTGATACAAAGTGTGGGTGACCTGGTCCGGCCTTGGCGATTTATGTATGATACTACCATCGAATTGTCCGACCGTATCAATATCACCTTGCCCCTGATCATCGGAAAAAACTCTTCCAACGCCAGTTCCACTGCCATCATTTCCAACAGATTGATATGCAGCTGACTCTCCAGGAGAGTCCATGTGCCCGAGACCTGGTGTTCTCCCAGGCAGGCACACCACCCTTCCAGCGACGCATCCATGTACACGGACAGCTGGGGGCGAGGTAGGTGCAGCGAAACCCCTACTAGGAGATTCTGACGCTGTTTCCACCATACAAGATGCGATATTATCGGCTCCAAAACTGGCACCAGTTTTGATAGGGGTTCTGTTCTCTGTTTCCACAGAGACATCAGATACAACTGGATAGGTCTTCTCATTAGAGCAGCGAACGGGATCACTTGCTCCATGGAGACCATCATGCCCAGCATCTGAAGAAACCACCTCGCCTGAATGTGGTTTCCCACTCGAAAACTCTTGAGGATGGCTAACAGAGACACCACTCTGGGCTCTGACGGGTAAACCCTGCCCTCCTCGAGATCGAATCGCATCCCCAAATAAACGAAATGTTGAGTGGGTGTCAACTCGGATTTCTCCTTGTTGACTATCCAGCCTAGATCTGAAAGTAACTTCAGAGTCAGAGCAGTATCCACGTTCAACCTGGCTGCCGAGTCTGCCTTGAGCAGCCAGTCGTCTATGTAGGTGTGTAGCGCCACGTTCTCTTTTCTGAGAAACGCTGTCACCGCAAGGACCACTCTTGTGAAAACCCTCGAAGCTGTCGACAGGCCAAACGGGAGAACAGTAAACTCCCATACTTGATTCTGAAACGCAAATCTCAGAAACCTGTGCCAACTCCGGTTCATAGGAATGTGGAAGTATGCATCTTTCAGATCGATCGACACACACCACATTCCCTTCCTCAATCCCACCATTACCGATCTCGATGTTTCCATCTGGAACCGAGGCGTATGGATAAACCAATTTAATGGCCTGAGATTGAGTATGGGTCTCCATCCCCCCGTGCTCTTGGGGACAAGGGACATGTTTGAATAGAAGCCTGGAGTGTTCCGGTTTGCTGGTTTTATTGCTCCCTTCAGAAGCAAACCTGACACTTCCTTTTGAACGGCTTCTAACTTGTCTGGCTCCCTTGGTACGGGTGTCCAGACAGGTGCCAAAGACAGATTTTGTGGCGGAAAGTCCCACCACTCCGGCATGTAACCCTGGGATAACCATCCCAGGACCAGACTGTCTGACGTCACACCTCGCCAGGCCTCGACGAAACGCATGAGCCTTCCACCCACCATAGACGCCTCGACGTCTAACGGGGTTGTCCGGCTCGCAGTCCGCTCCCCCCCCCCCCTTTCTTAACGAGAGAGAGAACCATTTCGGTCTCGGCATGGCGGGTATAACTGGCACCGCTGTTCCTGTCGCACAGGTGCGGTCCAGACGGATACGAAGGGAGCTCTCGTACCCTCTGGTACGATCCGCTCCCTTCTGTCCGCCCTTTGAGGACTTACCCTTACCCTTCCCCTTGCCCTTCCCGCCTCTAGGGCGGTCAGGAGCAACCTTGGGGAGTGTAGGAGCCTCTACAACCTTCCTGGCTTTCTTAGCCGGCGGCGGCTGAGAAAAACCAGCTGAAGTAGAAGTCGCAGCAGGCTTAGCTTTCGACTTGCCCCTATGCTTCTTCTGCTTCTTTGGAGGTTGTCCAGCTAGCGGTTTCCCCACAGCCCCTAGTGCGTGCGCTTGTCGCACTAGCTCCAGCTGTAGGTTAACCGCCAACCGATTCTGTGCGATGCTGGCCGTATCCTCTAGGATGGCCCGCGCTTGGCCACCGAAGATGCTAGGCCCTGTCAGGGGCGTCCCAAGAAGACGCTCCCTGACTGCCGTAGCCGGACGCATATGGTCAATAACCATTTGCCTCCTGGATTTGGTCACACGCGCCTGCACCCTTGCCAGTGCGTCCATAGACAGCACCAAGCCGTCATTCACGCACGAAAGCGCCACAGGTGGCACAGGGTGGCCTGCCCCCGCTTCAGCCCACACCGACTGAAGACGACGATAAGAGTGGTTGACAGCGCTCATAGCTGCCCTCACACCCTCATCGCATAGGGCCAGGACTTCCTCTTGGTGTGCCTGGGACCTGTCCACAAGTGCCGGGCCGGGGCCACCCGCCCTGGCACTCTGAACGCCCAGCACCCATCGGTCATCCTCGGTGACCGACGGTACCACACCATGTCTGTCGTATTCCCCCCGCGGATACGACACCCTGCCCGCACCTCCCTGGAGGCCGCAGGGAGCTGACCCTTAGTCATAAGCTGCTTGCTATAAATAGCATCCAACAACTTGATGAACCGTGGATCCAGGCCGCAGGCAAGATCCCCGTCCTAATCGACGCAACCGACGGACGTGCGCATCCTCGGCCGTGGCCGAAACCACAGACGGGTCAACCCTGGCTAGCCAAGCCAGAGCCTCTGACCAGTCTACTTCCGAGGAGGACACACCCGCAAACACGTCACCCGTTGACGTGTTCACGGGCCTGCCAGCCACGGCCTCCCGGCAAGGAGCCGCTGCTGACACCCCAGGCACTCCGGTACCACACAGTTCCGCCGCCACCCCATGAAACACACCAGTCCATGGGGTAGGTCCGTACGGACCCGTAGCAGACGCGGAACCGTAGCCAGACACGGGCGCCGACGGCACCCCACGTCTGACCGCCGGACCAGGCGAGATAGGTGAGTACCACGCCCGGCCCGGCACACCCATCACCGTGTCAGCTGGCGTCAAACCAACCGTCACAGGACCGGTGCCTCGTACCAGATTGGCCTCAACCACAGGCGGAGCCACTGCCCTGGCTTGCGGCAAGCCAGACAAATGGAGGACGGTTCCGTCCATGACGGAATCGACCTCCATATTCTCCATCCGTGGTATCACAGGCCGCAGCAACCGCTCCTCCTCGGCCTCCTCGTCTTCAGACCCCGAAGAGTCGTCACTAGACGAGAAGACCGTGGAGCCATCCTGGCGGACGGCTCCCACACCTGACGGACCGGCCACCGCTACTGTACCACCCGGAGGTGGCCGCAGAGAGACAGAACCCGTCAGGCCGGAGCCAGACGGGACTGCCAGGGGGCCGTACGAGACAGCCCCCTCAGTAACCAGTCCAGAACCCTGTCCAAGGACAGGGTCCATACCAGGCATGGGGAGAAACTGCCCCCCAACCTTCGGTAGCAGTGACGACACCAGCGTGGGCAGAACGCTATGCAGAAAACCCTGCATAGCCGGACCGAACCACGCCAGCGGTGCCATCTCCGCCACCTCCAGCTGGGGACGTGGAGCGCCCCCACCGGCCGAACCGGACGCTCCACGATTTAACATCGGACCGCCTGACCCCGCGTCAGACCCAGCCACATCCTTCTGGCCAAGGAACTTTACCATCATATCGACGGACCACACTGCGCACACATTACATCTATGATCTAGGTTACAGGGCGTACACCTAAAACAGACATGGTCCTTAAACACGACGCGTACAAACTTATGGCACTCGTCACATGATGGCGGGGCTGGCTTGGCCTATAAAATAAGCACAAACCTACAATAAGCAAGTGGAACGACACGGATGGAAGCCAGACAATTAATTTTCAAATAACTTGACCATAAATTAACTGTAACCCTCCCGCACCCCACCCCGCAACGTTACAGCAAAGATCGCATTGATTATGATGACAAGAACGAAGCGGTCATAAATACACCCATAATTGATCCTCCAGGATGTATCACGGCTCCAGGAATCATATCGCATAGCATTCTGGGTATATTTACCAATAAATTTAAATTATACTCCTAACGAAAGCCGACACGATATGTGAAGAAACAACAAAATGTAACAAACTGCTGTAGCACACGGTAAAACTGCAGACCACGCATCTCTCAAGAATTTTGACACCACCGATCATTGCAAACCGATCGTGATCACAAGCAAACTTGACCATTCCAAAGTTTCCGGTACCATTTTTAGTACGCAGCACCCAGAACAAGATGCGCGAATTAATGAAAAATTTTCTTCACATAAACATCCGAGCATCACGGGTGTGACGTCACCCGCTCGGACCCTACGGAGAACGACGTCAGCCGATATTCGTGTTAGAAATACTGTAGCAAACACCTATTTTCATATCTGCCGATCGCCTGTTGGGGTTTAAAGAAGGCGATCGTCTGGCATATCTCGTTAGCACACGTCCCAGATTCTATGGGGTCAGAAATTGGAACATGCAACACAACAAAATTTAGAGACCTAAGTCTTTTAACTATGGATAATAAGGAATTATACGACCTGGTTATCCTCGGCGGTATTCTCCATTTTATCCAGTTATATCCTTTCAAGAACGCACAAACTATCAAATCACAGACAAAAGACTTAGATTTGTTTTCAAAAAACTTTAAATCTCTCCCTGCAAAAAGCATGTATGGCTCTTGTTGCTATGCAAACAGGAATGAGCTCTATGGTAGACGGGTACTCGGCAGTTGGGAGATGAGTACCCGGTTCCAAGGAGTCGGTAAAGCTTTCTACGTCTATAGTCCTAGAGCCAGCTGTCAAGGCCAGCTATATATCAGAAGTAACAGAATGGTGAGTATTGATCGAAGGAGAAGCACTGTTTCTCCCATAATGCACTAATGCTCCAGTGTCGCATTGGTACCCCTGTGAAACCTTAGTATGTTCATGAGACCCTGGTGCTCCAGCGAGGCGATATGATGTCCAGGTACTCCCATGAGACCATGCACTTTAATGTGACTGCAGTGCTCCTGTAAGCCCCTCTCAGTCCCATGATGCACTGTTGCTCTCCTGAGAACATGCTACTCCTGTGAGACCCTTGTACTGCCGTCAGACTCTGGTACTCCTACGAGGCCATGGTACTCCCTTGTACTCTCGTGTGAACTTTGTACTCTATGAGACCTGGTACTCCCACAAGACTATGTTCTCTATGAGACCCTGGTACTCCTGTGAATCCCTGATACTCCTGTGAGGCCTAGTAACTCATATGAGACCTTACCCCTCCTGTGAGGCCCTGTTACTTATTACGCATGTACGCCCATGTAACTCATGTGAGGCCCTGCCACTTGTGTGAGGCATTGCTACGAGCATTTCACCAATGGCTTGGTGTATGCATGCAATGTGTGGACTAACTTTAGCCTTTAGCATAAATGCTTTACAGTCAGCCGAGCTATAGTGAGCACATCTAGCCTGTTTGTATGTCTCTGTCTGTCTGTCTGTCAGAAACATATCTTGGAAATCCTATGAGGTAGAATCACCAACTATGGCACATATTGATATTATGAGTGGCTAGAAAATTTTTAGTTTGTGTTCAAAAGTGATGTCAAGGGGTAACTTAGTGCATACCGGAATAGACATTTTCGTGAATAACTGTGCAATACCACAAGGTAGAATCACCAAATTGGTAACATACATTCATATTGCGACGATGAAAGATATCGTTTTCAGTAAAAAAATTCTAATATCTAGTTCACAGTCACTAAGTGCATCCCAAAATATACATTTTTAGCCATAGGTCGGGAGTGCATGTAGCTAGAATCACCAAATTGGGCATACACATTTATGTTATAGGTGGCTAGAAGTTCTTTGAGCTTCAGGACAAAGCATCAAATATCTATGTCACAGGGTCACGAAGTGCATACCGAAATACACATCTGGAGTGCAAGAAGGCAGAATCACTAGATTTATCCTATCTCGGTCACGGAAATGCATTGCCATGACAGAGTGTAAATGGTACGAGTCAGCATCTCCCTCGAGTGCATTCTGGTTTTGTATCTATTTGGTCTAGAAAAGTACTATTTAGGGTAGATATATTTTTGTGGGACTATTGGGCAGGGCCTGGCATCTTGCCGTCAAGGTGCATGTGTGTCTTTATCTCCTCTATCAAAGGCTACTTCTGTTCCCCAATGTTATTGGTTTGCTTGGCGTCTAGTGAGTCCCTGATTCCAGGTTCCATTCATGCCATATCTAGCCTGGTTTTATTATTAGTAACTTCCCCCAGTTTTGATACTGGTACACATTTATACTCCTAGGTAGAGGGGGGCAATGGGGAGTTAAGGAGATTGCCTATGTCTTCAGCTATTGCAAGCTGGCCAACATACAGCTATGTGGTCTCTGGTTTCAGGACGCTTCGCGCTATCGCCTCCTTGAACTGTCTTCTGCAAAGCAAGCATTTATGACTCATTATGTTATAACAAAGGCCTTTAAATTTGTGTCCACCCATCCCCATACCACATATCCCACTACTATATTAACATATATGTATGGTTACTGTATTCTGCGGCTGTAGTAGTAGAACCATCCTACAGCTGCAATCAGTCCTTCGCTTTTGCCCTCTGTGTCCTGTCCTCAGCCAAAATCCTTAGCTTCCTCAGGTCCATTTCTGACTTGAGTGTTTGTGGTGGCAGGCATCAAGTTTTTTGTCTAGAGCTGCCTTTGGAGCTACCCAGTTGTTACAGTTATACAGCATCAGGAATACGAAGGTTGCATTGTATAAACATAGCCTTTTTATCAAGGGCATCTTTAATCTACAAATCCATAGCTTTCAGAAGGACTGGAAAGCTATGTTCCCCATGACCCATGACACTGCGTACAGCAATGTCAGCATCACTGCAAAGCAGTGAGCCCAGGATGTTACTTTTCCTCCATGATTTGCCGCCAGGAAGTGGATAGTAATTTTCTTTAGTTTCATGCTTTGTAGATAAGTATATGTTGGTGAACTCTGTTTTGGATTCATTCATAAAGATATTCTCAATTTTTAGTTTGCTTGCAGCTATTGGGAGAAGTTTGTCAAGGGCTTTCTTTTCCTCATCTATGAAGTCCTCATCGTCGGCATATTCCATCTCTAGCAGCATACGCAGTATTGACACTGGTATTTTTTGGTCTTGTGGAACTTTCACGCGCGGATTTCAATGCAGCAGCAAGGTAACAGTTGAAAAACACCGGAGATAAACCATCTCCCTGTGGGGAGTCGATTGATGTCTCAAACTCTACAGACTTCACTGACTTGACTCGTATGCTCAGCTTGGTGTCTGCAAGCAATAGTCTCACTAGTCGTAGCTCATCTTCATTGCAACTGGCCTGGCGTAGTACATCTAGGATCTTTGAGCCTTTAATTGTGTCGAACGCTCAAGTCAATGCCCATTTTGTGGAAATCCCAGTGTTTGGACATGACTACTGACACAAGCACGCGTTGAGCCCATACAATGTCTGCGCAGCTGCGTCCATGTTTGGAGCCACTTTGACATGATCTGATGAAGTCAGCGATCTTGTCTCGGATGCAGGATAGAGTAACATTGGATAGGATTTTCCGTACATTTTTTAGGAGCACAATGGGCCGCAGATCGGCTGGGGGACAGGTAGCTTCTTGGCCTTGGGTAGTGCAATAAGGGTGCCTTGGCCTCCAGCGTCGATGGGAAGGTGGTGCATAAAAGCTGAATTGATTATGTGCGTGATCGGTTTTGAGATAATGTCACTTGCATATTTGAATAGTTCATTGCTCAATCCATCAGGTCCAGATGCACGTTCATTTTTCAGGGCTTCAGGTGCCTACTCAACTTCTGCTGTTTTAATTGTATGTATGATTACTGTGTTCTGTGCCTGTAGTAGTAGAAACATCCTACAGCTGCAATCAGTCCTTCGCTTTTGCCCACTGTCTTGTCCTCAGCCGAAATCCTTAGCTTCCTCAGGTCCATTCATGACTTGAGTGTATCGAGTCCTGCTTCCTTGACATCACCTCGTAGCATGCTTAGCAGATTTATGCAACGACATCCTCTCCTGGCTGTGTAGTTGCTGCTAGGGCGAATTTCAAGGCTCTCTGTGCTGGTGTCTCTTCTGGCATCCTTAGCACATGTCCAAACATGGACCATCTTTGCTGGGCGACGTATTACACATCTTGTATAGTGCATCAATGGATAATATGCTGTCTGACAATCGGTGTCCAGTGATGGTGCATAGGTGTTTGCGGTGGCAGGCATCGAGTTTGTCTAGAACTGCCTTTGGAACTGCCCAGCTATTACAGTTACACGGCATCAACGATACGCAGGTTGCGTTGTATAAACGTAGCCTTTTTATCAAGGGCATCTTTGATCTACGAATCCATAGCTTCCAGAAGGACTGGGAAGCTATGTTCCCCATGACGCAGCAATGTCAGCCGTACTGCAAAGCAATGAGCCCAGGATTACTTTTCCTATATGGTTCGCTGCCACGAAGCGGGTTGTCATAATTGGTGTTAAGAACGGGTGCAAGGGCTCATCATCGTGGTCAGTGAACTGTTCCTTGAACCATTCTCGAATCGCCTCGACTTTTCCCAGGTCAGTCCCGATAAAGTGTCCTTCAGAGTTATGTACAATGAGTGATGGTGTGTAGTCAGTAACTCTGAGGGCTCGAGCTGCCTGAAACATTTTGTCACAATCATCCGTGGCAGTGATTTCATCTGCTAGGGAGTCTGCTTGTTGAATAGCAAGATCTTTTAAGCATTCGCTAATGTGGCGCAGAATGTTATTGTGCTCCCGGTGTAGTTTGGTGCAGTCTTCGCTTTGGCCACTTAGATAGATGCGCAGCCATGATGCTTTCTGCTGTGTTGACAGTCTTACTACTAGCAGGTCATCAGTATACCTAGTTTGGTTGTTTGTAAGAGCACCTATGGTGCTGGTAGCTGATGATTCCATAAATCTCAGTATTTTGGTTAGGGCTTCGTTTGGATCGGAGCTGACGTAGATATTAGCTATCTGCTCCAAGGGCCCTTTTGTATGACATTTGAGTGTCACTGTCAATGATGAGCTTGGGAAAGTTGTAGGTGACTACCCGATAGGTAGCGATCATTCATCTGAAGGCGTATAATGACTGGCTTATGGTCAGAATTGAGGTCTGCCTCTACAGGAACGAGCATTGCAAAGTGGTTTTTGCTTCTGTCTTGCATAGTATGATGTCTGTTTGGTTGTAGCCATAGAACCTTTTGGGGCCTTGCAATCAGTAATGTGTCCGGTCCATGTTGTCTGGTGACGGCATGTGTGTTTGAAAACCATATTTGTGGCAAATAGGCCTTTGGAACTAAGGATTGCCACCAGTGCATCTCCAATTGCTTACATTCCACATAGCTGTGGTAAGCTGCTGGGGAGATCGTGTTGTGTGCTCTCTCCATACGATCCCAGGCATAAGCCAAGTCCTGAACTTTTGTCCGCAATTCCGAGTTTACCCAGCTTGGAATTGAAATCTCCACACATGAACATTTGCCATTTAGCTGGGATTGTAATGGCGGAGCTCAGTTTTGCATAGGAATCTAATATTGCTGGATTCATTTTAGCTTTTTCGGTAGTTGGGCCATATGCACTGACAATGTGACACTTAGTGGTGGTGTGTTTTCTCGTAGCTATAGCCAGGCCGATGAATGCAACATGATCAGTGACGTATCCAAAACTAATGACAGGGTCCAAGACACTTGGTACGATTACAAAGCCTAAACCCTGGTATGTGGGCTGTTTTTGCTCTATGAAAGGTAGCTTATGTCCTGTCTGTAGTTGCTGCTCTGAGTATTTAGCTACTTTAGTCTCTTGAATGCATGTAATATAGATGTTATAGTGTTCCCAGTCTGCACCTCTCGGACCACATACATTCCACGTAGCTATGGTAAGCTCCTGGGAAGATCGCATCATTCGAGGATGTGGAGCACATTTTCTTGTTTGAAGACGGTTAGACATAATCAGAGCTGCCTCTGTATTGCGGATGTCTGCCCGCAATCCTTGATGACTTAGTTTCCCAACAAAGTTGGTACTTATATATATCTTAGTAAGTGGGATATGTGGTAGTGGGATGGATGGAAGAAAATTCAAAAGCCTGGTTACAAGATATTGTGGTCGGGTAACGGGAAGGACTAGCCAACCCGGTACTGGTAACCCGCCTCCCTGGGGTGTGCTATGGCCTCCCTATGGATGGCTCTACTCAAAGCATGCACGATGGCAAGAATGTCTAAGACACGATTTGGCCCCTCTGCACATGCACCGGGCCACTGTGAGTACCCATGTAATAAACAGGTTTTCCTTTATAGAATGGGACATGGCCGCGTTTGCGCAATGCCGATGACTGAGTGGACACTTAGCTTGTGTATATATGATCTTTGCATGACTTCTTCCTCATAATGGTCATGATCACAAAAGTTTCTGGGAATGTTTGGTACCATTGGAAAGTCTGAAGGTTCCGCTTCTTCATGACTACACTGGCAGGTCAAGAAGAAAGTAGCCATTGGAGCCCTGAAACCGCGAGCATATTCAGAAAATATAGTATAAAATCCGACCTCGTCAAGGGACAATCTGACTGCTGCTGGACACTGCTGAGGCTGGCGTATCCGTAGAGACGATCACTGATTGGCTGGAGATATCGTAAGCCAACCATTCATCAAAAGATAATGAGATGCAGAGCTGAGAGTATAAAAGCTGCTCGCTCTGCGACTTCAAGATCGCCTGCTGAAAGGTTTCTCACTACGCCTCGCCAACACAGGGTCGACAGTATTTGTTCCGCTTCCCTGATTCAATATGACAGGGCATGCACAGCAGAACTTTTGAGCTTAACAGCTCGGGCAGATTGTCATCTACAAAGGCGACAACATGACAGCCAATTTTTGGAAGGCTGCTACAAAGAGCGGCCAAATAATACCCTAAATTCTTTCGCCTTCAGAAACTTCCAACGCTCCTGCACTGCTCAAGAAACCCCACTGACTGAACCTCCGCGCTGTGTCCTTACTTTGAAGAAGAGGACTGCACCCTGGCAGAAACTGCTGATTTATCCTGCATTAAAACATCACAGAAACCCACCTTCCGCCCATCGTCTGCTACAAAGAAACTTGGGAAACCTCAACTCAGTACTCGCCTCTGACTGAGTTTGGATTTTGCTGCGTTTTACCGACTTGTTTTGAAGGACTATTCTCTCACAACGAATTGACATTTTCAAGGAAGCCGATACCAATTCTACCACTCTGCTTTGTGCCACAGACTTGTGAGATAAATAAACTTGTTACGCGCATCTTTTCTTGTGACCGCTTCTCAACAAGACACCGCTGAACTTTCATCCGTTCTAAGAGGTACCTCCTGCCCAGCTTATTGTGATCTCTGGCCATAGATGATTAGGTCACCACATGATGTTGTACCTTTATTATACCTACCAAGGTTGGTTAAGAGCCGGCAAAACCTAGAATCCGCCTCTGCGTGATTGTTTTTTTACCGTGACTGTGAACATTCTACCACGCTTTAGGACTTGAACTGTGCATGATAAAATCGTATATGTACTCACTAATCTAGTTCTCTATTTGTTACAGATTTCTAGATATATGACCTTAAGCGGCGTTTATCATTCTTTTACCGCTTTCTAGCGGCTGTTCCATTTTCATCTCAAGGAACATTCTATAGGAGATCACCCATCTTAGCTGTAACTTGCGGATGATGGTCTCGCGCACCGCTCAACGTGACGACACATACTAGCATTGTAGCGGCGTCACTTTTATACGTATTCAGTAATATGAATAAGCCCATTCACTCACTTAAAACGACCTCTAAATAGTATAACAGTCACAACCGGCCTATCTGCCGCTTTTCCCAGTTAGCTCCTGCAATCGACACGTTGTTAGGATTAGTAAAGCTGACTCCCTCGATTCGCCGTGTCTTTCAGCTCGCCTTACATGCACGTGAAAATCTTGTCGCTTACTAGTCTCACCATAGCGAATGGTTTCAACATTGCGATATCGCTTCACACTACGTAAGACCGGTCCCCATGGATGCCTCTTGTTCAAGGCTTCAATTAACCCCGCCATCCTTTTGACTACCCAATGGGTCTTGTGACCCTTACATTTTCTTTTCTATAGGGAAGGTTTTGGCGCCTAAATTTTGCACCAATCACTAAGATGCACTAGCGTATAGGCTGAATAGAAACATTGTGGCATAACTCTATGCTGTTGCTTCTTTCTTTTTTGACTGCTTGAGCGGCGATCGGGATAAACATAGCTTTAATTAAATGATCTAGCAGTTAACACAGGTAACCGCTGCATCAACAAAATCTTTTCCAAGTCTGCCTCGTCTTCATAGCGCCCAGGCTTGGCAGAGGGTCCACTAAACTCTTTCGTTTAATTACACGGGCCTGTTTGTGCATCTGAACTTCGGAAGGAATGCCCCATGAACTGCGTCAAGATCTTTTTGATCTCGCTCAAGTTGGTCTAGGCTCTGAGACAAAGATTCGCCTGACCCTGAGGGAAGAGGTTCTCGCACCAATCTCGTCCTTTTGTGCCCATCTTAGGCCTTAACCCGCAAAACATTTTGGATAATTAAAAACACCGCCTTGTGCGGGTTCCCTTCTAAAGTGTTAGAGTTAGGCACACACAGAATGCCCGCCTACTGAGAACATTAGATCAACTAGGCAGCGGCAACGAAACTCACAATTTCTCTTGCTCCTTTCTCCTCTTCAACACACTAGCGGCCGAGAGTGAGACGCTTGGCTTGAATGCAGGCAGGGGTGGCTGGGAAATGGGAAGAACTAGTCAACACAGAACAAGTAATCCGCCCTCCAGAACATGCTAAGACTGCTCTGGGGATGCCTGTACCTAAGTCACGTACGATGGCGAAAACGTCTAAGATGCGATTCTCCCCCTCTGCATATGCACTGGTCCACTGAGAGTACCACTGTAATAGACAGGGATTCCCTCTGGTGGGGTTTCTGACTGAGTGGACACTTGTAGTTTGTAAATATTATCTTTGCACGACTTCTTCCTTGCATATAGTGGCCATGATCACAAAACTCTCCTCACCATGATAACAATGGGACAAGACACAAAAAGTGTGACGTTTAATCAAGGAATCTTCGGACAGTCCCTGGGAGAAAGCAACTTGCTGGTTCCGGCTAGATGCCATGGAGGCTGGCATGCATGTAAGAATGACTGCCGATTAGCTGTTGTTAACCAAGGAAAGCTTCCCTTTCGTCCAAAAAATAATGAGATACAGAGCAGAGAGTATAAAAGCTGGTCGCTGTGCATTAGAAAACAGCTGCTTGACATCTACATAGGGATGGCCTAATTCTTCCGCCTCCAGAAATCTCCACTGTGATTTTGGCCGCACAGAAGAGCTCACTGAATCGGGGAAAAACCCTCGCCACATCTTCTTACCTCCGAAGTGAAGCAGATTCGACTGTGCACTGGCAAGACTTCCGACTTAATCCAAGCCTGAAATCTGCCTGGAATCACCTCGGCCGTCTGTTGTCTGCTACTAAGAGAATTTCGGGAGCAACCCCTGATCGGTACTCGATCTCCGACCGAATGGGGTTCCTGCTCCCTTGTCGGGAAGATTTTCCTCCCGTGACAATGGAACTTTTTCTTATTTATGTGACCTCTGATTTCGAGATCTGCCATTCCATGTTGTGTTGCCTTATTCGGATGAACTATCCTCTTCTCTCATCACACTTTGTGACCGCACTTTATATGAGGAACTGCTGAACTTTCATCCGTTCTCAGAAGTACCACTGCTCGGGTTTATTGTGATCTTTGGCCATCGAGAACTAAGTGATCGTGTGACATTGTACCTATATATTTACCGAGGTTGGTTAAAGGCATCTGTGACACCCTCCTCCGCTCGGACTAAAGGACGCATCTGAAGCTGACCTCGTGGAATAACCAGGACATGGATGGCCACCAAGCATCCCGACCTCCCGCCCGTGGACAGTATGGATGAGGCCGGCGTACCTATCGGCGGGGAGGAATCTGTCGTTGACTCGTCGATCTCAGGCACCTAGTCTTGTCAGAAATGTCCGGCTGGACCTGTGCATCGCCAAGGCGATGGCAGACCGCTCCGGTCAGCAAACGTTTGTGATGGAGCCTCAAACCCACATGACGGGAATGGTGTCGCAAGCCCGAGATCAGCACAGAAACCTGAAGGATACCCGGAGGGGTGGGATGGGACTCGGGCGTGGACAGCCTCCGCCTTGACAGACCGAGCTCCGAGCTCGATTGGTTCTCCGCCCCGGAAGGAGAGGATGATAGATTGTGTGGCGACCGACCCTCAGACGGGACAAGCGTGGGATGGCGGCCGTCCCACTACAATATCGTGTGATGCAATGGAAGCCAAAAAAACTGGTCAACAGCGTTGAATATCCCTGCCAAATTATGTACAATACTAGTTGAGGGGAACAGTTTACGCTTTTCCCCATTATACATGTGTGTACTAAATTTGGTTGGCATAATTGAGTTGAAATAGAATTCATTCGCACATATGAGCACGCACGCATGCACACATGCCGTTGTTACCTGTGAATAATCTCGCAATGCAGAGACCAGAAAAGGCAGCTGTTTCTCCATACCTCAAAAACATATCCTTTGGAGTTGACTAACAAAAGGTATCAAAATACTATTAGTTACACCAGTGTACGTGTAGGGAAATACATTTTATATATAAAATAATATAGACATTTTGAAAAATGTGTGCGTATTGTTGTGTCATGATAATTTGGAATTAGACAATCATAGGAGGAATCTAATTCAACCCGAGTAGAGTGATAATTTCAAGGCGCTTAAATAAAAAAGTGTGACGACGATTAAGCCCAAGTTATATGGTGACAATTTCATCGAAAATTTTAAGTCGATGGAAGAGACGAATAAGGTACATAGGATGTTGGACGCAGGCTATAGACCCGGGTTTCAGAGGCGGGGACGTTTTCACCCATACAGTCGGCAAGTTAGGACACAATTTTTGGAATTGCTCTGCGCCGAGTAAATTAAATTGGAGGTTTCGGAGGGTGTGTGTGCGGTGGTGGTGGGTGGAGTTCAAACAGGATGCCCCCACATGACGAGAAGCAGTCGGGCAGGTTTCAGGCTCGTCGGTAATAGCATGATTAGAGGATGTGCAGATAGGATATATTGAGACAATTCCTGATAGTGATTTTTAAGCTGGTAATATCTGTAACTATTTATCAGAATGGAGAAAAATTACATCTGATGATTTCATTATTCAGGATGTCAGTGGTTATGAAATTGAACTTACTGAGATCACAAATCAGAGAAAGATTACAAGTCGAATTATATGTAACGATGAAAATGAACTGAAACGTTTCTTGTTCAAAGGAATTGTTGAGGTGGAATTTGTTTCTAACATAAGGTATAAGAAAGATGCAAGTATTCACGTAATGTAAACCGTAAAAAGCGTAACTGAAGTGTTATGTATCAGCATTTTAAGATGGATACGATTCACACAGTTGCGCAATTGCTTTCCAGGCAGTGTTTTATGGGACTTACGTAATGCACATGATTCTGTACATATTTGTGAAAATAACAGTCAAGTTTACGTGTTTTCAGGCAAGGTTTCCGCTATCGATTCTAAATGGTTTTGCTTCAGGGCCTAGATTGTTTACAAAAATGTTAAAGCCTGTTTATACCGCACTCGGCGAACAAGGTTTTTTTTACAATCTGGATATATTGATGATTCTTTGATGTTAGAGGATACATTTGAAGAATGTCAGATTGATACATTGAAACAGTGATAACACAGAATTTTTTCATCACTTGGTTTCTTTGTGAATGAAGAGAAGTCTGTTATTGTACCAGTACAGATAATTCTACAGTTAGGGGTTTTGTTAGATTCTGTAGACATGAACACACGGTTAACGCAATATAACATCAAGAACATTGTCGACAAATGACACGATTCTTGCATTACAAATTACCATAACTATGTCAATGGGTGCAAGCAGTAACATTTTGTGGTGGAGGGATTGAAGTTCTGCATACAATGATTTGGCTTTACATCCACCCTCTGTGATTTTGACTACTGACGCATCTAATGTTAGCTGGGGGATCAGTGTAACTGTTTGAGTGGCAGCGAACAGGAGGTATGTGAAGTTACGAGGGGAAGTTTTGTCACACATGTCTTGGAGCTTAGGGCAGTCATTTTTGGCTGGCAGTCAGTGGTTCTTGTTAGCGATGTTCATATTTTGATCAGGATTGATAACGCCATAGCTGTAACATACATAAATCATATGGGAGGCACAAAATCACTAGAATGTCATAAGTTAGCGAGATGAATATGGTTTTGGTGCATGGAAAGAAATATTTTTCTGACAGCTAATCATTTACCACGAATCGAGAATGCTGAAGCAGATACAAAATCTTGCTTAAACATGTTTTAGCTATCAGCTGCAAGGTGATGTTTTTTAAAGATCCGATGGTTGCCGAGTTGCACTCTCGTTAATATTTGGACTTAGAATTATTTCCAAATTCAAATAGACATCTTTAACATTTTTCAATAGCCTGACAGGATAGCTATGCCCCTGTACCATAATCCACATGGGCACACCAACACGAATGGACGGGCATAGAGGCACACGCACACGCGGACGCATCAGCCTCAAGAACGCATACTGGAACGCACGCATGCAGCTTGACAATAGACACGCCCAGACACATACGCAACTACACGACTACACGATACGGTTGGATGATCGACACGGCCCGTCAGGGCCGTATTTAGTTATGTGGGGGCCCCTGGGGGCAAAGAATGAGCGGGGGGGGGGGCCCTGATGGTCCTCCCCCAGAATTTTGTTTACATCTAGGTACTCTGAGACGGCCAGAGAGTCTACTTTTAGAGTGAATTATGGCGCTTTCTTTCGTTGTAAAATCATTTTAATTTGCAAATTTTCGTAATTAACATTGTTGCCGAACACCAAACAAGAATTTGGGCCCCCACAAATATTAGAATAAAATTATAATGCATGATTAAGAGTTCTAAACTAATAAAGTTTGCTTTAAATGTCCTATAACTTCCAAAAAAGTGCATAATTTTTTTTCATTTTTAAATTGTGGGGCCCCCTTGCTTGTGGGGGCCCCGGGGCTTTTGCCCCCCCCCCCCCCCCCTAAATACGGCCCTGCGCCCCGTGGCACGTGACAGACTCGATGGGACAGATCGTGAACCCTTACAGCAATAAACGGACAAATATATGTATAGACTATTAATCGACACGCCCACAATGGAACACTCAGTAATTAGTCGGAATTGACACGTGCGGAGTATAACTCCTGTAATTCAACATACCCATGTTATAATATGCTGTTATACGACTTTAATTATTATTAGTTAAATTAGTTAGGCCACATTCCCGCACAGACACATCACTTACTACTACACACACATTTGACATAACGACAGAATCATGTTTAAGAGTGGACAAATGTTGACGACGGACGGTTAGACAGTTAGTTAGACAGGGAGTTAGACAGTTAGTGAGAGTGGGAGTTACGGACTCGGACGGACTTAGCGGTCTCTGACAGCTAGTGAGTAGTGAGATTGTCAGCTATGTAAGTTAGCTGGCTAGTCAGATAGAGAGATGACCTTAAGGTTAACTTTGTTATATTTTATTATAATACTTCTCTCTTAGGAATCGATTGTAGTTAAGTAGAATAGGTAAGCGACACGTGACTAGAATCTGGAATTATATGTGTAAAATATAGGTTTAAGAAAGTTCAGTAAACGTGCCATCATTAATAGAATACATCGTTGTGTCATCCATTCCATCCATCTCACCGAGAAGGAAGATCCCGGTCGGTACGCGGGTTGAGATGGTGGCGAGCTACCCCCCCCCCCCCACCACCCCAAACAGAACCACCCACCAGACAACATAGCGTCTTCACCGGTACCATAAATATAAACTAGATGAATAAGTTCCGAAATGGCTGTAAAAATGCGCTATTTGACGATCGCGGCAACGGTGGAATTAAATCGATTTATTGGCGGCATTGTGCAAATATGAGAACTCCTGACACAATGAGATGATGTATATAGCCTAGAGACTGATTTGCAATAATGAAATACTGTGACACAGCAGCTTTAATACATAAATAAGCGGAAAGAAAATTATTTTTGGAAATTTGATGATTGAAATTTTAATCAATCATCCCTTAATTCTCATTAAGGGTTAATTTATTGGAGAGGCAATCACCAAATAGCATTGTAAACTTATAATCAATTTGAATTGCATATATTAATTCAAGGAGTATGCATTACAAGTTCAATGGTATTATGATAGCGAGTTGACCGCTAGGATAATAATAACAAAATTATACCGGGTAATTCAAAAGATTGATGAACTACTCAACCAATCTAGAACTTATGTTATGAATTGGTTTATTAGTTACTCAGGCTCTGGAACTAGAAACTAACTAAGTGTACATGATGATTACTGAATGATTGTTGATTAATTGAACTTGGACATGTGACGTAATAACAACAAAATGAAACAAATATGCAATCAATTTAAATAGAAATATTTCAATAATAAGTATGAAAATTTACTTATAGAATATTTTGAAGTAAAAATCTGGGCAGTCTCTGCACCACGCGAGTTGGGCGGGGTGTATGGTAAATAATTTGGAGAAATCACAGTTAAAAGTTAGATACTTTGGATATGCTGAATACAGAAGTCCGGTCACGGAATGAAGGTGAACAAATGAAGATCCGATCTGCCGTGGCACCAGGAGTGAAAACACGCGAAACAACTTCACTCAAGACCACTAACCATGAAGAAACGGATGATGAATCCGGAAGAATGTTCTGTATTCCGAAATAGAAACGATAAGATCGAAGGCACTAAGATGATTCGTGTGATAACTTGGCTTAGTTACCGACACAGAAGATCGAGGCCGAAAGGTGGCGGAGAATCGAAAAGATGACGGCAATTGCTAATAAAGTCTGAACATTTCAGAAGGATGAAAGCGCGGTGAAGATGACGAGATTGATGACATCACAGGTAGGAAAGGTAGACTTCTACCTACCCAAACAAGGCACTAGGTTCTGCTTGCTTTGGGATTTGGTCTGAAGGTGAATAGATTGATGACGTCACGGATACAGAATTTAGACTACTACCCGCCCACAGGAGGCAATAGAGTTTCCTCTCACTTTGGTGTTTGGCCGGGAGATGCACATCGCTGGTCAGACAAAATCGACTGATGGCTGATGACGATGACTACATTGAGACGATGACAAGACGAAACCACAGGCACACTATTACTTTATAACATTTTTACATGGTGAGTTCGTGGAATCTTGAAGATAAGCGGCTCCTAGATGACGTGTGAGCCGCTAACGAGATATGTTTCGAACTGGTGAGTGGAAGTTGGCGATTTCCCCACCAAAACACTGTCACGTGGTTGATGAACGAACACATGGTTTAATGTATAAATGCACCGACGTTCATATAATACCTAAAGATGGTGACAATCTTATCATATTAAAATTTGATAAAACTCATTTGAAAATAGAATCTCAAAAATAATAATTAGGCCTATACAAGAAAAGTTGATATACAATTAAATTGACTAATATAATAAAATCTATAGGAGCTATTTTCCAATCATAACGGCGCCAATCATGTGTAATGAATGTGTCATGTTAATTTCAAGTAATATTGATGCCTGGTCTACCGTACACACATCGACTTCAAAAACACTAGATCGATCAATAGTTCGCCGAGTTACATAGTGGTATGGACTTAGGCCGCTAGGACAGATCGTACAATTCTATACTCTGTGGTAATCAGTTACAGCCATGAGCCTAATTAGCATATGAATTGGGAACTGTCTGATCAGACGTTTATTTCATGATCATAGGTATGTAATACATGGACAGTGGAGCGGGAATAAATGGTAATACTGGATTAACCCATCATATCCATGTTCCCTAAATTAATTAAGGCATTAATAGTCTGACGTCACACAAATACTGCGACGCCACACATCATACCAGCCAGTAGTGTCTGATTTCGGAGCACTAAGTGGTTTTTTAAAAACATAAAACTCCACAGACTGGCATTCTTAATATAATATGCGTGATTTTTTAAGAATAAAAAAGAATGGGGTTTGGTGAGAGGGGACAAATAAAACAACTACATCACCCAGCCCTCATCATACACACATGCTCGCTTATACGCACATACGTGCATACTTCCACACGCACGCACGCTCGCGTAACTATAAAAAGTAAGAGCTATGACTTGTGGTGGCGCTGCAGCTGTTGTGAAGAGGCATAACCACCATCATCACAACAACACTCAACCATCACCACAGCCACAAGAACAACTACAATAGCAAACACCAACACTACTGCAAGAATCAACACACGCGCGCGCGCGCGCGCTCGCACGCACGCACGCACGCACGCACGCACGCACACACACACACACACACACACACACACACACACTACCATAACCATCACCACGATTACCCGCTGTAAGAACAATTAAATTGCACCATCACAAATCCTCCACACCGTTCACAGCATTTGACACCCAATTGTCCCAGCCCCTCGATAATATTTATTTCTATAAATATAAGAATTCACCGGCATCTTGTCCAAAAACGATGATATGACCTCTGTATCAATGGCTCCCGGCCACAAACTCACACAAGCTACATTATCCTGGCACAGTTCTCGTGCACAATCACCGGCCATTCGATCAACCTGTCAAGAAAAAACATTAAACAATGACATTAGACAAGATATGCGGAGCTACTATGTGTCTGATGCATGCTCCGGACACGCTTGCCATCTGTATGTTACTCCCAGCAAGCGTAATAACATGCGGTACGTTCTATTAAACATAATGGTGTGTGCTGGCACCAACCATGATCTGCAGTACCCTATAGCAAGCGTGATCTGCAGTGCCATGTACCAAGCGTGATCTGTAGTGCCCTTTAACAAGCATGATCAGCAGTGTCTCGTGGCAAGCATGCTCTGCAGTGCCCTGTACCAAGCATGATCGGTAGTGCCCTGTACCAAGCATGCTCTGCAGTGCCCTGTGCCAAGCGTGATCTGCAGTGCCCTGTACCAAGCGTGATCTGCAGTGCCTTTCAAGGACCATGATGCCATCCCACGTAGAGTTTCTTCCAATAAACTTACCATCCAACACGCGTAATGATGTTGACTGTGTTGTATTACACGATTCATCACCTGCGCTTACTTGCCGTCCAGCCAGCATGATCTCCAGTGACAGGATATTAGGTTAATGGGGTATTCTAGTGGCATCCAATAAGCATAGGAACGTGTATTTTCAGCAATAAACTTTATGACATAGTGCCTTGCAATAATGTTAATGGCATGCAGTTCCTTATGAAAGCTTGTTTAATGTCCGCCAATAGACTAAGCCAAGCAGAGTGTCCACCAACGGACTAAGCCAGGCACATTGTCCGCCAATGGACTAAGCCAGGCTGAGTGTCCACCAATAGACTAAGCCAAGCAGAGTGGGCACCAGTGGACTAAGCCAGGCAGAGTGACCACCAATGGACTAAGGCAGGCACATTGTCCGCCAATGAACTAAGCCAAGCAGAGTGTCCACCAATGGAGTAAGCCAGGCACATTGTCCGCCAATGGACTAAGCCAGGAAGAGTCTCCATCAATGGACTAACCCATGCAGAGTGTCCACGAATGGGCTAAGCCAAGCAGAGTGGTCACCAATGGACTAAGCCAGACAAATTGGACACCAATGGACTAAGCCAGGCAGAGTGGACACCGATAGACTAAGCCCGGCAGAGTGGCCACCGATGGACTAAGCCCAGCAAAGTGTCCATGAATGGACTAAGCCAGGCCAGAGTGGCACCACTGGACTAAGCCAGGAAGAATAGCCACCAATTTTTAGAGAATGTTCAGAAACAATGTGAATGTCTAACTATGTCTTTGAGGAATAAATATCCAGTAATATTGTGAACGGTGTGAATGATCAATAGTGCCCTGAATTCAGTGGATTAGGCGGGTGTGGCAGACAATAGAAATTATGAGATAAGGTAAACTTACAGCTGCTTTGCCAACACCATATGCTACAGAGAACAGGTATCGCAGGCCACCAGAGGAAGACATATTCACAATCAAGCCAGATTTACGTGGCACCATTAAGCGAGCAGCAAGGACAGAACATAAGTAGTGGTTTCTGGAAATAAGAATGCTGTTTCAATTAGTACTGGACAAAGTGTTGCCACATTTCCAACTGAATGTATTTGCCTGACAGTACATATATATATATATATATATATATATATATGTGTGTGTGTGTGCGTGCGTGCGTGTGTGTGTGTGTGTGTGCGTGCGTGCGTGCGTGCGTGCGTGCGTGCGTGCGTGCGTGGTGTGTGTGTTTGCTGGTCTAGGTTATTAGCTGTCAATAGGTAATCTAGATGTCTGCCAACTAACATATACATGGATTGATAGAAACATTTTTCATGCTTTGTTTCATTCTTAAACTTTGGATTGAAAAAAGTTTTTTTTGCGTCATACCATACCTTAAGCCTACAGAATTGCAGTTGTCCCAGCTTTCAAGCGACAGTTCCCAAAATGGTATTCCAATATGTTCGATGACGTACTGAAATTATAATATACATAGATACTATATAGAATTACATTTGCAATTGAGTAAGAACTCAATATCTACGATCATACTTTCGCTGGCAGTCAGTGAAAATAGTGTCACCCCGTCTGGTCATATTTATTGACTGACTAACACCATCTATTCAATCCTTATAGAGAAATATCATTTCACCAGCTCCTTGCTGTAGCTAAAGAGGCTATCGCTGATAGATCTAGAAATGCAATATACAGAACCATGTCCATAAGACGCTTCGCGTGCATACTATTATATCACTATCAAAATATCATCATATACAACAAATCTGATGTTCGAATTTATCTCCGTTTCTAGACAAAACAAATTATTATGCAGCTTACTTGTTCGATGCTGCGATATAAGTTTGTGGTTTTTATCCTCCCGGCGTGTAAGTGGTTGTGTGTTCCAGCGCAGGTCGCTGTGGCGCTAGTGTTTTGTCTGTTGCCGGCGAAATGACTAGACATAATAATTTAATAGTTCTTTCCGATAGCATTGTTTCCTAAATATAATAGTTCCCTGAATTAAGAGACTCTTATGCTCATACAAGTTTCCAGAAAAACAAATAGCAAGCATTCTGTAAGTATTGCTTTGCAATGCATGCCCCCTACCTGGTGATATAAATCGTTTGAGATTGACAGTTAAAAACTCCATTAAAAATTTACAGAAGCAGCTGAAACTCGGAACTTGATCTGTAACTTCTCATAACAAAGCGATAAACCAAGTTTCAGTTATAAATGGTGAAGAAGTTGCCTGATAACTATAATGGCATAATGGTTTACTCAACTATTGGTAAACTCCTTGAGATTATCCTTGTCAACAGAATGACATCCTTTCTAGATCGTGCTCAAAGTCAACTACTGCGGGGATTTACAGAGAAGGCTAGTTATCTTCATACTGCATTTGCTGTCTCTGAGACGATCTCAGAACTTGAAGATGTTGGCGATGATCTGATTTTCATAACCTTAGATGTTCAGAAGGCCTTTGATGAGGTCTGGCATGACGGTCTCCTCGTGGAGTTATATAAGTTAGAGATGTGTTGCATTTTCAATGATTGGTACAGAGGTTTGAGCGGTCAAGTGGGAAGGTGCACTATCCAGGCCCTTTAATATGCTTCAAGGCACTGGTCAGGGAAGATCATTCTCTCCAAGCAACTACAAAACATTCAATAACAATCTTCTTGCAATTGAGAATGTCGGAGTCGGGGCTCATATAGGCGACATATGCGTATCAACACCAACATGTGCAGATGATGTGGCAATTATGGCAAAACATCATCATCCAGATGCTCAGGTTGCTCTGACAGCTACACAGAACTTTGCTGACTCAAGGCTATATACAATAGGAATGTAGAAGACTTATGCCATTATATATCCGGCTAATAGCACCTTCACAGAGACACCTGGCGTCTGCTATAAGACTGAGGAATTGACCCTATCAGAAGAGGCCACCGACCTTGGATTCCTGATGAGTGCTTCTGGTAAACTTAATCAACGTAGATTTGAAAACAACATTGCCTCGGCCCGAGGAGCTGCCTATAGTCTCTTTGGAGCTGGCTTCCATAGAAAAGATGGACTGAACCCTGTCGTGAATCTAAAGATATATTCTATATCAATCCTTCCACGCCTTACTCATGGAGCAGAACTATGGAAGTTAACTGATAAAGAAACAGAACCTATGAAAATTTTGCAAGATCCCTTTTGCGCCAACTACATAGCCTTGCTCCCAGTACAGCTAATCCAGCCGTGTATGGTTTGCTTAGTACTCTTCCAGTAGTGGCCGAGATTCACAAGAAAGCTTTCATCCTGCTAAGAAACTTGGTCACTGGCCCATCACGTCGTGAATATACCATCGTGTTAAGACAACGTGCCATGAAATCCCTGACCAGCAATACATGACCCTCCTATGTTCAGATGCTACTCCTGCAATACCAACTGCCTTCAGCACACAGCTTATTGGTGCAAGTACCTTCAAAAACAGCATGGATGCATAGAGTCCATGAGGCAGTCTGCGAGTTCTGGAAGAGCAAGACGTGGCATGCTGCATCATCCATGTCTTCACTGCGATTCGTATCAGCTGAAGTGTTTGAACGGCAAGGCATTCCTGCTCCTTTATGGTGTGAATCTACGGAGACCCTGCATGAAACTGAGAAGGCAACCATTAAGGTAAAACTTCTAACCAGCACATATCAACTCCAGACTGTACTCACGAGACGTGATAGACGAGGCCAAGTCACAGCAACGTGTCAGCTTTGCAACTCAAGTCAAGAAGATATGGCTCATTTCCTTACATCATGCACATCTCTATCCGCAACTCGTCAGCCCCACATGCATGCACTATTTGACATAGCCGGTATCAAGGCAGATAACCCGACGACAGTTCTTTTACTCCTTAATCCTCTCCATCCAGGTCTGCCCTCTTCATTATATGTGAACACACTTCCTGTTCGTACTCACTGTATACATTTATTCGCTCTCGCTGGTTTTTTTAAACAAATTGATGAATTTTGATTAACTATTACGTACTGCGTGTTTTTGTCAATATTCACTGTATACATCTATTCGCTCTCGCTGATTTACATGTTGGCGAACTTTCATTAACGGTTACAATATTATGGACCTCGGCGGTTACGTATTATGTGCTTTTGACAATATATTGGTTATCTTCGCATATGCTGTGCCCAGGGGGTGGGGCAATTACTCCAGAAGGAGGTCCCTCATGAACTGGGGGAACGTGCGTGTAAAAGAAGAAGGAGAACGAAAAGGTTCTTGAAAGCTGATATGTCTGTATTTCATAAGTCGAAAGGGGACATAACTCCATCAAATATTGACGCAAACGCCTGAAACTTGAACTTCCTCTGTAATTTCTTATAGCAAAGCAATGTACCAATTCTCAGTGGAATATCTCGAAGGGCTGCGAAAGAAATTGCAGAAAACTAATATTTTTTGTATTTCATAAGTCGAAAGGGGGGGGGGCGGTGGTGTGTGTGTGTGTGTGTGTGTGAAATTGACGAATATGTCTGAAACTAAAACCTGCTCTATAATGCCAGATAATAAAGAAACCTACCAATTCTCATTTGAATTCCTTGAAGGAGCGCAAAAAGTGCAGAAAATGGATAGTTCTCATATTTCATAAGTCAAAAGGGAACATAACTCCTTCAAAATTGATGCAAACTCCCGAAGCTCGAACTTGTCCTGTAATTTCTCATAGAAAAGCAATGTAGCAATTCTCAGTATAATATCTTGAAAGACTGCGAAAAAGATGCGGAAAACTGATATTTGTCGCATTTCATAAGTCGAAAGGGGGCATAACTCCATGAAAAATTGACGAAAATGTCTGAAACTCGAACTTGCTCTGTAACTCCTTATACTAAAGCGATGAACCGATTTTCCCTTGAATATCTTGAAGGAGTGCGAAAAGAGTGCGGAAAGCTGGTATTTTTCGTATTTCTTAAGTCGAAAGGCGGTGTAACTCCATAATAAATGAGCGCATACGCCTGAAACTCGAACTTAGTCTGTCACTTCTCATAACAAAGCAATGTACCAATTCTCAGTTGAATACCTTGAAGGACTGCAAAAAAAGTGCGGAAAACCAACGGCGACAGACGGATGGACAGACAGACGGATGGACAGATGGAGCACAAACCTATAGTTCCCCCCCCCTGGTTTTACCGGTAGGATACTAATAATGGTATGTGTAATGGGGCCGGAATTTGTGCATAAAAATTATTATGTAGTAATAATACACCAGGACCATTTTAGTACAACAAAATATTGGAAATTTCCACATTTATTTTTATATGTCGGATGGAGAAATGTTGTAAACAATTGAGAAAACGAAGCGGTTGAATCATTTGAAAGAAGCGGTTAATCATATAACACTCTAACCTAGTTTTGTAGGCCATCCTAAGGGTGTACCAACTGGTGCGAGAGGCAGTCTGCCATTGTCTCCAACACCAGAGCCAACCTGAGGCCATAACCTAATGTCGGGTTACCAAAATAATGTCTCAACTGCATAACTGGCTATAATTATATAGGTGTATGTAATCTAACAAACTGCAGCAAAAACATCTAACAACTGCGCAGCAAAGAATCCTAACAACTGGATTTGGTTTCTGACACAAAATACACCCAGTTCCCTTTCTATGGTACAGGGACATAGCAACATGGATGGGTGGATGAACACACCAACACGAATGGACGAGCTTAGAGACACACGCACACACTGGTGCATCTGCATCAAGAACGCACACATGAACCCAAATATGGTATGGTGGTGTGTGGGTGGTTGTATGCCTGGTGGCCCGGTGGATGGTTTTTATGGGGATTTAGCTCGCCACCATCACAACCCGCGTACCGACCAAGAGCTTGCTGTATTTTATTGATGACTCGTTTACCGACCTTTCTTAATTCTAGGGTTTACACATAATTCCAAATTCTAGTCACGTGTCGCTTACCTATTCTAAACCTATTAACCACATAGTGCTATCGTTTCTTTTACTGACTGCTCGTTAGACATTCTATTAGGCCTACAGCACTAAGCGATGCACTCCCACCATGCGGAAAACAGCTTGCGGGAACCAACCTGTGGGAACTTTGCAGCTTCTGGAGAGCGCATCATCTCACGTCGACTATGGATCTACATCTCAATTTCAGTAACACGGTAGCCTAACTTAGGAATGACCACCAAATATTCAAGTAACTATACTTCACAGTTTAATTATTTCTCTATATAGGTTTTGTTAATTATATTGTATCCACAAAAATGGTCTCGATGACTAAAAGGAACCGTAACGGTCTTAGGAACGATAGTTATAATTTCTGTATGTGTTGATAATTATCATCATTTTCCTCAATGTGTTGCTAACCGCACTATAGTAGGTTCGTTAACCTTTACTAAAATCTATATCTTAATCATTTGACACTGTATTGTTTGTTCTGGTTAGATTATGTATATATATATGGCCAGTGGCCATCCGTTCATATGTTTTGCTTATTTATGGAAAATATAGGACTGTAGTGCACCTAGGAAACACTATACAGCAACACTTATATATGCAGCACTTTCTCCCACCACCAACACTTTTTCACTGAGGTCACTGTCCGTGCTATAACTCTGTTTAGCCCGGCATGCTACCGACTAACCTCTTCTATTCACCTCGATAGGATAGGTTCAAAACGATTAGAGACACTGTCTTCATTACATACTGTGTAATATATTCTTCTTCTCTTCCGGTAGTGCGATAATCTAGCCCCGCACTCCAGTAAGACTCATAAGTAAGATTTTGTCTCTCTTCGTGCTCCACTCAGCCTTGTGGCTTCTTAATTGTTTGGATGTCCCTATCCGCACCATGGGCTGATCCAACTCTGGGAAACTATTGGGGTTTCTGAGCGGTGATGGCCAGGTGTGGTATCACATACACCTTCCCGCATATCTTTGGATACTTAGTAGTTAGCACTTTAAGCCAATGTAGGAAAGCACTGCGAAAACATATGTATTAATTATTATTTTATTTACTGAACAATCCTCCCGCACCGCATTGCAAAACTGGGCAACTTGTGTATGAACCTAACGAGAGGTAAAATGGTTAGTTCCATAGGACCCGGTGACGGGTGAGATACGTACCCCCACCGAATTCCGTTAAAATGTCTGGGCATGATATTTAGAGCTGCCATGCCTTTGCGGGAAGAACATTTACGGTGGGTATTCGTCTCTCTTATCCCCACCATAACGATAGAACAATGGCCTAATAATGCTTTCGTGAAATGTAACCCATGTCTTGTAATGTTTTATGTGGTTACGGGGCGGGATGTCCGGATTCTTATCCAGTTCGGAGATCTTGCTACATAACATGTATGAGTGCTGTCTTTAGTATTGATGTCTTATGGCATCTGTTCTCCGTGACAGCCGTGTCTAATAGCTAGGTAGATATCAGCCAGTTGCGGCCAAAAATAATTCTTGTTCTGAAAACAACTAACAGGAATTAAGCAAAGCAGAAGGCCCGCATAAATAAAGCAGCAACTACTAAATCAGCATACAAAGAATCACATAAGACGGTAACGAGGGAATCCATCGGGAATTCCCCGTCCCGTCTTCACGTAAAACAATACACACCCCTATAGCCATAATCTCACTAGGTATGGTCTTTTCTCTCTAAAAAGCATTTTTATTGAAATATGAGAGTGGGTCCATTTTTGCCTACTACTCTTCTCCCGCTTTAAGCAGTGGCAACACCTTCCTGAGACGGAGGCCAGGTCACCAAATCAAATCTTGTAAGTCCATAGATCACGAAATTGCTATGGACAGGCATACTGGTGACACAAACTCATGGGATGAGACAGTTGTGTTTACTGTTCGCGACAATGGTCGCATGGCCCCACCGGAATGATTGAGTTCCACCAGCCTTAGGAGCCGGTTTCTGTTTCCCGAAGGGTAGTCTCGTACAAGGTCCATCACCCCGAGACCGGATGCTAACCAGCGTCATCACTCGTCATGCACTTGCAGTGCGGCGAGTCGACATGATACACTGGAACGGCCCGACACTACCCATCGAGCTACACAACCCATCGTAGAAGCACCTCAAGGAGAGTGAAGGAAGGTGCAGGTATGTCCAACCCTACCCAGCCGACAGGATCCACTGCAATCCATCCACATTCCGTATCACCACAGGTACCTCAACCAGCAGCATCAGTAAATAATCCTCAACCATATCTGACACTGCCATATTACTCATACCTACCTCCGTATCTGTACAATGCACCAGCTCCAACAGTTTCTGCCCAAGCTCAGACATGAGCATATCCACGACCGCGAACAGTCCAGGCCATACAATCACCACCCTCAATGATACCACCATGCATATACACTCCACTGAACTGACCTCCAGCGGGGGCATACTCCTACAATGTCCTGCCGAGTCAAGTCGTCCCACCACTACATCCACACCCTTCTCAAAGCTATACTGAAGGTCTCACTTCTGCAAGTTAGAAACCGTGAAGGAGGAGTTGAATCATACTAAGGGAATTGTGAGTGACAATAATGTAGATATAGCCAATCGTCTGAAAGGAATCTAAAATGCATGGTATTAGCCACATGGTCCAAGACATACTAAGAAACACAGCACCATACTCTGATACCGGCTCAGACGGACATAGCGTCAACGCTCCTTCTCAACATAGTCAGTGCCATGAACAGCGCTCTAACAATGTATCATACATCGGCGATATCAGCGAATAAACACATTAATCTTACTCCAACAGCTAACCATGTGCCAGATACCTCAGTCAGTCCGCCATCACCAAATAAGTATGTTAAAAAAATTAGCCACGATGCACTAGCAAATATTACTATTGGCCCAAAAAATATTCCTATGGGACCATATAAGAGCAACCACATACGAGAGACAGGTGCAACTGAACTATCTAAGCCCATCCATCCATCCGTTTTCGCCATCAACACCAAATGAGCGTGTAAACAATCCTAACCTCAGTGCACTAGCAAACATTCCTATTATATGGGACCACCCAATGACACCCGCATACGGGAGACAGATACGGTTGATTTAGCTACACTCAGCCATCCTTTGAGCAACAGACAATCTCCGTATAAACCCGTGAGAAAAACTGTAAGAAATTTACAAGCAGTATTCAAACTAAATATATAGTCAAGGCTCAGCAGTACACCGAGCAGTATGACAAACCTCCAAGTACAAAAGCACGCCAGATGGTGGCCTGTACTTAAATGGAAGAAGAAGAAGAAGAAGGAAGAAGAAGAGGAAACAGAAGATAAAGTTAAAGTATGACAACCTTGCAAAGCCAAAGACCTGTAAGCAAAGATTCTGAGAATGGAAGAACTGCGGCAAAGATCCAGAGAATACATTAAAGAAGGAAATAAAAGCTATTACGAGCTCAATGCGTCAGGAACAGAGGAAATCAGAATACGAAAGAAAGAGGACAATGTACAGTGGCATCCAAGCCTCACACTCTGGCGACGAAAAGTTGTCCTTTAAGCTCCTCAACAGCCGGCGGAAAACTGTTCAGAGTGTCACCAATGAGCTGATCATTGGCACAGACCAGATAAGAGCCGACGATGTCATTCTTGAAGGATGGGCTGATTATTTCCAGATACTAGCAACACATGAACAGCTCCATTCTTTTGACGAAGTGCGCAAGACTAACATTGACGCCGAGATCATGTATCTGGAAATATTGCCAGAAGCATTACCAGGGGACATGGAAGCCTTCACAGATGAAGAGGTTGCCAGAGCCATACAGCAGCTTAAACTTAAAAAGGCCCCAAACGAAACTGGAATCGTGTCCGGACACCTAAAATATCCCAGTAACAGCATAATACAAGCACTAACAAATATCTTCAATATGATCAGTTAGCTGCTAGCCACAGCTGCGTCATTTAAGGATGGAATATTACACCCAGTGGCTAAGAAAGGCAAAGAAAAGAACAAGCATCAGTGTTACACTTGTCGGGATATTGGAGAAAATTTTGTCATTTCCAAATGCAAATCTAAATTTGTATGAAGATCACAATGACATTGACCTAAAAAATCTCAATGTCTTTGTGCTGCTCCGACTGGCTGAGGTTCTGAAATAAAGGCAAAATGAGCTAAGCAGAAGGCTGGTAACTGTTAAAGTCTGTATCTCAAATGGTACAATGATCTCATCCACTTGAATCCACTAGGAAGCATGTGTCCAAGCTTAGTCCCAAAAAGTTGAAGGCATGCTGAGATAAAAGATGTTGAGCTAAACCAAAAACATAGCCATAAAAAATAGAGTGCTATACCAAGTTCACAGAGACCTGGACGTTTGATCCTATGGCCTCAATATCATTGTGCTCAATCTCATTGATATAAGGAATCGTGTGTCCAAACTTAGCCCCAATAGGGTGAAACCATGCCGAGTAAGACAATATGTTGGTCTAAATAACAAAACTGAACCGTAATAAATAGTTTTATACCAAGTTAAAACCGACCTTGAACTTTGACCTCATGAACTCAATATCATTGTGCTTTATCCGCTTGATGTAAGGAAGCAGGTGTCCAACCTTAGTCTCAATAGGGTGAATCAATCCTGAGATATAAGACAATATGTTGAGCTAAACCAAATACTTAAACATAAAATAGTTTGATGCCAAGATCGCAGTGACGTTGAACTTTGACTTCGGTACGTCAATGTCATCGTGCTCAATCCCCCTTGATATAAAGAAGCATGTGTCCATGTTTAGTCCCCATAGGGTGCCGTGCCAAGATGTAGGACGATATAATGAGCTGAGCCTAAAACGTATAGTAGTTTATACCAAGGTCACAGTGACCCTGAACTTTGACCTCATGATATCACTATCATCGTGCTCCATCATTTTGATATAAGGAAGCATGTGGCCAAGTTTAGTCCCAATAGGGTGAAGACATTCCACGATATTAGCTCAACTGAGATTGGACGCCGACAAACAGATAAATAGATGGCATAATGGAATCCATCGATATACAATTTTCACCAATAATAATCCTTAAAACTCTCGTGGTATATCGTTAATTCTGATCGGTAACATACTAGAGATAGTAGTGATACAACGGTTCATCTTCACACTGAAATCCAAGCAATCAAAACAACAGCATGGCTTCACAGACTTGATCTCTGTTCTCAATGCAGCTCTGATAGTGACCGGACCCGGCAACAAGTATAGAGACTACACAGAACAACTTACAGTAGTCTTTATGGATGCAGCCAAAGCATTTGACATCGTATGGATTATTAAACCCACTCTTTCATGCCATTTTTTTTATAAACGTCTTAAAAAATCTTCTATATAACCACTTTGCAGGCTCGATTCATAACTCAACAGCATCTAGGGAAGGAACTGGACTAAGTTTGGCCGAGGGAACTTGATTGCCAAATGCTTTGATGACCTAGTTTTCGGGAAAACGACATATTTCAAGCTGAAATTGGTTTTATATAGGCTTTGGGAATGCTGATTTAAAAATCGCCACTTTCGAAACTGTCGGATAAACAATGTGGCGACCATATTGGATCAACCCCCCCCCCCCCACCCCCACGCCACGCACCCACCACTACCCCCAACAGCTCCAATACAGTACGAAATTTGAAATGTCATCCTCTCGAGAACCACTGGGACGATTTCAAGTATATTTGGAAGGAATCGTCCTTAGGGCATAGGGATCCAAATTTGTTCAAAGGAAGCAGGTCAGGCAATTTGTCCCGCGGCCATCTTGTATTTGGCTGATTCTTAGAAAGTCTTTAAAAATCTCCGATATTGCTTAGGGATGGATTCAAAACTCTAGGGCAAGTGCTGAACCAAGGGAACTTGATTGGCCAAATGCTCTGGCGGCCACCTTGGACGACCTTAGTTCCGCAAAAACGATTTCTTCAGAACCGCTTTGGGAAATATGATTAGGTATTAAACGACATTTAAACTAGTTCAAGGAAAGTTGATACTTCACAAAACATGGCCGCCATGGACAAGTAAAAAATGTAGCATGTTTGGCGGCTGTATTGGATTTTTTTATTTGATGGATCTTGAAGCCAAAACTAGTTTAGTTTAGGTGCGATCGATGCAAAACTCATGACATATTATCTAGAGCAATAGCTAAACCAAGTTTGTTTTGAGAGATTCTGATCAAGATGTTGGAATCTTAGAATGTATATGATTTTCTGAAAGTTATCGTAATGCGCAGTGCAATGATTTTTAGCCATTATTTGACACATGTTTCGTATATTCTTTGACCGTTGCTTTGTAGAACAGGGTGCCTGACAGAATGCAGCGGTAATATGGGAGCATGCCTATTTGGATGTATGCTTAGGAAGACCTGCTGATCCTAGTACCATGTACTCTGTGCATGTTTTTCCTTTTTATACATTTTCATAAAACTAGTCTTCTCAGAAATTCCTTTTTGGGCATGTGTTGTCAAACGGATAAATATAGTACAGGGACACGGACACACCAACACGAATGGATGTGCATAGAGGCACACGCAATAGGAGCGTACACACAAATGCACGCATGCTCTTGACAATAGCACCGCCCAGGCACGCACACGTGATTACACGACTACAGAATGCGCTGAATGATGGGCACGCCCAGTGACGCGTGACAAACTAGAACGGACAAGCCACGAACCTTACTGCAATAAATGGACAAATATCTGCATATACTATTAATCGATACGCCCACAATGGAACAATCAGTTATTAGTCGGAATGGACACGTACAGAGTATAACTCCTGTAATTCAATGTATCCATGTTATAATATGCTGTTATATGATTGTATTATATACGTTAATTATTATTAGCTATGTAGTTAGCTGGCTAGTCAGATAGACAGAATAACTCAAGGTTAACTTTGTTATATTTTATTAAGAATACTTCTATCATAGGAATCAATTGCAGTTACGTAGAATAGGCTTAGGATAGGTAAGCGACACGTGACTAGAATTTGAAATTATATGTGTAAACTATAGAATTAAGAAAGTTCAGTAAACAAGTAATCATTAATAGCATACAGCATTGTGTCATCCATTCCATCTATCTCCGATAGAAGGAAGATCTCGGTCTGTACGCGGGTTGTGACAGTGGCGAGCTAATCCCAATAAGATACACCCAATCAGCCACCCGTCTTACAAAACCCTGGTACCATATTTGGTGGCGGATTCGAACTTCGACCCGGGGAGTACCATCACTGAGACACTGCTGATTAAGATGATGCCAATCTAAGAATCCTCTCGCGTGCCATGCCGAGACTAGCCACTGTAAACGCAGGATGCTTAACATGAAAATGTGAGTATAATTAAGCTTTTAGGCTAATTTACAAATGCATTGCATAGTTTATTTTATTAATATTATCATGTTACGCTAGTCGTTACGCTACGCATTTGCCTCCTGATATTTGCGTGCTTTAACCGTCTTATTGGGTCAACTTCTTAGTGACAGCTTGATATAAAATGATATCAAGATATTTATACCGCAGAATAGGAAAGTCAAATAATATTTACGTAATTGGAGGTCGAAAACAACGCGGTTGAGCGCATTCGCCCTGTGTCAATTCGCCCCCGAGTTGCTGTTAGCTCTTCGTGTATGAGGCCTATAAAGTAAACTAAATTAGACTACATGCCTAACCTACTCCACAGCTACAGTCTGCAAGCCTAGCCTAAGCTAAGGTATATTCCGGCCTACTAGTTGACAGGTCTAACCTATCAGCCTACCCGACATAACCTACACACGGCCTACATAACTACTATCCTATACAGGCATAGCATACATGCATACAGGTCTGGGGGTGGGTAGGGTGAGGTGGGGTAGCGCGTTTTGGGGCATATGATATGGCCGGTGGTGGGGGTAGGGTAGGGTGTGGTCGTATATGGTAGGGTGTGTAGGATCGGAGGGTAAGATGGTTTTGGTGAGGTGGGATAGGTAGGTAGGGTGGTGGTGGAGCGGGGTGGTTAGGTAGGATGGATGGGTAGGGTAGGTTATGGTGGGATAGGCTGGATGGGGTAGGGATTGGGCAGGGTGACGTGGGGTATGGTAAGGTTGGGTGGGTGGTGTAGGGTTGTGGGTAGGTAGCGTGTGGGGGTAGGGTTGGGAGGTGGGTACCCTGACCCCACCCTACTCAACCCCACCACATCTCCAACCCACCTACCATCCTCTCCACCCAACCGTACCATACCCTCACCCTACCATACCATACCCCACATATCCACATCAACCAAGACCCACCCAACCTACCCCCATCCTACCTTACCCTGTCCCACCCTACCGTACACCATCCCACCCTACCATACACCGTCCCACCCTACCTACCATACACTGCTCCACGCTGTCTCACCATTCACCCCCACACTACACTACTCCACCAATCAAACCCCACAACACCCTAGCCTACCCTACCATATACACCCATATTCTACCCCACACACCCTATACGCTATAGTTAATCTTGGCTATATCTTACCTAACCCTTTGCTAGGCCTATGTAGGCCTTAGCTATGCTTTAGCTAAGATTAGCTAGGCATTTGCTAGGGCTGAGTAACAAATTGATTGAATGTGGTTCCAATGAACCACATTCAATCAATGGCTGGGTGAGTGACTGACTGAGTGGTTGGTTAGATATGACTGGAAGACATTGCTGCCTAAGGCAGTAACACTTTCCCATTATAGTAATTTTAAAATATTCAACAGTTTTTCCTCTTGTCTTGAAATTGAGATATAGAGAATGTATCGATGAAATAGCTATTTAGACTCATTTTATACAAATGTTACAAGGACCTAGACCTTTATATCATGGTGCTTCATCCGTTTGATATATTGTACATGAACATGTGACGAAGCTTATAACACGGTCAATGATTTTGACCCCCTTGATATTACTGTGCTCCATCCATGTATATAGGGAAGAACATGTCCAAGTTTAGTCCCAATAAGGTGAACCAATCTTGAGATATAAGACAATATATGTAGCTAAACCAAAAACTTACCTAGATTTGGATGCTAACAGACAAATAGACAGACAGACGTGTGTGAGTGAGTGTGTGTCAGAATCACTGATTGAGATGAGTTATTGGATGAATGAAATGAAGGAATGTACAAGCCATCAGTGTTACACTAATAACAGGTTATCAGCGAAAGTCTTTGGCATTTTGCATTTCCAAATGCAAATCTAGATTTGTATCAAGATTGAGATGTGTGATGTCACTTTATATGTGTGACATCACACAATTTATATATTACATCAGTATGGGACATGGATATGAAGGGTTAAACAGGTTTAACCAAAGTATCAGTAAGTTTTACGAATGTGTGCCACAACAATGAGTTTCAGATGAGCTGAACTGAATCGCTCAAATTTAAGCTGGTGACCTACGTGCATTCCAGGCCACTGTGACCTTGTCCAGAGATTTTGAATTGATAACTCAATTTGACTTAATTTACACCCATCCAAACTTATGAAATAAGTCAATGAGAATTAATTGAGCCACTGAACTACATATAATCAGAATCTGGTGATATACCTCGTATTGTCAACTAATGAACCAATCATTAACAAATTTGGTATATACAGTTGAAATGATATTGGATCAATTACTATCTATACTACTCCCAGGTGTTACTTGGGCATCCGTGACCCCTAGACTCGCTTTGAAATGCACTTTCTATAATTCTAGGTCATGATCTAGAGATGAGCTCTTGTCTAATTTAGCAATCTTTGCCTAGATAATCCAACTTTTACCTGATAAGATCACAGTGACTGTAACCCCAAAAGTCTTTGAGCTGCTTCTACTGGTTGAAGTAAATGTATGGTCATACTTAGTTCCAATAAATTGGCCATTTCCGAAATAAGGGCAAGATGAGCTAAGCAGAGAAATATTACTGTTAAAACCGGCATTTTATAAAAATGTTGTAATGACCATAACCTTTGACCTCAATATCATTGTAATCCATCCACTTGATATAGGGACGCAATCCTGAGATCGTCTAAGACGATATGTTGAGATAAACCAAAAACTTAGCCATAAAGTTTTATGCCACGGTCAGAGTGACCTTGAACTTTAACCTCAACATCCTTATGGTTCATCTTGATATAAGGAAGCATGCCAAGATACATGACGATATGCTGAGCTAATGTTATTGGACAGACACACAAATGCTATATGCCTGCTATATATCTATATGGGGGAATAATAAGGATGGGAGTCAGCATGCGCAGGACAAACTATCAGAATAATGGTAATAAATTTAATGAATAAAGTAAACAATTGGAAGAAATATAACATATATACAAATAGTTACAAATTGATTACAATAATACAGATTTGATATAAAAAATGATGTAGGTGAATACCAGTGGCACAAACACCTTAGTCATAGTCGGACAAGTGATGCCTGTCTCACGTCTCCTTCATAGGCGAGACAAAAATGGCAAATATTGACATAGCACATTATAGCTAATACGTCACTATTTTTATTGGCTAAAACTAAAAATTAGAGGGAATGTATAGTACAGGTATGGAAGCATAACCTGCAGTAATAATAACCAAGACCGTTCACATATTACTAGACCATTACATAATAAGTGCTACTGGTGGCTTATCTACTAAAATGTCAAAGGTCCGGATGCAAAGTAGATGTCATGTTTCTTCCTTTTAGTAGTCATCAGTGCGGCTCACCCTATCAGTTGACAAGTACACTGAGCTATGTTAAATCCAAAGTGAATGCATATCTTTAACACAATACTGTATAGTCAGTGTGGATGTTGTCAACTGGTAAAGAATCCGCAGACATGCACAAAAGGATACATGCCCAGAGGTTGCTCTTTTGCCATCTCATTTATAACAAAAATCTTGACCGTACACAATATTTTTCTTTTACATTTAATTGATCAAATGTAATAAAAAGCAAATAAATACATTGTAGGCCCCCCTTATGACAAAATAAAATTCAATAATAAAAAACCCAAAAAAAACAACTTAATATTCATATCGATATAATCAATAAAGGTTAGGTTTAGATACATCAATATGAAATAAACTCTTTGAACGTGAAAGACCAAATGAGAAATCATTGAATAGTTTGACACAGCTTACATTAACCCTTATCACACTGTTGTTAATATTCTATCTTTTACTATGTCAATAGCAAAACACTGGTGTACATTTTTCAATAATTTTGGTGGATTATGTTGCTGTGTATGATATCTTCCACCAAATTTATTGAAAAACGAACACCAGTTCATCTTTTAATTTAATTTAAAAATTTTAAACGGTGACAGCGGAGTGGTAAGGGTTAATATCTGATTAGGATTCTTTGACTTGACGTTCAACAGATAAAATAAAACATAACTAAATAAAGAATTTGAAATAGCAAAATTACCTTAAGTTATTTCAAAATGATCACATCAACCAGGGCCTGAAATAGCCTGATAGTTCATTCACCACTGCCAGTGAGGTTTCTTATCTTAAAGTCCTTGAAATTAATCTAGATGAAAATTATTACTGGTTTAAACATCAGTCTAATTTGTTTAGTAATATTCAAATGTGTGTGGCTCTATATCATTCATAGCTATATATCGTAAATTGCAAAAGTACGACCAAAATTAAGTGTCTATTATAGACACATTTGATTGTGTTCCAAAATTTATTTATAGATATATACACCATGGCAATGAACCATCATTGAAATACTTGATTTAATACCCCTGATAGCAAGCAAACGTTGGCCCAACGTTTACCTCTACGTTGGGCCAACGTAGTTTTGCTCTTTGGCCCAACATTGGCAATACTTTATTGGGCCAACGGGCATAAATCTATGAAAATGTTTCAAATAGCACACCAGAGAGCATAATTTAACAATTTAAAATTTTGAATATTATGTTGATTTTGTTTGATTTAATGTGAAATTTCCAATGCTGGCCCAACATTGGCAATCAAGTGATACAGCCAATGTTGGGCCAACGTTGTAATGCCAACTGTGATCTGCCAACATGTTGCCAAGGTTAGCTCAACGTCTACATGTTATCAGGGACACTATTTCTTCATATTCCGCAAGCTATGTGATAATAATTTCTAGATATTAATACCGATATCACATGTGCGGAACCAACCTGAAAAACAAAAATAGAGCATCAGTCAATGTCATTATGTGTGTACGCACCTAATGGTGCGGCCTGATGAAAGTATTAATTTTCGCTAAATGTCATGAAATTTAGTTGGCTCATTCTCTATGTAAAAAATTCAATCAGAACATAGATATTCCCTGGGCTCAAACATTTAAAACATACACACCTCAAGATTTGATATCGTTAGTTAAAGTAAACCTAATTTTGGGCAATTCTAGTTGTTCTGGTGATAGAATATACCATAATGGAATGACACATGGTATTTTCAGATCGGCAACACCATGGGTGAAAGATACTTGATTTTTAATAGAGACAATACTCAGTTCTATGAAGTGTCATTCATTAATTTTCAACAAGTAAAAAAAATCACCACCGTGCACTGTGGTGAGACGGTGATGTTACGACAGTGCCTGGATAGGATATTTGGCGATAAGCAGCCTTGCATTTGGAAAGGTAAACCTTTCAAAATGTTTTGCTAAGTCAACAGGCTATGACAATCTGCTATTTTCAGATTAATTCATATAATATATACAAACTACACATATGTTACCTCCACCCTAATTATCCCTACATATTTTGCTAACACATCTGGAATACTACAATTGTCTCTCTGACTATCACCTCTGTAACCATTTTCTCAAAATGCAACCAAATTTGTTATGTGTTACCCATATCATTGTGAATTTCAAGACGTTATTTCGATTTGGCTCCGCCCCTGAGGGTCAGGAATGGGGTAAAAGACCTGACAAGTTCTGTCTATTATGCTTCCCCCGAAACTGCTTGGTAGAATATAATAAAGTTTGTCATGTGAGTTACCTATATATCAATGTAGATTGTAACAGAGGATTTTTCTTTGGCTCCATCCTCTTCCAATGCAGGGAGGTGTGTGTGTGTGTGTGTGTGTGTGTGTGTGTGTGCGTGCGTGCGTGCGTGCGTGCGTGCGTGCGTGCGTGCGTGCGTGCGTGCGTGCGTGCGTGCGTGCGTGCGTGGGTGGGTGGGTGTGTTAAGCCACAAGCTTAGATATCATGCAAATTCAGACATTCATGCTATCTCCTCCGGAATCCTCTGGTGTAATTCAATCAAATTTATGTGTATTGTCCATATGACTGATTGCAAGACATTATATTTGGTGCCACCACTGGGAGGTAAAAATTCATACAAATTCTATCCATGACATTATCCTCTTAAAACATTTGTCAGAATTCAACCAAATTTGTTATGAGTTTGGACAACCCATATGATTTGGGGATTCAACACAATATTTATAACATTTAATTACATATTCTAGTTTGATAACATTTAGTAAGGCCACATCAAATTTTTCCCTTGAATTGCTTGTCAACTTGGTTAAGAAAGTAGGATGGAAGTAAAAATAAAAAATAAAATTAGTGGAAGCTAGTTACATGTATAGAGCTGATTGAATTTAGCACAACTGTTATTTTTTTGCGATTTGGTAAACAACGTTATCAAATTTGGCACACAATTTTTCACCATACAAGGTCACAAACTTATTAAAGAAACAATCGATACTGTCGTGGTGATGGCACTATCTGTGTTGACACACACATAACACTGTTCTGTGTGTATGTTCAGCAATTTATAAGGATATTACTACATTAGTTGTCATTCTCTTAAAACGTTTCCTGTATTGGGCAAGTTGGCGAGCACTGCAGCAATGGAATAGAAAAAAAAAACCATGAAATTTTAACTTTTATTTTTTTGTGTTTCTTAGAATTTCTGGTAGGCTGGCCCGCAATCCACATAAAAGAATTGGTGTGTCCGAAGCAAGCACAAAAACTTCCCGTTTCACAGGAGGTAATACATAATTAAGCATTTAAAAACATCAGAGTATAATGCATGCTAATTATACAATCATTAGTAGCAACAATATTATCAGGCAGATGACTAGAAAAATTCCAAATATTTGTATTTGTACCTGGTTATTGGTGATAATGTTGATGAAAACCTCGAATGTAGGTTGGCCATGAAGAAGTGGAACTATAGTACTTTTGGTCCAGCCAGAACATTTTGTCACCCACCAAAATGACTGCCATGTTATTTATCTTTGAACAGTCTGCCCGCTGAATTTCTGCAGACTACATTCTCCATGGGGTTTAACTCTGAATATTTTGAGAACAATTTAACTGAATATTGGTGGGGGCTAAGTGACCAACAACTATAAGCCAAATTGTTTTCAAAATATTCAGCAGGTACAGAGTAATTTCCCATTGACATTTTTTCTGGTGGCTTGCAGCAGTCAGACGGATAACGAAGGCTACCTACTGTACCCATGAGGTTTCATCAACATTCCCATATGGATTGGGGTGTAAAAATAATTTCACTGTCCGGAAACTGCACTACTGGAAACCGTTTTCAAATACTGTATTGTGTTAATGAAAGAGTAATATGCATTTAGCTTAAATAATCAACATTCTCATTAATTAGCATCTTACATGTACTGTAGTGCAGCTTCCTCACACTGATTAAAAAACCCATCAACATAGCAAATTATACATTATATGCCCGCTAGAAGATTGAAGATGAATTAATAGGCAGTATAGGCACATTTTGAATTACATTTATCCCAGTGACATCATACCTAGTGCATTTTACTAGCATACATTGGGATATCATCTGAATTTGATAAGCAGGCTGATGTAAAAGCCATGGGCTACACATCTCCAAATAATGAGCAGTTCAAAATAATAGATAGCCAGAGAACCTACCAGAGCATAATACATCTCTTCTAAAGACGTACATACTTTGTATATAAAAAGCAATAACAGGTTTAAAATGAATGTTACACCGGGGAGACTTTCAGAAGATTTTGGCCTTAGTGCAGTTACCTAGTCATTATGTAAACTTAGCCAGACCTTAGTTCGGCATTTGCTAGGCCATATCTAGTCTTGGATAGGCATATCTAGGCCTTAGCAAGGACTTAGCTAGGGTTATATAGGCCTTATGCAGACATTAGTTAGGCCTTAGGCTAGGCTCAGTTAGGTCTTACTTAATCCTTAGCCAGGCTTGACCAGAATGGACTGGATAAGGATCCAGGCGTATCTAGGCATTGTCAGGCATTAGCTAGGCTCGACTATGCTTTATCCAGGCTAGGCTAGGCCTTATCTAGACCTTATCTATGCTTGGATAGGACTTATATAGCCTTAGCTACGTCTTCACTAGGCCTTAGCTACAGTTACCTAGGCATTATGTAGACTTTAGCTAGACTTGGATAGGCCTTACCTAGGCTTTATCTAGGCTTGCCTTGGCCTTACCTACGCCCAAGCTATGCCTTATCTAGGCTTGGCTTAGTCTTACCTAGGCCTTAGTTAGGACCTGCTAGTCCTTACGTATGCCTTAGCTAGTCCTTATTTAGGCTGGACTAGGCCTTAGCTAGGCTTGACTAGACCGTACCTAGACATTGGCTAGACGTTAGCTCTGCTTACCTAGGCTTAACTAGGCCTTGGTGAGGCCTGAGTATGCCTTAACTAGGACTTAGCCAGGCCTGGCTATGCCTTTTACAAAAGATAGTTTTACACAGGCCGGATCGAAGTTTGGATCGGCCTTAGCTAGGTCTTAGCCAAGGTTGCCTAGGATTTAGATAGGCCTTAGCCAGGCTTGACTAGGCCTTATTTAGACCTATCTAAGCTTGGCTTGGTTTTACCTGAACCTTAGCTAAGTTTATGTAGGCCTTATCCAGGCTTGGCTATGTAAGGCCTTAGCTAGGCTTGGGTTGGCCTTATATAGGTCTTAGCTGGACTTCGCTTGACCTTACCTAGGCCTAGGCCGTAGCCAGGGTTTGCTATGCCATACCTCAGTTTTAACAAGGCTTGGCTTGGCTAGGTCTTAGCCGGCAATGCTAGGCATTACCTAGGCCTTAACCAGGCGGCTTTGCTAGACATTGCATAGCTAAGCTGAGTTATGACCTAGGCAAAGCCAAGCTGAGGCCTAGATAAGCCTGGCTAAGTCCTAGTGAAGCCTGGCTAAGTCCTAGCCAAGCATGGCTATGGCGTAGCTAAGGCCTCATCAAGCCTGGCTAAGGCCTAATTAAGGCCTCGTCAAGCTTGACGGAGGCCTAGGTCAGGCCTAGCAAAGCTGCCTGGCTAATGCCTAGGTAATACCTAGCAAAGCCTGGTTAACGCCTAGATAACTCCTAGTCAAGCATGGATAAGGCCTGTGTAAGGTAAGGAATAAGGCCTATCCAAGCTGAACTAATGCTAAGGTAAGGTCAGGCCTATCTAAGTCCTACCCAAGACTAGCCCATGCCTATGTAAGGCATAGCCAAGCCTAAATAAAGCCTAGTTAAGACGTACTTAAGCCTAGTTAAGCATTGTTAAGGCTTAGCTAAGGTATAGCCTAACTAAGGACTAGCTAAGGCCTAAGCAAGGACTAGCTAATGCCTGCATAAGCTTAGCTAAGGCCTGAGTAATACATAGCCAGAATTAGATATGGCATAGCAGACCTAGGTAATATGTAGCTCAGTCTAACTAAGGACTAGCTAAGACATACAAAAACCTAGTTAAGCATTGTTAAGGCTTAGCTAAGGTCTAGGTACAGCGAGTCAAGCTTAACTAAGGCCTAGATAAGGCACAGCCAAGCTTACTAAGGCATATCTATGGCCAAAGTAAGGACTAGCTAATGCCTATATATGGTCAGATAAGGCCTAGGTAAGACTAAGCCAAGTCTAGATAATGCATAGCTTAGGCTTATGTAAGGCTTGGCCAAGCCTAGCTAAGGCCAAGATAGACCGCCACCCACCTTACCCTACTCTAGCCTACACTTCAGGACATTTGCTAAAGGAACCGGTTCAATGAGAGGTAGAGAATATTTCACATACATGACATACTCCGAAATCCTAACCCATGACCCTAAACTAGCATTATGCTTATACTAGCCTAGGCATAGATTACATATTCTTGCTTAGGCCTAATCCAGCTTAGACTAGCATAGCTTAGACTAGACTAGCATAGCTTATATTAGCATGGCATAGCTTTGGTTAGACTAGCTTAGCTTAGACTAGCATAAATTACCATAGCTTAGAATAGCTTAGACTAGCATAGCTTGACTTAGCTTACATTAGAATAGATTAGCTTAGTACAGGTTAGCTTATACCACATTAACTTAGACTAGCACAGCTTAGCTTAGACTAGCATAACTTGGCATAGCTTAGCTTAAGCTATCATAACCTAGCTTATACTATCTTAGCTTAGCTTTTCATATCTTAGCATAGCATAAATCATCTTAGCCTAGACTACCTTAGCTTAGCTTAGTCTAGCATAGCTTAGCATAGTTTAGCTTAGCATAACTTATTTTAAATTAGATTAGCTTAGCGTAGACTAACATAGCATAAATTAGCTTAGGTTAGACTAGCATAGTTTGTGACAGCTTTAAATAATTTAGAGTAGCTTAGCTTAGACTAGCTTAGCATAGACTAGCATAGCTTAGTTTTGACTAGCATATATCACCATAACTTACTTTAGATTAGCTTAGACAGGCATAGCTTGGCGTAGCATAGATGAGCATAGATTGGCTAAGCATAGCTTAGCTTAGACTAGCTGGCATAGCTTAGAGTAACATAACTTAGCATACCTTAGATTAGACTATCTTAGCTTAGCTTAGCATAGCTTAGATTAGACGAACATACCATTGCTTAGCCTAGGTTAGACTAGCATAGCTTATCATAACTTTGCTAGCTTAGCTTAGTGTAGACCAGCATAGCATAACATAGATTAGAGTAGATTAGCTTCGTTCAAACTAATATAGCATAAGATAGCTTAGCTTAGTCTAGCATAGCTTTTAATAGCTTTGAATAGCTTAGCATAGCATAGCTTATACTAGCATAGGTTAGTCTAGAGTAGTATAGCTTAGGTTAGACGAGCACAGTTTAACATAGCATAGCTCAGGCTAGCATAGCTTAGCGTAGACTGGAACCGCTTAGCTTTCCTTAGTATAGCATAGCTTAGCTGAGTATATCTTAGCTCAGCGGCGTATCTCGTAGTTTAGCCCAGTATAGCATAGCTTAACTTAGCCTAGCGTGGACTAGTATAGCATAGCTTAGCGTGGACTAGCATAGCATAGTTTAGATTAGCATAGTTTAGCGTGGATTAGTATAGCATAGCTTAGCGTGGACAAGTATAGCATAGCTTAAACTAGAATAGTATAGCACAGCATAGCTTGGACTAGTACAACATAGCTTAGACTAGTATAGCATAGCTTAGCGTGGACTAGTATAGCATAGCTTAGACTAGTATAGCATACCTTAGTGTGGACTAGTAAAGCATAGCTTAGACTAGTCTAGTATAGTATAGCTTAGCGTGGCCTAGTATTGCATAGCTTAGACGAGACAAGTAGAGTATAGATTGGTCTAGGCTAGCTTATCCTATACTCGATTGGCCTAGACTAGACTAGATTGGTCTAGACTAGACTAGATCGGCCTAGACTAGACTAGATTGGTCTAGACTAGACTAGATTGGTCTAGACTAGACTGGATTGGCCTAGACTAGACTGGCCTAGATTAGATTGCGTAGACTAGACTAGATCGGCCTAGACTAGACTAGATTGGCCTAACCTAGATTGTCCTAGACTAGACTAGATTGGCCTAGACTAGACTAGCCTATACTAGACAGGGCATAGACTAGACTAGATTGACCTAGACTAGAGTAGATTGGCCTAGACTAGATAGGGCATAGACTAGACTAGATTGATCTAGACTAGACTAGATTGGCCTAGACTAGACTTGACTAAATTGGCCGAGACTAGACTAGATCGACCTAGACTAGATTAGATTGGTCTACACTAGACTAGATTGGCCTAGACTAGACTGGCCTAGACTAGATTGCCTAGACTAGACTAGATCAGCCTAGACTAGATTGGCTTAGACTAGACTAGATAGGGTATAGACTAGACTAGATTGACCTAGACTAGATTTGCCTAGACTAGATAGCGCATACGCTAGACTAGATTGGCCTAGACTAGACTGGCCTAGACGACATTGGCTTAGCCTAGACTATATCGGCCTAGACTAGATTGGCCTAGACTAGATTCGAGTAGACTATACTGGATTGGCCTAGACTAGACTGGACTGGCCTAGACTAGACTATATTGGACTAGGCATTGTTTTGGGAGTTTCCGGGTCTAAAAATAGACAACCAGTAGAAATATTCCCCGCTTTCCGTGGCTGCATCTTATTAGCTAGGCCAATCAGCGACGCCAATTTAGTCAAGTCTAGTCTAGGCCAATCTAGTCTAGTCTAGGCCACTGTTAACCAGCCTCATTTGCATACGGCGGCATTTCGGAAGTGGTCGGAATCTTCTGAAAGTCTCCCTGGTGTAACATTCGTTTAAAATATATCAACAGCAGGATGAATATACTGTCTGTATCCATACTTCACAAACTAAAACATGGGTTGTGGTAAATTTTGTGGTGTAATTTCAAAGGCGACAAAATACACAGTATTAACATGAATGACCTGGTCTGATAAAACTCTGATTAAAAAATAAAGCCTATATCAATGCCGGAGATATTGGAGAGATTTGTCATTGTTCTAAGCAAGATGTCGGCCAATCAAATTGACCAATCAAAATTGTGAATAGTATCCTATGGTGATAGGCACTAAACGTCTATTCTAAAATATACAAATTTGATTGGTACTTGAATTATCAAGTTGACACTTTAATTCTCGGGATTGGTAAAGTAAAGTGACATCTCTGCGTAGTGACTGTCCATTTCTACACCAAGGTACCGTAAGACTATTTTTGAAAATGTATCGCTAGCATTCTCAAGAGCAGCAACTTTCAGCAACAGTGTTTCCAAAAAGGTTGTGTCAATCACTGCATGCATGTAGCAACAGTTTATACCTCAGAATTACTTAAATGAATATTTTTCAAGTTTCTCATACCTGCGTGAATGAATAGGATGTCTGTGTCAATCACTGTATTGGCTACATTGTCGCTGATGTCCACGATCTTCTTTCCAGGAAATGACAGAACAGAGAAATGTGCCGGAAGGTACTTATGGTGATGCTTCACACTCGACGTTCCCACGATAGCAGCCTTCACATCTTTGTTGACGCTCCTATCTAGTACACCTGTAGCAAAAACAGAATCGCTTCCAGCCATTTTAACTTTGTGTTACAGAATTTCTTAATGATATACTAAAGTACATGCAAATAAATTCTCAGAAAACAGCTGAAATATTAATATTAAAATGTCAAGCACTGTAAAATAAGCTTATTTCAACAATCTATTATTACAATTATTACGTTACAAATGTCTACTGCTCTAGAATTAACCTACTCTTTTTATTTAAAGAATTTCAATTAATAGGACTGTCTTACAAAATTAATAAATATGCTATAAAACCTACAATTCTAATCCTATATTCTAAATTATAAAGTAATTTACAATAATATTCTAAACTAATCTTTAGAAAATTTATTAATATGATTAGCACTCAAGTATTCTAGAGACTGGCTAAATGACAGACAATTAACAAGTTAGTAGAAATACTATTTAATAAATGATAAAGAAGATATATCGAATAATAATAATGTATGGAATATTTTTGTGAGAGCAGCACTGGAGAGCAGCAAGTATCAGATATCTGAAAGATTCTGCGCAATGCCAATATATCTGAAACAAAATCAAATTACTATGTTTAAGTTTTAAAATAATAACAAATGTGTATATTGTTCATTAATTACATATTTATTACTCACTCACTCACTGATACACTCACTGACTGACTCACTGACACATTCACTGACTCACTCACTGACACACTCACTGACTCCCTGACACACTCACTCATTCACTCACTGACCTACTCACTCACTGACACACTCACTCACTGACACACTCACTCACTGACACACTCACTCACTCAAAGACTGACTCATTGACACATTCACTGACACATTCATTGACTCACTCACCGACCGACTCACTCACTGTCACCCTGACACACCCACTGACACCCTGACACACCCACTCACTCACTGACCTACTCACCCACTCACTCACTGACACATGCACTCACTCACTCACTCACTCACTCACTGACACACTCACTCACTCAATCACTCTCTCACCTTTCTATGTGTGAAATACCATGACTTTTCCATGACTTTTCATGACCAAAATTAACAAATTCCATGACTTCCAGAGATTAATATCTAGTAGATTTGTGATTATGATGTAGTTACATAAATTATGATCTATGTTGTTCTGCAAACGTCTGAATATTGTGTCTTGCAACAACCAAGCCAAAGCCTTGTTTTGGTACGCTCTTGCCATAATTTCTATTGTATAGGTGGATGGCGGTAATTTATGCCAACATATTTCCTTTATTTTTCATGATCACCATTTCCCATGACTTTTCCATGACCTATGATGAAAAATGCTGAGTTTCCATGACTTTCCAGGCCTGGAATTTAAATTTTCAAAATGACTTTCTAGGATTTCCATGACCAGTACGAACCCTGGTTGTCAGTGAGTGCGAGTTAGTCAGTGAATGTGTCACAATTCACTGACACATTCACTGACTGACTGACTGACTGATTGACTCACACACTCACTCACTGACACACTCACTCATTCACTGACACACTTACTCACTCACTTACACCCTGACTCACTCACTGACACACTCACTCACTCGCTCACTGACACACGCACTCATTCACTGACACTCACTCACTGGCCTACTCACTCATTCACTCACTGACACACTCACCCACCCACTCACTGACACGCACTCACTCACTCACTCACTCACTGATACACTGACAGACACACTCACTCATTCACTGACACTCACTCACTGACACGCTGACACACTCACTCTCTCTCACTGAGTGATTGAGTGTGTCAGTGAGTGAGTGCGTGTGTCAGTGAGTGAGTCAGTGTGTGTCCGGGGTGGGTAGGGGTCTCCACCTGCCATGAGTAGGGCATCCTCCCCACAGAGAATTGTCAATTTAAGACACTTTGAACTTTGAGAAGGGCTATATCGTCAATCTCCCCCCTTCTATTGTTCACGTCATACGGAAAAAGCCTGGTAGGGGGAGAGATTGACGATAATGCCCCCCAACACCCCCCCCCCCCAACCGTATCATTTTATAGGGGGGGGGGGGGGGTTGGCTACATAAGATAAGGTGTCTCCCATCAGAATTATTTTGGTGTGTGCCCTCTGCGTTCCGCCGAAGCCCATAGACTATGGCATAGTGATGAGCAACTGTGTAAATAGTGTCAATGTGTGTATATCTCCGATTGTTTTTTGTAAACAAATCCGTGAATACTGGATTTAATGATGCGCCTGGGATGATGTGTCACATTATAGAAATTATATGCATTTATCATTACATTATTTATTTATCTTGAATCTGAATCTGACATACCGTCACGAAAACTGGTGGGCGTAATTTTGAATTTAAGATATGTGTACTTACGTAACGAGAGACTCGGAACACATAACGCGCGTAAAATTTAAAACGCGGGACTTTGAATGCTCCCCCCCCCCCCCCGCCCCTCCAGGATAAATTAACCAATCGCAGCATTTGCGGTATATGACGTAGGTCAATAAGATTTTTGACAGACGGCGATAAGATGAGACGTCATTACTCTTTTCTATAGTTTCCGTAAAGTGACCATTTGAAGTTAGCCTAACTTGGATCAATTTACAGATAGTCAGCACAGATTTTCTTATTATTTAGTAGATTCCGCTCTTGATTTTAGTACCAATTTTTGCATAGAACCATTGTCATTGTATTCGATTTGGAACAACATTCACATAGGCGCACTCATTATCATTAGGACACACACAAGATGAATTGTTGATTATTTTACGCTACACTAGGAAATAGTATCCGTTATATTTATCATTCAATAGCCTTTTGCAAAGTGCCACTGTCGGTGCTAAGAATGCACCTTCCTACCTTAGTAACGGTCTGAGCATTGTGACGTCATAATCTATCAGGAATCGAGTAGGTGTTTAGTACGTCTGGACTCCCCTCTGGTTAGCCTAGGATAGCTGAAACCGGAGTTCAGTCTTGTGATGCTAGTACTCTAATTACTGTATCTAAATTATTACTCAAGTCATTCGAGATTTGACCTTTTTTGGCAAACCGCATCCTGAAGCTAAATTGACTAACCTGGTTTCACATTAAACCAAGGTAGAGTTACGGGGAAAGGGCAGGTCCCCCTTAACACAGGGCAGTCTAAACCTTAATTTTACTTGATCGATTTAGTTAAAACTTGATCTCCGTCACCCGTGATTTCGAACTGTTCAATTTATCTAAATTCAGTCTAGAAACTCGGACACGTTTTAGGTCGAAGGTCAATGTCATTCAATTAAGTAGCTATACGTGCCCAGTAGTTAGAGAGGTCACTCTTTCAACAGAAAGGTGGGCAAGACTTTTCCGTTCCTAACTACCAAATTTCAAGGAGATTTTTCTTATATGTTTATAATCGGTCTTATTTACCAGTTGTCTCAGAATTTTGCCATTAGACGTCCCAGCCTGCCCTCTTCTTAAAATAACCTTCAGGTAAAAGCATCTTGATTACTTGTCCAATAAGCGGAACAAGATTCTTTTCTTGAACAGGTTCTTCTGGGGTTAGAGGCGCGATGTATCTCGCATTTGCATCCGAGTTCTTTCATAGCATTTGGTTATGATCAACAGCAGTTAGCGAATATATAAGCCGGATAGGATTTAAATTGGAGCATTACTGCCAGATTGTTACCAGTACGTTACCAAAATTACTGCCGGCATTGTTGCCACATAGTGCATTGAATCGCTATCTTTTACGATACAAAATCTGAGCATTGTTAACTGTTGCCAGATTATTAATATTCAAACTTAGTCTCTGAGCTAGCTAATGTTTATGGCTGCTTTGTTGACACTTTATTTACAACTTACACCAAGTTGATGTAAATCATCCGGTCAATTTGTATTTGACCTATTATTAAAGTTATCTTATCGATACAATGTCGCACTTTTCACTAAACATTAGTCGGATAAATTTGACCCCCTGGCTAAGCCTTGGAGTCGGGAACTATAAGATAGTTATTTAGTTATTTAGTCGATAAAATCTTAGAGCATGTCACGTTGGTTGATAACTGATGATTACTTGTGTAGACTAAAAAGTTTGCACAATGCTAGGGTTCAGCCAACGTGACGTAATCTACCTTTGCTTAGCCTTGTAGCAAAACATTTTCTTAAAAGAATTTCTGTTTTTCTTTTCGACTTAGCAGACTAGGCACACGTATTTAGTAAACCCATTAGGAATTTGGTGCCAACTTGACCGTTTGCATTGTAACAACATCAGCACTTCTAACATGCACTTCACCCCTTTCAACTCTCTTTTTGTAAGGTGTACCATGACTGCCATCTGCCCACCAATATGGACTTCGCATCCGCTCATAGTCAGTGGATTGTCCAAGTGCGTCAAGCGCGTGAGCAGTGCATGGACTACAGTGAGATGCGAACTCCTGTAGCCTCTGTGGGCAGAGACAATGTTGTAAAAGAGATGCACAGTTGTCTGGCGTGATGGGCGATTTGTTGAGGCAGATCACACGGGAAGAGGGAACAACTTTAAGGGATGTGGGAGGTGGGGCAAACGAGACCTGCATACATAACACCCAACAGCCTGAGATCTCATCATCTTCGATGTGGAGAACACCAGCACCGGTCCGCAGATCAACTGTGATATCACCACCACACGGGTTCGCTTTTTGGCCCACAGCTTTAACTTCGCCTAAAAGAAACTCCGGGTGACAATATAAAGATTGACACACCGAGACCAGGATTGCATGATTTCTTTAACAACTTAGCATCACACCATGACCGGCATAACATCGCCGACACCCCCCCCCCCCTCCCCCCCGGGTTTTGCTACAATATATTAGATCTTTGTTAGATAGTTATGATTTTGGACGTATCTCGCATGCACGTGTAGTATTAAATTTACTACAGTGGAACTTTCTATTAGGCCTACATTCACTAATAATGCTGTCATTATTTTCAAGAATCGTTCCATTTCTGTTTACACAGTCGCCACAGGAAACGACTGATAGCTATTTGCAATAATCTTTCACTTCCTGCTTACACAGTCGCCACAGGTAACAACGGATAGGTCGCATTGGTTTTTATTTATAGCAAATATCTTATTGCTGTGGAAATATCAAAAGGGATCTGATATATCACTCAAGAATATGACGTCATAATCAATTCACCTTTCCAGAGTATCCATCCATCATCTGACCTCGTATGATGTCACATTCAGCTCAACGCGTGTATGATGATGTCACAATCATTACGTCACAAATGGTTCCATATAGACTGTCATCAAATCTCAAATAGTCAGACGCGTTGTATGAATTACATGTCTTTGTAATTCTTTGCTATTTAATAAACATGCTGTTCAATATTTTGAAACTAATTTGACTGGGCGCTGTTGCTGCCGTAGGCAGCAACAGCACCTTGGCAAATTAGTTTCAAAATATTCAACAGCCTACCTGTGTAGCTTTTTGGAAATTGATAGTCAGCTTGTTCAGAGATCGATCGATCCCAACACGAGCGAGGTGTGGGTGGAGTTTAGCTAGAGATGGGCGGGGCATAACTAAACTCGGAAAGGTCCATTACATCACATGTAGGCTGACGTCACAATCATAATAACGTATTATAACTCAGTCAAGCTGACAAAAGTCAGTCAAGTGTACGATTTGTATGTCTTTGATGGATTTGAAATTAATGAACATTCTGTTGACTATTTTAAAACGAATTTGATTGGGAGCTTTTGGTGCTATAGGCAGCAACAATCCCTAGGCTAATAATCTCAGCTTTCCTGTATAGAACTTTACCTTGGATTTTTTATTCTGGTAATTCAGGGTTTAGAGTACAAAAATTGATTCAAACACACGTACAAAGCTGTCGGAGCTTAGCTGAAAATGAATATGGGTATATTATTCTATGGGTAGATTGCAGAGGTGAAATTTCTAATAATCTTACTGCAACAGCTGAATAGACGTTATTGACGAGAATATCAAGGCGGCCATCTTGTTCACGTTTGACCCGATCAAACAATGATTTTACATCTTCATCTTTGGAGTGGTCACATTGTATAGGAATACACTGACCACCTTGTAATTCAATCTGTAATTTAATAAATATACCGACCCCCTTGTAATTCAATCTGTAATACAATAAATATACTGACCACCTTGTAATCCACAGAAATGCACTGGCAGTATCCTGTAATACCAATACGATGCTTAGTGAAGGTCTGGTAGGGAGCCTTTCTGCACAATTAGATGCTCTGAGAAGCAATTTCCTGCATTCTGACTTTTAAATAGGATATTTACGTTGCTTCTATACTTTGCTTGTGATTTATAGACCAGCTTAAACAAATCTGAATTTCAGAGCAACGTTGATTGAACCTTTTCTTCAATATGCACTGTATTTCTATTTCACTGTATACTCTGCATTGTTTAATTGCTGTTTGTTGCTAGTTAATGCTTCATAGTTTAATCATACTAGTGTCGAGTCAGTTGACACGTTTGAATAAATAGCTACCATTAATAATCCATTTGAAAGAAAGATTTTAGATGTCACATTTCAATTAAGGAGTCAGAAAATGTTTTCTCTTTTCTGGGATGGATCGGGCACTGTGTATGTGATGTGCACGGTTGGCACTGTCCTAACTTTGGTCCTGGAATGAATGAATGAATGAATGAATGAACGAACGAACGAACGAACGAACGAACGAACGAACGAACGAACGAACGAACGAACGAACGAACGAGCGAGCGAACGAACGAACGAATGAACGAATGAACGAATGAATGAATGAGCGAGCGCACGAACGAACAATGGATGTATCTATGGTGGGAGTCATTCATTTACTTCGGAACTGTATGGCTACTCATGGTGCTTTAAATGTATGTTACACCCAATGTACGTTAGCAATATAGTGTGGTGTTTATAGTGCTTCTTCTTCTACCTCTATTCTGTTCAACAGAGGCTTATGGACCAGACATTCCAGAAGGCTCGGTCATAAGTACTAACATTTATAAAAAAAAATTCAACATTGTAATATCAATGTTTGCTGCCCTCTGACCTCTTCCCACCCATCCCCACCCGCCTTGCAACTGTGGTTGCTGGCAAGCTCTAAACACGCCGCCACTGTGTAATACAATCTCACACTGCCTAATCAAATAAATAGCTACACTGACCAAAACATAATTTAAGAAGTATGGCAATAGATAATCTGAACTGAACAGTGGTAGAAAAGGAGGTAGAAGAAATGCCTGATATGACACCGACCATTGAGATTGCTTAACTCAGCCGCCAAATCAATTTTTGTCTATGAAAATTTTATCGGAAATGATCAGAATGCTACCGCACATTAACTGCTTGGCGGATTTCAACTTAATTTGGTCAGAAGATCCCTGTGAGTAGCCATCAGAACTTCTACATACAGAATTTTTATTGGCCAATCTTTTTAGCGAAAATCTTAAATTTTATGAAAGATTCCTGTAAATTGTCAAAACGCTACTCCTCATTAACCTCTTAGCAGATTCCAACCTAAGTTGGCGGAAGGTAGGCCTCAGAACATTCATAGAGAATTTGATTGATCAATTCTTTTGGGTGAAAATCTTTGATTTTATGAAAGATTTACTGGAAATTGTCAAAACACTACTCCTCATTAGCTGATGGGCAGATTTTTGCCTGAAGGAATAGTAGTACTGTTAACCATCTGCAGTGTCAGTTAGTGTAACAGCCGTGATAGCACCTGGCATCTCAATTATTAATTTTTGTAATCGGTTAATGTTGATTAATTAGTGATCTCATTATATTATAGTTGTTCCCACAAACTTGTATAAATTTCGGTAGATATGTAGAAATGTGCTAGGTTTCAGATTGTAATAGCTTTTTAATGAATACTAACAGTGCCACTCTCATACCATAGGCCTCTGCAGCCCATATGTAGTAAAACTCGAAGCTGGAACGCACAAGCATGCAATGCCAAACATCAGCAGGAGAAAGGACTTAGCCATTCTTAGGTATGTTTCTGGAAATTATTACACACGCTAATCAACTTGTCAAATCGTAAATATTAAAAAATATAAGAAGAATTTTCAAAATATAATCAGTAAATGTTTTAGGGGAACCCACGGTACTATTGCACTATTGTATGGAAGCTGGAATGTTGGCTTCGCTGTTCTGTCCATACAGGCACGTGCACATCCTGCAGTGCGCTCACACGGTGACTGCGGTCCCACAGGCGGGTGTGCATATAGACACATATCCACAATCACAAGCCATAGCATCATTTCTAATGAGATTTTACATGCATAGTATAACGGGCAAGTTGCGCACACACTGTGTCCACACTGTTAACTGTTACAATAATTGACAGCACAGATGGCCAACAGTACAACTATCGCGTGCGTAATAAACAATATTGACAACAGCTGCTTATAATTCACGTGCATCCATCGCTACAGATGTAATTGATAATTTATGCACGTCTATTGCTACAGCTCATCCATCGCTCAGACAATCAGATTGCTTATCCATCTCTACAGGGGTAATCGATCATTTGTGTGCGTCTATCACTACAGGCCTAATCGATAATTGTGCGTCCATCACTCAGATTGTACATCCATTGTTACAGGGGTAATTGAGAATTTGATTGACAGGTATGGCTATAATTTATGTGCATCTATCGCTATAGTCCTAATCGATAATTGTGTGATAATTGTACATCCATCACTCAACCAATCGGATTACACGTCCATCGCTACAAGTGTAATCGATAACAGGCTGCGTTGATTGACAGGTGAGACTGATATAAATAGTGGACTCTGTTTTCTCTAGCTCATTCTGACACAGAGCGAGCTAGAGTGAACATCTTTCTGTACTAGTAGTGGTGTATGTTTTCATTATACTTTCACTACTGTTAAAACTAGAACTAGTAGTAATGGATCTTACGTTCGACATATATAAACAGATTTACAGAGGATTCACAAGAAGAGGAAGAGAAAAGAACAAAATAGGTATTTTTAGAGTGTATTTTATATCTTAGCGAAAATGGCTATAAGACCAAAGCGCCTATTTGTCTTTAAATCAAAAGATCCAAAAATCAATAATTAGAACTATCTTTCTTACGTCTTGATCATCGTTGAAAATAACCTTGGGGATGGGGGGGGGGCAGGGCAGTAGATGCACTTTTTGATTGGTTCTCAGAAGTCACGTGATTTCGAAGGGGTGTTTGCTGGTGGGCGTGTCTGTACAAGAACGCCCACCAGAACACGCCCGTTTTTTACACATATATGAGCAATTAAGCCCCCCCCTCCCCCTTAAAATCACGTGACTTTGGAAGTACTACTATGGTGTAATTTGGGCATTTTCTCCTTTTTTTGGTATAATGATATGTGGAGCTCATTGAGAGATTGTTTTTCTGTCATTGATAGATATCAATTAGGGTTGTTAGGGTTGCGTGAGCGCTTTTGTCAGAATATGTACCATAGCATCCATTTCCCGTTAGCATATGCAAATGACGGCATACTCACTATTGGACAGAAAGATAAGTTATCTGGTTATGGTTGGCTAATAGACTACCTCCTGTCTTTATTTTGTCGCTGAAATGGAGCAATCTCATTGGTTAAGAACATTCTGGCTATTGCGCAATGGAATCTGCCATATTTTTCTTTACCTGCTCTGCTGTTTCTGTAAGAGATCCACCAAGACTGTTCTCACCAGCTTCCAATGTTCTGCCTGAAAATGACATAAAGACTGTAACAGGTGATAGCAGAGGATAACAAATAGTTGCCCCAATATGAAATATACAATGAAAACTACCTAACAGGTAGTCAAGGATGCGTCAACATTCTTTAAATATCAAATAAAATGTAGTATGATGCAGATTAAGATCGGGTGTAATCATTGCATAGTACTCTACAGATCTCTGGCATGCTCAGTCTTTCTGGCCTCGACTCTGATTGGTGAGAAGTACACCTGCTGGGCAATTCTTCTAAGTCCACATAGTTTATTTTTCATAGTCTAACCTTCCAAATGGTAAATGGTCTTTTTAAGTCTGCAGAACCACATCTACTTGAATACATTAATGCGGTATGGAGCCCTCGATTTAAAAATGAAAGCATTTGGATTGAAAACGTCCATGGATGAGCAACAAAACTCGTGCATGAACCACGCGATCTGGCATATGGTAACATGCTGATTCTCCTGAGGGTACCATCACTCGCATGCCGTAGAGATCGAGGAGATATAATCTAAACATACATGTATAAAAAAATATAGCATTGATTTACCAGGACTTGTGGCCTTTTTCCTAGTTATAGTTTTTGGTTTCTCGGCATGGCTTCACTCTATTGGGACTAATCTTGTGTACGTGTATATCAATGGGGATTGAATGAACACATTGATATTGAGGGCAAGGTCATTGTAACCTTTGTATAAAATTCAGGCTTTAAAAGTTACAGGGATTAGCTGATTTTGCTTTTATTTCAGAATTGGTCAAATTAATGGAACTAAGCATGGCCATATAATAACCTCAACCAGTAGTATCAGCGCAAAGTAATTCAGATTTCTGAGGACAAGTTCATTGTGATCTTGATACAAGACTCTCCGGAAAAGACCGACTTCTAGAACTGGTGGAATGATAACATTCCAGTGGGGCCGTGCGACCATTGCCACTGAGATTGAACCACACCGTCTCATCCCGACTGTTCATGTCACCAGTATGACAGTCCATTACTCAATTTAGGAGATTATACATAATTAATAAAGTGATATACAGACAAACAATGCTACTCGTTTGCTACTCATTTGCTAGTATGAGAGAGAAGTTATAGGACATAGAACTAAGTTGGTGTCTTGTTTATCGTGGTTTCGTCAGAGATAGCTCGCTGATATTTAAATCCGCGAGGTATCCCTGCAAGGGAGAGTCCTAACGCAGTCACTTATGCGGTTTAATATAAGCCATTATAACCCTAGAAAAGTATTATTGTTGCAAGGGGAAAGTGCCTTGCACAGGCCTCCATCACAGGAAAATGCCTTCAATGCCGAAGCAGAGGAAGACACCTGGCAAAAAGGGCCACTCTCTTGTTCAAGCCTATGATAAGTGTGTAGTGCGTGTTACCCTAGTGAAATTGTATGCTATTGTGATGTACACTGAATTACGTGAAAATGGGGTGGATGAGATCCGGAGTATTCAACACCATCATCTTATGTAGGTTAAAGATACTGCATTGGTAGATACCGCTTTATTTATGCAGTCCCTCTGCTACTTCCTAAACTAACCTTTAGTTGTTAGGTCCATGTTCCATGCTTAGGCCGCAAGTGGCAGGGATTCCTACCTATCTTTTAAATATATGAGCCTGACTGGCGGAAATGCTCGGCTTCCATAAAGTTACCTTATGGAGCATCCCCCTCATATAGACAGTGGGCGAACATGTCATGCTGCGGCAGCGTAAGAATCATATAATGATCTGGTTACTTACTACACTGCAACCACATACAACATCACTAGGACAAGACATATTTACATAAGCAATTGAAAAGTGCATATATACTTTTATGGTGGGGAGGAGGAGGAGGATTTCCAACTATAGTGACCTCCCCATGAGGGCGTGGTGGGTTCTAAGAATGCACCCAGTCACTGTGATGAGTTAGAGGGAGAGCCGCATCCTGTCAGTCACCTTGTGTGTTGGGGCCGGTTAAAATAATATAATGTTTTCGCAGTGCTTTCTACTTTGGCATGGATATTTATGCTAACTGGTACCCGAAGATACAGAGGGAGTGTTTGCGGAATCAGCACTTTAATCTTCACCGCTCGGGAACCCCAATAGTTTCCAGTGGCGGATCGCAGCAATGTGTCGAAGGGAGGTCCAGACAGTTATAAGTCTTGCGGCTGGAGGAGCATAGGAAGAGACAATCGCTCATAAATTAATAAGGAGACCCTAAGGTATATGGCCAATTTATACCACCTCGCTGGCGTGCGGTGTTACATATCTCCTACATCCGGAAAAGAGGCGTACACAAATTACTCCTACAGAGCGATCGTCCCTATCTACTCTTAAACCTATCCTATCGAGCTAGAATAGCTGGGTTTAGTGGATCTCATGTCAGGTTCGCTTAGTGAGAACCTGATCAGTGACCTCAGTGAAAAAGTGATGCTGGGGGAAAAGGTGATGCAGATTTATTGTTGCTGTATAGTGTAGCCTGGCGTACTGCGGTCCCAGTATTTTATATATAAAATAAACAAAACAAGTAACTAGAAGTTATATATATATATAGTTACTTGTTTTGTTTATTTTATATGTAAAATACTAGGACCGCAGCACGCTAGGCTACACTATACAGCAACAATAAATCTGCATCACCTTTTCCCCCCAGCATCACTTTTTCACTGAGGTCACTGATCAGGTTCTCACTAAGCGAACCTGACATGAGATCTACTAAACCCAGCTATTCTAGCTCGATAGGATAGGTTTAAGAGTAAATAGGGACGATCGCTTTGTAGGATCCATTTGTGTAAGCCTCTTTTCCGGAACTTCTTGACACACTGTTTAAATCGAAGTCATGACTATCTAGTGGACATCTAGTGGTTGTTCTTCAGCATTTTTGAGAGTGAGCCGCATTAACAGTTCGCCTTCGGATATTGCACAGCAACTTCATAATAGTGCCATCTAGATGTCCACTAGATAGTCATGACTTCAATTTAAACAGTGTGTCAAGAAGTTCCATACTGTAGCGGAAGTTGAAAGCTGCCCTGTGTTAATGAAGGGCTACAGTAGAAAATTAAATAATAATGCCTGTGCATCTTCCATGTACACAGTACATGGTGCACTGCATAGCTCGTGCGGCACACAAGGCAAAGCCCCACTAAACCGTGGTCTAAAATTTAAATGTTACACATGATAGTAGGCTTGGGTGCAAGTGCAAATACATTTGCATTTGCATTTGAATGCAGTTGCACTTGCATTCGCATTTAAATGCAATTATGAAATTTCTGACACATTTGCATTTGCACTTGCATTTGAATCTCATGCATTTGCATTTGCATAAAAAGGGTTGCATTTGCATTTGGGATTTCAAATGCATTTGAGTTTTTTCAAAGGCACTACTTTTTCATTTTGCATTTCTTTCAAAATAGGATGGAGCCTAGCTGCTGCTGTTGTAAATATCAGCCATAGCACCCAGTCAAATTATTTTTTAAATATTCAAGCAAATTATATGTGAATTATAAAAATGGCATTTTTGTTGCTAGAAATTAGAAATTTAATTCTCTGTGATTTATTAACACATTTTACTAGGGATTTCTTAGCATGTAGCTCCCAACCATAAATATATATATGTGCAAAATCATGTATATTTTGAAATTATTATGGCTTACGTGAGTTGAGATCTTAGCAAACTAACACATTTTAATTCATTTGTTTCTGAGATAATCTACAGCAATGTATCTCTAGAGTATAATAAATATGATCACCTAAATAGTAAGGAATGGGTGCCTCGATTCTCTTGTCCAATGTATTGACCCTTTAAACCGTACATACAAATCCACTGAAATCATTGGCTCAGTAATCCTCTTCTCTCGGTCTGCAAATGGGCATTTGTAAAGACCACGACAAAGGCTGGTCTTTTCGGTTTGGGAATAAAAGGGTTAATAAAACAATTGGATTTTCAGGAAAATTAATAATGTTCATACAACCAACTGTTTTATAGAACCGTAATCTTGTGATTCCAAATTACGGGTGGTCACTAGAGCACTTTTGAGTGTACAATCTGTTCTACAAGTGCTTGCTATATTTTTTGTCAAGATCGTTTTAAAGTAATTAGCATGAGTTCAGTAATATCTCTCTGGGTGCTCAATCTATGAATAGGATATTGTGTTGTTAACTCCATTCATTCAGTAATCTCGTAATCCTTGATTTGTCAAGATTGGCCTTTTGAATGCCCATCAGCATTACAAGAGAAGATAAGTTTTGAAAATTTATGACTGATATTACTGGCTTGGTAATCGAGTCAGCCATTCCAGTGGCAAATGTTCAAAAATTATCTTCTTGGAATGCAAATAGACATTTACCAAGATCAATAAATTATAGGTGCTGATAATTCTGCCTGACATGGGTATTTGTTCAACTATTGTAAATTAGAAGGCTTGTCATTCAGTCTAACTATACACACATACTCAGTCACGTGTTATCTCAACCATAGGAATTACTATTTAAACATTTGAATCCGGAAATGCGAGAATTGTAATAGATTGTAATCGTGTAGACATCACTTACTAACAATAAGAAATAGAATAAAGTCGTGTTTACATTTAGACCCTGATGTCGTATGTCAATTGTGTACTACAGAACATTACTTGTTGTTCCGGAGTGGGATATTCTAAACATTGACAGTCTGAATAACAAAATCGTGAATCATGGAAGGCATATTCAAACAGCCCACCCCTCTAAGAACAGACTGTAACATGCACGAAAACTGGAAACATTTCGAGCAAGTTTTCACAAATTATTTAGTGGCCAGTAGTCTGGACGCTAAATCGGATTCTGTAAAGTGTGCAGTGTTACTGCAATGTTTAGGCGAGGATTGTATACCTATACATAACTCATTTACGTTTGCTACTGAAGCAGAGAAAACAAGTTTTGATGTTGTCAAACAAAAGTTCAAAGAACATTGTCATCCAAGGAAAAATGTAGCATATGATAGGCATGTGTTCTTTACTACGAAGCAGTCAACTGAATCTATTGATGCATACGTAACAGATCTAAAAAACAAGGCCAAACAATGCGAATTTGGTGAACTTCATGATAGTCTGATTAGTGATCAAATAGTCCTCGGTATACGTGATAATACAACCCATCTCAGATTGCTACATGAACCAGACTTAAATTTGGTGAAATCTATTGACATTTGTAGAGCTTCTGAAATTAGCGAAGCGCAGCTAAAAACTTTGAACCCAGTGAACTCTGACGTTATTGCTGTGTGCTACAAAACCAAAACAAAGTCTTCAGTGCAAAACAAACAATCAGTAAAATCGCCGCGTAGTACACATCCTGGATCAGCCCCTGCAGCACACCAACGGCAGTGCCAGAACTGTTGTCGCATTCACGAACCTGGAGCCTATGACCAAACTTGTAATTATTGCCGAAAACCAAATCATTTCAAGGCCGCTTGCAAGAAGTGTCGTTCAACTAAGCCCATACATATGGTTACTGACATTGTTAAAGATGATTTTAGTGAACTATTTATCGGATCAGTTGAACAGAACTCGAAATATGTCAAAGACTGGACCATTAATGTGCTTATAAATGACAGTCCATTAAATTTGAAAATAGACACCGGTGCTCAGACAAACGTACTCAATGTTAATCATTACAAACAAGTTACTAATGCGCAGCTAGAGAAATGCAACACTAAACTTGTCTCGTATTCAGGACACATGATCGAAACACTTGGCAAATGTACTCTAGCAATAGAACATCGTGATAAATTTTACCCATTGGATTTTATTGTCGCAGACACTAAATCAGCTTCAGTTTTGGGTCTTGAATCAAGTGTTCAGCTAAATCTAGTCAAAAAACTAGATGCACAGATTCCCCTCGACAAGGAGTCCAGTCGTCTGCACATTTACTAGTCCATTTGGCCGATATAGTTATCGTCGTCTTCTGTTTGGAGTAAATTCCATGCTTGAGATCTTTCAATCGGTCATGCAACTGTTATTTGGTGACCTTGAAGGTACAGATGCCATCGTTGATGATCTCCTAATTTGGGGTGAAAGCCATGAACAGCATGATTCTTGTCTTCGTGCAGCTCTCGATAGGTGCCGCGAGAAAAAACTCAGACTTAACAAATCAAAGTGCAATATTGCGATGACTGAACTCAAATATGTCGGACATATACTTACTAGTGAAGGACTTAAACCAGACATGGAAAAGGTAGCCGCTGTCATCGAGATGCCAGTGCCTGAAAACAAAGAAGCCTTACAACGGTTCCTTGGAATGCTTACTTACCTCTCGAAATTTATTCAGAACTTTTCCGAAATCACATCACCATTGCATGAACTTCTTGAGAAAAAAAATTGCATGGCATTGGGACAAACCTCAAGAAACCAGTTTTGATCAGTTAAAAACATTGGTATCCAGCGCAACAGTGTTATGGTATTTTGACGTTCGAATACTGGTTACTCTTTCAGTTGATACAAGTTCAAAAGGACTCGCTGCTACAATCTTACAAGACCAGCAACCCGTTGCATATGCGTCACATGCTATGACAAAAACTCAACAGCATTATGCTCAAATTTAAAAAGAGATGCTAGACATTCTGTTTGGTTGTGAACGGGTTCACCAATATATGTATTGATATGTGACCCGTATGTGAACCGACATACATTTTTGTGGAAGCCGATCACAAACCACTCGTGTCAATTTTCAAGAAGCTATTACTACACGCACCTGCGTGTTTGCGAGCTATGTTATTAAAGTTACAGAAATATGATTTCAGTGTAGTTCATAAAGCTGGTAAAGGGTTAAAAATAGCTGACACTCTTAGTCGCACATTTCAGTCGGAAGAATTTCAGGACACTGATCTTGAGATTTGTCTCATACTCCCTACATCCAATGAACGGTTACATGAATTCGAGCATGAAATGAATGATGACATGACTCTGCAAATGCTAAGGTCTACCACTTTGCAGGTTTGGCCTGAATCACGTGCGGATGTTCCCGCATGTGTTCTCCCTTACTGGAATCATAGTGATGAAATTTCAGTCTACAATGGTATAGTCTTCAAGTGTCAGAAAATCGTTATTCCACCATCACTTAGATCAGATATGATAGTTCGTATCCACTCATCGCATCTAGGCATGGTGCTCTGCAAGGTGAGAACTTGCGATGTAATCTTTTGGCCTGGGATGTGCAAAGATATTGAAGACAGTGTTTCCGACTGTAGAGTTTGCAATGAAAAGCAATATCATAATGCCAAAGAACCACTTATCCTTCAGTCAGTTCCATCATGTCCGTTGTTCAAACTCATATGGAGCTCATTTTTTAATGTCATAATTGTTGACTATTACTCAGGATTCATTGAGCTTTCACATCTTAGTGATCTTTCGAGTAAAACAACAGTTATGCATATTAAGTCACATCTCGCGAGACATGGTATTCCTGACGAGATCGTCACAGATAATGGTCCTCAATAGGCTAGTCGCGAGTTTAAGGCATTCAGTGAACTTTATGGTTTTAAGCACACATTGTGCAGTCCACATCATCCCCAAGCAAACAGGATGTCAGAAAAACCAGTCCAAATTGCTAAATGTTTACTTATAAAAGCTAAATGTGATGGAACAGATCCAAATTTAGCTCTTTTAGCACATCATAGTGTAGCTCGCCGGGTAGTGTAGGGCCATTCCAGTGTATCATGTCGACCCGCCGCGCCGCAATTGCACGACGAATGATGACGCTGGTTAGCATCCGGTCTCGGGGTGATGGACCTTGTACGAGACTGCCCTGCGGGTAACAAAAACTGGCTCCTAAGGCCGGTGTAGCTCAATCGTTCCGGTGGGGCCATGCGACCATCGTCGCGAACATTAAATACAACAGTCTCATCCCCAGAATTTGTGTCACCAGTATGCCTGTCCATAGCAATTTCGTGATCTATGGACTTACAAGATTTGATTTTGGTGACCTAAAAATATAAGTCTAACAATGATTTTACCTAAACAATTATAAATGTGCTAGATAAAACTAAAATAAGAGCATACGAAAATACGAGACATAGAGACAGGTAGATGAACTTTTAAATATGGGGCTCCCGGAGGTACCACACAGACTCGTAGGTCCGCAGAGGTATCACCGCAAGGGAGGCTCCCGTACATGAAACTCAACTAATTAACGTAATATAAGTTATTATAGCTCTAAGTTGAAAGGAGGAAGGTTATCTCGGACGAAAAGTTATGTGCCTCACGCGGGCACTACTCCTAGTGCTAGTTTGGGTGAGGAGTATTATCCTCGCATGGACCGTCATCGCTGAATCTTTGCAAGAGGCAAGTGCCTCGCGCGGTCCTCCATCTTGGGAAGGTGTCGCCACTGGTTAAAGCGGGAGAAGAGTAGTAGGCAAAAATGGGCCCACTCTAATATTTCAACCAAAAATGCTTAGGAAAGAAAAGACCATACCTAGTGAGATTTATGACCATAGGGGTGTGTGTTGTTTTACGTAAAGACGGGACGGGTGATTCCCGATGGATTCCCTCGTCACCATCTTATGTGATTCTTAGTATGCTGAGTTAATAGTTGCCGCTTTATTTATGCGGGCCTTCTGCTTTGTTTAATTAGCTTTAAGTTGTTTTTGAAACAAGAACTATTTGTGGCTGCAAATGGCTGGTATCTACCTAGCTATTAGACACGGCGGTCACTGAGAACAGATGCCCTAAGACATCCATACTGAAGACAGCGCTCATACATGTTACTTAGTAAGATCTCCGAACTGGATAAGAATCCGAACATCCCGCTCCGTAACCACATAAAACGTTACAAGACATAGGTTACTTTTCACGAAAGCGTTATTAGACCATTGTTCTATCGTTCTGGTGGGGGTGAGAGAGACGAATACCCACCGTGAATGTCCTTCCCGCAAAGGCGTGGCAGATCTAAATATCATGCCCAGACATTCTTATGGAATTCAGTGGGGATACGTATCTCGCCCGTCACAGGTCCTATGAAACTAACCGTTTAACCTGTCATTAGGTTTATATACAAATTGCCATGCTTTGAACTGTGGTGCGGGAGGTTTGTTCAGCAAATAAAATAATAATAAATATGTTTTCGCAGTGCTTTCCTACATTGGCAAAAGTGCTAACTACTAAGTATCCGAAGATACAAGGGAAATGTATGTGACACCACACCCTGGCCATCACCCCTCGGAAACCCCAATAGTTTCCCAGAGTCGGATCAGTCCATGGTGCGGATAGGGACATCCAAACAATTAAGACGCCACAAGGCTGAGTGGAGCATGAAGAGAGACACAATCTTGGAGTTATGAGTCTTACCGGAGTGCGGGGCTAGATTATCGCATTGCCGGAAGAGAAGAATATACTACAGATTTCTTAACGAAGAAAGTGTCTCTAATCATATTAAACCTATCCTATCAAGCTGAATAGAAAAGGTTTAGTCGGTAGCATGCCGGGATAAACAGAGTTATAGCATGGACAGCGACCTCAGGAAAAAATTGTTGGTGACGGAGAAGGTGCTGCATATATATGTGTTGCTGTATAGTGTTTCCTACGTGCACTGCAGTCCTATATTTTCTATAAATAAGCAAAACATATGAACTGATAGCTACTGGCCATATATATACATAATCAAACCAGAACAATTAATTCGGTATCAAATGATCAAAGTTATATATCTTAGTACAGGTTAACAAACCTACTATAGTGCGGTTAGCAACACATTGCAAAAAATGAGAATAATTATAAACAAATACAGAAATTATAACTAGCGGTCCTAAGACATTACAGTACCTTTTAGTCATTGGGACCATTCTTACGGATACAATATAATTAACGAAATACATATAGAGAAATAATTAGAATGTGAAGTATAGTTACTTGAATACTCGGTAGTGATTCTTAAGTTAGGCCAACGTGTTACTGAAATTGATACATCATTCCGTAGTTGACGTACGTTGATGCATTCTCAGGAAGCTGGAAAGTTCCCACAGGTTGGTTCCTGCAAGCTGTTTTCCGCAACCAAGATTTCCGCAAGAACACTCGTGGCGGGAGGACATCACTCAGCACTGTAAGCCCAATAGGATGTCTAACGAGCAGTCAGCAAAGGATACGATAGTACTACTGTGGTGAAGAAAGTTCCTGTACACCGATGGCATGGATGGAAGTTGTAAACAACCCGATCACAAGCGGGGGGTTGTCGAATGCAAATGAAGATACAAAACAAAACTTAGCGGTGCTGGGTACATCAGCCAGCTCTGAAGACGCACCGGGCAGAGTTTACTTACTGCGGTCGAAAGTTAGAACAACCTACACGATATTAGTGTGGTGACAGTTGAAATACCACTTTTAGGCATGGCCGGCAGATCCAGTTAGTCATCCATCAAAGAACATCCTGCCTCTACATCTGTAGAATCACATATTCAGGCCGTAAAGGCCTCACCGCAAATTCGTGTTCCGAAGTAGATATTGATATTCGTGAACAATAATCAGAAAGTTCTAAATTACTCCTGTAAGTAGGCAGTTACAAAATTGTTTTAGTGCGGTGGGTTGGGCAACTACCAGCTACGGGACAAAAACCTGACACATAGCGAAGTAATACGCATATTGTCTGTTGCGCTGGTAGTAGCTGGTACAGATCCAACCTGTTCGGCCCCTGGCTGAGGATGCTCTCGATCTCTGGATTGCGTCTCCTTTTATACTCCTCGTGACGTCACATGCACAGGCTCCAACCAATCATCGTTCGAGCACAAGCCAATCAGCGCGTAGCTAATAATAGCGCAGTCGAATGTTCTGGAACATTCTAGAAGTTCTGCATCCACATGGTTATGACGTCGCGGTAATATTTTGAAGATAATCAAGACGGGTTTTCCGTGGATAACTCAGCCATTTCTTAACCGATTTTGAAATGGTTTACAGATTTAAAAAGCTCGTTGAATTCGGGTCTTGCTTAATGGCAGACTCAATGGGAACAGGCAATCATTAAAGATTACAGGGTACCATCTCGGTACACTAAAAGCACCATCCTATCTTGGTCATAAATTACATGCTCCATCAAAAATAGCATCTGGGCGCGCGCATGCGCATTATGTGCTTTAACGAACTTAGTCGTTTTCGCAGCATGATCTCTCTCATAGGCCTATATATGCTTATGGCTCTACCCAGGGGGGGGCGTGTTCAGGGAACGAATCCAGGACAGGCTGCGCGTACCCAGCTTAGCTGGTATGGCCGGTACCCGACCAGTCGATCCGAACTACACCACCCCCTCTTAGTTTGACATCCGTGGCAAACGATCGTGCATGGCAGATCGTCGCACAGGCGTACACTAGGCAGGAATTATAGACTTCCCGGGTAGGCGTGTGGCCGGAGAGGAGTAGTGACGCAATAGACGCGTATTCAAGAGACATAGCACATAGAGGTGACAAGAGGAGAGGGAGGCATACTTTTAGTTTTCAATTTCTGATCTGGAATTATTTTTCCAGGCCTTTTCTTTTTTGTATTGTTTTATTAATATTACGGTGCATGCTGTAACTTTATTTAGTAAATGATTCTGAATAATAGCTCGCATGGGTGTCCTCTCCGAGTGCGGATACTCATTATCTCCGCAGAGAACACCCAAGCTCCAACGTACCACAATTTAAGTTTTAAATATATAATATAGTAAAATAATATATATATATAAGTATACATATATGAACCATGTAACATAACCTTATGGGGTATTTAGTGAATCACTCCGAATTACTTGCACACCCCGGGTAAATAAAGGGGTATGCAACACGTATCTCTTATTATTTATTAAAATATATTTGCAGCCCGTTATAGCGGGTCCACAACAGCCAGCTCTCACTGGCCCCATATCCGTCCTGACACATAAGACAGGAAGAAAAATAATAAGAAAAATAATATATAATAATAATAACTTAAAAGTTAGTTGACCAGGCAACCCCAGCATAGCTGAGACTGCATGACAGGATTATGACATTATTGCACTGTGGGATGTTGTATTCTTTACATCGCACACGGCGTTCTTACAACATCGGAGTCCGCAGTGCTCATTTCGTGTGGGACACAGCCAGGCACTTAAGTGTGCAGCTGTGTCGGATAACCATAGTCATCCTAGGGATGCGATTTAATTGATCTAACATATATAATAAGAAGAAAAGTATTTAAAAAATAAAGTAATAATTAATACATTTCCAGGAATCGCACCATTGATGTTTCTGCTGTATCACAAATGATCACACCTCTGCTGCAAAATTTCCACATTGAGTCTGGGTCCCGCGACTGATGGTGGTTGGTCACGGTGGATGCACTATCATTGCTGAGATGCGTTCGCTATTACAGGCACTGTCGGAAATATCTGAAGTGATGGTGGCAGAAATATGCGCGTCCATTATGTCTCTCACAGTTACTGCCAGTTCTAATATATCCGTCCGTAAGGTAGCGGCGGTACTAGTGGTTGCTAATGTCCTTGATGCTGTAGTGGTGGTAGTCGTCGTGGTGGCTGCTGTACCTGTCATGGTGATGGCGGTGAGCTGTGCCGTAGGCTGAGGCCGTGATGCGGGAGCGGATACAGCAGGAGAAGACATCTTCAGAAACTTAGCATTTTTTAACAGACGATTTGCGATGACGTTAGGCACGGGCTGAATGTTCTGTGTGTGGGTGATTTGTCTCTTTCCCGCGTATGGACGTTCCAGCGTCGTTCCCTTTCTGATTGCTGGGTCAGAAAGTCTAGGAGGCGGATGCTGGATAACACGGGTCGGAGTTATACTAATCGCCGCAGGCTGTGACGGTCCTGGTCCCTCGTCTATGGTCAGTTCTGGCGGAGATGGTGACTGCGGGTAACTGGGAATGTCTATTTATTTCCGCAGGTGTCGTAATCACTACCGAAATTGGCTGACTGGCTAACACTGTCTTAGGCACTACGGTCACGTGTGTAGTGACCGTAGCTGGATGGCTAATAACTGATGCGGGTGCCGCCGGACTAGATTTTGTGGGAAACTTTTGCTTCTTACTCCGCTTCAGGATCAGTGTGGATGAAGTAACTGGTACCGGCGTAATACTTCCTGACGCGGCTGCGGGCAGGATTTCACGTTTAGCTGTTGGTATGTTGCTTACGATAGCCACGGGAGGATGATCACTAACGGGATATCTACGAGTAGTGTTCTTCGTGCGGGCCATTTTCTCAGTCGGAAGAACTTTGACCGGGAACCGAGATTCGAAACGGGTGGCTAAAACGTCATGATCGTCGTTCTCTTCCCCAGGAAGTAATGTTACTTCTAACACATGGTGATGATATCGGAGTGCGTTGGTCACCCCGTAGTGAGTAGCGGTGTAGAGATACTGGCATGTCACACAGAAGGCTGACTGGACGAGATGATCCTTATTAACATGAAGTGTGCGGTCGGATTTTCTGGTAAAAGTTCTAGTACAGGGCTCTCCGCTAGCTAATAATGAGCTGCATGGGAACCGTTTTGGGACTGGTACTGATTCTTCTTCAGATGAATCCGATATCTTCAAGGAGTGACATCTCGTTCCTGCAGGGTAGTTGGCTGCGGGAACCTTATTCAAAACCTAATGCTCTATCTTCATTGTATTTAAACTTTCCAGCCCAAGTATAATAATGAAATAATAATAAAACAGCAGAATTTGGTTTGTGACACAAAACAAGCCTAATGCTATCTGGTCTTCCCTGGTGTCGAGTTTTGACGGGAAGACAAAGTTTCAGAGCGCGCTTCCTCATTTTATACTATTTGGTGACATCACAGGCGGAGGATGACCACACCTAAAGTTTTAACAGGTGATTCGGTCATTCGTATGTGAAGGTTTCCTCTTTTTCCGACCTAGACGTCTAGGGATTAATTCTTCCCGTATAAAGGTAGTACGTTTAATTATAGGAAGAATGGCTCATTAAACTTGTCTTAATTTTGCACATTTAACAGCCTTCGATCAACATAAAAACGTGGTACTATTTTTTCTTTGCGGTGCCTCACCTTTTAATTAGCGTGAGGCGGTTCTCCAGATTGAATGCTTATAAACGTGCCTGTTTTAACTTTAGGCTGGAGCGCTCGATGGGGTGTGTGGGAGCCAGGTGACATCAGGGGTAATTACCCGGACTCACCCACGCCACTCCTCCATCACGCTGTGGTAGTCGCGTCTTTGGGCGGCTCTTGTGTTTACTGCGTTTGATCCAATTTACTGGAAATAGCAGTAAATGTCACGTGGCTCTAAAAAGCACGTGGTTGATTGGAAATATATATGCTGTTTATGGCGACGGCCAAAAATGCTGTTGCTGAGGTATAGTCTGTTGTAGATGCGAGAGATAGAAATATATATGTTACATCAAGATCTTTATAATGTCCCTATTTGGCGTGAGTTCTTTACCATGCATCTTGGTATGTGTCTGTAATAGGTAGTTCTCAGTCATGTCGATTATAGACTGGAACGCAAGGAAGATAATTTTTTTAATTCTCTCTGTGATTATACTGTCAGATTTTTGATGCCGCTTTACCGGCCCATGCGCTAATGATTTGTAGCATGGTAGAGCAGTTGTGTTCTTAATCAACAATTTAACAGTAAAGTTGTAAGTAATTTGATGTGTGGTTTAAACAGATCTATTCAGGCGGTAGATCAACATTACTGATTCCGTCAAGATAGCTGTGTTTTTCGAGTGGGAGGGCTGGCCAAGCATTCTCCGCAATGGGTAGAACTAGCTCCGTCCTGGCCTAGACCAGACACATTAATACCATTTAATAATGGTTAAATTACAGTACAACTCGAAAAGTGTGTACCACAGTTATTACAATTTACAATGCCGTCGTTCGAAGATTGTGAATACAGTCAACCTGAGTGTCTGTGTTTCTGACATGTTGGTGATTTGAATCTTATACGCGTGACTGGTTAGCTGTGGATGATACTTGCGCTGTGGTGAAGGTGACGTGTTTATGGGCGTCAGGTGCTGGAGTGGGGAAGGGGAGGTGGCGTGAATGTCAACTTTATCAAAACCTGAGGGTATTTCACTCTGTAATGGCCGATCCCGTGGGCGGGACAGAGTTACTTTAGAGCACAGATGACCTGTCGGATGCTGTCGTAACTTTGATCAATCCATTGTCGAATTCAACTTTTTGGTAGCAAAATCCTACTCGTGACTGATGACAATGTGGGCATCTTGCTCTCTTAATAATATCGACTGTTATTACGTGTAGATGAAGTATGTAGATCTAGGCTGTTTCCGTACAACGTCGGGGAAAATGGAGGGGGGAGGAGAACGTTGGACAAACGTTCCTCCCGTGACGCATACTGTAGATGGGTGTAATGCATTCCTTATATCCATATGATCAGTTCTCCCGTAACTGGGTAAGAAGGTGTGTGCAGGAGATTTCTCGGCTGTTGTCTGTTGATGATAATGCTGTTGTCGGGATGTCCGGGCTGCTGTATGATGCTAATGTTATAAGCGAAGTGGGTGCATTCAAGTTTTTTACGTTGGTGAACGCCAAGTCTGTTGTTATTTGCGGGAGGTGTGGTCTGCGGGAGATATTATTTCTCCTGTAATTTGTGCGAGGGGAACTGTTGCAGGAATTTCTATGTCTCTATCGGGAATTAATTAATACCGGTAGGTGCTGCTAAATGATGTTGTTGCTGATGTTGAATATCTCTGTTATGCTGAGTATAACTGAGTAAGTGTGTGATGTACGTGCAATGACGAATTGACGTATCCAGTCTTGAAGGCAGGTGTGTTCTGTAGGTGTTGACGTTCTGTATGTTGTGTGATGGCCTGACTGCTCACAGAGGAGTATGGTGGGAGGGGGGGGGGGGTAATGTTGGTCGGTGTGGTGCGGGATGCCACCTCCTCTGTTGCAGCAGTCTCTCTCATATCTGAAGATTGATGGTCAACAGATGACGAGTGGAGTGTGAAATGGACGGGGCCGGTGATGTCCGAACTTGGTGTATAAGTTAGGGATGCGAATTGGAGTGATGGCGGTGGTGTCCCTTGGATGAGGCGTGGTTTCGCGATTTCGGGAATTGGTCGGGTACATCTTGTTGTACAGTTCTGTATGGGCATCCTAAGGGCATTGTAAGGCTTCATCCAGCCTCTTCACTTCCATGCTATTCACCACATGTTCCACCCCACAGGAAGCATGGGTTGGGTCAGCCTCAGCTTCCGCTTGTGGTAACTCTATGATGGGGGGGGGGGGGTGCATAGCATGAAGTGGGTGGGAATGGGAAGAGATCGGAGGAACAACTTTTCCATCCGGTCCCTTGGACAAAACAAACACGAAATTCTTCAGATACGACTTCCCAGATCGAGTAGACCCCAGATCGAGTAGACCCGCGATGATGAGGGAGAGGGCGAGTACGTATCTCATCATCGTCGTCAGCGTTAGCTGCTTGTTCACCCACGCTAGCTAAGTCAAGGGTACAAAACCACCTGGCTCCGGACAAGGAATCCAAGGCCTGAGCTATCTTTGTTAATGGATAAGCGTCCATAATGCTAAGATCATTAAGGCAGCGGTAGTCTATACAAAACCGCAAGGTTCCGTCCTTTTTTCCTGCTAGTACTATTGGGCTGGCCCATGGAGATTTTATAGAGGGGTGAAGCAATCTCACTGAAATGTCGGATATAATGGCGATAGTACTGGCATATGCCAAGAAAACTCAGTGTCTCCGTAACTGAAGAGGGCTGAGGCCACGCTGCTACTGCCTTAGTTTTTTATGGCTGAGTAGCCACTCCATCACCGGATATGACGTGTCCCAGGAACTCAATGCTCTGTCTAAAGAGATGACATTCCTTTGGTTTGAGTTTCAAATTGGCCATGCGGAATCTTGAGAGCACGGTGTCCAAATTGATTAAGGCATGCTCAAACGTGGGTCCGAAGACTATTACGTCATCGATGTAACAGAGACAGATTTCCCATTGCAGGGTAGTTAGTACCTGCTCAATGCGTCATTTAAAAGTTCCGGGAGCATTGCACAACCCATAGGGCATCTTGCGGAATTGGAAAAGGCCATCCCTACAAATGAATGCGGTCTTTTCCATGTCAGCTTCATCCATGGCTACTTGCCAGTAACCGCTAGCTAAGTCAAGGGTACAAAACCACTTGGCTCCGGACAAGGAATCCAAGGCCTGATCTATCTGTGGTAATGGATAAGCGTCCTTAATGCTAAGATCATTAAGGCAGCGGTAGTCTACACAAAACCGCAAGGTTCCATCCTTTTTTCCTGCTAGTACTATTGGGCTAGCCCATGGAGATGCTGAAGGTTCAATGATACCAGTCCGCAACATGTCGTTCACTTGTTGGTGTGCTTCCGCTTCCTTATGAATGGGAAGACGTCATACCGGTTGTTGTATGGGGCAATTATTGCCTGTGTCGATGGAGTGTCGTACGAGATGAGTTTCTCCGAGATCCATGTCTCCGGAGGAAAAACTATCGTGATATTTATGTTGTAGTTTCCGAATTTCTCGTTTCTGTGATTGCAGTAATCCAACTGTGGCACGTAGATACAAATCATGTAAATGTTCGGGTAAATCATCAGTCATATGTGGTGGTGTGTCAGCAGGTGCAGGTAATCCCAATGAGATCATTTCTACTAAATGGCCGCAGCGTACTCCGGGTTCCAGAGTGATGGGATCTGCGGTACGATTAAACACTCTAAAAGGTATATTTTCCTTATTAGTAGTGTCTACTATTATGCGTGGACTTGCTCATTGTAAGGCGATCATATAATCAGGAGCGGGTGCCAGCATGGCAATGTGTGTGTTGCTTCCTAACTGTGGTGTGGTGGCCCATAAGATTTGTTCCTGTCCTGGCTCAACTGTGGCGGTACTTGATAATATAACCATGCACGTGTCGTATAATGATGACGCCGGTCCAAGAGGGATTCGTCGGCCGTGTATGTCAAGTTCCTGTTGTCTGCAATGTATGATGGCTTCGCTGGCACTGAGGAAATCAGAGCCAAGTAGGGCATCGTTATGAATAGAGGCGATGACAACTTGCTGTATCAATTGCATCTCCTCTATTTGGATAACTAAATTGACTACACTGGCTACGGGTACATCAGCTCCCATAGCCGTCTGTAGGAAAATGTTTGTAGGATTAAGGGGAGGCTTCTTATGAGGTGGGATGGTCTCATACAAGCGCTTGTTAAATACTGTGATAGAAGTTCCGGTGTCGACGGTGGCACTGGTGAAAACGCCACTAAACAGACAGGCACAGTTGTATATTACTTTGCGGTGTACCTGTGGAAGAGTTTCCAATTATGCTGTCTGTGACAATGGCGTCGGAGCGGCATCACCCTGTATGTACTCTGACTGTTTCCGTATGGCTTCTTGTAATGTTGTGGATGGCTGAGTGAAGAAAGGGCCAGTTCGCCGTCGCCACTGGTGTGAAGGGTGCGGTGAAGGCGGAGCTGGGGGTAGCAATGGTGATGGTGTTGTTGCCGTCTCTGTGTAGGCTGTATTGGTGTAGACAGTGGTGCATACGGGATGACGGATAAGCTCCACCTGTGCAAGCCATTTCTTGTAATGCTTCATGGGATGTTTTGGTGAAGCACAGAAGAAACAGTGCTGCCGCCAGGGGCATGCATTTCTCTGTCTATGTTGGCGCTTGCAAATCCATGAAGCGGAGTGAATCATCTCTCCTGAGTCGCTACTGTCTGTGGATGCGGGAGATGATGTTGGATGAGGTGGTGTTCTGCATATCACCAAAGGACACCGAGAATTTAGTCTCCTGGTGGCGAGACGTGGTGCTTGCAAAAACGTGGTTTCAACGGAGGTGCTACAACCTACCACTGCCGTTTTACATAGGAAAGAAGGCTTGTTGTGTACGGAGAAAGAGGGGGATGTCATTGCTGAGGATGGGTGAGGAAACGTAGGCATTGACATGTGTGAAGCCATGCATTTGGGTGCTGGTGTGAAAGCTGTTTCTGGTGGATGATAGTTGGCCACTGAACGTTGTTGTACGAAGGCCGCAGTTGCGCTCGGTGTAATTTGGTGCCCTTAGGAGTTTGACTGCTTCTCTGGTTGTGGTGTGCTGTTGTCAGGGGCATGCGTTGTAGAGGGAGGTCAGTTAGGACACCGCTCCCTTCAATGGCCTGGCTGACCGCATCCGAAACAGGTGTTCTGTGGTGGTGCGGTGTTGGTGGTGTTTGTTGTCCTAAACTGCGTGGTGGCGAGGTTGGTGCTAAGTGTTGTAACTAAATTTGTGAGTGCTGAGATTTGTTTATTAGTCTCGTCTATCCATTCTCTCATGTTGCCGTTATTGTTGTTGTTTCACTGGTTCCCACGCCCGGGGGCCCCGTTGGAGTTTCCTTTATGGGCACGCCCCCTTCCTCCAGGTGCTTGATTCTGATTGGAATTCTGTATACCTGGTGGTGGTGATTTCTCTGCGGTTGGTGTTGATGAACTAGGGGGGAGCATTGGTGGGCGGGGCGATAGCTGCTCCCTCTATCTCATTGATAGGATGGAGTTGGCGTCTGTTATTCTTCTCCAACTCCAGAAAGTTCTCCATGCGAACCGTGGTCGCCTAGAAATAATTTAGGCCAAGACTGCGGGAAGAATGAAGTGGCTGAAATCTGGGTGGTGTGGGTATCTGAAAATCTGACGAATATGCTGCGGCTGGTCGTGGTGCAGATCATGGTGGTGGTGGTGTTTCCCGTCGATGCCAATGCCAAGGAGCTAGGACATGCATACTCCAATTTAATGAGTCCACCCCGGTTGTAGAGCCATAGACCGGCATGGGTCTATGGACGGGAGGCTGATTGTTGTGAAGATTACGCAGATTTTCTCCCTGAGGTGAGGACTGATATTCCTCATATGGTGGTGGTGCAGTCAGCTGATGGTCATGATGTGCTGCGTGACTAATATACCAGCGAAATGGTGGTGCCGATTCCTCCCGATAAAGCCGCGGAGTTCCCGTTGAGTATAGTGTTGCGCTAGAAGTAGGCGGTGTGGGAGGTTGTCTGTAATGTGGATTATCACCCGACCATATGGTCTCCGTAGATGACATGGGTGAACGATAGTAGTCTGAAGGGCTATTGAGATGCCCATAATCGGGTCTTTGTCGTGGTCGTCCATGATTCGGCCCTGTTGATGGTGGCCTGTCGCAGACGTCCGATATGGTTCGGAACTCAGTTCCCACCAGTGAGGCATCCCGAAAGGTGCCGTCGCTAGCAGACGAAAACAGGTTATAGTGCAAGGTTGTTGATTCCGCTGAATTTCTGGCATAGTCGGTGAGCATATGAGCTGATAATCCATCATAAGATGCTACCTCTTGATCGAGGGAGTCGTCGCTAAATGGAGAAGGTATTGAACTGAGCTCACTATATGGTGTGGGTGTGAGTTCCCTGCGTATAGTTCATGATGTTCTTCGAGCCCCCCGTCGGGCGCCACTTGTAGCTCGCTGGGTAGTGTCGGGCCATTCCGGTGTATCATGTCGACCCACCACGCCGCAAGTGCATGACGAATAATGAAGCTGGTTAGCATCCGGTCTCGGGGTGACGGACCGTGTACGAGACTGCCCTGCGGGTAACAAAAACTGGTTCCTACGGCCGGTGAAACTCAATTGTTCTGGTGGGCCATGCGACCATCGTCACGAACATTAAATACAACAGTTTCATCCCAAGAATTTGTGTCACCAGTATGCCTGGCCATAGCAATTTCGTGATCTATGGACTTCCAAGATTTGATTTTGGTGACCTAAAAATATAAGTCTATACAATGATTTTACCTAAACAATTATAAATGTGCTAGATAAAAATAAAATAAGAGCATACGAAAATACGAGACATAGAGACAGGTGGATGAACTTCTAAACATGGGGTTCCCGGAGGTACCACACAGACTCGTAGGTCTGCAGAGGTATCCCCGCAAGGGAGGCTCCCATACACGAGACTTAACTAATTAACTTAATATAAGTTATTATAGCTCTAAGCTGAAAGGAAGAAGGTTATCTCGGACGAAAAGTTATGTGCCTCACGTGGGCACTACTCCTAGTGCTAGTTTGGGTGAGGAGTATTATCTTCGTGTGGGCCGTCGTTGCTGAATCCTTGCGAGAGGCAAGTGCCTCGCGTGGGCCTCCGTCTCGGGAAGGTGTCGCCACTGGTTAAAGAGGGAGAAGAGTAGTAGGCAAAAATGGGCCCACTCCAATATTTCAACCAAAATGCTTAAGAAAGAAAAGACCATACCTAGTGAGATTTATGACTATAGGGTTGCGTGCTGTTTTATGTGAAGACGGGACGGGTGATTCCCGATGGATTCCCTCGTCACCGTCTTATGTGATTCTTAGTATGCTGAGTTAGTAGTTGCCGCTTTATTTATGCGGGCCTTCTGCTTTGCTTAATTAGCTTTTAGTTGTTTTTGAAACAAGAACTATTTTTGGCTGCAAATGGCTGGTATCTACCTAGCTATTAGACACGGTGGTCGCTGAGAACAGATGCCCTAAGACATCCATACTGAAGACAGCGCTCATACATGTTACTTAGTAAGATCTCCGAACTGGATAAGAATCCAGACATCCCGCTCCGTAACCACATAAAACGTTACAAGACATAGGTTACTTTTCACGAAAGCATTATTAGACCATTGTTCTATCATTATGGTGGGGGTGAGAGAGATGAATACCCACCTTAAATGTCCTTCCCGCAAGGGCGTGGCAGGTCTAAATATCATGCCCAGACATTCTTATGGAATTCGGTGGGGATACGTATCTCGCCCGTCACCGGTCCTATGGAACTAACCATTTAACCTGTCATTAGGTTTATATACAAGTTGCCCTGCTTTGCACTGCGGTGCGGGAGGTTTGTTCAGCAAATAAAATAATAATTAATATGTTTTCGCAGTGCTTTCCTACATTGCCAAAAGTGCTAACTACTAAGTATCCGAAGATACAAGGGAAATGTATGTGACACCACACCCTGGCCATCACCACTCGGAAACCCCAATAGTTTCCCAGAGTCGGATCAGCCCATGGTGCGGATAGGGTTATCCAAACAATTAAGAAGCCACAAGGCTGAGTGGAGCATGAAGAGAGACAAAATCTTGGAGTTATGAGTCTTACCGGAGTGTGGGGCTAGATTATCGCACTGCCGGAAGAGAAGAATATACTACAGATTTCTTAACGAAGAAAGTGTCTCTAATCATATTAAACCTATTATATCGAGCTGAATAGAAAAGGTTTAGTCGGTAGCATGCTGGGATAAACAGAGTTATAGCATGGACAGCGACCTCAGTGAAAAATTGTTGGTGGCGGTAGAAGGTGCTGCATATATAAGTGTTGCTGTATAATGTTTCCTACGTGCACTGCAGTCCTATATTTTCTATAAATAAGCAAAACATCTGAACTGATGTCCACTGGCCGTATATATACATAATCTAACCAGAACAATTAATACGGTATCAAATGATCAAAGTTATATATCTTAGTACAGGTTAACGAACCTACTATAGTGCGGTTAGCAACACATTGCAGAAAATGAGAATAACTATAAACAAATACAGAAATTGTAACTAGCAGTCCTAAGACTGTTATGGTACCTTTTAGTCATCAGGACCGTTCTTACGGATACAATATAATTAACGAAATACATATATAGAGAAATAATTAGAATGTGAAGTATAGTTACTTGTATACTCGGTAGTCAATTAATAACAATTAATACGGTATCAAATGATCAAAGTTATATATCTTAGTACAGGTTAATGAACCTACTATAGTGTGGTTAGCAACACATTGCAGAAAATGAGAATAACTATAAACAAATACAGAAATTATAACTGGCGGTCCTAAGACTGTTACGGTACCTTTTAGTCATCGGGGCTGTTCTTACGGATACAATATAATTAACGAAATACATATAGAGTAATAATTAGAATGTGAAGTATAGTTACTTGAATACTCGGTAGTCATTCTTAAGTTAGGCCACCATGTTACTGAAATTGATATGTCATTCCATAGTTGATGTGCGTTGATGCATTCTCAGGAAGCTGGAAAGTTCCTGCAGGTGTGTTCCCGCAAGCTGTTTTCCGCAACCAAGATTTCCGCAAGAACACTCATGGCGGGAGGAAATCGCTCAGCACTGTAAGCCTAATAGGATGTCTAATGAGCAGTCAGCAAAAGATACGATAGTACTACTGTGGTGAAGAAAGTTCCTGTACACCGATGGCATGGATGGAAGTTGTAAACAACCCGATCACAAGCGTGGGTTGTCAGATGCGAATGAAGATACAAAACAAAGCTTCATGGTGCTGGGTACGTCAGCCAGCTCTGAAGACGCACCGGGCAGAGTTTACTTGCTGTGGCGGAAAGTTAGAAAAAACTACACGATATTAGTGTGGTGACAGTTGAAATACCACTTTTAGGTGTAGCCGGAAGATCCGGCAAGTCATCTATTGAAGAACATCCTGCCTCTACATCTGTAGAATCACATATTCAGGCCATAAAGACCTCGCGCAAATTCGTGTTCCGAAGTAGATATTGATATTCGTGAACAATAATCAGAAAGTTCTAAATTAATCCAGTAAATAGGGAGTTACAAAATTGTTTTAGGGCAGTGGGTTTGGAAACTGCCAGCTACGGGAGAAAACCCCGACACATAGCGAAGTAATATGCGTATTGTCTGTTGCGCTGGTAGTAGCTGGTACAGATCCAACCTGTTCGGCCCCTGGCCGAGGATGCTCTCGATCTCTTGATCTCATCTCCTTTTATACTCCTCGTGACGTCACAGGCACAGGCTCCAACCAATCATCGTTCGATCAACAGCCAATCAGTGCGTAGCTAATAATAGCACAGTCGAATGTTCTAGAACATTCTAGAAGTTCTGCGTCCACATGGTTATGACGTCGTGGCAATATTTTGAAGAAAATCAAGACGGGTTTTCCAATCAATAAAGATTACAGGGTACCATCTCGGTACACTAAAAGTGCCACCCTATCTTGGTCATAAATTACGTGCTCCATCAAAAATAGCATTTAGGCGCGCGCATGCACATTATGTGCTTTAACGAACTTAGTCGTTTTCGCAGCGTGATCTCTCTCATAGGCCTATATACGCTTATGGCTCTACCCGGGGGGGGGGGGGTCATGTTCAGGGAACGAATCCAGGACGGGCGGCGCGTATCCAGCTTAGCTGGTATGGCCGGTACCTGACCGGTCGATCTGAACTACAGTAGCACACCTCGTGGTGATGAGGCCTGGGCGGTTTCCCGATAATACTGGGATAACCACGATAATATTGTTATCGTTATCGTTATCGCTGCATTTCTAAATACCGTCAATACCATTAGCGATGGCATTGATAATATGCCAGCGACAGTATTTTCCACTTTTGCCGTTATAAATCCAGCTCATCACAACGGTAAAGATAAATCCAAATAAAGTCCTAGTTTTCCGTTTTTACATTTCTAATATAAAACTGTAACCCGCAAGCCCGCCAAAATAAAAAGCATGACCAGCTCTAAGACATTTAGTAGATAGCTTGACCCTTCTTAACTTGAACGCTTTAAACTAACAATTTACTGGAAATGCAGTTTACTAGAAATAAGAGTTACTACGCACAGATTTTCCTGACATATAGGCCTGTTTTCCTTCCAGTAATAATATATTGGGTCATATAACCCATCAAAGTTGGCGCTAAGATATTGCCTTACTGTGTTTAAAAGTGGCACAGTGACTAGATTTTTGTTGTGCCATTATCCATCAATATTGATCGTGAGAATCATACAGAGATTGGTTGAAATAAATCATGTGATTAATTAGTTATGAATGACGAGTCACGTGATCAAAATTTTACTACGATAGTAATTTTCACTCATGCCTAATTACATCGGATGTCCCGCGAACCAATCAGAAACTACGACTGTGCATTATCGATTATTATTATTAAGTACGACTGCACAGCAGCTTGAGACATTTCTCATTACTGGTGAATTAGCAGCCCCCCCCCCCCCCCCTCTAGGCTGATTCGTGACATAATTTTTATTGCTGAAATTAGTAACCGGGATCGCGCCGTTCTGTAAGAATGGAATGTTTATGTTACCAGACAGCTGTACTGGAGCTGATAATGCAATCTACTGGCCATTGACAGATAGAAATTGCGCTAGAAAATTTTTAAATAACAGGTTGCCCGATATACACGATTGACTTGCCTGCCATATTTTCTACTTTCCCCTGGCAAGCGTTAAGTTCATCATCATCATATTCTCGGGACATAAGCCACTAGAATACCGCAGTATTACACGTTATTGTGGTACTTTCCTGTGATATTGTTATCGTCACCCAAATGTCAATACCGTCCAGCCCTAGTGGTGACTTAGGATCACCTTCATTGCATTTATTTTCCCGTTAAACTAAGACTCTTTTACCAACATCAGAGACATTGCTAGAGCCTTGTGTAGTCTCCAATGTTCAGACAAACACAGAGACAACATTACTTTGATAGGCAGACTAGAACCCTTCCAACATTACAACCTGGTGACATTGTGCATTATAAGGTTAATAGAGACGAAAAGGGTTGGAAGCAAGGTGTCATTAGCAATGCAGCTACTACTCCCCGGTCATATAACATGGTTATATGCCAGAGAGTAGAAATATTCGACGTAATCGTGTCCTTTTGCGTAAATCTAATGAGAAACTGTTACCACCTGCTCCGTCCCATGAGGACATTGATTTACCAACATTGCCCGCTCCTACAATAGTACCACCACTCAATTACCATCCAAACAATTCAAACAATATTCAACCAGCGCCTAGCTCTGGACCATTTGTTGTTCCAAAGCCAAGTCTAACTAGATATGGCAGAAAAGTGAATATTCCTGTGAGGTCCAAAGATTATGTCCCATAATAGATAACATACTACGAGTTCTTTACATCCGGGCTGCAAGGCCCATCCGCAGGAAGACTCCTCTGAAGTTGTTGGAAGTGAGGGTTCCTACTGTTCGATTTATTTATAAACTTAGATGCGGATGTGGCGGCTGTGTGCCAGAGACTAAGAACTGAAATCCGAGAGGCACCGCTGCGATAGTATGGTAACCAACAGTCAGTAAGCAGTTGCCCACGTCTTGTACTGCTCTGACCACACACCCTACCACCTTTCTCTCTTGTCGAAGTGTGGTCTAGATTCTCAGTTTTTCGCTCCTTTTATACTCCTCGTGACATCATAGCTAGAACGCCCAGCCAATCAACGCGCGATCTGTAGCCAATCAGCGTGCAAGCTGCAAGGGCAAGGACATTATCACGTGATAAACATCCTCCCCCATTCACTCAGTACATACACACGTTTTTACGACGTTTTCAATATTTAGAGCATAATTTAGGGCGAAAAAACAATGATAACTCGGTCATTTCTGATCCGAGTTTGAAATGGTTAACAGTTTTGGATTCCTTGTTTCATTCCGGCCCTGACACGTACCAAGAAGGATGACATAATTTAAAGAAATTACATGCACCAGCTCGGTACATTTGAGTATGCATTCTCTCCCAATGCTGACGTATGTTGTCAGGGAAGCTCTGACACGTGCATGCGTGCTACGCGATCTTACGGACTTAGTCAATTAGAATATAATATATATATATAGCATACTATCCTACTAAGGGTTGGTGGGCTCGGAATGTACCCGGGACTGGGATGGTTCGTGCCCGTCTGGATGATCCGCTCTACACCACACATCCTAGTTTGACACCACGCAGATCGAGAGCATGTGACCACGCTAGGCGAGAATTATAGACTTCTCTAGCACGCGCGTAGCCGAGAGTAGTGGCGCGAGAGACTCGTAGTTTAATAGAGAAGAGCACATAGAGGTGCAGAAGAGTTTGGTGGGAAGCATACTTTTGATTTTGATTTTTGGCCTGGTATATATTTCCAGGCCTTTCTTTTTTTGACATTGCAGTGCTTTATTTTATTTGCTTTAATACATTGATTTGGCTAAAACAATAGCTCGCATGGGCGTCCTTCCGGTGACGGATAATTAAATTTCCATTTCCGCCAAGAACGCCCAAGCGCCAACGTACCTGAATTAATGATATATAAAAATATATTTAATATGTTATATACATATCACAATACAAGAAAGTACAGTAATTACATATGCATGCCGATATATGAGAGCATGCGTACAGTGCGGCCCGTTTTTGCGGGTCTGCATGGATAGCTCTCGCCATCCACAAATCGGTCTTGCCATACTAAAACAAGAAGAAAATTAATAATAAGAAAAATAGTATAGAATAAGATTTACAAAAGTCTATCAGGCAGCCCCAGCAATAACTGGGATGGCATGATGATCAAAGACATTCGCTGCAGCATGCTGTATTCTTACACCGCATAAAGTGTATTTACAGCATAGGGATCCACAGCAATTATTTTGTTGAGACACAGCTATGCAGTAATTTGCGTGGGATGACCGTAGTCAGCCTAGGGACGGGGTTTCAATCTTAAAAACATATAATAAGAAAAATATTAAAAAAATAAAACATAATAGTTCACTTTTCCACACACCTAATCAAACATTCTGCTGCATCCACGAAAATAGTGGCCACTGTTATAGTTTATACCACGGTTTGACGAATAGACGCGATACAGCAATTATAATTGCTTTATTTTACTACTCAGCATTAACTACCTAGTTGCCAGATTGTCCAGCTTAAAGCTGACACAGCATCTTCTATAACATCCCTCCTTTTATAATAAACAAAGTAACTATGTAATAATGAATTTAAAATAATTAACTATGGGTAATTAACTATAGGTAATGACAGTTAGTAAGCTATTTCAAATAATGTCATTGAAATTGGAAGGACGGCGAAATTCTCTACCACTTCCGGTTACAACTGGAAGAGGACCAGTGGTAAGCTCTGGAGTTGTAGGTGTGAAAACAGTATTGGGAATAATTGTTCTGTTGTCAGCCGATTCTGCCAATGGAATTGGTGGAATCTTGTGAGGTGTTTCAATGGTTCAGGGCTTTCACGGATATGTTCACGATTGCGTCAATATTTATGTCAATTCATGTCAACCACGTAACTACGAGGAGAGGCTTCCACTGTGATGGACGCTGGTTTCCAGTGATGATCTTTCGGAAAGACTTTTACACGAACATGCTGTCCGATAGACAATGGTGGTAACTGGTTCGCATGTTTGTCATGATACGATTTGGCAACTTGCCGCTTATGTATGACATCTGCATCAACTCTTAGTTGAAGACATGCTTTGTACAGTTCTGGTACACATGGTAAGAATGGCCGGGTTCTGCACGACATAAGACATTGAGCAGGAGATGAAGTCATGTTTGTTGATTGCATGTTTCTCCACTCGAGTAGAGATTTCCAAATGTCTCTCCCATCGTCCACAGCTTTTACGGTAAGTGTTTTTGCAATTTTTACTGCCGACCCTGCTTTGCCATTGGAGTGACTATGATATGGACTAGAGATTAGATGTTGGAAATCCCAGTCTCGAGCAAAGGATTGGAAGTCTTTCGATGCATAATTAGGTCCACCGTCTGAGATCAGAGAACATGGTACACCATGTATTGCAAACACAGGTTTCAGTGTACCGATTAGGCATTCTGTAGTCATAGATTCAAGGTGCATTAGTTCAATATAATCAGAGTAAATGCCGACAAGTAGATACTAGTGCTGCTTGCCCACTTCGAAACAATTGGAAACTACAATTTGCCAGGGTATTTTGGGTATTGTGTATGTCATTAATGGTTCTCGCTGTTGAGAGGGGTGATGGGTCTGGAAAATCTTGCACTTTCCAACTGCTTCTGTTAAGTCACTATGCATCTGAGGCCAATACATAATGCCACGGGTTGTGTGAATTGTTCCATTAATATCAAGGTGTGATGCATGCATGCATGTGAGTGATCATGTCATTACGTATTTTGTTAGGAATCACGATTCAAGTTCCTCTGAGAATGAGACCATTCTGTGTTGCCATTTCATCACGGTAAGGCCAATATTCGCGAATTGTTAAAGGAACATCTGTTTTATCATTTGGCCAACCAGTGGTGATCATGTGAATTAAGTCATGCATAGCCGGATCTGCACACGTTTCTAACTGAATGCATCGCAACCGTTCATCAGTTACAAAGATAACATCATCATTACGAGTCTGCTCAAGATCACGGTGGAGCTTTTCTTCCAAAGTAATTTGATATACAAGGTAGTTGGGTGTAACTGCACTTGATTCTTACTGAGATAGGGATGCGCGAGACAAAGTGTCTGAAATGTAGATCTTATATCCTGGCTTATATTCTACTGTTAGTGAGAATTTCTGTAACCGTAACCACATTTTTACAGTCGTTTAGGCCTGGCTAAGATAGTCTTTTTGACGATTGACACCCGTGGCTTATGATCTGAAAGTACTAGCACGTTATGATTGCCGAGAATGTATTGTTCAAAGCATTCAGTCACAAAGATGATTGCAAGGCACTCCTTTTCGAGTTGAGCATAGTTATATTCACACAGATTTAAGGCTCTTGATGCATAGGCAACGGGATGTCCGTCTTGAAGCAGGACAGCACCAAGTCCAATTCGATTGTCACATCCTTATTCACGTCATAGTGGTTCTGAATAGGGGCACGTGTGATTAGCTGCTCGATTCAGTTCAGCGCTTTATCATGTTGTGGCAGCCAATCGAAATAGGATTCTTTGTCTGTCAAGCATTGAAGTGGCTCACGGACACAGCTGAGTCGTGGCATGAATTTTGCTAGGTAGGTTACTACTCCAATAAGTCTCTGAACAGCTTAACCGAGGCCCTATGTCATCGATAGTCGGGATCAGCCAGTATTGCAAAGAATTGCTTTGTTCAGATTCTGCGGATCTAAACATACATGAAGTGGCTTTCCAGGACATTGAACTGCGACCATGTTGCTGATCCATGGGGTTGGTGTGTTAACCTTAGCTGTGATATCGTTCTGTTCTTAGTCATCTAATTTTGCTTTCAGTTCACATTTTACTGGAATAGGAACCCGACATGGATTGTTCTGAACTGGCTTTATGCTTGGATCGACCACAATGTGGTAGTCACCTGAAAACCTTCCTAAACCTTCAAAGACATCTTTGTGTTTGTCTATTATAGTGTCACATGATTGGACATTATCTGATACTAATTAAGTATTAAGTGTTCATCATTGAACTTGACTAAATTCAAGGCTTCACACGCGTTTCCAGAGAGGAGTGTGATGGTCGCATCTTGCACAATTTTGAAATGTATTTTCTTGCAAATTTTGCCGGATGTAGAGTATAGAGAATCTGCTCCAATTGGTCGCTTGATTATACATTTCGAGTTTCTTATCAGAGTGTTTCATTTCCGGGTCGCTACACTGCATTAGTTTACGGTAGTCCTCCAGCCGCATTATGCTACAGCTGGCACCTGATTCGAGTTGACCTTTGACTTTTGCTATGTTGCCACTGGGTGCAATTATTGACAAGAAGTACTGTTTGCGCGTAGAATCTGATGAATTAACAAATATAGACTGTTTCGTCACTGTCACTAAAGTCATGTTCTTGTAATGCGTGAACTTTGATATTAGTCTTATACCTATCACCTGATAATTTCTGCTGGCAGACTTTGGGAAAATGATTCCGAATTCCACAACATTTACACCATTTTTGATATGCAGGACACTGCCCTCTGGGATGGTTGTTGCCACAGTATCTGCCCGCAGATGCTGATCTGGCATATGAATAATTTGACTTACTTGGAGACTGATTTGACTGTGACTATGATTGCTAGCTTTATGACTTGTATGAGTTGGTTTGACATAGTGTTTGTTCTCTTGGGAATAGTTTACCAATTCAAGTTCACCACTAAGCTTTTCTACCTGGACTGAGACTATTTCTGCTGCCTTAACAGTTTCTATTGCTGAGTCAAGAGTTAATGTTGTCATAGTTAGCACTTTTTCTGCACATTTTGTGTGTGACACCCAGCATGAGTTTGTCTCAGTTAAATTGCCGTAGTTGTACGTACTAGCTAGCTTACCAAGCTTATTAACGTAAGTGTCTGCATTATCAGTGCCCTGGTTGCACAAACCAAAGATTGCATTTTGGCGTAAAATGTTGTTCCAGCACATCTAGAACTTTATCTGGCTTCTTCCTGTCTTCCTCTGACAAATCTAAGTGCCTTAGGATAAGGTTGCACTCTTTCCCCATAATTGACTGAATGGTTGCTACCTGGACAAGTTCTGATTTCTTATCAACACCTGTTGCGACTAGATAGTTCTGCACACTACTCCTGCAATATTCCCAGTTGCTTGGAACATATCCCTTCGTGCCCATAGTACCTGTGGCAGGAATACCACTAGGCATTCTGGTATCTAGAGTAACTGTTCAGCTTTAACTTCGGATTTTTCGATTATGGTATTTGGAATGACGGTTCAGCTTTAACTTTGGATTTTTCGAACGTGACACGCCTGTAAGATGATGTAAATTTCCCCCGTACCCAACCGGGAGCCAATCTAAATTAGCACAAATTTGCACAGTCTTTTGGGGGGCTTACTCACTAATTCTAACACAGTTTCCAGATATATGACCGAATTCACAGTACTCATATGCGGGCATGAGCACGAACTGGCACCATGTTATAGTTTATGCCACGGTTTGACAAGTAGATGTGATACGGGAATCGAGATTATAATTGCTTTATTTTACTACTCAGCATTAACTACCTAGTTGCCGGATTGTCCAGTTTAAAGCTGACATAACATTTACTATAACAGCCACAGGTGTTTGCCAAAAAGTGAACCCAGCGCATCTGGGTGCCACAAACCGAATAAACTGGTCATGGGGCATGATCCACTGGTGCTGATATACTGTTGCTTACACTAAGGTTCTTTGCACTACTATCTGAGGATGTTGCGGATAAATTTAAAACGTGCGGTGCGGTGGTGACGATGATGTTGGACGCTCTGATGATTGCGGTGGTGGTGGTTGCTGTCATCACTGTGGTGATCGCGGTGGTGGATGTGGTGTGGGATGGTGGTATTTTATGGAACGCGGGGATGTTGCAACTGGAGGTAGTTTCTGTTGCTGCAGATAGTTTTCAGATTTTCGTGGCCTGGATAAATCTATTGGCGGATGTACGAGGTAATGCTCGGATGTCTTGCTGATGTGCTATACAACTGAGTACGGTCTGTCCAGCATGGTAGCTTTCCTAACGACGGGATCTATAGATGCGATAGTGCTGCTTGTGGGTGTCATAATGCTGGTGATAGGTGTAGGAATCGTAGGAATTCTAGGAGGCTGAGTTCCTCATCGCTCATTAAACCTGATGGTGAAACAGAACAGTCTGAAAGATAAGGTGAAACTGGATCACTAACTGCCATTGGCACTTTTATAATCACTATGTCAGGCTGACAGATCACAGATGCGGATGGTGTTGCTGTGGTGAATGCTGGAGTCTGGTCCCTGCGAGTGCTGCCAGTGTGGATACCGTAGTTGGTGCTGATGCCAATACTGTGGGTGCTGCTGGTGCTGATGCTAATGGTGCTGTGGTGGTGATTGCTGCGGTGGTGGTGATGACTGACTGCGTTGCTGGTACAGATGCCGAAGCTGAGTCTGAATGCGACAAGTCGGGCTGACGTCTTTTCATCTGTTTGGTTTTAGCTATTTTTCTGGTTGGAATCTCTATCATGGGTAGCCGGGTTTCAAAACGTGGAGCGAGGATTTCTATGGCTTCGCCTGTTTCGCCAGGTTCTAATGTCACTACTAATACACAATGTTTCTGAGATAATGCATTAGTAACACCGTAACAAGTGGCAGAGTACAAATATTTGCAGTCTCTGTAGTAAGTGATCTCGGTTAATGTGGAGTTTCAGATCCGAGTCCCTGAAAAATTGTTTTAGCTATTTTTCTGGTTGGAATCTCTATCAAGGGTAGCCAAGTTTCAAAACGTGGAGCAAGGATTTCTATGGCTTTGCCTGTTTCGCCAGTTTCTAATGTCACTACTAATACACAATGTTTCTGAGATAATGCGTTAGTAACACTGTAACGAGTGGCAGAGTACAAATATCTGCAGTCCAAACAATACCCTCTCTGTAGTAAGTGATCTCGGTTAATGTGGAGTTTCAGATCCGAGTTCCTGGAAAATTCTCACTTACTCGGCTGTCCATTGTATAACTTTAAGGTACACATATATCTTTTGGCAGTGTCCATCAGCGCTTGATCTTCTGAACTATCGGATAAAGCCAGATCCTCCGGGAGTGGCATACTACTTCCGCATAATGGTTGTTTTGCGGAACCGCAGATACGTAACTAATTTTTCCTAACTTGCCCTAACTCTTCATAACTTTCCTGGCCAATATAATAAATAATAAATGAAAACAGCAGAATTTGATTTGCGACATGAAAGTGGCCTAATGCCTGATCTTCCCTAGTGTCGAGTTTGGAGGGAGGATGAAATTCTAGTGTGCGCTTTCCTCCTTTTATAGTTTTTGATGACGTGCCAGGAGGGCGGATGACCACGTCCGAAGTTATAGACGATTTGGCCACCTCGATATATGGTCTTTCAGAGCTTAAGCTTTCCTGGAGTCCAATTATATATTCCCTTCGCAGAAGGAAGGCAAACATATATACAAGGAGGTAGGATAGCCGCTTTCATCTCCGTTCTATGGGAAATCAGGTCTCTGATCAACATTAAAATCCGGAACTACTTATTCCTGTGGACGCTCACCGTATAAGTAGTGTGATGCGGTTATCAAGTTAGATGCTTTAAACTCGCCTGTTCAAATTTCAGGCTGGAATGCCCTATGCGGTGTGGGAGAGCATGATTATGTCAGCAGTCGTTACCCGACTCATCACCTCTCACCTCCTCCATCACGCCGTGGTAGCCACGTGGGAGGGCAGTTCGCTTGTTTATAGTCTTTGATCCAATTTACCAGAAAACAGTAGTGATGATCACGTGATTCTTGTTTTGAAAGCATGTGGTTGATCGGAAACTTAGGTGGCTTTGTTTACATGTCGAGAATTGATGTTGCTGACTATTCGGATTTGATGTGAAAAATAGAAGTTTATTGCCTTTTTATTTCCCTGTTCTTCAGAACAGCATCCACTGTTATGCGCATGCTTTTAAATAGTGCCTCCTCCTGTGTAAGGTGTATATATTCCTGCTCATGTTGATTCTCGGGAGGAATTTGTAGGTAGGAGAATATTTGAAATTCTCTGTGGTGTTGTACTGTCTAAGTTGTGATGCTGCCTTGCCAGCCCATGATTTGTATATGCGGTAGAACAGTTATGTTCTTAATCAAAATTAGGACAGTATAGTTGACTGTAATCCATTGTTTGGTTTAAACAGATCCATGACTGCGGATTCCAAGTCTAGTGACTCCACCAAGCTGGACTGTATTTTCTTGGTGGTCAGACTACCAAGCATTCTCCTCTGTGGGTAGGACTAGTCTCGCCACACATAGACCAAACCTAATTATTACAGTACAACTCTGAAAATGTGTGCTTCAGTGTGTACAGTTTACAGTGCCAGCGTATGGAGACTGTGAAAGCAGTCATCCTGAGTTTCTGTCATGTTGGTGGATTTTATTGATACGCATGGCTGATTTTCTGCAGATGAAACTTGCGCTGTTGTGAGGTGTCGAAAATTTGTATTGCAGTTGGTGGGGGAGGGAAACTGCGGTGATTGTAGTGACATCTTGATCGGACATTGTATGTGTTCTCGCTGTAATGGCCGAGCCTTATGCAGGCGGGACAGCGGTACTTAGAGCAAGGATGGCCAAGACGGGAGCTGTCGTAACTTGAATCAGACCATTGTCGAATTTCACGTTCTGTGCCTATCTCATACTAGTTACAGATGGCAATAAAGAAATCTGTTATTACGTGTGAATGAGGTGTTTATCTGTAGCTGTCTCGTATATCACTTCCAGGAGGTGGGGGTGTCCTTGTGGCATGTGCTGTTGATGGCTGTGATGTCTCCCTCCTCACCATGTGATCGGTTTTCCGTATACCGTGGTGGGGGGGGGGGCGGTGCTTGCAGAAAATGTTGACTTGTTCTGGTGATGGTAGTGTTCTGTTGTAGGGAAGTCGGGGTTGCTGTGTGATGTAGTGTGCGGTGGGCACATCCAGGTTTCCAAGCTGGGGAATGCCGAGTCTGCAGCTTTGCAGAAAAGTAGGGGGGGGGGGCGGTGGATGATGAGCTCATCCTCATTCGTACGTTAGGAAAATGTCTCTAGCTTTTTCTGTTACAAAGGTTAGGTGCATGCTGCTATACGGTTGGTAACATACTTAGATGGTGACGACTAAGCTGCTCGTTGTAATGAATTGTAAAATACCCCATTATACCTCCTATAACCGGATGAATATGTAGTGTTCGCGCATTGTACAATTGATGTATCCAGCCTTGAAGGCAAGCGTTTTCATGGTGCCGCTGGCCTTCTGTGCCTTGGTGTGATGCTCTGACTGTTTGCGGGGAGGGGGGCGGCTTGGTAGGATGGTTGTGGTCAGGGGTGCCCTTTGGATGGGGATGGATATCTCCCGTTACACGACAGTTGGTACTCTGTCATAGTTATTAAGTATCGGGAATAGTTGAGCCGAGAGGCTACTCAACAAACTGCTTCCCCGCCACAAACAATCAGCTGAAGATTGACAGTCAGCAGACGACGAGTTGAGTGTGAAAAGGATGGGACATGTGATGTCCGAACTTGGTGCGGAAATGAGGAACGCCAGATGGAGTGGGGGGGGTGTGTGTGTTGCTAATGGATGGGGTGCAACTTGGAGTGGGTTTGGTGTGGCGATTTGATGCCTTGGAGGGGGAGTGCATCGAGTTGTGCGGTATTCCTGTTGTCGAGAGCCGTGCAATGTTTCATCTAACCTCTTCATTTCCATGCTATTTATCACATGCTGCACCCCACAGGAGGCATGGTCCAGGATAGCCTCAGTCTCCGCTTGTGCCAACTCTATAATTGGGGTAATAGCATGAAGTGGGGGGGGGGGGGGATGGGAAGAGGTCGGAGGAACTACTTTTCCATCATTCCCCATGGACAGCACAAACGAGAAATACAACTTCCCAGATCTTGTAGATCCGCTCTGAGGAGGGAGAGGGCGAGTACATAGCTCGTCATAGTCTTCAGCGTTAGTCATATGTTCACCAGTCTCCTGGCTTGGTAGGAGAGGGGTTGAACTGGCACCGCGGTGCTCGGGACTAATGTTGGGAATATATGTTTCCATAGAGACATCTGTCTGTGTACCGGTGTTACATAGAATGCCCAACCCGAGCTCTGGCACCGGGTCATCACTAACACAAGGTTTAAGTCGATCAAAATTGATGACTGAGGTCAGGCCATCCGAGGCATGGATCCGGTAGGTCATGTCTGACTTCTTACCTACTGCCACATAGGGGCCTTTCCACTGGTAACTCAGTTTACTCAGCACGTTTGCAGAACGTGGCGTATCGTGAACCTAAACCATTTTCCCACCTCATATGGATCTCCATGCACTCACTGGTTATGCCATGTTTTCTGACGCCAGTGTGCCGTTGATAAAGATTCTCTCACTAACTCATGGGCCTGTTCTATCCTTTGCCACATGAGCTATACATAGAGAGAGGGTGAATTAAAATAATATCATGTTTTTGCAGTGCTTCCTACTTTGGCATGGATATCTATGCTATCTGGTATCCGATGATACAGAGGGAGTGTTTGCGGAATTGGCACTTTAATCTTCACCACTCGGAAACCGCAATAGTTTCCGGATCGCACCAATGTGCCAAAGGGAGGTCCAGACAATTATAAGCCTTGCGGCTGGATGAGCGTAGGAATATATATATGTATATATATATATATATATATATATATATATATATATATATATATATATATATATATATATATATATATATATATATATATATATATATATATATATATATATATATATATATATATATATATATATATATATATATATATATAACTATCACAGTATTGGCAATAAATAAGGTCACCCGACCTTGCGGTGCTTGTTAGTCATAAGCACAAAATAAGGATAATATATACAGTAAAAATATAAACCATAAAATGCGGCCTCAGATGACCGGTTGGTACCTATTAGTCATCAGTACCTACAAATAAGCATAAAAATACAATAATATAAAAATACAGTTAGATGAGTACCTATTAGTCATCGGTATGGAAAAAGTTCAAAGTTCACTAGATGATGCGTCACAGATGAGGAACATGAGATGGCATTATTCTGAAGTTGCTGGGCAATATCCGAAGGCGAACTTTTGATGCGTCTCACTCTCAAAAAGGTGAAAAAGAATGATTGCGGTTGCAGATGTCCACTAGATAGTCATGACTTCAATTTAACCAGTGTGTCAAAAAGTTCCATACCATAGCGTAAGTTGAAAGCTACCCTGTATTAATGAAGGGCTACAGTAGAAAGTTAAATAATAATGGATGTGCATCTTCCATGTACACAGTACATGATGCACTGCATAGCTTGTGCAGTGCACCAGGCAAAGTCCCCCTAGACTGTGGTCTAAAAGTTAAATGTTACATGCGATACATTGTCCGGAGTTTGATTACTACTTTTCAGCATGGTCATGCAGATCTGATGAGTCATCCACCAAGAATCACCACTCGTTCTACATACTATGAGCTCTTTATATCGGGCCGCAAGGCCCATCCGCAGGAAGACTCCTCTGAAGTTGTTGGAAGTGAGGGTTCCTTCTATTTGATTGATTTATTTGCCATCTGGTGATATCCTCCCGACAGCATACAAAAACTTAGATGTAGATGCGGCAGTTGTGTGCCAGAGACTAAGAGCTGAAATCCGAGAGGCACCGCTGCGGTTGTATCGTAACCAACAGTCCAAAAACAGTTGCCCATGTCTTGTACTGCTCTGGCCGCACAACCCACTACCTTTCTCTCTTGTCAAGGTGTGTTCTCGATTCTCAGTTTTTCACTCCTTTTATATTCCTCGTGGCGTCATAGCTAGAACGCCCAGCCAATCAACGCGTGATCTGTAGCCAATCAGCGTGCAAGCTGCAAGGGCAAGGACATTATCACGTGATAAACATCCACCCCCATTCACTCAGTACATACATGCTGTAGATATGGGATTGTCTTGTGGGAAGTCATGACCCCGCTGGATATCCTATATTTACGAGTAAGTCCTAAGTGAAATTTATGATTTGAAAATACCAGATGAGCTAATGGACCGGTTGACTGTATGTCTTATTATTTAGTTTATTATTATACAGTAACAAGTTGACATCAGCCAGTGCTGATGATATACAGTTTCGGCGAAACCCGATCGATGGTGGATGAAGTTTTATAATCAAAATTGAAACAGTCGAATTGATTAGAATAAGTTCCACGGTTCTGAGTTGATGTGTATCTAGAAATAGTTTAGATAAAAGTTGTTGCTGTTTAGTCGGCATACACTTTTATGGTATTCAGCAGTCGGTTGGATTGGTAGTTTAGAAAATAATCAATGGATAAGAATAGATGGAATCGGACGTGACAAACGGAAGTAGTTGATGATGATAGGCATTCTGATTCTCACACGAGAATAGAACAACACCAGCTGGCAATGAGATCATACAGCTCATGTGCCTATTAACTCTAGTATCCTACAGGCGTATTCACGATAGGCAATGGACAGGACATAGACATTGTAGCGTCCTGTAGGAATGAATAACATAATCGAAATTTGTGTATCAACTATATGTCACTCATACAATGGCATGCAACAACAACACATTCCGTAATGTTGTTAGTTAGATGACAGATCGCATCAAATCAGAACCAGCTACCACCGCTTTGTCTATGTGAGGCATCATCTCCATAGAAGAATAGCCCAGAGTTTGATTGGTCAAAATGACGTCACGATCAATGAGCGTCGATCAAACTCTGTAGCAGAGAATTAAACCGAATAAGTTTCGAAGTTGAAATCGAAATGTAGTGATCACTGATTGGTCAGGACGACCAACATTTAGTAGGTAGAAGCTTCTAGGAGGAAATAAGCAGAAGTTGATTGGTGGACTGATTGTCTGAGCCAATCAAGCTGTGCTTATAACCTACCTAGAAGAATCATCAGAACAAGATCTAAATATCGCAATATGTATAGATCTAAATATTTAGATACGTATATATCCTCAGAGATTATGAGGGCTATAAAAGAAGCACTTTGCAATTATAAAAGTTAATCAATCCAACAGCAGGGTTCACGTAGCACATCGCTGGTGCTACATTCGTGGCTAGTAGAATAGATACCTGATTCGTACCAGCCAGGTACTTGTTATATATGAGAGATTTATCAAAGTAATTTATCAGTTTTGTACAGTTAATTGTAGCATTTAATAAAACTTATCCTCTTACAAAAGTAAGACACTAGTTTGGTCATCATTAGAGTTAGGACTCCAGAATTGGAAGAAACATCCAATCCGAACCAGCGGATCTTCATCGTCAGATAGGCCCGACAGTCTCTAATAAATATCATCGTAATTCATCTTCTCGATGAGGCGAGCCGACTGTCAGCATCCCACTTCATCATCGGTAAGAGGTTGTCGCAGCAACCGTTAAACATCATAATCTTACCATTGGTGAAGTGGAATCATCATCGTTAGGAAACCATTAATCGAGTCATACCCAGAGATCCAAAATCTTCATTGGCTTCGTCTGCCAGGATTGGAGTCAGCATTCATCAAGATCGTGTGTTTATATTCATACGTATGTAAGTACTTTAAATATGTCATCTACTAGACCAGTAGTAACCGTACTAGAAGACGTAGTTGATAGAGTAAAAGCTTTTATAGAATTAGCAAAGCAGTCTGAACACACTAAAGTAACACAACACCAAGAATACCGAGAGAACACAATCATTAAAATAACAACGGAGATCAACTGTGAAGAACAGCCACGCCTTAAGCGAGCGATAGTTCAGTTATATTATCAATAGAACTGTATACTAGAACTGTATCATATATCAAGTCAAGATGGCAACACCACGTAGGCCGGTTGACGGTTTACCGCCTGTAACAGTGCAACATGGGCCAGAACTTCGGCAGGAGACTGTCGAAGCCATGCGGCAGATGGGAAATGCAATGGCTAACACCATTGTAGTGGAAGGAGAGAGACGAGAGCAGAATCGGGTTCTACGATGGGAGGTTAGGGAGTTACCGCAGCGGGTGAAACCCTGTGACAGACTTATCCCCGAAGAAGTTCGCCAGTTTCTGGACGAAACACGCAGGGTGTGGGAAGCAACAGAGGGCAACCTCGATGGTATACCAGTATACATAGTCACCCAGGCGTCTAGAGGACAGTTATCGAAAGCAGTTGACGGCTTCGTCGTGGGAAAAGTCAGGGACACAGTCACCTATGAAGAGCTGCGTGACTTCATAACAGTCAACTTCGTTTCAGCGAACAAACCGGAATGTGTGAAATTCGATCTGGAATTGATGCAACAGCGACGAAGTGAAACCATGGTGTCGTTTAATCAGCGATACCGAGAGATGGCTGCTAGAGCATACCCCGAGGAGAACGTCGACAACAAGAGAATCGTGTTGTCCGCTTATATCAAGGCTTTAAGTGATCAAGGAATGGGGCGACGCATCGTACGAAAGAAAATCACGAACGTGCAGAGTGCGATGGAAATGACAGAGGAGGAAGAGGGCTGCAACGACTTGTTGCAGGCCAGGAATATTTCTCCTCGAGGTGGTGAAGAGATGGAAGTCAACATGATTGATGCGGAAGAGGGAAAAGATGTCTGGTCAGTGATCAGCTCGATGAAACGCCAGATCAGCCAATGGACTAAACTGATCGAAAGACTTTGCGCAGTCATCAAGAATTTGCAGAGTGGACTGGTGTTCTCACCACCACTGACACGCGCCGCACTACAACACAAAGCCAAACCACAACTGCGTAAGCCAGCAGCAGCACCAAAGGAAACGAAGAAACAGATCACCTGTTTCAACTGTGGACGGATTGGACATTACAAAAACGAATGTCAACAGCCAGTACAGCCAGCACGACGACCGCCACCACCTAAGACACAGCAACAACGTCCTCAATGACCGCCGATTTTGTGTTTTACTTGCAGGAGACAAGGACATCTGGCTAGAGACTGTTTCGCTAGTAGACAAGACCGACCACCGGTAAAGTGCTACAAGTGTGACAAAGAAGGGCATTATCAAACAAATTGCCCATCATTATCACCAATACCGCAGAGACGAGCAGTGAAACGTCCACGACAAATGGATCGACGCGAAGAACTGATGCAGGTAGATGAGATAAACAATAGTGGTGATAATAATTATAACAGACTCGCGACCACTCCGCGGTCATGTTTGCGAAACACCCGCCAAGATTTCGCGAACCGAGCACGAATGGAAGAAGAGTACGAAGACTGTGAGGGATTCGCCCTCACAGATTCGCGGACAGACAGGTATGGCCATTATTCATACGGTGACGGAGGAGCCCTTGTCTGTAGATGGCTGGCGACAGTCGTACACCAAAGCAGTTAGCCATGGACGACGGAGTTCGTTAAACGGAGATGGAGGGGATCTATGGTGACTGAGCGATTCCTCATCCGGCTTGAATTCGAACCACAGAGTCAAGGAAACCAAGGTGAGTACGTCGATGCATTGATAGATACTGGTGTAAGTACATCCTTGTTTAGAAAGGATATATGGCATAGCATTCTGAATGCTAGGCCATTGAAAAAGGCTAAGACATTATTAGCAGTAAATGGTTCACCAATAGATATTTTGGGGGAGACCCAAATTAAATTCAAAGATGCCCGGCCTATTCCAAATATGGTTGTGAATAGTATGCGTCATGAATGTCTAATTGGAGCGGATGCCTTGTACTTGGGAAATGCAAGGATTGACTACAAGACCAAAGAAGTAGTATGGTTTGGTCGAGTATACCCCTTTAGAATTCCATATAGAAAGCAGACTGATTATGTGTATGCCAGTTGTAAAGAAACGACCGGATATGCAGTTATTGACAAAGTACTGAGCGACTTTGCCAATAATTTCGATACGGCTCATCCAAATACGTTAGGACTTGTACCCAAGGTAAAATGTACGATACCAACAGGAGATTATTCTCCTATTAGGCAGAAAGCCTATCGTTTGCCACTAGCTAAGCAGTACTTGGTTAAAAATCAAGTTAAAGAAATGTTAGCAGCGGGCATCATAAGACCATCGTCATCACCCTGGGCATCACCCGTAACTCTTGTACCGAAAAAGGACAGTGACACCAGATTTTGCGTTGACTATAGGAAATTAAATTCTGTATGCCGTAAGGATAGTTATCCACTGCTGAATATATCCAATATCTTTGATTCTATGAGAGGCGCAACGATCTTTTCTACGATGGACTTGAAGTCTGGATATTGGCAGATACCAATGGCCAGCCAAGACATCGAGAAAACAGCGTTCGTTTGCAGTGAAGGTCTTTTCGAATGGATTCGGATGCCTTTTGGTTTTTGCAACTCAGGTGCCATATTTCAGAGGGCAATGAACGATATTTTCCGTGAATATGTAGGAAAATATGTGCATATTCACGAAATCCGATGGAACACGCACATCACTTGTGCCTGGTCATGCGCAAGATTCAAGAATATAATTTACAGGTGAAGAAAAAGAAATGTGCATTTGCCAGTAAGTCTGTTGACTTGTTAGGGTATCACATTTCTGCACAAGGTGTAGCTCCTCAGAGTCAAAAGGTCAAAGTCATACGAGAAATGTCACCACCCCGAGACGTGGGTGAAGTGCGTAGTTTTCTCGGAGCTACAGGTTATTACCGATCTTGTGTTAAAGGCTATGCCGAAATTACTACGCCTCTGATTGAGTTAACTAAGAAGTATAAGAGATTTGAATGGGGTAAGCACGAACAGCAAGCGTTTGAGAAATTGAAGAACTTGCTGTGTAGTGAAACCGTACTCACTTATCCGAATTTGAATGCCCCGTATAAGTTATATACTGATGCGTCTAGCTATGCAATAGGTGCGATACTAGTGCAAGTTGATGATAAGGGTATAGAGCGTGTAATACAGTATGTTAGCTCTACTCTTAAAGACAGTCAGTTGAATTGGCCCATAATAGAAAAGGAAGCTTATGCTGTGATCTATGCATTGAAAAAGCTTCGACCGTATCTATTTGGTGCTCAGTTTACCATGTATACTGACCACAAACCCCTTAAGAGTTTATTTGTGGGTGAAGCTAAGAACACGAAAATGCAGCGGTGGGCAGTACTGATAACAGAGTACGGATGTAAGATAGAATACATCCAAGGCTCGAAGAATATTCGAGTGGACATGTTGTCCGGGTTACGTCATCCGGTAGAAGTCGCCGCGTTGGACACAGGCGATTACATCATACCTGAGGTAGACACAGGTGCTTTACCTCACGTCCCTTTAGAGGTATATGATGTACTGTATGAGGAATTACGTGCCGAACAAGCCAAGGAATACTCGGAGTTGTTAAAAAATACACTGGAGGAGTACATGGTAAAGAATGGCATATTGTATTCCTTAATTCCACCTTCAGCATTAGACGCTGAGTACCCCAGAATCTTGCTACCTACCCTGTTCCGTGAGAAAGTGCTCCGGAAGGCTCATGAACGAGCTGGTCACCAAGGTCTGAAGAAGACCATCGGTATGGTAAGATATTCTTTTGTCTGGACATCTTTAAGAAAAGATGTGGTACGTATGCTTGAGACGTGTACGACGTGCCAGGTCAACCGACCTGTCACTACTCGACTTAATTATAGTGAGATGCCAATGGCCAGTTATCCAAGTCAGATAATTGGGATGGATTTAATTGGTCCACTTTTAGAGTCGAGCAGAGGTAAAAAGTATATCATGATGGTGATCGATCACTGTTCTGCGTGGGAAGAAGCATATCCGATTGCAGCTAAGACATCTCAGAATGTTGAAGATAAATTCTTCAACGAGTATGTGGCTCGTCATGGTGTCCCTGAGATTCTGATCACAGATCAGGGGAAAGAATTCTGTTCAAATTCTCTGGAACAGCGATTTCATGAACATGGTATTGATCATAGATGATCGAGTCCGTATCATCCACAAACTAACGGACGTACCGAGCGGTTCAATCACACTCTTAAGGAGTTAATCCAGAAAGGTGTAAATAACGAGTCTCGTGCATGGGAAGATGAGTTAGGCGCAGCTTTAACAGCGTACCGCAACACTCGTCACCCCACGACTGGATATACGCCATTCTATCTGACGTATGGTCGACGTGCAAGAATTCCGTTTGCAATCCCAATCGATGCTTCGCATGATCTTGGTGAGAGACTAACATGTCTCAATAATGCCTTACTGCGTGCTCGAGGAGAACCGGCCAAGTCTCGAGAAGTACACCGAGAACAGATTAACAAGCGTGCAAATGCTGGTGAATATAAGGTTGGCGATTCAGTGGTCGTAAAAGCTGAGGAAAGGATGAAGTTAACCTCTCGCAGTGACCCTGAATATGAGATCTTTAAGATCAATGGACCTGTGGCCCATGTCCGCCATCAAAGGTCTGGGAAGGTGCGCGTGCTTAATATATCCAAGCTATGTGTAGTCGACTCAGAGATGTGCTGGGACAAAGTAAGACCACGCCCTATTCGTAACCCTGCAAAAGGTACGAAAGCCAGCCATCATCCACGAATTGTACCATTACCCGAGTCCATACCTTTACCGGTACCCGACTCCGACGCAACACCTCATAAAGTATCTCGTAGGAAGCGACCAGCTTCTAATTGGGAGCCAAAGGTGCGTACGGTGGGTAAGGTGGTCAACATGGATGTAGATCGACCTGGTACCAGTAACGATCCAAAGTATGAGTCACCGATGGATACATCAGAGACTCTTCATACCGTAATGATGGACACCTCAGAGGATGTACCCAAGCCTGCCACTGAGCCAATGGAAACACTTCCATTGCACCCCTACTTTCTGCGCAAGCGCAGTCACGCTCTTGAATTCAGTTCAGACAGTAAGCGTATTAGGATTGGTGCATTTGGACGATATGTGTACGATGACTTCATCAGTCATATTGAAGCCGTTATAAAGCGGCGTAGCAGGAGATAAACTTTAATCTCTGCTCCATTGCAGTACTAGTAACATCGAATTTGTCTAAGCGAACATGTATACATTTCAGTTTTGCGTAACAGTAGCTGTAGTCAGTTTAGACTACGGAATATGTCAGAACTCCAGTGTTCATAAATTACAAAATGGCGTAATGATAACCGACCACCAGAAGATCTCTGTAATACATGCTGAATGGACAGTTGTGGTATCTATCGACCATCCGTATTTGCCTGTTAACTTTATTGAACGATTAGTGAGATTTAGAGTGCTTGTTGCTGATATTAACTTCGTTAAGTGGCAATGACATTTTCGGATTACAACTCCGTATAAACAGTATCAAAAAGATTGCCATTCGAACGCAACAAACAATGTTGAGTCGTGCTAGTAATCGACAAAAGCGTGGACTATTTAATTTTGTAGGAGATATAGCATCATCTCTGTTTGGGACAGCAACATCAGGTGATATTGAAACCATCAAGAACGTGGTCAAATCCGCTATGAGGAACATGAACCGATCAGTACATTTCTCTAATAAATTAGCGTCCCATGTGAAACTTGCTTTCAAAGGAATTAACATCAATGTGGACCGCATTAATGAGGTCACCGATAGTTTGGTCGATTTGACCAAAAATGTAAGCAATCTATTCCAAATTCACGCTGCACGACAGGCTGACCTATATGCATTAGTGCGCCTGGGTCATATTATCGATTCGGCCGAGAATGTGGTATATAGCTACCAAAAATTGGTCGCCCAATTCCATAGGCAGACCGCTTCTCTGGAATTGGGGAGGTCAACAGAAGAACTGTTTAGTCCGTCTGACTTGGCCGAAGTCGCTAAACAAGTCAGTGTAGGAAACCGATTGGTTCGTCCATACCAATGGTATTACAGAAATGTTGTCGTGTATCCACTATGGAAAGACGACTCGCAGTTACATTATATCGCAACTTTACCGTTAATTGATGGTGGCAATTACATTGAATATGGATTACACTCGTGGCCGGAACCTTTGGCCACTGTCGGTTATTACATGCAGCTTATAATTGCTTGGACAAGTATAGGACTTGATACTAAGCCTGGGTGGTATTTCACGCCATCTGAGTGTCAGGGCAGCAAACCTCGTGTATGTCACGGACAACTGAGAGTCGACAAGACTCACGTACCATGCATAGTTAGTTTATTGACCAACACTACCGACAGTTTGTGTAACATTCAATTATCCGAGTCCAATGAAACATCTAGCAAATTGTTCGCCCATAAGAAGGTAGGTGTTGTGTTGCAAACCTTTGGCGAAACTATCGAAGTGCATTGTGGAGGATGACTGATGGACCGGTGTGTTGTGGAAAGTGGTCTGTATGCGTTAATGTCGAGTGGATGCGATTATAGTGGGAAAGGGTGGCCATTCGAACCTATACAGTCTTACAGTCGGACTTATACCCGAATCAGTCTTGCCGTGGATGTTCCCAGATTGGATGTGGCCGGAGTGCTTAACCAATCTCTTATTATTAACCATCTTAAAGTACAAAAATGGGACCATTTACGTAAGACTAAATATGTGCCACTAGCACCATTATCTGAGGTCGACCCAGTGATGGTCGACAGCATCGGCATACGATCCATGTTTTCCTACTCGACGGTCTCCATCGTCACATTAATTGTGTTTTTATTTATACTATATAAGTGTGGGTTCCTGAACTGCATGTGGAAGTGTTTCACACGAAAGCCACGTGCGGCAAGGATTCCGAGTTCACGTCACACTCAGATCCGACGGCCGCAGCTGCCTGCAGCGCTGCCAATGCCGTCGAGGATGCCTAATGGGTCGTCGCCTAACGAACATTCGAGGACTGAGATCGACCCTACGGCTGATGGCTGGGTGGACGTGGAGCTGAATAGTATTCCTCCTATGGAATATGAGGACTTGTAATCCATTTCACGTATTGTATTTATTGTCTGATATGATGTTATCGTAACATTATCGTACTGTCTCATTTGCATTACTAACTATTTGAATTATTTATCTATAGTTAAATGATTATATTATTTCACTGTTATTTAACATTTCGTAATATTAATAGATAGTTATATTGTTATTAACCAATTGAGTAGTTAAGATTTGATCGTATTGTTCTTATTGAGTAGAACTGGTATCGCAACTGTTAATGGTTGTTTTCATGTATGTTGGTCTTGATAGCCCTGGTAAAGTAAGGTTTTGTTGTTGATGTTGTACAACGAGTTAGTTAACACTCTCTTAGCGCCTTAAGAGACGGTTAACTAACTTTGGTTGTGGGGCATGTGTAGATATGTGATTGTCTTGTGGGAAGTCATGACCCCGCTGGATATCTTATATTTACGAGTAAGTCCTAAGTGAAATTTATGATTTGAAAATACCAGGTGAGCTAATGGACCGGTGGACTCTATGTCTTATTATTTAGTTTATTATTATACAGTAACAAGTTGACATCAGCCAGTGCTGATGATATACAGTTTCAGTGAAACCCGATCAATGGTGGATGAAGTTTTATAATCAAAATTGAAACGGTCGAATTGATTAGAATAAGTTCCATGGTTCTGAGTTGATGTGTATCTAGAAATAGTTTAGATAAAAGTTGTTGCTGTTTAGTCGGCATACACTTTTATAGTATTAAGCAGTCGGTTGGATTGGTAGTTTAGAAAATAACACCAGCTGGTAATGAGATCATACAGCTCATGTGCCTATTAACTCTAGTATCCTACAGGCGTATTCACGATAGGCAATGGACAGGACATAGACATTGTAGCGTCCTGTAGGAATGAATAACATAATCGAAATTTGTGTATCAACTATATGTCACTCATACAATGGCATGCAACAACAACACATTCCGTAATGTTGTTAGTTAGATGACAGATCGCATCAAATCAGAACCAGCTACCACCGCTTTGTCTATGTGAGGCATCATCTCCATAAAAGAATAGCACAGAGTTTGATTGGTCAAAATGACGTCACGATCAATGAGCGTCGATCAAACTCTGTAGCAGAGAATTAAACCGAATAAGTTTCGAAGTTGAAATCGAAATGTAGTGATCACTGATTGGTCAGGACGACCAACATTTAGTAGGTAGAAGCTTCTAGGAGGAAATAAGCAGAAGTTGATTGGTGGACTGATTGTCCGAGCCAATCAAGCTGTGCTTATAACCTACCTAGAAGAATCATCAGAACAAGATCTAAATATCGCAATATGTATAGATCTAAATATTTAGATATGTATATATCCTCAGAGATTATGAGGGCTATAAAAGAACCACTTTGCAATTAGAAAAGTTAATCAATCCAACATCAGGGTTCACGTAGCACATCGCTGGTGGTACGTTCGTGGCTAGTAGAATAGATACTTGATTCGTACCAGCCAGGTACTTGTTTTATATGAGAGATTTATCAAAGTAATTTATCAGTTTTGTACAGTTAATTGTAGCATTTAATAAAATTTATCCTCTTACAAGAGTAAGACACTAGTTTGGTCATCATTAGAGTTAGGACTCCAGAATTGGAAGAAACATCCAATCCGAACCAGCGGATCTTCATCGTCAGATAGGCCCGACAGTCTCTATAAATAAAGTCGTAATTCATCTTCTCGACGAGGCGAGCCGACTGTCAGCATCCCGCTTCATCATCGGTAAGAGGTTGTCGCAGCAACCGATAAACATCATAATCTTACCGTTGGCCAAGTGGAATCATCATCGTTAGGAAAGCATTAATCGAATCATACCCGGAGATCCAAAATCTTCAATGCGTTTTTACGACGTTTTCAATATTTTGAGCATAAGTTAAGTTATTTGTGATCCAATTTTAAAATGGTTAACAGTTTTCGATTCCTCGTTTCATTCCGGTCCTGGTAGGTACCAAGAACGACGAGGATGGCATAATTTAAAGAAATTATATGCACCAACTCGGTACATTTAAGTATGCATTCTTTCCCAACGCTGACGTGTGTTGTCAGGGAAGCTCTTACGCGCACTTAGGACTTAGTCAATCTAGAAACCCTCTCTTATATGCCTATATATATATATTTTGTCCGGGGATGCATTCAGCCATTTTTTTTATGGATCTCTGAAATTTTGTGTATTTATTCCCTACCATGGGAACCTGTGCACCTGGAAGTTTGATGCTGATCGGACCCACTTTGTAAGAGTTATCCCCCCTTGACTTAGGCTGTTTGACATTTGTCTGGAGATGCATTCGATCATTTTTCATTTTTCAATGGAAGACTTTTAGATGAAGTTTTAAAATATGTGCATCCCCGGGGGGTATTAGTTAGGCTTTGGCTTACAGTTCTAGTTATTCATGTTAGTAAATGGCATATGTTAAACCATTTTAACTATTTGACAGTACTTAGTGTCAGTGTTGGGTGCCTCATTTACCAATGTTACTTATACTGTTGATCTCAAGGACGCCAATATTTTTGCATTGCCTCTCCAAGTCTTTGGCTGCGACCATTGCCCCATTTGTAGACAGCATTTGTTATGCATGGCCCATGAGCTAATGGAACGTTATCTGGTGGTCAGTATAGTGTCAAGCATACAGAAACCTTTTTTCCCCACACAAATTGTCATATTTCCAGCCAATTTGTTTTCCAGAGACCATTAAACCATTGATGCTTGTCCCATTGGTCAATGGACCTTTCAATTTTTAGCTATGCCCGTGTAACATTGGCTAACTCCACCCGCCCCTCGCCGTGTTGGGATTGATCGATCCCCGAATGCCCTATCAAGTTCCTGAAAACTATACAGGGAAGGTGTTGAATATTTGGTAACTAATTTTACTGAAATAAGTTTCAAAATATTCAACAGAATATTTATTAAATAGTTAAGACATACAATTTGTACAACAACGCATAAACCGTCTACATGTGTTTGTGACGCACTTATCGACGCCATTCATGACGTCATTCATTATGATGCCATTCTACACACCACGTAGTTTATTATGACGTCATATGATGGGTGGATGCTCTGGAAAGGTATTAGTGTCAGAGATGATTGTCTCATTTGTCAATAATGCCAATGACCCTTGCCCCATTTGTCAATGGCACCAGTTACGCGTGTTACATTGAGCAAGAGTGGCCAATTATGTATGTACCACTTGCCTCAGTTGGTCACTAATGTCAGAATCCCGTGCTCCTGTTGGCACACTGGCCTCAGCATCAGCTATGTTTGACCCATTGGTAAATTGAGTCAATGATACTTGACTCATTGCTCAATAATGTCAAGGACCAATGCTTCCATTGGTCAGTGGCAGCAGTTACGCTTCTCCCATTGGCAATTTGTGAAAGCCACATTGGTTAAATAGTGGCAGTGACACTTGCATTGTTAACACTTGCATTGTTAGTCATTAGTGGGAAGGATGATTGCCTCATTTGCCAATAATGATAAGGACCGTTGCTTGCATTGGTCTATGACAACAGTTATGCTTGCTTGATTGACCTATGGTGCTTGTTGCCCATTAATTAATGTAAACATGTTTGCAGTTTCTCATCAACTAAGTGAACACTATGGCCTTTTATTTGTGTTGTAGTAGCGATATTCATGAAATAAGTTACCAGTTTTCGTTTAATATAGCACAATTTCGACCCTATTCAAGTCGACCTAATAGGTCTAGCTATCCATATGACTTATTTACATAGACTTATAATAATATTAACTGACAAGTTATATCCTAGATTGACAATGATTTGGATGCATTTCTGCGTGCTCACATATGCAAACACTGGAAGAGACAAATCGCGCGCTTGCACACTATGTGTGAAATGGGTAAATGGCACGCTCTCACACTTATTAGCTCACCTGGCCTGAAAGGACAAGTGAGCTTATGACATGGCAACGGTCAGTCATGTGTTTGTCGTCCGTCCATCGTCCATCCATCAACTTTTCCTTTAAACGACTTCTCAAGAACCACTGAGCCGATTTCAATTATATTTTGCAGAAAGTATCCTTAGGGCATAGGGGTCCAGGTTTGTTCAAAGGAAGCCGATCGGCCAATTAGGCCCTCAGCCATCATGGATTCTGGTCGATTTTTAGAAATGTCTTTAAATATCTTCGCCGAAACTCCTTGAGCGATTAATTCAAACTCAAAATATTATTTAGGGCACGAGCTGAACCAAGTTTGTTCAAGGGAACTTGATGGGCTAAATGGTTGGGCGGCCACCTTGGATGGTCTGGTTTTTATGAAAGCGACTTCGTCTCCAGAGCCGCTAAACGGATTGGGCCGAAATTTGGGAGATATGATATTGATGACTAAGGGCCATTAAAGTTTGTTCAAAAGAAGTTGATACATAAAGAAACATGGCCTCTGTTTTCTTGCTACAAGTGTGCTCAACTTATTGTTAATGTCCATTCTAGTTGAAATGCCTATGGTACAGTTGAGCGATACAGGCCTCTTGTTTTCTGGACAAAACAACATGACAAGTTGTTCACCCAAAATCTCGCCTCATCAAGGGGGTGAGGGGGGGGGGGACTGGCGGTGTTGGAAGGGGGAGGGGCAGGTTTGATTTCAAATGACAGTCCACCATGCTATCAGATAAGGTCAGTGAGATTTCATCTTTACATTTAGATTACCACATTCCAGGGATCGTCGCTGATTTGCGCATCCGATCATCTCTGTGGTGATGTCTTGGGTGCTATGAGCACGTGTTTACACGCCACATAACCTGCACACTGACTCTCGGCCACTCTTTACACTGGGCAGCTCTTCCGAGGCAGCAGGGAGCATGCCAGGCAAAGGGATTTAATCACGTTTTATCTATAAGCTATAAATTAAAACACATGTACTCATAGCCAATTAGCCTAATTCCCTCTACATTATCTTCTAGAAAACATTTATTAGCTCAGCTGGCCTGAAAGGCCAAGTGAGCTTATGACATGGTAACCCTCCGTCGTCCGTCAACTTTTCTTTTAAAAGGCTTCTTCTCAAGAACCACTGGGCCAATTTCAATTATATTTAGCAGGAAGCATCCTTAGGGATTAGGGATCCAAGTCTGTCCAAAGGAAGCCGATCGGCCAATTTGGCCGTCGACCATCTTGGATTTTGACCGATTTTAGGAAGCTTGAGGGATCGATTCAAAACTCATGAAATATCATCTAGGGTAAGAGCTGGCGATCTGGCCCACAACACGTTAACCAGGAGCTGGATACCGGGCTACAGATAATGATGGCCAGGAGCTGGAGACCCGGCTACGAGTAATGGCGACCAGGAGCTGGAGACTTGGCTACGGATAATGGTGACCAGGAGCTGGAGACCTGGCTACGAGTAATGGCGACCAGGAGCTGGAGGCCTGGCTATGGATAAGTGTGACCAGGAGCTGGAAACGGTTACCGCATGACGGATGATATCACATGTGGTCGATGATTAAGATGACCCAAAGCCATGGAATGGTTTCTGTATGAAAGTTCATATTGTGACAGATAATGCTCTCTAACTGTTGTTTTGGCCAGAGAAGCGTGAACCCTAAATGTTCTGAAGATTGACTAGCTATTGATGGGCCTATAAACGGAGATGGTGCCCATACTTATCTACGATTCTGTGTGATGACTGCTTATCTGAATGACAAGCATACTTTACTATATAAATTTCAACATTTGAATCTTCATCCTCACATACATGCCAGTGTATATGGCCGGTATAGAATTATGTACATCTGAGATGCTGGCTGCCTACATCACGTATTTCGCTAAGCCGCGACTATCTCTCGCGAAGGCCAACCAGCGAATGCTTGCCGAGGCGGCGTTCTAAACACACGCACACAATGCACTCAATCTAAAAATAGAGGCGTGGCTTCTTCTAGAATACACCTCTAATGTAATGACCGGCCATCTTATTACGTCATCACAAATACTAGACCGTTACGCAGACTCCATTTCGGAGACCAGACATATCGGGATCCAGTCTATTTCCGTAGCGGACTGTAAAAGCAAGACTGTGGATCGTGTTGATTTTAATATTGTCTTAACCTCTGTATCACTAGCTTAATACAGACATTAAAATCGACTTGATCCATCCAGTGGTTCGTGTAATATCTGCGTCCACGCAACGTCAGCAATTCTTGACCTCATTTTGTGCGCGACAGATTTGAATATTACGACGAATTCAGAGGGACTATTTTTCTATTAACTACTTGTTGTACAGACTACTATAGGCTTTATGTCATCTCGTTTTACGTAAAATAATATTGTCTGGTATGAAGAGAGTAGTTATCGTGTCCTTTTAAGTTTCAATTCTCTCTACCACCATATTATGGTGGAAATCACTACGCCAATGGCTACTCAGTACGTACTAGATACTTTTCTCGATCTCGTATCGAAGGAGATCTCCCGAGATACGAATGACAATGCACTATGATCCGTCTGGATCACGCGGATACAATACTGCATGTTGGCTAGTAACCCCTAACATAATTCCTAAAATAATCAACATTGACTCCTTACATATAAATAATGAAATCTATATTGATTATAACCTAATCATATTAACAATTAAAATTATCTAAACTCTAAATGTTATAAAATTGCATAAGTGTAAATCTCTTTTATAATTGACATGAAGTAATTTATTTCATGAAATTGACAAGAAAGCGAGCAAGACTGGATGATAATCTGTCTACTTATATTATAGCGGATTTGGAGTCCAAACATGTTACGGATCATTCGTATCTCGCGAGCTCTCCTTCGATACGAAATCGAGAAAAGTATCTCGTATGTATTGAGTAGCCATTGGCACAGTGATTTCCACCAGAATATGGTGGTAGAGAGAATTGAAACTTAAAGTGCACGAGCGCTACTCTCCTCACACCAGACAACATTAATTCACGTAAAACGAGATGATATAAAGCCTATAGTAGTCTGTATGACCAGTAGTTAACAGAAAAATAGTCCCTCTGAATCCGTTGTAAAATTCAAATTTGTCGCATATAAAATGAGGTCGAGAATTTGCTGACATTGCGTGGATGTTGATATCACACGAACACCCGTGTGGATCGAGTCGATTTTAATGTCTTTATCAAGCTAGTGACACAGAGGTAAAGATGGTATCAAATCAACACGATCCACAGTGTTGCTTTTACTGTCCGCTACAGAGATAAAATAGGTCCTGATCCGTCTCGTCTCCGAAGTGGAGTTTTGTGTAACAGTCTAGTCGTTGTGATGACGTAATAAGATGGCCGGTCAATACATTAGAGGTGTATTCTCGAAGAAGCCACGCCTCTGTTTTTGGATTGGTTGCGGGTGGCATAAGCTAACGATCATATGATAGCAATAGTCGTCACAGCTGCCATTGTGAATCTTTTTTATTTGATGGATTTTGGAGCGGAAATTGGTTTTATATATCTTGTTGAGTACGCTCATTTCAAATTTACCACGTTCGAAATTGTCGGATAAACGGGTTGGTGGCCATCTTGGATCGTTTTCCCGCCGAAACACATATACTAAAGCAATGGGAAAATTAAAATGTCTTCTTCCCGACCACTGGGCCGATTTCAAGTATATTTGACAGGAATCATCCGTAGGGCATAGTGACCCAAGTTTGTTCCAACGAAGCCGATCTTGGCCTATCTTGAGAAATGTCTTTAAGGATCTTCATTTGTGAAACCATTTTGGGCATCAATTTAAAACTCATGAAATATGATCTAGGCGAATAACTGAACCAAGTTTGTTCAAGGGACTTTGATTGGCCAAATAGCTTGGCGGTCATCTTGGATGACCTAGTTTTGGCGAAAATGACTTCTCCAGAACCACTGAACGGATCGAGCCGAAATTTGGCAGATATGATTAGGGACTAAGGGCCATTAAAGTTTGTTCAAGGGAAGTTGATATATAAAAAAAACATGGCCGCCATCGGCCAATCAAAATGTAGCGTTTGGCGGCCATATTTGATATTTTTATTTTATGGATTTTGAAGCAGGAATTGTTTTTATATAGGTATTTAGGTATTCTGATTTCAAATTTGCAATTTTCGAAACTGTCGGATAAGTGGTTTGTCGGCTGTCTTGGATCTTTTTCCTTCCAAAATCTCCCATACTAAAGCAATGGGAAATTTAAAATGTCTTCTTGAGGACCACTGGGGCGATTTCAAGCATTGTTTGACAGGAGGCATCCTTAGACAATGCGGATACAAATTTGTTCAAAGGAAGATGATCGGCCAATTTGGCCCGTGGCCATCTTGGATTTTGCCCGACTTTTAGAAACATCTTTTAAAATCTTCCAAAACCGCTTGCGGGATCGACGTAAACCTCATGAAATATGATCTAGGGCAAGAGCTGAACCAAGTTTATTCGAGGGAACTTACTTTGCCAAATGGTTCGTTGGCCATCTTGGATGACCTAGTGATGACTCCAGAACCGCTGAACTGATCGGGCCAAAATTTGGCTGATATGATTAGGGCCGAAATGCCATTAAAATTTGTTCATGGAAAGTTGATATGTCAAAAAGCATGTCCGCCATGAATCAATCAAAATATAAGGCTTTTGGCGGACATCTTGTATTTTCTGAAAATTTCTCAGAAAAACATAAAAAGACTTAATTATTAACCACTGGGCCAATTTTAATAAAACTTGACTAAACTTCTCATTTTGTTCTGTTGTTCCAGTCGCCAATACTCCCAGGTGAGCGACACAAGGCCCCCTGGGCCTCTTGCTTTATTTGCTGACAAATAGAAATTATCTTTGAAATAATGACCACTGAAATAGCTGGGTCGATAAGCCGCACACGGACTGAGCCAGTCATTTCAGTTTCAAGTTTTAAAAGACCTATTCTCTTAGCCTGCAAATGGAGAAACCTAAGGTGTATTAGCACAGAAATATGCGAATTGGCAAATATTCATCGTCTCACCTGTGATATAGACAACAGCCCCGGCTTGAGATAGCTGTAGAGCAATGCCTTTTCCAATCCCTCTTGTAGCGCCGGTCACAATACACACGCAGCCAGATAAACATTTCCCCGCCATTACTATCCGTATTGAAGCCACACACAAGTATTAACTATAAGATTTTTCTGTGAAAGGTAAATCTTGATAAAGCTAATTAAATATTAGATCCAATCTGTTAGTAGAATGTGTACGGTCACGGTCACTGTGCTGAAAATTAGCACACTTATCAGCTATGGGCCCATATCCGCCTATGGACCATACACACGCATTATCACCGGACACTTGGACATTGTAATGTTTCAAAGATCGTGCGTGCACGTTTGTAGTTGCATTCGGCTGGGACTGAAACTTTATTGATAACATTGTATGAGGGATACAAAACACGTCTTAGATTTAGAGAGATACACTACTAATGTTTTAGGTCAATGTAAAACGATCTTATTGCACTCAACTTTAAATAATGCGGTAAATGATACAAATGATTAAATGAGTCTTTCAAAATGAGTCTTTAAAGTGCAGAGAGAGAGAGAGAGAGAGAGAGAGAGAGAGAGAGAGAGAGAGAGAGAGAGAGGGAGGGAGGGAGGGAGGGAGGGAGGGAGGGAGGGAGGGAGAGGGAGGGAGGGAGGGAGGGGCGGAGGGAGGGAGATTGACAAGTACTTATTTCTAAATCTTCAACCTATTATTTCTTCCACTCAAACTATTATCAAAATATTCCACAACATGTTTCTTAAATCATCAAATATTTGCAGTATATAATGTGCTGAAAAGCGCAACTTCAAAGCAATCATACACGTACACTTTTGAATATCTTTGAATTTATTGAGAAATGTGTTGTTGTCTTCACCAAATATTGTGGGTGGGCACCCGCCATCATGCAGCTGTCCCAATCTGATGGAACTGGGTGACCAGTCGTCGCGCAAGCTATCCTCTTCTTCATTTCCCTCGAGCTGCGGATTGAGGCGCCAGTCTGGCGTGCTTAGTCAACTGTGGCGGAGGCTGTCCATGCTCGTGAGTCCACCGGGGTGTCTCGCGGATGTCTGTCCTGGTCTCCAGGCTTGCGACCCTGGATGTGAGGCTGGAGCTCCCCCACAATCGTTTGCTGACCAGAGTAGCCAGCCGTCTCCTTGTAGATGCTCAAGTCCGGTCGGACATTTACGACAAGGCTGAATGCGTTTGACGTAACAGGAAGGCTGGACTTTCCCCAGCGGTCGTGGTGCCGGTCTCACCTCTACAGTCTACGGGCGGGAGGCTGGAGCTTGGACCTGCCATTCTCGTCATCGTCGGAGGCCTGAGCTGATGTGTACGTTCATTCCGGCAGAAGCAGTTTGTGATGCTGTGGCGGATGTAGTCCTGGTGATTTTAGTGGTGGAGGCAGTTGCAGTGGAGGCGGTGGTTTCTGTGGCGATGGTTTCTGAGGCGCTGGTTTCCATGGTTTTGTCCTTGACTAGTGCAGGGGAATCCCCCCAGTGTATGGTCGAAAAGGCGTCCCCAGGCTGACGAGTTGTTCCTTCCGAGAAGAGAGATACAGTCGGTCTATCCTGTGGGAAATGGGAGGTGCGTGCGAATGTGGAGCGTGCGAGATGGGGGGAACGGCCTGCGGGTGGCTCTCTTTACCGCAGGTGTCTTTCCATCTTTCCTGCCTGCATTCAAGCCAAGCTCTTTTTAAACATCTCTCTCTCGCTCGTACGCCAGTAGGAGGGGGAGGATAGGGGTGGCAGGAGCGAGAGAGAAGGCATAAGGGTGGTCTGTATTAACTTTTAGTTTCCCAAAGCTCCGTGCACAGTGTTTTCTACAAGGCCAAAAGTTGCGCACAGGATGGTGATATGACCAATTTGCATCCAGATCGTCTGACAAGTGTCAGCCTATCCGAGCATCTTCACTCATGAGGTGGGTAGGTCTATGAGACATCGGGGAACAGCTGTCTCTTGGAACGGTCCTAAGAGGGAGGGAAGAGTTTCTTCGAGAGTGGGAGTGAGAAACAGCGGGCATTTCTATTTTATCCCTGGCAGTCAGTACGCGATTATCAGTCGCCATTGGTCTTGTCGGTCTATATATACTTCTACTTCTATTTGATAATTGATGTCCTCTTCAGCATATGATTCAATACGTTTGGTGGCATGTGCGGGTTAGGAATCGTTCTCAAAATGTTGTATAAACAGGTCGATTTCAAATTTGTACGTTCATATTTACAGTCAATTTGTGTCCGTTCAATGGCGGATCGCTTGAACACCTGCCTTGAAGATATCACGGTCAGAAGCAAGGGCAATATCCTGTGGTAGGCTGTTCTACATTGTTATTGTGCGTGGGAGAAAGCTGTGATTGAGGACCATCTTGTCTGTTCTAGGTTGCTGGAAACCATGTTGGTATACCCTTGTTCTCCTAGGTAGCGGCTTTGGATGGAAGTCTGAGACAGAAGGACATCAGACATTGATATTTTGTACAGCAGCAACAGGGAGTGGTATTCTCGCCATTCATAAAGCGTCTGCAGGACCGTAAATTTCTCAATATGAAACCCATGAACCGGCTACTCATTGTGGCAGTTTGGTTTACATGAATAGCCCAGTAGATGTGGTTTTGCAGCTGTACACCTAGGTATGGATTAGTTTTGGTAGCGGTAAGTTGAGCTCCTCCCATGTTGTACTTGTGGTCACTTGTCTGCTTATTGATGTTACTGAAGCTCATTATGTACCACTTGTCAACATTGAAGGACATCTGCCACTCATTTGCCCTCTTGACGAGTAAGTCACAGTCCCTCGGTAGGATTTCATGGTCGGCGTGGGTTTTGATACGATGGTACATGAGACAATCATCTACAAACAGTCATAGGCTTGCTCTGATGTTATCAGGAATGTCATTTATGAAGAGTAAAAAAGTAAAGGGCCAAGGACTGTGCCATGCGGAATGCCAGAAAGTATGCAGGCTTCTTCTGACTCTTCGCCACCGACTACAACACTTTGGGTTCTATTAGCAAGGAAATCCTGGATCCATCGACCTCTGACAGCATAGTATTTTAGATTATTTACGAGTCTCTTATATGGAACTTTATCAAATGCTTTGGAGAAGTCTAGGATGGCTGCGTCGGCTTGGCTCGATTCGTCAAGGATTCTTGCTATCAGTTGTGGTGATGTAGAGCTGCGCTTCACAGCTATGTTTTCGTCGGAACCCATGTTGCAGAGAAGTAATTGTATCCAAGTTATCACAATGACCCATGATGCACGATACGATGACATGTTCAAGAAGTTTACAACAGATGCTGATTAGGCTCACAGGACGGTAATTGCGGTCACCTTTTTTAAAACTGTTACGACTTGTGCTCTCTTCCATTCCTGTGGGGTGTGCGTTGTTCTAAGGACTGTTGGAATATGAAAACTTGTATACTGCTTATTTGTGGTCCAGTGTCGTTGAGAAGCCTTGCTGATATCTGCTCTGGGCCTGTGACTTTATTTGGATTAATCTGATGCAAGAGCTTTTCTTTGTCTACTCTTGTGTTAGTGATGTCTGGCATATTTGGGAATGGTCAAGGACCTTTATCTGGCATTGACTGTAACTTTTCTCTCGTAAAAAACAGAACTAAATTGATCGTTTAGTTTTAATGCCTTTTCTTTTGCGTTCATGGCCACTTTCCCATTAGCTTTCAGAGTGAGAGAGAAACTCTGCAGGAATCTTGCCATTTTGCTTTGATATACCGAAATAGCTTCCAAGGGAGGTGATATTTTTTACCTCTCAAAATCTTCTTGGGGATGTTATGTCTGCTATGTTGAGGAGTGCAGTTTTGAAGTGGTTCCTGTTTTCTTATTTCTCTAAGGTTAGTTCGTCACGAGAGTCGTTTGGTGCTGAAAGCTAACTACTTCTTAACAGTCTGCTTAAGGTGGAATGGAAAAAGAAGAAGAATCCTACTTTGGTGTCCTATGGAGCATGAGCACGCAGATTTTTAGTAGTCACTGCCTGGTTGATCCAATGTTCTCAGCAGACGTCCAGAGGCGGGCCTTCTGTGTGTGCCTATTTCTATCGCTAAAGGGATCATGCAAAGGCGGTACTTTATTTATCTAAGATGTTTTGTGTGTTAAGGCCTTGGTGGCTGCAGAAGAATGTGATCAGTTAGCTTAAGTGAGAACCTCTAGCTTCACAAGGTCGAGCAAATCTTTGGCTCGGCGGCGAGACTGACGTCAAAAAGATCTTGACTCAGTCCAGGGGCGGTCCTTTTAAGTTGCAGATGCGCGAATCGGCCCAGATAATGTGGTGGTTATCCTAGAACCAGTGTTGACTACAGGATCACTTAATTAGATGCTGCTTTTATCCTGACCACTGGTAAGTGGTCTAAAAAGACAAGGGTCGCTAATAAGTGGAGTTTCTTCTATTCTAGTGGATACACCTAGTGCGTCCAAGTGAATGGCTCGGAATTTGTGGGCGAAACCTATATAAGAAGAATGATGCAAGCATCGCTAGACTCGGAGTGGTCGAAAGGATGGTGGAGGTTATCAAAGCCTTGGAAAGAGTGTGTCCGTGGGGAACAGTCTCACATAGCATGATAAAATATTGCATCGTCGAAACTATTCGCAATGGCGTGGGGAGTCCACGATGAGGTTTACGGGAATAACAAAGGTGAGCTGAGAGGCGTTGCAAACCGGAGACCTCAGCTTTTCTAGTCCTAACAATATTTCCTACTCCAAGTGGCTCGTGGCTTGCCGAAACAGTGCAGATCAAGGTGTCGGAGGACACGTGCCGATTGCGGGAGCTTCGAACAGGAACTAAGCAGGGAAAAGCAGGAGAAACATCCGCTGGCGACTTTACACTATTTAGGAGACATCCAAGTGAAATACAGAAGATCTACTGAACAAGCGAAGGAAATTTGCTTTTTGGCTGTGGAAGTGCATCTTCTGTCACAGCGCTATTCCATTCCTTTGCGAAGCGCTAAGGGTGGCACCTGCTAGATAGGCGGCAAATGTGAGCGTCCTTATTTGTTTTCATAAATATCCAAAAAGCGGCACTGCTACAATGCTAATATCTGTCTTCACGTTGAGTGGGCGTGAGATCATCGTCCACAGATGATGGCTATGATGTTCGACCTATTTTTGAAGGTTTCCTAAATTTAAAAAGAAATGGCCACTGAGAGAGCGGAAGAAAAGTAAAATGCGCTGAAGGCGCTATATCCTAAGGATTGTAAAGAATGGAAAATTAGATTAGTAGGTACATTTAAGATTTAACATACACAGTTCAAGTCCTAATAGCGCGGCAACAAGTTCACAGTCAAGAAAGGTCCCGCTATGCTATTTTTGTTTGTTTTGCTATTGAGGACATTGTTGGCTTTAAACCAACCTTGGTAGATATATTCCCAAGGCACAATGTCACACAAGGATTTAGCCCTCGGCATACAAGGATCACAAAACCGGGTAGGCAGACCCTCTTAGAGTGAATGGAAAGTTCAGGCAGGCCCTCGAAGAGAAAGTGGTCACAAGAGTGACATGGTAAAAGTTAGCTTTCACAGAATGTTCTAGTCGTGGGAGGAAATTCCTTCAGAGTGTAGTGATACGAGGCGGCACCAATGGTACTCGGTCAGAGACTTGTACCGAGCTCAAATTTTCTCAGTTCTTCTGCAGGTGGCAGGCTGTGGTGTTTCTTGCCGATCAGAACAGCACGGGAAGTGTCAGGTGGAATCTTCCACAGCAAGAGTGGTGCCGGCTTCTCTTTTATATCAGGAAACCATGTGTGTATTCCGTCCACAAGATTTCTTGAGTAGCACAAGAATCTTTCTGAAGGCGGGATAATTTAGGCTGGTATTTACGTCACTAATGGTAGGGCCTTCAAAAAGGAGGCTTTCGTGCTGTCGGCTCTGTGAATGACGTCCCTCTCTTATCTCAGAAATTCTGCTGTGACATTCTCTGTCAAGTAACCAAGCAGAGCTTTGGAACAAATACCGTCGACCAGGGTCGTTGGCGAGGTGTCAGTGCGAAGCATGGATGGGTCACGGTCCTTTATGTCATGGAGCGAGCTGCTTTTATACTCTCGGCTCTGCATCTCATTATCTTTTGACGAATGGTCAGCTTCCTTACGATATCACAATCAGTGATCCTCTACACAGCACCAGCTTCTGTATCATCCAGCTGGAGCCAGCCTTTCAATGGCGATGTCGTGTTACTCGTTGTCTTTTTTCCAGGTGTACATAGGAATATGTTAATTTGGGGGTCACTTTCTTCTTGAATAGACTCTCGGTTGTCGTCTTGAGGAAGCAAAACCTTCAGGCTCTAATGGTACCAAACACTCTCGGCAACATTGTGATCCTGACCATTATTTTGAGGAAGAAGTCGTGCAAAGATCACATGTACAGCCTAAAAGTGTCCACTCAGTTCTTGCCTCTGTCCATGAATTGGGGTATAGCCACCTATGAGGGAGGGCATGGCATAGCCCAGGGCAGCATTTACTGGTCGCGGGTTTGCTAGTCCTTCCCGTTACCTGACCACACGCTACCACCCAAGCCATCAATAAATCTATTGAAGGCAACACCCCAAATGGTAGCGGGGAGGTGGTGGGTCATGCATATTTTTCATAGGGCTGGGATTTGGAGAGGGCCTTTAGTTTTTTCCCAAGTTAGTAGGCTCAAAGTTTTTACATGTTTTTTTTTGTTTTGTATGGCGGACGACTATCTTTTGCCTCTTTATTCACAATAAACGGAACCTAATACAATAATAATAATAGCAGCTCACCCCATCAGCCTTGGAGTACTTCTGGGGTACATGTTTGACAGACAGCCCACAGCCCTAGATGGACGTGCTCTCCATGGACACCTAGCAAGTAGTGCAAATATGCACTTTGCCTATACTTAGGACCTGAATAGGTACGACTAGATTTTTTATGTCGTCCGGCAAGGCTGATAATTGAAATCACCTTTCCTGGGTATATATACTGCTATGGCGGAATAATCGTTAATTTAGAGCTCGGTAAGAAACTTACAAAAATCTGAATTCCTTGTCTCAGACTATCCTTTAATTCTGATTTCCCCTGTTTTTCAGGGAGGAACTATCTTTCTTTACGCGATGGGATCCATATCTCCTGGTGGTGACACAGTCAAAATAAGTTTCATGGAATCCTATTTGGCAGCGCAGGAAAATTCAGGAGGAAAACAGGTCAGATACCAGGGGGCAAAAGTGATCGCGACAATAAAAACATATAGCGTATCCATTTCTTTTGCTGCTGATCTCTGTCCATCCGGTATTTATGGCGATCATTTGTTTATGAGCGGGTTTTACACGAAAGTGGAGAAGTTGGACTGGAATTCTAGCGGAAATCACAGATGGATTTCCTATTATTTATTATACAAAAATTACATTTTAACACATGGCATCAGTTTTGTGATTAAACATTATTTATTTTTTAAAAGGTCCGTTTATCCAAATAGCGAGGTTAACAGTGTATTATATCAATTAAGGTTATAGTTATATACACCAAGTAGCATCCCATGGTCGGAATTCCTCTCCTCAACTTCAAGTTCAGAAATATCCAGCCTTAGTATGAAGGGGTTGCTAAGCCTGATGAGAAAAACAGCAATCTATATACATTGTTTAACTATATAAACAAAGCTTTCTCTGATGAGGTCCATGAAAAACGTATCGGAAATATCAACACACCAATTACAACACCTAACTTGGGAGTAGTCAACATGATTCAGGAACGAATCTCAGATAAAGCACTCGTGAACGGTCGGGCATTGCTAGGTAACCCTACGGTCCACGTACATCATAAATTCGATGAAGCTGGAGAGCCTATAGGTAAATGCTATGATAAATCCAACAATAATGAGCAGATATCTGTGACTGATGAGAATATACATCTAGTCTGCACATCCGGGTCGATACACTCCGGGATTATTGATGGTTCCGCAGTTGTACTTTCAAGTATGGGAATCAGTTTACCAATGAAAATTCTGGTAGACATCACTGAATATCCTCCTAAAAGAAAAGTGTACGACATAGCTGACTTTTATTAACTCCTCTCTAAAAATAGATACAGCCTAAAAAACTGTCTTAGTGCTGCCATTGCCATTGCTGTCAGTGGATAGCGTCCTAACTCGACACCTGGGGGGGGGGGGGGTATTTCGGGTGATTAACTCGTCTACTACTATTGCGAATGATAGGTCAGGAGGTCGCCCAGGTCATGACCTGGGCACTTTTTCCTGCCGTGCCTCACAGCCTACACCATGCATATAATTCTTCAGGATAACCCATGATTGAGAATTGAATACCAGTACAGTTGCGTTTCTCTAATAGGCCACCATGATGATTATGATGATTGATAATGATGATGATGATTGATGATGATTATGATGATGATGAAGATGATGATGATGATTGATGATGATGATGATTGATGATGATGATTGATGATGAGTATGATGATTGATGATGATGATGTTGATTGATGACGCTTGTTGATGATGAAGATGATGATGATGATGATTGATCATGATTATAATGATGATTGATGATGATGATGATTATGATGATGATGATTATGATGATTGTTGATGATGATGATGATTGATGATGATGATGATTGATGATGATGATGATGATGATGATGATGATGATGATGATGATGATGATGATTGATGATGCTGATGCTGATGATGATGATGATGATGATGATTATTATGATGATTGATGATGATGATGATGATGATGATGATGATGATGATGATGATGATTGATGACGATTGTTGATGATGATGATGATGATGATGATGATGATGATTATAGACATAATGTTGGATCCATGTCTCCATATCAAACAAACACATAGTCATGCCCAGTGTCACATCGGCATGAGGGAATTACCCACAAGCCCTTCCAGCTGCCTTGGCAATGCTCACTTGACAGAACGCTAAAGTGCCTACCATCCGCACCTTCACAGACTCTAGCATGTTCACATGTGACACAGATAATCTGGTGGTGTTGTAGCGGCTGCAGACAACCCCGCCCTGCCCTTTCTACACCATAGAAGTGGCAGGTAGATTCACTTTCCTCACGTGGGTGAAATCGGTCATAGATATTTTTCCATAGATGGTCGCGGAAGGGATTGTACTGGGGCTCTGTCTCGGAAGTGGGCCCACTTGGCATCCAATATCATGGCTGTTGTGAGGCAGCAGCGGGAACCGCGGCATGCGAGGCCACGAGTATGAGCAGTAGCATAATCAGCATCCTATATATGGAGGGTTAAACTGATCAAGGTGAACCCCTCGAGAAATATCTGTGTCATATCGAGCCCTGTGCCGTCCTCAATGCTGATCTTCATCCCATCTGGTGCAGGTATTAGTTGCTTCACTTTACCACTAGCTAGAAGTTTTGATGAGGTAGTCCTGGTAGTTCTTCTCGGGGAATATTCTAAATGCTGCCTCGTCTCTCGCCAGCTGCTCGTGCCCTCTTTCATTGAAGATGTGCTCAACGGCCTCCTTTTTGCTGGCAGCCAACCCCTCCTCTCTACCTTCGGTATGGCTAGTGGCCAACCCAGTGGCATACCCAGCCTCACGGCTTTCAGTCACACATGCACCGATGTCTCTCGGAAGTAATCTATGGCCCCAGCCTGTATATCATCCAACATCCGGTGTTCATCATCAGTGTGGATATCGAATATGCCAGCCCACTTCCCAACCGTTAGGAGATCTTTGGAATCAACCCTAGCCTTCTGGAGAGCTAGAATTGCAGGACTCTTAGTGGGTGTCCTAGGGAGATCTAGTGACCTGCTCTGGGCACTGTCAAACTTCCAGTAGAGTATCCGAGTCAATAATTCCTTTGTACTACGGGCTGGTGTGCTCTCCTCTATGGCAGTCAGTATCTCCGCATCAGATGGAGGTAGGACCTTGGCTCGCTCGTGGATAATGTTGATGTCGCGAAGTAGTCATCGGGCCTTGTCAATCAGCATGCTCTTTGAGAGCGGGGTGTGGCCACCATCTGGTTTCTTCTTGGAGGCAGTCGATGTGTTACATCTGCCACCCACTGGTTTCTGCCCTCCAAAGATGATCTGCTGGAGAACTTTACCAAACATCGCCGTTTAACTATATATATATATATATATATATATATATATATATATATATATATATATATATATACGTTTAAACATGCAGCAGTATGTACAGCATCCAGATGGGGCAGTTGAACCCGCGGCCTCGCACCACACTGATCATTGGAAGGACTGTCTGACAATCATTCGACCTAGTATCCATGATGCGAACCCTTATCCCCAGCAGGGAAGTACGTCGACTTCAACCTCTCGGGACAGATCCATGAGATTAGGAGCATGACGCTCTAGTTTAAGCTCAAGAACACAGCGGCGAAGGAGGTAGAGCTCCCGCAGGTGGTGAGCAGGTGGGAGATTATGCAGAGCAACAACACCCTGGACACCACCTATGTGAACGATGAGTACCAGGTCCTGGCTCCAATGGCTCGTGGACCTTCCTATTACGCGAAGGGGAAAGGGTACTATGCCGTCGGATGTAATGAAGGCTTCACAGAATTCGACTTACAACCAGATGCAGAAATACCTGTCGCGGTGCCACTCTTCTCCTTCCTCGAGAACATACATGTGAACCCGGCCTTGATACAGGACAAGCTGTTCCTCCAGGTGTACACCGAACATCTTCTGGATTTAACGATGACCTCTCCATGACCAGGTGTGGCATGATGAGAACGACCAGGAACTTAAACGTGCAGGCTCTAGACAACGAATCCTACATGTAGAGTAAGAGCATCAGCATGTCCAGGCCACGGCTAACCAGCATCTTGAGTTGACATTACAACGAGGTGCCTCGGATTACGTAGCTGTAGCAGTCTTGGTTCAGAAAGGATGGGTGGTCCAGGTGGTGGGGGAGCTAGACAACTTCAAACTTGTGGTGGCTGGGACCAACGTTCTTGGTGAGGTGCGTGATCTGGCTGATTGCTGTCTCTATCGACAGAAAATGAAGTCGTATGCCTTACTCCGCCTGACCAGTGGCCACGAGGATCTCGAGTCAGTGCTCGAATGGCCGGATGGCCTGTGCCACTTCAGCGGAAGGAACATCCTGGCTAACCATGGCAACCAGCTCAGCTTTCATATTGGGAACCTGTTCGGAGAGCGAGGGGGCACTCACTCGGTCGGTGTAACAGTGCTGTACTTTGGATATGCAAAGGTTAGTGTATCACACACCACTTGTATTCAGCTTGTAGCTCCGTGAGCCTCAGCTATATATAGCGAGCATAACTCCACCAGCTATCACCACCGCTGCTGCTACTACTACTATGGCCTCAGCTGTCTTCTGACCTCCTGAAGCCACATAGTCGAGCGTCGGCTCAGAGAGCACTGTAGCATAGCTGCGAGTCTCGTAGTACTCATTGAGACTCTCATCGGCCTTGTGGATGTTCTGGGTGGCTTGAGCATTTTGTTGCCATCGGCGTGCCTCCATTTGGTGCATATGCTCGAGTGTCTTGCTGTACTCAAACTTCTCCTTAGACAGCTTCTCCATCGCCTGGTTATGACGTTTTCTCTCTACTTCTGCTGCCTTATGGTCAGCGAAGCTGAGACCCCAGTTCGCCTATGCAAACATACCTGCATTCAAGATTGCAGATGCCATGTCTATATATAGCGAGTTTAAATTCCCTATATAGTCATCAGGAACTGCAAGCAATGTATGAACCAGAAGCTTTCGAGGATCCAGTTGAGGACTACGATGAGGATGACTATGACGAAGCCAATGATGAGGATGAGTATGACGAAGACAATGATGAGGATGCCTATGATGAGGATGCCTATGATGGTGATGATGCAGAACCAGAATGCCGCCGACTAATCCACCGAGCCAAACGAATTTATCGTACCTATGTGAAGGGCTCTCTTGGCCCACTAGCAGCAGGTGGGGCTCTGATTGCTATGTTCACGATGAAGGCTGGCGGGACAGTCCGCAAAATCGCCAACAATGCTCTCCATGGAGTTGAGAAGATCGCTGAGGCTATTCCAGCCATCGCCTCTGGGGTAGGCACATTCTTTGACGTTGCTGGTCCATGGCTCCTGTATGTTGTGATAGCACTTGCAGTCATCTGGGCTGCCGAACATTTAAGACATGTTGTATAGGATGGCTTCCCTGCATGACCTCGTCAAGTCCCTTAACTGACAAGCCTTGGTCGATAAGCTACCCTTCAGTGACGATGCTGCACAGATTAGACAGCAGTGTTCACAGATATTCGAAGAGGTGCTCATCTACGGGGACCGGTGTCAGATGAACAACGGTCATCTGTTCGTCTGTCTAGAGTTTGCCAGAGTTGTACAGGAGAGGACAGGTGTCGACGTCAGAGATAAAGTCCGAGAGTTCACCCGCGATCTCTCTTGAAGATCTTTATTACCGGCCCAGCGGCTATTATCGCGAGCCTCACAGGCTGCTCGAGGCTGCACGTCGCAAGGGCCATAGATTCACCTTGGAGATAGTTAGCCAGTGGCTTACCAGGCAGGCGATGTGGCAGATCTACAGACCTCGTCCATGGCACATTCAGCATGCGCACTTCGATGAACCTGTCCCAAACAGAGTCCATCAGGCTGATGTGCTGTTCCTTCCGCATGACAGAGTCTGTTCCGGAAGAACATGTAAGACCTACAAGTACGCCCTCACCATGGTCGATGTCGCCAGCAGGTTCAAGTCTGCGGTGCCGCTCATGGATAAGTCCCCACGTCAGATGGCTGCCGGGTTACTGCAAGTGGATGAGGGTAAAGAGTTTAGAGGTGAAACTGTGGCCCTCATGCGGAAACATGGTGTGGCGATTAGACGAGGTGAGGTGGGACATCACCATGCCCAGGCTATAATTGAGCAGTGGAACCGGACACTGGCAGAGAGGCTGTTCCCACATCAGTATGCTCAGGAAATGGCTGTCCCGACTGGCGAGCGGTCCCGATAATGGGTGAGAGGTTTGCCCGTTGAGGTGGAGAGATTAAACACTGAGGCTACTCAGCTAACTGGCAAGAAGCCAGTAGAGGCTATCCAACACTCAACTGTTTCCCAGCCTACTGGCAATTTTGAGGAGGTCAGACTTCCATCTGATGCCTTGGTTCGCTACCTACTGTATATGGGCCTGGTGAACTGGAGGGTGGTCGTAGGCGGGCGACTGATCCTACCTGGTCAATAGATGTTCACAGAATCGACAGGTATGCAGAGACTAAGGGGCAACCTATTCTGTACTATCTGGCATGGCAGCAAGGAGTGCGGAGAAGTCCTAGGCGGCCATTTGTATGAGAATAGCTTCAACTAGTCCCTCCAGACACTCAGCTGCCGCCATCTAGAGTTCTTTGATGAAGACATCCCTGTGACCATACGCCAGGTGTGAATACCATCTGGAGCGATCCATCGCTTGGTGTCTAAGGGATTGAGGCTGATCTTGGTCTGGTGGAGCCCATAGATGTGGTGGCCCTCACTCCTTAACATATCCATACCATGGTGGAAGACCTTACGCTCGAAGAGGCATTCCTTGTACTGATCACGGCGAATCTGATTCTTGATGACAGCCCTTTGCCTCTTTGATCTCCTGTTCATCTGAGCATTTGATTGAATACATCTTCGGATGCAGCCCAACAAACTCCCGAATTGGTACACCAGCACACTCATCCTTCATCTTTCCCAGGACCTTCTTGTTGACAGTACTGTGTAGTGGGTGTGTTACCGGATAGTCGTTTGTGTCATAGAAGTCACTCCTTTAGGCCATATCACCATAGATGTCCTCGGGGCTATTATTAGGCGGCGTAGCTTGTTCTCATCGGTTGACCACACCAGCTTGACATCCACTCGATTGCGTAAGTTCTCCATGGTCTTACCAAAGCCGCTGTTGTTCATCGGCTTGTAGAGATCCTTCTCAAAGTCGCTGTTGGCCTTCTTACGGAGCTCTGTGTTAAGTCGGATGTAAGGCTCCATCCACGGTGACTGATTGAAGCATAGAACCCTGTGTATTTTCTTCAACCTCATACCTAGGCTGAGGTAGAGCTTTAGGTTGCGGTAGTGCAGGACATAGCGTGCTTTGTCTTTCAGATTAGGTACCAGTTTTTCTGCTGATGTTTCTGCTATCGACTCACCCAATGCACACTGATACTCTGAGAGCCATTCTCCCTTCACCTTCATCCATTCAGGCACCAGCGGGTAGACATTGTGCATGTCATGCAACTCTTGTGGGTACACAAGATCAGCCTCTAGGATGTAGCCCTTTTCATCATCATCAGGATGTTCTGTAATCTTTTTGGCTAGCAATGAGTTGTCCTGTTCTGCAGTAACGACCCACTCAAACACCCCCCCCCCCCCCCCTGTTGGTAGGTATTGGCTCATTGCCCAGCCATAGAGATTGTTAGCGATACATGATGTGGCTTATCGGCTGTTGAGAACTATAGCCAGCTATATATGGGTTGTTTGCTTTAGCATAGCATTTGATGACCATTGATACACCACCCCTGAGTCCTTTATCTATGAAGAGATGCATGTCGTAGTCAGTGAGGAGCTCCAGCTCCACACCTGTCTTCCTTAGAAGTGCATCCCAGCTCAACGCCGATGGGTCCAGATGATACTGCTGGAGGCACGTGTTGCGGAAGTTCTCAAAGACATCTGCGAGAAGTAGAGTGTCAGTTCTCAGATAGAGATCATGATAGTCACCCATGGTCTGGCAGCCGAACTCGGCCAAGACAGCATGTGCATGGTTGTAGTCGCTGTCAGATATTTTGCCAGAGAGTTTACTGTAGAAAGCAGCTTGAGGTGGAAGAGAGGTCTCATTGAAATGGTGCTCATAGGGGTATACACCTTTGCGCAGCAGGAGCTCATGCTTGACAGTGGTAGGTTCACACTGTTTTCTAAGTGGAAACGTTGCGGAACTAGCTACCAGCTTGTCAAGTGATGCTGAGAGGAACTGGGCCGGGTCAATGAACCGCAGCTGACGGAGGCTAAAGGAGATGTACTCCTCCATATTGTTGGGGATGCAGTTGATCTGCCCCTCTGTTTGGGAGATGGCCTGCATGATGAGGTGAGAATCATACCCACGCAGGTTGTGGAACACGACTTGGATGGTGGTGGTCTAAGGGTTGAGGCGCAGCTTTAGATTACACACCTTGTGTGCTGCTCCCCGGTAGAGGCCAGTGAAGCGGCAGTGATCTCTGACACTATCTCCATTTAATGGTCTGTCGCATACATGGCAACTGACCGCAGTTTTATGAGCTCTCCAGTCCTCTCTACTCATCTCCATCGGCTTAGGGTGGGCGAGCACGGTCTTTATCTTCTCCTCTTCCAATGCCAACTGATCCAGAAAATGCTTAGCTGCATCTTCTCCTCGATACAGCACTGGCGGTTTACTCACGCCGTCACAGCGGACCACAATGTATGAGAAGCCACAGATCTCATGGTGTTGTGTTTTCTGTATGTTGCTCTGAGATGGATTCACCTCTGGCCCTCAATCTTGGTGTTGTTAGGGCTTCAAAATCGGGATAGATGATGAATGGCACCTTGAGTTGCTTGTGGTATTTGGTGAAATGTAGCATCTTCCTGTCCTCTGTAGGCATTCTTATACGCGTTGGTCTGCCACTGATACCACAGCACTCTGGTTTGTGCTTGATGAGTAGATCCTCTCGGGAATAGCACTGGAGACAGAAGTGTTTTCTCCCATCATATCTACTTTGGTCGTGGAGCAGTCGATTCAGGTCCTTAATCCAGGTGTAGTGCTGCTTACCAGCTTTCTCAATCAGTAGGAGATTGGTTCTCGGAATAGCGGGGTCAGTATCACTTAGCTGCAATGGGTAAACACCCTTATCATGCCTGAAGACATTAATAGCCAAGACATTCTGTCGCTCAACATGTTTAAGCTGGTGGAGAGTGGTTGGGGAGTCTACACCTGTCATATCGAGGGCATCCCAGTGCGGGGCATATTTGGAGACTCTCTGAGGATCCTTATCAACTGGGTGTAGTGCAGCATTGAAGTGACCATCGGAGACAGTGGTCATCCTTATTCTTAACATTGATCACTGCATGCTTATGTTTGATTGAGGCAGGGAGGTCAATGTAGGACCCGCCGTGTAGCGGTTTGTATCTGGCGATGTTAAGGTAGAAAGCTTCCACTTGATCCATGGCCCATCCCGACCCTTCACGAGTGTAGTTCTCAAGGCCTTGCAGCACCTTGGCTTTAGCTTCCTTCACAGCCTCGATAATGTCGCTTGCTTTCAAGACAGGTTGCTGCCTTGACCAGAACAGGGGATCTGTGGTGACCTCTGTTCCATCATTCTTCTGCTTACTGAGAGTGACCCTGAGAGCAAGATTGAACTTGACTCCTTTGAGGTCGAGTATTTCTTCTATCAGCTTCTTTACAATCTTGTTTTGGTTATCTGCTATGAAAGCATCTGGGTCTTTCCCATGTCCTTGTAGTACCCACCCCCTCAAGTAGTTCTGGATGGCATGTGGTGTTTTGACAAAGTCTGGTACTTTGTTATCCTGTAAGCAATCCTGATATACTTCTTCCAACAGACTATCAAGCTCATCATCTGTCAGCTTCTCTGTAGGAGTTGGCTTCCTACGTGGGGTTGGAGTAGGCTTCTCAGTAAGAGCTTGTTTCTTGCTTGGAGCCGTTGTGGGTTTCTCAGAAGCTGGTGTGAGCTTCCTGCGAGGAGCCGGTGTGGGAGCAGAAGCTGGTGAAAGAGCTGCTAACCCTTCAGCATATGTGGCAGGATTGATTAATCCTTGCTGCAGCAATCTTGTCAATTCTTGGACAGATTTATCCATTGACATACCTATAGCTGGGCTTATGTCTAAATGAAATTTTTTATTTTTTCTCTAGTGTAACACAATAGTAATAAGAGTACACAATATATGCTCAGAAGTTGAAATCCACTATGGATTCTGTCTGGCGACTCATAATGTTGTATGTCTAAATGGAAATTTTGTACTTGGCTGGCATAGTCTGAACAATGCCTGGGGACTCGCCGGGGGTGGGGGCGGGGCCTATGGGTATAGTGCAGTTGACGATTCTCCACCTTTTTCTGAAACCCCTGTTGGAGGCGTGGTCGCCTTTGTCGTAGTCCCTATGAGTATTGCACAGTTGATAATTCTCCGCCTTTTTCTGAAACCCCTGTGGGAGACACGGTCACCTCCTTCGGAGCCCCTATGAGTATAGCGCAGCTCTGCCTTTCAGCAGGCAGTGCGCCAGGATTCAGGAAGAAGTGCGCCAGAACCGCTATTTTATAACTACTCACCATTTATCATATATACAGAACAGCGTCAGATTTCTGATTTCTCTGGCCTTGTTAAATACCGTCACAACAGATGACCACGTGTATATAAACCTTCGCAACCCATATGTCTATAATCGCTCAGAGATGCATGCTGTATGATGTATGATTACTGTATTCTGCGGCTGTAGTAGTAGAACCACCCTACAGCTCCAATCAGTCCTTCTTTGCTTTTGCCCACTGTGTCTTGTCCTCACCCGAAATCCGTAGCTTCCTCAAGCCCATTCTTGACTTGAGTGTACCGAGTCCTGCTTTCTTGAGCTCAGCTCGTAGCACACTTAACAGATATATGCAATGCCGCCCTCTCCTGGCTTTGTATTTGCTGGCTCCGAGTAGGGCGAATTCCAAGGCTCTCTGTGCTGGTATCTCTTCTGGCATCCTTAAAGGATAACTAACCTCATCTCTTGATAACTATTCAGGTGATCTAATAAGCCACTCATAAACTACGCACGTAATTTTAAGCTTTTTATCATGCCACTAAAGAAAGATATTCAGGCTTTAGGAGCTAAATATTGATACATTTCTACACCATATGATGGCTATCATGATTAACTTTTCAACCAATCAGAAAAAAACCTAGTGTGCCTACCTTAATATATATATGCGCGGTCATAGAGGTGCAATCTATAGTTTGACAATGTGGTGGAAAAGCAATCCTACAGGTAAGCTGTTGAATATTTTTAAACTAATCTGACAGGATGTTGTTGTTGCCTTAGGCAGCAACAACTTTCAGTCGAATTAGTTCCAAAATATTCAAACAGATGAGTATTACAAAATAAAGAATGTAATGCATTGGCACTTACATGATATCACACACTATCGCCTGGGGAGACAAAATGGTGGTGATCACTGTTCAACATTTACTCGATATTACAAAGCTGACAGTTATGATACAGATAAGGGAATATGCCAGAATATGTATCATATGGAATCTATAAACCAAAATCTATTGGTACTAAACAACATTTGAGGTGCAATTATCATCCCTTTAACACATCGCCAAACATGGACCATCTTTGCTAGGTGACTTTTACAGACAGCACCGACATATTACACACATCTTGTATAGTGCCTCATTGGAAATTATGCTGTCTGGCCATTGGTGTCCACTGATGGTGCGTAGGTGTTTGCGGTGGCAGGCATCGAGCTTGTCTAGAGCTGCCTTTGGAGCTTCCCAACTGTTACAGTTATACAGCGCTAAAGATACGCAGGTTGAATTGTATAAACGTAGCCTTTTTATCAAAGGCATCTACGAATCCATAGCTTCCAGAAGGACTGGAAAGCTGTTCCCCAATGACGCAGTGTGCAGCAATGCCAGCAGTACTGTGAGCAGTGAGACCATGATTGCACTTTTTCGCCACCACGAAGTGGATGGCCATTTCTTTAGTGGCATGCTTTGTAGATAGACAAATGTGGGTATATGTGCCTGAGGCCATTGGGAGCTATTCGTCAAGGGGGTTCTTTTCCTCGTCTATGAAGTCACCATCGTCGACATATTCCATCTCTAGTGGCATACCCAGTATTGACACTGGGGGTGGGGGGGTTGTTGGGGGGGCGAGGGTGTTTGGTCTTGTGGAACTTTCCTGCATGGATTTCAATGCAGCAGCAAGGTAACAGGTGAAAAGGGGGTGTTGGGGGGGGCGGGGGTGTTTGGTCTTGTGGAACTTTCCTGCATGGATTTCAATGCAGCAGCAAGGTAACAGGTGAAAAGCACTGGAGAGAGACAATCTCCCTGTGGGGAGCCGATTGATGTTTCAAACTCTACAGATTTCACTGACTTGACTCATCTTCATTGCAACTGGCCTGGCGTAGTAATCTAAGATCTTTGAGTATCCAATTGTGTCGAAGGCTCGTGACATGTCAATGCCCATTTTGTGGAAATCCAAGTGTTTGGACATGACTACCGACACAAGCATGCAGTGAGCCCATACAATGTCTGCGCAGTTGCGTCGATGTTTGATCCGGTGAAGTCATTGATCTTGGCATGAATGTGGCGTAGAGTAACCGTGGATGGATTTTCTGTATGCTGTTGAGGAGCACAATGGGCCGCAGATTGGCTGGGGGCCAGGTGGCTTCTGGGCTTGGGTAGTGTGATATGGGTGCCTTGGCCTACAGCGTCGATTGGAAGGTGGGGCATAAAAGCTGAATTGATTGGTTTTAAGATAATGTCACTTGCATATTTCAATAGTCCATTGCTCATGCCATCATGTCCAGATGCACGTCCATTTTTCAGGGCTTTAAGTGCCTTCTCAACTTCAGCTGGTTTAATTAATCCACCGACATTGTCGATGGAGACTCTAGAAAGCGAAATGTGTCCAGACCCACCAGACTTATCCCCCTTGATTTCTTGAAAAATCGTAAAATATGTGGTATCTGCTCGAAAACTCTCAGTTAACGCTCAGTTAGCCTGAATGGATTCATTTCAAACTTGGAATGTCAACTCCTTATTACAAGACCGCAGTGGGGATTGCATATCGACAAAATGTGTGCAGACACAACAGAGTTATCTCCCTTGTTGGATTTTAAAAATTGGGGTTGTACTAAAAAGCCCTGGTCGGGGGGACGACTGTGACCAGAGCTGGTCTTTTATTGGTGTTAGTAATGGTCTGGGATCTCCTGAGAACGGGTGCAAGGGCTCATCATCGTGTTCAGTGAACTGTTCTTTGAGCCATTCTCGAATCGCCTCGGCTTTGCCCTGGTCAGTCCCGATAGTGTCCTTCAGAGTTGTGTACTGTAGTTCTGATGCTGCGCTGCTCTGCCAATTCGTCCTCAGATTCCGGCTCGTACCCATGGTACTCTCTGGCCTCACGAAGCTGATTAGGTGGCCTCGGGGAAGGAGACTTGAGACTGCGGGCTGCCGGTGACCACAAAGACCGACTTCTGAAGTCAGTGGAATGTTCACGTTTCAGTGGAGGTGGGCGACCATTGCCGACTGCAGTAAACACCACAGTGTCATCTTGACTATTTGTGTAGCCAGTATGCCTCTGCATTATATTCCTTAATTAATTTGCAATATAATATATATGTATATACAAGCTCAGCGAGTCGAAGCTGACTTTTATTTAGAAAAGATACACCGAATTAACAATGGTAAGAGGAGTCCTAGCATGGCTAACTAATTTAATATAAACTAATGCCTCAAGCAGGCCAATAGATTGGTTTCACGAGAGGAAAGTGCCTCACGCAGGCCTCCATCACAGGAAAATGCCTACCACGCTGTAGCGGAGGAGATACGGCCAAGACCGCACTCCTATTTAGAACAATGCTAAAGCTCTATTACATGGATGTGGTGAGCCGGCTACAACAGAATCTGGCACTGTCGTCTATTGTACTAGTCCCTGGCTTAGTTGGTGCTGCGTTATTGTGGTGGTCCTTCTTGAGGAGCTAGGCTAACCTTTAGTTATTGAGTCCAGACACATATGGGTGTATGCCTTAAACGGCTTATGCCTGCTTACCTTTAGTAACAGGTTCCCTTCCTGGCGTATGAGACTGGGTAGCCATCTCGGCACATACTCATTGGACCACTCCCTCAGGCTGACAGCGTGTACATGTTGCCTGGGCGACGAGTCCAAAGTCGATGGGAGACTTATAACTACGTGTCAGCACAACCATAAATAACAAGACAAGGACAGCATAGCACACAAAAGCATTGAATAAGCAGCGCATCTATTTACAGCGGAGGCTGAAGAAGTGGGTGGCAGACCGTGGCGACCTTCCAAGAAGGCGTGGAGAGCTGATTGGCTTCTCCCCGTCACAGTGGCGTTAGTCTGTGAACCACATTTTCAGCCGGCGCCAATAGTGTCGAGAGCGAACCATATGAGATTCACTCCCGTGGAGCTAACGTTTATCTGTGTTAGGGTTATGTAACTGCCCTGAGGTCCACTGCTAGACCGTTCCTACTTTAATTAACATTTTTGCAGTGAATCCTACTTTGGCTTAAAGAAGTTCTAAGGTACCAGTGATGGTACAGGGGGAGTGTGTGAGACATCACCATTTCGATTCTAAACATCGAGAAACCTCTGCGATTTCCCGGGTCGGTTCGACCCAAGCCGCCGGAGGGGACTACCAAACAATTAGTTGGCCAGAGGGCCAGAGAGACGTAGAAATTGACTGCTGCTCTAGGAATTTAGAAGGTCATAAAGTTAGTGGCCAATTATGGAAACTGGTTTGCTATGTTGATGGAAGCATAGCCGGGGAAGAGGCTTTACAATAAATAGCACTACTTCATTCGGGCAGTCGTCCCTAACAACTTTATCTTAGCAAAATATCTGAGCTAATACTAGTTAGGTTTAGTCGCCATATCTCGAGTCTATTGGCGCAGGCACGAGAGACGGTTCTAATGAAAATGTGTGGCTGTATTAGAGAAGTAATTGGTGCACTTAGTGAAGCTGTTAGTATAGTTTCAGCGTTGCGCAGTTTAATATATACAACGATTGAACTTAACAAAAGGAAAAAAGTATTTAGCAGTCTAAACGGCACTCGCCATAGTACAAATAGGTCTAGCTGACCTATGGCGCTTACTTATAATCAGCGCAAGTGAAAAAAAAACAACCTATGTTACAATAAAAATAAGCACCCATAGTTATCAGCACAATGTTCGTTTCACATAACGTTTTTGATGTTAAAAGCACAAAGAGTTGGCGTCACCAACAGGTCACATCAATTTAGTTGGTGGGTGGGTAACCTGATTTTTAGTTGCTATATAACAGGTTCCAAAAACACAGCCCGGCCTCAGCTGCATATAATAATAATAATAATAATAAGTACATTTATATACGGCTTATGCTGGTGTAGATTGCTTATAGTGAACTTTGCATAGTAAGCTTGGATTGGATTGTCTTCCGCACTGGGCTGACGGATCGACCCAACTGAGGAATGCAGCCAGTGCGACTCCTTATATACTGTATGGTGACACCATAGCAGAGCTCAATCAATCATTGCGCACCAAGTGGAGGGGATAGCATGAGAGTGACACGTGCTTATGACGTCACGTTACCATCACCCTACAAACACATGCACGATGATGATCTAAACCAACTTAGAAGCATTTAAAAGGTCAATTCTTGTTCTACTGGTATCTCTGCCAATCCTGGTCCATTTCCAGTTCTGTAAATGGAGTAATTTTTCCCATTTCCCAATGAATCCTGGTAATGATTCATACCAAGATGGACGAATAGGGCCTAGTATTAAGGATTCCCTAAGATACAGGCAATTATATACATAAGAATGTCATCACCCACACTCAGTGAAGCGTGGGCAGGCTATCTCTTATTGGCGTGTATGCACACTAGGCGTTCTATACTCGCCTTACTGTGGCTACACGCTCTGGCCTATAGAACCAACGGGGGTGAGGTTTTAGCATCTCAGATCTGGTCATTTTGCACCCGGCTAACTTGAGTCGGTTTGTACCTGACTGAGAGCTCTGTGCTACACCACCCCCTCCTAGTTGGGCACCACAGGCTGAGTGACATCGCCAGCATGGATTGTTCGCCGTAGGGTGAGTGCTAGGTAAGAATTATAGACTTCTCAGGTTGGCGTGTAGACGAGAGGATAACATGACGTGCAAGGCACGTATTTATAAGAGATAGGCACATAGATGTGCAAAGAGGTGGGTGGGTTGGCATACCTTTTTAATGTTTAGCACAGGTTTATTAGGCCCGGGCGCTTTTATTATTTTTATGTGGTGCATACTTTATTGTTTTTTATTAACTTCACAATAGTTCGCGAGGACGTCCTCTTTCAGCGGCAGGTAACTATTCCTCGCTCCGATGACACCCAGGCTCTAACGTACCTAACTTATATAAGTGTGGCTCTTTGGGAGCCACACGAATGACTCTCACTGTCCCTTTAATATCAGCCTTTTTAATAAGACTTAAAAAGAATAATAATGAAAATATATATCTTATAAGATTAAAACTATCAAGCAGTCCCAGCCAATTCGCTGGGACAGCGCGGTCATACAACGATTCGGCGTAACAATTAAACGTTACTCAGAATGGCAACTCGCCACTTTGGGAAGGTTGTACTAAATATATAACAAAAAGAAAATTATTAATAATATAACCTATGTTGTTAAAACTATCAGTATTTCCATTCCTTATACGTCGCCAATCACTTATGAGTTGAGGTCCATGGAAGTCCAGATATGCCTGTGTCTGTCGACTGATCACTATATAGCACATTAGTATAGCCTAGTCACAGCACTGAAATGTCCAGTTCTGTCACATCACTGGTTGGTGTTGTCGCCTTTCTGCTGAGATATAATGTTGGTATGAGCTGTGCCTGTCCGATGATGATGGTGACGCCTGGTGTGGAGCTAGTTGTCGACGCCGTGCTGAATGCGGCGATGGTGTTGCTGCCTGTTGTTGGTGCACTGCTGATGGTAGCGGGGGTTGCTGGTATGTGCAGTTACTGTTGGCATCGCGATGGTGCTGGTGATCGTGCTGCGGACTCGTGGTGTTGGTTGGCATGCTGATGATTCTGCTGAGTCGTGATGTGGTTGGCGTGGCGCTAGTGCTGGTGGCTAATCTGCTTGTCGTCGTGCTGCCAGGTGTCGTTACCAGATGGTGCTAGTTGGTGGCGGTGGAGCAGGCGTGGTACTGCATGTGATTATTGTCTGAGCAGGTTCTGGATTAGGTGCTGTGTGACGAGAAGACAATTGGTGGTTGTTCTGGATGCCACGAATATAGGAGACATCGTCAAGGCTATCCGGAGCTTCTTGCCACTATATAGCTTAAGCAGCGATGTAGGCTTGCGGATGATGGATCCAAAAAGGTTTCTTCACTAATAGGTGGCAGCGCCAAAGTTACCGGCGTAGATGTTGGAATGTTGGTGGTAGTTTTCGACAACTGTAGTTCTGGTTCGGTAACAAAAACCAGATCGCCTGGAGAAGATGGCAGTTCATCTAACGCATCCGGAATGATAATTTGAACCGGCGACGGTTTTGTCTTCTTTGTCGCTGTGGTGGTTGGCGAGTGCTTCCACCGCTCCTTAGATTGGCCGTAAATTACTCACTGTGGTGTATGAAGCGCGATTTGTGGCTAGCATGAATTCGGGGTCAGGTTCTAACATGGCTGTGTGTGTGCGTGCATGCGTGCGTGCGTGCGTGTGTTGTCGAAGGTGTGGTGAAGTGACCCAAAGAATTTCCTCTCGGCCCGGCTCAACTCTGGTGGTAGAGGCCAATATCAATGCACATGTGTCGTACCATCACCATGTTTACTAGTCCAGCCACTGGAACGTTAGTGTCGGTGGCTGTTTGTAAGAAAGTGGATGTTGGCTTAAGTGCGGGCCATCTATGAGGTAGGATGCTCTCATATAGTCGGCTGTTAAATATGGTGATGGAGGCTCCAGTGTCCATGGTGGCACTTGTGGATATACCGACAAACAGACAGGCGCAGTTGTATATAGTCTTGTGAGGTGTACGAGGAAGAGTTTCCAGGCTAATGTTCTGGTTATCTTCCTCTACAGCTGTGGGATCACTCTATATAGAAGGCTTGTTTGGCAATCGCCTCTGTTAACAATATAGGTGGCCGAGTGAGGCGATGTCTCAAACTGACTCGTCTGTGCTGTTGCAAGTCTTGTGTTGGTGGAGACGGGGTCGGATGGGGGAGGGGGGGGGAAGGGGGAAACAGTGGTACTGGTGGTTGGTATGTGCAGGGTGGTGGGTGTATCAGTGTTAGTGGCGAGTAGGAGAGGATTAGCGGCGTTGGTATAGTTTTAGTTGCACCGCCCACTTAGGACAATGCATCATTCTATGCTCCTTAGAAGCGCAGAAGCAGTGCCTAATCCATCGCCTATCTTTATATTTGTTTTCTCACTTTCTTGGTCGATTTCGGTGGACCAATCGGAATCACTATTACTACCACTAATGGATGCGGTGGGTGATGGTGGTGGGACATTTGTGTTGCAGACCACTAGAGGACACTGTGTGTCTGCTGCCATATTGGTTGGGCGTTATACCAGGATACACGTTGGTACAGTGTAGGCTGTAGCACCAACCACTGTTGTTTTTACAAAGAAAAGGGGGGGGGGGGAAACTGTGTGTTCAGCTTGGATGGGAACAATCGTTGCTGGAGAAGAGGTTGGCGTCAGTACTGTTGGTGCAGTGTGTGTCGCAGGTACCAGCGTTGGCGAAGCTGTGGGGATTGCTGTGCGAGAGTGAGTGGTAGTTGGTGATGATGTTCCTGCTGCTTTCTGGTGTTGGTGGCCGATGGCCTCTGTTGTGTCGGGGCGAGCAAAAGGGCACCGAGCTGAATCCTGCTCCGGTGCCTGAACTAGTTTGACGCTGGATCCAGCTGTGGCGTGGTACAGCCTGGTGCGATTGAGTTGGTGGGGCGCCGATTAGGACAACACCTCCTCCAGTGGCCAGGCTGTCTACACTAAAAACAGCCACCTGGGTGTAGGGTGGTCCGTGTAGTGTTCTGTGCGGCTACTGTGGCGAATCACGTGGTAAGCAGGTTGGTAAGAGACACCATTTGGGTAGTTATCTCCTCCAACCTCGTATTGCTCTTTTCACGGTAACCATTGTTGTTGTTACATCCAGGACCAATGCTAGAGCCCCCTCGATGGGGCTGACCCCGGTCTCTGTCTCTGAATGCTTGTTGTTGGTTTTGTCCAAGATCTGGTGGCATCACTTGGTCTACCAATGTTTCGGTCAGTGCGGCCGATGGTGATGTGGTGTTGGCGGTGCTTGTTGGTGCTACACATTCTACCTCACATACCGGATGAGTTGGGCACTGCACATTCTTCCCGCTCCAGGAAATTCTCTATCCTCACAATAGTCGCAATTAATGTTTGCAGCCTGCCATACTCTAATAGGAACAATTTTCTTTTAGAGCGGGCTCAGCGCTTAGGGTGTCTATAAGTGTCAAGCTGCAAATGGGTTACTCCTTCTATATTCGTATGCTCTTGTTACTAGGCACAGTATTCTACCGTAGAGCTTGGGGAGTTTCGTTTGGGCGCTGTCTTAGATTCTTCAGTTGGAGATGGCTAGTCTCTCCCAGAGTTGTATCACCAACGTGTTCTGAAAGCACGCCTTCAAGAGATGTGTAGGTTGGCGAGATATCTGATCCAAGGTCGACCAAGACCTGCAGTGACCTGCCTGATAACTTTGCAGCCAGGTACTCGCCCATTTGTTGGTCCGTCCGCCGGCAGTCAGTCAGTCGTCGCAAATGCTCTCATCATGGGGGCCCCGAAGTGCGAGGTCGCCGAAGTGAAGGGCTTCCACTTCCAGGGCACCTCCTCCTGGACAACTTGGCTACTGCTGGTCTCAGGGCTTGCAATGCCGTCGCATGGGTGCTTTCTGAGGGCTCACCCACAATTGTTTGCTAGCCAAAGTGGTCAGCTGTCTCCTTAGAGATGCGTGGGTGTGGTTGGGCATTCCCAACACGGTGGAGTGCCTGTACCCGACGAGTCCTGCTGGCTGGAGCCGGCTCTGTGATCGGCGTGACGTCCTCTACCTTGCCATGGTCTGGGAATGGGAGTCCAGGTCTCGAGGCAGTTGTTCCTTCCTTCTTCCTTTCTCTCTGGTTCCTTCCTCGTGATAGGTGATCGCGATGCGGCGGTTCTTCGTTGGGGTGGAGGTCTTATCTTTTCTTTCAGTCAGAGTGAAGGTGGCCGGACCCGATGTATATGTTCGAGTGGTGCAGATGATGGTGGCATCGGCTGTGGCATCTGAGTTGGTGGCAGGAGTCACAGCAGTTATGATAACAGGGGCTGTGGCGACGGCGGTTGTGATGATGCCAGTCGTTGAGGCAGCAGTGTTGGCGAATCTCCCCAGTGCTCGTGGTTGAAAAGGCATCCCTAGGCTGACGAGTGGTTCTTTCTGAGAAGAGGGATCTGTCATGCTTAGTCCTGCAGGGAACGGGAGATGTGTGCAAATGTAGTGGGTTTGTTTCGCTGGCAGGGAAAGGAGCCACTTGTTCAGTCCTTCTCCAACCTACGTTCGAGCCAAGCTCTTCTGTTTAGGGAAACTCTCTCTCGGGTGTGAGGGCGGAACTTAGTCAGGTTTTGTTATTCTGTTTCCCAAGGGCTCTGTGTTTGTTATTTTAACATCAGCCGATAAAGTGTGTGATGGAGTGGCGAGAGGACCACTTCCTGTCCTCATCATCCGGGGTTCGACAAGACATCGCCAAGGTCATAGCTTGAAAGGCGAGAGGGCCTGTTTGGCAGTAATGAATGCTGTCTCTCTCTCTGGCATGGGAGTCCCTACGCGAGAGGGGGAGAAGAACGGGCATTTAGGAGAGGAGTGAGAGACAATGGAGGGTATGCCCGGTATGCTCGCTGTTTGTTTGGTCAGTCTATAAAAGGGTTATTCTGTCGCGCAAGAGCTATGCGACGTATTCCGCATGGTGTACCCAGTTATGTACATGCACATTTAATTACAACTGTAGCCCTCCTTGTTAATGGGCAACTTTAAAACTACCATCGCCGGATGGACACCTTATAATATACTGTGCAAATTCATGTATTAGTTATTGTGACTGGCTAATGGACATCCTTTTACAGACATTCTCATTCGCCGTCTTGAGAGTGAGCCGCATCAACAGTCTGCTTGCGGAAATCTTCCCAGCAACTTCGGAATCGTGCCAGCTCACGCTACCCGTCTGTAGCGCATCAACACCCGTGATTTATTAACTATTACTGTACCGATGACCAATAGGTACTCACGTAACTATACTATTGTGTTATTCATTATTTCCGCTATAGTAACTGATGAATAATAGGTACCGTCCCGGTCTTAAGACCAGATTTTTATATTTTCTGCTTCATACGTTATATATTATCCTAATTTCCGTGTGCTTACAACTAACGAGCACCGTAAGGTCCTATGACCTGATATACTGTTAGCACTGTACTCGTTAGTTATGTATATGGCATGTAGCCATCCTAGTTATTCTGTTTTGTTTATATATAAAATCTCTAGGACGCAGTACGCTAGGCAATACTAACAGCAACATTATATCCGCATCACTATATTCCCCAGCATCAATTTTACGCTGAGGTCACTGATCATGCTTATATTGCTCGAATTGCAAAGGATGACACGACTGTAGATGCCCCTACTAGTAGTATGGTGGTATCAGTAGGGAAAAGAGGCCGTGATTGTTGACAGAACCTCTGGATTCGACCAGCTTTGGAGTCTCCTGTTGTCTTTTAAGGCTCTGGTCATCAGCAGCGCGATCTCTATAATTGGAGGATTCTCCATAGCTAATGTCTCAACGTCGCTGTCGCTAAGCTCAAGGTCTAGTTCAAGCCAAGATAGCTTCTTGCTGCCAGAGAATAGAACTGGCTGGATCCGTTTCTGAATATATGGGTCAGCAGCAGGCAGTGGGCTTGAAGTCAAATATTCCAACACGGTTTGGACTAATATACACAGCAATAAATTAGCAAGACTAAAATCACTTCAAAAGAAAACTATTAAACTCTTCTCAAAAATGGGACGGGGCCAAGATATATATATAAAGCAGAAAAATTACTCAAACTTGTAGCTATATACAATTTTAAGGGATTTTTAATGGTAATTTACCAAGCTCACTAGCAGGGCTCTTTAACATAAATACAGAAATTCAGTCGTATAACATGAGAACATGGTGCAATCTACATATACCATATAACAGAATGGAAGTGGCCAAATCTAATCCCTCTATACAAGCCATACAACTATGGAATAATACAGACATAAACTTACACAAACAAATCATTACACAAAATTCCTTTAAGAAGACCATCAAGCAGAAAATTATAAATAATTATTAATACTATATGTACATGTCCTAATCCATTTTTTTCACAGGCAAATACACAGAAATGTATCTCAATTTCAACACGACCACATAGAAAAAACTAATATTTTGGCATTTGTATTAAAGTTCTGTTGGGAAAATCCTCCATGGCTCTGACCTTAACCGTGAGCATATATAGTCACCATTGCAATCACAGTGCAGCTCATAGGTGAGTGGGTATGCCTCCAATACAAGAATAGAACATGTTAGTTAACCCATACCATTCTAATGACAAAATTTTAATTTTTCAAATTAAATTAAAAGATCAACTGGTGTTAATTTTTCAGCAGATATGGTGGAAGATGGCGCCGTCATAGACATCAACGTTGTTTGAAAAATGTACACCAGGTTCTTTGCCATTGCCAGTAAAATATAGAATATTGGCATCGGAGTGGTAAGGGTTAAAACAATTTGAACAGTTCTTTTTTTACGTTGTTGGAGTGTTTAAGGCAACTCTATCTTCCAATACAATTATTCAGTGTATTGCTGTACATGTTTTAGAAAAAGCAATAGCAACAATATACATTTTATCCTAATACATTGTAGTCAGTCATGAAAGTAGGAGAAATAAGTAATATAAGTGATGCTAACTATAATGTTGATGATAGTGATGATAATATTAATATTAGTATTGACATCTGTTGTAGCTGTTGGTGTTGTTATTATTATTGTCGTTGAGAATAATGATGATAGTAGTAACGGTGGTAATGGTACATGTAGCGATTGTGATGATGATGATACTAATGTTGATGTCTGTTGCTACGCGTTGTAGTTGTTGCTGTTATTCTTATTGTTAATAATGATTACTATAGTGATAATAGATGAAGACGAAGTTGATGATAATAGCGATTTCTCTAGTGTCCATCCTGTATCTGATTTCTAAAAAAATTTCTTGAAATTCATTGAAACAGCATTCATCCTCAAGTAATGGCCCGTCTTCAGCAAAACGTTAATGAAAGGATTCTATGATGATGGGCTTCAGCACTTCTCGCAGGAATCTTGATTTATCCAATCTTGTTGAGGTCCATCTAGCACTTTCTGAAAATCCTCTAAAAAGTATCTCCTCAATCATTGTCCAAATTTCGCTGCACGGATCATGCAGTGGTGGGCTCCAGAACCTCATCAGATTTTTTAAAGCTCTGAATCGATGAAAGGGCTAGTCAATGTTAATTATAGTGATGATGATGATTATCATAATAATCATTAATTATAGTAATACTTGTGATGCTACCTGTAAAATAGCTATAAAAATGTTAATAATTATAATAGTGATGATCATGATAATACTGATGGTAGTGTAATAACGGAGGAGACCAGCATGGAGGCGTCATCTTTCTCCCCCATATAAGCAATAATTATCTAAACTGCCAGGATGAGACAAAGTGAAAACACGAGGTTTAAACTATAAGCAATAATTCTCTAGACTGCCTGGATGAGACAAAGTTAAAACATCACTGGAGCATCACTATAATTAACATTGACTAGCCCTTTCATTGATTCAGAGCTTTAAAAAATCTGATGAGGTTCTGGAGCCCACCACTGCATGATCCACTATAATAATAATAATAATAATAATAATAATAATAATAATAATAACTGAATCAAGAAGCCCCCCCCCCACCCTTCCCTACACACGTGATGAATAGAAAGCATATGATATAAATAGTCTACACTGCTATGCAATGCATCAACTAATTGAAAGACACTAGGTGGAATGTTAATGTTTTGTTAGTATGCCTGTATATGTTATAATGTCAACTGCCTGTTATACTGTTCTTTTATCTTCTATATATATACTATTGTTTTATGTATGTTTATGTAAGGGGGCCCACGGTACATAGGCTATGTCTCTAGTGGACTCCCTCTATGGACAATATATACTGTAAATATCATTCAGCCAAATACACGAAGATTCAATTCAATTCAATTCAAGTGGCTGTGCTGGTCACTGATTGACTAGTCGGACATGTAGCAGATGATGAAGTACATGCAGATTTTCGCAGATGGACAGTAGCTGGAGTGCTACCATTTGTTCCCAAAGTGGTGACAGCAGTCACAGCGAGGGTAGCAGCATAGCGGCAAGCTTTGATGGAAGATTGTGGACTTCCAGAGGAGAATCCTGTAGATGATATATACATAGTTGTACTAGAAGTGGATGAAATTTGCTTACGGGAGGGATGTTCGTGCCTGTGTAACCAAATCATTATTGGCCCAAGATGCGGGTCATTTTCCTGGGCGGTGTGTATACAATCGTTTTTCCATTTTTTAGCAGAGGAGAGGAATAGCAGTGATTCGTTCTGTATGGTCTCAATAAGGAAGGCGGTGGTTGAGGATGTAGGCATGGGCAGATCTTTAAAGTCATGTGGGACTGAATAAGGTGCAGGGTATTTGCGGGGTAATGCATCGCATTTCCATGCAATTTTCTGGGCCAGTGTATCACATCAAATTGGAAGCTTTGAAGGCTTCTTGTCAGCAGGCAATCTGTCCTTCAGAGTTGCATGATTTCTGACGTCAGTGTAAACAAGCATGATCAGTCCGCAACGTAAAGTGTTTGCCGTGAAGGAAATGTTTTAAATGTCTACGAGCTTGCGCTTGGTGGTAGCATAATGGCATTAGGCGCGCGAGAGGCGGCATAGCATATAACCTGCTCGTGTCCACCAGGGTTTATTTGGGATGGGATAGCAGTGATACCGGTGTGAGGCATTGGTATCGATACTGAAGGGGCGTGACTGATCGGGTGCACTAATATCGGGACAGTGATTAATTTTTCTTTGAGGAGTCTGAAGACGGCTTCGCATTTAGACATCCAAAATAAGGGATGATCTTTTTCTATACATTGGAACAGGGGCGCGGCGAGTTTACTAAATTCAGGTACGTATGCGTGGTAGTACTGGCAGAGTCCCAGGAAACTGGAATTTCCATGAGAGGTGGGAGTATTCTAAGCAGCGATGGCAGCAACTTTTTCAGGTTGAGTGGAGGCGTCTTGGGCAGATTCAACTGAGGGGAGGTGGGGGGGGGAGAGGCAGTGTTTTCGGGGCAGCAGAATTCTTCCGGCGGACGATAATGGTCACAGATGGCGTGTTTCGAAAGTTTGACTGCAGAATTATCCAGCTTCCAAAGTAATGGCTTGGTGGAGCTATTGAAAACGTGATCAGGGATGCGTTCAAGATTATGGAGATTAACTAATTCTCGCGGAGAGGTGGCCTAGGTGGTCTACATGAATTATTTATCAGGTGCTAATATAGCGTGGGCCATACACAGATCGGAGTTCAAGGCGGAGCCCCAAAGAATCTCTTCTTGACCGAGTTCTAGTGTGGTGGTACTAGCGAGCATGAGTGCACGAGTATGGTGCAAGGCAGAATGTTCGCCCAGCGCTATTCAGCAGCCAATGTACTATTGCGACATAGTTCTTGAGTAAATCGATCATGAGTAGGGCGCCGTTCCCTATGTTGTCTATAATGACTCATTGGATAAATTGGAGATTATCGATTGGGATCATGAAATTGGCGGTTCCGGCAACTTCCAGGGGCGTTCTGGCAGCGCCACAAAGGTGGGCGCAGGGTTCTATTAGGGGTGGTCGTATGTTTTCAGTCATAGTATCGTAGAGACGGGAGCTATGGATGGTATTGGTAGCTCCAGTACCTACAGTGGCTAGGGCTTGGATACCTTGTATGGTAATATGACAACGACATGGGCTAGAGCTGGGGAGATGGACAGTCTCTAAGACAGGCGATGACTGTGGTGATAAAGTATGTGTCTTTAATAAGAACTTGACTATAGTGGCAAGTTCCAGTGCGTCAGCAGCAGAAGTGTGTTAGAATTAAGGATGCTTAGATGGTTTTTGACAAAGTGCATAATCGCAACTAGCGGGAGAGGCTTTTATTAGGGGGAATGGCTCCATAAACGGAACTTTCTGTTTTTCTTGATTCAATCAGAGGGACCAGACATTGTACGGTAAAATCATTCACTAAATTCCGGCATCCAGGTCCAAATTGCCGGAAGTTAGGGAAGGGGAGGTGTGGGTATTGTTGTACTATTTCCAATGCCACCGTAGTATTTTCTGGCCCTAATTGGGAGGATGGGGCCTTTAGGAAGCGCTCAGGTAGAGACATGAACATGTTTAAATCATGAGGCGGGTATGCAGGGGTTGGTTCGGGGCCCGTGTATTCTATGGGCTCAATGATTTCTATTGCACATGCAGAGCCTCTGGTTGGCGTAGAGTGTTTGGGCAATTTACGGCCCAGTGTCCAGTTTGCCTGCAGTGGAAGCAAAGATCTGACCTGGTCTGTGGAAGCGCCGGCCAAGTAGGTGGGTGAAAGGGTATCTGAGTACTAGGGTATGTCGGGTGTGGCACTGGATGCAATGATCTAGGGCTATCAGAAGGTTGGCTAGCTCTTTGAGTCCAGGCAACAAAATGTATCAGTGTTTTGCATGGAGGTGACGCAGGAGTTCAGGTCTGATACCTGAGCGATTATCTGACGGAAGCTTTCTTCTGTCGGCAACAGGCCAGATTCAGGATTTTTGGACAGAGAGGACATATTTTGCACAGTCTTTAGTATAGCCTTCATCTGAGCATGGTCAGTGCCAGCCAGAGGGGCGGTAGTTGTCTGACTGCTAGGGCGGCAGAATCAGTGGCGGGAGGCATAAGCGTATTCACAGAGCATGGCTGATTATTCCTATTTTTACCTGGCCCATGTGGGCCGGCAACTTTATTCACTACGGCTGCGGTGTCTTGTCCTTCATCTACACTTTCTATCAGACGGAGTATCCTCGGTTGAGCGGCTTCGTGATTCAGGAAGTTAATGTGGTGTTGATTAATTGATTAACGCCGGTCTCCTTCGTAAGTACCAACTTTTTTGGAAACTAAGTCATCAAGGATTGCGCGCTGACATCTGCATATAGAGGCAACTCTGACAATGGCTAACCCTCTTCTAAAAAGAGACGGTGCTCGACATCCTCGGACGATGCAATTTTACCAGGAGTTTACCATAGCTATGTGGAATGTCTGACTGCAACATCAGAGGCAAACCTTGGGTGCAGACTGTGAACACTATAAAATCGATATTACATGCATTCAAGAGACTAAAGTAGCTAAACACTCAGAGCAGCAACTTCAGACAGGCCATAAGCTAGCGCTCATGGAGCAAAAAACAGGCTACACACCATGCGGGGTTTAGACTTCATAATCGGACCAAGGGTCTTGGACCATGTCATTAGTCTTGGATACGTCAGTGATCGCATTGCATTTATCAAGCTGGTGTTTTCACTTTGTCTCATCCGGGAAGTTTAGAGAATTATTGCTTATAGTTTATACCTTGTGTTTTGACTTTGTCTCATCCGGGCAGTCTAGAGAATTATTGCTTATAGTTTAAACCTCGTGTTTTCACTTTGTCTCATCCTGGCAGTTTAGAGAATTATTGCTTATATGGGGGAGAAAGATGACGCCTCCATGCCGATGCCGGTCTCCTCTGTAAGTACCAACTTTGTTGGGAAACTAAGTCATCAAGGATTGCGGGCTGAAATCTGCATACAGAAGCAACTCTGACTATGTCTAACCTTCTAACAAGAAACTGTGCTCGACATCCTCGGACGACACGATCTTCCCAGGAGCTTACCATAGTCCCGTGGAATGTACGTGGTCTGAGTGCAACATCAAAGAGGCAAACCTTCGGTGCAGACTGTGAACACTATAACATCGATATTGCATGCATTCAAGAGACTAAAGTAGCTAAATACTCAGAGCAGCAACTACGGACATGCCATAAGCTAGTGCTCACTAGTTAAGTGAGAAACTATACCCTCACAATGTCAGGCGAATCTCTGGCTCAGAGATGAACACCGACCTGGACGAAAAAGATTTTGACGCAGTGCGAGGAACGTGATTTCCCCGAGTTGCAGATGCGCAAACCAGCTCATGTAATTAACAGAAGGAGTTTAAGGAATCTCTGTCAAGTCGAGGTGCCGCTGCTGTCTAAATCGACGGAGGACGACGTGGACGACTAGAAAAATATCCTGGGTGATGTGGCAGTTATTCTGGTTCAATCCCCTAGAACGGTGATAACCATCGGATCGTGTAATTAAACAAGTTTATCCTGTCTGAAAAGAAAAAGGTCACTAATCAATGGAGAAGGTCGGGCTGCAGTCGTTTTCAGTAGCTCTCTTTAGTGGATGCGCGCTTAGTGCATGTAGTATGGTACTTTTATGCGGCTAGACCTTCTATTATAGAAAAAGGAAACAGTCCGAGTCAACAGACCAGTAGGCAACAGGACGAAAGGATGGCAGGGGAATATGAAGCCCGAGGAAGAATGCGTTCTGTGGTTACCGGTCTTATATAACGCAAATAAGGGCAGTGTTAAGACAATTTGCAATGGTGCAAGAGGCGACGATGGTACTTCTGGTCTTTTTTAGCATGCGAGTTAAGAGACGTGGCAAACCGTCTCAGTTTTCCTATTTCATAGCAAAAAATATATAGTCTACTCTTAACTGCAGAAGCAGCGCGGATCGCAGTGCCAAGGAACACATAACGATCACGGGAGCTTTGAAACGGGGAGCTAAATTGAAGGCAGCAGAAATAAGGTCCACTGCCAACTTTTTCGTCATAGGGGAATTCCAAGTGTCGTGCTGTGGGCTTAAGAGTGAATTTAGAGAAATACTTTTTGGCAGAAGACTGAGCGTCTTCGATGGCAGCGCTATTATGGATCGTACGCTGCATGAAGCGCTTTTTCTATGATGCCACCTGCAAATTTAGCGGCTAAGGCAGAGAGATTTTGCTCTGTTTAGACACTTGGTCGAAACGGTGATACCACTAACGACACTAGTTTATATCTTTACGTCGAGTGGGGGCATGAGATTGTTGTCCGAACAGTGACGTATCAGACAGTGAAAAAAAGGACGATGGAAAAAGGCCAAAATAAGAGCGGAAGAAAATTTGATCACTTTTAGGGGCTATATCTAGTGAATCTTCAAATAGAAAATACTAGATTAGTAGATACATTTTAAGATTTAGTGTACACAATATCGAGTCTCGGCGGGTTCGGTCCCTCTACTGTATTGAGAGGAAGGTGCTGCTGTTTTTCCGTACACAAGTCCCTTTGAGAAAGACAAGGAGTGGCAGAAAGTTCTCAGGAGGGCAGAACAATTTAGGCTGTTAGTTTGGACCACTGTGAAGTCAGCGATCCATCGAAAAATTAGGTCTGCGCGAAGGCTTTGTAAATGTTGCGAAGGCAGTCTGGTCTTGCAACAGGGTCTTCCGCGGTGGATCTCACAAGTAAAGCTGGTGATGCGGGAATACTTGGACTGTCGACTGGAGGCGTTGTCGAACCTCTCCGTGCTCAGACCTGGGCGCCGTTTCTTTGCTGACGCAGAGCTGCTTTTATACTGGTCTGCTCTGCATCTCATTATCTTTTGATGAATGAATGGTTGGCGTCTTGAGTCTAGAACAAGCAGGAGTTGCTTAGACCGGCTAGGAGAATCCAAGCTGGAGGCAGGCGATCAATGGCGTGGCTATGTTACAGGGTTTCTTTTCTAGGTTTGACTATATTTTTTAGCTAAACCCATGGTCGTTTCTTGTTAATTGGTTTCATGATGTTTGTTTCGAAATCCAGAGTTCTCAAGCTTCCCAGAAATACCGAACACTCCAAGGGGAATTTGTGATCATGGGCTATAATTTCCGAGGAAGTTGTGCAAAGATAATGTACAATGTACAACCTAAAAAGTGTCCACCCAGTCAATAGCAACGCACATACATGGCCATGTCCTGCTCTATGAGAATACCTCTGTATTACCTGAGCCATCAGCTGATACTGATTACAACACGAGGCTCTAGAGACTGTCGCTCACCTGAGCCCCCAGCTGATAATTATTACAACAAGAGGCTCTAGAGACTGTCATTGCAACAAGAGGCTCGAGGGACTCTCACTCATCTGAGCCATCAGCTGATAATGATTACAAGAGGCTCTCGAGACTGTTGCTCACCTGAGCCACCTGCTGACAACGATTACAAAAAGATGCTCTTGATAATGCTTATAACAACAGGCTCTAGGGAGTGTCGCTCCCTTGGACCACCATCAGCTGATAATGATTACAAGAGGCTCTAGAGACTGTCGCTAACCTGAGCCTCCAGCTGATAATGATTACAACAAAAGGGTCTAGGGACCCTCACTCACATGAGCCATCAGCTGATAATGATTACAACAAGAGGCTCTAGAGACTGTCACTCACCTGGACAACCAGCTGATAATGATTACAACAAAAGGGTCTAGGGACTGTCACTCACATGAGCCATCAGCTGATAATGATTACAACAAGAGGCTCTAGAGACTGTCGTTCACCTGGACAACCAGCTGATAATGATTACAACAAAAGGGTCTAGGGACTGTCACTCACATGAGCCATCAGCTGCTAATGACTACAACAAGAGGCTCTAGAGACTGTCGCTAACCTGAGCCTGCAGCTGATAATGATTACAACAAAAGGGTCTAGGGACTGTCACTCTCATGAACCATCAGCTGATAATGACTGCAACAAGAGGCTCTAGAGACTGTTGCTTAACTGAGCCACCAGCTGATGATTACAAGAGGCTCTAGAGACTGTCGCTAACCTGAGCCTCCAGCTGATAATGATTACAACAAAAGGGTCTAGGGAATGTCACTCACATGAGCCATCAGCTGCTAATGATTACAACAAGAGGCTCTAGAGACTGTCGCTCACCTAAGCTACCAGCTGCTAATGATTACAACAAGAGGCTCTAGAGACTGTCACTCACCTGGACCATCAGCTGCTAATGATTACAACAAGAGGCTCTAAAGACTGTCACTCACCTGGACCATCAGCTGCTAATGATTACAACAAGAGGCTCTAGAGACTGTCGCTCACCTGGACCATCAACTGCTAATGACTACATCAAAAGGCTCTAGGGACTATTGCTCACTTGAACCAGCAGCATTTCAAAAGGCTTCTTAGAATTTAGCAAGAGTGGGAAGTTCATCATCCTAAGCTACTTCCAGGAAAAGGTGCTTACATCAGCCTAGCGCTGCTCAGAAGTAGTCTTCCAAAGAATTTCCAAAGATAATTTATATCTTTTTCCGGACATAATAGATTGAAAAAAAGTTGGTGGACGGCCGCTTGTCATGGCTTAAACTCAATGGACCTTTCCATCCATCATATGTCTTCATAAATAAGTATGTGACGCGTAGGATGACATCATAATCAATTACAGCATAAATGACTCGATTTAGTCCATCTTAAACACTTAATGTATGAATTGTATGTTTACTATTTAATAAACATGTTGTCGTATATTTTTAAAACTAATTTCACTTGGTGCTGTTGCTGTCATAGGCATACCTGTATAGTGTTTTTGGAAATTGATAGTCAGGGAGCTCGATCCCAACACGAGCGAGCTGTGGGTGGGGGATGGCTAAAATTGGCAAGGTCCATTGGCTTCTCCGTCAGGTGAGCTAAAAATGAACAACACATTGAGATGGGTGTTATTTTAAATGAAAAACTGATTTACTTACATCTCTGATTAAAAGTAGCTATTTCATTTATCACAAATAATCTTGCTCTTTATAACTTCTTAAACAATATATACAGAGTTATCTCTCCTAGACCATGACAGGGCAATGGGGAATTTTTTCCACACCAGAGTTAATCCACAAATTTGTTTAAGAAAACTTAAATCTAAATAGAAAATGCTGATGTACGTAACAAGATTATTTTTCAAAATTTATCATTGTAATGACTGGGTTGCATATTGAGCCAGTCATTACAATGATCAAGTTTAAAAAATAATCCTTTCTTTGTCAAATGGGCATTTCTGAAGAGCGCAGCAGAAGTGTTTTTGGCCGGCTTGAATGTTGAAGGGTCACTAACACCTTTATTCTAAGATGCGTGATTGTTAAAGGGTCACTAACACCTTTATTCTAAGATGTGTGACTGTTAAAGGGTCACTAACACCTTTATTCTAAGATGAGTGACTGTTAAAGGGTCACTAACACCTTTATTCTAAGATGCGTGATTGTTAAAGGGTCACTAACACCTGGATTCTAAGATGAGTGATTGTTAAAGGGTCACTAACACCTTTATTCTAAGATGCGTGATTGTTAAAGGGTCACTAACACCTTTATTCTAAGATGTGTGATTGCTAAAGGGTCACTAACACCTTTATTCTAAGATGCTTGAGTGCTGAAGGGTCACTAACACCTTTATTCTAAGATGCGTGATTGTTAAAGAGTTACTAACACCTTTATTCTAAGATGCATGAGTGTTGAAGGGTTACTAACACCTTCATTCTAAGATGCGTGATTGTTAAAGGGTCACTAACACCTGCATTCTAAGATGCGTGATTGCTAAAGGGTCACTAACACCTTTATTCTAAGATGTGTGACTGTTAAAGGGTCACTAACACCTGCATTCTAAGATGCGTGATCGTTAAAGGGTCGCTAACACCTTTATTCTAAGATGCGTGATTGTTAAAGGGTCACTAACACCTTTATTCTAAGATGTGTGATTGTTGAAGGGTCACTAACACCTTTATTCTAAGATGCGTGATTGTTAAAGGGTCACTAACACCTTTATTCTAAGATGCATGATTGTTAAAGGGTCACTAACACCTTTATTCTAAGATGTGTGACTGTTAAAGGGTCACTAACACCTTTATTCTAAGATGCGTGACTGTTAAAGGGTCACTAACACCTTTATTCTAAGATGCGTGATTGTTAAAGGGTCACTAACACCTGGATTCTAAGATGAGTGATTGTTAAAGGGTCACTAACACCTTTATTCTAAGATGCGTGATTGTTAAAGGGTCACTAACACCTTTATTCTAAGATGTGTGATTGCTAAAGGGTCACTAACACCTTTATTCTAAGATGCTTGAGTGCTGAAGGGTCACTAACACCTTTATTCTAAGATGCGTGATTGTTAAAGTTACTAACACCCTTATTCTAAGATGCATGAGTGTTGAAGGGTTACTAACACCTTCATTCTAAGATGCGTGATTGTTAAAGGGTCACTAACACCTGCATTCTAAGATGCGTGATTGTTAAAGGGTCACTAACACCTTTATTCTAAGATGTGTGACTGTTAAAGGGTCACGAACACCTTTATTCCAAGATGCGTGAGGGTTGAAGGGTCACTAACACCTTTATTCTAAGATGCGTGATTGGTAAAGGGTCACTAACACCTGCATTCTAAGATGCGTGATCGTTAAAGGGTCACTAACACCTTTATTCTAAGATGCGTGATTGTTAAAGGGTCACTAACACCTTTATTCTAAGATGTGTGATTGTTAAAGGGTCACTAACACCTTTATTCTAAGATGCGTGATTGTTAAAGGGTCACTAACACCTTTATTCTAAGATGCGTGATTGATAAAGGGTCACTAACACCTTTATTCTAAGATGCCTAATTGCTAAAGGGTCACTAACACCTTTATTCTAAGATGCGTGACTGTTAAAGGGTCACTAACACCTTTATTCTAAGATGCTTGAGTGCTGAAGGGTCACTAACACCTTTATTCTAAGATGCGTGATTGTTAAAGAGTTACTAACACCTTTATTCTAAGATGCGTGAGTGTTGAAGGGTTACTAACACCTTTATTCTAAGATGCGTGATTGTTAAAGGGTCACAAACACCTGCATTCTAAGATGCGTGATTGTTAAAGGGTCACTAACACCTTTATTCTAAGATGTGTGACTGTTAAAGGGTCACTAACACCTGCATTCTAAGATGCATGATTGTTAAAGGGTCACTAACACCGTTATTCTAAGATGCGTGATTGTTAAAGGGTCACTAACACCTGCATTCTAAGATACGTGAGTGTTGAAGGGTCACTAACACCTTTATTCTAAGATGCATGATTGTTAAAGGGTCACTAACACCTGCATTCTAAGATGCGTGATCGTTAAAGGGTCGCTAACACCTTTATTCTAAGATGCTTGAGTGCTGAAGGGTCACTAACACCTTTATTCTAAGATGTGTGATTGCTAAAGGGTCACTAACACCTTTATTCTAAGATACTTGCGTGCTGAAGGGTCACTAACACCTTTATTCTAAGATGCGTGATTGTTAAAGAGTTACTAACACCTTTATTCTAAGATGCATGAGTGTTGAAGGGTTACTAACACCTTCATTCTAAGATGCATGATTGTTAAAGGGTCACTAACACCTTTATTCTAAGATGCATGATTGTTAAAGGGTCACTAACACCTTTATTCTAAGATGCGTGATTGCTAAAGGGTCACTAACACCTTTATTCTAAGATGCGTGATTGTTAAAGGGTCACTAACACCTTTATTCTAAGATGTGTGATTGTTAAAGGGTCACTAACACCGTTATTCTAAGATGTGTGATTGTTAGAGGGTCACTAACACCTTTATTCTAAGATGCGTGACTGTTAAAGGGTCACTAACACCTTATTCTAAGATGTGTGATTGTTAAATGGTCACTAACACCTTTATTCTAAGATGCGTGAGTGTTGAAGGGTCACTAACACCTTTATTCTAAGATGCATGATTGTTAAAGGGTCACTAACACCTTTATTCTAAGATGCGTGATTGTTAAAGGGTCACCAACACCTTCATTCTAAGATGCGTGAGTGCTGAAGGGTCATTAACACCTTTATTCTAAGATGCGTTGATATACCAAGTTTGGCTATTCTATACAAGTAACACTGTAAACTACAGCCTACGATACTCAAGTGAAAAGTAGGCAATGTTGGTCTATTTGTGATACACAGCAGATCATTAGCCTAGGAGGCACACATACGCAAATTTGGTGAGTACTGACAAAAATAATTGATAGCCATGTGGATCGATATGCGCATGGATGAAGAAAGTGATTACATTATACCACAGCTTGCGTGGGTACATAGTAATTCTCTTCCCAACACTCTTACCAACTTTGTTTCCCCCAAAGTGAACTTGCAATCCACAATCATGTTGGTAACTCACATAACAAATTTGGTTGAATTCCACCAGTTTCGAGAGAAAGAGCGGGCCTTACAGAAAGACAGGCAGACAGAGGTGATTGTAATACCCTCAATGTACTCACGGGAATAATTAATTAAACTATTATTTTCGTCATGACTCCATCTACTACTTCTATTGATATTCAGTTAACCATGAAAATTTGGTCACATTGACTCACCTCTGATACACAGCTTTAGTCTAGGTACATTAAAACACAAAGTTTGGTGACTAATGCCAAAACCTCTTGGGCCAGACAAAAACATCATGGAAATATCTCTTTAGCATAGATCACCTCGTAACACTTATTATTTACTGTACAAGTCTAGTCATGGCTGGAGTACTATCTAACAACTTTTCATTATTATGTGAATTGGGACATATAACTAGAAAATTATGTTACAACCTACACTGCGGTAGAGGCTTCCTCTTTAACCAGTTTCCACAACAACATTAATCAACAGTAACTGCTGTTAACTGATATCCTGAATCAGAACTATATTTATATATAATTATTCATGCACTCTGGTGCTGAACAGTGTTTGTATTATTATCATTATTATTGAACTGCATTCGGACAATATATTTAGCTAATCTAATTGCGGACTAAAATTATAACTAGTGTTAATAAATCAAACTGTAGTCTACGTAGCCATATCTGTGGGTGCTCCTATCAAAAGGATGGATATACGAACAACAACAGCATGGCAAAACAGGCACAGATGAACGGACAGACAAACTGATTACTATATATACTCTCGCTTTGCACAGTCATAATAATATATGTAATAAATATATTTAGAAAAACATTATTATTAATGGAGCCATTTTATGTACAGCAAATAATATGAGTATACGATATGAAACCAAATCTACTCTTCCTCGACATATGACGTCTGCTTGCGGCTAACAGTCAAGTATATGATTGAAGTTAATGTTGAAATGAAGCTAATAGCAAAGCTGTGGGTTTAGAAGCACTACAGAGGCTGGTGACCATTAAAGGGTTAAGTTGACACAAGAGGGGTCAAACATATCTGTCATTGTGAGTGTCCTGCAAAGAATACTCACATAAAAGAATTTAAAATTGTGTATATTTCTGCAAAAATTGATGACAATTTAACTAGTTTGACGCCATAACAGATAGTGACCACGACAGGTACCCACAGATAACAACACAATAATAACTATCCCACTAGTAAGATTTGAAGTTTATGTTATAATAATAATAATAATAATAATAATAATAACAAGAGGCCCAAGGGCCTGTGGCACTCACCTGGACCATTAGCATTTGAACCATTTGCAATTAAATAGATGACGGATAATTTTCGGAAAATCCAAGATGGCCACCCAAAATATTGATCAATCAAAATTCTGAAGAGAAATTTTAATCTACCTTGATATGGTCACTTTAGCCAAATTTGGTTGAAATATGTCAAGCAACTATAAGGAGCAGCGTTTTGACAATTTCTGGTAAATTTTTCATAATATCTAAGATTTTCACCCAAAAGATTGATCAATTAAATTTCTGAATAGAATTTCTAGAGCCTTCCACCAAAGAATCCATTAGTGAAATTAGGTTGAAATATGTCAAGCAGCTAAGGAGTAACAATTTGACAATTTCTGGTACATTTTTCATAAAATCTAAGATTTTCACACAAAAAATTGATGAATCCAAATTCTGAATGGAAGTTCTAGAGCCTATGGCTACAGGACCCTTTCAGCCTAATTTGGATAAAACCGGTCAAGATGGTAAGAAGAAGCAATTTGACAATTTCCAGTACATTTAAAATAAAATCTAAGATTTGAACCCAAAAAATTGATGAATCAAAATTCTGTATGGAAATTCTGAGGCCCATCACCACAGGATCCTTTCCGCCAAATTTGGTTGAAATCGCTAAGAATGGTAAGAAACATTTTGACAATTTCCGGCACATTTTTCATAGAATCTTAGATTTTCACCCAAATAAATTGATGAATCAAAATTCCGAATGGAAGCTCTGGAGCCTATGACCATTGGGTCATTTCAGCCAAATTTGATTGAAATCGTTCAGAATGGTAAGAAGAAGCATTTTGACAATTTCCAGTACATTTTTCATAAAATCTAAGATTGTCACCCAGAAAATTGATGAATCAGAATTCTGAATGGAAGCTCTGGAGCCTACGCTAATTGGGTACTTTCAGCCAATTTGGTTGAAATCGGTCAAAATGGTAGAGAAGCATTTGACCATTTCCAGTAAATTATTAATAAAATCTAAGATTTTGAACCAAAAAATTGAGGAATCAAAATTCTGAATGGAATTTCTGGAGCCAAGCCCAATAGGATCCTTTGACCCAAATATGGTTAAAATCTGTTTATTGGTTAAGGAGTAGTGTTTTAAAGCAAAAATTGACGGACAATGGACTGACGTACGATGGATGGAGGATGGACAGTCGCCATGGCATAAACTCACTTGGCCCTTATAATAATAACAAGATGCCATAGGGCCTGTATGTCTCACCTGGAATTATTGGCCACTGACAAAACTGAACAAAACGAGATGACCACTGACAAAATTTATTAATCTAATTTCTGTGTAGAAGGTTTAGCCAAGTTGTATTAAAATTGGACCAATGGTTAATAAGTACTTAATGTTTTCAATGATTTTCTCAGAAAAATCCACGATGGTCGCCAAACACACTACATTTTGATTGATCCATGGTGACCATGCGTTTTTGACGTATCAACTTCCCATGAACACAGTTCAATGACCTTTAGTCCCGAATCATATCTCCCAAATTTCAACCCGACCCATTCAGTGGTTCTAGATTTGTTTCTCCAAGATGACCATCAAAATATTTGGCTAATAAAGTTCTCTTGAACAAAGTGGGTTCAGCTAGATGATGCTTAATGAGTTTTGAATTGATGACCTAAGAGGTGTCCGAGAAAACCTTTAGACGTTTCTAAAAATCGTTCAAAATCCAAGGATGCTTCCTGCCAAATATAATTGAAATTGACCTAGTGCTTTTTCGAAGATATTTTATATTTCCTATTTCATTAGAATCAGAGTTTTTGATGGCAATATACTCCAAGATGACCACTAAACCGATTATCCGACAGATTAAACAAGAGGATCAATGGCCTTAGCGCTCACCTGGACCATTAGGATTTCAACCATTGGCATAATAATTTAAATTAGCAGTAACAAGACATACAATACAAAATTGGGAATTCAGTACAATCGATATTTAGCGGGAAATTAATGATGAATGATGACTACACAATCAGATTGAACCTTAGGTTTCATGCAGCCAATAAAAAATCCAATATTGCTATCAAACACAACATTTTGTATGAGATCTCTGAAACACACCACTCTAAGGTCCTTCCAGGCGAGTTTGCTTGAAATCGTTCAAGCAGTTAATGAGTAGTAGCATTATAACTGATCTCCCAAAGTTTTCTGAAAATCCAAGATGGCTGCCAGAAATATTGACCAATCAGAATTCTTATTAGAAGTGTTGAAGACTTTCAGCATAGAATTAGTCCACCCAATGTTTCGTTGAAGTTGGATGATTTATATTGAAGCAGTAGCGTTTTAAATGATTTCCGGAACATTTTTGGAAAATCCAAGATGGCTGCCAGAACACCTGACAAATCAAAATCCTGAATAGAAGTTCTGGCCCCTACCGCCATAAGATCATTCCAGCCAAATTTGGCTAAAATTGTCCAAGCAGTTAATGAGTAGCGTTTTAAACGATTTCCCACCATTTTTTTTGGAAAATTCAAGATGGCCACCAAAATAATAGACCAATCAAAATAATGTATACATGTTCTGAAGCATACCCATCTAAGGTCCTCCCAAACAAGTTTGCTTGAAATCAGCCAAGTGGTTAATGAGTAATATCATTTCAACTAATTTCCTGAAGTGTTCAGAAAATCAGATGGCCGCTGGAAATATTGACCAATCAGAATTCTCATTAGAAGTGTCGAAGCCTCTCAGCATAGAATAGGTCCACCCAAGTCGCCCCATTTATATTGGAGGAGTAGCATTTTAAATGATTTCCTGAAAATTTTCAGAAAATGCAACATGGCTGACAGAAAGATTGACCAATCAAGATTCTGAATAGACGTTCTGGAGCCTACCATCACAAGACCATTCCAGACAAATTTGGTTTAAATTGCCCATGCAGTTGATGAGGAGTATTTTTCGGAAAAATTCAAGATGGCCACCGAAATAATAGACCAATCACAATTATGTTTACATGTTCCGAAGCATACCACTCTAGGGCCCTCCCAAATAACTTTGCTTGAAATCGGCCAAGTGCTTAATGAGTAGTATCATTTTAACTGGTGTCAAAGCCTCGCAGCATAGAATAGGTTCACCCAAGTTTTGTTTAACTCAGCCCATTTATATTGGAGTAGCATTTTCAAATTCTGGAAGATTTTCGGAACATCCAAGACGGCCACCAGAAAAATTGACCAATCAAAATTCTCAATAGAAGTTCTGAAACCTACCACCATAGGATCCGCAATATAATGACATCAATGGCTACAAATCTGCAACTGTTTAATATGACCTTGCCTCTTGTGGGGCCCGGAGAGGCCGGGTCGTATTCATGATGGTAAGTATCAACTCTCTCATGAAAAAAAAATGTCATAGTTTCTTTTTATTTCACTTCAAGCATATACTTACTGTCTCGAATACTCTTTGATATAAACCAGAATTCATAAGTGCATTTGTAGGGAGGCAGGCATGGTCAGAGACCCGTTCTTCCCTATAAGAGTTCTTTTGGAATCTGAGGCACAAAAGCATCTGCAATCACTGAATGAGCAACCAGGAATGTAAACAAACAATCAGCTGATGCTGAGGTTGCATGAGAATATTTTTCTCCCTTTTCTAAATCAAGAGGAAATTCAAATTTACTTTATTTCATAATTTTTTTATTAATATAAATAAACTATAAACAGGCAGGCCATCAAAGACATGGCCTATAGAGCAATGGACTTCTTAAATACATCACAAAACATTCACAAATCACAAGACAATGGCACATTGAAAGAATGCTAAAAAGCTACCTTGATATATATACTTATATTACAGGGACCTGACTACCCTTCTGGAATTATTAGCCAGTAAATTAAACTATTCAGTGTTGACCTAACAGTAATCTCTGCATTTAAATTTATTCTGCTCGAATTGTGTCTGATATGTTTGCTGCTTTTCTAGGCGGATAGATAAATGATCCAAAATATCAGTTGCGAAAATTCTGACATGAGTTTTACTATTATTGCGACTAATATTATTGCAGAATATGTTGTCAATGACAGTCGCCATAGATTCAGTTATTCTAGTTGGTTATGTTATTGTCAGATAGTAAAAGTAGGTAATGACGTCTTTAGTATGACAACATACTATTATTATTATTATTATTATTATTAATTTCCTTTTGTATTCTATCCAGAATTCAGCTTAATGCCTCAATGAACTGTTTGTTATCACTGTCAGGATGCCTGTAGATTGTACCAATAATTTTGTTTCTATCTTTTTGAATCGGAATTTCAATAAATATTTTTTCAATATATTCTTCGACCATGGAAAGGTTCTCACGCACTAAACGAAATCTAGGATTTCTTTTTTCACGAGAGTTGATACTTACCTCCCTAATACTTTTGATATTGCTAAATATTGGCTTTCACTCAATAAACACTCAGATTTAAAACAGTTAGGTGCCCCTACTGGGCAGGGAGTCAGAGCGTAGTCCGGCGGATGCCAGCCCCACCTCCGCGCATGCGCAGACTAGCACTTCCTCTGACTAGATTATTGGCTGACACACATGCAACTATTAAGAGCCTGAAGACCGAGCCTCTGTGGGGTGGAGAGGCCGGGTCCGTATCTAGGGAGGTAAGTATCAACTCTCTCGTGAAAAAAGAAATCCTAGATTTCGTTTATTTCACTTCAAGAGTATACTTACCTCCCTAATACTTTTGATATTGCCAGAATTCGAAAGTGAATCTGGCGGGAGGGAGGCGAGGTCAAAAGACCAGCTCATCCCTATACGCTTTTCTGCGTTTAAGGCACTTAAACTTCTGAAACTGTAAGAAAAAACAGTCAGGATTTGACTAACCATCGGATAACACCACCGATGTATGAGAGATGACCGAATGTCATATGCGCTCCCCCCCCCTCCTTCCTGGGAGGAAGAGTCGACTGACCTCAATGTCCTATACGCTCTCTACGTACAAGTGCCATGTACTACAGGACAGAGACGAAAAAACTCCATTTTCGTAACTCTCAACAATGAACCACACAAATACACAAACCATCACCATATTAATAACGGGTAATCGTGACAATACAATCAACAACGGACAACACATGAACAAGACTGACCTTGTTGAAAATGGCTGCTGACATCATCTTCCCATCGGTAAAGACTGATGCAGGCCCAAAAAAGTGGGTGTTTCCATAAATTAATTGTGATATATATAAGTAATGAGGAAATCACCTCAAAAAATATAAACCGATTTATTTTTTCAAAACCGACAAGGCGAGAGGATTAGAGGTGTCACGGAGATAATGGTCTGTAAAACTTGACTCACAGTGCCACTGAGCCACCGACATAATATCATCCACAGGGACCCCATTAAATAGGGCCGTGGATGTCACTACGCCGCGGACACTGTGAGCCTTGGCCACGTCAACCTGCTTCCCGGTGGCGGATTTATGGCAAAACTGAATGCATTCCACAATCCACCTGGAAATGGTGTCCTTAGAAGCCCTCCCATGGGGTTCAATATATGACAACCATAACGCTGACTGGTCGGTGCGCCATGCCGCCGTACGCTGTTTGTACCGGCGCAGCGCCCGGACGGGACACCATGCTTTAGAATTAGGATCATATCTAGTTAAAGCAGGCAAAATAATAGGTTGACCTGGATATTTCAACGACTGATTTTTAGCCAAGAAATTAATCCTAGGTAGCAGCTTAAGGCCTTCCCCTGAAACCACAAAACGGTCATCCTCGGCTGATAAGGCATGAATCTCACTCCTACGCCTAGCCGAGGCCGCAGCAATTAAAAACACAGTCTTCAGTGTTAATAGTTTCATAGAAATGGAACTAAGTGGTTCAAAAGGCTTATCACCTAGTACTTGAAGCACTAGCGATAAACTCCAAGACGGAATCACAGGAGGATTCCTTGGTCTTAGATTGCCCATGCCTTTAATTAATACATTCAATGTATTTACTTCATCACTTCCCCTCTTAGCCAAGCAAGGAATAACAGACATTAATGCTGACTTATAACCAGCAATAGAGTTAGGCTTGAGGCTATAGGCATCATAGAGGTGACAGAGGAAATCAGCTACTACTTGAATAGATGAATCCATTGGATCAATACATCTTTTTGAGCACCATTCTGCAAATCTGTTGATTTTATAATTATATGCTCTGGAGGTTGACCCCCTCCTGGCTTTGGCCATAAACATGGCTGCTTGCTCAGAAAAGCCCTCCTTAATTCTAGATTCCTTGACAACATCCACGCAGTCAATCTGAACATTGACGGATTGTTGTGAAGGGCCTTGCCCTGGAAGATAATATCGTCCATCAGAGGCAGAGGAACCGGATTGCAGACCAGAAGGTCCAGCAGATCCGTATACCATGATCGGCTTGGCCAATCCGGGGCGATCAGAAGCACTTGGCATTCCTCTTGTCTGATTTTCTGAAGAATTTTTGGAATCAGGATTGCTGGAGGGAATGCGTATGCATACATTCTCCCCCAGCTGATAGCTAACGCATCTGTTGCGAAAGCGCTTGGATCCGGAATCGGAGAGACGTACGTCGTCATCTTCGCATTCTTCTTCGTTGCGAACAAATCGATGTTGGGTTTCCCCCAATGGTCGAACAGACGATCCGCCACACATTGATTTAGTTGCCATTCCGTGGGTAAAACACTCATCCTTCGGCTCAATGAGTCTGCTAGCAGGTTTAACCTTCCCGGAATATGAACTGCTTTCAAGGTAATCTGGTGATCCAGACACCAACAAAGCAGTTTCCATGTCATCATACAGAGACTGGGCGACTTCGTTCCGCCCTGGCGGTTTATGTAAGTCACAACTGTTGAGTTGTCTGAACGAATAAGAACAATCTTGCCCTGAACTTTCTGTAAGAAATGTTCCAGGCCCAGGACTACTGCTCTTAGCTCCAGTAGATTTATATGTTCCTGTGACTGTTCCAGATTCCAAAGCCCTGATATCGTGGATTCTTCCAGGCAAGCTCCCCAGCCCTCCATCGATGCATCTGTATACACAGTCACCTGAGGGTGGGGAGGGGTTAGCAAAACCCCCGGCAAGAGATTCTCTGTATTCAACCACCATTGCAGGTGGTGAATCAGAGGCGCCAACACTGACACATTCGAGTCCAGCGAACCTGTACTCTGGGTCCATTGTGTCATGAGAAACAACTGGATCGGCCGCCTGCGTAAGGCGGCCTGAGGAATGACTGGTTCCAACGAAACCATCAACCCCAGCATTCTCAAGTAAACCCGTGCCAGGACATGACGACTGTCGCACACTGACTGAATCAACGAGATGAGTATTTGAACCCTCTCCTGAGTAGGATAAACATATCCTGTCTCTAGATCGAAGAACATCCCCAGGTAAACAAACTTCTGGGATGGAGTCAGCTCTGATTTTGGGAAATTGATCATCCAGCCCAAGTCTGTGAGAATTTTCAAAACAATCTCCAGATTGGCGGACAAACTTTCCCGGGTGTGCGCTTTCAACAGCCAGTCGTCTATGTACGTGTGGACTGCTATGCTTCTCCTGCGGAGGTATGCCGTGATTGCAAGAACCACACGGGTGAAAACCCGAGGAGCCGTGGAAATTCCGAAGGGCAACACCCTGAATTCCCACTGTCTGCCCTGGAATGCAAATCTCAGGAAGCGACAGAAACTCCCGTGGATGGGGATGTGGAAATAAGCGTCCTTCAAATCTATCGACGCCGTCCACATCCCCCTCTCCAACCCCGCCAACACCGAGCGCACCGTTTCCATCTTGAAACTGGGCGTCTCGATGAACTTGTTCAATGGCTTGAGGTTGAGAATCGGTCTCCACCCACCGGTGCGTTTTGTTACCAAGAACAGGGTTGAATAGAAGCCCGGACACCTTTGTGCCGGCTGAATAGCTCCTTTTTGTACGAGGGAATTCATCTCCTCCTCGAGACACAACCTTTGATCTGGATCTCTCGGAATGGGAGTCCAGACTGGCACCAGAGACAGTCGCGACGGCGGGCCTGTCATCCACTCTGGATGATACCCCACGGAAAGCCATCGCAAGACTAAACGGTCCTGAGTTAACCGTTCCCACTCTTGCATGTGGTCGGCTAGCCGGCCTCCCACCGGTCCACCTAGGGACCGCGGTGGACACAAGGCATGCAAGAGCGGCACTGTCTCCGTCACCATACACACTGGCGTGGTCCTTACCGCGGTAAGCGCCCTGTCAGGAACGATAACCACGCCCAGATCCTCGCGCGACCCGCCCCGCCCCGCGCGCACCTCGGTGCACGGGCGGCTGCCTGGCTGACGGCGGCTGAGGAGCCTGCGCCCCCCTCACTGCTGGCCGAATCGCACGCGGCCGAGGCCGGCGCTGCGACGGCGGCTGGCCTCTGACTTGGCATAACAGGTGGAATTACGATGGGTGCCTGGATACCTCCGGAACAGCCAGGCAAGGTATACATACCTTTGAGGGCTGGCATGCCTTGCACCATGGCTGGTCCAGGGGCCGGAGCCACTAAAACATGTGGGGTGGCCATCATGGAGCCGTGGTCCATAGCTTCCATGCCAAATCTCTCAGATTTCCGAGGAATTTGGTATGGCTGGCCATCCGCACCCATCAGGCCAACCCGCTGAGCTGTGAAGGCTACCCCTTCCTTGGTAACTCCATGGAAATGGATTCCTGTTTGCCCTGCCAGGGGCCGACGGGAATCCACATCCATGGTATACGACTCATCGGTCTGACCATAACCCATCGTCATCCTTAGGAAAGGTTTCAGAGTAATCCAAGGGAGGATACTCAGCCTGAGGAGGCATGGCACCACTGGAGGAAGCGGTACCTAGGGATTTCAGCTCAAGGCCAGGCGATAAGCGCCCGACTGAACTATCAGACCCTGCTCCCAGGTCACCAGGCTGAAACATCAGACCCGGCCCATTAGCAGCTGCCCTGGTTCTGCGAAAACTGGTTTACCCCTACAGGAAAGACCAGAACCAGATGCGGGGAAGCCTTGCTTCAATGCAAACGAAGAAGGCTCTGAGGGGCTGGAGCTATGCAACATGGTTTTTAGCATCTCCGGCATCCAGCCCCTCAGAAATTTCTTCATCTCATTCATCATATCTGCCTTGAAGGCTTCAATGTCAGGCTTACGGGAAAAAACCTCTTTCATTCTTAACGAATCTTTTAGTTTGTCATGTTCCTGGACTGACAGAAGCTTCAGGAACAACTGGTGTGGCCACTGACTACATGTATTACACTTGAAGTCAGGATTACACGTGCTGCACATGTTATCAAGAGCGAGAGAAAGGTCATTAATAGATTAGTGATTACTTAAGTAAATATGTAAGGGACCAATGATTATGATGTGTTTCTTTATGGAGGAAAGATTTATTAACGGATATTAACCAAATAAATAATCTATGAGAGATGATATGAATGCTTATCACCCAACATCAAATCACGCATGCACGCACGCATGCACAATGTCATATAGCTGAGCACCATTCTCCTACAAAACTTAGTGATGTGTGTAGGTTAGTAGCCAAATAAAATTCAATACAAATCAAAAGATGAGCAGGAGAAAGACTTGACATGCAAAACTCTTTTCAAAAGTAAATTTAGAGAAGCCGTCCTGCAGCATCTTCCCTACGTAAAGGGATATGGAAAGGCTAGTGTACCAAGTGCTTGCGTGAGAAAACCGCTGGTGTAAATGCATACTTTATTCATGGAATCCAAGGGTGGACAGATGCAAAGGTTTCTGTTACAGACCAATAATACATCTCCAATAAGCTAGCTAGCAGGAAAGGAGCTAGAACTCAGTTGTTAGGTTAGAGGACTTTACCCTTCGAGTAACCACGGAGAACACAGTACGTATAAACAAGTAGTAAATAAGCTATATTTTGATACTCAACACGGCTTAAACTGGGAATTTTGCAATTCCGGAAACAGGAGACAGCAGACGTTTGGCTCGCTATTGGATATGCTACACCTGGTGTGCAATCAGATGTTGAGGGTAAAGATTCCATGTACCTCTATCACACCAAAATCTTTGATAAATTAAAAATAATCTAAGAGAACAAAACATGTCTGAATTGTAGCCAATTCATTAACATGAGGTCGAGTCAGAGGCGCATATGCCGCAGATGGGTGGCGCAGCTTGCGCATGTGCCAGTCTGACAGCCAGTTCAACCACCTAATAAGGGCAGGTTTAATTTATATTCTGTGTTGAATTGAGCCAGTTAGCTATATTAACATATATCAAAGAGTATTCGTGATGGTAAGTATACTCTTGAAGTGAAAAGTTGAAGGTAAGTGAAACGTCGGACCGTCGCCACGGCATAAGCTCATTTGGCCAATCTGGCCAGGTGAGCTAATACTTATTTTGTTTTGACATCATGAAGCACTGCAGAAGGTGCTTTTGGCTGATGAGTGCTAAAGCGGTAATAATGAAGTAATTCATTCTCTTTGGCACAAGACAAAACGCTATTGGCCTTAACACTCATTAGAACAAAGTGTATTACTGCTATATTAAAAAAAAATCTGCAAACACACATTATGTTGAGTTCTTTAAGATTACACATTATATATATATATATCTATATATATACCGTGTATATATATATATATATATATCTATATATATACCGTGTATATATATATATATATATATATATATACCGTATATATATATATATATATATATATATATATATATATATACCGTATATATATATATATATATATATATATCAGGTTTCCCAAAACAAATTTTTACCAGCCGGACATTGGGTGAGGTGACGACCTGGTGTGTGTGGGTGTGTGTGGGTGTGTGTGAGTGTGTGACTGTGTGTGCATGCGTGTGTGCAAGCTAACTGAAATTAATTACCAAAAATTGCATATTTACAATCCGGATTCTAATAGGATAAGGCTGTAAATTGTTTAAATTAAAATATTCACTACTTCTATTACGGATATTTCACAAGAAAAATCGATTTTCTATAAGTCAGTAAGTGGTTATAGACACTAACATGAAAATAGAACACAGGTTCACACGATAAGTCTTTTTGCGGTCTTACGACTATGATTAATGTGTACTTCATATCCGTCATTGCGGTACTGAAATCATTAAATGGAACCGCCTAAATATTAACTACACTTTAATAAACGGCATTTATTACCATTTATTACATGAAAATTAATCCAGAATTTGACATAAAATTGCGGCGTGAAAACATAATCAGCTAACGACGAATTTAGGTCATTACTCGAGTAGCGCCAAAACTCATATATTCATCCTCGAGTAGGGTTCTTATGTTTGTAGCCGTATGAATAAAATAAACTCATAAATAAGCGCTTTGGTGTTGAGAATGATAGGATAGTTACGTAAATTAATGACATTTGTCACACCTTTCACTGTTCATCTATATAGGTGAAAATTTATACAAGTTATAAATTAGGTACTTTCACAACCCATATAAATAGATTGGTAGCCTCGAGTACATACTCAAGTAGCTACTAGAGTGGCGACCTAAACTTAACAAATTAAAAAGTATCAATATTTAGAGTGAGTACTCGGTAGTCGGCTATGATTTACGGACATAATATACTGGAAGCGGGAACTCAGAAATTACTCTATATATGATCATAACGTGGTGATCGAGTATTATGCATTCCATACAATCTGCTTAATGTTTGATAACATTTTTTTTGTTGATAGGAGTCAGTTTGTACAAGGATGTATCACGATTTTGATATTTCCGACTGTAAATATTGATTTTTTGCGCACCCCACCCCGAGTCCGTGAATATTCCAATAACTATTTGTATTGTATTAGTAGTTTATAGTGTGTATAGTATTGTCAATCTAGTTTTAATATATATATAATTATGTTGTCTATCTAATACCTACGGTTATATAGTATATATTGTGCGTACGTCTGTTAGTACGGCTGTGTACATTCTAAGGTGTAGTTGCTGGTGGTGTGCTAGCGTACGTTGTTTATAAAATCGCGTGACGAGTTGTAGTGTATGTAAATGAAGTGTACGTGTGAACATAGTGGGAGATTTGTATGTGAATCGTGTGTAAGCTGTGTGAACTGTGTGTGATTCATGCATGGAGTATGTGTGGGTTGTGTCTGAATGGTGCATGAATACGGAAGAACGTGTAAGCGAATGATTTGCTGTGTGCATGGCCTATGTAGGATTTTAGTTGTGATGTCATTTTATGAATTGTTATTGAAAATTTGAAAACTGTTTATCTGGCTTGACTTTTCTACTTAAGGATCGTGACATTTAGATCAATGTTTATCACAATGTACTCACTCTAAATGTCACATACAAATCTCCCACTATGTTCACACGTACACTTCATTTACATACACTACAACTCGTCACGCGCTTTTATAAGCAACGTACGCTAGCACACCACCAGCAACTACACCTTAGAATCTACACAGCAGTACTAACAGACATATGTAGGATTTTAGTTGTGATGTCATTTTATGAATTGTTATTGAAAATTTGAAAACTGTTTATCTGGCTTGACTTTTCTACTTAAGGATCGTGACATTATATATGCGCATAAGCTATCTAGATAAAATAGTGTGAAGCAACAGTGTACAATGATAAGCTTATAGAACTCAACACTGACATTCTGATTAATTGTGATTACATTCTAAACCACAGAACAGTATTCTTTATTCCCTGCCATTCACTATAGTCATTCTTCTACATAATAGTACTGCCATGGCTGGATAAAATCCATAGATTGATTCAGAATGATGCCCCAAATATGCCATGATTAGAAGGAGTCACCACCTGTAGCCTTAGTCTGAGTTAAAACTTATTTCCCACCAGAGCAAACATCACACGTGGGAACTTTATGAAATGCGGTATCCAGCTAGCCAGTCTGGTGTAGCCTTGGAGTTGCAACAGGTCTCTCGGTCGACGCAGGTTATGTGGAACAGATCCTGTATAAAGCAAATTAAAGCAATAACTATCGAGGGTGAAGCAGTGGAGTGCATTATGTATCACATATTGTATCTGCTGAGTAGGCTTGTGCGATTATTGCATTGAGTGATCGCATTCGATAATTATAAAATAATAGTGATTACTCGATTAATCAGCTTGGATACAAATTACCAAGACATGACAACAAAAGTATATCAATGACGTAAATTGCAATGGTGTTTAGAAAGTTCTCGAGCCAAGCATTCCATTAATACATTTTCAAAAATAGTCTTCTCTTGCCCTGCAAATGGACATACATTGACTAAGCAAAATAAACAAAATCATGGATTTCTCTTTACACGAGAGAGTAGTTATACTTACCTCCCTAACACTATGATATTTCCTAAATATCGACCTTCACTCAATAACCCCAGATTAAAAAAGATAGGTGCCCTTACTGGGCAGGTAGACAGGTGACAGTCTGCCGGATGCTGGCCCCAACCTCGTGCATGCGCAAACTGACACTGCCTCAGCTGGACTATTGGCCGACACATGCAACTTAAAAGCCTGAATACCGAGCCTCTGTGGGGCGGAGAGGTCGGGTCCGTGTTAGGGAAGTAAGTATAACTACTCTCTCATGAAAAAAGAAATCTGTGATTTCGTTTGTTTCACTTCAAGAGACATACTTACCTCCCTAACACTATGATATTGCCAGAATTTGTAAGTGAATTCGGCGGGAGGGAGGCGAGGTAAAAAACCCAGCTCATCCCTTGCATGTTTTTGCACATGAAGCACTAACATCTGAAATTGTGTGACACACACAATCAGGCAATGATTTGAACATTGGATAACACAACTGATGGTGAGAGTAATGCCTGTATGTCAAATGTGCTCACCCCCCCCCCCTCCTTTTTGGAAAGGAGAGGCTATGAACTCAATGTCCCATACACTCTCTAAGTACAGGTTCTAAGTACTACAGGACACGAGACGAAAGACTTTATTTTCGCATACTCTCAATAAATGAACCACATAATACACAGGTACCATTACATTCTTATTAAGAAAGGGTAATACATCGTGACAACAAATTATGTAACAACAAAAAGCAGTACTGACCTTATGCATTTAAGCTGTATCCATCCAGTCCACATCAGTGAAGGAAAAATGATACACGAATATGCTGTTGTTTCCACAATTAAAATGTGCTGTCTGAAGACAGCAAGTGCAACTTATCTACAACATACACCTGATCATCTTTTGAATATCGATAAGGCAAGAGGATTAGTGGTGTCACGGAGGTAATGGTTGGTAAAACTTGACTCACAGTGCCACTGAGCTACCGACATGTCATCCACCGGCACCCCGTTAAACAGGGCGGTGCATGCCACTATGCCACGGACGCTGTGAGCCTTGGCTAAGTCAACTTGTTTACCAGTGGCGGATTTGTGTCAAAATTGAATACATTCCATAATCCACCTAGATATAGTGTCTTTTGACGCCCTGCCATGAGGTTCAATATAAGACAACTATAACGAGGATGGGTCCACCCACCATTCCTGTGTGCACCTGCTTAATGCGCGGACTGGACACCATGCTTTAGAATTAGGATCGAACCTAGTCAAAGCTGGTAAAATAATTGGTTGACCTGGATATTTCAAAGACTGATTCTTAGCCATGAAATTAATCCTAGGTAGAAGCCTAAGGTCTTCCCCTGTAACCACGTAACGGTCTGCCTCGGCGCATAAAGCATGAATTTTGCTTCTCCGTCTTGCAGAGGCCGCAGCAATTAAAATACAGTTTTAAGTGTCAACATTTTCAAAGGGTTTATCAGCTAGAATTTGAAGCACTAGAGATAAACTCCAAGACGGAATCGCTGCCGGATTTCTCGGTCTTAGATTACCCATGCATTTTGTTAAAGTGTTCAATGAACAAACTTCGTCACTTCCCCTATCAGCCAAGCAAGGGATAACTGACATTAAAGCTGACTTATAGCCAGCAATAGAGTTAGGCTTGAGGCTATAAGCATCATACAGGTGACAGAAGAAATCGGCGACTACCTGAATAGATGCATCCATTGGATTAACATCTCTGTTTGAACATGATTTTGCAAATCTATTGATTTTATAGTTATATGCTCTGGAGATCGCCCCCCTTCTGGCTTTTGCCATAACCACGGCTGCTTGCTCAGAAAAGCCCTCCTTAACTTTAGATTCCTTGACAACATCCATGCAGTCAATTGGAACATTGACGGGTTGTTGTGAAGGGACCCTGGAAAATAATATTGTCCAGCAGAGGCAGAGGAACTGGATTGCAGACCAGAAGGTCCAGTAGATCCATATACCATGATCGGCCAATTTGGGGGGATCAGAAGCACTTGGCACTCCTCCTGCCTGATTTTCTGGAGAACCTCTGAAATCAGGATTACTGGTGGGAATGCGTATGCATACATTCCCTCCCAACTGATAGCTAACGCATCTGTTGTGTAAGCACTTGGATCTGGAATCGGGGAGACATACATCGTCATCGTCGCATTCTTGTTCATTGCAAACAAATCTATGTTGGGTTTCCCCCAGTGGTCGAACAGACGATCCACCACACATAGATTTAGTTGCCATTCCATACGCAAAACACTCATCCTTCATTTGGCTCAATGAGTCTGCTAGCAGATTTAGCCTTTCCGGAATGTGAACTGCCTTCAAGGTGATCATATGATCTAGATACCAGCAAAGCAGTTTCCAAGTCATTATACAGACTGGGCAATTCGTTCCGCCATGGCGCTTTATGTAAGTCACTACTGTTCAGTTGTCTGATCAGTTGTCTGATTGAACTAGAAAAATCTTGCCCTGAACTTTCTTTAAGAAATGCTCCAAGCCCAGAACTACTGCTTGCAATTTCAGTAGATTTATATGTTCCTGTGACTGATCCAGATTCCAAAGCCCTGATACTGTGGCTTCTTCCTTCCATTGATGCATCTGTGTACATCGTTATTTGAGGGTGGAGTGGGTGAGCATCACAACCGCCAGGAAATTCTCTCTCTTCATCCACCATTGAAGGTGGTGAATAGGAGGTTCCAACACTGACACCTTTGCATCCAGGGAACCTGTCCTCTGGGTCCAGTGTCATGAAAAATTACTGGATAGATCGCCTGCACAAGGCCGCCTGTGGAATGACTGGTTCCAGAGAAACCATCAACCCCAGCATTCTCAAGTAAACCTGTGCCAGTACATGATGACTGTTGCACACTGACTGTATTACTAAGATGAGTATTTCTACCCTCTCTTGAGTAGGATAAACATATCTTATCTCTAGATCGAAGAATTTTCCCAGGTAAACAAACTTCTGGGATGGAGTCAGCTCTGATTTCTGAAAGTTTATTATCCAACCTAAGTCTGTGAGAGTTTTCAAAACTATCTATCTCCAGATTTGCTGCAAGACTTTCCTGATTGTGTGTTTTTAACAGCCAATTATCTATGTAAGTGTGGGCTCCTATGCTTCTCCTGCAGAGGTATGCTGTTATTGCAAGAACCACCCTGGTGAAGACCCGAGGAGCCATGCAAATTTCGAATGGTAGAACTTTGAATTCCCACTGTCGCTCCTGGAATGCGAATCTCAGGTACCGACGAATACGCTTCCAAATTGGAATGTGGAAATAAGCATCCTTCCGATCTATTGACGCTGTCCACATTCCCTTCTCCAACTCCGCCAACACCGTCTTGACTGAAACTCAGTGTGTCTATAAATTTGTTCAATGGCTTGAGGTTGAGAATTGGTTTCCACCCTCCAGTGCTCTTTGTCACTAGAAACACGGGTGAATAGAAGCCCGGGCAATTTTGTGCCAGTTGAATTGCTCCTTTTTGTATGAGGGAATTTATCTCTTCCTCTATACACAACCCTTGATCTGGATCTCTTGGAATTTGAGTCCAGATCGGAACCAGAGACAGGTGCGATGGTGGGCCTATCACCCAGTTGGGCTGGTACCCTGCTGAAAGCCATCGCAAGACTAAACGGTCTTGGGTTAACTGCTCCAACTCTTGCTTGTGGAGGGCCAATCGACCTCCCACAGGTCCACCTAGGGAGAGAGGTGGACATAAGCAGTGCAAGAGTGGGACTGTCTGGTTCTAGCATAGGTTTGGTTCTTGTGGAAATCGGCCCATCAGGCATGATTACCATGACCAGATCCTCACGAGCCACAGCTCACACTGCCCGCACCCCGAGGTGTGTGGGCGCGAGGTGCATGGGCGACTGCCTGGCTGGCTGCGCTTGAGGAGCCTGCACACATGCCCCCACCCCACTGCACACCTGTGCTGGCGTGGCTGTGGCCTACGCTGCGCCGGTGGCTGCCCTCTGACTTGACCAGCGGCACGTCGGGCCTGCTGTGGATGGTATGCAGGGGGCGCTGCAGGCACGTGCTCCCTACAAAGCAGCTCAAATTGTTCATGTAGCCCCCTCTGATTGTTGGCTAGAGGGACTGTCTCTTGGAGGTGTCTACATCCCTCACTACCAAAGAGACCAGGACCTGACATAGGCCTCAGCAGCAGCAAATGTGCGTCTCGCTCTGATGCATCTAGTCACTGCCATACTCATACAGTCCAGAGCTGGGAGACATGCGAGAGTGCCGCTATGGATGCTCTAGAGCTCTCTGCATCGCACAACGCAGCATTTGCTGAGCACAGCGCTCCCGTGTCAGAACGGGAGCCTGGCCGCGTGTCCTTGCCAAGCGCTGCATAATCACCGCCGTGAACATATCAACTATATGTTCTGCTAACGGCAGAAATGGCATAGCGATAACTGCTAGCTTTCCAGCCAACCACGGGTCCTGGTCCCACTGGCTTGCCGACTATTCTACACAGAGCTCTGGCTTAACGCTTACCAGCCATTGGCATGCGTCAGACCAGTCCTTCTCTGCGGCCACCTCCGAGTGTTCGACAAGGACTGGGCCTTCGTCACCCTCTACAACACTAACAGGTGTAAACGTGGCTGGAGCCGTGAATACTCCTGGCAGGCCGTGGAAAACATGCAGGCCCGAGAGAGTAGGCATGTCTTGCACCACGGGCGTAAAGCCAGGAGCCGGCGCTATGGAAGCGTGCAGGCTGTAATTCACCACACCATGGCCCGGACCAGCCGCTCCAACCCGGGCCACCCTTTGAGCCATGAAGGCTACCCCTGCGGGAGTAGTCCCATGAAAGAAATTGCCTGTGCTTCCCGTGAGGGGCCCGCGAGGGGTGCACATTCGTCCATTTCCATGTCCACGGCTTCAACGGGTGAACCCAGCACAAAATCCTCTTCCTCCTGGCCATCATACACTGCCTCTGGGATAGCAAAGAGCGCTAACCCGGGCTGGCCAGGGAAGGTACCGTAAGAGGTGGCGTTACCTTTCGGGTGCAGACACTTTAGGCGCGAGCCTGTGTCCAGTGGCCGCGGCCCAAGATCAACCGACGAGGCAAGCCTCCAGCGGGGATCATTTAGGCCTGCTCCAGGATCCATTAGCAAGGTGGCAGGCCTTCCAAGATCTACTGAAGCCACCACTGATTCTGAAACATTTTGGGACCACGGACCATGACGGATACCAGAATCAGCGGTGGGGATTTTCTGCTTGGGGGCAGATGAAGAAGACAATAAAGTACTCGGCCCAGGGAGCATGCTGCGAAGCTGCTGTGGTACCAAGCCTTTTATTGTCTTTTTCATCTCCCTCATTATCTCTACCCTGAAAGACACTATTTCCAAAGACCCAGAGGCCTTTCTCTTACCCTTGCTATGTACACTCTTCTTCGCACACTTCTCCTCCTCCTCCGACGCCTTATCCTTCACCTATAATGACAGAAATTCAGAGAATAAGTTCCCCCCCCCATTTACAGACATCACATTTCAATAATGGACTGCAAGGTGAACAGTTAACACATAGGTGAGGAGCAAACCTAAGCTGATTACAACCGGCACAAGAAGGCTTCTGAAAAAAGGGACAAGACGACGACAATGAGTTAATGTTTCTTTTATAATTAAACCTTTGAAATTAAATAAATTAATTCAGGAGAGAGAAATCACCTATATGCCTAAACAGGATGGTGAGAAAGATGAACAACCAGCCTCAAGGAGAATATTAATAATAATAATAATAATAATAATAATAATAATAATAATAATAATAATAATAATAATAATAATAATAATGTTGATTATGACGTCATAAATTCCATAAATAGAAACAGACGAACAACATCCAGGTGTAAGACGAATTGTATTAATACAAGAGCATACTAAACAGTAAATGAACACAGTAATAGCTCATGATAATGATACAGACAAACAGTATGACTGAAAAAATATTGGCAGCAAATAATCACAAATATTTTCAAATATTTTAGTGCCATAAAGCATAACTAGAGTACCTGTGTATTTAGCAAAGGCATACCACCAGGTCCTGCTCTTTGAAGCTCCACCAGACAACTACTCTTCATCACCACTTACTTATAAAGGGAGGGGGTGGGACCAGAGGGCAGAATTACAAGCTCGCTCTTATGGGAGCCTCTATCACTCTGGGCAGTCTTTTTTTCTAACATTTTATAGGGAAATAGTGGCGACAAACCTCTTTAGATGCATACAAACCTCCATACAGGAACCTGTGAACACAAGCATAAAGAGAGATTAACATTTAATGGCACCAGATAATAAAATTACCAGTTTTCTGAGCGCCTATAACGTCTATACCCAATCACTGAAATAGGTGACACCGCGTAATTAAGATGTAATTAAGACATAATTCTACTAGAGTTCACCTGATAACTTGGTTCTGAAGTGGCCTCAGACGAATTATGATGGTCAGACATGATGACAAACACTCTAGAACAACTTTTGATAGATAATTGAGCAAAAACTTAGCAAGTAGTAGAAAAACACAAGCATGTGGCTCAGGCCAATAGTCAAGAAAGAGGCAGCGTCAGTCTGCGCATGCGCGAGGCTGGGGCCGGCGTCTGGCCGACCGTCACCTATCTACCTGCCCAGTAAGGGCACCTATCTTTTATAATCAGGGGTTATTGAGTGAAGGTCGATATTTTGGAAATATCATAGTGTTAGGGAGGCAAGTATATCTCTTGAAGTGAAATGTAATTTTTCATGACCGATCACATTAACAATTAATTGAAAGTTGGGTTTTGAAACATTTTATGCAATAAAAAATATTCATATAAATTCACGATTTAAAACACAATCGTGATTTGCGATTAAATTACGTAATCGCGCAAGCCTACGGCTGAGCAGATGGCCAGAATGGTTCATGTATCTCACAAACCCACAAAGCATTGTATCTGCTGAGCAGACGGACAGAATGACTCATGTACCTCACAAACCCACAAGGCATTGTATCTGCTAAGCAGATGGACAGAATGACTCATGTACCTCACAAACCCACAAAGCACTGTATCTGCTGAGCAGACGGCCAGAATGACTCATGTACCTCACAAACCCACAAAACACTGTGTCAGCTGAGCAGATGGACAGAATGACTCATGTATCTCACAAACCCACAAAGCATTGTATCTGCTGAGCAGATGGACAGAATGACTCATGTACCTCACAAACCCACAAAGCAGTGTATCTGCTGAGCAGATGGACACAATGACTCATGTATCTCACAAACCCACAAAGCATTGTATCTGCTAAGCAGATGGACAGAATGACTCATGTACCTCACAAACCCACAAAGCACTGTATCTGCTGAGCAGATGGACAGAATGACTCATGTACCTCACAAACCCACAAAGCATTGTATCTGCTGAGCAGATGGCCAGAATGACTCATGTACCTCACAAACCCACAAAACACTGTATCGGCTGAACAGATGGACAGAATGACTCATGTACCTCACAAACCCACAAAGCGCTGTATCTGCTGAGCAGACAGACAGAATAACGCATGCATCTCACAAACCCACAAAACATTGTATCTGCTGAACAGATGGACAGAATGACTCATGTATCTCACAAACCCACAAAGCATTGTATCTGCTGAGCAGATGGATAGAATGACTCATGCATCTCACAAACCCACAAAGCACTGTATCTGCTGAGCAGATGGACAGAATGACTCATGCATCTCACAAACCCACAAAACATTGTATCTGCTGAAAAGATGGACAGAATGACTCATGTATCTCACAAACCCACAAAGCATTGTATCTGCTGAGCAGATGGATAGAATGACTCATGCATCTCACAAACCCACAAAGCACTGTATCTGCTGAGCAGATGGACAGAATGACTCATGCATCTCACAAACCCACAAAACATTGTATCTGCTGAAAAGATGGACAGAATGACTCATGTAGCTCACAAACCCACAAAACACTGTATCTGCTGAGCAGATGGACAGAATAAACCCACAAAACATTGTATCTGCTGAACAGATGGACAGAATGACTCATGTATCTCACAAACCCACAAAACATTGTATCTACTGAGCAGATGGACAGAATGACTCATGTACCTCACAAACCCACAAAGCACTGTATCTGCTGAACAGATGGACAGAGTGACTCATGTATCATACCACACACACCAATGAAACAGGATAATTCCATGAGAAGTCCAACCAAGACGCTTTTTCTAAAGTTTGCTGAACCATGACTTGTTTAGTATCATTTTGCTGGAAATTCATCTGAGATTATAAATATAAGCAGTTTTCTTGTATTTGAAGGTTTGAAAAGATTTGAAAAGATTGGATAGAAGTGGTCTAAAGCATAGCACACTAATGTCCTTCCGTGTAAGTTAATGAGCAGCATAGCACACTAATGTCCTTCCGTGTAAGTTAATGAGCAGCATAGCACATTAATGTCCTTCCGTGTAAGTTAATGTGAAGTAGTTTTTCAAAAGAAATCTCCTGGACATTTTCAGATATCCAAGACGGTTGTGAGGCAAATGAAGTTTCTTGAGTTTCACATCAATTGACCAAGCAGTTTGGAAGAAAATGTTTAAATGTGTTTCTAAAAATAGCACAAAATCCAAGATGGCCACCACACCAATCGACCAATCAGCTTTGTCTGAACAATTTTGGATACTTATGCCCGAATGATGATTCTTTTCAAATCTACTTGAAATTGGCCCAGTGGGAAGAAATCAGCTGAAGCTTCTCATTCTTTTCCTATAAGCATTTTGGCGGGAAACAGTCGATTCTTTTATTTGACAAAAAAATTAGTGTAGAAAAAGCAATTTTTGCGATCAATATCCATCAAAGAAAAAGATCCAGTATGCTAACTATTTATTGGTCCACGACAGCAATGTTTTATTTCATAACAACTTCCTCTAAAACTTTAGTCGTCCTTCCAAAACTTTGGTCTGATCTGTTTAGTGGTTTCGGACAAGTTTTTGAGAAAAGTAGGTCATCCAGGGTGGGCACGAGACAAATCAGCCTATGACGAACAAACAAACCTGATTGATCCCTAGATGAAATTTATTGTGTTTCAAGTCAATCAGCTAAGGGGTTTCGGAGATGTGTAAATGTTTTTCTAATTTAAACATTACAAGATCGTTGTACCAATTGACAAACCAGTGACTCTTGAGAAGTTGTTGAAAGGAAAAGGTTGATGACAGATGATAGATGGACTGGCGGTGGATCCCATGGCTTACAGGCCAGGTGAGATAATAACTAATTCCTTCGACTCGAAGAACCGACACTTCATTACAAGAGCCATAGAAGAAAACAGGACTTCACAGTAAGCTACCAATGATAGATATGACTGGTTCCAGTCTCTATCTAACCAAACTTTAAAGCTGTGTCCTATATCTTTATACACCGAGAATTATTACTAATAATTCAATAACAATAGCCATTAACAGAAGCAACCTTACAACAAAATTTAACATAACAATATTCAAAAGTCATCAGTTCTGTTTCATTCCGCCTGGACAAAATCAACCAACAGTGGATCTGTATCTACCTTTAAACAGTCTCCATTTCTCAAGTCATCACTCATTTAACTCGTATTTATACAACCCGGCTACATTTTTTTAGATTATCTCACAGACTATCTTTTTCTAAATGAGACATGCTCCCAAGTCACCCACCGATGTACTCCGGTAGGATATCCACTTTCGGAAATTATCTTATTTTATAACGTGCCGGGAGTCTGGATATGAGCACAATTCTACAGGATCCTGAATAACAGTAAAAAGGTTAACCATTTGCTGACCGGAGTTAAACTCCAGGCAGCCGGCGATGACAGAAGTTGGGCTTGTTAATTCCCTGGCTTAGCCGCATTGGCTCTGCTGGGATCAACAATCATCGAACCATACTATCAGTTCTCAGAGTTAACCACTCCCGTATCATGTATTATTGGTTTTCAGACTTAACTTGTCTTATATCAGGTATTACCAGTTCGTACACTCAATCGGTTTTGTCAAAGTTCCAAGGAACCGGATCTACACTGGTCCTAGCTACTCCATGCCCCTGTTTTCACCATTGTGTCAGTATTGCAAAGATTGCCTGTATCATTCAGCTTAGGAACTGACATGGTTTGGAAGTGTGTCTGTACAACAGAAATTGAATTACATGGATCTCCCTAAAACCAGCATTTCATAACTAGGTAATCCAGGCATACCAGCTCATAAATGTATGTGTCTGGGATTATTGACAGCTTCATAGCCCAGTGTCATCTGCATCAATATTGCCGAACCACAAGAGTCAGATAACATCAACCATTTCATCTTTAAATGGATGAACTGGGCGGCAAAGAACAAAATGCAACCAAATTACACATCAATCATTCCATTATAAGGGAAACAATTAAAGTTGAAAAACATGATGGCTTGCTAATGTGATGTAGCTATAAGACTTCTTGTTTTGAGACAAAAGTGTAGGTAAGTATTATCTTAAAGTATACATTAAAGAGGGTTATCCAGTAAGCTTCATATATTAGATGCCTTTAATAAGGGGCAAAGACGAGGCAATTCGAGAATGGTTCAAGGAACATTTCACTGACCATGATGATGACCCCTTGCACCCATTCTCAGGAGACCCCAGGCCATTACCAACACCAATTAAAACAGTAGAAATTGAGAAGGCACTTAAAGCCCTGAAAAATGGACATGCATCTGGGCTTGATGGCATGAGAAGAACGATTCAAATATGCTAGTGACATTATCTCAAAACCGATCATGTACCTAATCAATTTAGCTTTTATGCACCACCTTCCTATCAATGCTGTAGGCCAAGGTACCCTTATTGCGCTACCCACGCCAAGAAGCCACCTGGCCCCAAGCCAATCTGCTGCCCATTGTGCTCCTCAACAGCACAGTACAGAAAATCCTATCTATTGTTACTCTATGCCACATCCGAGACAAGATCGATGACTTCAACGGATCACGTCAAAGTGGCTTCAAACGTGGGTGCAGCTGTGTGGACATTGTATGGGCTCAACGCATGCTTGTCTGAGTAGTCATGTCCAAACACTGGGATTTCCACAAGATGAGAATTGACATGTCACGAGTCTTTGACACAATTAAAAGCTCACAGATCCTAGATGTACTACACCAGGCCAGTTGCAATGAAGATGAGCTATGACTAGTCAGACTACTACGTGCAGACACCAAGCTGAGCATATGAGTCAAGTGAGTAAAGACTGTAGAGTTTGAGACATCAATCGGCTCCCCACAGGAAGATGGTCCATCCCCTGTGGCTTTCCTCTGCTACCTTGCTGCTGCATTGAAATCTGTGTGGGGAAATTCCACAAGACCAAACCCCCGGTGTCCATACTGGGTATGCTGCTGAGATGGAATATGTCGACGATGTGGACTTCATAGATGAGGAAAAGAATCCCCTTGACGAACTTCTCCCAATAGTTGCAAGCAAACAAAAAATTGAGAATCCCTTTATGAATAAATCCAAAACAGAGTTCACCCACATATACCTATCTACAAAGCATGAAACTAAAGAAAATGACGACCCACTTCATGCAGACGAACCATGGAGGAAAAGTAAAATCCTGGTCTAACTGCTTTGCAGTGCTGCTGATATTGCTGCATGCTGCATTATGGGAAACATAGCTTTCGAGTCTTTCTGGAAGCTATGGATTCGTAGATCAAAGATGCGCTTGATAAAAAGACTACGTTCACACAATGCAAACTGCGTATCCTTGATGTTGTATAACTGTAACAGCTGGGCATCTCCAAAGGCAGCTCTAGACAAACTTGATGCCTGCCACCGCAAACACCTACACACCATCACTGGACACTGATTGCCAGACAGGATAATTTCCAATGATGCACTATGCAAGATGTGTAATACATCGCCACTATCCGTAAAGGTCACTCAGCAAAGATGGTCCATGTTTGGCCATGTGATAAGAATGCCAGAAAACACACCAGCACAGAGAGCCTTGGAATTCGCCCCACTGTGAGCCACCAAATACAAAGCCAGGAGAGGACGTCATTGCATAAACCTACTAAGCATTCTATGAGGTGACTTCAAGAAAGCAGGAGTCGGTACACTCAAAATTGCATAAATCTGCTAAGCATTCTATGAGGTGACCTCCACAAAGCAGGACTCGGTACACTCAAATCAAGAATGGACCTGAGGAAACTAAGGATTTCGGCTGAGGACAAGACACAGTGGGCAAAAGCGAAGAAGGACTGATTGCAGCTGCAGGATGTGTCTACTACTACAGCCACAGAATACAGTAATCATACATAGGAAGATACTGATAAACCTTTCTTTAAATGCTTTTAAATATACGAAAACATAATTGACCAACATTTACCTTTTTAATTCTCATAAGAAGTTTTTCAGAAAACGAGATACGATTGGCATGGTTCACATACTGATACTAGCATATGCACAAAGGTGGTCAGTAATGAGAGTAGAAACATGACAAAACATGTGACCAAACCATTGGGTTTCCCTGGGATTGGATTAGAAATATTCCAAGGATCTCTTGTGTTTGACATTTAAATGTTCATTTCTACAATGCAATTATTGAATTGACTCAAAATATGACACAAGAATGCTGAAGTGTACAATGTCTCGCCTGTAAAGGCATGGTGAGTGTGGATGTCTCTCCTGTAAAGGCATGGAGAATGTGGATGTCTCTCCTGTAAAAGCATGGAGAGAGTGGATGTCTCTCCTGTAAAGGCGTGGAGAGAGTGGATGTCTCGCCTGTAAATGCATGGAGAGAGTGGATGTCTCTCCTGTAAAGGCATGGAGAGAGTGGATGTCTCTCCTGTAAAGGCATAGAGTGTGGATGTCTCTCCTGTAAAGGCATAGAGTGTGGATGTCTCTCCTGTAAAGGCATGGAGAGAGTGGATGTCTCTCCTGTAAAGGCATGGAGAGTGGATGTCTCTCCTGTAAAGGCATGGAGAGTGTGGATGTCTCTCCTGTAAAGGCATGGAGAGTGTACAATGTCTCTCCTGTAAAGGCATGGAAAGAGTGGATGTCTCTCCTGTAAAGGCATGGAGAGAGTGGAAGTCTCTCCTGTAAAGGCATGGAGTGTGGATTTCCCGCCTGTAAAGGCATGGAGAGTGTGGATGTCTCTCCTGTAAAGGCATGGAGTGTGGATTTCTCTCCTGTAAAGGCATGGTGTGTCGATTTCTCGCCTGTAAAGGCATAGAGAATGTGGATTTCTCGCCTGTAAAGGCATGGAGAGTGTGGATAGCCAAAGCAAACATGGCATGGTTTGTAATACACATATTCCGTCAGGCACCAACAAACAATCATACATGGGAACTCTTTACCAAACTGCAGATAGTCTGATCTTGAAACTAGTAATGATGCAGATAGTACCACTGCATAGTATGATGCAAATCATATCCCTGTATTGCATAGAACACTTCTGTAAAGTTTCATTGAAATCGGAATGACAATAGTTGAGTTACATGGTCCATAAACAACCGTAACCCAAAAACCATGAAAAAAATTTCAAAAGTCCAAAACTGAAAAAGCAGGAGAATTTCCAAAAATGAAATTGGTGATGATGTGGATAGTACTCCTACATAGTATATAACACTGCTGTAAAATTTTCTTGATATCCGGTGAGCCATTGTTGAAAAAGAATTGTCCATAAAAAACTGTAACCAGAAATACATGAAAAAGGTTCAAAGTTCAAAAAGTTAATATGTCCCAAAATGAAATCAGTTGTCATGCGGATTGCATCCCTGTATAGTATAGAAAACTTCTCTAGGTCTCATTGAAATCGGATGAGCCATTGTTGAGAAATAAGTTTTTTATAAACCTTAACCAAAACCATCTTAATAACAATGTTTAGCACTAGAAGTGTTTGCTGTGTGCCTGACGCTTGGCTTCGCTTGGTGAAGTACAAAGCCTGAATGGTCTGAGCACGGAATGTGCACCCCTTTCATACCCTTGGGGTGGTGGGATCTGCGCATGTGCATGCGTATGCGTGTTGGGGCACGGGTAGGGGGTGGTAGTGGCGACTTGGTGGCTTGGGGGGGAGGAGGGTTTTGGCGGCTTGTTGCAAAATCCATGAAAAATGTCCAAGTCCAAAACCGTGAAAAAATTGTCAAAATGTCCAAAAATGAAATCTATTGTTATACAGATCACATCCTTGTATAGTATAGATGACTTCTGTAAAGTTTCATTGAGATCGGATAAAACATTGTTGAAAAATAAGTTGCTTTAAGAACCTTAACCAAAAGTGCTTAAATGACGGCCGCCGCAGCCACCAGAATTAGTGATCCCTACTGCTTCGTAAGCAAGACAAAAATGTGCTACCTGAATATAATGTCACTATAAATATGATGTGCAAGATACCTCAACTCTTACCATCTAGCTCTGTGACGGAATACTCATCACCTAGATCTGCTGTCAACAGAACTCGACCACTCTTCTTCATCAACTCGGGATCTGTAAACAAATATCAATGCTTCACTGAGCATGTGTTCATGTTATCAATGCATGACTGACGATGACGACGACGACGACGATGTGACTGTGTTCTGTAGCTGAATGTAAATTTCTTTCAGCTGCAATCAGTTTTCTTCATAAAAAATCCCTTAACCCTTTAACCATTACATTTTTTCAAGAAAATTGTAATTTTCTCATAGAAAATGTCCATTTGCAGACCAAGACTATTTTTGAAAATTTATCACGGTAATGACTGGCTCGGTTATCGACCCAGTCATTCTAGTGATAAATTTTCAAAATAGTCTTCTCTTGGTCTGCAAATGGACATTTTTGGCTGTTATGAGTGTTAAAGCGTTATGATTTATTGTCACCTTAGTGACTTTAGACTACATTTTTCAGGGCTGATTGCAAAAGACTTGTGAGGGGGCGCATTCTCTGGCAATCGGACAGCATGTCCAAACATTGACAATCACTGCTGACATAGCCTCACAGATAGTGGAACGATGTTGCACAGTTTGTAATGTGCTGAGTTTGAAATTAGGCTGTGTGGGCAGCGATGATTCATGTTACCTCGCATATGTTTCGGATGGTCAGCATCGAGTTTGTTCAAGAAGGCCTTTGCAGCTTCACAGCTGTCACAGTGACCAAACATTATTGAGAGACAAGTAGCATTGAATATGTGTATCTTGACTTCCATGGGATGAATTCACAGCTGGGAAACAATCATTACGCAACGATTTAGACTACCAGTTGAACTGCAGAGGATTGAGCCAAGGATTCTGCTCATCATCCATTTTTCCCAACCCTGAAGTTATATAAAGCTACTTTCACCATTAGCTCCATTATGTCGGACAGGTCCATGTGTGTGTGTGTGCGTGTGTGTGTACATGCACGCATGTGTGTTTGTGAACTCAGGTTGGGCTACATTCATGAAGGTGTGTGGCGTTGAGCTGATTTGAGGCTATTAGAAGCAGACCCTTTTCTACATCGATTAAATCAACATCTGTATATTCCATCATTAGTGGCATGTCCAGCTTTCTGATTGGAGGGTTTGGTCTCAAACCATTGATAGAGTGGCAGCGATGTAACAGGTGAAGAGCACTGGTGATACACCATCTGTTACTGATTGATGTGAAAAATTTGTCAGAAAGCATTAATTTTATGTTTGTCAGTAGGTTTCTTGGTCTCAGATTGGAAAAAGGTACAGGTGGTTTCCTGGGCTCAGATTGGAAAGAGGTACAGGTGGTTTCTTGGTCTCAGATTGGAAAGAGGTACAGGTGGTTTCTTGGTCTCAGATTGGAAAGAAGTACAGGTGGTTTCCTGGACTCAGATTGGAAAGAGGTACAGGTGGTTTCTTGGTCTCAGATTGGAAAGAGGTACATGTAGTCTCCTGTGCTCAGATTGGAAAGAGGTCTAGGTGGTTTCCTGGGCTCAGATTGGAAAGTGATCCAGGTGGTTTCCTGGTGTCAGATTGAAAAGATGTCCAGGTGGTTTCCTGCCCTCAGATTGGAAAGAGGTGGAGGTAGTTTCCTAGTCTCAGACAGGAAAGATGTCTAGGTGGTTTCTTGGTATCAGATTGGAAAGTGGTCAGGTGGTTTCCTGGTCTCAGATTGGAAAGACGGCTACGTTGTTTCCTGGCCTCAGATTGGAAAGAGGTCTTGGTGGTTTCCTGGGCTCTGATTGGAAAGAGGTCCAAGTGGTTTCCTGCACTCTGATTGGAAAGAGGTCCAGCTGGTTTCCTGGCTTCAGATTGGAAAGAGGTCCAGGTCAGGTTTCCTGCCTTCAGATTGGAAACAGGTCCAGGTGGTTTCCTGGACTCAAATTGTTAAGATGTCTAAGTGGTTTCCTGGTCTCAGAGTGGAAAAAGATCCAGGTGGTTTCCTGGTCTCAGATTGGGAGGAGATCCAGGTGGTTTCCTGGCCCCAGATTGGAAAGAGTTCCAGGTGGTTTCATGGCCTCAGATTGGAGAGGTCAAGGTGGTTGCCTGCCCTCAGATTGTAAAGAGGTTGAGGTGGTTTCCTGACCTCAGCTTGAAAACCCTCAGATTGGAGAGGTCCAGATGAGATTGGAGAGGTTCAGATGGTTTCCTGGCCTCAGATTGGAGAGGTCCAGGTGGTTGCCTGTCCTCAGATCGGAAAGAGGTGGAGGTAGTTTCCTGGTCTCAGACTGGAAAGCGGTCTAGGTGGTTTCTTGGTATTATATTGGAAAATGGTCCAGGTGGTTTCCTGGTGTCAGATTGGAAAGAGGCCCAGGTGGTTTCCTGGCCTCAGATTGGAGAGGTCAAGGTGGTTGCCTGGCCTCAGATTGGTGAGGTTCTGGTGGTTTCCTGGTCTCAGAGTGGAAAGAGGTCCACATGGTTTCCTGGCCTCAGATAGAGGTCAAGGTGGTTTCCTGGCCTCAGATTGAAGAGGTCCCGGTGGTTTCCTGGCCTCAGAGTGGAAAGAGGTATAGGTGGTTTCTTGATATCAGTTTGGAAAGAGGTCCAGGTGGTTTCCTGGTCTCAGATTGAAGAGGTCCAGGTGTTTTCCTACCCTCAGGTTGGAAAAAGGGCGGAGGTGGTTTCCTGGTCTCAGATTGAAGAGGTTCAGGTGGTTTCATGGTCTCCGATTGGAAAGACGTCCAGGTGGTTTCCTGCCCTCAGTTTGCAAAGCGGTCGAGGTGGTTTCCTCGCATCAGGTTGGAAAGAGGTCCAGGTGGTTGCCTGGCCTCAGATTGGAGAGGTCCACGTAGCTTCCTGGTCTCAGACTGGAAAGCGGTCTAGGTTGTTTCTTGGTATTATATTGGAAAATGGTCCAGGTGGTTTCCTGGTGTCAGATTGAAGAGGACCAGGTGGTTTCCTGCCCTCAGATTGTAGAGGTTGAGGTAGTTTCCTGACCTCAGCTTGGAAAGCCTCAGAGTGGAGAGGTCCAGATGAGATTGGAGAGGTTCAGATGGTTTCCTGGCCTCAGATTGGAGAGGTCCAGGTGGTTTCCTGTCCTCAGATCGGAGAGGTGGAGGTAGTTTCTTGGTCTCAGACTGGAAAGCGGTCTAGGTGGTTTCTTGGTATTATATTGGAAAATGGTCCAGGTGGTTTCCTGGTGTCAGATTGGAAAGAGGCCCAGGTGGTTGCCTGGCCTCAGATTGGTGAGGTTCTGGTGGTTTCCTGGTCTCCTATTGGAAAGAGATCCACATGGTTTTCTGGCCTCAGATTGGAAAGCGGTCCAGGTGGTGTCCCGGTCTCAGATTGGAAAGAGGTCCAGGCAGTTTCCTGAACTCAGATTGGAAAGACATCCAGGTGGTTTCCCGGTTTCAGATTGAAACGAGATTCAGGTGGTTTTCTGCCCTCATATTGGAAAGAGGTGAAGGTAGTTTCATAGTCTCAGACTAGCAAGAGGTCTAGGTGGTTTCTTGGTATCAGATTGGAAAGAGGTCCAGGTGGTTTCCTGGTGTCAGATTGAAAAGAAGTCGAGGTCGTTTCTTGGCTTCAGATTGGAAAGAGGCCCCAGTTTGTTTCTTGGTCCCAGATTGGAAAGAGGTCCAGGTGGTTTCCTGGCCTCAGATTGGAAAGAGGTTCAGGTAGTTTCCTGGCCTTAGATTTGAAAGAGGTCCAGGTCAGATTTCCTGGCCTCATGTTGGAAAATGGTCCAGGTGGTTTCCTGCCTTCCGATTGGAAAGAGGTTGAGGTGGTTTCCTGGCCTCAGGCTGGAAAGAGCTCCAGGTGGTTTCCTGGCTTCAGATTGGAGCGGTCCAGGTGGCTTCCTGGCCTCAGATTGCAGAGGTCTAGGTGGTTTTCTGTTCTCAGATTGGAAAGAGGTCCAGGTGGTTTCCTGCCCTCAGGTTGGAAAGAGGTCGAGGTGGTTTCCTGGCCTCAGATTGGAGAGGTTCAGGTGGTTTCCTGGCCTCAGATTGCAAAGAGGTCTAGGTGGTTTCCTGCCTTCAGATTGGAAAGAGGTGGAGGTAGTTTCCTGGTTTCAGCCTGGAAAGCGGTCTAGGTGGTTTCCTGGTGTCAGACTGAAGAGGTCCTAGTGGTCTCCTGGCCTCAGATTGGAAAGAGGCCCAGGTGATTTCCTGGTCTCAGATTGGAAAGTGGTTCAGATGGGTTCCTGGGCTCAGATTGGAAAGAGGTACAGGTGGTTTCCTGGTGTCAGATTGAAGAGGTTCAGGTGGTTTCCTGCCCTCGGATTGGAAAGAGGTCCAGCTGGTTTCCTGGCCTCAGATTGGAAATAGGTACTGGTCAGGTTTCCTGTTCTCAGATTGGAAAGAGCTCCAGGTGGTTTCCTGCTCTCAGAGTGAAGAGGCCCCAGCCAGGTGTTCAGGCCTCAGATTGGAAAGAGGTTTAGGTGGTTTCTTGGTATCAGATTGAAAAGCGATCCAGGTGGTTTCCTGTTCTCCAATTGAAAAGAGGTCCAGGTGGGTTCCTGGCATCCGATTGGAAAGAGGTCCCAGTCAGGTTTCCTGACCTCAGATTGTAAAGAGGTTTAGGTGGTTTCCTAATGTCTCAGATTGGAAAGGGCTATGTGGTTTCCTGGTCTCAGATTGGAAAGAGGTCTAGGTGGTTTCCTGGGCTCTGATTGGGAAGAGGTTCAAGTGGTTTCTTGGCTTCTAATTGGAAAGAGGTCCAGCTGGTTTCCTGGCCTCAGATTGGAGAGGCCCAGGTCAGGATTCATGCCCACAGATTGGAAAGAGGTACATGTGGTTTCTTGGACTCAAATTGGAAATATGTCTATGTGGTTTCCTGGTCTCAGGTTGGAAAGAGGTCCAGGTGGTTTCCTGGTCTCAGATTGCAGATGTCTAGGTGGTTTCCTGGTCTCAGATTGGTAAGAGATCCACGTGGTTTTCTGGCCTCAGATTGGAGAGGTACAGGTGGTTTCCTGGTCTCAGATTGGAAAGAGGTCTTAGTGGTTTCCCTATCTCAGATTGGAAAGAGGTCCAGGTGGGTTCTTGGCTTCAGATTGGAAAGCGATCTAGGTGGTGTCCTGGTCTCAGATTGGAAAGCGGTCTAGTTGACTTCCTGGCATCAGATTGGAAAGAGGTCCAGGTCAGGTTTCTTGGCCTCAGATTGGAGAGGTCCAGGTGGTTTCCTGGCCTCAGATTGCAGAGATCTGGGTGGTGTCCTGGGCTCAGATTGGAAAGAGGTCTATGTAGTTTTCTAGGCTTAGGCTGTGTGATGAGTCAGTTTTCTCCCATCTATAAAAGATGATGATATATGTGAAAGGTGCTGCGATGGTATCCTCTGGCTCACACACACACACACACACACACACACACGGCCATCTTTTAGGGCCACTGCCATCTTATAGGGCCACTGCCATCTTGTACGATCACTGCCCTTTTGTATGGGCACTGCCATCTTGGAGGACCACTGCCATCCTTTGGGGAAAATGCCATCCTTTAGGGTCACTGCTATCCTATAGGCACTGCCTTTCTTTAGGGTTGTTATTACCTATCTAACTTCTGCTTCCTTTATTGGCATTTGCAGGCTGGCCACTGCCATACACTTTCCGTCCTTTACGGCCACTGCCATACACTTTCCGTCCTTTAGGGCCACTGCCATCCTTCAGATTGGTACACAGCGGCCACGTTTTTGTATGTGTCAACAAACTTGAACAAACTTTAATGGCCCTTTAGCAATCCCTAATCATATCTCCCAAATTTTGGCCTGATCTCTTCGGTCATTCGGCAAAATTTATTTCACAAAAACTCGTTCATCCAAAATGGCAGCCGAACCATTTTGCCAATATAGTTCTCTTGAAGAAACTTGGCTTAGCTCTTGCCCTAGCTGATGTTTCATGAGTTTTAATTGATCCCCAAGCGGTTTTGGAGATTTTTAAAGACATTTCTAAAAATCGGCCATAATCTAAGATGGCTGCGGTCAAATTTGCTGATCATAACTGGAATGGAAATAATGCTACCAAATGTTTAGCCACATCTTTGAACTAAATTATTTATGCGAATGAGGTCACTAGACAGCGGATTTTCACGGCAAAAATTTACAAAGAATATTTTGTATACATATTCAGAAGTCTATCGGCGTAGGGTCCTTCCAGCCATATTACGTCGAAGTCTTCAAAGCGGTTACTAAGAAGTAACTTTTTGATAACGTCTGGTAAATTGTACATAAAATCTAAGATATTCACACAAAAAATGGATCAAAATTCTGTATAAATCCGAAGCGTATTCCCATAGTAGCTTGAAATCCACTGAGCAGTTGTTCAATTTAATACACATTTTTTGACAACGGTGGCCATTTTGAAATTCAATATGTCCACTGAGTGTTTTAAACATATTTCCCATTATTGTCCAGTTGCCAAACCCCATTTTTACCAAACCAGTAAGTTTTTGGCGCATAATTGTTCTGAGCGGATTTAGATCCCCAGGAGGCTCTAGTTTCAGAATCCACCAGGTGCAATTTCTGCACCTTTGGGCATTTTGCATCTTGGCCACCACCACAGTCAAATTGGGTAAATTTCATTCACGTCAAATGTTTTATATTTCCTGACTTTAGAAATGCAACTGGGATGTGTTTTTTTAGTTATCTTAACCCCTTACCACCATTTCATTCGCTTTTGTCGACTCTGTTAGCAGGGGAAACCAAGATGGCGGCCAAAATGGCCACTGCATCCACGCTCAGACACCCAAAATGCCTTTTGATTTTATCCAAAATAGTGCTACTTACTCAAATAAGGATAAATGGTATTTTACTTCACTCAGTAAATGTAAGTGTTTTAGTGATGATTGGAAGCAAAGGCTAACACATGCAAGGAAGCACAGGAGAACACATGCAAAGAATTTACCTAATTTTGTGATATTAGTGAAAAGCGTACATTACATGCCTGTTCCTGTTTTCCCAAGAATAAGTGTTGCAGAAATTGCTGCCGTTGGATTCTAAAACTAGAGACCCCTGGGTATCCACATCCACTAGGAGCAATTGTGCACTAAAGTTTATTGTTTCGGCAAAAATGGGGTTTGGACAAGCTACAAACTTACATATTAACCCTTTCGCCGATGAATTCGCTATACTTCATTGTCAAAACATACAAGAAAATGAGAATAATTTTAAATTAATTTTCCTGGAAGCCATTAAGCAGCAATGGCTTCCAGTCAAATTAATTTGAAAATATTCAACTGAATAACTTTTATATCGTAAAGAATGTACTTTTTCATGGAGTTTGCTGGTGAAGTGGTTAATTGGAATATGTAGGACGTTTGCAACATACCACGGCGTATTTTGGTAGCTTGTTTTTTAATTTTGACAGGGTGCATGAAATGTGATGGCTGAAAAGTGCTTTTTCAAATCGTGCTCCAGTACTGGAGACCTGGTTACATCAACGGCACCCCAAGTGATAAAAGCCAGTCAACAGAGAGGTGATAACATTCATCTGCAACTTGAGACATTCGTTGATCAGGATGCAGAATACTCCATCAAGTGTCATAAGGGCTGCATTAGCACTTACATGTTGATTTGGCACATAAAACATAGTTCAGGTACCAAACGCCAGTGATGTCACAGTGAGCCGCCACATTTAAAGAAACGTTTACGTCAATCTGCAGAACATGTCAATTTCAAAAGTCACGGTGTCTTCTGTGCTGAACTCTGTGATATCTGTCCAGATAAGAAACATCCCTCAAGGTGGCGCACATCATATCTATGTAGGACAACTGATCCTGGATCAGAGTTGTCGTCTAAGGACTCCATCATAGCACGATGTGAAAAATGTGCAGATAACTGGGCAGGACAAGTATAAAGACATATTCACAGGGCAGTAAGTGATCTGCATGCTGCAGAGGCACAGTATCACGATGAATGCAGAAAAAGGTTCATGGTTGGTCGATGGAGTACTGGTGAATCTAGTACTAGTAGCAGGCCCATCTGTGCATTTGAAAACCTTCTCAATGATGTGAATCAAGATAGAGAAACGGTGTGGACATCAATAGAACTCTATGAACTGTATAAAAGTCATGGAGGTGACCAAACTAGGCAAAACATTTTCTCAAAGCTAAAGATACATTTTGGCCACAGAGTAGCTTGGTTTTCCGCAAATGGTTTAGCTAGCCTCATGGTATTTCATGAAATGGTCACTGCATCATCTATGATAAGGCTGATAGAAGATGATGCTGACGATAGTGAACTAGATGTGATGATAAAAAGTGTGAGCAATCACATTGTCAGAGTGCAAAGACGTATTACCTGAAAAGCACAAGTACACAGTTCGTGTTAACCATGAATCTTGTATGAAACCCGGCTTTGTTTATTAGAAAATGTATCTGAGGAGCATAGGGATAGTTCCCCTTCAGCTATGATAGGTAATATTGTTACAGGGATTCTTGCTAACGCCCCACTCCATTGCAGATTTCACTTGGGGTTGCTGTCAACCAGAAAAATCTAATTGAAGATTTCAGTGATTTGTGTGTTGCTTGCAGGTATGATGAAGTCCTCCGATTCAAGGGATCAGCTGCAGCTGCTGCATTCCATGAACCAAACCTCATAGGTCCAGCAGATGATAATATTGATGCAAATATCGCATCCCCTAATGGTTCAACTTCAACACATTCACTGGCATTGATGATAACTCAGACCAGGCAATCCAAGGAAGAGGACAGTCCAGAAGATGAACCTATACCTCACCTGACCAAAGACCAATTGAACAAGTCAAAACAGGTTCTTTCTGGGCTGGAGGCATCCCACTATCAAGGGCCAAAGAAGCCTCCAATGCCAGAAGCAATGACCCAAAGAGGTGTTCTACCACTCAAGGTCTTGGCTAACCAGACACTGCGTAGAAAGGGCAAATTCACTTGACTTTGAATTCTTCAAGTTGATGGCTACTAAGAAGTCAATCCCATAATTTGATGGTTTCAACACTCAACAGGCAAGGATTGCAGGAAGGTAGACTAAAGCTAGTACAAAAGCACTGTGCCAACCTTTAATTGATACAACGCCCTCAGATCCAAATAGAATCAAAACTGCTATGCTTGAGGCGAAACGAGTCACCAAGATGACTGGCCAGGCAATATCACTGTTTGCTACAGATTTACAGCTTTACTGCATTTCTCTAAATGTGCAATGGATCTACCCTAGATTGCTTGGTGAAGATTTTATCAACAGCACTTCCTCCTGAGCTTTGTGGGGGCAATTGGGTGTCTCATGAGTAACAGCAGTCTAGAGGACATTATGAAACTGGTCTTTGGCCATGTTGCTAAAATGCTGACCATGAAAAAATTACCCACAGAACAGGAGAACTTTACGCCCGGTGGTTGAAGAAGCCCTTCGTGAAACAGTAAACTGTTTTCGATCATATCAGGAACTCCTAGATGATCTTGAACCAAAGGCAGAAAAAAAACGTACCGCAAAACATTGGGTTAACAATTTGATCAAACCTGTGCTTCTGATGATGACATTTGTACAGGCTGAATGGAAACTGCATTTATGGGCAGTGAAACAGATGATAAAGTACTTTTTTGTGGCAGGACAGCCACTATGCAAGGTATGGATTGGTGTACCTACGGTCTATGAAAAAACTTCATGGGGACATACTAGACAGATTTCTGCAGGGGGAGCATGTTCAACACCACACAGAGGGGATCTGGAATGGGATGTGGACCGTTATGTACATCGACTTCACATTCATGAGATATGGGCATGGGCCACGTGGACTCATCGGCATCACCTTGAACGAATCAGTGGTTGCACACTGGGCATACATGCAGCCAACTCCTGAAAGATGTGGCAGTTATGAAAAACAAGAAAAGAACAGAAAATAACCAGATGAGACACAAGGAAGAAATGTCTTGATAGATAGCTTATGATGAAAAGGACCGAACGGCAGTTCAAGAGGTGCTGAAGGCATGCATTCATCCACTAAAAGTTTAAGAACATCCAATCGGACTTGTCAATCAAGATTGTTATGGGTAGAATCAACCCAGACAATGTGAATGTGGACAACACTCCATACATTGGTAGTCAGCAACAGAGAGTTTGAATCAAGTTGGCCAGGTGGCTTCCACAAGGTTATTAGCAACACGGTCAAAACAATGATGGGAAGTTAAAGAAAACAAGCTACTGACAAAACAGGGACGATTGATTGTGAACTGATATTTTCTAGGCTAATGGTGTTGATAAAGTACAGAGTCATTGATGTGAAGACAGTTATGGGATATGAACTAGTGCCCATACCCTCTTCTCTGTTTCGAGGTGACAAGGACTGCCATGTCTACGTCAAACCTTAAGAAGAGCTTGCAAGTTGAGCATTCTTCTCGCACATTCACAAGCCAGTCTGATGCAATCTTCCTTGACGGGTGTGCCATACTGTGGATCATTCATTAGCCAGCCAATGGGACTGTGAAGGATTACGTTGATGGCTTTGTAAACTATGCACTTTCCAAGAGGGATGTTTCAAACAATGTGTTTGTGGTCATCGACAGGTACCATGAAGAGCATAAAGGGTACTACAAGAGGCGCAGGAGCAGTCAGACTTTAGCATTCCAAAAAGCATCTGATGCCTTTGACCACACCACTACCATCCCAAGATATTGTGCTTAATGTGACTCACAATAAAGTTCAGCTTATTGATATGATATCTAGAGAACTTCTAGACAGGGGACATAAACTATAGCAGAAAAGCAGCCTTGTGATCATAGGAAAAGAAGTCATCCCAAATGAAGTCAGAAATGGTGTGCATATTGACAGACCAGACGTACAAACTAGTCATGAGGAAGCGGATGTTATCATTCGGCACCAAGTTGTTGCATTTGTAAGAAACTGCTCTGACTGCAGGGCAATCAAAGTTATTTCGGATGACACAGATGTTTTTGTTCTGCTATTACATTATTATGAACAGTGCCACCTCTCTGTATCCCTTGTGATGGAACCAACATCACCTGAAAGGACTTCAGTTAACATTGGCGATACTGCAAAAAAGCACAAGGATATTGTTCCACAACTGTTGGCACTGCATTCCTTAACAGGTTGCGACATGGTTGGCTGCTAGTTTGGAATAGGAAAGAACAAGGCAGTTGAAGTTCCAAAAGTAGGACTTAAATTGGATAGCATTGGTCAGGCTGGGCCGAAACAGGAAGTTGTCTTTCAGGAAGCAACACGGTTCATTGCTGCCTGCTATGGCAAGAAAGCAGGGAAAGGTGAATTAATGTCAGACATCAGGTACAGGCAATGGATTGCTAAGACTGGCAGGAAAGGTGCAGCTATTATGCCAAAACTTAGGTCCATACTCCCATCTTTCCAAAAGAATGTGAAAAGGGCCCATCTCCAGGCCTGCATTTGGAGGTCAGCTTTGGTTGGTGAGCCACCAAATATGGACCCACTCCAATATGGATGGGAAGATGACAAAGAACTTGGTGGGTTAGTTCCAGTTACCAGTCCCAAGTAAATAGAAGTGGCACCACCGGATGTGTTAAAACTAATTCAATGCAGCTATTGCTGTGAAAATCTATGCTCCACTGAACGGTGTGAGTGTGTGTCTGGACAGATGTCTTGTTCTGTATTTTGTCGATTTAAAGCAAACATAGAAATATGTCAAAACCAATGGACATTACAGAAACAAAAGGTGGAAGATGTAAAGAAAGTGACGAAGAGCTAGATGACGTTGATGGTGATGATGTTTAGAGTAGATCAGTGATGACAGTGTAATCTATTCACAAGGATACTGTTATAATGGTTTCAATATAGCCTTCCACTTCTGAACCACCACCACTCCACCCCACCAGTATTGCTCACTTCTGGTTCCTAGATATTGTGTGGCTGAGAAATATTGATATTGTTTAATTGTTGTGCTTTTCAAGATAAAGAATATCTGTTATGGATGAAACTAATTTTATGTCTTAGTTTTATGCACATAGATCAGCTGACAGTTAAGCATCAATTGGCCATGACTGAGAGCCATGGTGGCGGCCATATTGGATGTCACCTTGATGCAATCAATTTCTTATGATTTGACAGTATTTTTGGATTCCACGACCCCAAAAACCTAGGGTTAGACACTAACATCTTTACTATCGTTAGTTGAATATGAAGGGTCATTGCCGTTAATAGAAGTCAACCACAATCTTGGCATCCATATTGAATTTTTCTTTGATGCAATGATTTGATGCTTTCCATAATAGCATAAATGAACTCGGCAACTCCAAAACCCTAGGGATTGACACCAAAATTATGGTCATAGCTGAAGCATGGAGTTAGTTATCAGCATTTCTAATATCTTGGACACCATCTTGGATTTATCGAAATGCCCAAGGGTGCCAAAATTGCACTCGGCGGATTCTTATTCTACACACCCCAAGAATTTAAAATCCACTGAGAACAATTATGCACCAAAAATTTACCGGGCCAGCCAATTCCCTCTGGACTATTATATTATATGAATCCTGAATGCAAGTGTACACCATAGGTTCTGCCATATGTGTTGATATCTCATGTGTAGATAAACAAGGACACTCAGAGATAGCTAAACTATGCCCCCTCCCCCATTCCGCCAAGCACAACCTCCCATCCAAGATTGATCACCGCGACCTTGACCGTTCACACCAAAATTGATAAGGACAACCACCCACCTAACATTAGTAATGATCCCTTCAATCAAACTTGAGTTATCAGTCAGAAACGCAATATTGCATCATTAATTAGGACACAGTGATCTTCACTGTTGACTTCAAAATCATTAGGGTTTTTTGGACCACCAAGGAAAAAGCTCCCACACCAGATTGGTAATGATCCCTTCAGTAAAACCCGAGTTATCATCCGGAAACACAATGTTACCACATTAATTAGGTCACAATGACCTCGACCTTTGACCCCAAAATCAATATGGTTCTTCGGACAACCCCCAAAGCCCGATTGGTAATGATCCCTTCAATAGAACTTGAGTTATCATATGTAAACATATTACGTCATTAATTAGGTCAACATGACCTTGACCTTTGACAAAAAATATGTGCAAAACATGTACACACACAAGCCCACGCACGCACGCACACACACACACACACACACACACACACACACACACACACACACACATGCGTGCACACATGCATGCACACACACACACACACATACACACACGCATGCACACACGCACACACATGCACGCATGCACACACAGTAAGCTTGTTGTTACCTGTGAATAATCTGGTGATACAGAGACCAGAAAAGTCAGCACTTTCTCCATATTTCAGAAACACATCCGATTGAGAAGGCTAACAAAGAATAAGAATACCTGCTCTTTAAGATACATTTACATGCTGGGAGGAGAAAGCAGAGATTCACTACGTAAAAGAACATCTGAATGGTTGGATGATATGGCTGTTTGCCTCCTTTTATACTCTTTTCTGCCCCTTTAATAGGTAGCCTGATACTGGTTGTGTGCACTGTTTTGATGCTATTGGTGCCACTGAAGTTAGATATACAGTGCCCCAAAGTGAGGGCACCTACATGACTGGATACTGTCTAAGGGTACCATATTGCTGCATGCGGCGCCTGCTGGGACCCAACAGACTGGGTGATGCCCTCTGCGTTGGGACCTCAGTTTTGGTGGTGGTGTCATTTTGATTGTAGCATAGTGGCTGTGGGTGTCCTCTGTCTTGTTAAAGGTGCCCATGTGTGCAAAGGTGGTACCCATGATTATTGTAGGTATCCATTTTTGCATGCTTGGGGGGGGGTCACAATCGGGGTCCATGCATCCCCTTGTTGGGGTGCATGGACATCTTTAGAGACTCCAGTGAGCAAGGCCAGTGCTGCCGCTGGTGGAGTCATAACCTATTGACATCATCCCTCAATTGCCTGTAATGGGGTCAGATGGTCACGGTGGCGCCAAGCAGATAGATTAGGTGACAGGCAGCGACAACTCCACTGATCTCATGTGCCGGTCAACAGTTTCTGTGGGCAGCCCAGCCAGCACGCTTGAGGTTAAGGTTCAGACTTATAAGTGTTTTGTTCCATTGTTGCTTGGATACTACTGCCGTTTAGAAATACAATATGGTGACACCAAAATTCCACAACAATTCATGGGCATCTACCGTGCATGGAGGAAAGAATCCTGCAGAGCAGCAATGAGAGACTAATTCCATGTCTTGATAGGGAGGAACTGCCTCCACAATTCATACCATGAATCTTGCACCACCCACCAAGGGATGATGCTAACATCCTGAGGAGGCCTCGGTTTGTGGCTCTGTCCACTACATCATGGAGGGCACTGTAGAACTTCTGCCAAGAGACTGCGATAAAGGAAGTCATAGTAGAACTCCAGCATTCTCAGCTTCGCGAGCTCATATACTGCTATCTACACCTTGGGCCCATGAATAGTGATTCTAGTCTTACAACTTTGTAGCTCATACGACTTGCCAGTCTCCTCGAGATCTTCGAACAACGCACTGTGCGGGGCTCTAGCTTACACTTGTTCATCCTTGGTGAAGCTGGTGTTGCTATGACGCTCCAGTGCTTCAATCAGTTTACCATATATGTTGTAGCCTAGTAGTTTGACGAGATTTGGCAAGAGGTGCTTTGCTCTTGTCCACGTCTCGTGAGCGGCGGGCCTCTATAACATTATTCACGAACCACTCAAATGGGCGCTGTGCCTCATAGTAAGTCTATGGTGCAGTATACGGGGGTAATCTCTAGGCTGTGGGCGATATACCACTTGAACGCCCGTGTGTAAGGGAGCCTCCTGCTGTCAGAGAGGGCATTGACTAGTTTACTGGCGGCGGGATGCTTCTGACATGGTTCCCAATGTATGTGAGAATCTTAGGGGATACTGCCTCTACTGGGAGCTTGTGGTTGTAGAAAATAGGGGGCATTTCCTCAAAATTCGCCCACAGTGCCTGGTACCTCAGTGTCCACTTCAGCAAATCCGAACCAGCGGTTTGCTAGGAGATCCTCCTTAAAGCGCTCTATATCACTAGTGCCATACCACTGCCATACTGTCACTTTACCGCATGACATCTCTTTGGCCATGATAGATAAGTACAGGGCATTCAAGTCATAGCTGAGGAGATGATGACATACATGCTCATTGTCACAGCGGATTCTAGTCACACCTGATTCATGGTATTGAACACAATACTGAGTCCACCGACAACTACACCCATCAACATCTGATAGGCCTCCTTGCCTGGGGCATAGAGGCCTACATCAGGCATGTGCTGATCAGTCACAGGAAGGAGATGACGCCTGGGACAGAATCTTTCAGGATGTCTATACCTTGTTCCGTGTTGAACTGTCACATTTGCTCTAGAGCTTTGATGAATGGGCTGATGTCCTAGTTGTAGTATTGCAGCCAGTCAGTGAATCTCTGCATACCTTGCTTGAGTTTACACCACCATGCTAGGTAGTCAGGAAGCCCAGGATAGCTGAGCTTATCGGGAGAGTTGAACGGGAACTAGCTCATCTGCTGTGTGCACCCATAGGCTTTGATCCATGACTCACAGGAGATTCCAGGCCCAAGGTAGTTTAGCACATAAAAAACGTAGCTCGGGTGTCGGGAGGAACATGGTCTGGCTAGCTTTCTTGGTAACTTTCACTGCACTCACCTCCACTGAGGCTGTCAGCTCATCCATGAAGTATCTCTTGATGAGTTTGAGGTCATACCACCCAGAGTTGAACAAGAGTACTGCCACTTGGTCACACCTCTCACTGATCACTTCTGCTGTCCCTTTGATAGCTTGTCGAAATCTGTCGGTATGAAGTATACCCAGACTTATCAGATTTGGTTTGCTCATCGTTGGATCTCCTGCATCAGTTTTCTGATCAGAGCTATGGGGTCAGCATGGCACAGGTGAGCTGGCTGCCCTGCGGAGCCACCTAAGGCGCAACTGACTGACACAGATATAGGTGTGTTATGTTGAGTTCATCTGTGCCAGAAACAGTCATGATATTGGAAGACAGTGATCACAGTAGGCTCGTATCCATCAATGGGAACTCCCTCGATCCAATACTCGCCGCCATGGTCACAGAATGCATGATGGATGTGAATGCCTCTTTGTTGTGTCTCGTACTTGAGCCAGTTCGTGGTGGCTGTACTGGTTTGTTGATGTGGGTAAAAGGCTTTCTCATATGCAGACCGCGGTGCCTCAACCTTCTCACCTGGACACTCACTCTTCCCAGATCTTGGTCATGCGCTCTGATGTTCATGATGTTCGGATAGTGTGCTGGATGTCTTGTCAAGTGCCAGCTACCCCCTGTGTTTTCATAAACAAGAATTCTGGTCTTTGTGAAGAATTCTACCTTGTCTAGCTGATCGAGTTGGGTCTTTGACATCACCTCGTTCAGGCCATAGAACTGTTTGGCAAGCTCTCGTGCAGCATTTGTACTTCTATCTGGTCTCTCTGCTTGGTAGACTGCTAGACATCACCAGATACACATGTTGTCCTTGTAGGTATTGAGCGCCACCATTCCCTTTCTCCATCGTAACCATTCTGCCTGTCCCTAGTAGAGGTTGGCAGTTAATGACAGCTCTGACCCGAGGCATGCTTGTTCTCTAGCAGACACCCAGGTCTAAGCTGCCCCTAGTATGTAATCCATGGATTCCCTGGAGCATTCTTCTGGAAGAGCATGACACTGCCATCCTCGATGTGTCTGATGTCATACGTATGGGTGTACCGGAGGCATTCTGGACAGTCTGTTCTAGAACTCTGAAGAATGTCCAGCATACTGTTCACTGTCCTCTCTCCACTGTCTTCCTCTTACCGAGGTGCTCATTGAGAATTTGCTCACCTTCTCACCTGACACTGTGGGCTAAGGGTTCTGACCTTGGCCCATTCATTACACACCTATTGATTCTCTGCAGAGGCAGCCGTTCTAGCAGATGGGCTGCTATCTGAGTAGCTACAGCTTTGGCTCACTGGCTAGCAGTCGTCTCCTCGTTTAACTGCCTAAGCTCACGGTACCGCTGTACTTTATTGTGGGGATTCTCTGGATCACCAGAGATGATCGCTGGAGACCTCCCTGCCTGTTGTGCTCGGGAGAGTCATTTCATAAACTCCTCCACATGGGCCTGTCCAATCATGTGGACCAGGTCGGTTTTGCGGGCCTTAGAGGCTACACTAACAATGAATTGCTTTGCCATCACTTGAAGTTGTGCTACTGTAACCATGTTGGTTTACTGGTATACCACTATGGATGCTGGTCTCTAAATGTATGTTCAGGCTATGTAATGTGTGGTTGCTCACAGGTGATCAGGATGTGGCCGTCCGCCGACTTGTGGCCCAGCACAATGCTAGCGTGTGGAAGCGTGTGTGGTGGGCGTGGAGGCGTATGAGGGTGGGTGTGGTGATGTGGGCATATATGGTTGTGGGCATGTGTGGCTGTGGGGCAATCTGTTTATACAATTTAGGTTAATCGAAAAGGAGTGTGTGTGTGTGTGCATGCGTGTGTGCGTGCGTGCGTGCGTGCGTGCGTGCGTGTGTGTGTGCATGCGTGCGCGTGTGTGTTACTGGGTTTAGTGTGTTGTATGTATTTGTTGCTATTGCCAACTTAAATATAGAGGGTAGGTGTTATTTGTGATGATTTTAGCTAGGATGGTCAGCGTTTATCTAGACGTACACACTACACACAATCACAGGTTTTAGAGACAATATTCACTGAATAGGTTAAACAAATATCGGATGCCAAATATGCCTGCCCAGTCGGCTTCTTTTTCTTGCCCAGAACATCCCTTTCTTTCCCTGCAACCTCCTCTATGAGTCTCATTAGTATTGTGTGACAGATGAGATTGTAAATTTTAACACTTCCAGTAAGGATGCCGGCAGTCAGCTTTACCACCATGAATAACTGTGCTGATTAGCAGCTATATAAGATAACAAGAGGCCCAAAGGGCCTGTGTCGCTCACCTGGAACATTTACAACTCAACTAATCTTTATGGAGTTTTACATCAATCAGTGCCACTTCCAATGACTTTCAGTCAAATGGTTATTTTGCAAAGGTTCTTTTGAACAATATTTAAGCAAAAATAGAAGACATCAGTACTAACAACAGAAATTGATGACATGCAGTCAAACTTGTATTAAGACACCACTCAAGTGAGAATCAGAAGACAGCCTCTTATGGTAGCCGGTTTCTTAACCCTTTAATGGTCATGATTTTTCAGTAAAACAAAATTTCAGGTTATGTCTATTTGCAGGCCAAGATATGGAGCATTTTGAAAATGTAACACTGGAATGACTGGCTCGATTATCGAGCCAGTCATTCCAGTGGTAAATTTTCAAAAATACTCATGCTGGCCTGCAAATCGACATTCCTCAAGGCCACTGCAGAGGCAGGTTTTCGCTGTTTTGACCATTAAATGGCTAATAAAGTTTCAAATACATTGCTTAATTGCATTTAGCAAATGAAGAAAATAGTCTTTAAGGCAGGTGGTCTCTTAACCCTTTCACCCATAAATCCCGGAAAAAGTATATTCTTTATGATATAAAACTTATTTTGTTGAATATTTTGAAATTAATTTGATGCGAAGCCGTTGTGCCTTAGGCAACATTGGCTTTCCGTTAAACTAATTTAAGAAGGGTTAATACAGACGGTCTTTATAGCAGGTTCAACTGAGTATATTCCAAACCATCCTTTTAACACGTGTACATCTTGCTGAATGGCCAAGTTCGCGATGCTGCAGTTTATTAAAAAAATAATTTGACTTAGTCATAGCTGACTCAGGCAGCAACAACTTTCAATGAATCAAATACATTTCAAAATATTTTAACAGTATAGGTATCAGAGTACACAATACATATCTTAAATATTTAGGCAGCAGTTGCAGGGAAAAGGTTAACCTGTTAATTTAGTTTTTATCTATTATGGTAATAAAAGCTGTCATATGTCAATGGATGGTGGAAATAAAACTCCAATTGCACATTAATTAACCATTTAACCATTGAATTTAAGAAAATGTCTATTTGCAGACCAAGACTATTTTTGAAAATTTACCACTGGAATGACTGGCTCGTTAAAAAGAGTCCGTCATTCCAATGGTAAAATTTTCAAAAATAGTCTTCATTTGGTCTGCAAATGGACATTTCTCAAGACCACTGCCGAAGCCGTTTTTGGCTGATATGATGGCTAAAGGGTTAACCATTTTCCTAACCTAGCAAAATAGGTAAGATATTGTGTCCTCTGATATCGATAGCCAGGTGAGCTAATAATAATAAATTGATAAGAAGCGAATCTTATTAATGCATTTAACTGGAAATAATGTGCTAAGCTGTTGCTTAACAGCTGTTGTGTAAGCTGTTGCTGTCAATTGTACAACAGCAACAGCACTGTCTATGACAGCAATGGTCTTCAGCAATGGTGTTTGCAAACTGTACACCAGCCTTTCTAATACTGGCTTTGTAACAATTAATCTCTAGACATTGGTGTGACAAGGGTTGAATAGTCATGCTGAAAACTGTTGCTGCACTTGACAGTAACAGACATCATCAGCAAAACCATTTTCAAAATGTCCGTCACCATGCTACATGCTATCCAACAAAACTTGTGAATAACGCAATACTCAACTAAATTCATTGCTAGAATTAATTGGCTTTAACCCTTTAACACTCAAATTTATTCAAGACACATGCCTTTGATTTCTCAAAGAAAATGTCCACTTGCAGACCAAGAGAAGACCATTTTTGAAAATTTATCACTGGAATGACTGGCTCGGTTATCGAGCCAGTCATTCCAGTGGTAAATTTCCAAAAACCGTCTTCTTTTAGTCGGCAAATGGCCATTTCTCACGACCACTGCAGAAGCCGTTTTTTGGCTGATATGAGTGTTAAAGGGTTAATGATGAATTAATTAAATAAATCTTTTAGAATCAGTATGTGAATATGGTACACTTCCATCAGCTCACTACCTAACAGGGTATTAATTTCATTTCAATCCTGAGAATTAGAGTTGTGGTTTTAAATTACAAGATTAAATGTTTTCCTATGCTGGCTAAATATCTAAGATATGTATTGTGTATGCTGACATATATGACTTTGAATATTTTGATATTTATTTGACAGAAAGTTGTTGCATTCTAAGGCAGCAAAGACTTTCAGTCAAATTATTATTTTGAACTAGTGAACAACTGCTGCTAAGTGAGTTTGGTCACTCTGTCAAATGATTACAAGGGTTTTAGAATGCAGTTAAACATGCTATAAAGACCACCTGTACTAAATGCCAATTTTACTACATGCCGCCAAGCCGTTTATCTGATAGATTCAGAAATGGCATGGTTGAAATCAGCATACTCATAACCCTGTACTAAACAAATTTTTGCTTCAAAATCCATCAAATAAGAAAATCCAATCTGGCCGCCAAACATGCTGTAATTTGATTGGCCCACTGCGGCCATGTTTTTTTAACGGATCAACTTCCCTTGAATAAACTTTAATGGCCCTTAATCCATAATTAGATCTGCCAAATTTCGTTCACTTCAGCGGTTCTGGAGCTGTTTTGGCTAAAACTAGGTCAACCAAAATGGCCGCCAAACCATTTGACCAATCAAGTTCCCTTGAACAAACTTGGTTCAGCTCTTGCCCTAGATCATATTTCATGGGGTTTGTTTCAATCCACCAAGCGGTTTCGGAGAAGATTTTTAAAGACGTTTTAAAAAATTGGCCAAATATCAAGATGGCCACCGGCCAAATTGGTCGATCGGCTTCGTTTGAACAATTTGGATCTCTACAACCTAAGGATGCTTCCTGCCACATATAATTGAAATCGTCCCATAAGTTCTCGAAAAGTAGACATTTTAAATTTCCCATTGCTTTAGTATGGGAGTTTTTGGCGGGAAAATGATCCAAGATGGCCACCAAACCGTTTATCCGACAGCTTTGAAAATTGCAAATTTGTGATCAGAATACCAAAAAAAACTATATAAAACCAATTTCAGCCTCAAAATCCATCAAATAAAAAAATCCAATATAGCTGCCAAACATGCTGTATTTTGATTGGCCGACTGCACCATGTTTTTGACGGATTAATTTCCCTTGAACAAACTTTAATGGCCTTTAGTCCCTAATCATATCTGTCAAATTTTGGCCTGATCCCTTCAGCGGTTCTGGAGAAGTCGTTTTCGCTAAAACTATGTCAACCAAAATGGCCGCTGAACCAAAATGGCCGCTGAACCATTTGGCCAATCAAGTTCCCTTGAACAAACTTGGTTCAGCTCTTGCCCTAGATCATATTTCATGGGATTTGCTTCGATCCACCAAGCGGTTTCGGAGAAGAAGATTTTTAAAGACATTTCCTAAAATCGGCCGAAATCCAAATTGGCCACCGGCCAAATTGGCCGATCGGCTTCGTTTGAACAAACTTGGATCCCTATGCCCTAAGGATACTTCCTGCCAAAGATCACTTATATCGGCCTAGTGGTTCTTGAGAAGAAGTCTCGTACTGTTTGCAAGCATTAAGATACCACAGGTGATCTGGCTATGCCCCCAGGGATAGAGAGGGTGATCGGAGCCACAAATCAGTTATCGGCTGCTCTCAGATGGAGACATGTGGTATTTTTTTCTAGCTACACATACTGATACTACTACTGTTTCGTGTGTGCTTTTAGCAGCCAGTCATCTATGTACATGTGAACTGCTATGTTTCTCCTGCGGAAGAACCATTTAATAACAAGGACCACTAACGTGAAGACTAGAGGAACCATGAAAATTCAGTATGAACTTTGACTTCCCATTCGCAGCCCTAGAAAGTGAATCTCAGGTATCGCCTTAACTTCTCGGTTATCAGGAGATCGGGAGGCGGGGAAGCCTTGCTCCAATGCAGATGAAGACGGCTCTGAGGTCTGGGTGCCAGGCAACATGCTTTTCAGCATCTCCGGCATCCCGTCCCTCAGAGAGTGCATCATCTCATTCATCATATCTGCCTTGAAGGCTTCCGTGTAAGGCATAGCTGGCATGGGAGCCTTCCTCTTAGCGCTAAAACCCTTATTCTTTAAGGTTATATTTGAAGTATTTAAAGCATTATTGTATACTAATTAATAACAAACAAGCTGTATGTGTCTAATATTCGCCAAATAGCTAATATTAAGATGTGAAGTCAGCGTTTGACTGAATACACAAAATTATGTAATGACTTATCGCCATTGATTTTGAGCTCTTCCGCATCAAGAATGACGTAATAGTGGAACAAGCTATTATACTGTAACTTTGAATACATGCAGTTTCTTTCAAATCCAGTAGGAAATAGTTACACTTTGGTTGCATTTTCCCTCTCAGGCAAAGATAACGAGAAATGTGGTTGCAATGCAACCATGAAGCTTGACTTTATGACTTTGCAATGAACTATGAAGCCTGACTTCAAACTTAACATAAAATAAATTTTCACCAAAAGAATTGACCCATTAAAATTCTGAATAGATGTTCTGGAGCCTGCTGTGATAGGGTCTATCTAGCCAGATAGAGCTGAAATCTTTCAAGAGGTTAATGATGAGTAGCATTTAGACCATTTCCGGTAAATTTTTCAGAAAATCAAAGGTTTTCATCAAAAAACTTAACCAAATCAAAATTTTGTATATAAGTTCTGAAGCATATCTACATAAGGTCCTTCCAGCCAAAGTACGTTGAAATCTGCCAAGCGGTTAATGACGAGTAGCGCTTTGACAATTTCCAGATAGCTTTTCATAAAATCTAATGTTTTCACCAAAAAACTTGACCAGTTAAAATTCTGTATATAAGTTATGAAGCATATCCCCATAAGGTTCTTCCAGATACAGTAAGTTAAAATCTGCCCAGCAGTTAATGAGCAATAGCGCATTGACAATTTCCGGTAAGTTTTCATAATATCTAAGATTTTCACAAAAAAACTTGACCAATCAAAATCTGTATATATCTTCTGAAGCATAGCTCTCATAAGGTAATTTCAGCCATAGTAAGTTGAAATCTGCCAAGCGGTTAATAAGAAGTAGAGTTTTGACAATTTCCAGTATATTTTTCATATAATGTAAGATTTTAACCCAAAAAATTTATCAATCAGGATCTAGCCAGCCAAATTAGGTCGAAATCCACCAAGAGGTTAATGAGGAATAGTGTTTTAAACAAAGGTTGACGGATGGATGACGGATGACAGACGGTTGCCATGCATATCAGTGACCTTGACCTTTGAGCTTTTGACCAAAACATCATTGTGTGATGTCATTTCATTATAAGGAGGCATGCCTCCAAGTTTGGGTCAAGTATGATTAACCAAACTTGAGATATAAACAGAAAAGTCGAGTTTAACGGAAAATGCTAATGTTGAAAAAAATAAGGTTTTTACCAAGGGCACAGTGACCTTGACCTTTGCCCTTTTGACCCCAAGGTCATCGCGAGATGGTGTATCATTATAAGGAAGCATGTTCCCAGGTTTGGGTCCAGTATGATTAACCAAACCTGATATACAAACAGAAAAGCTGAGCTAAACGCAAATTGGACCGCCGGACGATGTGCATGGCAGGGCTGGGAGCAAATACTTTCAAAAGGATTTAAATACAAACACAAATACTTTGGAATTCGTCAAATACAAATACTGTTTTTTTGCAAAGTATTTAAATACACATACAAATAATTAGCCTAAGTAGTTGAAATATTTCTCAAATACTTCTTACATATCTTATAGAAGACCAAAGAATGGTACAGATGTAACTCTAGTGATGGACAGCCAGACCCTCAAATTTACATGAGCACAGACAATACCAAACTAACGGTGCAAAATGAAACGAGTATCATTTTATGAATAGAAATATTATGTAATGCAAATATCTATGATATCAGACAGTATCTTATTTTTGACATATTTGTGTATGAAATTAAGTGTATACCATATCTAGGGTCAAGTTCGACTGGCTAACCATAGTTAAATATAGTTGACTAAATCCCAGCCAAAGTTGAAATAGTAAACTAGCTAGTAAAATTGGTCAACCAGCATACTTAATGGTTAATGCAAAATTATATGAAATTCAAAATGGCAGATAACCTTCGCTTTCCACGTTTAAATGCACATAAACATGTCAACATTTCAATATTTAATTTAAGTTTGATGAAATTATACTTTCCTGATGTATGGCAATGTTCTCAAGGCCTATTACCTTCCCACTGTATCTCACATGGACACCACTAGATGCTTTAACATGCTACATGTAACACTCATTGTCATAGCATCATAGCCCACAAAATAAGACATAAATCTTGCTTTGCTGGCGAGGCTTTCATGATTATGGGTTTTTGTATAACAGAAAATTGTAGTCGCAAAAGAATACATATTGATACAAAATCATGTGATTATCTTGAAAACAATTTGACTGAGAGTTGTTGCTGCCTATGACTATAACACGTCCAGTCAAATTATTTTTAAAACATTAATTTCATATATATATATTACCTTTGAAACCAGGTTTATTAACCTTTTCACCGACAAATCCATGAAAAAGTAAATTCTTTACGGTATAAAACTTATTCTGTTGAATATTTTGAAATTCATTTGACTGGAAGAATTAATTTCAAAACATTTAACAGTATTTCTATATGGTTGCCTTCAAAATGAGAAATGGTGAATTCATCAGAGAAAGGGTTAAAGTTCAGACAGAAATGGAATAGCATTAAACAAGGTTTATTTATTGATTTTGTTTATTTATTTAGATCCTTGCTGATTATTGTTAAGACTATCTCATTTAAAAACCGATCTTCATACTGAAAAGCAATGCTTGTAGGCTGCTGCTGTCTAAAAAAACAACACTATTTTCAACATCTACATGGTCCTTTCTTTTACAAATTTTAATCATTTGACATAAGTGTGCAAGAAAGAGTAATTAACCCTACCCACCCAATCTAACTGAATGATTTGAATATCAAATTCATGGTGAAAAGGGTTAAGACTCTGGTATGAGTCCTGCAAGCTAGTATAATGGAGGTGTTGTTGTAACTTTACAGGCTCTATGCTAGGTAAACTGCATGTTTAAGGTCATTGGTTCAGTACTTGATTTATTAATAGGAGATAATATTCAGGATTCACGGAGATAATTTTTACTTGAAATTGACAATTGGCAAAATCAGAAACTGGTATAATTGACAACACTATAAAGCTTTTAATTGATTTTGAGTGATCTAACAACAATTCAAACTACAATACAAATCAGAAATAACGTAACCCATTTCCACTGTGCATAGTATAAATGTTTCGCACAGCCGTATGCATAATCGATTGATCTCTGCCCTACACCTTGCTGGTATGGATTAACTATATTACAATGGTATGGAATATCCAGATTTAGGGTACTGATTGCCCAAAACTAGAGTACAGATTCTCCAATAGGCTAGGTATGGATTGACCGGTACTGTTTGGTTTGGGTACAGAATGACTGGTACTCAGAATTGTGATGTAACAGCAAGCAAAGGCCAGACTGGAAGCAAACTTTATTTCAGTCTATATATGCATTGATAGTGTGTGTTACATAACACAGAGAAAATCATGTGAATATTTTGAAAACCATGTGACTGAAAATTGTTGCTGCCTAAGACCACATCACATTCAACTACATTATTTTCAAAATATTCTAAAGATTTCATTTCCATCCTCTTTAAGACCAGTCTGATTAAAACTGAGGATAACTTGTGTGAAGTGTATGAAGAAGAATTTTAAAGATAAGTTCTATTTATAAAACTCAGTTCTTATTGGATCATATTCTTAAAACTGAAACCCTAGCAACTATATTTCAAGGCAACCATTCTGTTGATTATTTTGACCAAAATTTTACTGGAGGTTGTTGCTTAAGGCAACAACTGTAACAGTCAAATTAATTTTAAAATATTCAACAGAATATGACATGCAAAGAGTCACAGAAGATTAAACAAAATCACAAATTAATTTTTTCACAAAAGAGTCGATACTTACCACCCTGATACTCAATGATATTTCCCAAATATCGATCTAGCTTCAATAAGACTCAGAATTAAAAAGAAACTGTCCCCCCCCCACTGGACAGGTTACTCAACTGACAATCCGGCAGATGTGCCACCCAAACTCGCGCAGGCTGTCTCTTTCTATTCCAAATTATTGACTGACTGACAAATTGCAACATAAAACGCTGATAGACCGAGCCTCTGTGGGGTTGAGAGGTCGAGATCATATCAGGGTGGTATCAACTTTCTCATGAAAAAAGAAATCTGCGATTTCATCTATTTCACATCAAGACTATACTTACCACTCTGATACTCTAGGATATAGCCAGAATTTGTAAGTGAATTCAGCGGGAGGGAGGCGAGGTCAGAAGACTGGAAGCACAAAAACATCTGAAATTGTGTATGAAAACACAAGCAGGAAATGACTTGGACATCGGATAATACGACCGATGCTGAGAGTAATGACTGTTTAACATGCGCTTCCCCACCCCACTCTTTTGTAAAAAGGGGAGCGATGACTTCAATGTCCTACACTATGTCTATGTGCTCATGCTAAAGTACTATAAGACATCGGATGAAAGCTTCATTTTCTATACTCTCAAATGGAACAACAATAAAACACAAACTATCACCATATTAGTAATTCAAACGTGACAAAAAATAACCATCACCAAATATAGGACTAACCTAATTTGACGAGATTCCCTTTAATCACCACTGGCGATGATAGGTACAGTACGGAATAACGGGGATTCCCGCACTTAATTGCACTGTATGTGAGCCAACGGCCTTATGAATAATATTTACAAATATATACAGATTAACGTTTATGTAAAATAGATACGGCAAGTGGATTAGACGTGTCACGGAGGTAATGATCGGTAAAACTAGACTCACAGTGCCATTGTGCTACTGACACAATGTCATCCACCGGCACGCCATTAAACAAGCTGTGGATGTCACTATGCCATGGACACGGTGAGCCTTGCCCATGTCAACTTGTTTTCCTGTGGCGGCTTTGTGGCAATGCTGGATTCACTTCACAATCCACCTAGAAATGGTATCTTTTGAAGCTCTCCCATGGGGTTCAATGTCAGATAGCCATAAACTCTAGGGTTCGTCGGCCATTCCTGTTTACGTTGTTTGTAATGTGTTAATGCATGGACAGGACACCAAGCGGGTAAAACTATAGGCTGACCAGGATATTTTAAAGACTGGTTTTTCGCCATAAAGTTAACTCTAGGTAGAAGCCTGAGGCCTTCCCCTGTACAGTAACCACAAAACGGTCTGGCTCTGCTGACAAAGCATGTATTTTACTTCTTCGTCCGGCTGAAGCTGCAGCAATCAGAAAAACCGTCAACATTTTCATGGAAATGGAGCTTAGTGGTTCAAAGGGTTTATCTGCTAATACTTGAAGTACTAACGATAAACTCCAAGATGGAATCACTGGAGGATTCCTAGGTCTTAGATTACCAATGCCTTTGATTAAAGTATTTAGATTACTACTTCATCACTTCCCCTATTAGCCAAGCAAGGGGTAACTGACATTAAAGCTGACTTGTAGCCAGCAATAGAGTTAGGCTTGAGGCTATAGGCATCAAAAAGGTGACAGAGGAAACTGAGGCACTGATACCCTTAGCCTTTGGCTGCTCTAGGGCGATTGATAAGCGGACGCCCGAGGCCATGGCTTTCGCTCCTGGGGCCACGGGCGAGGTAAGCCTCAGTGCCAGACCAGCGGGAGCGGTCTCTGGATCTACATCGAAAACTGGTATCCTAACAGAACCAGACCCAGAGACCGGAACACTCCTGGAGCAAATGAAGAAGACAATGATGAACTTGAACCGGGAAGCAAGCTGCGAAGCAACTGCGGGACAAGATCCGCGATTGTTTTCTTCATTTCTCCCATCATTTCCAGATGGAAGGCCTCCATGTCTGGCATGGACGCCTTCCTCTTCTTACCACATACTTCCTTATCAAGACGCCTCTTTTCATCGGCCGCCCGGTCCTTCACCTGCTGATTAATGAAATCAGTAAACACCTCCACCGGCCACGACTCACGCACATGACAATTAAGCAAAGGCCTGCATGTACTGCACCTAGTGCAGTCATGAGGGAAGAAGCAGGCCATTACAAACCGGTGGCAGGAAGGGCATTTGTTTTCAATAACCCTCTGAAAGACAAACGGAAAAAATTTGTTTTGAGTTATGACGAGCCAAAAAACAATTGCAGAAGGCTAATAATTTCCCTAAGGAAACTTAGACCCCCAGATGAAAAAGATAAGCCAGGCCCATAGATAAACTATGGTCCTGACCAGAAGTAAACAAACCCTAAACTTCTTCTTCATGAAGAAAGGGAAATAATTAGAATTTGAACTTGAATACTTGAGAGGCGAATGCTAGACTCAACACTCAAACAAAGATTCATTAGTAGCTGAACTTTATAAACACAATGAATCTATGCAAACCATCAAGAGAGATAAATAACACAACAACCAGTCAGAAAATAATTAAAAAATTGTTTAGAAATAAAATGACTCAAAAACTTTCTTTCCATACTTAACCTCAGAATGAGTGAAGTCTGCCCTGTGGTGGGGGGGGGGGGGGAATGCGAAAAAATTACTTATGGTAATAATTCTCTCTGCAAACTCATAATAAATTATTTGGACCCAGAAAACCAAGTATAAATAATTGTCCAGATGAAGGATACATGTGAAAAACGTCACAAATCAGCTAAAAGTATCTGAAAATACAAAGCACTACATGCGCTAGATAATATATAGGCCTCCCCAGAATGAGCTAGCCTAATGTAGACGTAGCCACATGTTAGCGCGAATCCCGGATATACCATCCGGTACAACACGCAAATTTTCTAACAATAAATATACTAAAAAAACACCTGATGGCTAGGACCGGGAGCATCCTCCGGCGACTTGGCAGCATCAGACATTACAAACAGTCAAATAATAAGTTGTAAAACAACTTAGAAGCTTCAAAAAGATAAATCTGCAAAAGCAATCCTTGGAACAAATCTAAGGCATGTGCAATGGCAGCTCAATAATTTGAGAAGAGAAAGAGACAGCCGCGCGCATGCACGAGTTTGGGCGGCACATCCGCCGGACTGTCAGTTGAGTAACCTGCCCAGTGGGGGCGGTTTCTTTTTAATTCTGAGTCTTATTGAAGCTAGGTCGATATTTGGGAAATATCATAGAGTATCAGGGTGGTAAGTATACTCTTGATGTGAAAATGAGAAATCTGTATTAAATTTTAAATTGGCCGATTGGCTTCGTTTGAACAAACTTGGATCTCTATGCAGTAAGGATGTTTCCTGCCAAATATAGTTGAAATCAGCCCAGTTGTTCTTGAGACGTCGCTTAAGGAAAAGTTTGATGGATGACAGACAAACGACACCCATCGCTACCGCAAAAATCTTATTTGGCCTTTCAAGCCAGGTGAGGTAAAAATTATGTTTAAAATGTGCACGCTTCTTTCAGAGCATTCCATATAAAATCTGCTAGTCAGGTGTGATTAAAATCTTTTGTTGACATTTCAAGACAGACTAAACCATACAGGCATTTATATTTGGTAACAGCTACATGTAAATTTAATTGTAAAAGTCTACACCATGTGGAGCTAAACCATCTATTGCACTACATCCCTAAAGTTATTTAATGTTAATGCAGAATGAAATGTTTCAATGATATATATGCCCCTCATAAAATAACGACTCACTGGCGCATCTTTAAGGTTTGTTGTTATGGTCTCTGTAGCAACAGCTCCTGGCCACAAGCTTACACAAGCTACATTCTTCTTACGCAATTCAACTGCACAATCCGCAGCCATTCGATCAACCTGTAACATAGAGGATAGAGTAAATAATGGCCCATGGTATTCACATCGCTGATGAGGAACTGCAAACATGTTGACATTAAAAAGTAATTACGGAAAATCACTAAAATACAACAAGAGGCCCAAGGGGCCTGTGTCGCTCACCTGGAACATTTACAACTCAACTAATCTTTATTGAGTTTTACATCAATCAGTGCCACTTCCAATGACTTTCAGTCAAATGGTTATTTTACAAAGGTTCTTTTGAACAATATTTAAGCAAAAATAGAAGACATCAGTACTAACAACAGAAATCGATGACATGCAGTCAAACTTGTATTAAGACACCCCTCAAGTGAGAATCAGAAGACAGACTCTTATGGTAGCTGGTTTCTTAACCCTTTAATGGTCATGATTTTTCAGGAAAACAAAAATTTCAGGTTATGTCTATTTGCAGGCCAAGATATGGAGCATTTTGAAAATGTATCACTGGAATGACTGGCTCGATTATCGAGCCAGTCATTCCAGTGGTAAATTTTCAAAAATACTCATGCTGGCCTGCAAATCGACATTCCTCAAGGCCACTGCAGAGGCAGGTTTTCGCTGGTTTGACCATTAAAGGGCTAATAAAGTTTCAAATACATTGCTTAATTGCATTTAGCAAATGAAGAAAATAGTCTTTAAGGCAGGTGGTCTCTTAACCCTTTCACCCATAAATCCCGGAAAAAGTATATTCTTTATGATATAAAACTTATTTTGTTGAATATTTTGAAATTAATTTGACGCGAAGCCGTTGTGCCTTAGGCAACATTGGCTTTCCGTTAAACTAATTTAAGAAGGGTTAATACAGATGGTCTTTATAGCAGGTTCAACTGAGTATATTCCAAACCATCCTTTTAACACGTGTACATCTTGCTGAATGGCCAAGTTCGCGATGCTGCAGTTTATTATTTTTAAATTTGACTTAGTCATAGCTGACTTAGGCAGCAACAACTTTCAATGAATCAAATACATTTCAAAATATTTTAACAGTATAGGTATCAGAGTACACAATACATATCTTAAATATTTAGGCAGCAGTTGCAGGGAAAAGGTTAACCTGTTAATTTAGTTTTTATCTATTATGGTAATAAAAGCTGTCATATGTCAATGGATGGTGGAAATAAAACTCCAATTGCACATTAATTAACCATTTAACCATTGAATTTAAGAAAAGTTCAATTTTCTCATAGAAAATGTCTATTTGCAGACCAAGACTATTTTTGAAAATTTACCACTGGAATGACTGGCTCGTTAAAAAGAGTCCGTCATTCCAATGGTAAAATTTTCAAAAAGTCTTCATTTGGTCTGCAAATGGACATTTTTCAAGACCCCTGCCGAAGCCGTTTTTTGCTGATATGATGGCTAAAGGGTTAACCGTTTTCCTAACCTAGCAAAATAGGTAAGATATTGTGTCCTCTGATATCGATAGCCAGGTGAGCTAATAATAATAAATTGATAAGAAGCGAATCTTATTAACACATTTAACTGGAAATAATGCGCTAAGCTGTTACTTAACAGCTGTTGTGTAAGCTGCTGCTGTCAATTGTATAACAGCAACAGCACTGTCTATGACAGCAATGGTCTTCAGCAACGGTGTTTACAAACTGTACACCAGCCTTTCTAATACTGGCTTTGTAACAATTAATCTCTAGACATTGGTGTGACAAGGGTTGAATAGTCATGCTGAAAACTGTTGCTGCACTTGACAGTAACAGACATCATCAGCAAAACCATTTTCAAAATGTCCGTCACCATGCTACATGCTATCCAACAAAACTTATGAATAACGCAATACTCAACTAAATTCATTGCTAGAATTAATTGGCTTTAACCCTTTAACCCTCAAATTTATTCAAGACAATTTAAATTTTCTCAAAGAAAATGTCCACTTGCAGACCAAGAGAAGACTATTTTTGAAAATTTATCACTGGAATGACTGGCTCGATCGAGCCAGTCATTCCAGTGATAAATTTTCAAAAACCGTCTTCTTTTAGTCAGCAAATGGACATTTCTCACGACCACGGCAGAATCCGTTTTTGGCTGATATGAGTGTTAAAGGGTTAATGATGAATTAATTAAATAAATCTTTTAGAATCAGTATGTGAATATGGTACACTTCATCAGCTCACTACCTTACAGGGCATTAATTTCATTCAATCCTGAGAATTAGAGTTGTGGTTTTAAATTACAAGATTAAATGTTTTCCTATGCTGGCTAAATATCTAAGATATGTATTGTGTATGCTGACATATATGACTTTGAATATTTCGATATTTATTTGACAGAAAGTTGTTGCATTCTAAGGCAGCAATGACTTTCAGTCAAATTATTATTTTGAACTAGTGAACAACTGCAGCTAAGTGAGTTTGGTCACTCTGTCAAATGATTACAAGGGTTTTAGAATGCAGTTAAACATGCTATAAAGACCACCTGTACTAAATGCCAATTTTACTACATGCCGCCAAGCCGTTTATCTGATAGATTCAGAAATGGCATGGTTGAAATCAGCATACTCATAACCCTGTACTAAACAAATTTTTGCTTCAAAATCCATCAAATAAAAAAATCCAATATGGCCGCCAAACATGCTGTATTTTGATTGGCCCACTGCTGCCATGTTTTTTTAATGGATCAACTTCCCTTGAATAAACTTTAATGGCCCTTAATCCCTAATTAGATCTGTCAAATTTCGATCCCTTCAGCGGTTCTGGAGAAGCTGTTTTGGCTAAAACTAGGTCAACCAAAATGGCCGCTGATCCATTGGACCAATCAAGTTCCCTTGAACAAACTCGGTTCAGCTCTTGCCCTAGATCATATTTCATGGGGTTTGTTTCAATCCACCAAGCGGTTTCGGAGATTTTAAAGACGTTTAAAAAAATTGGCCAAAAATCAAGATGGCCGATCGGCTTCGTTTGAACAAATTTGAATCTCTACAACATAAGGATGCTTCCTGCCAAATATAATTGAAATCATCCCATAAGTTCTCGAAAAGTAGACATTTTAAATTTCCCATTGCTTTAGTATGGGAGCTTTTGGCGGGAAAATGATCCAAGATGGCCACCAAACCGTTTATCCGACAGCTTTGAAAATTGCAAATTTGTGATCAGAATACCCAAAAAAACTATATAAAACCAATTTCAGCCTCAAAATCCATCAAATAAAAAAATCCAATATGGCCGCCAAACATGCTGTATTTTGATTGGCCGATTGCACCATGTTTTTTGACGGATTAACTTCCCTTGAACAAACTTTAATGGCCTTTAGTCCCTAATCATATCTGCCAAATTTCGGCCAGATCCCTTCAGCGGTTCTGGAGAAGAAGTTGTTTTCGCTAAAACTAGGTCAACCAAAATGGCCGCTGAACCATTTGGCCAATCAAGTTCCCTTGAACAAACTTGGTTCAGCTCTTGCCCTAGATCATATTTCATGGGATTTGCTTCGATCCACCAAGCGGTTTCTGAGAAGAAGATTTTTAAAGACATTTCCTAAATCGGCCGAAATCCAAATTGGCCACCGGCCAAATTGGCCGATCGGCTTCGTTTGAACAAACTTGGATCCCTATGCCCTACGGATACTTCCTGCCAAAGATAACTTATATCAGCCTAGTGGTTCTTGAGAAGAAGTCGTTTAAAGGAAAAAGTTGACGGACGGACAGACGGATGGACAGACGGACGGACGCCGGACGCCGGACGGTCGCCATGGCATACGCTCACTTGGCCATTCTGGCCAGGTGAGCTAATAACCACTATATTCAAGCGAACAAGAGGCCCAAGGGCCTGTGACGCTTACCTAGACCATTAGCATTCAAACCATTTGTATTTAAATAGACATAATGGATAACCCTTGACGAACGTCTCCCAATAGCTGCAAGCAAACTAAAAATTGAAAATCTCTTTATGAATGAATCCAAAACAGAGTTCACCCACATACACCTATCTACAAAGCATGAAACTAAAGAAAATGACGATCCACTCCGTGGCGGCGAACCATGCAGGAAAAGCTTTGCTTTGCAGTACTGCTGACATTGCTGCATCATGGGGAACATAGCTTTCCAGTCCTTCTGGAAGCTATGGATTCGTAGATCAAAGTTCCCCTTGGTAAAAAGACTACATTTATACAATGCAACCTGCATATCCTTGATGATGTATAACTGTAACAGCTGGGCAGCTCCAAAGGCAGCTCTAGACAAACTTGACACCTGCCACCGCAAAACCTATGCACCATCACTGGACACCGATGGCCAGAGAGCATAGTTTCCAACAGTGCACTATACAAGATGTGTAATACGCCACCGATGTCTGTAAAAGTCACCCAGCAAAGATGGTCTATGTTTGGCCATGTGCTAAGGATGCTAGAAGACACATCAGCACAGAGAGCCTTGGAATTCGCCCAACTCAGAGCCAGCAAACAGAGCCAGGAGAGGACGTCATTGCATAAATCTGCTAAGCATGCTAAGAGGTGACCTCAAGAAAGCAGGACTCAGTACACTCAAGTCAAGAATGGACATGAGGAAGCTAAGGATTTTGGCTGAGGAAAAGACACAGTGGGAAAAAGCAAAGAAAGACTGATTGCAGCTGTAGGATATTTAAACTACTACAGCCGCAGAATACAGTAATCATACATACAATGGATAAATTTAGAAAAATCCAAGATGGCCACAAGACAAATTGACATATTAAAATTTTCGTTTGATGTTGATAGGATTGTTCCACCCAAGTTGCATTGTAATCAAGCTATTGATTAAAGGAGTGGCATTTTAATGATTCCGGAAAATTGTCAGTAAATCCACGATTGGCACCAAAAAATCAACAAACAAAATTCTTAATATAGTTCTAGACGGTACCACCATAGGATCATTCCTGCCAAATTTTGTTATAATCCATCAAGAGGTTTAGGAGATATGTTTTAAAGGATTGCTGGTTAATTTTCAGAAAGACCAAGATGGGCACCAAAAAATTGACCAATCAAAATTCTCGTTTGATATAGTGAAACGAGCTGCAATAAGATCGTTCCACACCAGTTCCATTGAAATTGAGCCATTGATTAAGGAGTAGCATTTTAAATGTCTCTGGAAAATCCTAGATGGTCACCAAAACAAATAATCAATAAAATTCTGAATAGAAGTTTCTATCTAGAGCAGATCACTGTAGGATCCTTTCAGCCAAATTTGGCTAAAATCCACAAATATTTTTCAACCAAAGAAATTGACCAATCAAAATTCTGAAGAGAAGAACTGGATGGAGCGTACCACCATATGGTCCTGATAGCCAAATTTGGTTGAAATCTGTCAAGCGGCCATGGAGATGTGTTTTGACAATATCTGGTAGATTTTTCATATAATCTGTTCTTTAGCCCAAAAATTGACCAATCAAAATTCTAAACAGATGATCTGGAGCATGGCACCATAGAATCCTTCCAGTCCAATTTGTTTGAAATCCATAAACTGTTAAGGAGATCCATTTTGACAACTTCCAATACATTTTTTATATCTTTCACCCAAAAAATTTAGCCACTATATGGTGCGCCTACCATTTGTATTCAAGAAAAGGACATGTTTTTTATTGATTTTCAACAGCTTAAAAAGTGTGTGCATCCTATATATGAAAACATAGCTTTGACTTCTTTTTTTTCTGCTCAAATTTCCAAGTAAAAAACACATTTTCGGGACGGAAAATGCCATGAAAATATTACCTTATCGGGTGAGGAAACATTTTGCAATCGAGGCTAAATAATAAGGAATACAATACAGGGAATAAAATAGCTGGAGGGATAATATTATGTAATAAATCTATTTTTTATTACAGAACTTCTGTAAATGTACGGGATATCATTTGTAAAATACCTCTTTCCGGGGTCTTTTTCGCAGTTATCATGCGATTTAAACAAAATCTAAGATTACTTTTTTTCATGAGAGAGTTGATACTTATCATCACAAAAACACTTTGATATATGTTAATATATCTAACCGGCTAAATTCAACACAGAATACAAATTAAACCTGGCCCTACTAGGCAGGTGACCTAACTGTGAGACTGGCACATGCACAAGCCACGCCTCACATCTGCAGCAGGGTTGGGGTTGAGTACAGGCAGCTGTACTGAGGCTGAGTATGAGTACTTTGGCAAAGTACTAGAGGCTGAGTACAAGTACATGTACTTTTTAGCAATTGTACTGAAGCTGAGTACGAGTATATTGTAAATGTCTGAGTAAGAGTACAAGAACATGTTAATATCAAACTGACATCCATGGTGGCTATGGATGGGGTGGGGGAGAACAGCCACACTATAATATTACCCTGTGCTTGCTAGATGGGGTGGTGTTACTGTGAATTCCATAAATATACATGTAAATATAAAATACGGCTTCTGTAGTGGTGTTTCCCTATATTTATTTACTAAACAAAGGTACCGCATTGAATATTTTGGATATAATCGGACTGAATGCTGTTGCTACCAATTTGGGCTTCAAAATCCATCAAATAAAAGAATCCAATATGGCCGCCAAACAGGCTACATTTTGATTGGTTCATAGTAGCCAGGTTTGGTTACCTATCAACTTCCCTTGAACAAACTTTAATTGTCCTTAGTCCCTAATAATCTCCCAAATTTTGGCCCAATCCGTTTAGCGGTTCTGGAGAAGGCATTTTTTTGAAAACTAGGTCATCCAAGATGGCCAACTTGAACAAACTTAGTTCAGCTCCTGCCTTAAAAGATATTTCATGAGTTTTGAATCAATCCCCCAAGTGGTTTCGGAGATTTTTAAAGAGGTTTCTAAAAATCGGCCAAAATCCAAGATCACCACGGGTCAAATGGGCTGACCGGCTAGGTTTGAGTAAACTTAGATCTTCTTGCCCTATGGATGGTTCCTGCCAAATATAATTGAAATCGGCCCAGAGGTTCTTGAGAAGTTGTCTAAAGAAAGTTGATGGATGGATGGATGATGGACAGACGATCGCCACGGCATAAGCTCACTTGGCTTTTCAGGCCAGGTGAGCTAATAAAAGGTTTTAACTAAAAACAAGTAAATAGCCTTGAATTATGAGCATATAATGAAGAACCATGTGATAAAGTTACAGAGACGAAATGAGTCTAGGACGACTATACTCACTGTAACTATGATGACTGATGAGATAACTGACAGCTACCGAAAGAACTGAAAAAATCATGAAATGATACTTAGAGTAAATGATGCCACAAAACATCATGAGGGAAAGTGTAATCTGACTCTGGAAATGAATATTTAAAACAAAATGGATGTTAAATAGGGAAAAATAGCCATGTGAAGTTAGAAATATTTACGATAAAATCATCATAACTAATTATCTCCCTTAGTTATTGAAAGTATGTCAACCTACCGACATACGAAGGGAGGAGGGGTACGAGATAAAAAGCTGAACGGCCCGAAGACAACTGCACCTCTAAAATAGAATAATGACTAATACCTAACTAATTAGAATTGTGAAATAATCTGACAGATAGGTAAAAAAGGTAAAAAGAGTGCAAGTTGAACAAGAGGCCAAAGGGCCTGTGATGCTCACCTGGACCATTAGCATTTGAAGCATTTGCATTTAAATATGTATGATTCATTACATTAAACATGGAAAATGTTCACGGGAAAAAAAAAATCAAAATTTGAAATGGAAATTCTGGCGCCTATGATCATAGGATCATTTTAGCCATGTTTTGGTTGAAATTGCTCAAAGTTGTAAGGAGAAGAAGCAATTTGACAATTTCCGGTAAATTTGTCATAAAACCTAAGATTTTCACCCAAAAAACTGATAAATCAAAATTCTGAATAGAAGATATAGAGCGTACCGCCATAGAATCAATCTAGTCAAATTTGGTTGAAATATGTCAAGCAGCCAAGGAGTAGGAGTAGTAGTAGTAGTAGTAGTAGTAGTAGTAGTAGTAGTAGTAGTAGTAGTAGTAGTAGTAGTAGTAGTAGTAGTAGCAGCATTTATACCATTTCCTGTACATTTTTCATAAAATCTAAGATATTCAGCAAAAAAATTGATAAATCAAAATTCTAAATACATGTTATAGAGCATACCACCATAGCCAAATTTAGTCATCTAGTCAAATTTGGTTGAAATCTGTCAAACAGCTATGGAGGAATAGCATTTTGACCCTTTCCGGTAGATTTTTACCCAAAAAATTTGATGAATCAAAATTTTGAATGCAAGTTCTAAAGCCCATTACCACAGGATGCTTTCAGTCAAATTTGGTAAGAAGCAATTTGACACTTTCCGTTACACTTTCATAAAATCTAAGATTTTTGGCAAAAAAAATTGATGAATCAAAATTCTGAATGGAGCTTCTGGCGCCTACAGCCATAGGGCCATTCCAGCCAAATTTGCTTGAAATTGTCTAAGTGGTTAATGAGCAGTAGTGTTTTAAAGCAAAAGTTGTGGGACAATGGACTCATGATGGACGGACGACGGATGGATGATGGACAGTTGCTATGACATAAACTCACTTGGACCCGAAGGGCCAGGTAAGGGCCAGGTGAGCTAAAAACTGAGAATGAAGAATAACTAATACAAATAAAATTGGGAGACGCCAAGGACAGAACATGCAAAAAGAAAGAACACAACCTGAACCACTTAAATATCGCGAGGGAGAGTACTACTAGATAATAATATGCGCATAAGTAATAAGGTGAAAACGAATCCATTGAAAACAGTAGGTAGAGTCTTTAGTGCTAATACGGTACTAAGATAATAACTCTTAAACAAGATAATGACTGGATCCTAAGAAATCGAGACTACACATTTACCCAGCCAATACATGCAAATCTGAATCTGGAGAATTAATATTATTATTCAGAAACACAAGATATGATAGTATACCCGTTCTCTGATCTGGACCCTGGGCCGAAGGGAGACTCGACCGTGATTTCAAAGCCAACCCAGAATCCCCATGGGATTCCCGCCTGGGCCTCGGTGAAAGCCCTAAAAGACCCACAGGATGAATGTGATAAACGATTATAACCATTTAACATGCCAAGAACTTTACAAAGATCCGAATGGGGCCGAGATGGGACAAATTGAGATGACAGGTCAAAATCAGGAACCCAAAACGCATCAAAATGAGAAAGTTTTGACATGGCGGATGGCCGAGGAACACTCAGCTCCCGAACCAAAGCCAGGATGAAATCCTTAACCGCCAAGCCAGAGAAAACTGGACCCAGACTCGGGAAAAAGTCTGAGACCGAGGCCGGCGCCCTAACAACGACTGATGCCTGAGCCAGACACAGACCCGGAGAAAGGCCGGACCTAATGCCGGAGCCCTAGCAATGACTGATGCTAGAGCCAGACCTGGGAGAAAAAATCTGGGCCCGAGACCATAATAACACCTGATACCCAACCCAGTCCTGGATCCAGACACGGGAGCACTCCCGTGTGTGGCCCCGGCCCCAATGCCAGGATCCCAAACCAGCTATTCCCATGTCCGGGAAAATCCCTGACCCACGTTCTGATCCGGGGCCAGACAAACTGCAGATACTGAGAATGAATCCACTGGTTTTTTAGACGAAAAATGTTTCTGATGACTTGAACGACTCTAGTTGAAAATCCAAGGATTTAGCTATCTTTGCTGTAGTCATTGCCGAAGAAGAGCAAGTCATATGTGTTATTACCTGCATAGGGCCAGGACGAAGTTGTTCGAATCCGGCCCTTATTAGTGCAGAGTGTAAAAATAACAATCCATGAAGAACTGGTTTAGATATTTCTTTTTCCCTTTGTTAATTCTGTATATTTCTGGAGACAGAAACTGTTGTGCTCCCAGAAACCGAAGTTCAAGACGCTTGAACTCTTAACGATTGTCTTGATCGCTTAGTCTGTCTAAAAAGAGAAAATGGATGCCAGTTAAGACTGACTTATTAACACCCGAAACCAATGCTTCTTTGGGATATTGGACGTAATTATTTCACTTCGACCATGTCTACTCATGAAGGAATCAAATCCACATGTCCCCAGACCATTTTTCAATTTTCAATATATGTTGCTGTAGACATTCCTGGAATTTTATGATTTGTATTTTTTGTGTAATATAGACTGTTTTCACTAAAAGATTTTTCTTTCTCAGTCTTCAGTTTCTGGGAACTGACTGAATGAACTGCTTTCATAAAACTGTGGCATATCCGTGATGAACACTTGTAGACCTGGCAGTTTTCGACTGTTTGTCTTTCCTAGGCAATTTATCTTTTTGAATTATAAAAATAAATTAAACAAGAAGATCAGTACTGATCACATTCCCCCCCCCCCCCACCCCACGGGTGTTGTTAGTAAAACAAATTTTTGAGATTCCTGCCTTTACAAAATTGCGTGTGTGTATATGCATGTGAATCTATTGTGGCTACAACACTACATACATAATGAGATGAGGCAGTGCAATCACAATCCATTGTAGAACACAATGCTAACATCTACTAAACTAATAGCACATGCATATAAAACAGACAAGTAGTTTGTGTCAGCATTTATGAAATAGCAAAATTATGCAATATATGAAGCAGTAATGCATGCATGTAAAGCAGACCTGTTTATGGTAAAGCTATGCATTATTATATAAGCTAGCTATTAAAGAAACACAGAAAATATGGAATAAGTGCAGGAATAAATGAATTATAGTCAAGTCATATTTAGAATATTTAATGGGATTCTTAACCTATTAATCCTGAAACAAAGATTCTTGGATTAATAATGAATAAATATATAATCTTGTACATACCTAATTCAAAAGTGAAATCCATGTCAGATAATGATCAGTGTACAGAAGTGGGAATGTTCCAGCAGACTTAAAAGAAGTCTCAGATAGAGCATGAGATGTAAAAATTAAGTCTAATGTTGCACCAAGTTGGTGGGTTGGCCCAGTTATATGTTGAGAAAAAACTCTATCTCTAAGCATGTTGTTTTCTGGATTGTTAAAGTCTCCAGCTATAACTATATCATAAACATTGCTAGGAATTCTTTCTAAATGGCGCTCTAGCTCTTCACTAAACTGATTTTCAGGAAATTCTGGAGGCTTGTAGACCACGATAATGATCAAAGGTTTCTGAAAGCTTATAACACATAGTGCCATCATTTCTATTCTTGAATCTTGCATTCTCAAGATAACTGTTGTTGTCATGTAGCTTTCTCTTACATATATAACGAGGCCATGCTGCGTTGGTTTTGTAAACAATTTAAATCCATCAAGCTGGTGTTTCTGTCCTGTATTGTTTTGTGGGGTGCCATCTACAAAAGCAGTACAAGAAGCAATTGAAGCAAACAGCAGGAAAAAAAATCATTATGCTAACGAAAAGCAGTATCACATACAACATATGTAAAGGTTGAGTGTTTGATAAATTACACACGCAGTCACATGTAGTTAAAGTTATCAAGTGGAAACCAAGTTTTTCTGACAAATTTGGTCATTATTTAAGGGGGACAACTCTGTTGCACCTAGACGCATGTCTCTGAAATGCAATCCCCACCGAGGACTAGCGACAAGGAATGAGTATGCCAAATCTGATATAAATCCATGCAGACTATGTAACGTTATTGAGTGGAAACCAAATTTTCCTTGAATTATGTCATTCAAGGGGCATAACTCCATCACATATAGACGCACATCGCTGAAACGCAATCCCCACCGAGGCCTCCTCATAAGGAATCACTATACCAAATTTGAAATAAATCCATGCAGACTAGCTAAAGGTATTGAACGGAAACCAAAATTTCTTTGAATTCTATGTCATTCAAAGGGGATAACTCCATCACATCTGGACACGGGTCGCTGAAACGCAATTCCCACTGAGGCCTCGTCATAAGAAATCACTATGCCAAATTTGAAATATATCCATGCTTGCTAGCTAAAGTTATTGAATGGAAACCAAGTTTTCCTTGAATTCTGTCATTCAAGGGGCATAACTCCATCACATCTGGACACGCGTCACTGAAACGCAATCCCCACCGAGGCCTCATCATAAGAAATCACTATAGCAAATTTTAAATAAATCCATGCAGGCTAGCTGAAGGTATTGAATGGAAACCAAATTTTCCTTGAATTCCATGTCACTCAAGGGGGATAACTCCATCACATATGGACGCGTGTCGCTGAAATGCAATCACCACTGAGGCCTCGTCATAAGGAATCACTATACCAAATTTGAAATAAATCCATGCAGGCTAACTAAAGTTATCGAGTGGAAACCTAAAGTGTGATGGACGGATGGACACCGCCTATTACTAGTGTCCCCGTCGACGGCCGTCGGGGGGACAATTATGGAGCAACAGCTCTAAAGAATGCTAAGTTAGTCGACCACTAACTAGAAAGAATTTCTTTAAGAAATGTGTCTGATAACATGATTACTCCAAAAAATATCTTGTAAATTTCTATTATAAGATATAAAATATGTATAATCTATAGCTTAAAATTTTCCTAAGACTCGGTACCCAACTATCTTATATACATAAGATAGGCCATTTAAGCAATAAGAGAGTAGAGAAATCACGATCGACGTGACAAAATGCTACAGCGCTTAACAATAGTGTATTTATTAACATAAAGGACTTATTGTAAGCCTTTGATTAATACTCAATCCTATTACTCACATAACCCCATAAAGCTAATCACGAAAACCGGTCATAGATTTGATATCAATAGTGAACTACTAAAATCCTCAAAACGCATATCTTGGAAGATTTCTTGGGTTTGTCAGACATATTAATTTTGAATTCCAATCTTGTAGATTATTAGAATAAGCAAACAAAATCAAAACTTTGCGAGACTTAATTTTCCCACCATTCTCTACCGAGTAGGAAAATAGAATGACGCCATCGTTGCTATCAACAATGCACATGTGATTGCAGTAACTCAATCAGCCGCCTTAGCAGAAGCACCATCTATGGGTATTGCTTATTAACCCTGTGAATGCCAATCTATTTGAGCTCTAGCTTTCAAGCGAATTACTAGGATTCTCAACATATAGAGAGAGAGAGAGTAGATACCTGAAGGAGCCTTCAGATATGCAACAATCACAATACCCAGTAGACAGTGAGTGAAAAATTCTATCTTCTAATAATCCTTTCTGAGAAGTAAAGAGCTATATAATAACCTGTGAAGTTAGGATGCCATGTAATAACAACATTTGGTACAAGAGCTTTGGTCTGATGACTAAACCCAGACCAGGTTGTGGTCTGTTTCTGCTGCCTAAGAATCAGCTTGTGTAGAGTTGCTACATTAGTCTCTTGAATACATGCAATGTGAGGCGAGGCTTGCGCCATTACGGGACTAAATTGAAAATCAAGATGTTTTTAAATTGTGAATTTATATGATTAAAAATTAGATAATTGAATAACTGTGAATAATTTCTATTGCATAAAATATTTCAAAACCTAACCTTCGATTACTTTTTAATGCGATCAGTCATGAAAAATGGCATTTTGCTTAGTGAATGTACATCCATTTGCAAGGCAAGAGAAGACTATTTTGAAAATGTATTACTATTCTCGAGCCATGCATTCCAGTGATACAATTTCAAAAATAGTCTTCTCTTGCCCTGGAAATGGACTTTTCTAAACGCCATTGCAGTTTTCATCATTGATATTCTTTTGTTTGTGTCTTGGTAATTTGAGAGTTGCTATATTTGTCTCTTGAATACATGCAATGTGAGTGTTACTATATTCACATTTCAGTCTGTTTCTGTGTGCTGCTTACATTCAGTCATCAGACCAGGTCAATCCATGTAGTAATTGGTGCATATAACTGCTGTGCAGATTGTGACAACTTATGATTTGAAAATACAGTTTCTTTGAAGAACGAGGTTAGATGTTGTCATGTCTCTGAATGTCCGCTCACAAACCCTGATGATATTAGCTTACCAACTAAGTTGGTTTCCAAACTATATTGGCACTCACGGTAAGAGACCGGCATGAAAGTTCCCTCTTATAAGGGAGATAATCCTTTATTGTCTTAATTTTAAGGGTACTAATCCTTGATTGTCTTATTTTAACAATTAAGAGAGAGGACTCACATTAATTTGAATGCTAAACTTAAATAAATAACAGATATTAACTCACAGCTGCTTTGCCAACACCATATGGCACAGAGAACAGGTATCGCAGGCCACCAGCTGAAGATATATTCACAATCAAGCCAGCTTTACGTGGTACCATTAAGCGAGCAGCAAGGACAGAACATATGTAGTGATTTCTGTAAATAATGTTACAATGATGACTGAATAGAGAGAATTAGCGTATGGTGCTGAATATACACACACACCCGACAGACTAGTGAGGCCTGAACAGAGAGACTTAACTTACGGCGCTGAGTACACACATGCACACACACACACACCTGGCAGACTAGTGAGGCCCAATCACTTACCAACCACCACATCATGTCTTTGTTTTTAGTTCTATGCTTAGCTGTCCTTAAAGATGAATTGTGCAAAATGTGCAGAATGCTACATGTGAAGAAATATTGGTAGCCGCTGATCCGACACTTTGGGACAGGTGAGCACACATTAAAGAGACCCAAGGACCTAAAACTCAAACCTTGATCAACTGAACAAGTAATCAATAAATGGCCCAAGGGCCATAGTGCTCACCTAGCTAATGAGGAACTGTAAACATGTTTAGATTAATTAATGCACAACAAGATCATTGGTCCATCAGGCAACCATAACTGTTGCCATAAACAGATACCAATGCTCCGTATCATTACTGACCAATGCGGCACTCATCCTTACCACTAATACAGGAGCTCAGCAAATGGTGCATAATACCACGACATGATGACAAATCAATGAATGAGAGCTATCAGATGTAGACCAGTCATCATATGAAGCTTAAACGTGATCCGCTAAACAGCCATGGAGTCATCGTCTGGAAATCAATTTTCAAGATGGCCGCCGGTGGCTGGCGGGCAAATTGGATTTCGGATGACCTACAATTTCAAAAAATTTCCTCAGACCTAGTCCTGTCATCCCATAAAGTTTCGAAGCGATCCGCTAAGCATAAATGGAGAAATCAATTTTCAAGATGGCCACTAGTGGATGGGGGCCATCTTGGATTTAGGATCATCGTCGACTTCAATAGTTTCTTTCTCCAGACCTAGTCCAGCCACTCTATCAAGTTTCAAAGCAATCCGATAAAAGGTAATGGAGTTATCATCCAGAATAAACGAAATCTCGGATTTCTTTTTTCACGAGAGAGTTGATACTTACCTCCCTAATACTCTTTGAATATTGCTAAATATCAGCTTTCACTCAATAAAACACTCAGATTAAAAAAGTTAGGTGCCCCTACTGGGCAGGGAGTCAGATGACAGTCAGGCGGATGCCAGCCCCACCACCACGCATGCGCCGACTAGTACTTCCTCTGACTAATTTAGTGGCTGACACACATGCAACATAATAAGAGCCTGAAGACCAAGCCTCAGTGGGGCGGAGAGGCCGGGTCCGTATTAGGGAGATAAGTATCAACTCTCTCGTGAAAAAAGAAATCCAAGATTTCGTTTATTTCACTTCACGAGTATACTTACCTCCCTAATACTCTTTGATATTGCCAGAATTCGTCAGTGAATTCGGCGGGAGGGAGGCGAGGTCAAAAGACCAGCTCTTCCCTATGCGCTTTTCTGCGATTAAGGCACTTAAACTTCTGAAATTGTGTGGAAACACAATCAGGAATAGAAAAGAAACATCGGCTAACACAAACCGATGGCTGAGAGATGACCAAAAGTCATATGCGCTCCCCCCCCTCATGGGAGGAAGACTGAATGACCTCAATGTCCCATACGCTCTCAACGTACAAGTGCCTTGTACTATAGGACATTAAACGAAAAGGCTTCATTTTCGTATACTCTCAATAATGAACCACATAAAACACGTACCATTACCAAATTAATAATGAAGGGTCACGTGACATTACAAAAAACCATGGACAACACACACAAGACTCACCTTGTGGAAGATTGGTGCTTTCATCATCTCCCCATTCGTGAAGACTGATGCAGCCCATAAAGTAGATGTTTCCATTGATTAAATGTGAAATATATAAAAAAAATGAGGATACCTCATCAAAATATGTACACCTAGATTAGCTTTTCAAAATCGATAAGGCGAGAGGATTCAAGGTGTCACAGAGATAATGGTCAGTAAAACTTGACTCACAGTGCCACTGAGCTACTGACATAATGTCATTCACAGGTACCCCATTAAATAGGGCGGTGGAAGCCACTACACCTCGGACACTGTGAGCCTTGGCCATGTCAACTTGTTTACCTGTGGCGGATTTATGGCAAAACTGAATACACTTTACAATCCACCTGGAAATGGTGTCCTTTGACGCCCTGCCATGGGGCTCAATATATGACAACCAACACGCTGTTGGGTCCGTCCGCCAATCCTGAGTATGTTGTTTGTACCGGATTAATGCTCGGACTGGACACCATAGTTTTGAATTAGGATCAAACCTAGTCAAAGCTGGTAAAATTATTGGTTGACCCGGATATTTCAAAGACTGTTTTTTCGCCTTGAAATTTATCCTGGGTAGAAGCCTAAGGCCTTCCCCTGTAACCACAAAATGGTCTGCCTCAGCTGACAAGGCATGAATCTCACTCCTACGCCTAGCCGAGGCCGCAGCAATTAAAATACAGTTTTAAGCGTCAGCATTTTCATACAAATGGAGCTTAGTGGTTCAAACGGCCTATCAGCTAGCACCTGAAGAACTAGTGATAAACTCCAAGACGGAATCACTGGGATATTCCTTGGTCTTAGATTGCCCATGCCTTTGATTAAAGTATTTAATGTATTTACTTCATCACTTCACCTATTAGCCAAGCAAGGGATAACTGTCATTAAAGCTGATTTATAGCCAGCAATAGAGTTAGGCTTGAGGCTATAGGCATCATACGGGTGACAGAGAAAATCGGCTACTACCTGAATAGATGAATCCATTGGATTAATACATCTTTTTGAGCACCATTCTGCAAATTTGTTGATTTTATAATTATATGCTCTGGAGGTTGACCCCCTCCTGGCTTTTGCCATGAACATGGCTGCTTGCTCAGAAAAGCCCTCCTTAATTCTAGATTCCTTGACAACATCCACGCAGTCAATTGGAACATTGACGGATTGTTGTGAAGGTTCTTGCCCGGGAAGATAATATTGTCCATCAGAGGCAGAGGAACCGGATTGCAGACCAGAAGGTCCAGCAGATCCATATACCATGATCGGCTTGGCCAATTTGGGGCGATCAGAAGCACTTGGCACTCCTCCTGTCTGATTTTCTGAAGAATTTTTGGAATCAGGATTGCTGGAGGGAATGCGTATGCATACATCCCCCCCCCCCCCCCCCCCCCCCCCCCCCAGCTGATAGCTAACGCATCTGTTGCGAAAGCGCTTGGATCTGGAATCGGAGAGACGTACGTCGTCATCTTCGCATTCTTCTTCGTTGCGAATAAATCTATGTTGGGTTTCCCCCAGTGGTCGAATAAACGATCCGCCACACATTGATTTAGTTGCCATTCCGTAGGTAAAACACTCATCCTTCGGCTCAATGAGTCTGCTAACAGATTTAACCTTCCCGGAATATGAACTGCCTTCAAGGTAATCCTGTGATCCAGGCACCAACAAAGCAGTTTCCAAGTCATCATACAGAGACTGGGCGACTTCGTTCCGCCCTGGCGGTTTATGTAAGCCACTACTGTTGAGTTGTCTGATCGAATTAGAACCCTCTTGCCCTGAACTTTCTGTAAGAAATGTTCCAGGCCCAGGACTACTGCTCGTAATTCCAGTAGATTGATATGTTCCTTTGACTGTTCCAGATTCCAAAGCCCTGATATCGTGGATTCTTCCAGGCAAGCTCCCCACCCCTCCATTGATGCATCTGTATACATCGTTAACTGAGGGTGAGGAGGGGTTAACATTACCCCCGCCAGGAGATTCTCTGTCTTCAACCACCATTGAAGGTGATGAATTAGAGGCTCCAACACTGACACGCTTGAGTCCAGTGAACCTGTACTCTGGGTCCATTGTGTCATGAGAAATAACTGTATCGGCCGCCTGCGTAAGGCCGCCTGAGGAATGACTGGTTCCAGAGAAACCATCAATCCCAGCATTCTCAGATAAACCCATGCCAGGACACGACGACTGTTGCCCACTGACTGTATCACTGAGATGAGTATCTGTACCCTCTCCTGAGTAGGATAAACATATCCTATCTCCAGACCGAAGAACATTCCCAGGTAAACAAACTTCTGGGATGGAGTCAAATCTGATTTTTGAAAATTTATTATCCAGCCTAAATCTGTGAGTTTTCAAAACTCCAGATTTGCTGATAAAGTTTCCTGGTTGTGTGCTTTTAACAGCCAGTCGTCTATGTACGTGTGGACTGCTATGCTTCTCCTGCGGAGGTATGCTGTTATCGCAAGAACCACCCTGGTGAAGACCCGAGGAGCCATAGAAAATTCGAAGGGTAACACCCTGAATTCCCACTGTCTGCCCTGGAATGCAAATCTCAGGAAGCGACGGAAACTCCTCGCTATTGGAATGTGGAAATAAGCATCCTTCAAATCTATTGAAGCTGTCCACATTCCCTTCTCCAACCCTGCCAACACCGATCTCACAGTTTCCATCTTGAAACTGGGTGTGTCTATGAACTTGTTCAATGGCTTGAGGTTGAGAATTGGTCTCCACCCTCCAGTGCTTTTCGTTACCAAGAACATGGTTGAATAGAAGCACGGGCAATTTTGCGCCGGTTAAATTGCTTCCTTGTGTATGAGGGAATTTATTTCCTCCTCTATACACAACCGCTGATCTGGATCTCTTGGAATTTGAGTCCAGACCGGCACCAGAGACAGTCGTGATGGTGGGCCTGTTATCCAGTCGGGATGATACCCGACTGAAAGCCATCGCAAGACTAAACGGTCCTAAACGGTCCTGAGTCAACCGTTCCCACTCTCGCATGTGGTTGGCCAATCGGCCTTCCAATGGTCCACCTAGGGAGAGAAGTGGACATAAGAAGCGCAAGAGTGGCACTGTCTCCTGGTGCAGATGCACTGGGGTAGCTCTTACTGTGGTAATCACCCCGTCAGGTACGATTACCACGACCAGATCCTCGCGCACCACAGCCCGCACCACGAGCACCACGGTGCACGTGCGGCTGCCTGGCTGGCTGCGCCGGAGGAGCCTGTGCTCCCCTCGCTGCTGGCCAAAGCGCATGCAGCCATGACTGACGTTGCGCTGGTGGCTGGCCTCTGACCTGGCCACCGCCACCTTGAGCCTGCAGGGGATGATACGCAGGGGGAGCTGCGCGACCTCGCTCTCTACGGAGCACTTCAAATTGCTCACGTGATGCCCTCTGGTTATTGACCAGGGTAACCGTCTCCTGGAGATGCTTACATCCCTCACCTCCAAAGAGACCAGGATCTGTCATAGGCATACGCAGTAGCCTATTATACAAATCCTGGGATGGGCACAAGTTATCAAGAGCAAACGTGCGCCTCGCCCAGACACTCCTGGTTACAGACCGGGTTAAACAGTCCAAAGCCAAGTTAATTCCATCTTGGATGGCTCTCTGGACAGTCACCGGACTAGGCTGACATAATGCGGATGCCGTTACTACCCCTTGTAACAACTGTGAGACATGCGAAAGTGCTGCAATAGATGCCCTCGAACTCTCTTCCGCATCACGTAATGCGGTGTTAGCTGAACGCAAAACATTCGAACACAGTGCTCCCGTGTCAGACCGGGAACCTGCCCGCGTATCTTCACCCAGCGCAGCATTGATCAGCTGTAACACGGCACCGCTTTGCCACTTCACGGGGGGGGGGGGGGGGGCCTTCGCTAAACGTCCATGTGCACTAATGGACGTCTCCGCCGCAGTGAACATATCAACAATATGATCAGCTAACGGCAAAGATGGCATAGCGGTAACAGTCGGTTTACCTGCCAGCCACGGGTGCTGGTCCCGTTGACTGGCCGACTGAACCACGGCAAGATCTTGTCTGACGTTGATTAGCCACTGACAAGCGTCAGACCAGTCTTCCTCCGTGGCCACCTTCGAATGCTCTACAAGACGAGGGCCTTCGTCATCCTCCTGAGCAATCACAGGTGTGTATGTGGCTGGAGGAACTGATACGCCTGGCAAGCCAGAGAAAGCATGCGGGCCTGAAAGAACAGGCATGCTAAACTGACTGGCTTGACCAGGAGCAGGCACCGTGGCATTGCGTGGGGAAAATTTAGCCACACCACGGCCCTGGCCAGCACCTGCTACACCATCGGCAAGCCAAGGTATGCGGTAAAACTGGCCATCAGATCCAGCCCGGCTACCTTCTGCGCCGTGAACACTACTCCTGCGTGAGTAGTACCGTGGACAATGTTGCCCGTGTTCCCCGCGAGGGGTGCACGTACGTCAATGTCCATGGCCACGGCGCCAGAAGGAGAACCCAGCAGATAATCCTCTTCTTCCTGGCCAAAGAGGAAGTACTAGTCGGCGCATGCGCGGTGGTGGGGCTGGCATCCGCCTGACTGTCATCTGACTCCCTGCCCAGTAGGGGCACCTAACTTTTTTAATCTGAGTGTTTTATTGAGTGAAAGCCGATATTTAGCAATATTCAAAGAGTATTAGGGAGGTAAGTATACTCTTAAAGTGAAAACCAATTTTCAAGATGGACACCCTTGGCTGGCAGCCATATTGGATTTTGGATTATCGTCGATTTCGATGAGTTTCTTCTCCAAACCCAGTCCAAGCAACATATACCGGTGGCTGGTGACCAGCTTGGATTTCGGATCATTGTCAAGCTTTCTTCTACATACCTAGTCCAGCCACCCTATGAAGTTTCAAAGTGATCCGATAAACGGTAACAGAGTTATCATTCGGAAGCCACTCTACCGCTTGTCCGGATGGTGCCATCACATAATATCACGCCAAAATATTGCTGTCCATGACACCAATGGGACAGCCATCCCTGACATTATTGACCCAGCAGATGACGTTTACCAACTGGACGATGGTCACAGTAAAAAAATTGGATGAGGAAATGCAAGATTATTGGTGTTATTGACATTATTGAACAATTGGAAAGGCACAATTGATCAATGGGCCAGACATACCTAACATTATTGACCTAGCAGATGACATTTACCAAGGGGTCATTGGTCACAGTAATAAAATGTGGATGAAGAAATGCAAGAATATTGGTGTTATTGACATTATTGAACAATGGGAAACGTACCATTGATCAGTGGGGCAGCCATACATGACATTATTGACTCAGCAGCTGACATTCACCAACGGGTCAACGGTCACAGTAAAAATGTTGATGAAGTAATGCAGGAATATTGGTGTCATTGACATTATTTACCAACGGGAAAAGTACCATTGCTAAATGGGACAGCCATCACAGCCACTACTGATCAATAGTTCAATTGTCACAACACTGACATTTACCAAAGGGGCAATGGTGATGTCACAGTAACAAATTTTGATGGGAAAATGCAAGAATATTGACATGATTGACCAACAGGAAGAGTACCATTAATCAATGGAGCAGCCATCCCTGACACTATTGTTAAATGATTAAAGTGTACTAAAGGAACATATCTGATAAAGCTTGTTTTAGTCCATTACCAGTTTACAAAATGTGACACAGATTATTTTTCCCATAGTGTTCAATATGTAAAACGCTTTAAAGAGCCAGAGTTATGGCCCTTATTTCAAGTCGTGGTTACTTCACCACACATAGGGCGAATAGATATTGCTTGAAGGAGCATATCTGCTAAATTTGTTTTTAATCGATCAACAATTGATAAAACAAATGTATTTAAACCAAAGGGTTCAATAGTTTCAAGTCTTAATGAACAAGAGTTATGGCCCCTGTTTAAAGGTGTGGCCTCTTTATATTCATAGTTAAAAACACCTCAATGAACCTGAGCTATGGCCCTTGTTTACGGGAATGGTCATTTCATATTCATATCTCCAATAGATGTTGCCTAAAGGAACATCTACTAAATTTAATTGTAATCCATCAATAAATGACAAAATGTCCAACAAACGTGTTTTCCCCATAGGCTTCAATACTTTGAAAATATAACAAGGGAAATAACTCTGCTAGTTGTGGGCATGGCCAATTCATATTCGTAGCCCAAATAGATTTTGCCTAAAGGAACATATCTGTTGAATTGGGCTTTAATACATAGGTAAATGACGAAACGTGCCACAAATGTATTTCCCCCATAGGTTTAAATACTTAAAAACACATTAATGAACCAGAGCTATGACCCTTGTTTAAGGGTGTGGCCACTTCATCCGTATAACAATAATAATAATAATAATAATAATAATAATAAGTACATTTATATAGCACAAAACTCCATGCAATGGCATGCTCTAAGCGCTTGAAGATCTACGGAATAGAAATGTTTTGAGATTTGATTTGAAAGACTGTAGAGTATGACATGTTTTGATATCTAAAGGGAGATTGTTCCATTCAGAAGCAGCGGTGAAGGAGAAAGTCTTCTGTCCATAAGTTATAGCCCAAATAGATATTGCCTGAAGGAACATGTCTGCCAAATTTGGCTTTAATCAATTGATAAATGACGAAATGTGCCACAAACGTATTTTTCCCGTAGGCTTCAATATTTTGGAAATATAGCCAGGGCCATAACTCTGCTATTTGTGGGCGGGGCCACTTCCAATCCATTTATAAATGGCAAAATGTGACACAAACATATTTTCCCCGTAGGTTTCAATGCTTTGAAAATATAGCAAGGGTCATAACTCTGCTATTTGTGGGCATGGCCTTTTCATATTCATATCCCAAATAGATATTGCCAAAAGGAACAGATCTGCCAAATTTGGTTTTAATCGATCAACAAATTGTGAAATACGCCACAATTGTTAACAGACGACAGACAAATCGCCGTTGTATAAGCTCACTTAGGCGAGCTAAAAATGTACAGCAGTCATATATTTAATATAAACAGGGCGACCAGCGGGTCATGCTTATTCGTCCGGAAAATAAGTTTGGATGAACGTGAGAGCGCGCCGTTTGGCCTTTTTGTACATCACGCATGATTTGTCTCTTTCAGTGTTTGCATATCTGAGTATGCAGAAATACATGCAAATCATCAATTTAAACTATATCTTGTCTATTACAAATTGCAAAGGCATAAATATAATTCAACAAATTTATTTATCAACACAAATATGTTTGCTATCATCACAATGCATCAGAATATCAAAAAAGATTTTTTGATGCATGGATGAAGAAAAAATCTGGATATTTGACAGGATGTCCAGAAATCAGGAGGCAGCACCAGGTTACAGTTAAATTAGTTTAAAAACATTGCACATTTTCCCTGTACATTGGGCAAGTAAGAATTGGTACAGTAAAGTCTAGCATACACGCATAGTCATTATAGCCAGAGCCAGGGTTGACTTTCATAAAGAATTATCAGACACATTAACAAAATAGAAATTTTCTTTAGGCAAATCTAATTTATTTTTCCAGAAATCTTTTGGAAAATCCAGGATGGCTGTTGGAACAATTGACAAAATAATGCCATATGGTCATTCGGGCCATGTTTGATTGAAATTGGGCTGGCATTGATTTGGTTGGCGTAGAGTTCAGGTCTCTGTTAAACAAGTCCCATTCACTGTTTTTTGGGCAAGCAGTTAGAGCACTCTTTTAAAGCAAAGGTATACTTTTGAGAAAATGGGCATTGGAAAAATGGACCAATAATGTTACTGTAATAGACTTATCCATGTTTCTTACCTTAAACCAACAGAATTGGTAATATCCCAGCTTTCAAGCGGCTGGTCCCAAAATGGCACTTTCATATTGTCTGATATGAACTGAAATAATATAAGTTGGTAAAGAGCATTATAATAAAGCTCTTGATTTATAACATAGCGCAAGATAAGCTACACAGTCTGCTCCAATAAATAGTACAGCGTAAGCTACACAGTCTGCTCCAATATATAGTACAGTATAAGCTACACAGTCTGCTCCAATATATAGTACAGCATAAGTTACACAGTCTGCTTCAATATATAGTACAGCATAAGCTACACAGTCTGCTCCAATATATAGTACAGCATAAGCTACACAGTCCGCTTCAATATATAGTACAGCATAAACTACACAGTCTGCTCCAATATATAGTACAGCATAAGCTACACAGTCTGCTCCAACATATAGTACAGCATAAGCTACACAGTCTGCTCCAATATTGTAATAAAACAGGAATTTAAATAGCCAAACAGATGCTAATAAAATCAGGATAAAGACAGAAAAGCGAGGTCAATCCCCTGCTCCTGGTAATGATCTGGATCTGAAGCTCATTGGTGCTGCTGGATAGCTGCTTCATCTCTGCATCATTGACCTGGTTCAAACTTTTCCTTATACACAGATGACAGCTCCTTGCAGTCCATGAACCTCTCAAACAATGGACGTTTCTGGTTTTAGCTATGCCCCGCCCATCTCTAGCTAAGGTCCACCCACACCTCGCTCGTGTTGGGATTGATTGATCTCTGAATACCCTGACTATCAATTTTAAAAAAACTACACAGGTAAGCTGTTGCATATTTTGAAACTAATTTGTTTTAACTAGTTTTAAAAAATTCAACAGCATTTTTATTAAATAGCAAAGAATTACAAAGACATACAATTCATACAATGTGTCGGACTATTTGAGATTTGATGACGGTCTATTTGGAACATGCTTGTGAAGTTATCATACACACACTGAGCTGATTATGACGTCATACGAGGTCAGATGATGGGTGGATATTCTGGAAAGGTGAATTGGCTTGCGTGTAAGATCCATTGAGTGCATGAAGATTCTTCATAATTTTAATCGGGTCAGATGACATCTTGGGGAGTGGAGTGCATGTGTGATGTATCGAGGCTGTTAACCCTTTAACCCTTGAATTTGTTCAAGAAAATTTAAATTTTCTCATAAAAAATTTGTATTTGCAGACCAAGAGAAAACTACTTTTTGAAAATTTACAACTGGAATGACTGGCTCGGCAATCGAGCCAGTCATTCCAGTGGTAAATTTTCAAAAAAGTCTTCACTTGAGATGCAAATGGACATTTCCCAAGATTACTGCTGAAGCCATTTTTGGCTGATACGAGTGTTAAAGGGTTAATCAGTGCAATAGGTCGGGGTACTGCACTGAAATCCTAATGCGTTATAAATCTAAGTTCCAAGTTACAAAATAACAATGTTCTTGGAGGACGTGTAATGCAGGATGAGACTGGAATGCCATGGATAACCTTAAACCAAGATGTTCATAGCAAAAAAGATGTTGGCCTGCTTGTAGTCAGACAGAAAAATGGTTCAAATATCAACAAAGCGATGAGTCTAATTAAAAGGAAGGTTGATAAATAAAGGGTCAACTCAAGCTAATCTATCTAATCATCTGATAAGCTTGTTTTAAAAAATTTCACAAGGGAGCTAACTCTTGCTTTAAAACGTATCTCATTAACTGCTTGGCAGATTTTAAACAAATTTGGGCTTGGGAACCAGAATTTTCCTGACATATGAAGCATAAATTCTAATGTTACAGTGAGTGACAGGCCATTAAAGGCATCTTGTTTACGGTGCTTGACTGCCATTCTGTATTGCCAAAGTTTAGTCCAATAAGTTTGCTATTACTTTGTTTATTCTGAGCAGCTTTTTGCGTATTTATACTCATAGGACTCAAATCAGAGCACTTTTACCAGAATGTACCATATACCGAGATAATTTTAACAAGTCAGTTAAAACAAAGTGATCCTATGATTCTGGTTCCTGAAATTTCTAAAGATTGACATAGATTGATATAAACAGACCATATTTGAAGGAGGGGAACAGTTTTGAAGGATTTAATTTTTTTTTAGAAAATCCAAGATAGTCACCGGGAAAACAGGAGAATCAAATTTCTGTATAGAAGAATCGGAAGACTACCATGCAAGGGTTCCCAAGCCCAAATTTGTTTAAAATCTGCCAAGCAGTTAATGAGATACGTTTTAAAGCAAGAGTTAGCTCCCTTGTGAAATTCTTTAAAACAAGATAGCCTAGATGACCACCAAAAGAATTGACCAATCAAAATTCTGCATGTACAAGTTCTGACGCCTACCACGTTAAGGTCCTTCCTATGACATCTGTTTTAAATCATTCAAATGGTTAATGATGCGCTGTCTTTTACTTGATTTTCCCAAAAATCCTCGAACAACCAAAGATAACCACCAGGATAACTGGCCACTCAAAATTCTGTGTATAAGGACCCAAGATAGCCGCCAGGATAACTGGCCACTCAAAATTCTGTGTATAAGGACCCGAGATAACCGCCAGGATAACTGGCCACTCAAAATTCTGTATGTATACAACTTCTGAAGTCTACCATAGGGTAATTCGAGCCAAGTTTGGTTGAAATCGCATTATCGACCAAGCGGTTAATGAGTAGTCTTTTCAAACTGATTTCCCGATAATCTTTGGAAATTTCAACATGGCACCCAGAAATGTAGACCAGTCAAAATTCTATATAATAAACAGCTTCTGAAGGCTATCACCACAGAGTCCTAGCCACATCTGGTTGAAAATGGCCAAGTGGTTCATGAGGCATTTAATCGATTTTGTCAAAGATTGACAGCTAAGTTTAGTTGAAATCGCACAAGAGGTTAATGAGTAGTACTAGTGTTTTAACTGTTTTCATGAACATTTTTGGAAAAAAACAAGCTGGCCTCCCACCACCCCTCCCCCCCATACCACCCCAAACCCCCTCCGCCAAGCACAACCTCCGACCCAGGTTTGGCCACCATGACCTTGACAGTTGACACCAAAATCAATAGGGTTCTTCGAAACACCAAGGACAACCTCCCACCAAAGATTAGTAATGATCCTTTTATTCTTGACAGCTGACTTCAAAATTGATATGGTTCTTCGGCCCACCAAGGAAAAAGCTTCCATGCCAGATTGGTACCAATCCCTTCAATAGAATTTGATTTATCATTGAGAAAACCAATATTACATCATTGAGTTGTCATCCGGAAACACAACATTATGCCATTAATTAGGTCGCTTTGACCTTGACCGTTGACCCTAAAATTGATAGGGCTCTTCGGACAACCAAGGAAAAAGCCAGATTGGCAACAATCCTTCAATAGAACTTGAGTTATCATCAGGAATTGCAATATTACTGATTAATTAGGTCACTGTGACCTTTACCTGTGACCCGAAAATCAATAGGATTCATCGGACCATCAAGCAAAATGCTCCCACGTCAGATTGGTAACAAGCCCTACAAGAGAACTCGGGTTATCATCCGGAAACGCAATATTATGTAATTAATTAGGTCACCATGACCTTGACCTTTGATTGTTTGGCGCAAAAATCGATATGGTTCTTCTGACCACCAAGAACAAGCTCCCACAAGATTGGTAATGATCCCTTCAATAGAACTCGAGCTTTCATCCGGAAATGAAAGCTTGAACAGACGAACGGACAAAGTAAACGTTATATACCTCCCATATATTTATAGGGTGGGTGGGGGGGATAATAATTGATCGGTCGATGATGCGTCATTGCAAATCCCCACGTTCACCCCTTTGAACTTTTGACACACCCCACAACCCACCCCAGTGGTGGAGCCAAATGTACATATCATTTTGCACTCCACGATCATATGGGTAGCTCACATACCAAATTTGGTTGAATACACCTTTCCCACATTGACGTCATTACGCCGGGATTCCCCAAAATCAACGCTCAGAGCAAAACTGCTGGCTGGTACCGCCGCCAACAAGCAGCTGACCGGCGTTGCGTTATATTGCACTAAAATACACTGCAATTTAAACCGTTCCTATGATAAACTAAAATCATTATATTATTTAAATTATATATCATTGGAAAGCGCATTCAATTGCCGAAACATTATGCATTACTTTTTATATTTTGGTAACGTTTTCACTGAGTTATTTGCATATATAAAATACAACATTCAACTTAGATTCATTAAAACAAGTGGACAATAGGGGATATTTTAAAATTGCAATCAACTGTATTAAATTTGATAAAAACAGGTCACAGGTCAGATTTTTGGACACAAGAATTTCCAAAGGAGAAAATAATCGCCTACAACTATCCCTCTACAACAATCCCACAGACACTCACGGGTACCTTCACTATTCATCACCCACCCAAACATCAGCCAAACTCATGCAAAGATGCAGGGCCATATGGGCAATGTCTTCAACTACGCAGAATCTGCACATTGGATTCTGAATACATCAAACACAGCACAAAACTGAGAACACACTATGAAGCTACCCACACACCCTGTTATTGAAAGCACAAGAAAAAGCATTTATACTAAAAAGAGAAACAATACTCTACAAAGACAACACACATGAAAGCGAGACAAAATCCCAAAGACAAATCTTTATCAGTGAATTTCATGAGACCAGTCGATTCCTTCAAAAACAGATACTCAAGAACTGGCACACCTAGCTGATGAGGAACTGTAAACATGTTTAGATTAATTAATGCACAACAAGTATCATTTGTCCATCAGTCAACAGATGGCAATGGTCCATATCATTATTGACCAATGCGTCACTCATCCTTGTAACCACTAATACAACAAGAGCTCTGCAAACGGTGCATAATACCACAACATGAGGACAAATCAATGAATGAGAGCTATCAGATGTAGACCGCTAAACAGACATGGAGTTATCGTCTGGAAATCAATTTTCAAGATAGCTGCTGGCCAAATCGGATTTCCGATCATCTACAATTTAAAGTTTTTTCCTCAGACCTAGTCTTGTCATCCCATGAGGTTACAAAGTGATCCGTTAAACAGAAATGGAGAAATCAATTTTCAACATGGCAACCAGTGGCCATGGACTTCAATAGTTTCTTTCTCCAGAGCTAGCCTAACCACCCTATCAAGTTTCAAAGCAATCCGATAAATGATAATGGAGTTGTCATCCGGAAACCAATTTTCAAGATGGCTGTATTATCATTGATTTCGATGAATTTCTTCTCCAGACCTAGTCCAACTACCATATACCGGTGGCTGGCAACCATCTTGGATTTCAGATCATTGTCAATTTCTACAAATTTCTTCTACAGACCTAGTCCAACCACCCTTTGAAGTTTCAAAGTGATCCGATAAACGGTAACAGTTATCATCTGGAAACCACTCTACGGCCTGTCCGGATGGCACCATCACATAATATCCCACCAAAATATTGCTGTCTTTGACTGTCTGATTGCTGTCTGATTGACATTATTGAACAATGGGAAAGGTGCAATTGATCAATGGGACAGGCAATGATCCCTGACATTACTGACACAGCAGATGACATTGACCAACTGGACAATGGTCACAGTAAACAAACTGGATGAGGAAATGCAAGAATATTGGTGTCATTGACATTATTGATAAATGGGAATAAATGAAATCACAGATTTCTTTTTTCACGAGAGTTGATACTTACCTCCTCAACACTATGATATTCCACTTACACTTAATAATCCACCAGATTTTTTAAAAGTAAGGTGCCCCTCTGGGTAGGGAAAAAGATGACAGCTGAGCGGATGCTGGCCCCACCGAGCATGCGTCGACTGACACTTCCCATAATTTATTGGCTGACATAAAGCAACTATAAACCTGAAGACCGAGCCTCTATGGGGTGGAGAGGCCGGGTCCGTGTTTAGGAGGTAAGTATCAACTCTCTCGTGAAAAAAGAAATCTGTGATTTTGTTTATTTCACTTCAAGAGATACTTACCTCCTAAACACTCTATGATACTGCCAGAATTCATCAGTGAATTTGGCGGGAGGGAAGCGAGGTCCAAAAAAACCCACTCCTCCCTAGGAGAACCAAGCTCCTTATGCGTAAAAGCACTCACATCTGAATTTGTGTATAAAAACACAACCAGGAAAGATAAGACCATTGGCTCAAAAACGATGGGTGAGAGTAATGACAGTCGAGTCACATGCGCTCCCCCATCCTTTTGGGACAGCAGGAGCTATGACTTCAATGTCCTAAACACTCTCTAAGTACTAGTGCTATAGTAAAGGACATCGAACGAAATGCTTAATTTCATAAACTCTCATGAGAGAACCATAAAATTACATGAATCATCACCATTAAAGAACGGGTAACATGACATAATTATGAGAACAACACAAGACACACTTAGTAAATCTTTGACTTAGACATCATCATCATCCCCTCAGTGAAGAATGAAAACAATACAAGTGGTTGTTCCCATAATTAAATGAACTGTTTAAAAACAGTGAGAAAGCCTTATTTAGAAAAAATACACCTGATTATATTTTTTAGAATCGATAAGGCGAGGATTGGTGTTGTCATGGAGATAATGGTCGGTAAAGCTTGACTCACAGTGCCACTGGACTACCGACAAAGTCATCCACCGGAACCCCGTTAAATAGGGCAGTGGAAGCCACTATGCCTTGGACATTGTGAGCCTTGGCCATGTCAACCTGCTTACCAGTGGCAGATTTGTGGCAAAACTGGATGCATTCCACAATCCACCAAAAAATGGTGTCTTTTGATGCCCGGCTGTGGGGTTCAATATAAGACAACCATAACGAACTAGGGCTGTCCGCCACTCCTGGGTATGATGCTTGTATCGGTTAAGTGTGCGGACTGGACACCATACCTTTGAACTAGAATCATATCTAGTTAAAGCTGGTAAAACAATTGGATGACCTTAGTATTTCAATGATTGAATCTTTGCCATGAAATTAACCCTAGATAGAGAAGCCTGAGGCCTTCCCCTGAAACCACAAACGGTCTGGCTCTGCAGAGAAGACGTGAATTTCAGTTCCACGCCTTGTAGAGGCTGCAGCAATAAAAAATACAGATTAATTGTCAACACTTTCATTGAAAATGGAACTTAGTGGTTCAAAGGGTTTATCAGCTAGAACTTGAAGCACTAGAGATAAACTCCAAGACAGAATCGGTGGAGGATTTCTCGGTCTTCGATTACCCAAGCCTTAAAGTATTTAATAAACATACTTAGTTATTTCCCCTACCAGCCAAGCAAGGCATAGTTGACATTAAAGCTGACTTGAAGCCAGCAATAGAGTTAGGCTTGAGGCTATAGGCATCATACAGGTGACAGAGGAAACGGCTATTACCTGTATAGATGTATCCATTGGATTAATACATCTTTCTGCGCACCATTTCGCAAATCTGATGATTTTATGATTATATTCTCTGGAGGTTGACCCCCTTCTGGCTTTTGCCATAAACATGGCTGCTTGCTCAGCAAAGCCCTCCTTAATTGTGGATTCCTTGACAACATCCACACAGTCAATTTGAACACTGACGGATGTTGTGAAGGGCCTTGCCCTGGAAGATAATATTGTCCAACAGAGGCAGAGGAACTGGATTGCAGACCAGAAGGTCCAGCAGATCCGTGTACCATGATCGCCTTGGTCAATTAGGGGCGATCAGAAGCACTTGGCACGCCGCATGCTTAATTTCCTGAAGAATTTTTGGGAAAACAGGATGGCTGGCTGGTATATAAATGTAAACAATTCCACCCAGCTGATAGCTAGCGCATCATTTGCGATAGTGCTCAGATCTGGAATCAGAAAGACGTACGTAGTCATCTTCGCATTCTTCGTTACAAATAAATTTATGTTGGGTTATCCCCAGTGGGATGTAACCATACATTGATTTAGTTGCCATTCCATAGGTAAAATACTCATCCTTCAGCTCAATGAGTCTGCTAACAGATTTAACCCTCCCGGAATATAAACTGCTTTCAAGGTGATCACACGATCTAGACACCAGCAAAGCGGTTTCCATGTCATCATACAGAGACTGGGCGACTTCGTTCCACTCTGGCGGTTTATGTAAGTCACTACTGATGACTTGTCTGATCGAACCAGAGCTATCTTCCCCTGGTCTATCTCTAAGAAATGTTCCAGGCCCTGGATTACTGCTCGTAATTTCAGTAGATTGATATGTTCTTGTGACTGATCCAGATTCCAAAGTCCTGATAATGTGGCTTCGTCCAGGCAAGCTCCCCATCCCTCCATAGATGCATCCATATACATCGTTATTTGAGGGTGGGTAGGAGTGAGCGTCACCCCCGCTAGATTTTCTCTTCATCCACCACTAAAGGTGGTGAACAAGAGGTTCCAACACTGATAGTGACTGCTGCACACTGACTGAATGACTGAGATGAGTGTCACCACTCTCTCCTGAGATGGGTAAACATACCCGATCGCCAGATTGAAGAATATGCTCAGGTAAACAAACTCCTGGGATGGAGTCAGCTGATTTTTGAAATTTTAATATCCATCCTAAATCTGAGTTTTCAAAAATATTTCCAGATTTGATGATCAAATTTCCTTATTGTGTGCCTAAAATAGCCAGTCGTTTATGTTTGAGTGGACTGCTTTGCTTCTCCTGCGGGGGTATGCTGTGATAGCAAGAACCACCCAGGTGAAGACCCAAGGAGCAGTCAAAAATTCAAAGGGAAGAACTCTGAATTTGACAGCCCTGAAAAGCCAATTTCAGAAAACCGGTGTAAAAAAAACAACTCACAATTGGAATGTGTAAATATGCATCTTTCAGATCTATTGATGCTGTCCACATTCCCCTCTCTAACCCCGCCAACACCATTCTGATTGTTTCCATCTTGAAAACTTGGTGTGTCTGAACTTGTTCAATCAATGGCATGATGCTGAAAATTGGCCTCCACCCCCAGTGCTTTTTGTCACCAGAGACAAGGTTGAATAAAAGGCAGGACAATTTTGTGGCAGCTAAATTTCTCCACTTTGTATGAGAGAACTTTCAATACACAACCGTTGATCTGTATCTCTTGAATTATGAGTCCAGATCAGTACCAGAGACAGCTGTGATGGCGGACTTGTTGACCAGTCGGGCTGGTACCCGGCTGAAAGCCATCGCAAGACTAAGAGGCTCTGGGTTAACCATCCCCACTCTTGCTTGTGGAAGGCCAAACAACCTCGCACAGGTCCGCCTTGGGATAGAGGTGGCCATGAGTAATGCAAGAGCAGCACTGTCTCTGAATCTGATAGCACTGTAGTAGCTCCCGTAGGGTACGAAGCATCAGGAACGCTGCCCATGATCAGATCCCGGCACACATCTGCAAGCGCCACGCGGGCTAGCTGCGCTGGATGAGTGAGCGTCGCGGCCGGAGCGGCGCTGGTCCTGTTGGGAGTTCCACAAGGTCTAGTCTAACGATTACCAGCTTTCACTAGCATAGCGTACTTTGTGGATGCTTGTGAGTGCTCAACCAGGCACAGGCCTTGGTCGTTTTAGATATCTAGAGTATCTAAATCGGTGTTATCACTCGCAAGCGTACTGCTGGCTGGAACAGATGGTTTTCTTCTACATCTGTTAAACTGGCCGCACCATACGAGCCCATGAGGGTTGTATGTATAGTCGGATCCATGGCATCGATGGTGTAGCAAGCCGTGGAATGCGGAACGGGTGGCTATTGGCAGCGCCGATCAGGAAAACAGCAGATAGTCCTCTTTCTCCTGGCCAGAAAGGTTACTCCTGGTTAAGCAAAGAGCGCTAACCCGGGCTGGCCAGAGAAGGTACCATAAGAGGGTACGGTACTCATGGGGCACGAATGCTCCCGGGAACCCGATAAGCGGGAACCTGGGTCCAGCGTGCTCGGCCCATGATATACTGGCGCAGCAAAGCCTGCTGCCATTATCATTTAGATCTACCGGCGGGGCAAAGTCTGCTGCCAGAATAATATTTGGCTGCTCCTGGATCCAATGGCAAGGTGGCGGGCCTTCCGAGATCTACTGGAGCCACCACTGATTCACGAATGGACAACAGAACTCGACGGAACCCTGAATCAGAGGCGGGGACTATCCGCTTGGGGCAAAATAAGAAGGAAACAAATAACCTGGGCCAGGAAGCATGCTGCAAAGCAACTCTGGCACCAGGACATTAATTGTCCTCTTCATCTCCCCACTCATTTCAACATGAAGCCTCCATATTCATGGACATGACGGCCTTCCACTTACCCTTTCCACCACTTACACCCTCACGTTCCTTCTTGAGACGCTTCTCAACACAAGCCCTGTCCTTCCCCTGTAATAAAACAGATTCAAAGAATAAGTCAGCCCCCATTCAGCGTGTTTACAAACATCACATTTAATGATGGGAACACAAGAACTGCATCTAAAGCAGATATCCGGAGCATACCTGGGCTTGAAAAAACCTCCCACAGGAGCAAACCCACTTAAACTCCGAAAAAATTATAATATGAAGACAAAGAGAGTTTTAGTCATAGGCTAAAAATTGAATAACAGGGAGTAACAAATTCTTATATTTAATTTTTTTTTTTAAATAAACCATATTAAGAACAATGCTAAGATAATACAGCCTGATACATGTAAATATTGACAATAAGCATATGGCTGATAATGACATCATATCTTAAATATATCCAAGCAAGATAATCAATAAGAGAAACCATTCAACCAGGTGTAAAGAATGAATAGTATTCAACACACAAGAGCATGAAACATAAGTAATGATTACAGTAAGCTGTATAATTGTTATGTTATGTTTTGTTAGTAATAACCCATGCAAATCAACAGAGAAACAAAAGAAAAATATTTGGCAGCAAATTTTAAAATAATTTCAAATATATAACAGTGCATGCCATATTCTTTTATAACTCGAGTACCTGCATCTTTAGCATAGGTATACTACCATGACTCCTGATCAATCCACCACTTCACATGCCTCTCCACCATATAAGTAAAAGGGACCATGGGATAAGAGAGAAAAGCTTAACTCATAGGTAGCTCGCGACTCTCTATCTCTAGGCATAAACATTCCTAATAGGAAGGGAGTGAATGGTGGAGAAAAGAACCTCTCCAAAAACTTCTCAGTCCATTACAAGTACCTGTGGACACAAAAAGGAGATAAGAAATTAAAGACGCCAACATATAATTTTTACCAGTTTGTATGGTGCTAAATATGTCTAAAAAGAATCCCGGAAACACATAACAATGCGAAACACCGGCAAAATTTAGACAAAATATTAATTAAAAACACCTGATAGCTTGGTCCCTGCACTGCATCTAGTGTTCTAGCATGTCCAGACATGATTAATAACCAAAATTATTCAGATAGTGAGTCACAAAGACCAAAACTAGCTTGGCAACTAGAAAGGCGTGTGTTTATAAAGTCAATAAATTAGGAGAAGGAAGTGTCAGTCGGCGCATGCTCGGAGGTGGGGGCCGACTTACGCCCAGCTGTCATCTTTCTCACTGCCCAGTAGGGGTACCTTACTTTTTAAAATCTGGGGGATTATTGAGTGTAAGTGAATATTTTGGGAATATCAGAGTGTTTATGAGGTAAGTATCTCTTGAAGTGAAAAGGTACGATTGATCAATAGGCTAGACATCCCTGACATTATTGACCTAACAGATGACATTTACCCACTGGACATTGGTCACAGTAAACAAATTGGATGAGGAAATGCAGGAATATTGGTGTCTGATTGACATTATAGATCAATGGGAAAGGTACGATTGATCAATGGGGCAGCTATCACTGACAGTATTGACCCAGCAGATGACATTTACCAATGGGACAATGGTCACAGTAAAAAATGTGGATGAAATGCAGGAATATTGGTGTCATTGACATTATTTATCGAAGAGAAAAGTACGAATGATCAGTGGGGCAGCCACCACAGACACTATTGATCAATAGTTCAATTGTCACAACACTGACATTTACCAAAGGGGCAATGGTGAGGTCACAGTAACAAATTTGGATAGGGAAATGAAAGAATTTATTGGCATGATAGACTAACAGGAAGAGCACCATTAATCAATAGGGCAGCCATCCCAGACTCTATTGCCATTTGCTTGAAGTGTACTAAAGGAACATATCTGACAAATCTTGTTTTAGTCCATTAACAATTTAAGAAACATGACATATTATTTTCCACATAGGCTTCACTACTCTAAATGCTTTTAAGAGCCAGATTTATGGCCCTTATTTCACGTCATGGCTACTTCATATTCATATGGCAAGTAGATATTGCCTGAAGGAACATATCTGCTAAATTTGTTTTCAATCCATCAACAACTTGACAAAACAAATGTATTTTAACCAAAGTGTTCAATAGTTTCAAGTCTTAATGAACCAGAGTTATCGCCCTTGTTTAAAGGTGCAGCCTGTCTATATTCATGGTCCAAATAGATATTTGACTGAAGAAACATATATGCTAAATCTGATTTTAATCTTCAACCATTGGGGAAAACATGTCTTTTCCCCATATGGCTCAATACTTAACAACACCTCGATGAACCTGAGTTACGGCCCATGTTTAAGGCCATGGTTACTTCATACTTGTAGCTCCAATAGATGTGGCCTAAAGGAACATATGTACTAAATTTAGTTGTAATCCATAAATAAATGACGAAACGTGCAACAAATGTATTTTCCCCATAAGCAAAGGACATAATTCTAACTTTTGTCGGCATGGCCACTTTATATTTGTAGCCCAAAGAGATATTGCCTAAGGGAACATATCTGCCGAATTGGGTTTTAATCGATCGATAAATGATGAAATGTGCCACAAACATATTTTCCGCATAGGCTTCAATAGTTAAAAACCCCACTTCATCCTTATAGCCCAAATAGATATTGCCTAAAGGAACATCTACCAAATTTGGACCTATACAGGCGAAATCTTCAAAAGGCACATCTGCATACACAAATTTTCCTTAAAATATCTGAAGCGGTTCTGTATGTTATGCTGTTTACGAGGAAATTGACAAAAATCATGAGTTTTTGCCTTAAAAAGCCCATTTTCATCCAAAATATTGGACCTATAAAGGTGAATTCTTAAAAAGGTACATCTGCGTATCATAACGACCACAGACCCCCTTCCCCCCCCCCCCCACCCCCCCTACCCCCACCCCCACCCATTTGTTGGGATGGTCTGTAGTTTTATTAACCACTAAAACATACTTACCGTTCAATCACTACTTGCTAAATCAAACCCTCTGCATTTAGCAGCAGAAAAGATTTTTTATTCTTACTTTTCCCGCCACCCAATGCCTATGCCATATCATTCTCTCCTACACCAGGCTTCTGGTAGGGAAGACTCCCACCATACAGCCTGTATGAGACTGACACCAGTCTGAAACGACTCCTCAATGACCTAAGTACCATTTAATCACTACTTGTTAAACCCATATAATTGGTCAGTTCCCCACTTTAAAAAACATCTGGTGGGTGGAGATTTGAGAACCTTAAAAGGAAGTTAAAAATAGGCCAGTAACCAAGGATTTTATTAAACCCACATAATAGAGCAACTAATCAGTTCGCACTGTGATTATCAACCAAACAAAACTGAACTCAGATTAAACTAAACAAGACTAAATAACATCTCGCCAATTGTCATACAGACAATCATTCTCAATCAAATTCGAGAGATGGGCTCAGAAAAAATAATTTTCGATTTTAAAATGGTTATATTTATAAATAATGAGGCCATTGGACTCTGATCTTTTAAATAAGATGATGTAAATGTAGACTCAGATTTCCATCCATCGACTAATAATAAGGATGAGCTGATGAAAAGATCGAAAGAGATATCCATACCAGATGTTGTGAACTAATTAACGTTGGCTAAATGAAAATCTCACCAATGTCATACAGACAATCATTCTCGATGAAAACAGAGAGATAAATAGAATGCATATGCTTCTAAAGAGGAAGTCCGCTGGACCAAGGGTGTCTCAGATTTCCCTCCAGAAACTTGCATGACCTCAATTATGAATGAAATGGTGAACAAAACAAGGGAGAAAGCTATTCCATGTAGCTATGAATGTCCAGAATTTGGACAAAATCTATTATCAGATGATGCTAGAACAAAGCATCTTTAAAACGTAACGCAAATCCAACAAGTAACTGAGCCAAGAGGTTGGACAGGCTGCCTCCTCTGTGAAAGAAAACCAATCATGGGCAAAGCTGTTTTTTTTAAATCGGAACAAGATAAACTGTAAAATGTTAAATGTTCAGACCAGGCATCAGAGTAGACGAACAGAGGAAAAGACGTAAGAATTTGATAATAAACGAATGGGATGGATGACGACTTGATTGGAATTTGATAAAAATTATCTCCTCTGACAGAGAGATAGATCCTTACCAGCTCAAAGGATGAAGATCTCTGGATTCAAATGAAGATAATTCCCCTTGACTTGTGGTAACATGGTAGAACAGACTGGAAAAAGACTTAGGAAATTCACCAAAAGATCTATCAAATCCACCAACCAAATCCCTGATACAAGCAACCCAGAGAAGAATCAGATTCCAGGATTCTATAAATAACATTGAAGCGGTCAATCAATCCTGATTGCTTAGTAAAGCCACTACCAAGAGAAGTCAGCCCTGATTGAAAAATTCTCCCTTTCAGAGAATTTAACCAATGAACTAGAACCCCCGAGACAGCCAACATCAGACTACATACTGAAAGGAAATTCCCAACTTGCTCCCACCCTCCTGTGATGCATCTTAAGAAATTTAACAACATGGGGATGACTTTTTCTAAAAAAGAGACACCATTCAAAAGGGAGACTGGGTCAGTCAGAAAGATAGAAGTACAAGCAGAGGATTCCGGATAGGACTGAGATTAGGGAATTTATCAATTACTCCGACAGGGGCATGAAAACCCCCACTGGAAAGGGCTTCTCAACCTAGCAGATCTAAGGATAATAAATTCAGACTTGAGCCTAAGACTCAGAACTCTCAAAACAAACCTGGCCTTTATGATGGAAATCGTAAACAGGAAAACCGTAACACATGAGATTGATAACATACAAAAGAATGATGGAAAGATTAAGCCATAAAACATGTCTAAACTTACTTCCAAATGAGTGAAGACTCGAGCAGAAACCTGACTTGATTTATGAGATATAAAGCCTAGGTCAGAATGTAAGAGAGAAGTGCTTAGAATAATGACATCTATAAATGAAGAAACTATTCTTGAGGCAACTAGACGTCCAAGAAGAGATAAATAAATTGACTGATGAAGTATTCCTACTGCAGCTGAAAACTAGGCGCCGAAATAAGAAGGAAGCTGAAGACATACCAGAAGGCATTGGCCAGAATTGACAAACACGACTCAGGTAAACAACCTTATGAAATACAAAAGGTATGGATGAAATGCGAAGGCCTTTCCAGACCATTAAAATCTTCCACATACCGGGATCTAGAGATAAGAAAAATGGAGAAAAGATTCCATCTTGAACTAGGGGTGAGAAAGAGAGATCAACAAGTGGATATTAAAATGGGTCGCCAACCCCTCGATATCGTTTGAAAAAGAATATACATGAAGACGGATAGAAGCATGGATCTATATTTCCTTGTAAAACCCCTTCTACAGACAGCTACTTGACCCTAGATTGAGCTCTTCCCTTTGAAAGACAGAAAATTTAAATGAATCTCTGAAATCTTTCAACTTAATAAGGAAGACCGATCTGATCAGATGAAATGAGCCCTCTAATTACCAAAAATCCTGGCTATAGGATTTAAAAAAGGGAAGACTATCATTGGATGCAGAATAACCGGAAACCCGGAAATACTTATACTTATCTCATGCTACCTTCAATAGGCTTTAAGCATGTAGGTAGATCCTAATTAGGACTTATTTAGGTTTTCTAAGTAGGCAGTGTTTACAGCAGAATATTTTATTGCATAGGCTCTTGAATATACCAGAAATCCCTCCAGAATTTGTGTACTCTGTTTTTAAAACAATTTAGACAAGGTGCATTTACTACAAATTCTGATGTTATTCCAACTGTTGATAATACGATTTGAGAAAAAGTGTTGCCTTATTGATCTATTTGATTGTTTCTTTTTGAACTTTAGAAATAGATGCCAGAACAAGCTCAATAAAAATATAATAGCGATTCAGCAAGAACTCCCACTCTAACGACAGGGCATAATTTAGAAGATGGAATTTACATAACATGAAATGGTTCATGCTAAGCAAATTAAAAAATAAAGATCCATCATTAAAATTACATTTGAGCAGAATACAAAATATAGTGAATGTGTCCTGCAAACATGATTCCCCCTCCCGCTTGAAGGAGGAAATAATAAAATAAAACAAACTAAGACGAGACCTGCTACAAGAACAACCAAATTTAAAGAGGATAGTAAAAATATACATAATGGAAGGAACCTACTAGAATCAGGCATGGAAACAAGCGACTTTGCCGAAACAAAATAATTGCACTTCGTCTATCCCTAACACATCTGCTGAAAAAGAAATTGTGAGTGTAGGTTCAAAACTCTTCAGAAAATTTTAGCATTTCAGGGGAGTTCACTCGGGAAAATATAGTCAGATTTTGCCAAAACGAAATCATTGCATTTCGTCTATCCCTAACACATCTGCTGAAAAAGAAATTGTGAGTGTAGGTTCAAAACTCTTCAATATCTGATCTGGACAAGAAAATTTTGATAAATTTGAGCTTTTCATGGGAGATAACTCGGGCAAATATGGTCGGATTTTGCCGAAACGAAAACATCGCACTTCATCTATCCCTAATATATCTGCTGAAAAAAATAATGTGAGTAGGTTCAAAACTCTTCGAGATGTACTCCGGACAAGAAATCAGACGGATGCATGGAGGGACACACGGACGGACAGCGAGCGCCATCACATAATACGACCCCGCTTATGCGGGCATATAATAAACTACTGAAACCATCTACTGATTATGACCCAATGCCCTATTGAAGAAAAAATCTAAGAAATAAAAATGCAATAAAGACAAGGCTTGACACAATAAACCCTGAACTAGGGCAAAAATCTAGATTTAAAAGGGGGAATGAGGATAAAATAGGATAAATCGAGACTCAACTATAACTAAGATCTATAGTAAAACCAAAGATACAAAAATATAGAAAGATATTGTAGCGACGCTATTTTCCACCTATCTCGAAACACGGGGGATTAGCTTGGTGGCATTAGCTCTGCTACACTTCAGAAATTGTCAGGATGAGGTGGCAGGCGAAAATGGTTTGAAGACACTTCAATAGTATTCAACAAGACGGTTCTTCAAATAATAAATGACTTCAAGTTTTAATAATTTTAAATTGACTCTATACACAAACTGATGTTGATACAAAATTTCTATACAAACTAAGAACACTATATCTATCTACTATTCTGGCTTAAATCTCTGTCTACTATCTATCTATCTCTCTATCTCTAGCTCTGACTCTCACTGTTTCTCTCACTCACTCTCTCTCTCTCTCTCTTAATCTATCTGTCTTTCTACACATTCATGCTCAATTTATAACTCGCAGTATCTAGGCAAACAAACATAAAACAAGTTCTAAATATTCAAGACGTGTCAAAAACAATTTCTAAAGAACAATTCTAAAAACTTGCTATACATATATTTATGCATTAAGATTAAATACAGATTATTACCGATTTCATTCTCTATACATGGTGATAACATGGTTACTGAAATTAAATTAAAACATGATGATTATTTTGAAAACAACCGGAATGAAAGTTGTTATGCCATAGGCAGCAGTAACTATCAGTCAAATGTCTTTCAAAATACTCAACACGCCTCATGTCATAATCATGTGAAACCTGTGTGTCACTTCAGAATGAAAACGGTTTAGCCAGCTTAAAAATCAATTTCTAGTACAGTACAGAACAGAAATAATCTAACGTGTTGACAAAACAGAATAAAACATACTGCTGAATATTTGGACCCCAACTGGATTGGGAGACCTTGCTGCCCAAGGCAGCAATTGTCTTTCAATCGAATTAAGCCCACAATACCCAACAGAACATTTCACACTAATATGTTTCTGTTTATGGTTTTTGATACATTTTGTTTTTTGTTTTACTTCTGAGCTGCACTGTATATAGGCAATATTATGAAATGTTCATGAATTAAAAATTGTCCAAAACATGATATTTCCAACAAGCTGGGCACTGGTAATTATGTGTTTATTGTGAATGCGACTATTTTTCTCCATGTGTACAGTCAGCAACAATCACGCTTGACTGCACAGGGTTTCTCCTCTACTGACATGGAGCACTGAATACTGTTGAATGGGCGGACTTTGCAATAAATTATAATTCTACACATTTTTACACATCCAAACGAATAGTTGCTACGCATTGACTTATAGATCCATCACAATATCATGAGGGAATTAAAAAGGGGAACGAAAAGGGGACAATGATGAATAATACTGACGGATACGATGACATCTGACAGCTACCGGAAGTAGAAAGAAAAGAAAGGAAATTATAAATTTACTAGCCCAGAAAAACCGAAACCAAGATGCAAGGAAAATACAAGATTCTAAATAAAAAGATTTAACTAGAAGCAAGCAAAAGCTTAAAAATTAGAAGAGAAAAGGGAAGAAACACACGGTAATTACAGAGGTAACATCAATCTAGGGAGAAATGACTTGCCGTAACTATGGCGACTGAGATAAAAACTGACAGCCACCGAAAGATAGAAAATCAGGAACGGTTACTCAGAGAGAGATTGGTACCAAGAATCATAACAAAAGAATAAAAAGACACTATGGAAGGGAAAAATACACCAAAAAGGGGGACGAAAAAAGAAATAAATGCAGAGAAAAGAAGAAAAATTACGATAGATTCCTTGCAACTAGTGACCTCCCTTGGGTAAACTAAACCTGCTGACATAAGAAGAGAAAGGAAGCATGAGAGAAAAAGCTGAACAGCCCAAAGACAACAGCCCATCTAAAGTAGGATGAATAATGATAAATTACGTATTTAGAGAGAATAGACGCAATTTAACAGAAAGAAAAAAAACCCAGCTGAAAACTTAATTATCGGCTGGGTGAGAACATTAGAGAAGATAATATGTGCATAAGTATTAAGTTAAACAAAAACCCATACTGCAACCAGTCGGAAGAGTCTTTAATTACATTTTAATTACCATTACTATTTAAAAGTATTATTGCTGTATGTCTTGTATAAATTCAGGGGTGTCTGTTCATGACTGGCAATGACACTGTATAAAGACTTTAAGCCAATAAATATTCTGATTCAGATTCTTTATTGTTATTACGGTAATAAGACTGTAACTTATAGGCAAGATGACAATGGATTCTAAGAAAGTGAACACGGAAATTGGACCTGAAGAAACAACCTGAAACCCAGGAAGTTCTCTATCACCGGAAATACCATTAACGCCGGAAATTGCAAACAAGAAGCGGAAGACTGGACCGGAAGTTAATCCTGGAACACTAGAAAAATCCCTATCACTGGAAATAACAATGACTGCGGGAGTGCGCAAAGCCAGAAGTGGAATTTGAATCTGGAACGTCAGGAATCGTCCAAACACCAGAAGAGAGCATAACCAGAAAGGGAAGCTGAATCTACAGAAGTAGAATTTACACCAAAAATGATCAAACCGGAAGCAGATACCAGAAACTGAACTGGATCTAGTATCCCCTGATGTTCAGGAAAGAAGGAAGTGGAACTAAGACCGGAAGTATGCACGCCGGAACCAGAAGACGGAAAAGAAATAGAATCTGACATCCCGAGATGATCAACTACTGGTCCTAGCGGAAGTAGAATTTTGACCAGAAATACGCGAACCGGAAGAGATAGACAAACAGGAAATGGAAAAATTCTCAGAATTGAGTACTAATGATCTCGCAACATTGCGCATAACTGGTGTAACTGAGATTTTGACGTTGGCACTTTGCTGCTTTTGCGAATCGCCTAATACGAGCAGCTCCTTATTGAAAATAAACGAAATCTAGGATTTCTTTTTTCACGAGAGAGTTGATACTTACCTCCCTAATACTTTTGATATTGCTAAATATTGGCTTTCACTCAATAAACACTCAGATTTAAAACAGTTAGGTGCCCCTACTGGGCAGGGAGTCAGAGCGTAGTCTGGCGGATGCCAGCCCCACCACCGCGCATGCGCAGACTAGCACTTCCTCTGACTAGATTATTGGCTGACACACATGCAACTATTAAGAGCCTGAAGACCGAGCCTCTGTGGGGTGGAGAGGCCGGGTCCGTATCTAGGGAGGTAAGTATCAACTCTCTCGTGAAAAAAGAAATCCTAGATTTCGTTTATTTCACTTCAAGAGTATACTTACCTCCCTAATACTTTTGATATTGCCAGAATTCGAAAGTGAATCTGGCGGGAGGGAGGCGAGGTCAAAAGACCAGCTCATCCCTATACGCTTTTCTGCGTTTAAGGCACTTAAACTTCTGAAACTGTAAGAAAAAACAGTCAGGATTTGACTAACCATCGGATAACACCACCGATGTATGAGAGATGACCGAATGTCATATGCGCTCCCCCCCCCTCCTTCCTGGGAGGAAGAGTCGACTGACCTCAATGTCCTATACGCTCTCTACGTACAAGTGCCATGTACTACAGGACAGAGACGAAAAAGCTCCATTTTCGTAACTCTCAACAATGAACCACACAAATACACAAACCATCACCATATTAATAACGGGTAATCGTGACAATACAATCAACAACGGACAACACATGAACAAGACTGACCTTGTTGAAAATGGCTGCTGACATCATCTTCCCATCGGTAAAGACTGATGCAGGCCCAAAAAAGTGGGTGTTTCCATAAATTAATTGTGATATATATAAGTAATGAGGAAATCACCTCAAAAAAATATAAACCGATTTATATTTTCAAAACCGACAAGGCGAGAGGATTAGAGGTGTCACGGAGATAATGGTCTGTAAAACTTGACTCACAGTGCCACTGAGCCACCGACATAATATCATCCACAGGGACCCCATTAAATAGGGCCGTGGATGTCACTACGCCGCGGACACTGTGAGCCTTGGCCACGTCAACCTGCTTCCCGGTGGCGGATTTATGGCAAAACTGAATGCATTCCACAATCCACCTGGAAATGGTGTCCTTAGAAGCCCTCCCATGGGGTTCAATATATGACAACCATAACGCTGACTGGTCGGTGCGCCATGCCGCCGTACGTTGTTTGTACCGGCGCAGCGCCCGGACGGGACACCATGCTTTAGAATTAGGATCATATCTAGTTAAAGCAGGCAAAATAATAGGTTGACCTGGATATTTCAACGACTGATTTTTAGCCAAGAAATTAATCCTAGGTAGCAGCTTAAGGCCTTCCCCTGAAACCACAAAACGGTCATCCTCGGCTGATAAGGCATGAATCTCACTCCTACGCCTAGCCGAGGCCGCAGCAATTAAAAACACAGTCTTCAGTGTTAATAGTTTCATAGAAATGGAACTAAGTGGTTCAAAAGGCTTATCACCTAGTACTTGAAGCACTAGCGATAAACTCCAAGACGGAATCACAGGAGGATTCCTTGGTCTTAGATTGCCCATGCCTTTAATTAATACATTCAATGTATTTACTTCATCACTTCCCCTCTTAGCCAAGCAAGGAATAACAGACATTAATGCTGACTTATAACCAGCAATAGAGTTAGGCTTGAGGCTATAGGCATCATAGAGGTGACAGAGGAAATCAGCTACTACTTGAATAGATGAATCCATTGGATCAATACATCTTTTTGAGCACCATTCTGCAAATCTGTTGATTTTATAATTATATGCTCTGGAGGTTGAGCCCCTCCTGGCCTTGGCCATAAACATGGCTGCTTGCTCAGAAAAGCCCTCCTTAATTCTAGATTCCTTGACAACATCCACGCAGTCAATCTGAACATTGACGGATTGTTGTGAAGGGCCTTGCCCTGGAAGATAATATCGTCCATCAGAGGCAGAGGAACCGGATTGCAGACCAGAAGGTCCAGCAGATCCGTATACCATGATCGGCTTGGCCAATCCGGGGCGATCAGAAGCACTTGGCATTCCTCTTGTCTGATTTTCTGAAGAATTTTTGGAATCAGGATTGCTGGAGGGAATGCGTATGCATACATTCTCCCCCAGCTGATAGCTAACGCATCTGTTGCGAAAGCGCTTGGATCCGGAATCGGAGAGACGTACGTCGTCATCTTCGCATTCTTCTTCGTTGCGAACAAATCGATGTTGGGTTTCCCCCAATGGTCGAACAGACGATCCGCCACACATTGATTTAGTTGCCATTCCGTGGGTAAAACACTCATCCTTCGGCTCAATGAGTCTGCTAGCAGGTTTAACCTTCCCGGAATATGAACTGCTTTCAAGGTAATCTGGTGATCCAGACACCAACAAAGCAGTTTCCATGTCATCATACAGAGACTGGGCGACTTCGTTCCGCCCTGGCGGTTTATGTAAGTCACAACTGTTGAGTTGTCTGAACGAATAAGAACAATCTTGCCCTGAACTTTCTGTAAGAAATGTTCCAGGCCCAGGACTACTGCTCTTAGCTCCAGTAGATTTATATGTTCCTGTGACTGTTCCAGATTCCAAAGCCCTGATATCGTGGATTCTTCCAGGCAAGCTCCCCAGCCCTCCATCGATGCATCTGTATACACAGTCACCTGAGGGTGGGGAGGGGTTAGCAAAACCCCCAGCAAGAGATTCTCTGTATTCAACCACCATTGCAGGTGGTGAATCAGAGGCGCCAACACTGACACATTCGAGTCCAGCGAACCTGTACTCTGGGTCCATTGTGTCATGAGAAACAACTGGATCGGCCGCCTGCGTAAGGCGGCCTGAGGAATGACTGGTTCCAACGAAACCATCAACCCCAGCATTCTCAAGTAAACCCGTGCCAGGACATGACGACTGTCGCACACTGACTGAATCAACGAGATGAGTATTTGAACTCTCTCCTGAGTAGGATAAACATATCCTGTCTCCAGATCGAAGAACATCCCCAGGTAAACAAACTTCTGGGATGGAGTCAGCTCTGATTTTGGGAAATTGATCATCCAGCCCAAGTCTGTGAGAATTTTCAAAACAATCTCCAGATTGGCGGACAAACTTTCCCGGGTGTGCGCTTTCAACAGCCAGTCGTCTATGTACGTGTGGACTGCTATGCTTCTCCTGCGGAGGTATGCTGTGATCGCAAGAACCACACGGGTGAAAACCCGAGGAGCCGTGGAAATTCCGAAGGGCAACACCCTGAATTCCCACTGTCTGCCCTGGAATGCAAATCTCAGGAAGCGACAGAAACTCCTGTGGATGGGGATGTGGAAATAAGCGTCCTTCAAATCTATCGACGCCGTCCACATCCCCCTCTCCAACCCCGCCAACACCGAGCGCACCGTTTCCATCTTGAAACTGGGCGTCTCGATGAACTTGTTCAATGGCTTGAGGTTGAGAATCGGTCTCCACCCACCGGTGCGTTTTGTTACCAAGAACAGGGTTGAATAGAAGCCCGGACACCTTTGTGCCGGCTGAATAGCTCCTTTCTGTACGAGGGAATTTATCTCCTCCTCGATACACAACCTTTGATCTGGATCTCTCGGAATGGGAGTCCAGACTGGCACCAGAGACAGTCGCGACGGCGGGCCTGTCATCCACTCTGGATGATACCCCGCGGAAAGCCATCGCAAGACTAAACGGTCCTGAGTTAACCGTTCCCACTCTTGCATGTGGTCGGCTAGCCGGCCTCCCACCGGTCCACCTAGGGACCGCGGTGGACACAAGGCATGCAAGAGCGGCACTGTCTCCGTCGCCATACACACCGGCGTGGTCCTTACCGCGGTAAGCGCCCTGTCAGGAACGATAACCACGCCCAGATCCTCGCGCGACCCGCCCCGCCCCGCGCGCACCTCGGTGCACGGGCGGCTGCCTGGCTGACGGCGGCTGAGGAGCCTGCGCCCCCCTCACTGCTGGCCGAATCGCACGCGGCCGAGGCCGGCGCTGCGACGGCGGCTGGCCTCTGACTTGGCCAGCACCACCTCGAGCCTGCAGGGGACGATACGCAGGGGCCGCGGCGCGAACGTTAGCACGACGCAGCACCTCAAACTGTTCGCGCAGCGCCCTCTGGTTATTCACCAGGGTGACCGTCTCCTGGAGGTGGCGACATCCCTCACCTCCAAAAAGACCAGGACCCGTCATAGGCGTACGGAGTAGCCTATTATACAGGTCCTGAGACGGGCACAGATTGTCCAGGGCAAATGTGCGTCTTGCCCGGACACTCCTGGTCACCGCCCGCGTCATACAGTCCAGCGCCAGGTTAATACCATCCTGGATGGTTCGCTGGACCGCGAGCGGGCCTGGCTGGCGCGATGCGGATGCCGTTACTACCCCCTGTAACAGCTGGGAGACGTGGGACAGAGCGGCAATCGAAGCCCTCCCACTCTCCTCCGCATCACGCAACGCGGTATTCGCCGAACGCAACGCGTTCGCGCACAAGACCCCCGCGTCAGAACGGGAGCCTGGCCGCGTATCCTCACCCAAAGCCGCGCGGTCATCCACGCTGGGCTTGGGTACCACACCGTACCGCTGGTAGTCCAGGGGCACGATGCGACAACGCCTGGCCACCTCGCGAGGGGCCTTCGCGAGACGTCCACTCGTGTTAATGGACGACTCCGCCGCCTTGAACATGTCAACGACATGCTCCGCCAGCGGCAGAGAAGGCATAGCGTTAGCAGTTGGTTTCCCAGCTAACCACGGCGTGTGAACACGGTGGCTAGCCGACTGCTCCACGGGCAGATCAGGCCTAACGCTCACCAACCACTGGCAAGCGTCATACCAATCCTCCTCCGTGGCTAACTGCGAGCGCTCTACAAGACGGGGTCCTTCGTCTTCCTCCTGAGCGCAAGCAGTAGAGCTTGACGGCGGGTACGCTGATACACCTGGCAAGCCAGGGAAAACATGCGGGCCTGACAGCACCGGCATGAGAATATCACTGGTTTGACCAGGAGCAGGCACCGCGGTAGAGCGCGGGGTATATATAGCCCTACCACGGGCCCGGCCAGCACCAGCTACACTCTCGGCAAGCCGAGGTATGCGGTACCGCTGGCCATCAGCAGCGCCCTGGGCCACCACCTGAACCGCGGACCTTACTCCAGGGTGAGTAATACCGTGGAAAAAAGCGCCTGTATTCCCCGCGAGGGGTGCACAAACGTCTTCATCCATGTCCACGTCGTCAGACGGCGACCCTAGCAGGTAATCCTCATCACCCTGGTCAGAAAGATTAGACCCCGGGTCAGCAAAGAGAGCTAACCCGGGCTGACCAGGAACGGTGCCATAGGAGGTACTGGCCACCGCGGCGTGCGGATACCCCTGGACTGATAAGCAGCCAGCGGGTTCCAGCGACAACCTTCCACGGTCCCCTATCGGCGCGGCAATAAGCCTGCTGCCAGGGCCGTGGAACGCCCCCTCTAATGGGGCCACCTCTGAATCGTCGGACAACGGAAGCGGACTAAGGAAAATCGATCCAGAGGCGGGGATTACCTGCTCCGAAGCCGATGATGAGGACAATAAAGGATCTGGTCCAGGAAGCATGCCACGAAGCAACCCTGGAACCAAATCTTTTATTGTCCTCTTCATCTCTCCCAACATCTCGGTCCGGAAGGTCTCCATATCCACCGCGGACGAGACCTTCCCCTTACCCTTCCTACTTACAACCTCTCGTTTCCGCTTCTTCTTCTTCTCCTCCTCTACCACCTTGTCCGTCGCCTGTAAGCAGCACAAGAATTCGGACATTAACTCGCCCCCCCAGTGCTTACATATGTCACAATTAATCAATGGACCACAAGGGCTACATCGATAACACAGATGCGGCCAGAACTTTACATGCATAAAACGTCCACAGGACGCGCAACCCGGTCCCTGAAACAGGGCAAAGGACAAGGAGTATGAGCAACTAGTTAAGCTTAGAAACTCAATCCAACTCAAGGAGAAGGAAAACGATCATAAAGATCAATATACATCAAAAACCAGCATAGCGCTTGAATTGCTAATAAATACATAGCCAGCTGATTATGACGTCATTAATCCCGTGACAGGAAAAATTCGATCCCAACAAAACATCCAAGTGCAAAGACGAATTGTATGCTGAATGGATAAGTTGACTACACAACCATCAGATACATATAGATAACTCTTTTCTGGCAAAAATGTTAATTATCTCCCTTTGATTGTTTACAATAATTAACATCACCACATTATCAATAACTAGATACCTGACACTTTGTATAGACAAACCATCCAACGTGACGAACCGGAAACTCCACCATCTGCACGCCTCTTAACTCTCTCCACCTCATGGGGAAGGAATTGGATCAAGAGGGCAAAGTGAGAAGACCTTTATACCAGGCCTCCAACTCACTGGACATAATTTTTCATTTGGTTAGATAACCTAACAGTGTTAGTAGGAAATGGAACCATGGTGGAGAGAATACTAATTCTCTGGTACTGTGACATCACCACCTAGCGTCATACAGACCTGTGGACATAAACAGAAAGAGAAATTAGTCCTAGGTAGCACCGAGTTGATATAACCCAACCAACCAAGGCGCTTATCACGGTAAACGCGAGTCCCGGAAACACAATACACCGGGAAGAAAACTCGCTAATTTTACTAGAAGTCACCTGATTTAAAGGTCCTCCGTCCTCCTGTGGCGACGTATTCCTATCCGCCATCCAAAAAAGTGACTAACACTCCAAACAAACACCACTTAAACAGTTTAAGAGAGCGAAAAAGCTATTGAACAAAAAAACATGTGTGATCTCTTTGCCAATAATCTAGCAAAGAGGAAGTGCTAGTCTGCGCATGCGCGGTGGTGGGGCTGGCATCCGCCAGACTACGCTCTGACTCCCTGCCCAGTAGGGGCACCTAACTGTTTTAAATCTGAGTGTTTATTGAGTGAAAGCCAATATTTAGCAATATCAAAAGTATTAGGGAGGTAAGTATACTCTTGAAGTGAAACAGACAAGTCTGGCCCAAGACTCATGTGAGTTTGTGAAGTAGGAGGCTTATATGAGAGGGCTTCCTTAAACTTCCCGAAGCCGGAGACTTAATGGATGGCTCCTTAAGGCTTCTCTTACATTTGTCCTTTTTGGATTTTGGAGGACACGCTTCCTGTCTCGAACTGAGGGAAACTGGCTTCCCCCACTTGCGGACATGACTGCTCTGTTGTCCGAGGTCATTGGATGATCCTTCCGACACGCTCTCCAATTTAGACACAATGGCCGAAGAAAGGACTTGGTTAAAACAAAAATAAAGAAAAGGTTGAAGCATACAAGCTTCCTAAATGAGGAAACATTCTCTAAATCAAGCCTCAAGTGAAGAAGAGGCCCAAGGGGCCTGTGTCGCTCACCTGGAGTACCATCAATTTTTGTCCAAATTGTTAGTGGGTGGTTTAGTACTCTTTTAAATGAGTTTGTGGACATTTTTGCAAGTGCAATATGGCCGCCAAACATGCTACATTTTGATTGGCCCAAGGCGCCCATGTTTTTTTGACGGATCAACCTCCTTTGAATAAACTTTAATGGTAACCGTAATCCCAAATTTCGGCCTGATCCCTTCAGCGGTTCTGGAGGAGTCGCCGAACCATTGGTCAATCGTCCTCTTGAACAAACTTGGCTTACCTCTTGCCCTAGATGAAGATTCCCCAAGCGGTTTCGGAGAACATTTTTGGAGACGTTTCCTAAAATTGGCCGAAATCCAAAATAGCCAATTGGGTTCATTTGAAGAAATGTGGATCCCTATGCCCTAAGGATGCTTCCTGCCAAATATAATTGAAATCGGTCTAGCAGTTCTCGAGACGACATTTTAAATTTCCTATTGGTTTAGCATGGGAGCTTTTGACGACAAAATAATCCAAGATGGCCACCAAACCGTTGATCCGACAGTTTCAAAAATTGCAAATTTGAGCTCAGAATACCCAAAAACATATATAGAACCAATTTTGGCCTCAAAATCCATCAAATAAAAAAATCCAATATGGCCGCCAAACACGCTACATTTTGATTGGACCATGGCGGCCATGTTTTTTGATGGATCACCTTCCCTTGCACAAACTTTAATGGCGCTTAGTCCCTAATCATATCCCGCAAATTTCAGCCCGATCCCTTTAGTGGTTCTGGAGGTCATTTTCGGGAAAACTAGGTCATCCAAGATGGCCACCGAACCATTTGGTCAATCAAGTCTTCTTGAACAAGCTTGGCTTATCCCTAGATGATGTTTCATGAGTTTGAATTGATTTCCCAAGCGGTTTCGGAGAAGATTTTTAAAGACGTTTCCTAAAATCGGCCGAAATCCAAGATGGCCACAGGCCAAATTGGCTGATCAGCTCCATTTGAACAAACTTGGATCCCTATGCCCTAAGGATGCTTCCTGCCAAATATAATTGAAATCGGCTCAGTGGTTCTTGAGACGAAGTCGTTTAAAGGAAAAGTTGACGGATGGATGGACGGATGACGGACGGACACACGATGGACGGTCGCCACAGCATAAGCTCACTTGGCCTTTCAGGCCAGGTGAGATAAAAACAACGTAAAGACACATGGCTTGAAAAGGCGGGAAAATAGAAATTCAAATACCTCAACATTGAATGAAAAATATCACGCCTATATTCCCTTAATGACAAACAAGCATTACTAGGTAAACTGCTTATGAGGTTTGAATCTATAGGTAGCTTATAATGGCAGTTGAATACAGATATGTAGGCATTGAGTATATATCATGAAAACCGGTAGCAATGTTACAAAATGATAACAGATCATCAAAGACAATAATCTCATCATAAATCCTAACTTAGGTAACAAAGACTTCATGTTGGGCATGATGGCTGTAGATAAACTCCTTCACAGAAAAATTTGAAAGTGGATCTATGTTGTCTTGCGCAATGACTTAGGTCATTAAGGAGTGTATTCAGACTGGTGTCAGTCTCATACACGCTGTATGGTGGGAGTCTTCCCTAGCAGAAGCCTGGTGTAGGGTAGAATGATATGGCATAGGCATTTGGTGGCATGAAAAGCAAGAATAAAAATCTTTTTCTGGTGCTAAATGCAGTGTTTGATTTAGAAAGTATTGATTGAACGGTACAGATGTTTGTGATGTAATAACAACTGAGGCATACACCAAGTTTCATTAAAATATCTGAAGCAGTTCTGTATGAGATATTGTGGACAGGAGTGGACAGACAGACGGATGGACGGGTGGACGGATGCGGTGATTACGATAGGGGCCTAAAATGACAAAATATGATGAGTTGATGACGCAATGATTTTAATAATCTCGAAAATAAGTGTCACTACCATAACACCACAGCACCATATTAAATCCAAACACCTGGTAATAGTAGGAACATCCAGCATGTTGTCAGATGGCATACCAGGTAAATTATCCATAATTGCAAATCAGAGAGCACACTAAATTACTAAATTCATACAGGAAAATAGAAGACTAACTGAACAAATTAACACGAGTTGCTAGGCAGAAGAAATTATTCGTAATGACATGTCAGTCCGCGCATGCGTCGTCACGTGCCCGGATGGGATGATATGACAGCTGATTATCCTGCCTATTAGGGGCAGTTTTATTCTATTTAAGTCTTGAAGTGAAAAGAAACCTTGTTGGTTATTAATTACTATACAATTATGCCTTAACCCTTTAACACTTGAATTTGTTCAAGAAAATCTAAATTTTCTCATAGAAGATGTCTATTTGCAAACCAAGAGGTTATTGAGCCAGTCATTCCAGTAGTACATTTTCAGAAATAGTTTTCTCTTGGTCTGCAAATGGGCATTTCTCAAGACGAGGGCAGAAGCCATTTTTGGCTGATATGAGTGTTAAAGGGTTAAAAACTTACAAAATCATACATAAAATGGATTTTTCCATTATGACCTTCAAGCTAGCAGGCATGCAACAAGGCCTGGGTTAATATATATGTGTAATCAAACAGCAGCCAGATCGAATTTTGAGATTGAGTCAACTTACATTTCATTTGAACTGTGAGCGTGAACCAATTTTCATTATTCAATTGCGGTGCTCCTTACATAGGAGCGATATTCCTCTTCAGTTTGTTTACCGGTCATTTTTGTGAAATGACATTATTTGCTATTCGACGGACTTACTATACATGGAGTTTACTTGAGTGCTTATCAGATGCACACATTTACTTGGACAGATTTATATTGGAATGTGTTCACTTGAGGAATAGTTATCAAAGACTATTCATAGGAGACGAACGTGAATTTTAGACCGCGTGGCTTTTGTTAGGTTCCAGATTTGCATATCAAGTAATAGCTAGCCCGACACGTTAACCACTCTGACACGTTAACCACTCTGACACGCTAACCACTCTGACACGTTAACCACTCTGATGCGCTAACCACTCTGACGCGTTAACCACTCTGACGCGTTAACCACTCTGACACGTTAGCCACTTTGACACGTCAACCACTCTGACACATTAACCACTCTGACACGTTAACCAGTCTGACACATTAACCACTCTGACACGTTAACCACTCTGACACGTTAACCACTCTGACACGTTAACCACTCTGACATGTTAACCACTCTGACACGTTAACCACTGACACGTTAACCACTCTGACACGTTAACCACTCTGACACGTTAACCACTCTGACACATTAACCACTCTGACACGTTAACCACTCGATTCTGAGCCTGTTTTTGAGATTCTCATCATATGGTTGGCGTCTTGGAATTTGTTTGATTTTCTTTGAATGATGATGCTAGAAATTGTTGCAGATGCACAGTGCAACAGTTTTTGGTAGTTATTCAATGAATTTCACGCAGATTCTCAGACCGATGCTTTCTGATGTGTGTGTCGAAACGGAATTCAGAGTGGAATGGTTACGTATGTATAAATTTTGGAGTAATGCTCTGACTTGATCGTGAGCTTTAAGTTATAATGATTTCAAATCCGAATATAAACTGCAACTTTGGCAATTGCAGTTTGTCTGACGTTGAAGTTTCCAAAAATATTAGCGTTCTCTCTCGCCAGCTGTTGTGCAGTATGGCAGCGTTTTGCTTTCCAAGTTTTACTTAGATAAAATGTTAGTGGGCTCGGATTCTGTATGGCCAGCTGATTAATTGGTAAACATGGCTGTGTTTTGCATGGAAGAAAGTTGCTGTATTGCCACTTAATTTGAAAGCACTTTTGCTGGCTAGAACTGAGTGCCAAATGTGCGCACAAGACATACTTTCTGGTCACAGATTTGATTTTTAACTTACTTGTGATAGTTTGCATACTGCAGTCGGAGAAAGGGAATGCTCAACGTCATGGCCAAAGGAGGCGGGTTTCATTGCTGTAATAGCGGGTAACATTAGATTTTTACAGTTCCGCCTTCTTGTACTAAATTGTTATCAGGTCTTAAACATGTATTTTTAAGCAGCTTTTTCTAAACCATTATTTGATTCCATGTTTGTACATGCTCGCATAATTAGTCCTTGTGGCTATGGGCTACATTCATGGAACGAGATACGTCTCATTTTCTGCTGTCAGCAACATTGTCACGTGATTCACTCAATTTCAAAGGTAACTAAGTTTTTACGGCCGGCCACCATCTTGGTTATTTAATCATTATTGTATAAAATCTAGTAAGAGTATAACTTTCAGACTGTTTGATTTGATTTGATTTGATTTATTCTCTTGATAAATATTACAAATTACAAATATGATAACAGGGAGTCCACTGGAGGCTGTGCCGATTAGCTTGTGGACCCCTGACATAGAATAACATACAAATTACACAGGGTTTGACATAAGTAGACATAAGGCACTATGACAATATATTATACATAACTACAGACAAAAAAAAAAAGAAGAGAAAAAAAGACAAAAAACCCAAACACAAGACATTTGACAACATGGCTCACTTGTTTTTGATAATGTGGGTAACATATTTCACTCATTGGAATGGGCTAGGGGATGAAGGGGTGCGGTGGGGGGGGGGCTTCTGGAGTTCATCCTGTTTCTATTATTATTATTATTATAATAATAATAATTACTGTATTGGATAGTCATGTATTTTGCCAGTAACATTTGATTAAGAGACGCATTATGTTAAAATTGTCCAGTAGTAAATTAATTGAAATGCATTGTGTTAAAATCAGCATTTGGAGCTAAAAATACAAGTCACGCTTCCAGATTTAGAAATTACAGAGAAACCAAAACTTCTTCTTGTTGTGGATATTCCACAACTTCGAGGCGCAACCAATTATTGTCCAGTTTTTGAAGATTACATTCATGTAGGCACACTTCAACAGTACACGTACAAAACCGATAATTGTTATTACCTAATATACGACACTAGGAGTTTACCTGATTGTTAACCCTCTGGGCCCTACCAAGAATTTACAAAAAAGTGCTAGAAACCCTACAGCCAAAAGCTAGAAACTTGCTTAGAAACCTAGCCTGTTATCGGTAGTGGAGTGATAGCGGCTTAGTGCTACCATGCCAACTATATTAACTATTTTTGGCAAAGTCACAGATCACTATATATAAAACTATATATCATTAGAAAGGGCAATAAAATACCTTTAAGTACATATAAAATTTGTATGAATAAAATATATTTTAGTTAGTCAACGTGCCTCTCAAAATGGCCACACCTTATAGGATAAATACATTGGTCTATTTTTGCAAAGTTTATCGAAGTTTTTTAAATTTTACAAATGCCATTGATAAAATTAATCACAATGGTATTAAAACTAACAGATACCAAAGTTTCGTGAAGGTTTTCATCCGATAAGATGTGAAAATGACAATTATATTATGTCATGGTACCCTAAAATTTCGAGAAATTCCGGTCATGATTTTGGGGGGAGGCCTCATTCAATGTTGAATAATTCCTTTATACATAATCGAACACATACCAGGGTTTCTCAGCGTTGACAGCGAATAAATGGCAAATTTTATGCTATGTAGCATTACTGGGTGCACTCAGCCGTTTAAAAAGCGAACGCGAATGTTTTACACTAAGATTCTATAGCATCGGACATTTTTTCGTAGCGGCGTCCCAAATAGGAATCGTTTATCGTGAAAGATCGCCAGAGAACGACAGGAATTTGTAGAATTGTACCCGTATATAATATACGAGTACCAAGCTCATTACCCGTTATTGGCAACACCGTATCACGTACTATAAGATTGATGCGTCTGATTGGTCGGGAATACATGAATATTAATTTTTCCGGCAAGATGGCGACACGATCAGCTGTTTTGCAAAATAGTTGTGTGTTCAAATATGTCAATCTATGCATATTTCTTGTACGCCACAAACTAAAAAGTAGACAGATCACTAGATTAACGATATTGCCAATCGGGAAGTGGGATGCCGATATATTTGACAACTTTCGCATCTCAACTCGGCCTAATTAATGCTAGTAATTTGAAGAGTAAGTTATCTTGGAAATTGTAAACAAAGACACGCATCAATGATTGAGATTATCGGATTGTTTATCTATAACCTTATTGTGATTTCGCGACCAGAGGTAAATGAAATTGATTTATATATTATTGGTTCAGCTGCTCTCTTAACACAATCTATAACTTTCTCGGTTAAATTAGTCATTGAGTAACTGAAAACTTACAAGTAACAGCACATTTACTAATAATCATTGATGACTGGAACTTACAAATAATTCCTTAGAAAACAAATATTTCACTATTGCCCTGGTTACAAACATTCTATCACCATTTACTGTGTGGCCAGTATCCTCTGATCAAAGATATAGAGAACCGGGGCCCTGAAATAAACTTGTGTGCCCAAAATCAAAAACAATTGTCACATTTGAACCTGAAATTCCAGAACTCCACATTTACAGTCATTATAAATGTAAGATGTTGAATATTTGGAATCCAATGTGAAGCTGGTGCTGCCTTAGCCAGTTTAATTAGTTTCAAAATATTCAACAGAATTTTGAAACATTCGTAGCAAATTTATTATTCGCTCTTGTCGATTGAAAAGGTTAATCCAGTAACTAGTAGTAATACTCCCTCCTTGGACGATATATGCCCACCATTTATTATATTATTCATTTCATTTATGCGCTAAAATCTGAGGGTGGTGTATGACCATAACACCCGTTGTCGGGTCATAATGTTTACCAGTATATCCCTTAGTCGGAGTCTGCTCTGACTCAACCTGCCCCTGTGACAGATATTTGGACAGACTGTCAGTCTGTGACAGTCTGTCCAAATATCTGTCACTGGGACGGGTTGAGTCAGAGCAGACTCGGACTATATATCCCTATGACCTTGCGCCGTACATGTATATTGTTAACCATTTAACATTTGAGTCAGACCAAAACTGCTGCAGTTGTCGAGGAAAATGTAAATTTTCCGACCAAAGTAAGATTATTTTTGAAAATGTATCACTGGAATGACTTGTTCTTGGTCTGCATATGGGCATTGTCTATGAGAAAATTTAAATTTTCATGAAAAAATTGGATTGTTAAAGTCTTAATATAACACTTCTAGAATTTGGATATTTCTAATTTATCCTTCCTATTTTTTGCAGGTGACTGATGGACGATGGCTTCTAAACTCTAAACGGCCTCAGTTTTCCCTGCTACGCCTAATGGATTTACTAACATGGATTTTATAAAAATAAAAATTTGATGACCTGTGTTACTCTATAATCTAATTTGTGTATGGAAACAGTATATTTGAACTAAAACATGATGATGTATGTTCGAAACATGATCAGCTACTACACACATCAATGGCTGACAGCTATGCCGGCGGCTGTTCTGGATCAACTGCCGACTGTTATCAACCGTATTCCTGAGGGCTCTGCTAATGTGCATCTCACATAAGCTCTATGTATCATTTGAGATTGGGTGGGATTTGAATCAAATATCAATAAATTAAATTTAATCTCTTAATTATACCCACGTTTTGAAAAAACTGCAGGGATATTACAATTGCCTCCATCTGTCTGTCTGTCCATCCATCTCCTCAGAAAGCTTTTGGTAGAATTCAATCACAATTATTGTGTAAATTACCGATATGCTTGTGAATTGGGAGACACCATTTACACCAGGCTCCATTCCCAGAGGGGTGTGGGTGGGGAGGGGGGGGGGTGTAGGGTTGATGGAAGACTGTCAAAGTTAAAGGAATATAACCAAATCTGGTGATTTACCATATCATGGCCCTATGGGTGTAGAATGTGAGACAAGCTAATACATTAGGCTGTGACACTGCTCGGGTCGGAAGAGGCTGATGGGGGAGGGGCAAAACGTCAACTGAATTTGTTATGTGAGTAGCGGCGACAGCAGAGTGAAATCTACACAATGTAACGTGCACAAGATAAAGGTAAGAGATGAATTGCCCATATCTCATTTTAATGGGAAAAAATTAAAATTTATAAAGGAAAGCTGGTGAATATTTTAGAATTAGTTTGCCTTTGCTGACCTGGTGAGTTGGGCAGCAACAGCTTTCCGTCAAATCAAAGTACTTGAAATTGGTTTCAAAATATTCACCAAGTTAGCTGTATCTATGGTTACCATGAAATTTGGAATTCAGGATTCAAAGTATATAAACTGATCCCAACACGCGCAAATCATCGATGGAGCTTATGTAGAGATGGGCGGGGCAAAGCTAAAAAATTATCCATTAGAAAATCTAAATTTGTGCTCTGTCCTTCCCTTTGTCAATTCCAGTTTTTACTATGTTTAACCCTTTCGTGACAAGTCCTGAAAACAATGTGGCATGGCAAATGATGGTTGTAGCCCAATTTCTCAATCCGAAAGAAAATTACATTTTAGTATGATGACTGAATTAATTATACCTACCAACCTTGTCTCTTTGAGTCCATTCATTATCCCCATACCTACCTTGTCTCCTTGAGTCCATTCATTATCTCAATGTTTTGAAAAAGAAATTTATTGTAAGCAGAGATTGGAGTCTTCCAGATTTATCTAGATTTCTGGATTTTTCATAGACCACTCTCGCACACCAGTTGACACCCTCTCCATGAATTGAAATTAAGCCAAATGAGCCACTATGTTCAGATAGGACTAGTGATTACTAGATTCTACTTTAGCCCTTCAAATTTTCTATACAGACCAAGGGAAGACTATTTTTGAAATTTTACAACTGGAATGACTGGCTCAATTACCGAGCATTCTAGTGGTAAATTTTAAAAAAGTCTTGCTCTGTTAATCAACATTTCTTAAGATCACAGCAGAGGCATTCATTGGCCACCATGACCATTAAAGGGTTGACAAATGAAATTGTTGCCATTGGGCTGGTCATTGTATTAATCCTGGTCAATTTCTACTAGCCTCTGGCTCATGTTAATTTTAACTCCTGCTCTCACAGATCACTTCCTCTGATGACATCCAGATTTTTCAAATCAATCCACTCCAGTCTCTGTGTAATGAAACTAATTCAAACAAATTTGGTATGTGATTATGGAGTGCAGAGGAGACTCCCCCAGGGATGGGATGGGTAAAGAGGTCAAAGTGGTGAGCATGGGGATTTGCTATAATGCGTCATCGACCAAGCAATCTAGTTATCACTCACTTACCATCATTGTCGAAGACTTGATGCTTGATAAATAACATTATGAACAGGAGTAATCAGAGATTGTAAACCACCGCCGAGACCACCCTACCGTTTTTGTCATATCCAAATTTGTTAAATCTTTATGTATGATCACACAAAGTCTGGAAACCCTTGTTTAGGTTATGTTGGTTTGTTGTGCTAAAATTTTAAACAAATCGGATCAGTAGTTTTTTAGATGCAATACTGGACGCATGCACACACATAAACCCTCTTTCCCCTTAGGGCAAGGGTAATAATCCAGGAATGAATAGCAATAAAGATCAAAAGTACCTGCAATCTAAAGAAACAATCTGTTGAGTATATTTTGACAAATTTAATTGGAATCTATTGTTGTCCAAAACAACGCCAGTTTCCAATCAAATTGGACTCGATATATTCAACAAATCTACTATACATAGTCCAGTCTGATTACCTAAGATGAGATTCTCTCTCTCCCTCTCACTTCGAGTAAACTTTATTTGATATTTACACTGATAGCTTACAAATAATACAGTATTCAACCCTTTAATACGCAAGCTTTACCACTGGAACATGTTGTCACCTAATGCAGCAACATCTTCCAGTCCAATCGATCTCAAAATATTCAACAATTTAATCACCAGTCCTACTAAGTAATATGACACTCTTACATAGAAGAAACTGTATTTGACATACATGTAGTTTACAATGGCAGCTTATACAATAAGTGATTCAAAATAAAATGGTACAGTAGATTTACATCAAGCGCATCAGATTTAACCCTTACCACTCTTATGTCAATATTCTATCTTTTAATGTGCCAATAGCCTGGAAAACTGGTACTGTTCTACTTCTACTAATAGAAAATGGTGTACATTTTTTAACAACTTTGGTTTGGTAGATGATGTTGCTATCTACGACAGCAACATCTTCCACCAAATCTGTTGAGACAAGAACACCAGTTCTTTTAATTCAATTTGAAAATTTAAAATTTTGACGGAATGGTAGGGGTTAATAAAATAGTGCAGAAGATAGAATTACAGAATCATCATTTTCATGAAATCTCAACCAGATAACTGTCCTATTCGCCATATGATCCTGAAGAAAAAAAGAGGAGAAACATTTACAAGATGAAAGAACAATAGAAAACGGAAATAAAACTGGAACAGTCAACAAAGGTGATTTCAAAGAGCTAATATGTCTCATGACTGGCATTACTTTAATAATGCATGTTACGGGCCCGTATTGACCCAGTAGCAGCCCCGTAACATGCGGTATCATGATAGATGATTGAGGAACAGAAATTAGACCGTAGATGCATGCCAATATCTCCCTAGAAACTAAATGACGGGTGTGATATAATGGTATTAATGGGCAAGCTATGTAAGGATGCACACTTTAAATCTTGTAGGCGTCAGTGTAGCTATTCAGCTGTATGTAATATTTTACCGATGCAATTATAAATTAGGTTAGACATTCTCACTAAGCGATTCCTGCCATCAGGGAATCGAGTACTCGGTTAAATAAAGGAATCGGCACGCTATCGTTGACGATTTTACGCTAGGAATTTCATTCACAGAAAACTATTTATATTTTCCCGTAGAAATTTGTAAATAAACTGAATTGACCAATCAACAGTGGATTTATAAAATTCAGTCATCTGACGTAATGTAACGCTATGTTTGATTGGATAAAACGCCAGTAATGCTTGTGTATTTAGCGATCGAAAACTGGTGCTCTTAAAGCCGTCCAGACGGCGCGTAGTTCTCTACGTCAACTTGTTGAAAACCGTCCAGACGGCTCGTAGGTTTATTTGTACGCTTTTTGCGCGCCGTCTAGATGGCTCGTAGGTTCCTTAGGGTTAATTACAAGATGCCATTTATTGAATATTTCAAATCTGTTTGTTAGTGCTAGGTCATTGTCAAAGGGGGCGTTCCTTCCTCTTGACGACGGCTTCAGTACTAAAATGTCATAGTCTAGAGATTTCTAGTAAAGTAAGTCGGCCGCACACTTTAGGCATATAGCTAGGATAGGTGAACCAGATTTATTAGGTAGCAGCCTAGGGTGCTTATCAGTTCTGTCTTGGCTGTTTCTGATTAATTTAGTAAAACTTTGACTGAGTACTTTAAAATTAGTCCAAATTGCCACAAATTTGGCTCGAGTTATCAACACCCATTGGATGTTCGAAATTTAGTCCAGTATCACATTAACCCAGGCCCCAAGGGAAAGCTTGTCCATCTTAGCAGGGAGTGCGAAAGAAAAGCAGCAGGGTATAAACTCTTTCTTGTGATGAATGTTGGCTAAATGTGTTTTCAAGAACACATTTGAACAATATTCCTCACTATTAAGGGTTTACAATTAAGTTATAAGTCTGCTTTATTTGCCCAGACTATTTCAATAGAGAGTTTGCGCTCCTATAACCTAAGAAGTTAGCCTCAGGACAGTCTAAAAGTCAATAGTCTTATTAAATCAATTTAGTAACCGGCTTCCCTAGAATTTAATTTAGAGTTAGTTTTGCTTTTCACTTGTTAGATTTCAGGACAATAGTTTGTTGTCAGTGCTTTCCAATTGGTAATTGTCGCCGGATTGTATTCATACTTGGTACTTGTATACCCAACAACATCGCTGAGCCCAGTCCATTCATTTTCGGTGCTTGAACATTGTCAGAGTACTTTCTATTTGGTAGTCGTTGCTGGATTGTATTCGCGGTATTCTGTTGCCAGATAGTGTCAACACTGTTACCCATTAGTATTTGTAGTTATATCAAAGTCGGATAGAATTTAAATTGGAGTGTTGCTGCCGGATAGTGTGCTCATTCGCTATCACTACAGTATTTAATCTGTGCACCATTTACTTACCAGATTGTTATTATTTGTCTCTAACTTAGCTATTGTTTATAATAAGTGACATTTATTTATAACATTCAACTTTGATGCCAATCACTTAGTCAGTTTTTAATTGACCTTTTCAAGTGATTTTCAAGATAACCATTACACTTTTCTGGGACACAGTAGGTTAATTTGACCTTTGAGCTATTAGCTAGCTATTAGTTCATTAGGATTTTTCATTTGTTGGTATTTGAACTGTTGTTCTGTCCGATTGCAAATTAAGTTGCAAGGCTGGTCAACAACTTTTCAACTAACAACATTTTGACGTAAGATTTATTTTTCTTAGCAAGCTCGGTCTTTTCTTGTAGACTCGATTCTTCTTTAGAAATTAGCAGATTGGGCACAGCCTTAGATAACCCATCAGGATTTTGGTGCCACCCCCAACTTTTTGCACTAAATAACATCCTCTACATCGCAGTCTTTGCACTAACATCACATTTGCACACTTTACTCCTCAAGATGTCCAACAGAGTCATCTGACCCTATTTAAATTCTGGATCTTTCAAGCAAGTCAATTGTTTGAGAGGTTCATGGACTGCAGGGAGATGGAATCTTCTGTGTGTAAAGAAGGGTTTAAACTAGGTCAACGATGCAGAGATGAAGCAGCTATCCGGCAACACCAGTGAACTTCAGATGCAGATCATTAGCATGGTGGTGGGCGGAAAGGCATGTGGGGAAATTCTTACCCATAGGGCCCTTGTAACCTATAATTAACCACCTTTTTCTGTCCTGTTCCTGGTTTTAGTAGCACCCGTTTTGGCCTGTTAAATCCCTATTTTATTACAATATATGTGTGCGTGCGTGCGTGCGTGCGTGCGTGTGTGATCTGTAGAGAAGAGAGGCTTAATAATCTTACTGAAGCAGCTGAATAGGCATTGTTGACGAGAATATCGAGGCGGCCATCTTGTTCACGGTTGACACGATCAAACAATGAGTTCACATCTTCATCTTTGTTATGATCACATTGTACAGGAATACACTGACCGCCTTGTAGTTCAATCTGTAAGTCAATAAATATACTGACCACCTTGTAGTTCAATTTGTAAGTCAATAAATACACTTACCACCTTGTGGTTCAATTTCTAAGTCAATAAATACACTGACCACCTTGTAGTTCAATCTGTAAGTCAATAAATACACTGACCACCTTGTAGTTCAATCTGTAAGTCAATAAATACATTGACCACCTTGTAGTTCAATCTGCAGGTCAATAAATACTGACCACCTTGTAGTTCAATCTGCAGGTCAATAAATACACTGACCACTTTGTAGTTCAATCTGTAAGTCAATAAATACACTGGCCACCTTGCAGTTCAATCTGTAAGTCGATAATTAGATATACCACCTTGCAGTTCAATCTGTAAGTCAATAAATACACTGATCACCTTGTAGTTCAATCTGCAGGTCAATAAATACCACTGACCACCTTGTAGTTCAATCTGCAGGTGAATAAATACACTGCCCACCTTGTAGTTCAATCTGTAAGTCAATAAATAGACTGACCACCTTGTAGTTCACTCTGTAAGTCAATAAATACACTGACCACCTTGTAGTTCAATCTGTAAGTCACTAAATACACTGACCAACCTGTAGTTCAATCTGTAAGTCAATAACGACACTGACCCCCTTGTAGTTCAATCTGTAAGTCAATAAATACACTGACCACCTTGTAGTTCAATCTGTAGGTCAATAAATACACTGACCACCTTGTAGTTCAATCTGTAATTTAATATACACTGACCACCTTGTAGTTCAATCTGTAAGTAAAAAAATACACTAACCACCTTGCAGTTCAATCTATAAGTCAATAAATACACTGACCACCTTGCAGTTCAATCTGGATGTCAATAAATACACTGACCACCTTGTAGTTCAATCTGTAAGTCAATAAATGCATGGACTACTTCAATCTATAAACTCACAACAAGAAGCCCCTTGGGCCTGTATCGCTCATCCGGACCATAGGCATTAACAATAAGTAGAACTCTAATGAGTTGAGCAGACTTATAACCAGAAAACAGAAGCCATGTTTCTTTATGCATCAACTTCTCTTGAACAAACTTTAATGGCCCTTAGTCATCAATATCATCTCCAAAATTTTGGCACAATCACTTCAGCAGCTCTGGAGAAGTCGTTTTCTCGAAAACTAGGTCATCCAAGATGGCCACCAATTGATTCGGTCAATCAAGTTCACAAGTGAACAAATTTGGTTCAGCGCTTGCCCTAGATGATATTTCATGAGTTCTGAATCGATCCCTCAAACGGTTTCGGAGATTTTTAAAGAAATTTCTAAAACAATGCCAAACTCCAAGATGATCGGGGTCCAACTGGCCGATTGGCTTCATTTGAACAAACTTGAATCTCCATGCCCTAAGGATGCTTCCTGCCAAATATAATTGAAATTGTCCAAGTAGTTATTGAGAAGACATCTTAAATTTCCCATTGCTTTAGTATGGGAGCTTTTGGCAGGAAAATGATCCAAGATGGCCACCAAACCGTTTATCCGACCATTTCAAAAATTGCAAATTTCAGATCAGAATACTAAAAAGAAATTCTATATGGCCGCCAAATACGCTATATTTTGATTGGCCCATGGCAGCCATGTTTTTTGATGGATCAACAACCCGTAAAAAAGGTTTAATGGCCCTTAGTCACTAATCGTATCTGGAAAATTTTGGCCTAATCCCTTCAGTGGTTCTGGAGAAGTTGTTTTTGCTAAAACTAGGTCAACCAATATGGACGCCGAACCATTTGACCAATCAAGTTCCCTTGAACAAACTTGGTTTAGCTCTTGCCCTAGATCATATTTCATGAGATTTGCATCGATCCCCCAAGTGACTTCGGAGAAGAATTTTAAAGACGCTTCTAAAAATCGTTTAATCCCAGACGGTCGCCAGCCAAATTGGCCGATCGACTTGGTTTGAACAAACTTGAATCCCTATGCCCTACGGATGCGTCCTACCCAATATAACAGAAATAGGCACAGCGGTTCTTGAGAAGTCGTTTAAAGAAAAAGTTGACGGACAACGAATGGACAGACGACGGATGATGGATGGATGCACGATGGGTGGTTGCCACGACATACACAGGCACAAGGGGCCTGTATTGCTCACGTTGAATATAGGCATCGCCACTAGAATGGCCTATAAGTAGAAAATTGCAACAAGAACAAGGATACGCATTACCTGGTTAGTTGTTGTTGAGAAGACATTTTAAATTTGTCATTGTTTTACTAGGGGAGTTTTGGTGGGTGCCAACCCGTTTTGTTTCCAAAGCGAAAATTTGAAATTGCCATACTGAAAATATAAACAAAACCAATTTTGGCGTCAAAATCCATCAATATCAAATAAAAAATGTATAATATAAAAAATATGGCTGCCAAAATGCTGAAATATGATTGGTCAATGGCCTCCATGTTTATATTTACTTCCGTGGATAAAACTAGAATGGCTCTTAGTACTTATCACGTTCCAAATTTCTGTCCCATCCATAAACCTCATTCAAACAAACCTGGTTCGGCTGTTGCCCTAATGATGTTTCATGAGCTTTGAATCAATCTTTCAAGTGGTTTCAGAGAAAATTTCTAGATGTTTCTAAAAATCGGCAAAAATAAATGATCGCTGGCCAAATTGGTCGATCATCTACACTTGAACAAACCTAGATACCTATGGCCCAAGGATGTGTTCTACCAAATTTGGTTAAAATCAGAAGAGTGGTTCTCAAGAAGACATTTTAAATTTCCTATTACTTTACTATAGGAGTTTTAAGTGGAAAAAATCCAAGATGACCACCACTTCGTTTATCCAACAGTTTCACAAGTGGCAAATCTGAAATCACCATAATTAAAAACCTATATGAAACCAATTTCGGCTTCAAAAACCATCACAAAAAAATTCAAATATGGCCACCGAACATGCTACATTTTGATTGGTCCATGTAACCATGTTTTTGGATGCATCAATTTCCTTTAAACTTTTAATGACCCTAATTGATTAAGATTATTGTCCCTAATCATATCTCGCAAATTTCGGCCCAATCAGGTCAGAAGTTTTGGAGGTAATTTTCGGGAAAAATAGGTCCAAAATGGCTGCCGAAGCATTTGGCCAATCAGAGTTCCCTTGAACAAACTTGATGTAGCTGTTGCCTGAGATGATGTTTCATGAGTTTTGAATTTCCTAAGCGGTTTCGGAGATTTTTAAAGATGTTTCTAAAAATGACCAAAATCCAAGATGACTACGGCCAAATTGACCGATCAGCTTAATTTTTCTCTGGACGTTTTAAATTTCCTATTGCTTTAGTATGGGAGTTTGTGGCAGGGAAAAAATTCACTTTAGATGGCCCCCGAACCGTTTATCCATATAGTTTCGCAAGTGGCAAATTTGAAATCAACATACCCTAAAACATATAATACTGTGTATTTACAAACGGTGAATTTATTTGGAGCATTAAAAAAATTGTATTGCATGTGGGCAGTTTTACAATCAAATTTCCACACCATTTATGCAACACTAACAATTAAGATTGAATATGGTCAACAAAATATTGCATGTGTATAAGGTGGGCAAGCATGAGCAACTAGTAGTAGCTTAATTTAATTATATTTCTTCCATCACGGAGAGTTAAATTGTCCTTTTTTGGCGAAAATACTGTATCACGGAAAAATTTTCCTTTTCCTTTTGGGGTAACCGTTTCTAAGACATGTACGAAGACAGAATAAAGAAAGTTATGTGTTTCTGCGATATATACTATATAATTTAGCATGATCGTAAAGGTAGGAAGAAAGCTTTATTAATCTGCGATCTATCGCAGATTATTGTTTTTCTCAGGATCTTTATTCTTATTCTTATTATTCTCAAGGATTTTCGCAACCTACCTCCTCCTACAGTTTTGAGTTGATCAACTTCAAACTTGGTCAACTTGTAATACCCCTTGGGATCTAGTGTGCTATTACTTTTCTTCTCGATCGGGTGTATGGTTTCCGAGATATCCGCATTTCCGCGGGCAAAAAGTCCCATAGGAAATGTATGGGAGCAATATTCGGACAGTGACTACTCCTAGCATGTGTTGATCCGCATCTCCACCCAAAATTTTTTTGGGATACACTGCCCAAATTTGGAGAAAACCCAACATAAGCCAAATTTTTGGGAATCAAGATACTTCATATTTCTAGGGCTGTCAGATGGTTGAAATTTGGCATATACGTAGATGTATTATACTACTATTGATTAATAAAATTAAATCGTTAGCGAACATGTTAACCATTCAGAACGCTGCATTTCCGTGCCCAACATGTCCCCATAGGAAATGTATGAGAGCAATATTCGGTTACTGACTGCTCATAGAGTTTTTCCTCAATCATCTTGAAACTTCATCCCTGTAGGTGGGGCTTAGAATACACCTTCCGTATCCTCTGCGTGTCGTAAGAGGCGACTAAAGGAGGTAAGGGTGAGGTAACCCTGACAGAAACCTCGAGTGCTGAAGATGGAGGTTCCAGGCCGCACGGCGCACTCTAATAAACCATGGATCCACGGACTTAATGCTTATTATCATGTAGATAGTCACTTACAGGACTGGCGGTATGATCAGCGAACGAAAAGAAGAAGAAGATCTTGAAACTTCAGAGACTTCTAGCATGTGTCGATCAGCATCTCCACCCAAAATAACTTTTGGGTCTGATGACCCATTTTTTAGAAAATCTGGCATAAGCCCAATTTTTTGGAATTAAGATAATTCATATTTCTAGGTTGGTCAGATGCTTGATATTTGGCATATACGTGGATACATTATACTACGATTGATTAATAAAATAAAATCATTTTCGAACATGTTAACCTTTCAGAAAGCTGCATTTCCGTTCCCAACATGTAAGGGAATGTATGGGAGCAATATTCGGTCAGCGACTGCTCCTAGGATTTTTACCAGACATTTCTAGGATCTGTTAACCCGCAAGTTGGGCCAAAAAATGTGTTCACTTCAGTGAACAGTTTTTGAAAAAATGCTGCATAAAAACAATTATTTGACATTATGAGAATTCTTAATTCTGTTCCTGTCAGAGGGTTGATGTTTTTGACATCCCTAGATACCAGAGGCTACCATTGCTTACTAAAATAAATTCGTTAGTGAACATATTAACATTTATATTATTGCAAATCTGCACACTAAACAATATTTCCTTGATAAGCTCATAGAAACCGCAATTATGGTCGGGTTGTTTCAGCATTTAGATCGACTGATCCGTGTCAGAATTGCCTCTCAGACACGATTTGCAGAACTCTGATATCCCAAACGGTTCATGAGATAGAGATTTTTATATCATAGACAAATATGTCAATAGGGAATGTATTGGAAATTGATTTGATGATAAATGACCCAGTTTTGGAAATATTAAATCTAAACTTGGTACATTTCTAGTACGCACAAGGCATGTATAGATCATCTACAGACATTGGATCTGGTCTATGGTTCTCGAGAAGTCCAAGTTTTCTTGTCCAAAAAGTCGAATTGGAAATGTAGGGGAGTGCTATTTGGACAGCAACTCGTCCTAGAGTTTCTTGCAGATCATGGAGAAACTTAAGACGTCTAGCATCTGTTAACTCGCATCTGACACCTACATATTTTCCTGGTCCATTGAGTACCATTTGCGATTTCTAGCCTCCAAACTTGAGACACTTTCAGTAAACCTTAGGGCCTGGGATGCTTTTTATTTTTCTTTTGGATCCAGTGAATAATTTTCGAGGAATACGCTTGTCCATGCCCAAAATGTCCCATAGGAAATGTATGAGAGTGATATTCTGATAGCGACTCCCCTTAAGGTTTCTGCAGATCATATTGAAACAGAATCTGTCGTCACACATCTGACCCAAAATCAAGGGAAAGGCCATCAAATGTCAAATAAAGGAGAAATTATTGACTCACAACTTCAACAGGTAAAGGGAGATAATTCATGCCAAAAACTAAAATTGGTCAGTTTCTTTGCATGAATTGCCTACCTTTTACTTTAATTCATTAATGTCACCTTTATTTGACATTTAATGGCCTTTTCCTTGATTTTGGTAAAAATTTCACCACAGCAAATCAGGACACATTGTTTTATACTTTAGGGTCAAGGCTATTGGTTTTTAAGAAATCAGCTTTTCCATACCCTGTGTAAAACTATGGGAATTTCAACTATGGATCTTTGAACTGCGACAACACTTTATATCAGATCAGCATCAGACATGTTCAATGATCATGTGAGAAGAGGGCTTATAATACTCCTTAATGCCCAGTCATCGTAGATTTACAGTTACTTCAGTAAATGTGTTCTAGTTTTTGTTATTTTTATAGGCCTTTTTCTAACACCAGTGCTTTTGAATATAAGCACCCCATGAGGTGTAGAAAAGATTATTGTCCGGGTGAAGAAAACAACATACCATGTTTGACAGCAAATTAAACGCTCAAAGATCCTAGATGTACTACGCCAGACCAGTGGAAATGAGGATGAGCTACGACTAGTGAGACTACTACTTGCAGACACTAACCTGAGAGTATGGGTCAAGCCAGTCAAGTCTGTAGAGTTTGAGAGGTAGATGGTCTATTCCTTATACTTTTCACCTGTTACCTTGCTGCTGCATTGAAATCTGTGCCGGAAAATTACACAAGATCAAACCCCCCCCCCCCCCCCCCCCACCACCACCCTCCAGTGTCAATACTGGGTATGCTGCTAGAGATTGAATATGCTGAGGATGTGGACTTTATAGACGAGGAAAAGAAACCCCTTGATGAATTTCTCCCAAGTAAGCTAACTGCAAGCAAACCAAAAATTTTGAATCTCTATGAAAGAATCCACAACAGAGTTCATCCACATATATGTATCTACAAAGCAGGAAACTAAAGAAAATGACGACCCACTTTGTGGCAGCGAACCATGGAGGAAAAGTAAAATCCTGGGCTCACTGCATTGCAGTACAGCTGTCTTTCTGGAAACTATGTATTCGTAGATCAAAGATGCCCTTGACAAAAAGATTAGTTTATACAACGCAACCTGCATATCCTTGATGCTGTATAACTGTAACAGCTGGGCAGCTCCAAAGGCAGCTCTAGCAAACTTGATGCCTGCCTCTGCAAACACCTACGCACCATCACTGGACACTGATGGCCAGAGAGCATAGTTTCCAACAGTGCACTATACAAGATGTGTAATACGCCACCGATGTCTGTAAGAGTCGCCCAGCAATCTATGTTTGGCCATGTGCTAAGGATGCCAGAAGACACACCAGCACTGAGCCTTGGAGTTCGCTGGACTGGGAGCCCACAAACACAAAGCCAGAAGAGGACGTCATTGCATAAATCCGCTAAACGATCTATGAGGTGACCTAAAAAAAGCAGGACTCGGTACACTCAAATCAAAAATGGAGCTGAGGGAGCTAAGCAATCGGGCTGAAAACAAGACACAGTGGACAAAAGCCTCATTGCAGCAGTAGGATGGTTCCTGCAGATGAAATGCGAGATGGGAGGAAAGGGCCGCATGTGGCTCTCTTCATCGCCTGTGTTTTTTGCTCTATCCTGCCTGTGTGTGAGCCAAGCTCTTTTTAAGAGTCTCTCTCTTGTGCGCTAGTGTGTTGATGATGGAAAATGGTAGCGAGAGAGAATGCGTGAGGGTGGTCCTGCTTAATGTTTTAGGTTCCCTAAAGCTCCGTGCACTGTATTTTTCCGTCGACTGAAAGGTTGAGCATGGGGTGGCGATAGTAGCAATTCATGTCCGGATTGTCTGAGGTGCATCACCCTATCTGAAGATAGTCACTCAAGATGCAGGTAGGCCTGTGAGGCGGTGAGGGAGTGACCGTCTCTCAAGAGGGTCCTATGCGGGAGGAACGGGTTCCTTTGTAGCGGGGGTGAGAGACAGGTGGCTTTCTTATTCATCCTGAGCAGTCAGTACCTTGCTAACGGTTGCTATTCATTCCGTCGGTCTACATATATCTACGGTTTGTTCATCGTAAGTTTCGTTTGGTGCTGAAAGCTAACTGTTTCCTAGCGGTCTGCTTAAGGCGGAGCGGAGAAAGGAGAAGAATCCTACTTTAGTGTCCTAATGAGGTAGGAACATGTTGGGGGGAGGGGGGAGGAGGGGGAGGAGGGGTGAAATTAGTAGTTGCCGCCTGGTTGATCCGATGTTCTCATTAGTCGTCCAGAGGTGGGCTTTCTATCTGTACCTAACTCTAGCATTGAAAGGGATCCTACACGAGGTGGTAGTTTAGTTAGCTAAGGTGTTTGTGGTTTAAGGCCTCAGGCGGCCGCAGAAGGATGTGATCAGTTAGATTAAGTGAGAACCTCTACCCTTGCAAGGTTGGGCGTATCTTTGGCTCAGAGCCTAGAGTGACTTCAAAAAGATCTTGACGCCATCCAGGAGGCTCTCCTTCTGCAGACGTGCAAACTGGCCCGAGTAATTAAAGAAGAAAGAGTTTAGTGGCGCCTCTGTCGAGTCTGGGTGCCGCTGCAGTCTAATACGACAACAGGCTGAGAAGGGGCGACAAACTTGAAAAAGATTCCGGGTGCTGCGGTTAGCGGGTTCGGTCGCTCGGAACCGGTATTAACTGCATCACTTAATTATACACAGCGTTTTATCTTGACTGCCGCCCAAGCGGTCTAAAAAGAAAAAGCGTCGCTAATCGTGGAGAAGATTAAGCCACAGTGTTTGCTCTTTTCTACAGAGCGAGTCCTAGTGAGTGGTGCAAAATTTAGGCAGAGAAACCTTCTCTATAAGAAAAACAGATACAAGGTCGCAAGCCCCATTGGAGTGGTCGAAAGGATGGCATGGGTTATGGAAGCGTTAGACAGAATGCGTTCCTGGAGAGCAGTCTCAAGTGGCATGATACAATATCACGGCATTGAAACCATTTGCTACGGCGCGGGGAGTCAGTGATGAGGTTTTCAGGCGCAAGAAAGGTGAGCTGAGAGGCGTGGCAAACCGAGGCACTCAGCGTTCCTAGTCCTAATGGTATTTCCTACTCTAAGAGGCTCATGGCCAACTGAAACAGCGCAGATTGAGGGCTTGAAAGAGTTTTGGATGGGAGCTAAACAGGGGAAAAGTGGTAGAAACGTCCACTAGCGACATTACACTATTTAGTGGAAATCCAAGTGGAATGCAGGGGATCTACAGAACATGCGAAGAAAAAGACTTTTTGGCGGTGGGAAGCTCATTTTCGTTCGCAGCATTATCTAATTTCTTTACGCTGCGTGAAGCGCGAAGGGCACCACTTGCTAGAAAAGCGGCGAAAAGGTGAATGTCCTTATTTATATTTATAAGCATTCGAAAGCGATACTGCTACAATGTTAGTGTTTGGCTTCACATTGAGCGGGGCACAAGATCATCATCCGCAGATGACGACTAAGATGGACAATCTCCTTTAGATAGTTTCCTAAGTGAAAAAGAAACAGCCGCTAAAAAAAAGCTGCACTTAAGGCGGTATATCTAGGAATCTGTAAAGAATAGAGAAATAGATTAGTAAGTACATTTAAGATTTAACATGCATGGTTCACGTCCTAGAAGCGCGGTAGAAAGTTCAGTCACGGAAAAGTCACGTGGTTGCGTGGTCTAGGTTTTGCTATTGTGGGCGTTGTTGACTTTAAGACAGCCTTGGTAGGTATATTCCTAAGGCACAACATTGCACAGTGACTTAATTAATCCTCAACGACCAGAGATCACAAAAGCTGGGTGGGCGGAATTTCATAGAGCGGATGAAAGTTCAAGCAGATCCTCGAGGAGAAGTGGTCACAAGAATGTGGGGGAAGTTAGTTTTCACAAGGGGTTTCAGTCATGAGAGTGGCACGGTGGAAGTTGGTTTTCATAAGATGTTTCTGTCAAAAGGACAGTGCGGTGGAAGTTAGCTTTCACAAGATCTCTTTCAGTTGTGGGAGAAATGTCCTTCAGAACAAGACGATACAAAGCGACACAAGTGGGTCTCAGTGGGAGACTAGTACCGAGCTAAAAGTTTCCGAGTTCCTTCACAGCAAGCAGTGGGCAGCAGCAGTGTTTCTCAATGATGTCACAGTATGGGAAGCATTGGCAGGTTCAGCCGCGACAGAATCGGTGTTGACTTCTCTTTCGTTTCTGGAGATGGTACAAATAATCCATACACAAAGTTTCTTGAGTAGCACAAGAACAGTGGAAGTTTCTGAAGGCGGAAGAATTTAGGATGTTATTTGGCCGCTGTTACTTAGCGGCCTTTCAAAAAGGAGGTTTTCGTGCTGTCGACTTTGTAAATCACGTCCCTCTCCGAGCGGTGTATCTCAGATAGTAGAGCAGAGAAGCAGAACATGTACTGCTGGGATCATTGACGAGGCGTCAGCATGAATACCTAGACAGGTTTCGTGATAGATTGTATTGCAGAGCAAGCAGCTATTATACTCTCTGCTCTGCATCTCATTATCTTTTGATGAATCGCTGATTTCTTAGAGATATCTTCAACCAATCGGTGTTCATTCAGCAAGTCTCTGTTATCTCAAATTCAATGGCGAGGCTGTATATATCGCTATCTTTTTCTGAGTATGTCACAAGAATTTATGAATTCGCGATTGCTTTCCTCTTGATTAGACACGTTGTTGTCATGAGGAAGTGAAATTTTCAGGCTCTAATGGTGCCAAACATTCCCGGGAACTTTTGTGATCATGGCCCTTATTTCGAGGAAGAAGTCGTGCAAAGATCATATATACAACCTAAAAGTGTCCACTCACTCATCGGCATCATGCGAATGTGATCATGTTCTACCCTACGAAAGAATACCTGTCCATTACGGGGGTATTCCCAGTGGCCCGACGCATGCACAAAGTGGGCAAATCGTGTCTTAGACATTCTTGCCCCCATGAGTATAGCCATCCATAGGGGCAGCCATGGCATAGCTTGGGGCAGTGTTTTACTGGTTCCGGGTTGGCTAGTCCTTCCCGTTACCTGACCACACAGCCACCCGCCCACCCTAGACATTAATATCCCTATTGAAGGCGATACCCCGGAGGGTAGCAGGGAGGTGGTGCGTCATACAGGTTTTTTGCATAGGGGGAGGATTGGAATAGAGTGGCATACTTTTAGTTTTTTTCTCGAGCTGGTAGGCTCAGTTTTCTTCTTTTTTTTTTGCTTTGTATGGCGGCCAACATTTTGTTTCACCTCTTTATTTGTGATAAACGGAACCTAAAACAACAATAATAGTGGCTCACCCCATTAGGCTCTACTTCTTTCCTCTGAGACCTGAGGATGAGCGGCCGCTGAACAATGATAGAACAGTGAAAAAATATACTTATATACATCTATACATAGGTTTTTTTTATCAGTATTGCATATTGACAATCTCTCTAGCTCAATCACCACTGTCGCTTAATCTTATCATAAATGAGCCTCGGATGGCAGGACACGGCATGGGAGATGTCGATGCGGAAGATGTCAACGTAGGAGAGGTTGGCACAGATGATGTTGATGTGGAGGAGGTCGAGGCGGAAGATGTAGACATAGACATCAATCAACTGCGAGAGGTGTGTCGCAGGAAAATTGATGCAGAAAGATATTGGTGCTGTGAAAGACATGATGACATGGAGGTTGATCGAAGAATGGTGCATGGATCGAGGCCATCAATGAAAAAGGACGTGAACAGAAAAAGGAGAAGAGTAAGAAATGTGAGAACGGCAGTTTCTTTCACTCAGAGTCCATGCGCGGTCGCTTTCTTGGTGCCGTGCAAAGTGGAAGTGATGACAGTATCCTCCAGCATAGAGAAAAGCGAAGTGGTAACGATGCTAATGATGCTGCCAGTGGCAGATGTAGCAATGGAGCTGATGACACGATTGACCGACACGGGAACTGCGGCGATGGTGTTGTCCATAGCAGGGATGCTGATGGATACGGCTACTGTTGCGGTGATAATGGCTACACTGGTAGAAACGACGGTGGTGGATGCAGAAGCCATCGGGGGTGCCGGCGGTAAATGTTGTGGCTGAGCCTCAGATAGGTAAGATGGCGGTTGAGTTAGGTGATGTCTGAATGGTCATAGGGAAGATCGGTGTGATACATGTGAATATTGGAGAGACGTGTCATGTCAGGAAGTTCTTCCGATTGGTGTAGAAGTAGTAATCGATAGGCTAGCAGTAGTGATAGTAACCGCGAATGATGATGATCGTGGATGTCCTAGGTGGTGATGGACGGGTGCTAGCGAAAAGGTGTTGAGTCTGCTGCCAGAATCGTTGCACACGGTTGGTGATAGTGTCCCCAGTGTTGTCTTCTAACATTCAAGTCATCGCTCTGACCATTTCCAACATGGGTGGGTTTTCTAATTGCTTGATGCTGTTCGATGGCTCAGTCTGTGTCACTCATGGCTAGATCTTGCTCTAACTCAACTTGAGATGGTCTCGTGATAGGGGAACAATATTGTGTGTGTCTGGATTCGGACACACAAGTCAGCAGGAGACAACAGATCTAAACTTGGCTTACCTCTTTCCCTAGATGATGTTTCATGAGTTTTGAATCGATTCCCCAAGCAGTTTCGGAGAAGATTTTCAAAGACGTTTCCTAAAATCGGCCAAAATCCTAGATTTTGACATGATCCATTCGGCTCATCCATCCATGATGGCCGCCGAACCATTTGACCAATCAAGTTCCCTTGAACAAAGTTAATTATAATGTTTAGCTGTTGTCCTAAATGATGTTTCATGAGTTTTGAGTCGATCCCCAAGGAGTTTCAGAGAAGACTTTTAGAAGTTTCTAAAAATCGGCTGACTTTCAAGATGGCTACCGGCCAAATTGCCCGATCAGCTTCGGTTGAACAAACTTGGATCTCTATGCGATAAGGATGCTTCCTGACACATATGATTGAAATCGGCCAAGTGGTTCTTGAGAAATGTTTGAAGAAAAAGTTGACAGACAGATTGGCCGATCGGCTTTATTTGAACAAACTTGGATCCATATGCCCTAAGGATGCTTCTCGCCAAATATAATTGAAATCGACGCAGTGGTTCTTGAGAAGTCGTTTACGGGAAAACTTGACGGATGACGGATGGATGGACAGACGATGGACACACGACGGATGGTTGCCATGACATAAGATCACTTGGACTTTCAGACCAGGTGAGCTAAAAAAGCTTAATCAGACCGGACGCCGATACCGACATTTTTCCCCTCATCCAAAATCTCTTTTTTCACTTCATGAAAAGGCGAGATAAAAACAGTTTGGCTCCAAGATCCATCAACTATGGCTGCCAAACACACTACACTTTGATTGGTCTGCGGCAGCCATATTATTTATGTATCAATGTCCCTTGAAAAATCTTTAATAGTCCTTAGTCCCTATAGTCCCAAAATTTTGGCATGATCCATTAGGGGTATCCATCCATGATGGCCGTCAAGCCATTTGCCTAATCAAGTTCCCTTGAACAAACTTAATTATATGGCTTAGTTGTTGTCCTAGAGGATGTTTCATGAGTTTTGAGTCGATCCACAAGCAGTTTCAGAAGACTTTTAGAAGTTTCTAAAAATTGGCCGACTTTCAAGATGGCCACTGGCCAAATTGGCTGATCAGCTTCGGTTGAACAAACTTGGATTTCTATGCCCTAAGGATGCTTCCTGACACATATGATTGAAATCGGCCAAGTGGTTCTTGAGAAACACTTGAAGAAAAAGTTGACAGACGGATGACTGACGGTGGCCATGGCATAAGCTCATTTGGCCATTCTGGCTATGTGAGCTAATAAACACCATGTAATACAATCTACAACCTCATAGTAAACACATTAACAATTCCGTGCTAATGACCATCAATCTGCAAGCAATATTAATAATGACTTACTTTGCAATTCAATCTTTAACCTATTCTTACTTACCTGCTCTGCCGTTTCTGTAAGAGAGCCACCAAACCTGTTCTCACCAGCTTTCAGTGTTCTACCTAGAAGTAAAACACATCATTTAACACGTTAGTTCTGCTACATGTACATTGTAGTTGAATTAGCCTAAGTTTTCAGTCAAACTTTAGGGGGAGTGGAAAACAAGGGAGAGATGGGAGGACGGAGGTGATTGAAAATTGATTGATTTGTTTCTACAATCATCACCAGCATATCCCTACCATAGATTTCAAATAGCTATACCAGCAGGATAACCATGACAACCATATGCCACAATATCAAATAACCATGGGCATGACATCAAATATGCTACGACATTGATCTACACTAGCAAGATAACCATGGGCATGACATCAAATATGCCACGACATTGATCTACACTAGCAAGAAAACCATGGGCATGACATCAAATATGCCACGACATTGATTTATACCAGCAAGATAACCATGGGCATGACATCAAATATGCTACAACACTGATCTACACCAGCAAGATAACCATGGGCATGACATCAAATATGCCACGACATGGATCTATACAAGCAAGATCACCATGACAATCATATGCCACAATCTAGATGTAAAATACCTATATCTATCTCCATGAGTAGAAAGGAAAGAAGGAAAAACACCACTGTCCCTTGGGGGGTATCACTAGCCAGCACCACTGAACAGCAAAACCATGGCAGTCTAGTGCCACAGTGTATAGCATGTCTCAAGAACAACAATGCACTTGTGAATCACTACTTCTAGACTAAAGGTGAGATCAGTGATTCTCAAAAGCGTCATTTTGAGGGTATATACAGCAAAAAAAACAACAACGTGGAACCCAAAAAACTTGTGGCAGTGGATTCCAGGGGACGTGAAAATCTTGTATGACTGTTAAATACTAATTAGTTTTATAGGTTTTTGCACAAACATACCCCCACACAATCTAACATTAGCACTCCCCCCACCCACCCTGCCTCAGAGCAGTGAGCCCCTGGTACTTTCTAATTTTAGCACGGACAGATGTGTAAACCTGCATGCACGGGTCACAAGTTTCAGTTTGGGACCCCCAGATAATTTCTAGGTGTGGGGTCCCTGTACTTTCCATAATTTAGATGCCATGAGAAGCAACACTGCCTGAGATGTGGGTGACATGACGATGAGTTGGTAGACAGTCACAAACTTCCATGTAGAGATAAGGATACTATGGGTATAACCAACAAAAGTACAATCTCCAGACATCCACCAGGGCCAATTTGATGGCTACAACTTAGATTGTATAACATTTAGCATACACTTCCCCATGTGCCTACTTCAGCTTCAAAACAGACAGAAACTCAGCCCTGCCACACCCTCAGCTAGAAGTCTTAGACTGAATGCTACATGGTCTCACCTGTGATATAGACAATAGCACCGGCTTGAGCCAGCTGTCGAGCAATGCCTTTTCCAATCCCTCTTGTAGCGCCTGTCACAATACACACGCAACCAGATAAGCGCTTCCCCGCCATTAGCTAATGAATGAAGCTTCACCAAATCACTATGGAGCACACTTCCTAAGTAGACCTAAGTGTTAATAAAAGCAAGCATGGTATCATTGTCACAATTTACCTTTCCGGAGTATCCATCCATCATCTGACCTCGTATGACATCATAATTAGCTCAGCGCGTGTATGATGACATCACAATCATTACGTCACAAAGGGTTCCATATAGATCGAAAACAAATCTCAAATAGTCCGACATGTTGTATGAATTGTATGTCTTTGTAATTCTTTTCTATTTAAAGCATGAATATGCTGTTGAATATTTTGACACTAATTTGCCTGGGCGCTGTTTCAAAATATTCAACAGCTTACCTGTATAGTTTTCTGGAAATTGATAGTCTGGGAGTTCAGAGATCGATCGATCCCAACATGAGCGAGGTGTGGGTGGAGCTTAGCTAGAGAGGGGCGGGGCATACTCAACAAGAGGTATCAGAAGATACTAAATATCTCACATTTTTAAGTTACCGCAGGATCCAACTGCCGCAGGACCCGTTCTGCCCAGGACTAAATATTCTGCAAAAAAATAATGTCCAAGCCATGTACATATATAGAATTAGATTGCTCATTTGACCCCTGGCCACTGCCCTCAGATTGCCTCAAGAACAAAATAATTTGTTGTACTGTAGTCTACCAACTACAAGCTTCAAAATTATATAGGACGTGACCACATTTGATAAAATTTATTTTCTGCCCACCTTTCCCTCATCCCTGCCCCTGGGGAGTGATACCAAAATTCCAAAAGTGTCATGCACATCCCTGGCCATATGTGCAACCATCCCCAAAGTTTCAAGTTTCTGTCTGAAATGGTCTATGAGGAGTTGCATCACAATCGATAATTACTGGCCAATTTTGACCTTTTGACCCCTGGGCTGTCCCAGGGGGGGGGGGGGGGTTGAAAAAACCTTAACCACAGCATAATATATATAACCAGGATGCAAATCAGGCCTAAAATTATCAAAGTCCAAACACAAAAAAATATGGAAAAAATTTGAAAATCAATTTCCTTTTGATGTGGGCTAGTCATAAGCATGGTATAGAACAAATCTGTGAAGTTTTACTGAAATCCGATAACCCCTTGTGGGTGCAAATGTCATTAAAAAAACCCTTAACACAGCCAAGAATCATAACCAAGATATATAATCTGCATACAAATCGGCCATAAAATAATCAGAGTTCAAACAATGAAAATTTCCAGAAAAAATGTCAAAGTTGATTTCCTTTGGATGTGGGCTGATCCTAAGCATGGTATAGAACACATCTGTGAAGTTTTATTCAAATCGCATTAACCCCTTGTTGGTGTAAATGTCGTTTTAAAAAACCTTAACACAGCAAAAACCTATACCTGGCCACATAACTGGCATACAAATCAGCCTTAAAATAATCAAAGTTCAAATGGTGAAAAAATATGGAACAATTTTGAAAATCAATTTACTTTTTATGTGGAGAAGTCCTAAGCATCGAAAAACCTCTGTGAAATCCTATTCAAATCGCATAACCCCTTGTTGGTGTAAATGTTGCTTTAAAAAAACCTTAATGAAGCTAAAACCTATACCTGGCCACATAACCGGCATACAAATCAGGCAATAAAATAATCAGAGTTCAAACGGTGAAAAAATCTGGGAAAAATGTCAAAGTCGATTTGCTTTTGATGTGGACTAGTCCTAAGCATCGTATAGAACAAATCTGTGAAGTTTGATTCAAATCTCCCAACTTCTTGTGGGTGTAAATGTCATTTGAAAAAACCTTAACACAGCCAAGAACCATAGCTAGGATATAATCTGCATACAAATCAGCACTAAAATAGTCAAAGTTCAAACGGCGAAAAAACCTGGAAACATTTGAAAGTCGATTTCTTTTGGACGTGGACTCATCCTAAGCATCGTATAGAACAAATCTGTGAAGTCTTTTTTTTTAATTGTGGGTGAAAATGTCGTTTTAAAAATCCTTAACACAGCCAAGGAAGATAACTCTTGACACATATTCTATGTTCAAACATGATAATAGTATGGAAAAAATTATAAAATCTATATAATTTTGATGCAGACTAGTCCTAAGCATACCATAGAACACATCTGTGTAATTTTTCTTCAAATCGGAAAACCACAAATGTCATTTTAAAAAGATTAACCTGTCCGGACGCCAACGCCGACGCCAACATTTTTTCCCCCTCTCCCAAAATCTCTTTTTTCAACTTCGTGAAAATGCGAGATAAAAATTGACAGAAGCAGCTGAAACTCGAATTTGATCTGTAACTTCTCATAACAAAGCAATAAACCAAGTTTCAGTTATTAAATATGGTGAAGGAGAATGAAGTCTTGAAAGCTGATGTTTGTATTTCATAAGTGAAAACGTGACGTAACTCCATCAAAAATTGACCCAAATGCCTGAAGCTCGAACTTACTCTGTAACTCCCTAAAATAAAGCAACCTACCAATTCTCAGTTGACTCCCTTGAAGGAGCGTTGAAAGGGGACGTAACTCCATCAAACTTGTAATTTCTCATAACAAAGCAACGTATCAATTCTCAGTTGAAAATCTTGAAATGCGAAAAAAATTGCGGTCAGTTGAATATCTTGAAAGGCTGCAAAAAAAGTGTGGATCAGGGCTTCCACTAATTTCTAAACACAGGAAGTCTAAAATGGTTCAAATACATGTAATTTGGTTAACAACATTGTTTTTAGAGATGTCAGGGCCAAAAAAGTGGAAGTCCAGGACTTCCTTGGTATGTTTTTGGGGAGTTCAAACATGAACTTTGGGAGTATAGGACTCCTGGACATCAACTAATTGAAGTCCTGGTGTGGATGACTAATATTTTTCATATTTCATGTCGAAAGGGGGCATAACTCTATGAAATATTTACGAAAACGTCTGAAACTCGAACTTGCTCTGTAACTCGCTGTAATAAAGCACTCTACCAATTTTTCAGTTTGATACCTTGAAGGAATGCGAAAAAGACTGCATATTTCATTAAAAAAAAGGGGCATAACACCATGCAAAATTTACGAAAATGTCTGAGACTTGAACTTGCTCTGTAACTCCTTATACTAAAGCAATGAACGGATTTTCCCTTGAATATCTTGGAGTGCAAAAAAAGGTGCGGAAAACTTATATTTTTTGTATTTCATAACCCCAACGAAAAAGTTTACTTTGTGGATAACTAGCCGCTAGTTAGTGACTAGTTTGCGGCAAAGAAAAAACTGAGCAACAGGACTTAACATGGCCTAGCGGCTAGATGTTAACCTGCCGCTAAGTGGTGACATAATTCAAACTGAGCGGCTGGTTTGCAGCAGAGTATGTGATTTGCCACAAACTGAGCGGCTGGTTAACGTGAAGAACACTGTTTCTCAAAAACTGAGCGGCTGGTTAACATGAAGAACTCTGTTTCTCAAAAACTGAGCGGCTGGTTAACATGAAGAACTCTGTTTCTCAGAAACTGAGCGGCTGGTTAACATGAAGAACTCTGTTTCTCACAAACTGAGCGGCTGGTTAACATGAAGAACTCTGTTTCTCACAAACTGAGCAGCTAGTTAACATGAAGAACACTGTTTTTCACAAACTGAGCGGCTGGTTAACATGAAGAACACTGTTTCTCACAAACTGAGCGGCTGGTTAACATGAAGGACTCTGTTTCTCACAAACTGAGCGGCTGGTTAACATGAGACTATTTCTCACGAAGACCATATTTTTCTGCCTAAATTTGAGAGAAAGGTCAAAGCCTCATTCTGGCAGAGTATCTGCTTTTCTTGTTGAGGTAGTTTTGTGTAAATATATTTTGATCTCAAGCTTGTTTAAGTGAACAATGTGGTTAGTAAGTATATATTGCTGTAGAATAAGTGGATAGATACATGTAGCAAGTTGCTGTGCTGCAATGCAAGCAGATCTTTCTTGAACAAGTTTCTGACAGCAAAGTTGATTATTTTATCATGTATACTAGCAATACATCTGTCATATTGGACATAATTTAATTGACGCATTTAGAAACCTGTTGTCAGTCAGTACTATGAAGAATGAATACTACATATGGTTGTAGCATAAGGAAGATAAAGTGTTGAATCACTAAGTAAGTTATCACAGTTATTTATGTGCTTTAGAATGAATATACCGTAATTTCTCGACTAAAGGCCGCCCTCGAATATAGGACGCTGTCCCAAATTTGACCAAAATCCGGCCAAAAAACTTATAATCAAGTATAAGACGCTGTGAAATTTAGAAAAAAACATACCTTTAAAAAATTGAAAATTGGTATAAAAAATAACCATCACTCAGCGCTTTGTTTAATGCATGACTAAAATTATCATGGTGGAAGAGAAATTATTAAATAGGACCGCCTAAATATTGTGTATCTTCAATAAAGATTGTTTATTACATCAAAATCAATCTAATTTTGGCATAAAATGTCTCCTTGAAAACATAGAAATTGTGTAATAGAAACAGATTGTAATGGCTCTTTTGCATTTGGAGGCGCTGTGTGATCTTATGTGCTAACAGGAGTTGGTTATCTGGCTCTTTTGTGATTGGAGGCGCTGTGTAATCTTATGCGTTAACGGGAGTTGGTTATAAAACGGGTATGGGAATATTCAGATAGTCACCAGTTGTAATGACTCTTTTGCGTTTGGAGGCGCTGTGTGATCTTATGCGCTAACGTGAGTTGGTTATCTGGCTCTTTTGTGATTGGAGGCGCTGTGTAATCTTATGCGTTAACGGGAGTTGGTTATTAAACGGGTACGGGAACATTCAGTTCCTATCGCGCAATGATGATATATAGCAATTTCCGAGTCCAGAATATTTAGATCCGAGTACTCGCTTTAATTAGAACAAAGATCTTTTGCGATTGGAGGCGAATCACGTGATTTATACACGTATCTTTTCTCGACGCCATTTTATGTCAAATTCTGGATTAATTTTGATGTAATAAGTGATATGTATTAAAGAATAAGCAATATTTAGGCGCCCAATTTAATAATTTCACTTCCGCTTGGTGTTTTTTTAGTATACATTAAACATAGTCGTCAGGCGGCGCGAATTGTCTAGGGTAACATTTAGTTCAATTTCCGTGGTATAATCTGTGAATTTTTAAGAAAAATTTCGACCCAAAATGTGCGGAAGGAATGTTCTCGATTATAGGACGCACCCCCCGCCCCCCCCCCCTTTCTATTAGATGTATTTTGACAAAAAAACTGCGTCCTTTAGTACGCACATGCATATATATTGACCTAGTTTAAAGGGAAGAAGTAATGGCATGAATGGTAGCCATTTTCTTCTTCAAACAGGGTAAGAGTAGCGCAAACTGAGCGGCTAGTTAGCAGCAAACTGAGCAGATGGTTAGTGACAAACAGAGTGGCTGGTTAGCGGCAAACTGAGTGGCTGGTTAGCGGCAAGCTGAGCGGCTGGTTAGCGGCAGACTGAATCCTTAACCAATCAGATTTTGAGTTGTCGCTACTTAATGGCTAACTAATTTGCATGTTAAAATGTTAACCACCTGCTACTTAGTGGCAGGACCATTTTTTTCGTATGGTAAGTCGAAAGTGGGCAGGACTCCATTAAAAATTGACGCAAACGTCTGAAACTCGAACTTGGTCTGTAACTTCTCATAACAAAGCAGTGTTCCAATTCTCAGTTGAATACTTTGATGGACTTTGAAAAAAAGTGTGGAAAACCAACTGCAATGGATGGACAGACAGACGGAGTGCAAACCTATAGTCACCCACCCACCCCCCCACCCCCACCCCTGGTTTTACCGGTAGGCGACAAATAATTGAATAATCATGAATAGTTTTTACTGTATAAAGTATTTCAAAACCTACCTTTTAATTATTCAAATGTGATCAGTCATCAAAATTAATATTTTGCTCAGCGAATATGTGTCAATCCACAGGCCAAGAGAAGAGAATTTTTGAAAATATATTACTGGAATGCCTGGCGAGTCATTCCAGTGATGCATTTTCCAAAACAGCATTCCCTTGGCAAATTCTTAACACAATTGCATATTTCGTCATTGATATGCCTTTGTTGTTATGTCAGGGTAATTTGTACCCAGGCTGATTAATCGAGTAATCACAATTATTCTTAAATAATTGATCATGATTACTCAAAGTGATAATTGCACATTTCCTACTTTGACAAAACATCAAAAATTTGATAGACAGACCAGACATACAAACTTATTATAACAGTGATGAGAGGCGATACTAATAAAGTTGCACTGAATTTCTGCTCTGCTTTAAATCAAGTTTGCAATTTTTGAACATGAACATAGCTTTGAGCACATTCATGAAGGATGTTTCACAAATACACAAAGTTCTGATGAATACTCTGACTTTGACTGGAAGTGGTTTATGCCTATCTTAGCATTCAGTATAATAGTCACAAAACTGTAGCATTATGTCATTTTGAACTCTCAGGTATAAATACTGTTTAACCCTTTAACCCTCATATCCTCCAAAAACAGATTCTGTAGCGGTCTTGAAAAATGTCCACTTGCAGACCAAGAGATTATTTTTGAAAATTTACCACTGGAATGACTGGCTCAATAATTGAGCCAGTCATTCCAATGGTAAATCTTCAAAAAAGTCTTCTCTTGACCTGTAAATGGACATTTTCTGAGAAAATTTGAATTTTCTTGAACAAATTTGAGTGTTAAAGGGTTAAAGTCTGAGTGCAGATACACTAGCATGACTACACACACAAATCTAGATCATTATAAAGATAGACATTAACTCTGAGATCCTGCTGCTGGTAAAAGTCAGCATTTTGTTAATTTCTTACGATATGTAACACTTACACATTTAGCATGGTTTTAAACTAATGCTGCTCCTCAATGACCAACACAAACATGATTTAAAAATGAACTAGAGAACATGAAGTGTGGAAGTGAAATTAATAAGATACACTATTCAAGTCAGTAAGTACTGTATACCACATTCAGCAGGACAACAACCACAGTACATACACTTAGTCAAATCTAAAGATAATTTGATAATAGGACAACAATAAATGACCCGATATGAACATGTAGTCACACACACGCACGCACACACGCACGCACGCACACACACTCACACACACACACATCCTTCCCCCATCATCTCTGATTAATCAAAGCCAGTAGAAGAATGACCGGTGTTCATTGCGAGAACCAGGTTGCTGACTTACAGCGACATTGTTTACATAATTAACTATATATACACTCTTTGATATTTCCTAAATATAACCTCAGATTAAAAAAAGTAGGTGGCCCTACAGGGCAGGGAGTCAGTTGACAGTCCGGCGGATGCCAGCCCCAACCTCGCACATACTGACACACAACTAATTTATTGGCTGGTGTCACAAAGATAATGGTCGGTAAAACCTAACTCACAGTGCCACTGGGCTACCGACATAATGTCATCCACTGGTACCCCCCTTAAACAGGCCGGTGGATGCCACTATGCCACGGACACTGTGAACCTTTGCCATGTCAACTTGTTTACGAGTGGCACAATTATGGCAAAACTGGATAAATTCCACAATCCACCTGAAATCCTAGGTAGAATAGTGATAATAATAACAACACATGTAAATAATATCAATGGTGTTAGTGATATTATTATTATTATTGAGCATAATGATAATAACAATGCGACTATGATAATAATAATAATGGTAATAATGATGTTGTTGTTGTTGTTGTTATCATTATTATTCAGCATGAGTATATATGTAATAATGATGAGAAACGTAATGGGGATAATGAGTATAATAATCGTAATTTCACTGACTAGTAACAATACAAGATGGTCACTCCACTCCCTCCACTGCCCCTCTCACGCCCCCCCCCCCACCCTTTATGTAAAATGTTCTGTCATAAGTCATGTCTCCACACGTAATTTGTTTAAATGCAAACATAATTCATACATGTATCGTATTGTACTCTATGTCTCATTTGTAATATAAAATATCCATGCACATGGATATAAATGTTATATGTATAAACATAATATTATAAATTTATGTTATATGTCACGGGTCCACCTTTGGTGGATGCCTGTATTGAATTGTTAAATTATTTACCTATATGGAAATAAAGAATCTTGAATCTTGAATCTTAGGAGCCTAAGGCCTTCTGCAGTAACCACATAATGGTCTGCCTCGGCGGATAAGGCATCAAAATCGCTTCGCCTTGCCGAGACTGAAGCAATTAAAAATACACTTAAGTCTCAACAATTTCATTGAAATGGAACTTAGTGGTTTAAAGCATTTATCAGCTAGAACTTGAAGCGCTAGAGATAAACTCCAAGACGGAATCGCTGGTGGATTTCTCAGTCTTAGATAAACCCATGCCTTTAATTAAAGTATTTAAACTATCACTTCCCCTATTTGCCAAGCAAGGGATAACAGACATTAATGCTGACTTATATCCAGCAATAGAATTAGGTTTAAGGCTGTAGGCATCACACAGGTGACAGAGGAAATCGGTTACTACCTGAATAGATGAATCCATTGGATTATTACATCTCTTTGAGCACCATTCTGCAAATCTCTTGGCTTTATAATTACATTCTCTGGAGGTTGACACCCTTCTGGCTTTTGGCATAAACATGGATGCTTGCACAGAAAAGCCCTTCTTAATTGCGGATTCCTTGACAACATCCACAATCAATTTAAACATTGATGGATTGTTGTCAAGGGTCTTGTCCTAGAAGATAATATTGTCTAGATGCTTGCAGACCAGAAGGTCCAGCAGATCCGTATACCATGATTGGCTTGGTCAATTTGGGGTGATCAGAAGCACTTGTCACTCCTCCTGTCTGATTTTCTGAAGAATTTTTGGAATCAGGATTGCTGGCAGGTATGTGTATGCATACATTCCCTCCCAGCTGATAGCTAGCGCATCTGTTGCAATAGCGCTCAGATCTGGAATCGGAGAGTTGTACATCGTCATCTTCGCATTTTTCTTCATTGCGAATAAATCTATGTTGAGTTTTCCCCAGTGGTTGAACAGACGATCTGCGACACATTGATTTAGTTGCCATTCCATAGGTAAAACACTCATCCTTCATGCTCAATGAGACTGCTAGCAGATTTAGCCTTCCCGGAATATGAACTGCTTTCAAGGTGATCCTGTGATCCAAGCACCAGCAAAGCAATTTCCATATCATCATACAGAGACTGGGTGACTTCGTTCTGCCCTGGTGGTTTATGTAAGTTACTACTGTTGAATTGATCGAATTAGAACTATCTTGCACTGAACTGTCTCCACAAAATGTTCCCGGGCCTGGATTACTGCCCGTAATTCCGGTCAATCCCCATATGTTTTCATATATGTGTGTTTTCCATATTCTGTAATGTGTTAACATCCCAGCATATCCGGCAATAACATCACATGTCACCCACCATGACACACATCACTTCTACCATCATCAACTGTGACCAAAAAGCATAAAATTTGTGTCAACCCATATGATGACATTTGTCTTCAATTAACCAATGATAGTCCCGGGGATACCCCACTAGTCTGACAACCCAATAGTCTGACAATTTTACCCACTAGTCCAACAACTCAATAGTCTGACAGCCCAATAGGCCGACAATTTTACCCACTAGTCTGACAGGCCAATACTCAGACAATTAAACCCAGTAGCCTGACAACCCAATAGTCTGACAATAGTAATTTTATTAGAAGGTGCAATTGCTTCAAAACTGCACAGATGTTGAAGTAGGATAAGATGGGTACGTCGTCATCGGAAACATCAAATGCTTTTTTTTATTATAGGCCTATATATGACTGCAGCCTATATCAGACAAATCAGTCTTGGGGGATATACAAAGGAGTGAAGGGCATGCAAACAACAACAATAACAGCAATAGAGCCAGAATTTCATTCCATGATGATCTGGGGTTGTGTTTTTTATCAGAATCAGGGGCAAAACTCTGGAAATCCTAGTTCTAAAACAAATTGGGCCAGTAGTTTTGGTCTTTTTTTTAATATATAGCTCTGGACACAAATATTCACACATGTATGTTCTACTGAAAGCTAAAAGCTATACAAATGTAGTTTTATTGTTTTAATTCGTATTATGTTCATTCATTTCCCAACAAATTCATACAATTATTTGTGTTAAATAAATGTATAGTTGAGTAATCAAATTTTGTCATTCTCGAATTTCGTCGATCAGATTTTATTGCGTGCCTCAAGTAACATAGTCTCACATGGCTCATGTTTGAGTACAGATTCTGATCCGATTGATGCTTCCTAGTCATCTGACAAGATTTATGTCTAATTTTTTATGAAAGAAGAATGCAGTCACATGATCTTTGAGACTAGTAATCAAAATTAAAATTTCTTAATACAAGTTCTTAGGCCATTTTCAACCATCGATCTACCATGTGAAATTTACAAATTGACAGGCTCAAGGCCATCACGTGATTTGTTTGTACTCTATTGTCATTTTCCATGTACATAGGTTTTGATTTGTGACTGCACATTTCACTGGTGTGTCTTTGTACAGCACTACCTGCATAGACATTCCATTACTAAAAAAGCTTGCCATTACAAAAAACAAGTCCTACCAAAACATGCAACTTCCATAATACTACAGCATTTAATTAGCATTCTGCTACCATAAATAACAAGCATAGCCTTTTTGGAAAAACTTGATGCCGTCGCAGCACGTCATTCAGACCGTTCACGTGCGCTTGTTGCCAGGCAATGACGTAGTTCTCTACAGTATTTACGAAGTTCTTTCAGCTTCACATTGAGCGCATCGTGGGTGCTTTAAATAGAGAAATAGCAACAATATTCAACTCAAATATTAAAACTTCGGCGGTTATGGTTTCACATTCAATAAAATTGTATTATTTACAAAATTGTATGTCAGTATCATTTATAATATTTCCGAAATTCGACTAAATATAAGTCGGCGAAATTCGAGACCATGTCAAATACGTAAATGCTATGTACGAGGGTGTTAAAAATGCTTATTTTGAGCTAAATTTTTTATGCTTTCGTTTGAAATTTATGGATATGAGATTGCTTACATGCACCTACGACCTCTCTTAAAAACTAATCTACTTTGTCCACATATTCTCTCACTCATGGTAATTAACCGCTTAGATCGACGGAATTCAAGACCTCGAGTGTACAGTACTTTAGAATGTTTAACAGTTTGTTGCAAAACAGCTACCAGTATTTAGGAAAGATTCATATGAAGAAAACCCTACAGAGCCATCACACAGTTGTTCCGAGATAAATGAATTTGCGCAATTCAACTTGTCACGGTAATTTGGCTTTATGATGTTCTCTTGCAAAACATCATTTAAAAAATAATTGCGTATATTAGTCTTTTAAGTGTCATAAGATATGTAAAGTTACTCGACAACATAGCATCTTTGATGTAAACTATCACACATATGCTTCTGACCGACCGTTCAACGGGCGGCACCAGCATCATGCTTTTGTTTTAAACACATTTTATTGTCAATTAATAACTATGGGATTGAGTCACGAGTCAAACTGACTTAGATTCAACTCTTTCCCTACAAGACTATAAAATAAAAGGCGGTATGTTGCAATTTTACATAATAATTTTACAATAAAATGTAATTTGATAGTTACATATATACATTAACATTATTTATGTTTACAATTTTTCAGCGGTCGCACTGCCTCTATTACAAAATCAGTAATTATGCTAATTAATTATGGCAATACTACTAAGAATAGTGAGACTAATAATAACAAGCATTCTGTTAGTATATCTTTACAATACATGTCCAAAACCTGGTATTGCCTGGTAATATGACTTCTCAGAGATTAACAACATGAGGTTCAAGGGTCTTATTCCCAGCTGCCTATCACAAGCTCATCATGCCTCCAACCATATCTCGCAAAGCAGGATATGGTAGGTTTGACTGGCTGGCTGGCAGGCTGGCTGGCTGACGGACTGGCTGGCTGGCTGACGGACTGGCTGACTGACTGACTGACTGACTGACTGACTGACTGACAGATGGATGGATGGATGGATGGATGGATGGATGGATGGATGGATGGATGGATGGATGATGGGATGGAGTGAGTGAGGGAGGAGGTAGGAATGGCGGGCTAAAGCTTACAACATTAGCAATCGGAGAGTGTAGACCCTCTCCTCCAATTTTTTGATTTTCCAGATTTTTTTCAGACTCCCCCCCCCCCCGATATCTTCAGACCACGCCAAAAGTTGTGGAATCCTTGTTTATGTTCTGACATTTTCTTGTGTTAAAATTTGAGCAAATTCTGATCAGTATTTTCCGAGATACGCATTTATCCAGGACTTGATCTGATGCAGCTCCGGTTCTTTGATCCGGATCATGGCCAATGTCTGGAAATCATCTTGCATGGTAAGTTCCTTCCGTGTGTTAAAATTTGAACCAAATTGGAGCAGTAGGTTTTGAGATACACATGCGGGCGGACACGCACACATACACGTATGCACGCACGCATACATACGGATCGCAATACCCACTCCCCCTACGAAAAAGCCGGTCTTGCCACTAAGTGCTGCCGCTAACTAGCTGCAAACTAGCCGCTAAGTAGCAGGTGGATAACATTTTACCATGCAAATTAATTAGCCGTTAAGTAGCGACAACTCAAAATCTGATTGGTTAAGGATTCAGTCTGCCGCTAACCAGCCGCTCAGTTTGCCGCTAACCAGCCGCTCAGTTTGCCGCTAACCAGTCGCTTAGTTTGCCGCTAACCGGCTGCTCAGTTTACCGCTAACCAGCCGCTCAATTTGCCGCTAACCAGCTGCTCAGTTTGCCGCTAACCAGCCACTAAGTTTGCGCTACTCTTACCCTGTTTGAAGAAGAAAATGGCTACCATTCATGCCATTACCACTTCCATTTAAACTAGGTCAATATATATGCATGTATGTTCATTCCAAAGCACATAAATAACTGTGATAACTTACTAGTGGTTGACCACTTTATCTTCCTTATGCTACAACCATATGTAGTATTCAGTCTTCATAGCATTGACTGACAACAGATTTCTAAATGCGTCAATTAAATTATGACCAATATGACAGATGTATTGCTAGTATACATGATAAAATAATCAACTTTGCTGTCAGAAACTTGTTCAAGAAAGATCTGCTTGCATTGCGGCACAGCAACTTGCTACATGTATCTATCCACTTATTCTACACCAATATATACTTACTAACCACATCGTTCACTTAAACAAGCTTGAGATCAAAATATATTTACACAAAGCTACCTCAACAAGAAAAGTAGATACTCTGCCAGAATGAGGCTTTGACCGTTCTCTCAAATTTAGGCGGAAAAATATAGTGTTCATGAGAAACAGAGTCTCATGTTAACCAGCCACTCAGTTTGTGAGAAAAAGAGTCCTTCATGTTAACCAGCCGCTCAGTTTGTGAGAAACAGAGTCCTTCATGTTAACCAGCCGCTCAGTTTGTGAGAAACAGAGTTCTTCACGCTAATCAGCTGCTCAGTTTTTGAGAAACAGAGTCCTTCATGTTAACCAGCCGCTCAGTTTGTGGCAAATCACATACTCTGCTGCAAACCAGCCGCTCAGTTTTAACATCTAGCCGCTAGGCCATGTTAAGTCCTGTTGCTCAGTTTTTCCTTTACCGCAAACTAGTTGCTAACCACAAAGTAAACTTTTTCGTAGGGGTCCCGCTTACGGGGCAAGGGTAATAATAAGTGCCATGGATTGGTGTAGCTAAAATAGAGAATTTAATATTTTGTGTGAATATTTTCAAACGATTAAAGATACAGGTGTCAGATAGTCGGTTATGGAGAAATAATAATTTCGGGGACCATCTTGAATTTTCCGAAAAATGGGGGGGAAATAATTTAAAATGCTACTCCTCATTAACTGCTTGGGCAATTTTAACTAGACTTGTCTGGATTGATAATAGGGTGGTAGTTTTCAGAACATGTCTACAGAATTTTGATTGGTAAATCTTTCCAGTGGCCAATTTGGATTTTCCAAAAAAATCTGGAAATCAGTTAAAAGCATACTAATTTCAAGCAAACTCAGTGGGAGGATAGTAGAGTGATACGTTTCAGAACTTGTATACAGAACTTTTCCAGCGGGCCATCTTGGCTATTCCAAAATATTTTGGAAATCAGTTAAAAGGCTACTCTTCAATAACCGCTTGACTGATTTAAATCAAACTCAGTTGGAAAGACTCTAGGCTGGTACGCATTAGAATTGGTAGACAGAATTTTGACTGCTCGATTCCTTTCTTTCTTTAAAATGTCAGGAAATTTTTTAAAACGCTACTCCTCATTAACCACTTGGGTAATTTTCATTGGTCAATGTTTTGGAAGCCATCTTTCATTTTGTGAAAATTTTCTGGAACCATTTGAAAACGGTACTCCTCATTAATCAATGGCCCAATTTCAACAATAGTGGAATGATCATATGTTGATAGGCTTCAAAATAACAAACGAGAATTTATCTGCCACATACACATAGCATTCCTATATGCCTACACTGCCGTGGTCATTTTTTTGGTGGCATCTTGGATTTTATTTGGAATTATCAATCACGTCTGTTTAAATGCAAATGGTTCAAATCCTAATGGTTCAGGTGAGCATCGCAGGCCCGTGGGTCTCTTGTTTTGGATCACGCCTAAAGTTGTGACATCCTTGTGATCATGGCCAACATTTAGAAATCGTCTGGCAAGACAAATTCTTCATTGCATTAGAACTCTGAATACACAGCGAGACGGTCAGGCAGGCAGACAAGCAGTCCTGATAATAATACTCTCTTCACCGCGGTGGTGGTGGTGTGATTTATGTAGATACACTAGTTCTTCTGAACCAGATGGAAAGTAGGGCTAAACCTCTGATCTTTTAGCTCTAGTCACCACCAGCCTACTGAATAGGTGGGCAAAACCAAGTGCCGCAGGTTCTACAGACAGTTTTTAATTGCGACTGCACATCTAGTATACATCTATAAACCTGTCTGTCTGTCTGTCTGTCAGTGAGTTGGTCTGTCAAATTTGTGACATTTTGCAAAGACTGCCTATGTCACATCAATAGCGCTTTCACAACTGAAAGCCGATAGCACAGAGACCGTCTGTCCATCCATCTTAGGTTCATCATCCATCCGTCGGTTGTCTTTAACATATCAAACGGGAATTTTCATTGGCAATTTTTTTGGTCGCCATCAGCTTCATCTATGATTTGGAAGAAAGCTATTATTTCTTTAGTCAGTCCGCCCATCCTTTAACATAACATAACATAACATAACATAACATAACATAACATAACATGGTCTACTATTGCAAGACGTACTATAACATTATCCTTACATTTATCGTGTGCATTCGTGAATGTGCACGTATGCATGCGTGTGTGCGGGCGTGCATACATATACATTTGTGCGTGTGTGAGCATGAACATGCATGTTCGGCTACATACACACAGCATTCCTATATGCCTACACTGTGCTGCACACCCTGGTATAGTAATAGTCTGGCTCAGTTGAACAACTTTATCAACTATTACATTTGTCAGACTATTGGTTTGTCGGACTACTGGGTTTTGTAAATTAGTTACTCTGTTGGACTACTGGGTTGTCTGACTACTGGGTTGTCGGACTACTGGGCTGTCGGACTACTGGGCTGTCGGACTACTGATGTTATCCCCATATTCATATCGTAGTTACCACCATTGACTCAATGAAATCACGGATTTCTTTTTCCACGAGAGAGTTGATACTTACGTCCCTAACACTCTTTGATATTTCCTACATATCGACCTTCAGGGAGTCAGTTGACAGTCCGGCGGATGCCAGCCCCAACCTCGCGCATGCGCAGACTATCACTTCCTCAACTTGTACTATTGGCCAACATATGCAGCTAACGAGCCTTAAGACACAGACACCGTGAGCCCTGGCCATGTCAACTTGTTTACCAGTGGAGGATTTGTGGCAAAACTGGATGCATTCCGCAATCCATCTTGAAATAGTGTCCTTTGATGCCCACCATGTGGTTCAATATATGACAACTATAATGATGCTGGGTCTATCCGCTATGAGTACGTTGTTTGTACGGGTTTAATGTGCAGACTGGACACCATGTTTTTAAAGTAGGATCATATCTAGTCAAAGCTGGTAAAATAATAGGTTGACCCAGGTATTTCAAAGACTGATTCTTAGCCATGAAATTAATCCTAGGTAGAAGTCTAAGACCTTCCCCTGTAACCACATAACGGTCTGCCTCGGCAGACAAGGCATGAATTTTGCTTCTCCACCTTGCTGAGGTTGCAGCAATTAAAAATACAGTTTTAAGTGTCAACATTTTCATAGAAATGAAACTTAGTCCTTCAAAGGGTTTATCAGCCAGAACTTGAAAACAGAATCGCTGGTGGATTTTTCAGTCTTAGTTGACCCATTCCTTTAATTAAAGTATTTAATATACTAACTTCATCACTTCTCCTATTAGCCAAGCAAGGGATAACAGACATTAAAGCTGACTTGTAGCCAGCAATAGAGTTAGGCTTGAGGCTATAGGCATCATACAGACAGAGGAAATCAGCTACTACCTGAACAGATGAATCCATTGGATTAATACATCTTTTTAGTACCATTCTGCAAATCCACCCCCCCCCCCCCACAGACCCCACTTGTGGGTTGGTCTGTTGACTTATTAACCACTATAAAGACATACTTACCGTTCAATCACTACTTGCTAAATCAATTATCTGCATTTAGCTATCAGAATAAGATTTTTATGCTTGCATACACACCTCCCCATGCCTATTCCTATTAATATGGACCCTCAACCAGGCTACTGGTTAAGTCCATCTCCAGCATACTGACAGATATAGACTGGCACCAGTCTATACTCACCCCATAGTGACGACTGTCACTAAGCGCACTTGCGCATGTGCACTGGAGCCCAAATAGGAAACAGATTCACTTTTCTAAATTTAAGTGCTAAATATTAAAGGCCAATTCTCAAATCTTACCACGCGGGGTGGCTGAGACCGGGCCGTAGTGATTGAATGGTAAGTATGTTTTTATAGTGGTTAATAAAACAACCGACCAACCCACAAGGGGGTCCGTGGGGGGTTGTTATTACACCACAAAAACATCCATTACCGTTCAATCACTACTTGCTAAACCCGTAGATTTGGTCAGTGCCCCATTAAAACATTAGGTGGGAGGAGATTTGAGAATCAACAAACAAGGATAAAAATCAAACCAATCTTATCCAAATGTTAATAACATAACATAATAGTGCATTTAACTCAATCACACCGTGATTAACAAATAAGGAAAACTTGAACTTAAAGAAATAAATAAAAACCAAAGAAGACTCTCACCATTTCTCACAGATGCACAGTCTTAACGAAAATGGTGGGAAGTGCTTGGTAAATGGTCTTCGGCTTTTTTAGTTAAAATAGTAATGTTACAAAAGAAGGAGGCTGCTGCACTCTGGTCTTTGAGATAAAAGGTTGTAAAAGTGGATTCAGATTTCCATCCTGCCACCTGCATGACCTCATCTAAAGACGAACCGGCAAAAAGAGCGAAAGAAGTAGCCATACCTCTAACGTCATGGGCTTTAATATGGGAGAGGTTAATTTGATCCGGTGAGGCTATCTCATAACAAAGCTTAATTGTCTCACAAATCCATCTGGCAATCGTAGATTTTGAGACCGGCTTAGATAACTCTTCCGCGTAGGAAACCCATAAATGGGATGGATCGACTCTTTTAAAATTGGTTCGCTGTTTGTATGTTCTTAATGCCCTAACAGGACACCAAAATTTATCGGATGGCGATTAAAGACGATAAAGATTTTAAAATGATCGGACTAGCAGGAAAGCGGTTAGACTGAGTTTTAGATAAAAAGTCCCTTCTGGGATATAAAACCAAACTGTCTCCTGAAACTATAAATCTATCCCTTTCAGCAGAAAGAGCATGAATCTCTGAACGTCTTCTAGCAGAGGCAGCAGCAACAAGAAAAACAGCTTTGAAAGTTAAAAGCTTAATACTGATAAAAGAAATAGGTTCAAAATGGCGACCTGCCAAAACTTGAAGAACCAAAGCCAAATTCCAGGAAGGTAAAGGCTTAGCAATCGGAGGACGAATATTACCTAGACCTCTAATAAAACTATTAAGTCTTAGTATCCTTGACATCGGCATTCAGAAGACAAGGAAGGGAAGCCGCTAGAGAAAATCTATACCCCCTAACCATATTAGCTAACAAAATGTAAAGAATCAAACAGATAAGATAAAAAATCTAATACTTGGGGTATAGAAACAGAATCGGGCACGAAACCTTGGTCTGAACACCATTCTCCGAAAATTTTAAGTCGACCCTTGTAAACTCGACGGGTCGACTCTCTTCTGGCAGAATCAATAATTTCCTGAGAACTTGAAGAAACCTTATTCTCGAGGACCTCAGACTCGAGATTCTCCAAACGCACAGATTGAAAATTTCTGGGTTTGGATGAACACAAAGACCTCTTACTTGAGATAGAAGATCCTGGGATACTGGAAGAAGATGAGGGAAGTCTACCAGAAGATCTAGAAGGTCTACAAACCAAATCCTCTTGGGCCAAAAGGGAGCTATCAGAAGAATCTCGCAAACTTGATCCTTGACCTTCTTCAAGACTAACAGAATCAAAATTGTTGGAGGGAAGGCATAGGCGAACATTCCTGTCCAGGACCGAGACAGAGCATCCACCGCTAGGGCTTGACTATCCAGAAAAGGAGACATGTAAGAGTAGATCTGAGCATTCAGCGAGGTCGCGAACAGATCTACTAGAGGATGATCTGTAAGACTGAAAATCGCTCTGACAACAGACCTCTTTAACTGGCACTCTGTGTGGGCGAACTTGCTGGGACGTGACAGTTGGTCCGCCAGAAAATTCAGACTGCCTGGGACATGGGAGGACACTAGAAAAATCTGCTTCTTGCGGCACCATAAGAGAAGATTCCACACTTCTAGACAAAGGAGAGACGACCTTGTACCTCCCTGCCTGTTGATATGACACCACTGTCGAATTGTCCGACCGAATCGAGACTTTGAGACCTATCACAAGATCTGACCATGAAAGGAAAGCCTTCTTGACAGCCCACAACTCTAGAATGTTGATATGAGCTGTCGACTCCTCCAGGGACCAAAGGCTGGAAACTGACAGGGAGTCCCAGACTGCTCCCCATCCATCCTGGAAAGCCTCTGTGAATATAATCACCTGAGGGGAGGACTTTACCAGTGGAACACCCATCAGAAGCAGAGAACGATTCTTCCAAAAATCTAGATGATGGATCAAATGTTCTCTGATGGGAATCTGATGGTAAATAGAGTGAATTGACTGCTTCCAAAGGGACATTAAATACATTTGGAAGGGTCTTCTCATCAGCGCCGCCCAAGGAATTACATTCTCTACGCTGACCATCAAGCCTATCACTCTTAAAAAGAATCTTGCTCTTACCATGGGAGAAGAAGACAGGATTTCCATTGCCACTGATAAAGCCTCTATCTTTGGATCTGAGGGGAAGACCAGACCCCGGGCCAGGTCGAAAGAAATGCCTAGATACGTAAAGATTTGAGATGGAACTAGGCTTGATTTCTTTAGATTTAAAATCCACCCTAGGTTGCATGCCTGACTGCAAACTTCTGGAAGAATTCCTGAGAGAATTGAGGATGACCTTGCTTTTACCAACCAGTCGTCTATATAAACGTGAAGATGGATAGAACGACGGTGTAAATTCCTGCCATGGCTGAAACTAGACGGGTAAAAAGGAAGGGAGCCGTGGTCAGGCTGAAGGGAATGATGCGGAACTGCCAAACTCGATCCTTGTAAGCAAACCTCAGGAACTTTCAGAAGGCAGGGTGAATAAGAACATGAAAGTAGGCATCCTTTAGATCGATGGAAGACATCCACATTCCCTGATCTAAACGGGAAATGATCTGGGAGATTGTCTCCATCTTGAACTTGTTTTCTTGGAAACTAAAAAGATGATCGAGTAGTAGCCCGGGTCTACTCTCCAGTGGGGAACTTCTTCTATTGCCCTCTTGACAATCATGGATTCCAACTCCTCTTACAAGGCAATCAATTTTTCCGGATTGGAGGGAACCAGAGTCCAAATTGGAAGAAAAGAGAGATGAGGAGGATGACCGATCCATGAAGGTGCATAACCCCAACATATCTGAGACACTAGCCAGGCGTCCTGAACGAGGGCCTGCAAATTCTCCCAAAACAGAGAAAGGTGCCCTCCTACTGGCACGTTGGGTAACAGGCACTGGACCGACTGATCCGAAGGCACAAGAGGGGGAGGGATGAGGAAGGGAAGAGCGAAGGTTGGACCTACCCGGGAATAGTCCACACCTTCAAACTCTCTTTCCTTGATACCCTCTAAAGGAAGAACGACCTCTGGACCTGGAACTAGCATGGCAAGAAGGGGTCTGACCCCCTCTCGCCCAAGAAGAAGGAGACTGCCTCACTTGAGACCTGGAATGATGCGAAGATATAGAATCGAAGCCATCCGTGGATCGATCTTGACGATTGGAAGAAGAAAGATTGGAATTATGAATAGTCCTAGAGGGATAAGTCCCAAACTGGTCAGGTTTGAGGCTCTTTCTTCTAGGAGAAGAATTCGGAATCTTCACAGAAGAAACATTTCTTTTCAAGGAAGGATTAGCGAAAGAAATCTGAGCCTGAAGCTCCCTAGAGGCCTTCAGGCGCTCAGATTCTGCACGAATTAGACTAGGAGCCAACTGTCCGAAAATATCTTGACCAAACGGAGGTGCTACAACAAGACTATTCTTCAAAGAACTAGAAATCTTAACCTCAGAGAGCTTCCTGGATCTACGCTTAGAGGTAATGAAACCCAAGGACTTACAGACAGAATTGAGGGAGCCATGAGACAAATCTGCCAAAGAACGAAAAACTGACAAAGGAACTTGATCACCACGTTCTTCAGCTTTAAGAATAGCGTCAGATAATAGAGCAAGGAAATTAGATGACTTAAGCTGAGATCTGCAAACAGACTCCCATCTAGAAAGATCCTTGGAAAACTCAACCTTGGAAGACTCTTTTAACTGAGAAGAAAGAACATCTCAAGCGGAACCAGAAAGAGACTGAGTGGAGGCAACCTTCAAATAATCCTCCTTGGGAATTTGAATAGGAGAATCATATTTAGAAACAAGAGAAAAGTCATTATTGACAGAATCATTAACAAAGAAATCGAGCATATCAACTACTAAGTTATCAATAGGCAGCATCTGAGGAGAGGAAGAAGAGGAAGAATCAGATGTAGAGAGAGCGGATCCGAAAGAAGGAGGATCCATAGCAAATTCCTCCTTAAGAGGAAGAAAAAGAGTAGATGCGATCCACCTGTGAGTCATGGACCAGTCACGGAAAGAAGAAGACTCAGAAGATAAATCAACATCAACTACCTGAGAAGGGAGAAAAGAATCATAATTGGAAACTACAGAATCCTGAGAAAACACCCGTTGAGATATTTCAGAACCAGAATCTACAAAACTCCTATCATCACAAACCTTACGCCTATCCTCGGAAAATCTCTCTGAATCTAATGAGGAGACTGAAAACGGCAGCGTAAGATGATGCTCGGGTAAAATCTTAGACGACACTAAGCGGTTATGATCTCTCGCTATCCCAGAAGTTACCTCCCAACCGGAAGCGGAAGACAGACGTCTATCCGGATCTGAACGACCCGGAAGTACACCTCTAGAACCGGAAGCGGAAGTATACAGACAAGAATCCAAACCGGAAGCGGAGGTGCTTCTACCGGAAGTCGAAAAATAATAGGAGTCCTCAGACCCCGAATATCCGGTATGACCGGAAGCGCTGCTGAAACCGGAAATGGAACTAGGAACCGGATCTTGAAGACCCGGATATCCTACAAAAACGGAAGACATACCGGAAACGGTCGGGACGGAAGTAATAACCGGATCTTGAAGACCTGGATTTCCTACAAAACTGGAAGTCCTACCGGAAACGGATGCAACAGAAGAAAGAACCAGATCCTGAAGACCCAGATGTCTTGCTAAACCGGAAGTTAAAACGGAAATGGACGGAATGGAAGAGGCACCAGAAAATGGAAGTAAACCCGAGTCCCCAGGACCTGAGTCCACCACAACGGAACTGGAAGTATTAGCAAGACTAGAAATCAAACTCTTAGCTATAGGCGACCTACAAAGAACCTTAACGACCGGTATGACTGAAAAACTGGCATCTGCATTAGCATAAGGCTTTTGGACGTCAGCTTCCGCCTCCGCCACCACTGCTTGAGGGTTATGCCCGTCACCCTCAAGTCTAATGTGGGTTTGACCAGGTGAACTACATGAGCCCACCTTCGAGAGCTTAGTCGCTCTAGACTGCTGCTTAGGAGACCTGTTAACCTGCATAGAGGTTAGAGGGATCGGTTTCCCCCATTAGCGGGAACGCCCACTAGCCCTCGAGCTACCGTCGGAACCGGAAGAAACATCCTGTTTCTTTGCCTCCTGAATGGCAGAAGATATCCTTTCGTCCAGTGATTCGGTCAGTACAGACGCGAAGGACTCAAATCTCGCAAATAACGCTAAGATGGCATCTGAATTCGCCAAAGAGGCTCCCCCCCTCCATTGCTACCGGAATATATACATTAGATTTCGCCAAAGACACAGCTTTCGTCTTACTAGCAACGGAGGAAGGGGAAGGATGACCAGAGGGCAGCGGTTGTTTAGATGGTAATTCTTAAAAAAAGGCCTTAGAAACTGAGACTGGCCACCCTTTGCAAATCCCACACATCGTTGTGGGGGTGCAAGAAGTGCATTTCACACAGACATGTCCACCAAAATCAGCTGAGTGAAGGCGATCACATTTAGCAGACGTGCATTTCGTCTTATCTGATGATTTACCGGACTCCTAAAAACGAAAAAAGTGTAACAATGAAGCATACCACTTAGAAAATCGTTAAAAGGAGACTAGAAACATAAAATGCACTTCTAAAAAGGTAGGAAAGTTCAAATTAGAAATCAAATTCCCTACCGACAAGAAAACAAACTTGCATAGGGATAAATGAAATTACTTATAATGCACTAGAAGTAAATTGATAAGGGCTCTTGGAGAATGCTAGAGAATTAATATGATGATGATGATATAGGCATTGTAACTAACTTAGCACGAAATGGGAACAATCTTTCACGAAAACCTGTAACAATATATACATAGTTATAGAATACAATATAACCACGAATATACTTCCTAAACGTAACTTAGGGAGGATTGACTTCATAGTAGGCATATTCCTTAGTAATATGAAGAACAATAAGTGTAGCTGACACAGCGCAAAGCACAAAAATCTCTTAGAGAATATTTTAGCAGTTGTTCTGCAAGCAGAATAATTGAAAAGTGCATCTGTTTCCTATTTGGGCTCCAGTGCGCATGCGCAAGCGTGCTTAGTGACAGGGTGAGTATAGACTGGTGCGAGTCTATATCTGTCAGTATGCTGGAGATGGACTTAACCAGTAGCCTGGTTGAGGGTCCATATTAATAGGAATAGGCATGGGGAGGTGTGTATGCAAGCATAAAAATCTTATTCTGATAGCTAAATGCCGATAATTGATTTAGCAAGTAGTGATTGAACGGTAATGGATGTTTTTGTGGTGTAATAACAACTGTTGATTTTATAATTATATGCTCTTAGTAGGGCAGATATGTGAAAAAGATGTTCCATTCTGGAAGAAAGCATGAAATTTGACATATAGGTAGTTTAAGGTATCCTGATCATAATTAGATGTGGTGCTACGTGATTCTACCAAGGGAACCCATTCAAAATGGTGGATTCAAAATGGCCGCCTTCCCAGCGGAGAATTTGCATTGCTCAAGCTCTAGGCGGAGTAGAGAGATGGGATTAATGTCAAATTAGGGGTTTCATGGGTCAATCATTATAATTCTACTCACTACAATACTCTAAATATGTAAATATCAATCCTTCCATAGCGACCACCTGTGTTTGATGTCAAAAGACAGTGGCTCTATAAGATGTGTTATCTAAAAGTTCCATCTCTTGAGAACAAAAGCAATATAGCATCTAGAAATAGTTTAAATTACTTGATTTCTTAATATCGAACCAAGTAATGGTTCAATTATCCTATTAGAGTATGCAAGGCTATACATGATGCTGTTGATTGTTGAATCATGATTCACAGACATCACATGCACTGTGCACTGCATGAGCACAACTATGTACAAGGTAAGTTGGATTTATAGCATTTGCATCTGCCAGTGCAATTACCTTTGCAAGCACATTTCACGAGTTCCCGGCATGCCTTAGATGCGTCTGCAAGCAAACTCCATTGCGGTGACCAAGTGTCTCCATCTCTGACCCAACCCCAGTCAGCTGGCGATGGCATTTTTGCATTTGCGTGGAGTGATTGGCCCCAAAGATGACCTGCCTGGAACGCAGCACATTTGGTGTGTTGCAGCAGAGCTGCACTGTCGGAGGAATGTTTTCTAGCTGCCTGTTGCCAAAAGAGAAAAGCCGTTTTCGTGCCTCATTAACCTTTGACAATGGTGATGTGCATTTTTACAGTAGTACGACAAACCTCTCCAGCGTTTCCATGTCATTGTCTCCTAAATAGTGACTTGAATAGATCTGAAGTCCTCCAAACTTCCCATGCTGTCTTCTTGCCAATCCCACAAAATGCAGACACAGTGTCACACCCAGAGAAAGCATGCATAAATAACAGCCCTTGTGACACTTCTGCAGCCAAAACTGTTGCAATGCCATGAGCTGATACATAGTGGGGGTCTTGCCATGGCCAAATGCGACCCAGAGATCACACCCATGAAGAAAGTTTGCTGTCCGTATGGCTAGGACTACGACGTCTGTATCTGTAGCATGAATCATTATTGTTCGATAACCTTGGTGACATGCACCCAAGGCGTGGAGCAACATTCTACCATCTGCTTCATCTTGCATGCATGGCGCGAGTTGTGAGACATCATGCTCTGGCCTCATCAGCACGTTTTCCTCACATGTTGTGACGAGTATCCTTCCTTCTGGTAGCTCGAATGACTCCAACTGCCGAGTACCCGTCTGCCATGAAGCTCATATTGTTTGCATAGCCACCAAACAAGAGAAACCCATGGCTTGCCTCCGTGGGGCTGGGAGGCTGGGTCCGTAATAGAATGGTGAGTATTGTTAGATCTCGGAGAAAGGGAAATTGAAATTTCCTTCATTCTCCTTCGATCAATACTCACCATTCTATTACTTCTGATATACACCAGATTTAGTCAGTAACCTGGTGGGAAGGGGCAAGCCATCAATTGCTACTTTTGCCCCTTGGAGAAAGAGCTAGACTTAAACTTGATTAATGGAGACCTAAAAGGACCATCAAGTTAACGGAACCGAATCACATTCGCATCACTGCCCCCCCCCCCCACCCCTTTTTCTCCTAAGAAAAGGGAGAGACCTCACGAACATGCATCTTGCCTGAAACACAACTATGCCAAGAGGGTTAACTGCTCTTTGCATATATATAGCCTGGGAATGAGCATGAATATATAAGATGAATGAACATGATATATAGACATAATACAAAAAACTCTCAATCTTAAATTACCTCATGATATTTGGATTCCAGAAATGACGCCTCCAACCATTCACTTGTCCGGACATCAGTGACACAATCTGGTTGACATCCTCTCGCTCGACCATGTCTGCTTCTTAATTCTTTCTTACAAATGCCAAAAAAGGGAGAAGAGCAGTGTGGTCGTAAAACTATCGTTTCAAAACAGCTAAAGCGAGTGGATTGGCGGAGTCTGACACATCCCTCATATAGTAATCCGTGAAATAGGACTCACAGTGCCATTGTGCAACAGCCATGATGTCCTCTAACCGAACACCACTGTAAATGGCGGTCGAGGTGGCTATTCCCCTAACATCGTGTGCTCTTGTGCATTGCCCAGTCGCAATCTCATGGGTAGTCTGAATACATTCGACTACCCAACGAGGGATAGAATCCATGGATGCGGCGCCATATGGCTTCTTATGGCAGATCCACAGATGTCTATCATTCGACCATAACGAGTCTGTCCGTTTCTTGTACTTAGTCAAAGCACGGACTGGGCACCAGACACTGGCATCATGATCAAACCTAGTTAGTTTCGGTATAATGATCGGTTTGCCGGGATATCTCAAAGATTGATTCTTTGACATAAACTCTGCTCTTGGCAGTAGACGCAGACCCTCTCCAGAGACAATAAATCGGTCCCTCTCTGCTGAAAGTGCATGGATCTCACTGCGCCTTCTAGCTGAGGAAGCTGCCAATAGAAAAACCGCCTTTAGCGTCAAATGCTTTAAACTAGCCGAACGCAATGGTTCGAAAGGGTGCTTGGCCAGTGCATTAAGCACTAAAGATAGACTCCAGGCTGGAATGACTACCAGTTGTCTCGGTCGAAGATTGCTCATTCCCTTCACCATCACATTCAACAGGGCCACCTCTGGACTATCCCTGTTGGCTAGACAAGGGATAACTGATGCCAAAGCTGACTTGTATCCAGCAATTGTGACAGGAGCTAGTCCTGAAAAGAATAGCTCACAGAGAAAATTGGCTCTTTGCTGAATAGTGGATTGAAAGGTATTAATACCCTTTTCTTCACACCAGTCTGCAAATCTGTTAACCTTGTTGTTATATGACTTGAAGGTTGACCTCCTTCTCACAGCTGCGATGAAATCTGCAGCTTGTCGAGAAAAGCCTTCCGACGTGGAACGTTGTTTGACAACATCCACGCAGTCAATTTGAACATTTCGGGATGCTTGTGTAGGAAGTGTCCCTTGGCCTGGGAGATTATGTTCGGAATCTCGGGTAACTGCACTGGGTTGTCCACCAGCAGATCCGTGAACCACGCCATGCTGGGCCAAAATGGCGCTATTAGCAGGACCAGGCATGGTTCCTCCCTGATCTTCACCAATATACCGGTAGAAGAATGGTGGGTGGGTACGCGTATGCGTGCATCCCTCTCCAGCTTATTGCCAGAGCGTCTGTATCGACGGCATTTGGTTCTGGAATCGGCGAAACATAAGTCATGATTTGAGCATTTTCCCTTGTGGCGAACAAGTCCACGTTGGGTTTGCCCCAATGCTCGAAGATCCTGTGTAGAACTGGAGGGTTGAGAGACCATTCTGTTGGCATAATTCTCTGTCTGCGAGACAAAGCATCCGCCAGAATGTTCAATCACCCAGGAATGTGAGCTGCTTTCAAAACAACCGAGTAATTCCTGCACCATTGAATCAAGTGCCACACTTTGATACACAGTGTGGGTGACTTGGTCCCGCTGTGGTGATTTATGTATGATACTACTGTCGAGTTGTCCGACCGTATCAATATCGCCTTGCCCCTGACTTTTGGAAGAAACTTTTCCAACGCCAGTTCCACTGCCATCATTTCCAACAGATTGATATGCAGCTGGCTCTCCTGGCGAGTCCATGTGCCCGAGACCTGGTGTTCTCCCAGGCAGGCCCCCATCCCTCCAGCGATGCATCTGTGTACACAGACAGCTGGGGGTGGGGTAGGTGCAGCGAAACTCCTACTAGGAGATTCTGACGCTTTTTCCACCATACAAGATGCAACATTATTGGCTCCAAAACTGGCACCAGCTTTGACAGGGGTTCTGTTCTCTGTTTCCACAGAGACATCAGATACAACTGGATAGGTCTTCACATCAGAGCAGCGTACGGGATTACCTGCTCCATGGAGACATGCCCAGCATCTGAAGAAACCTCCTCGCCTGAATGTGGTTTCCCAATCGAAAACTCTTGAGGATGGCTAACAGAGACACCACTCTGGGCTCTGACGGGTAAACCCTGCCCTCCTCGAGATCGAATCGCATCCCTAAATAAACAAAATGTTGAGTGGGTGTCAACTCGGATTTCTCCTTGTTGACTATCCAGCCTAGATCTGAAAGCAACTTCAGAGTCAGAGCAGTATCCACCTCTAACCTGGCTGATGTGTCTGCTTTGATCAGCCAATCGTCTATGTAGGTGTGAAGTGCCACGTTCTCTTTTCTGAGAAACGCTGTCACCGCAAGGACCACTCTTGTGAAAACCCTTGGAGCTGTCGACAGGCTGAACGGGAGGACTATAAACTCTCATACTTGATTATGAAAAGCAAATCTCAGAAACCTGTGACAACTCCTGTTCATTGGAATGTGGAAATATGCATCTTTCAGATCGATCGATACACAGCATTTTCCCTTCCTCAATCCTGCCATTACCGACCTCGGAGTTTCCATCTGAAACCGAGGCGTATGGATAAACCAATTTAATGGCCTGAGATTGAGTACAGGTCTCCATCCCCCCGTGCTCGTGGGGACAAGGAACATGTTTGAATAGAAGCATGGAGTGTTCCGGTTTGCTGGTTTTATTGCTCCCTTCAGAAGCAAAACCTGACACTTCGTTTTGAATGGCTTCTAACTTGTCTGGTTCCCTTGGAACGGGTGTCCAGACATGTGCCAAAGACAGATTCTGTGGTGGAAAGTCCAACCATTCTGGCATGTATCCCTGGGATAACCACCCCAGGACCAGACTGTCTGACGTCACACCTCGCCAAGCCTCGGCGAAACGCATGAGCCTTCCACCCACTATAGACGCCTCAACGCCTAATGGGGGTGTCTGGCTCGTTATCCGCTCTCCCCACCCCTCTCTTGACGACAGAGAGAGAGAGAGAACCATTTTGGTCTTGGCTTGGCCGGTCTAACTTGCACCGCTGTTCCTGTCACACCGGTGCGGTCCAGGCAGATGCGAAGAGAGCTCTCATACCCTCAGGTATGATCCGCTCCCTTCTTTTCGCCCTTTGAGGACTTACCCTTCCCCTTCCCGCCTCTCGGGAGATCAGGAGCAACATTGGGGCAGGTAGGAGCCTCCACAACCTTCTTGGCTTTCTTCGCCGGAGGCAGCTGAGAAAACCCAGAAGAAGCAGAAGCAGCACCAGGCTTAGCTTTCGCCTTGCCTTTGTGCTTTTTCTGCGTCTTAGAAGGTTGCACGGTCAGCGGCTTAGCTACAGCCCCTAGTGCGTGCGCCTGATGCACTAGCTCTAGCTGCAGGTTAACCGCCAACCGATTCTGCGCAATGCTGGCCGTGTCCTCTAAGATGGCCCACGTCTGGCCACCAGGGCCTGTCTGGGGCGTCCCAAGAAGACGCTCCCTGACGGCCGTAGCTGGACGCATATGGTCAAGAACCATTTGCCTCCTGGACTTGGTTACACACGCCTGCACCCTTGCCAATGCGTCCATAGACATCACCAGGCCGTCATTGACGCATGAAAGCGCCACAGGGTGCACAGGGTGGCCTGCCCCCCGCTTCAGTCCACACCGACTGAAGAAGACGATAAGAATGGCTGACAGCACTCATAGCTGCCCTCACACCCTCATCACATAGGGACAGGACTTCATCATGGTGTACCTGAGATTTGTCCACCAGTGCCGGGGCGGGGCCACCCGCTCCAGCACTCTGGACACCCAGTACCCATCGGTCATCCTCGGTGACCGACGGGACAACACCATACCTGTCGTATTCCTCCCGTGGAATACGACACCTCGCCCGCACCTCCCTGGAGGCCGCAGGAAGCTGGCCCTTTGTCATGAGTTTCTTGCTATAAATAGCATCAAGTAACTCAATAAACCTTGGATCCAGTCCAATAGACTGGATCCAGGCTGCGGGCAAGATCCCCGTCCTAATCGATGCCACCGATGGACGGGGTGCATCCTCCTCGGCTGTGGTCGGAACCACAGACGGGTCTACCCTGGCTAGCCAAGCCAGAGCCTCAGACCAATCCGTCTCAGAGGAGGACACTCCCGTGAACACGCCACCCGTTGACATGTTCACGGCCCTACCAGCAACGGTCTCCCGGCTAGGAGCCATTACTGATATGCCAGGAACTCCGGTACTGTACGGTTCCGCTGCCACCCCATGGAACACACCAGTCCATGGAGTAGGCCTGCACGGAAAACCGTGCGGACCCGTAGCGGTCGTGGAACTGTGGCCAAACACGGGCACCAACGGCACCCCATGTCTGACCGCCGGACCAGGCGAGATAGGTGAGTACCACGCCTGGCCCAGCACACCGTCACCATGTCGGTTGGCGGCAAACCAACCATCACGGGACCGGTGCCCGGTACCAGATTGGCCTCAACCACGGGCGGAGCCGCTGCCCTGGCGCTGGCTCCAAGCCAGACAGATGGAGGGCGGTTCCGTCCATGACGGAATCGACCTCCATGTGCTCCACCCGTGGCATCACAGGCCGCAGCAACCTCTCCTCCTCGGCCTCCTCATCTTCAGACCCCGAAGAGTCGTTATTAGACGAGGAAACCGTGGAGCCATCCTGGTGGACGGCTCCCATGCCTAACGGACCGGCCACCGCTACTGGACCACCAGAGGTGGCCGCAGAGACAGAACCCGTCAGGCCAGAGCCCGACGGGACTGCCAGGGGGCCGTATGAAACGGCTCCCTCGGTGGCCAGTCCAGAACCCTGTCCAAGGACAGGGTCCGAATCAAACATGGGGAGAGACTGCCATACAACTTTTGGCAGCAGGGACGACACCAGCGTGGGCAGAATGCTATGCCAGAAGCCTTGCATAGCCGGACCAAACCACGCCGGCGGTGCCATCTCCTTCACCTCCGGTTGTAGACGTGGAGTGCCCCCAAGGGCTGAAATGGACACTCCACGATTTACTTTCGAGCCGCCTGACCCCACGTCAGACCCTGCCAAGTCCTTCTGGGCAAGGAACTTCAGCATCATGTCGACCGACCACACTGCGCACACATTACACCTATTGTCAAGGTTACACTTCGTACAGCGAAAACAGACATGGTCCTTGAACAGAACCCGAACGAATTTGTGGCACTCGTCACATGATGGCGGGGCTGGCTTGGCCTATAAACAAGCACAAACCTACAATAAGCAAGCGGAACGAAACAGAGATGGAAGGCAGACAATTAATTTTCAAATATTTGACAATAAATTAACTGTAAACCCTCCCGCACCCCACCCCGCAACGTTACAGCAAAGATCGCATTGATTATGACGACAAGAACGAAGCGGTCAATAATACACCCATACACTGATCCTCAAGGATGTATAACAGAACCAGGAATCATATCGCATAGCATTCGGGGTATATTTACTAATAAATATAAATTATACTCCTAACGAAGGCCAAAACGATATGTGAAGAAACAACAAAATGTAAACAAACTGCTGTAGCACACGGTAAAACTGCAGACCACACATCTAAATCAAGAATTTTGAAACCACTGATCATTGCAAACAGATCGTGATAACACGCAAAACTTGAAAATTCCAAAGTTTTCTGGTACCAATTAAAGTACGTAGCACCTAGAATCAGATGTGTGAATTAATGAAACATTTTCTTCACATAAACATCTGATAAACACGGGTGTGATGTCACCCGCTCGGATCTTACGGAGAACGACATCAGCCGATATTCGTGTTAAAAAACACCGTCAACTAACACCTATTTTCATATCTGCCGATCGCCTGTTGGGGTTTAAAAGAAGGCGATCATCTGGCATATTTCGTTGTTAACACACATCCCAGATTATTTGGGGTTAGAAATTGGAACATGCGACACAGACGGAATTTCAATGACCCAAGTCTTTTAACTATGGAGTAACATGGAAATATACGACCTGGTTATCATCGGCAGCATCCATGGTAATGCAAATATCCTTTAGAGAGCACACAAGCTATCACAATTTAACACAGAAAAAAGACTTAGAACAATCTCAAGCCTTCCAACTGCAAAAAAGCATGTGTCTCTTGTTGCTATGCAAATAAGAATGAGCTTCATGGCAGACGGGTACTCGGCAGTTGGGAGCCGAGTACCCGGTTCCAGGAGTCCGTAAAGCTTTCTATGTCTATAGTCCTAGGGCCCAGCTATCAGGGCAAGCTGTATCAGAAGTAATAGAATGGTGAGTATTGATCGAAGGAGAATCAAGGTCTCCGTCTCTGGATTGGCAGGAAATGTACAGTCTAGAGAATAACTGTACATCACCCTTCATTGCAACAAGCTTCTTGTTGGTTCTGGTACTCTTCCTCTGTTTTGATTTGAACAAAGCCAAATTGTTCTTTTGGATTGGGTCATACACCGATTTATTTGATACAGATAGTCGATCTGCGATGAATGCGTGGTACTGTCTGATGCCTAGTTCTTCTGCTGTTCGGATCGCATTCACTACAGACTCAGATATATTGATTTTGGTATCTAGAGTCACTAAGTCAAAACTGTCATCTAAAAAATGGGTTTCCCATTTCCTCGACTGCATCAATAAGACAAATTGTGTTTAAAGCAAACAATTTCTGCTTACTACTACATGGATCCATGAGATGCTCCGTTGTGGACTGTTGGCAAATAAGACACAGGGACCAGTTCGTGTGTGCTAAATCCACTGTGGGATCAGATGTCAATTTCACTTTCTTTGACATATATTGACTTGAATGCCAGAATATAATAGGCTATTGTCTCTGTCTATAAGCAGAGCACAATACGCGTGTACATGATTGCTATGCAGCTATGTATTCTCCTGATATATTTAAATAGTCAGTGTGAGTTTAGGAAACTACAATAATTATATGGAAATCTGCAATGAAATAATGCTTGGCGAAGCGAGGGGCTGGCATACAATTACTTTTACTGGAGAAAACGTGTAGACCAATTGTTTTGAGTAGCGAAAACTTGTTTCTAAAATGTTCCGCTTGGAACATGTGTGTACAAACGTTTAGCAACAATACTACTAATTTACAAATGTTACGACGACGACGACGACGACGACGACGACGACGACGACGACGACGATGATAATAATAATAATAATAATAACAATAATAATAATATATTTTTCAGCATGTTTATCTATTTAGAGTATTGTATTGGGTAAAATCATAACCAGTGACCCAAGAAACCCTTAATTTGACATCAATTCCAGCCCTCTACTCCATCTAGAACTTGAGTAATGCAGATTTTCCGCTGGGAAGGCGGCCATTTTGAATCCGCCATTTTGAATGGGTTCCCTTGGTAGAATCACGTGGCACCGCATCTAATTATGTTCAGCATACATTAAACTACCTATATGCCAAATTTCATGCTTTCTGTCAGAATGGAACATCTTACCTCAAATTTGTTACATATCAGCCCCACTATCTGGCTTTTGCCATAAACATGACTGCTTGTTCAGATAAGCCCTCCTTAATTGCGGATTCCTTGACATCCACGCAGTCAATTGGAACATTGACGGATTGCTGTGAAGGGACTTGCCCTGGAAGATAATATTGTCCATCAGAGGCAGAGAAACCGGATATGTTGCGATAGCAATCAGATCTGGAATCGGAGAACGTACGTCGTCATCTTCGCATTCTTCTTCGTTGCGAATAAATTTATGTTGGATTTCCCCCAGTGGTTGAACAGATGATCCACACCACACATTAATTTAGCTGCCATTCTGCAGGCAAAACACTCATCCTTCGGCTCAAAGAGTCTGCTAGCAGATTTAGCTTTCCTGGAATATGAACTGCTTTCAAGATGATCATGTGATCTAGGCACCAGCAAAGCAGTTTCCATGTCATCATACAGAGACTGGGTGACTTCGTTCCGCCCTGGTGGTTTATGTACATGTAATTCACCAAACCCACCAACACCATTTTGATTGTTTCCATCTTGAAACTCAGTGTGTCTGTGAATTGGTTTCCACCCTCAAGTGCTCTTTGTCACTAGAAACATGGTTGAATAGAAGCCCGGGCAATTTTGTGCCGGTTGAATTGTTCCTTTTTGTATGAGGGAATCTACGGTATTTCCTCCTTGATACACAACCGTTGCTTGGGATCTCTTAGATTTTGACAGATGTGATGGCGGTCCTTTTATCCAGTCGGGATGGTATCCAACTGAAAGCCATCGCCAGACTAAGCAGTCCTGAGTTAACCGCTCACACTCTTTGCTTGTGAATGGTCAAGCAACCCCACCGCCAAACCCACGGAGAGAGGTGGACATAAGCAATGCGAGTGGCACTGTTTCTAGTTCTAGAAGCATTAGAATGGTCCCTGTGGTAACCGGCCCATCAGGCAAGGCTACCACATCCAGATCTTCACGTGCCATGGTCCACGCTAAGCGCACCTCAGTGCGTGGGCGGCTGCCTGCCCTGGAGGAGCCTAGCATCCCCCTGCCCCCACCCACCCACCCGAGGCAGGCCTGTGCTCGCGTGGCCGTGGTCTACCTGCACCGGTAGCTGGCATCTGACATGACCAGCGCAACCTTGAGCCTGCTGAGGACAATACGCAGGGGGTGCCATGCAAACACACTCCCTGCAGAGAACCTCTGCGCAGCCGCCTGTTGTACAAATCATGGGACCGCACAAATTGTTCAACGCAAAAGTGCGCCTTGCCTGGACACTTCTAGTTACTGACCGTGTCATGCAGTCCAGAGCCAGGATTATTACATCCTTGATGGCTCCCTGGACTAAGACAGGGCTTGCCTGGCGTGATGCAGAGGCCGTTACTCCTCCTGCATCAGCTGGGAGATGTGCCAGAGCACTGCTATGGATGCTCTTGAGCTCTCCTCTGCATGGATAGTGTTGATTGGCAAAGCAAACTTGGCATGGTTTGTAATACACATATTCAGTAATGCACCAACAAACAAGTGTAACCAATCAAACATGGAAATATTTTACCAAACTGTGGATAGTCTGATCTTGCAATTTTTTTCCAAATGAAACTAGTAATGATGCAGATAGTACTATTGCATAGTATATAACTCTGCTGTAAAATTTTGTTGATATCCGGTGAGCCATTGTTGAAAATGAGTGATCCATAAAAAAACTGCAACAAAACAAGCATGAACAAAGTTCAAAGTCCAAGACAGTGAAAAAAGTAGTAAAAATTGCCCAAGATCACATCCCCGGCAATATGTGTAATCATACCGAAAATTTCAAGTTTCTATGTGAAATGGTCTAGGAGTAGTTGCGTTACAATCGATTGGTGGCCACTTTTGATTCCGCCCCCTACCCTCAGTTTGACCAAACATCAAATGAATTCCCTGTACTGCAGTCTACTCATCATTGGCTTGAAAATGATATGCGACATGACCAGCTTTGGAAAAATTTATTTTTTATCCCACATTTCCCACCCCCCATCCCCTGGGGTCATACCAAAATTCCAAAAGTGTCATGCACATCCCTGGCCATAGGTGCAATCATCCCCAAAGTTCCAAGTTTAAATCTGAAATGGTCTAGTAGTTGCATTACAAAAATTCCAAAAGAGTCCCTATGGTTTCAAGTTTCAAAAGCATGTCTTTTCTGATTAAATTGTCTTTGAAAAACCGTAAGCAAAACATAGTGAGTATAACCTGAATGCAAATCAGGCCTAAAATTATCAAAGTCCAAACACCAAAAGAAATATTGAACAAATTTGAAAATCAATTTCCTTTTGATATGGGCTAGTTATAAGCATGGTATAGAACAAATCTGTGAAGTTTTACTTGTGGGTGCAAATGCTGTTCTAAAAAACCTTAACCAAAACTGCAACAAAACAAACATGAACAAAGTTCAAAGTCCAAGACCGTGAAAAAAGTAGTAAAAATTGCCCAAGATCACATCCCTGGCAATATGTGTAATCATACCGAAAGTTTCAAGTTTCTATGTGAAATGGTCTAGGAGTAGTTGCATTACAATCGATTGGTGGCCACTTTTGATTCCGCCCCCCCTACCCTCAGTTTGACCAAAGATCAAATGAATTCCCTGTACTGCAGTCTACTCATCATTGGCTTGAAAATGATATGCGACATGACCAGCTTTGGAAAAATTTATTTTTTATCCCACATTTCCCACCCCCATCCCCTGGGGTCATACCAAAATTCCAAAAGTGTCATGCACATCCCTGGCCATATGTGCAATCATCCCCAAAGTTTCAAGTTTATATCTGAAATGGTCTAGTAGTTGCATTACAAAAATTCCAAAAGAGTCCCTATGGTTTCAAGTTTCAAAAGCATGTCTTTTCTGATTAAATTATCTTTGAAAAACCGTAAGCAAAACATAATGAGTATAACCTGAATGCAAATCAGGCCTAAAATTATCAAAGTCCAAACACCAAAAGAAATATTGAACAAATTTGAAAATCAATTTCCTTTTGATATGGGCTAGTTATAAGCATGGTATAGAACAAATCTGTGAAGTTTTACTTGTGGGTGCAAATGCCGTTCTAAAAAACCTTAACCAAAACTGCACTGGTAAAATACATGAAAATAGTCCAAAACGGTGGAAAAAAAAGTTTAAATGCCCCAAAATTAAATCTGTTGTTATGTAGATCACATCCCTGTATAGAATAATCACTTCTGTAAAGTTTCATTGAGATCGGATGAGCCAGTGTTGAAAAATAAGTTGATTAAAAAACCTTAAACAAAACGGCACAAATGACGGAAGCCGGTGCCGCCGCCGGAATTAGTGATCCCTATGTCTCGCTTTCTGCTTCGCAGGCAAGACAAAAAACATGGAAACAAACGGACTATGAAACATCATCCAGGTGTAAAGACGACTTGTATTCAAAACACAAGAGCATAATCATAGTGACTGAATAAAGCAATAGCCAATGCTAACCATTCAGACAAAACAGCAGGAAAAAATTGGCAACAGAAACATTGTAATATTTTCAAATATATCAGAGTGCCATATAAGCATAACTAGAGTACCTGCGTCTTTAGCAAAGGCATACTATCATATCCAGCGTTCTTGAGAACTCCACCATAACACCATGCCTCTCCACCATAATATTAATGTGATCACGGGGCAGAATGAAAGCTCTCTCTTACGGGAGCCTAAATCACTCTGGGCATAGACTTTTTTCCTAACATTTTATTAGGTTAGATGGTGAAGACAAACCCTCTTACATGTGACCAAACTCACAAGACAGGAACCTGTGGACACAAAAACAAAGAGAGATTAGAAATTCATAGCGCAAAAATTATATTTGACCAGTTTTCTAGGTGCCTATCACGTCTAACGTGCATCACGGAAACACGAGTGAAGGTCGATATTTAGGAAATATCAAAGAGTGTTATGGAGGTAAGTAGACTCTTGAAGTGCAAAGTAGATTTCTACCAGGTGACTGCGAGAGAACAATCCTATAAAAGTAATTATATATAAATAATAGATGTTATTCTTTACAAGGGGCCTGTGTCGCTCACCTGGAATTATTGTGTGATAATGACGTCATCTTGTAATTGAAATATCTTTTTACTATTGCCTGACGCTTGTTCTCGAGACCAAAAGCCTGAATGATCTGAGCTCTGCGAGTCGGGAGCTCTGCGAGTCGACTCCTTTTATACTCTCCCACTGGTGGACCGGAAGTGGGTTATCACATGCCCAAATATGGGCATATTTGTACCAGTTTTGGCAATGTTGCCTTTTTTGGCAGTGCTTGTTTGGCGGTGCATGCAAGATTGGCGGTGCACTATTTTGGCAGTGCATGGTGATTTTTTGGAGGTGCAGCGTTTTTTGGCGGTGCTGATTCAGCACTGCTGAAAAAAAAAAATTTTGGCGGTGCAGTAAAATTTTGGCAGTGCAAAAAACATTTTTATGGTGTCAACGGATTTTCTTTGAGATTTGACGGCGTAAACATATGTTTTTTGGTGTTTGTCCATTCGCTTTTGGAGGGTGCCAATCGGTTATTTACTTGGTACTGTTTTTTTGTATATAAGGATCTGTAGTCACATCACACATCACTGTATATATGATTAAGATTTTGTGCCGTTTCGTTCCAATGTGGAAGTCATCAGCTTTCAAATGTCCCTAACAAACATGGTGACTAGAAGCAAAAGCCAGGCAACAAGCTAGGCATACCTTACTACACCATATACGCCAGCCCACACAAGACAAAACAGCACAAAGGCCGATCTTTGTCTGTGAATTCACATGCACAGGCATTTTCCTCAAAGACCCCATCAACAAATACTGCCCAGTCTTGGAAGCCAGCAACAGGTGCAGATTAGCTTTCCCTGAGGAAAAATAAAACTATCAAAGACTCGATAGTCAGAGCTAAACTCCCACCATTGATAGCATCGCCAAAAGAAACCCAAAAAACCCCGCTCAAACCCTGTCCAACCAAAAATTGCAACATATGCAAACACATGGACAAAAAGCATTTCTTCAGCAGCACACACACACACACAGAACTATCCTACACCGCTAAGATCATCGGTAACTGTCAAACCAGGAAACATCATCACTTGTGATGTCTGCCACAAACAATATGTGGAGTAAACCCTATGCATGTTCAAAACATGCATACAAGAACATCTCTGTTCCATCACCAATCTATACCGGAGCGAGAGATACGACACACCAGTATCCAGACATTTCAACAAGAAACACCATTCCAGAAACAACATGCATTTCAGAATCATCCACATCCTAACATCAGACCCAGATGACAGCAACTCTACCATATGGAGGAGACAAAAGGAAAGCCACTGGATCCACCAGCTCCACACTATGGAGCTGACAGGCATCAACATATCAGGCTAAAGCCTAATGGCCTCCACTTCCCTGACATCAGGCACACAACCGCCATATTTGTCAGTATGTAGTAATTACCCACCCACCACACCTGGAATTATTGCCGACTGGCACAATGGAACAAAATGAGATAACCACTGCAAAAATTTACCAATCAAATTACTGTGAAGAAAGTTTAGCCAAGTTTTATTAAGATTAACTCAGTGACTAATAATTAAGTCTTTTTATGTTTTTCTCAGAAGTTTACAGAAAATACAAGATGTCAGCCAAAAACGTTATATTTTGATTGATTTATGGCGGACATGTTTTTTTTACATATCAACTTTCCATGGACAAATTTTAATGGCGTTTCAGCCCTAATCATATCAGCCCAATTTCGGCCCGATCCGTTCAGCAGGTCTGGAGGTCGTTTTCGTGAAAACTAGGTCATCCAAGATGGCTGCCAAATCATTTGTCAAATTAAGTTCCCTCGAATAAACTTGGTTCAACTCTTGTCCTAGATCATATTTCATGAGGTCTGCATCGATCCCCCAAGCAGTTTCAGAGGTTTTTAACGACGTTTCTAAACGTCAGCCAAAATCCAAGATGGCCACGGGCCAAATTGGCTGATCATCTTCCTTTGATCAAATTTGTATCCTTATTCCCGAAGCATGCCTCCTGTCAAATATGCTTGAAATCGGCCCAGTGGTTCTCAAGAAGACATTTTAAATTTCCCATTGCTTTAGTATGGGAGCATTTGGCGTGAAAATAATCCAAGATGGCTACCAAACTGTTTATCTGACAGTTTTGAAAATGGCAAATTTGACCTCAGAATACCAAAAAACATAAAACCAATTTCGGCCTCAAAATCCATCAAATAGAAAAATCCAATATGGCCGCCAAACACGCTACATTTTGATTGGCCCACGGTGGCCATGTTTTTTGATGGATCAACTTCCCTTGAACAAACTTGAATGGCTCTTAGTCCATAATAATATCTCCTAAATTTTGGCCTGATCCCCCTCAGCGGTTCTCAAGAAGTCATTTACGGGAAAACTAGGTCTAAAAACTAAGTTGGATCCTGGCCGATCGGCTTCGTTTGAATAAAGTTGGATCCCTATGCCCTAAGGATGCTTCCTGCCAAATATAATTGAAATAGACCCAGTGGCTCTTTAGAAGTCGTTTAAAGGGAAAGTTGACGGATGAAGGACGACGGATGGTCGACATGGCATAAGCTCACTTGTCCTTTCAGGCCAGGTGAGCTAATAATATCCTGCCTTATAAGGCCAGGTCAGCTAATAATATACTGCCTTATGTTCCTTGTGCCTGTGCATGTCTGTCAATCATACTCAATGTTAAATATCGTGACTGTCAATTTAATGTAGGGGTCCATCCGATTATAGACTTAGCCTTTGATGGACTACCCATTCTGACTTTGACATATACTATTAGTAGTATGCCGCAAAATAAACAACTTTGAATTTGAAATTGAAAATAATTCGTTAACGAAAACTGGTAATTTTATAAAATACTGTTATGGACAAGAATATAATCAGTATACGGCAATGCCGGCATGCCCAGTAAACCTTTTCACTTCGTCAGTTCGCTACTAAACATAGGACACATTCAACTGCAACACATATTACGATGAAAACTTGCAAAACATTTCTTGATGTTAACATTAGAGGGTTGAAAACGACGTTCTTCATAAAGTCGGGGAATCTACGCGTAATTTGTGAAAGACGAAGAAAATTTAAAGTTTTAATTTTTTTTTTTTAATTTACAAAATACGTGCCATTGAAAACTGGCTCGCGGCGTGCATGCATCATGGTCGTATCATGCTGAGATTAACTTCACATCTAGCAATTTTTCCAAAAGCGATCAAATGTGTGAAGAAACCAGTTTTCGAATGTATTTCACGGTTTTCAATTAACAATTTATCATCATTGCAACTACCATTCGGAGCAAATCCAAATCTATTTCGTGTTGTTGAGCATTTAGCCAGACACTTTATAGTTTATTCCAAAATGGAAGAGAACATTTCTTTAGCGTTAAACAATCAATCGAGTTCCAAACTCTCTTCAGACGAAGCACACCGTGACCATAGTAGCGCTGAAGGTGATGCAAATCCAACTATAGTAACTCTGGTAAATTCTCCAAAAGGCATGACAGAATTTACACCAGACAGTGTTAGTGTTAAAGTTGATATAGAATCTGGAGAAACAAGTGAAGTTTCTGTAACGATTGATAAGTCATTCATTCAAGTCCAAAAATTATCAAAGACTCGGCTCAGAAAGGTAATATTATTAACAAGAAATTTAATAATATACTTATACTTATCATATACTTATCATATACTACTTATATACTACTTATATATGCTAATGCCTGTAGCTAGATTGTGGTTACTTAATTGTTAGCTATTCCATGATATTTGTTTTGCAGTAGAAGCAAGATAATGATCATGCACAGGTTGTTGAATATACCAGAATTCATGCCAGTACGAGTCTAGTCTGTTTTTGAAGATGTTTAGACTTATGGCAGTGACTCGATATACTATATTTGATTTCACTCACGTGTAAATTTAGTTCACTCTTCTGGTAATTCCAGCTATTTGTAATACGGTTTGAGTAGAAATTTTGCCTAACCAGTTTGTTGATTCGATGAGAATCTACTAAAACAAGAAACAGACGTTAAAAATTTAGTGTCGTATATAAATTAATAAAAATCGGTTAAAACTAAAACCAAATCGACTAAATCTATCAGTGTTACCGTTGTTAAACTGTAATAAAATGATTAATACATCTAACCACTGATAGTGTCAGCTTCGATGCTTAAAACTCACTTTTTAGAAGACGTCACCAGTTTCCGTGATTGTTTACATTAGCAACGCTAAAGATCTCTGCTGTATCATACAATCCAGCCAATATAATTTTATTCTGTCTGTTGTTTCAACATCACAAACATTTAGGCATGCACATAAACACATGTAAACTTAACCCGTACACAAATTAAACAGTGTAAAACTGTAATAACACCTTTTTCCGATAGATTATTGTCTTGTAACAAATAAAAACAAATAATAATAAAAATAACGGAGTATAATTAAAAATAAACACTAAAAATATATAAAACAATTAACAATAATAATAAATTATTTTTAAATGCGTGAAAAAATACCCACATCAAAACGTACATCATCACAAGCCACACTTCACTACTAGGCATATAACGTGCACCTGTACTCCCCCAAACCAATCTTGATTACTTACTAACATTCTTGAAATTGTTCTGTTTCATGTCTGTCTCTCCTACGGCTGTCCCCTGTCTAAGCTTTTCCCGAGTTGCCGCGGGACAGAGAAATAACTCTACATCCACTATACTAACAATTAGGTTTGTGTTTCTATCCTGTTTGTGATGTTTGTCTAAGCACAATATTAGAAAAAAATCGAGTAATATACTATACACCTTATTAAACTGCCATACCAACCACATACAATATTTGGTACAAGTAAGCAACATGGTATGCCAGGACTGTAAGGACCCTGCAAAGCCTACAGAATTTAGATCATCAGACTATTGACTATGCAAAGAGTGCGACAGAATACGAGAAGAGGAAGTATATAGGAAATATCTATCAACACAATCCTCAAATCAAGCCAAAGTAATTACTAGCATGGCACGCCAGAAGCCCAAACAATCAAACCCATCAATCAACATCTCCGCCACTGAAGCAGTTGTTCAGCCAACTCCGCCAGTTAGTGTGTCAAAGTCTCCCATGGGTGTGTATGCAACCCCAAATGAGCATTTTTCTACACCAGACATTATGACATCAAGCTTGTCAACAAATACTTCTCCGACTGGCTCTCACACACAGCAAACATGTGTTGTTGAGCCTCCTATCACAAACATACTACCAGATATGACTGATCCTGGTAACCAAGAAGAAAATGAAAATACCCATACTCTACAGATTTTATGCCCCTGCCATAAACCAAATAATAGGTATATGATAATGTGTTTTAATTGTAAGAACTGGCAACACTACCACTGTACTAATCTGCCAACTTATATGTTGTCCACCCTTACTGCATCCCAGCGCAGATACATCTGTAGCACCTGTACGACTATCTCAGACCATATTGCAGAATACATCGAATGGCGTAAAACACCAGAAGGCTGCCATGTTGAACCAGCACCCAACAGTACATGCCAACATGGACCAGCTCATATAAGTACGTCCCAAGACAATAACACAGTAGCTGCTGGACCTGATTCACCGTCCCAGCAACCTCTAATGGAGACATCCCCTAAAATTGCAGACCTACCAACTGCACAAATCCAACAAACGGTAACACATACTAATTATGTAAGCCTAACAAACATGGAAATGCAACAAACTCTAACTGCTACATCAACGAATGATGTAAAACTAGCTAAAAGATCCTCACCGAGCACAACAGTACCTACATCTAATCCGACTATAGTTGATCTTGCTGGACAAATAAAAGAAATCCAAAAGAGTCTTGAATCGCTGAGTTATCAAGTAAAGAATCTTCAATCCACCCCTCACCATGGTGTAGTGCATAATAATACATTCATAACTCCAGTTATCAAAGATGTTTCTCCACCAACATACAGACCGATACCAGTTCTAACCAGGCAAACGCGACAGTTAAATTCAATACCCAGCAGTGCAGCAACTTCACAATCCTATCAAACATCAAGGGAATTTCAATCCACTGGTAGGCAGACAAATCTGAATATAAATACAAACCAGCAAACCTATCAACCAACCACAGGACATTCTCAAATGAGACAGAAATACAATGGTGATAGTATGAACTCACAAGCCTATCACCATCCAGAAAATGTCCAAAATAAGCAGAAATATAATAACCAGAATAGGAACATCACAAAGGCAACAGGTGATATATCTTACCAGAATGGGACTGCTACAGCATAGTATCATTCCGATGTTACTCCAACAAGGGACCAGATGAAACGCGTCCTAATTATAGGGAGCTCAACGTTGAGGAAGTTTAGTGGACGCTATATGTCCAATGACACCATGAACATCAACATTAAAACTCTAAGAGGTTCTCATATTATTGACATACACGACCACATAGACAGTTTTTTTTCTGCAAGCAGTCACGATGCAATTGTTATCCATGTCGGAAGTAATGACATCGTGAAGAGTAATCCACATGAAATGGTAAAAGACTACACAGTGCTGCTGCATAGGATCCATGCTATCTCACCGCACATACAAATATTTGTATCCTCACTACTACCTAGACCTCTGAATGCACATGAAAAGAGTCTAACATTGGAATTTAACAGCATGCTGCTTAAACTGTCAGAAACACAAAATGCAATATTCATAGACAATTCCCAGCTCTTCAATGACCCTAGTGGAACAGTTTACACAGAGCTATTCCATGACCGCATTCATCCAAATGTCAATGGAACACGTGTTTTGTCAGAAAACATTACAAACTATTTAAGCTCGATTCTTATAATGTCACAAACTGCGTACATGACACCTATGCTACAGAATGTAGACAATCATTTCATGAATCCATATTTTCACAATGGGAGGAGTCACCAGAACTACAACGCAAAGAGCTCCTGGGCAAATCGGGCCACCACCAATCACAGTACAGACCAACCCAGTACTATCACAATTTTCAAACTGTACAGTAACTAATGACCCAGCAACTGTAAAGAGATTTAATGGCATACATAGTAATTTGCATGACACTGTACATACATCAGAACATCTCAATTCTTCTAACTTTTGCTTTGATAAGTCACATTGTGCGAATGTAGATTCTCTATTTAAATGGAATGTTTTAAATACTGGTAATGTACCCAATGATTGTGTCCTTAAGGAATGTTGTTTCCCTATATCCACTAGAAACTGTTTCACTTTACTTTCAGACGAATGTGTAAATAATAAACATGGCCAAAGTCTGGCACAATCTCTGGTCGGCTCCAAAATTAGAGGAAATAAACCAAATAATGTAAATACGAAATGTACAAAATCAATTAATGAAATTACGATCCTCTATACAAATGCTGACGTCTTTACACGTGAGAAGAAAACCGAACTTCTGCACATAATACAAGATGACCCACCAGATATCATAGCTATAGTTGAAGCCAAGCCAAAAAACTACAGAACTCAACCTAGTATAGCAGACTACAATCTGGATGGCTACAGCATTGAAGATAAAAATATTACTACTACAATAGGAAGAGGTATCTTACTATACATAAAAAACACTTTATCTTATAAACTACTAAGCATTAACCAAAGTATGTTCGAAGAATACATCCTCTGCGACATACGATGTAAACATGAAACACTGCCTTTGGGAGTGTTTTATAGAAGCCCAAACTCTAATAACCAAAACAATAATGAACTCTGTCATATTTTAAAGGAAATACACACCACTAACCTGCACTCGCTTATTCTAGGAGACTTTAATATGCCACATATTAATTGGTTTACAAACACATACAACACCTCTAGCTCTAGCCTAGACTTTACGTTTAAGTTTATTGAATCTGTAAGAGACTGCTTCTTACAACAGCTAATTTCAATGCCTACTAGAGGGCGTGGGTCCGACAAGCCAACAATATTGGATTTAGTATTTACTAATTACCCTGACCTGGTGGATAATATTCATACAAATGCGCCACTTGGAAAAAGTGACCATTCCACTATACAGATGGAGATTTGCTAAAATGGCGAATTTACTACTACAAGTAAAACAAGGGTCTGTTATGATAAAGCAGATTATAAAGCTATAATTAATTTCTTAAATATAGACTGGAACACACGCCTAAAAGAAATAAACGATATTAATGATATGTGGCAGACCATATTTGGAATGTGTCAAGAAGCTGAAAATAAATTTATTCCTAAAAGAACAATAAAAAACAAAAGGCACAAATATCCTCTTGACCAAACTACAAGAACCAAAATAAACAGGAAGAAGCGACTATGGAAAAAATATATTGATACAGGCGGTAACCGTAATATATATGATGAATATTGTAAAACAAGAAACCAGGTTCGAAGAGAAACAAGAAAAGCACAGAAACAATATGAGAAAAATATTTCTATATCAGCCAAAAATAACCCCAAAAAGTTTTGGAATTATGTGCAATCCAAGACTAAAGTCAGATCAGGTATTCCAGATCTGCAAATACCTAGTGCCACTGAGCATGATATGGAAGTGTCATTTACAAAAAATGATAAAGAGAAGGCAGACACCCTAGCCAGCTACTTCAGATCAGTATTCACAACAGAACCTGACGATTCCTTGTAGAGCCCACGTGCCAATGGGTACATTAAAGATCACACCTGAAATTGTAAGAAAAAAACTTGTGAATCTCAACACTGCTAAGTCACCCGGGCCTGATAAACTCCATCCAAGATTCCTTTATGAACTAAGCTACGAACTAAGCCTGCCACTATCAATTCTTTTTAATAAATCACTAAGCCTGGGAACATTACCACAATGCTGGTTAAATGCAAACATCACACCAATTTTCAAAAAAGGAGATAAAACCAAACCAGACAATTACCGTCCAATTAGCTTAACATCTGTTGTTTGTAAAATAATGGAATCTGTTATTAAAGACACGATTATGGAACATCTTAGGATTAATAATATGCTATCAGAAAAACAGTATGGTTTTATAAGCGGCCGATCAACAGTTCTCCAACTTTTGACTGTTCTTGAAAAATGGCTACTGACTCTGGACGAGGGGGGTATGATTGATGTGATTTACTGCGACTTCATGAAAGCATTTGATAAGGTTCCACATAAACGTCTAATTAAAAAACTAACTGCATATGGCATAGAAGGTAATTTGTTAAACTGGATCCAATCCTTCCTAACTGGAAGGCAGCAACAAGTAGTTATAAATGGAATCATATCTAAACCAACAGACGTAACAAGCGGTATACCACATGGCTCAGTTTTAGGGCCATTACTGTTTATAATTTACATTAATGATCTTCCCGATGTAATCAGTAGTGGGTCTGAGATCTTTTTATTTGCAGATGACACTAAACTCTTTCGATCAATCTTTAACCCAAAAGATTGTGACACCCTGCAAAATGATATTAACTCTATGTGTTCATGGACTGATAATTCATTATTGAGGTTCCACCCAGATAAATGCAAAAGTATGCGAATATCAACAAAAAAAACATCTCTACACACTTATACAATGGAATTTAATAACCATACTCTAGCCCATTCATCTAGTGAAAAAGATATAGGTGTCATAATAGACAATAACCTATGCTTCGATGAACATATAAATGGAAAAATAAGCAAATCTAACCAGATAATGGGACTGATTAGGAGAACATTTGACTATCTAGATAAAGAAAACTTTAAACATCTCTACAAATCTCTTGTTAGGCCACATATTGAATACGCTAATGTGGTTTGGGCTCCATATCTGAAAAAGCACATAAATGCAATCGAAAATGTCCAAAGACGGGCAACCAAACTTGTTCCTGGTATGCGTAATCTACCATATCACGTACGCCTCCAAAAGTTAAAGTTACCAACATTAGTATTTAGAGGATTGCGTGGCGACATGATCGAGTTATATAAAATTCTCAGCAATAAATATGACCAAGTTACTGCAGACCTTATTGAGCGACAAGACACAAATAGCATAACTCGAGGCCACAGCCTAAAAATTAAGAAAATAAGACCAAGACTCAATATACGAAAGTTTTCTTTCCCGTTGCGCTGTACTGATCAATGGAATAAACTACCCGAATCCGTTATCAGCGCTCCCTCAGTGAATTCTTTCAAAGCTAGACTAGACAAGCTATGGGAAAGTCATCCATTGCGCTATAACTACGAATGTGAACCCATCTGTAATATTTATACTCCAGAATCATTATAACATAGCCAATGTATAATTGTTAATAACAACTTAATAACATTAAAATGAACCATAAATATATGCAGCCCATTCCGGACGTTAGAGGCTTGTTGACGCTGCTGTCAGTAGAGGATTCGTGTAAGTGAGTTCTGTTCTTAATCAGTTTCAAAGTATGGCCCGAGTGTTGCTTTATTTATCTAGCTTTAGGAATGGACTTGGTAATAAAGGCCATGAAGGTATTTATCAGTTTCTATTATGTCCCCATGTGATCTACCGTAGTCTTAGAGACTAACCTTTCTGCATACGTATGATTTTTATCTCCCCCCCCCCCCTCCCCGGTCTGGAAGATGGGGTGATATAGCGATCAGCATGTCCATACGTCTGTCCCTGTCTTGTCAATGCAACTCATCCTAGCGGTCTCAATGGATTAACTTAAAATTTGGTCCACATTATCAGTATCATGTGCGGATGTGCATGTGCTTTTTTCGCATCCGAAAACTTGTTCATTACAGAGTTATCCCCCTTTATATATCTTAAAGCCGATACATGAACTGCATTGCCAATCATCTCCTGTCAACGCAACTCCTCCTAGAGGTCTGAATGGATTAACTTAAAATTTTGTCGACATTATCAGTATCATGTGCAGATGTGCATGTGCTTTTTTCGTGGCCAAAAACTTGTTCATTACAGAGTTATCCCCCTTTATATATTGTAGAGCCGATACATAACTGCATTGCCAATCATTTCTTGTCAACGCAACTCCTACAGTTTAGGTCAGATTCTTTTGAAAATAGGTGCGTGTTATTATTATCACGTGTAGGTGTTCATGTGCTATCCGTGTACCTGTACATCCAACCATCTGTCCAAAATGTATGTATGTCCGTCTGTCAGGCCATCCATCTCTGACAATCATTTCTTGTCAACACAACTCCTCCTAGAGGTCTCAATGGATTAACTTAAAATTTCGTCCACATTGTCAGTATCATGTGTAGATGTGCATGTGCTTTTTTCGTGGCTGAAAAATTGTTCATTACAGAGTTATCCCCCTTTAAATATCTTAAAGCCGATACATAAACTGCATTGCCAATAATTTCTTGTCAGCGCAACTCCTACAATTTAGTTCCGATTCTTTTGAAAATTGGTACGTGTTATCATTGCTATGTGTAGGTGTGCATGTGCTATCCATGTACCTGTACGTATATCCATCTGTCCAAAATGTATGTATGTCCGTCTGTCAGTCCGTCCATCTCTGACAATCATTTCAAGATGTCAACACAACTACAGTTTAGCTACAATTCCAGATGTCTCTGTTTGAATTAATGGAGTCTACTCCATCCTGGAGTTGGGAGTTGTGGTTCTTGCGTTAGAAGACATTAAATTCATCTTGATTAGAAATCTTTTTCTGGTGTTAAATGTAAGTAGATTTATTCAACAAGTAGTGATTGAATGATAAGTATGCTTATGTGGTTAATAAAACGACAGACAGACAAACCCTAAGGAGTTTGTGGTCGTTATCTCCCCTGAAATACTTAAAATTCATAAAAATTGTGTTGTTCATGCCAGATAAAAAAATTGTGAACCTATGCTTTCAATTCCTTTGTCACTGAATATATTACTTGACGGAGCAGTGCTATTATTCCATTTTGAAGAAATTCATCCAATATTTTCCTGAGTTATATCCCTTGATAAACTTTAAATTCCACAAAATTCTCTTGTCCGGGCATAATAGTTGAACGGAATTGAACCTGCACTTACAAATTTATCTTTCTTTAAGGCGAGATGCAGTGTCAGGATTTCATTTTTCATTGATTAGTTTTTCTAAAATATTGTCCCTTACAATTAACAATGTTTGGATCGGGGGGGGGGGGGGGGGGGTGGGGGGGGGGGGGGGGGTGGGGTGGGGGGGGGGATATGCCATCTTCTGATGGCTCTTGTTTGAACTTGAAACAAAACTATAAAGCAAACAGTTTCTAAAGGTTATCTGAGCTCAATTTGACAAAAGAAGTCAATTCAATCTCCCAATGAACTTGCATCAGTCCTAAGATTGTATTTGCCTTGGATGCCTGAATTTGACAGTGTGTGCTAAATTTTAGTTGGTTGTCTGTTCAGACCGAAGTTCTTTTTAACAGTTGTTTCTTCAAGTTTAATGTTTGTGTTGAGATCGTTTATAAAGTATGAATGCTTAATATTAGTGGTACCAAGGGCCATTCCATGTCAAATCACCTAAAAATGCTTTCATTTAACACAGCACCATCCCCGATTTTAACCAAATTTGGTATATACATGGTTATTATGGCTTAAAAAGCCCAAATTCCTCTTAATAGTCCAACACGTTGTACGAATTGTATGTCTCTACTATTTAATAAACATGCCATTGAATATTTTGAAACTAATTTAACTGGATGCTGTTGCGACAGCAAAAGTGCCCAATCAAATTAGGTCCCAAAATTTTCAAAAGCTTACCAGTATAGTTTTCTGGAAATTTATAGTCAGAGAGTTCAGAGGTCACTCGATCCCAACACAAGTAAGAAGGTGTGGGTTGATCTTAGCTAGAGATGGGAGGGGCATAGCTAAAATGGAAAAGTCCATTAGGTTGTTCTGTGATTAACTATATAGCCTTTTATAATAGATTCAGGAGTTTACCGCTCGACCTTAGAGGCTGCTTCCGATTCTAAAATCGCTCAACATTAGAGGCCACTCTAAGACCAAAAAAGCCAACCTGCTCCAGGTGATTGGACAGGCCTGTGCCGAGGTGTTGCAAAAACGACTGTTCCGAGCACAACAGACAGGGGGGGGGGGGGGGGGGGTGGGGGTTCGCAGCGATCACCTCTCGTGATCTAGACAACCCTCATAAGAAAGCACAGTGGCTCTGTGAGCTTCGTCAGTTGGATGAGGAGACGACTGCCAGCTTATGAGCCAAAGCTGTAGCAACTCGGATGGCAGACCACCCACTGGAGCGCCTGCCTCTATGCAGAATCACTAGGCAGGCGATGAAGGGGGCCAAGATCTGACCCCTTAGCCCAGTGTATGAGGCGAGAAGGTGAGCAGATTCTCGATCAGCGCCTGGGTGAGAGGGAGACAGAGGAGAGAGGACTGTGAACAGTACGCTGGCCATTCTTTAGATGTCAGTAAATAACAACGTAGTCAGTAATATGAGCTACTAGAAGGTATTTAGCCTGACGCTTGGTCGCGATGTGAGACCAAAAGTCTGAATCATAGCACCGGCTCCACCAACATTCCAAGACGTCATAATCAGAAAATTTGACGCCCAAAAAACTTCAATGCCACCTCCAACCTTGGATGCACCATTTGAAGCTTTTTTCAAAGCAATCAGGTATGAATTTGGTAGACACGTTCACCACAGAACTAATACCAGCAATCTGAGCGAGCAGGAACAGTCAGCTCTAGTGCAACTCCAGCACAACCACACAATAGTGGTAAAAAAAGCCGACAAAGGGCAAGCAACCGTCATCCAAAACACAAGAGATTACATAGCAGAAGCAAATCGCCAGCTAGCGGATGAGCGGTTCTATACAAAGGTTGAACAAGATCTAACATATAAACACACAAAACTGGTTGAAAAACGACTAGACCAACTAGTCAGGGACAAGGAAATTGATGCTACAACCGCCAGTAGATTAATTCCAAACCCTCCAATAACCGCCAGATTCTACCTACTACCCAAAGTGCACAAAAAGAAGCAAAATGTCCTAGTTCCCGGCAGACCTATCATCAGCGGTATAGGCTGCCAGACGGAGCTGATAAGCAGTTTCGTGGATAAACACATCAAAGTGCACGTCACTAAGATCAAATCGTATGTGAAAGACACCATGGATTTCATAAACCAGATTGAAGCCTTTGGCAAAACAAAGCCTGGCACTCTTCTGGTGACCATGGACGTCACATCACTATACACAAACATCCCCAACAACGAGGGACTCAGAGCAGTAGCCAGATTCTGCCACAAGTATGGAGTACCAGGTGATCTATCAATCAGAGGTCTTCTCAACCTCCTAAAACTTGTCTTAGAATGCAATAATTTCGAGTTTAACGGCAAACATTACCTACAAGTTGGTGGCACAGCCATGGGAAGCAAAGCTTCATGCACCTTTGCATGCATCTTTATGGCGGATCTAGAAGAAACACTCCTACAAGCGGCTCCCCACAAGCCAGCCTTCTATGTCAGATACATAGGTGACATATTCATGTTTTGGGAACATGGCAAACCCGCCCTAGATGAATTTGTCACATACATGAATGCAGAGCACCATAGCATCAAATTCACAATGGAGTCTTCAAAAACACATGTTTCTTTCCTTGATGCCATGGTCAAACAAACAGAAGAACATGATATCATTTTCGCCCTCTACACAAAACCAACAGACACCCACGGCTACCTCCACTACGATTCAGCACCCCCCCCCCCCCCCCTCCTCCTGCACGGATTCGTCCCAATATGGACTATTCCTCAGGTTGAGACGCATATGTAGTCAAATACGAGACTACAACAAAAATAGTATCATTCTACAAGGATACTTTGAAGCAAGGGGTTACCCTATCAAAATTCTAAACGAATCCAGGGCAAAAGCCAGATCAAAGGACAGACACAGCATCCTCCACCCACCACCAAAGACAACCACCACAAACACTCTACAGAGGCCCATTTTCGTCTGCGAGTTCACACGAACTGGCATTTTTCTGAAGAAAACCATCAAGAAGTTCGGGCCAATTCTGGAAGCTAGCAGCAAATGCAGAAAGGCTTTCCCTGAGCCTCCTCTCTTCGATTATAGAAGAAATAAAACAATCAAAGATATGATTGTCAGGGCTAAACTTCCATCAGATAATGCCCCCACACAACACAGAAACCCTCTAAAAGCATGCACCACCAAGAACTGTAACATCTGCAAATGGATGCAAAAAAACAGATTCTTCTCTAGCTCACACACAGGCCTAACATACAGATCCAAAATCATAGGCAACTGCCAGACGAGGAACATCGTCTACCTACTAACTTGCAACAAATGTAAGAAACAGTATGTAGGAGACACTCTACGCACCTTCAACATCAGAATCCAAGAACATCTGAGATCGATATCAAACCTCCACAGGAATGAACGATATGACACACCCGTATCCAGACATTTCAATAAACATGGACATTCTAGAACTGACATGCAGTTTAGAATTATCCAGGTACTCTCATCAGACCCAGACAATGAAAACTCTACCCCATGGAGAAAACAGAAGGAATGTCATTGAATACACCAGCTCCACACAATGGAGCCTATGGGCACAAACCAAGACGGATAAGGGACGCTTCTCCCCTGGACCAACACGCCCACTACGGGCGGACACGGCCAGTATGTCGTTATTAAACCATTCTTTAGATGTCTTCTACCTTGGGTACACCCTCACATATTGCATCTGCCACATTGAGGATGGTAGGGTGATGCTCTTCGACAAGAATGCTCCAGGGAGTCCCTGGATGAATACCCTAGGAGCAGCCCAGACCTGGGTGGCAGCCAGCAAGCAAGCCCGCATCGACCCAGACAATATCGATCGACCCAACACCCAGTGGACCTTCGTCCGATCAATCAACATTGAGGTCAACGCTGTCATCGATCGCCAGCCTCTGCTAGGGACAGGCCCCCTCCCAGACTGGCTACGACAGAAGAAGAGTATGGCAGCACTCGATACCTACAAGCACAACATGTGTCTCTGGATATCTTTAGCCATCCAGCAAGGAGCACGACCTGATAGAAGTACGGCTCCTGCGCGAGAGCTTACCAAACAGTTCTATGACCTGGCTGTGATTGATGTGCCACAAACATTGCTGTCTATCCATGCCAACTGACCAGTTCAGTGGCTACTCGTTGGATTGAGTACGAGTTGAGAAACCGAGGAACTCACGTACATCACGCAGAGTGTGGTCACGGTGGCGAGCATTGGATCAAGGGTGCTCCCGTAGATGGTTATGATCTGACAACCAACACTGTTTACCAGTTCCATGGCTGTCACTGGCATGGGTATCCACAGCACCGGCGAGGTGAGGATGCCTAACAAAGATACCGCAAGACAGTCGTGAGAGACGAGAAGCTGAGAGCATCTGTCGGATGCATGCTTGTGGTACAGTGGGAGTGCTGTATAAAACCAAGTCTCGGCACCGGTGCGGATGGTACCATATCCACACTTCATCGTCTATGACTTTTGAAGTACTCCTTGATGGTATTAAGACCCATTCGACGGAGACTCATGATCGAGAGTACCCACATACCTATCTCAGTGTCAGTCGGCTGCTCCTTAGACAGCACCGTGAGCGAGACAACTCACCTCTGAAATGCTGACCCCAAAGTGCTAATCAGAGAGTTTATGCAGGAGATCCAACTACAAGCACACCGAATCCGGAGATGTATCCGGGCATAGTACCTGCCCGCAGACTTGGACAAGTTAACAAAACACCAGCAGCGACTGATTAGCGAGTGGTGTGACCAAGTGCCTGTGCACAGGTTCAAGTCTTGGCGGTATGACCTGAACCTCATCAAGAAGTACTTCGGACATTGTCCTAAGTGTCTGCAGTCTTGTGTGCGATCTAGGCTGGATTTTAAATCTTCAGAAGTCAAACCTCTTTTCTCAAGTCTTTACCCATCTAGGGGTCTCCTTCGATCTGGTTCGGGGACTTATTTTCCCGTCAGATGCTCGCGTAGAGGCAATCTTGGTGGCCATGGCCATTCTGTCAGAAAACCCTTTCGTCGGGGCAAGGTTCTTTCTCAGAGTTCTGGGTTTAATGGTCAGCATCGAAATCTTATTGCTTTGGTGGCGCTAATGAGGAGGCCTTTTCAGATGTACCTCATGTCGATGCGGAAACAGCCAGTAGACTCCATCAATTGTTGGATCCCCATCAGAGAGCATCTGTTTCCTCATCTGGATTTTTGGAGGCATCGTTCCGTTGAAGAAGATCCCTCCTCGCGAGATAATTTTTACAGACGCTTCCCAGGAGGTGTGGGGAGCGGTCTGGGGTTCTCTGTTGGTAGCCGGTCTCTGGTCCCCGGAAGAATCGACAGCTCACATCAACGTGCTGGAGTTGTGGGTGGTCAAGTAGGCTCTTCTCCTTTGGTTGAATCGAGTGAGGCGCCTCAAGATCTTGATTCTTTCAGACTCTACGGTAGTTTCTTACAGAAACAGGCAGGGAAGAACAAGGTCTTCCATTCTTTGCATGAAGACATGGAATCTTCTTCTGAGGTGTTGCAAGAATCAGATTTTTCTTCTAGCAAGCCATGTCCCAGGCAGGTTGAATTTCTTGCGGATCAACTGTCAAGACCAAGCAAGTTCGCCCATAAGAAGTGGCAGTTAAAGACGTCGGTAGCCAGGTCGATCTTCCTTCTGGGTCGTCCTCATGTGGACCTGTTCGCGACCTGTCTCAATGCCCAGATCGTCAGCCTATGCCTTCCCTCCAACGGTTCTTATCCCATTGGCGCCGAAGAAAGTTCAGGATCAGGCCTGCAAAATTCTGTTAATAGCTCCGTGATCTTCATGTGGACTCTCCACGTCTCCTTTCAGTGTCCCCAGACCTCTCAAATCAGGGGCAAGTGTCTTCATCCAAATCCAGAAATTTTCAGCCTGTGCATGTGGAAAATATCGAGCGTCCAGTCCCTCAGATCCAATTTTCTTCTAGATCTCAAGAAATTCTCAGTCCTTCTAGGAGAGAGTCGACCAGATGTGTTTACAAGGGTCTTTTTGGAGAATGGTGTTTCAATAACGGTTTCTTGCCCGATTCTATTTCTATATCCCAGGCGTTAGACATTCTTTTATATCTTTTTGATTCATTGCAGTTATCAGCTAACACAGAGGATATAGATTTTCTTTGGCTTCTTCCCTTGCTTGCCTTTTAAATGCTGATGTTAAGGATACTAAGATTTTGAATGATTTTATTCGAGGCCTGGGTAACATTCGTCCTCCGGTTGCTAAGCCTTTGGCTTCTTGGAATTTAGCCTTAGTTCTTCAAGTTTTAGCGGGCAGACATTTTGAGCCTATTAGAGCCATTAGTTTAAAACTTTTAACTTTAAAGGCAGTTTTTCCTGTAGCGGCCGCTTCAGCCAAGAGAAGGTCTGCGATTCACGCGCTTTCCGCTGAGGATAGATTTATCGTTTCTGGAGATGGTCGAGTTCTTTACCCAAGAAGGGATTTTTTAAATCTACAACACAGTCTAACCATCATCCAGCTAAGTCGATTATTGTTACGTCTAACGTCTTTTTCGCCATCTGATAAGTTCTGGTGGTCAGTCAGAGCTTTGAAGACGTATAAAATCTGTGCAGATTTTAAAAGAACCGATCTTTCTCATCTTTTGGTTTCTTTTGCGGAGGAGGTAACCAGACCTATCTCTAAGGCGTCTATTGCCAGATGGATTTGCGAAACAATTAGAATTTGCCATGAACTTGCTTCCTCTGGTGATATCCAGTTAGCAAACGTTAAAGCTCATGATGTTTGTGGAATGGCTACCTCATTTGCTCTTTTCGCCATCTCATGTTTGGACGATGTTATGCAAGTCGCTGGATGGAAATCCGAATACACTTTCACCTCTTTTTATCTTAAAGATCAGAGTCCAGTGGCTTCATTTTTTAGAAATATTACTCTTAACTAGTCAAGTCAAAGACCATTTACCAAGCGCATCTCACCATTTTCGCTAGAATGCTTGTGTGTATGACATTGGTGAGATTTTTTTATGTAAATGTTTAAGTTTCTTGAGTTATCATTTTATTTGTTTGATAATCACAGTGTTACTTGAGATGATGCACAGTTTAATGATTTTATCATTAATCCTGGGTCTATGATTTGAACGGTATAGATGTTTGTGGTGTAATAACAATGCCCACAGCCCCGCCTCCCCCCCCCCCCCCCCCCTTTAGTGGGATGGTCTGTAGTTTTATTAATCACTAAAACATACTTACTGTTCAATCACTATGACCCGGTCTCAGCCACCGCATGTGGGGATGATTTGAGAATCTTAATTTTGTGTTGAGCATCAAAATTAGAAAGTGAAGCTATGTTGTCTTTGGGCACCTCTGCGCTTGTGCGCACATGCGCAATGATGTAGATCATTGAGGAGTGTAAGCAGACTGGTGCCAGTCTCTTAGAGGGTGTATGGTGGGAGTCCTCCCTACCAGAAGCCTGGTGTATGGTGGAATGATATGGTATAGGCCTTGGAGGGCATGTTAAGCAAGAAGAAAATCTGTTTCTGGTGCTAAATGCGGAGGGTTTGATTTAGCAAGTAGTGATTGAATGGTGAATATGTTTTAGTGGTTAATAAAACTACAGGTCTGTGGGTGTTCTACTACGACTTCCTTGATCGCTATGTACCTCATGACAGCTTCGAGTACTTGCAGATGGACACCACTTCTGTGTACATCACTATAGCTGGAAACAGCCTTGATGAGATAATGCATCCAGAGATGCGCATGGAGTATGAAGCCCATAAGCGGGATCAATTGGCTAGCTTGGGACAAATGGTCTGGGTGGACTCCAGGAATCTTCAAGCTCAAGTTCGAAGGCACTGCTCCAAGTGCTACTATGTGGAGAGCTCTGCTGAGGCCGGAGGCCAAGCGAAGTACTCGGCTAAGGAAATGTCTAAGCGCCAGAATTTGGTTTCTTGGCAGAGGTTCTACAGTGCCCTCCATGCTGGAGTGGACATAACCTCAGACGAGCCCTCCGTATGCGCAACCATGGTATGGTATGGTAACGTATGAGCATGAAAAACATGGTCTCTCAGCCTACTACGATAAGCGACATGTGCTGCCAGATGGTGTCCACACCAAGCCCATCGAGTATCATATGGCACATCCTACTGTGGTTCCAGCGATCGTGCCAACCCTCGGGGCTTACGATCTGGAGGATCTCGACTTGACGTAAGCACTCTGGTTGGAGGAAGATGAGTGTCTATAAGCACGATCTGAAGCTCCTCTCACACGAATGGCCACCTAGGACTGCTCTCCGAGCTTGCTAGGTAGTACAGCATAAGCTGCCCAGCTGCCGCCACATACCTGTCGAGTCTGTGGACATCTATCGACCAGTTAGGATCTGTTGCTCAACAGGCTCATACAGATACCGAACCAGGGCATCGGATGGAAGGTGCGCCTCGTCTCCTTCATGCGCTCCTCCGGAGCTGCTACAGGCAACATTTGGGGATCTGATCGCATCTACCGGCTTCTTCCCAATCAGGTGTGTGACCTCAACATTGGATCGCCACCACCATGGGCAAGCCTGTCACCCATATTCTGGAATAATCGCCCGCTGCTGCCATCGCCTAAACATACTGATGTGGGAACAGTTTCTCTGCCAGTGTCCAATTCCACCGCTCAAGGATTGCTTGAGCACAGTGATGACCAACTTCGCCATGCCTAATCGCTACGCCATGTTTCCGCATGAGGGCTGCAGTCTCGCCTCTGAGCTCCTTACCCTCATCAACAGCAGCTCTGGCCACTGGAGGGGCATTTTCGGATCTTCATAGACACTTTGAAACCCCGGCTGCCATCTGACACCTGCAGACTTATCAGTGAGCAGTACTGTGGTACCTGCTGACAACATCGGCGATGGTGAGCGCATACTTGTAGGTCATGCGGAAAGAACAGTACATCCGCCTGGTGTAGTTTGTTTGGGATAGGTTCTTCGAAGTGTGCTCGCCGAATGTGATGTGGACGAGGTCTGTATATCTGCCACATCGCCTGCCGGAGGAGCCACTGTCTGACTGTCTCCAGGGTGATGGTGTGACCCTTGCGGCATGCAGTCTCAAGTAGCTGGTGAGGTTCATGATAATAGCTGCCGGGCCAGTGGTAGAGGGCCTTGAGAGGGGCTGTCAGGATGACTGAGACCGCTGACAAACTCTCAGATTTCATCGCCTACATCGACTCATGTCCTCTCACGTACAGCTTCGTGAAACTCTAGACAGATGGCCATCATTCATCCAGCCATCACTGATCACCTTCGAATACCTGGAAACACAGTCGTCTAATCTCTGCTGGATCATCAGAGAAGGGTAGCTTATCGACTAAGCCTCACAAGTTAATGGTCTTTACCAGCTCGTATAGTGACGCCATGCTATATATCCCATCTTAAATGTTCAGCGGCCCAGATGACTGGAAGTGCTATAGCAACATATGGCAGCCACGGGCCAGTGACTCCAAAGAATGTACCTACCCCGGAGGCAATGGCTGGAATAGCCTCAGAGATCTTCTCAACTCCATGGAGAGTGTTAGCAGCAATCTTGCGGACTGTCTCGCCAGCCTGCATTGTGAACAGAGCAATCAGAGCCCTGACTGGCGCTAGTGGGCCAAGAGAGCCCTTCACATAGGTATGATAGATCCCTTTGGCTTGGTGGATTAGTCGGCAGGATTCTGGCTCTACATCATCACCATCATAGTCGCCACCATCATAATCATCCTGATCATAGTCCTCATCCTTGTCATAGTCATCATCGACATCATATGAACATAGTCCTCGTCGACATCATAGTCCTCAAAAGGTTCCGGTTCATACATCATCCGCTGCTATACAAGAGCTTTAAACCCGCTAGATATAGCACTAGAGACATGGCATCCGCAATCTTGAATGGAGGCGTGTTTGCCTTGGTGAATTGGAGTCTCAGCTTCGCTGACCATAAGGCGGTGGAGGTAGAGCGAAAACGTCATGACCAGGCAGAGGAGAAGCTGTTTAAGGAGAACTTTGAGTACAGCAAGGCGCTCAAGCATATGCAGCAAAGGAAGGCACGCCGATGGCAACACAGGGCTCAAGCCACCCAGAACATCAAAGAGGCCGATGAGAGTCTCGATGACTACTATGAGGCTGTAAAGCTGTCCGAGCCAGCGGTCGACTATGCAGCATTAGGAAGAGCTAAGCAGATCTACCCAGTCTGCATCTGTTAGCTGATTAGGTTGGTACTCAGGAATATCCATTAGCATTATAGTGGACCAGCTAGTACTATGTACTAAGTACTATGATGTCTTCCGCACCGATTCGAAGGGCTAGAAGAAGAAGGCACCAGATGAGTTGAGAAAACTCTAGCACTGAGTTAACAGAGGAGCTGACAGCCGTGAAGCTCTACCTAGGATTTGGTAAGGAGCAGATCTGCTTCGTTGAATACCTCGTCATGAGCGGCAGTATCCTTGAACAGCTCCTGTGTGTTACAGGATTCTACAAGGATCGTGAGTATCTCTCAGTTGTCTTTCAGTTACTACAGGCATCCCCAGACTGAGTTGAATAAGGTTCTGCATGACTACAAGCTGGAAAAAGGCTGTACCACCGAACCATACAGCCCTTGGCTGTGTATGCTGGTGGCATGCATAAGGGCTGTCGGGCAGACTAAGCGAGTTCAGGCAATCTCAACAGCGGTTGCCACGACTCCCGCACCGGAGAGTCAGGATGATCTTGTGGATGATCTACTAGCTGCGGAGACAACTGGTGGCGAGCACAACAATAGCCGGGCCTAACACCATTCGGAGGGCTATCATCCCGATTGCACTAGCACTGCTGACGGGCGGCGTTGTGGGTGCCAGCATGGGTTGCGGTTTTTCGTCCCGACGTGCTAATGGAGTTGGAACGACGGTAGCACTGGCTTGTGGGGACCACGAAGATGCTTGTGGGGACCTGGGTGTCACGGGCATCAGGACGACATGGGCAAGTGAGTTGATGTCAGTGTTAAACCCAAAGTGGACAACGGGGAAATTTCCCTCGACTATCATGTTGTTATAGCCCCTGACCACCACTATCATGTTGCTCGGAATAGGCCGTAGGTGTAAATATATGGCAACGTCCAGCTGTCAGTGGGCCTTCTATAAGGCCTGCTGGAACTTGGCAGTGAGGCTGATAGGGCCTGCACCTCTTTTCCGCTCACCAATCTATAGAGTGGCGCAGCTTAGTCTGCGCGGTAAGGAGGCAGTAGCACAGTGCTTCCAATGACTGCTTGATTCAAATGATCCCTGCTGGTGTGAGCCCCACAGTTGTGTGTGGGATGAAGTACTTCCAGGCATTCGGGTGATCTTGCCTGATGCTAGTGATGTGCATATTCTGCACCAGCGCCTCGGGCTCGGAGTCTGAGACAAATGTGAACGTAGCTGTCTTCCGACGGCCAATTTTTCGGGGTGTTTAATCGGGCAAGTCTGAGTAGTCTTGCCTCGGATCACCGTACATAATGTCCAGACCGTTGTTGTCACCACCGTGCCACCGGTAGTCTTGAGTGGGCGTCAAACTCGCTGTAGTCTGCTGGCTGCTGAGGGGCTGTAACTGTTGAGCTGTTGGTCGAAATCATTCGTATCAGGCAGGCTTGTACACATGAAATCTGAGACAGCTGGCAATGAGCACAGCTTCAGTGGTACCAGAATAGGCGTGAAGCAAACCAGAACCGATGCCACATCCTGCCGTTGCGGTCAAGATGGCAACGTTCAGCTCTTGATTCAGGACTACCATCTATGTGTCAGCTTTCTTCACATCCTTCATGGTGACTGGGAGGTTGGTCAGTGGTTGTGGTTTGATGGATTTGATCGACCGTGATGGAGCCAGGTTCTATCTCGCTTTGAGATTTTGTGTCTGGATAAAATCGGTTGATGTATGACGACGATGAATACATTGAAAAAAGCAAGTGGCTCTGGAATAACGTGTGAGACGTTTAGCGAGACGATTCGAAGTGACGAGTGAGAGTGGGCGAGTTTCTCACCAAAACACTGTCACGTGATTGATGAACGGGCACATGGTTTGATGTATAAATGCGCCGACATTCATATGATTCCTAAACATGCTGACATCCTATTATGCTAACACTTCATAAAACTCACTCAAAAATGTATAGAACCTCAGACATTACATATAACTATACAAGAAAACTTAATAATTATACAATTAAATTTACTGAATCTATACACCTGTGCAAAAGTTAAGCACCACCCTATTTTTACGCACATGCGAGGGTATATTCATGTGCTATGAAGAAAGCAATAGCATAAACATTTATGTACCATCCATCTTAGTGCAAGAGGTAATAATGCAACTAGAGGAATGCTGATTATGATGGTGGGGAAACACTGTATGTTTTTGTTTGAACTTGAAAACGAGGCCTGAATATGGTTACGTTGACACAACTGACAACTATTGCCCTACAGTTGACACACGTGGCTAGATTGTCATTAATGGTGTCTGAAAACGAAGTTTAACATCTGTGCACGAGTTTGAGACTGTCATTATTAATACCGGGTATATCCACCTTGTGCCTGGATGACGGCCTGGACACGACGTCTCATGCTGGTCACCAACCGACTGATACGCCATTGTGGTATTCGTTGCCATTCAAGATGGAGTGCGTCTGTTAATTCCTGTAGGTTCTGCACAGGAGGATCCCTCCTTCTCACCATGTTTCCCAGAATGTCCCAGATATGCTCAATAGGGTTCATGTCAGGGCTCCTTGCTGGCCATGGTAGGGTTTCGATGGCATTCTGGCGGAGGTATTCATGCACAGCTCTAGCACGATGTGGTCGGGCGTTGTCATCCATGAATATAGGGTGGGTTCCAGGTGCATGATTTACAAAATGAGGGACCACAACTCTATCCAGTATGGAATCTTGATATCTTTGTCCATTTAGTGTTCCAGGTACAGTCAACAGATCCAGCTTACAATCAAATGAGATGCACCCCCATATCATAACGGAACCTCCACCAAATTGAACTTCTTCCATGATGTTACGTTGGTCGTACGCCGTGCGTCTGGACCTCCATACACGAATTCGACCATCTGTGGCATGAAGCAGGAACCGACTTTCATCGGACCAGTGTACCCGTCTCCAGGATCTCATGTTCCAGTGTCTTCTTTCGTTGCACCACCTCAGACGCTCCTCTTTGTGGTGTGCAGTGAGGAGAGGACGTCTGACAGGTCTCCTAGCTTTCATGCCAGCAGCATACAGTCTCCTTTTGACGGTAGACATTGACACTCTATTGCGCGTTTCCCATTGCTGGCTGAGCACTCTGCTGTTGGTGAATGGAGATCTCCTAACAAGGCGTACTAGGGCTCGATCATCACGGGCAGTAGTCTTCTTCGGTGTTCCAGATCTAGGCCTGTCCTTCACCTCGTTAGTTTGCCCATGTTTTGCAATCAAACGACTGATTACAGTATGGTTAATGTTCAGCTGTCTGCCAATCTCTCTGCATGACATACCAGTGGTATGCATGCCTATGATTTGCCATTTCACACGATCACTTAACCTTCGTCTTGCCATAGCGGTTCACAATCAAGAGCTAATTCTCTCTGTACAAATAAACCACAGTCATGAACACAAAATTCCTGATCTTGTCGCCTAAATCTGTATGTAATGTTCTACACCTCAAACTGGACTTTTACATAACTGAACACGTGTGCTGTTTCCCGCCACGCACGGACATCAAGCGGCGTGAAGTCATGCATGCATGTGCATTTCGTACTTGGAATTATGTCAGCTAACGCGGGGACAAAAAGTATGGCAGCCTAGTTGTACCATCATGTTTCTACGTTCTATTGTTTTTGCTGGTGCTTAACTTTTGCACAGGTGTATTGATGAACTGGAAGAACTATTTTCCGGTTGTAATGACACCAATCAATGAAATGAATATGTTGTGTTAATTTCAAGTAATATTGATGCATTGTGTACCATGCAAACATAGACTTCAAGAACATTAGATCAATCAATAGTTCACCGAGTTACATGGCGGGGTGGGCTTGGGTGGATCGGACGGACCATACTATTCTAATATCAGTGGTATCAATCCACAGCCAAATTAGAATATGGTTGCTCACCCACAGGGTGTAGGGGTTGCCAATCTGCGTGATTAATGCCTACAGGATCCATAGTATGTAGTTGGTGGATCCAGTAAGATTTGCGGTCCTTGCGTGGAGCTGTGGCTCCCTCGCTGTCAGGATCGTGGCGGAGGACTTCAATGACCCTATATTTGATACAGGTCGTATCATGGCCCGGCAAGTTAAAATGTAGGGAGACTGGTGTGTCTTTCCTATTTTTTGTATCTCTGATGTGTTCTTTGATACATGATCTGGACATTTTGTTCTCTAAGCTGATTGCACTGTATGGTGGATGTCTTGACATAGTTAAAGATGCTGTCACATTTTCTTTGTTGCAGATCGAGAGAAATGCTCGTCTCAAAGAAAAGAAGAGGAAAGCTAAGATGGAAAAACTGCATGACATTAATGCTTCTAGCACCGATGCTGGTTTTAGCACAGAGAACTTCGGCACAACTAGCTACTACTTTGAAAATGGTACATGATAATTGATATTACTTTAAGCTTGTCAAATGAACATTGCAATTCAATAAGACACTCTAGCTAGATGCTGGGTTAGACATTTAAAGTAAACTCTGTTATGTCTGTGTATGCATATAGTGTATCACGTGAATGATTTAAGAATCCTATTTAGGCTGCCTTTAAATAGTATCTAGTAAAACGTGGATAGCCACAGTCACTAGTGATTGATACCTGACGCTGTTATCGAGTTGAGAACGAAGTCGGATGCCTAGCACTGATTTAGTACCCTCTATTTATAGGTAATTGGGTACGGCTTGGGTATTCACCATTGAGCATCTCCGCACATGCTCATTGAGGACGTTTTCTTGGGGAACCCAAACAAATACCCATATTTATTTGGGTATTAGCTGCTGCACATGTGCCATTTTTGTTGTATATTCTCTAAAATATAGAGAAAATCTCGCAAATCTCAATGCTTCGCTAAAATTTGGCCTCTTGTTTCCAACCCTTCACTGTACACCCCAGGGGACAGGGCTTAATATGAATTTCATCTCGCGATGGTGAGAGCTCTCAGAAACAAATTTAGTTGAAATATCTTAAAATAAACATTGCACGATTTAAAAGGTAAATATTGGATGAGTAGCAAATCGAATCAAATGGCCATCTTTTCTTTGTAGCCATTGGTACAGAGTTATGGCCCTTTGATATTAATTCACATGAGCATAATCCAATTGAGAATTGAGATATTTATTTTCCTGTCATTATTCTGCAGGCCTTAGAAAGGTGTACCCATATTACTACACATTCTCATGCTTTGTGAAGCAGAGATGGATTGGAAGAAGCCTAATAGATGTATTCTCTGATGAATTTCGCAGTGAGACACCAGATCAGTATGTGAGTACATTAACCCTTTAACCATCGAATTTGTTCACGAAAATTTCAGTTTTCTCATAGAAAATGTCAATTTGTAGACCAAGAAAAAAGTATTTTTGAAAATTTATCACAGGAATGACTCATGGCTCAGTTATCAAGCCAGTCATTCCACTGGTAAATTTTCAAAAATACTCTTCTTGGTCTGCAAATGGCCATTTCTCAAGACTCTTGCAGAAGCTGTTTTTGGCTGATATAAGTGTTAAAGGGTTAAGGCTACAACAGAGAGTTTGTGTGCATACGTCAATGTCAGGAAAAGGTATGACTAGTTAAGAAACCCTTTTCCATACATTAAAATCTTTGCACTATTGCTTTGACAACAGTATAGATGTTTGAAATATTGCCAGCTGTGGTTTTTGGAACCCACATTTGAGACATAAAATGGGTCTCAAAATTGATGAATTCTTTGTGGAAAATGTGTGCAGATAATATGGAATTTCATTGTGCAGAATGTGAATGAACCCTTTGAGAATGTGAGTACATTGTTCAAGCGTCTTGCACAGATCAGTATATATGAGTACAAAATTATCCTTCACCACAAACTATTGAATGAGACATGTCACTTGAACGATGATGCGTAATGGTATCTGTTAGTGTTTTGTTTGCCTTCACAGAGAATGATGATTCAGAATGGGTCTGTAACTGTGAATGGAAAACAAGTTTCAGAAGACTATATCCTTCAAACACCAGATCATATTGAGAACAGAATTCACAGGTTAGATAAGACAGTCATAAATCTCTTAAAGTGTACTTGTCATTAGAATTTAATTTGTCAATTAAAGCCACATAATGAAAATAGAATCATAGTGCTTCTAGCATCATCCTTCACAAGATCCACAAAATTGCTGTAGCTTCATCCTTCACAAGAGCATCCACAAATTGTTTTGGCTTCATCCTTCATAAGAGCAATCACAGATTGCTGTAGCCTCATCCTTCATAAGAGCATTCACAGATTGCTGTAGCTTCATCTTTCATGAGAGCAATCACAGATTGCTGTAGCCTCATTCTTCATAAGAGCATTCACAGATTGCTGTAGCTTCATCTTTCATAAGAGCATTCACAGATTGCTGTAGCCTCATCCTTCATAAGAGCATTCACAGATAGCTATAGCTTCATCCTTCATAAGAGCATTCACAGATTGCTGTAGCTTTATCCTTCACAATCTTGAGCATTCACAGATAGCTGTAGCCTCATCCTTCACAGGAGCATTCACAGACTGCTGTAGCCTCATCCTTCACAGTAACATTCACAGATAGTTATAGCTTCATCCTTCATTAGAGCATTCACAGACTGCTGTAGCGTCATCTTTCATAAGAGCATTCACAGATTGCTGTAGCTTCATCCTTCATAAGAGCATTCACAGATTGCTGTAGCCTCATCCTTCATAAGAGCATTCACAGATAGCTGTAGCCTCATCCTTCATAAGAGCATTCACAGATTGCTGTAGCTTCAGCCTTCATAAGAGCATTCACAGGTTGCTGTAGCCTCATCCTTCATAAGAGCATTCACAGATTGCTGTAGCCTCATCCTTCATAAGAGCATTCACAGATTGCTGTAGCTTCAGCCTTCATAAGAGCATTCACAGATAGTTATAGCTTCATCCTTCATAAGAGCATTCACAGATTGCTGTAGCCTCATTCATAAGAGCATTCACAGATAGTTATAGCTTCATCCTTCATAAGAGCATTCACAGATTGCTGTAGCTTCATCTTTCATAAGAGCATTCACAGATTGCTGTAGCTTCATCCTTCATAAGAGCATTCACAGATTGCTGTGGCCTCATCCTTCATAAGAGCATTCACAGATTGCTGTAGCTTCATCCTTCATAAGAGCATTCACAGATTGCTGTAGCCTCATCCTTCAAAATGGCATTCACAGATTGCTGTAGCCTCATCTTTCACAATCCTGAGCATTCACAGATTGCTGTAGCTTCATCCTTCATAAGAGCATTCACAGATTGCTGTAGCTTCATCTTTCATAAGAGCATTCACAGATTGCTGTAGCGGCATCCTTCATAAGAGCATTCACAGATTGCTGTAACTTCATCCTTCATAAGAGCATTCACAGATTGCTGTAGCTTCATCCTTCATAAGAGCATTCACAGATTGCTGTAACTTCATCCTTCATAAGAGCATTCACAGATTACTGTAACTTCATCCGTCATAAGAGCATTCACAGATTGCTGTAGCTTCGTCCTTCATAAGAGCATTTACAGATTGCTGTAGCTTCATCCTTCATAAGAGCATTCACAGATTGCTGTAACTTCATTCTTCATAGGAGCATTCACAGATAGTTATAGCTTCATCCTTCATAAGAGCATTCACAGATTGCTGTAGCTTCATCTTCTTCTTTTCGTTCGCTGATCATACCGCCAGTCCTGTAAGTGACTATCGACATGATCATTAGCGTTGAGTGCGTGGATCCATGGTTTATTAGAGTGCGCTGTGCGGCCTGGAACCTCCGTCTTCAGCACTCGAGGTTTCTGTCAGGGTTACCTCACCCTTACTTCCTTTAGTTGTCTCTTATGACACGCAGAGGATACGGAAGGTGTATTCTAAGCCCCACCTACAGGGCAAGCTGTAGCTTCATCTTTCATAAGAGCATTCACAGATTGCTGTAGCCTCATCTTTCATAAGAGCATTCACAGATTGTTGTAGCCTCATCCTTCATAAGAGCATTCACAGTTAGTTATAGCTTCATCCTTCATAAGAGCATTCACAGATTGCTGTAACTTCATCCTTCATAAGAGCATTCACAGATTGCTGTAGCTTCATCTTTCATAAGAGCATTCACAGATTGCTGTAGCTTCATCCTTCATAAAAGCATTCACAGATTGCTGTAGCTTCATCCTTAACAATCCTGAGCATTCACAGATTGCTGTACCTTCATCCTTCACAATCGTGAGCATTCACAGATTGCTGTAGCTTCATCCTTCACAATCTTGAGCAGTCACAGATTGCTGTAGCCTCATCCTTCACAGGAGCATTCATAGATTGCTGTAGCCTCATCCTTCACAATCTTGAGCATTCACAAATTGCTGTAGCTTCATCCTTCATAAGAGCATTCACAGATTGCTATAGCTTCATCCTTCATAAGCGCATTCACAGATTGCTGTAGCTTAATCTTTCATAAGAGCATTCACAGATTGTTGTAGCTTCATCCATCATAAGACCATTGACAGGTTGCTGTAGCCTCATCTTTCACAATAGCATTCACAGATTACCATAGCTTCATCCTTCACAATAGAATTTACAGATTGCTGTGTCTTATGGATTCTGTGCCTCATCCCAGCACATCTTTGTCTTACAGATTCTGTACCTCGTCCAAGAACATTTTTTGTGTTACAGATTCTGTCCCTCGTCCCAGCACATATTTGTCTTACAGATTCTGCACCTCAGCCCAGCACATCTTTATCTTACAGATTCTGTGCCTCATCCCAGCACATATTTGTCTTACAGATTCTGCACCTCATCCCAGCACATATTTGTCATACAGATTCTGTACCTCGTCCCAGCACATCTTTATCTTACAGATTCTGTGCCTCATCCCAGCACATCTTTATCTTACAGATTCTGCACCTCATCCCAGCACATACTTGTCCTACAGATTCCTCATCCCAGCACATCTTTATCTTACAGATTCTGCACCTCGTCCCAGCACATCTTTATCTTACAGATTCTGCACCTCATCCCAGCACATCTTTGTTTTACAGATTCTGCACCTTGTCCCAGCACATCTTTATCTTACAGATTTTGTGCCTCGTCCCAGCACATCTTTGTCTTAGATTCTGTCCCTCGTCCCAGCACATATTTGTTATGGATTCTGTCCCTCGTCCCAGCACCTCTTTGTCTTAGATTCTGTCCCTCGTCCCACCACATCTCTGTCTTAGATTCTGTCCCTCATCCCAGCACATCTTTGACTTAGATTCTGTCCCTCGTCCCAGCACCTCTTTGTCTTAGATTCTGTCCATCATCCCAGTACATCTTTATCTTTCAGATTCAGTATCTCGTCCCAGCACATCTTTGTCTTAGATTCTGTGCCTCATCCCAGCACTTCTGTCTTAGATTCTGTGCCTTGTCCCAGCACCTTTTCACATCAAGAGTATACTTACCACCCTGATACTTCATGATATTTCCTAAATATCGACCTAGCTTCAATAATACTCAGAATTAAAAAGAAACTGCCCCCACTGGGCAGGTTACACAACTGACAGACCAGCGGATGTGCAGTCCAAACTCGCACATGCGGGGGCTGACTCATTCTCTTCTTAAAATATTAACCTGCCATTGAAACACGCTTTTCACATCAAGAGTATACTTACCTCCCTAATACTTTTGATATTGCTAAATATTGGCGTTCACTCAATAAACACTCAGATTAAAAACAGTTAGGTGCCCCTACTGGGCAGGTAGACAGAGGGTAGTCCGGCGGATGCCAGCCCCACCACCGCGCATGCGCCGACTACTACTTCCTCTTTGCTAATTTATTGGCAGAGGGTTCACATGCTTTTTGTGCTTGTGCAAAGTTTTCACTCGTTCTGGGCTTGTTTAGTCTTGTTGTGTGAGAGTATATCACCTGGATTATGTCTGAGAGAGCTACTTCGCCGGAGGAAGGCGCAGGATCCTTATATCAGGTGATTTCAAATATATTCTAGCGAGTTTTTCCCGTTGTAATGTGTTTCCGGGACTCGCGCTTACCGTGATAGGCGCCTTGTTTAGTTGGTTTATTTCAACTACCGTTAAAACTCGACTAAAGGACGCAGTTTTTTGGTCAAAACACATGTACTAGAAAGGGGGGTGCGTACTATACTCGAGAACATTCCTTCCGCACATTTTTGGGTCGAAATTTTTCTTAAAAAGTCACAGATTATACCACGGAAATTGAACTAAATGTTACCCTAGCCAATTCGCGCCGCCTGACGACTATGTTTAATGTATACTCCAAAAACACCAAGCGGAAGTGAAATTATTAAATTGGGGCGCCTAAATATTGCTTATTCTTTAATAAATATCACTTATTAAATCAAAATTAATCCAGAATTTGACATAAAATGGCGTCGAGAAAAGATACGTGTATAAATCACTTGATTCGCCTCCAATCGCAAAAGATCTTTATTCTAATTAGAGCGAGTACTCGGATATAAATATTCTGGACTCGGAACTCGGAAATTGCTATATATCATCATTGCGCGATAGGAACTGAATGTTCCCGTTCCTGTTTGATAACCAACTCCCGTTAGCGCATAAGATTACACAGCGCCTCCAATCACAAAAGAGCCAGATAACCAACTCCCGTTAGCGCATAAGATCACACAGCGCCTCCAAACGCAAAAGAGCCATTACAATCTATTTCTATCACGCGATTTCGATGTTTTCAAGGAGACATTTTATGCCAAAATTATATTGATTTTGATGTAATAAACAATCTTTATTGAAGATATTTAATAATTTCTCTAACATCATGATAATTTTTAGTCATGCATTAAACATGACCGGATTGATGGTTATTTTTGATACCAATTTTCGATTTTTTAAAGGTACGTTTTTTCTAAATCTAACAGCGTCTTATACTTGAATACAAGAGTTTTTTGGGCGGATTTTGGTCAAATTTGGGACAGCGTCCTATATTCGAGGGCGGCCTTTAGTCGAGAAATTACGGTAGGTGCTATATAATGCTAATCTCTCTTTGGGTTTATGTCCACAGGTCTAGGTGAGGATATGTAATGGACATCACAGCATCAGAGAGTTTGTTTTTCTCCACCTTGGTTCCATTTCCTACTAATACTGTTAGGTTATCTAACCAAAAAGTCTATGTCCAGTGAGTCGGAGGCCTAGTATAAAGGTCTTCTCACTTTGCCCTCTTGATCCAATTCCTTCCCCTACGGTGGAGAGAGTTAAGAGGCGTGGTCTTGGTGGAGTGATACAGTGCATCAGGTGGGTGGTTTGTCTATACCAGGTATCAGGTATCTAACTAATGATATGAGGTGATGTTAATTATTTGAAAAAATAATGACTGTATTTACCATTGTTATCATTATGTATCTGATGATGTGTAGTCTGAATATCCAAGTGAGGACGTTATGTTAGGAGTACAATTCGTTCTTGCACTTAGATGCTTGTTGCGGACCGATTTAATTTCTGTCATGGGATTGATGACGTCATAATCAGCCTTGCTCTTTATTTACATTTAAAGTTTTGTCCAACGCTGGTTTTCTTATGGTTACTGATCTTTATGATCTTTTCCCTCTCTTTAGTTGGTTTTGAGTTTTTCTAACCTTGACTAACTTGCTCATTGTCCTCGTCCTGTGTCCTGTTTCAGAGACCTGGTTGTCCGTCCTGTGGCCGGTTCCTAAAGGATCGTTTCGTCCCCCACTTATGCTTTAGTTGTAGTCCCTGTGGACCACTGCTTAAGTGTGAGGTCTGTAAGCAATGGGGGGGGGGGGCGAGCTAATGTCTGAGTTTCTGTGTTTACAGGCTAAGGACAAGGTGGTGGAGGAGGAGAGGAAGCAGAAGAGAGAGGGTGTCAGTAAAAAGGGTAAGAGGAAGGCCTCGTCCGCGGTGGATATGGAGGCCTTCCGGTCCGAAATGTTGGGAGAGATGAAGAGGACGATAAAGGATTTGGTCCCAGAGTTGCTTCGTAGCATGCTTCCTGGACCAGATCCTTTGTTGTCCTCGGCGTCTGCTTCAGAGCAGGTGATCCCCCACCTCTGAGTCACTTTTCCATAGGTCGGTTACGTTGTTCGACGACTCAGAGGTGGCCCCATTAGTGGGGCCGATCCACGACCCTGGCAGCAGGCTTGGTGCCGCGCCGAGGGGCCGTGGACGGCTGTCGCAGGAACCCGCGGGCTGCTTATCAGTCCAGGGGGATCCGCACGCCGCGGGTGCCAGTACCTCCTATGGCACCTTCCCTGGCCAGTCCGGGTTAGCTCTCTTTGCTGACCCGGAGTCTAATCTTTCTGGCCAGGAGGAAGAGGATTTCCTGCTAGGGTCGCCGTCTGGGGACGTGACCATGGAGTACGACGTCTGTGCACCCCTCACGGGGGATGCGGGCGACGTATTCCATGGATCTACTCACGCAGGAGTAGAATTCACGGTCCAGAAGGTGGCCCTGGGCGGTGCTGATGGCCAGGGTTACCGCATACCTCGGCTTGCCGAGCGTGTCGCTGGTGCTGGCCAGTTTCACATCAAGAGTATACTTACCTCCCTAATACTTTTGATATTGCTAAATATCGGCTTTCACTCAATAAAACACTCAGATTAAAAACAGTTAGGTGCCCCTACTGGGCAGGGAGTCAGAGGTAGTCCGGCGGATGCTCGCCCCACCACCGCGCATGCGCCGACTACTACTTCCTCTTTGCTCATTTATTGGCAAAGGGTTACATGCAGTTTTGTGTTCTACTATACTTTTCTGCGCGTTACCTTGTTTTTTACTCTACATTTGTCGATCTTTTACGTGGGAAGCATGTCGGAAAGGGAGGATTCGCCTTTAGAAGGAGCGGGATCGCTTTATCAGGTGAATTCTTTGATATGCTAGCGTGTTTTGTCCCGGTTTAATGTATTTCCGGGACTCGCGCTTACCGTGGTTAGCGCCTGGTTATGTTGGTTTTTTACAACATGGTGCTTCATAGGTCTCATTTCTCTTTGTGTTTTGTCCACAGGTATCACATAGACGCTTTGATGGACGTCTCGGCACAAGAGGATATGTTTTCTCTCCACCACGGTTCCATTTCCTACTAATACTGTTAGGTTATCTAACCAAAAAATCTATGTTCAGTGAGTTGGAGGCCTGGTATAAAGGTCTTCTCACTTTGCCCTCTTGCTCCAATTCCTTCCCCTTAGGTGGAGAGAATGTAGAGGCGTACTATGGTGGAGTTCTCCGGTTCATCACGTTGGATGGTTTGTCTATACAAGTGTCAGGTATCTAATTATTGATAAACAAAAGGGAGATAATTTCCTTTTTTGCCAATGCTAGAATTGGAAGGAGTTATCTCTGAATATCTGATTGTTGTGTACTCGAATTGCCAATTCAACGGGAATGTTCCGGTTACTTATACAATTCGTTCTTGCACTTGGTGCTTGTTGCGGATCGATTAATTGGTCACGGGAGTGATGACGTCATAATCGGCCTTGGTCTTTATTAACAATTAACGTTTTGTCCATGGCTGGTTCTTCTTGATTTCGATCTTGATGATCCTGTCCCTCTCTTTTTAGTTGGTTTTGAGTTCGCTAACCTTAACTATCTTGCTCATTGTCCCTGTCCTTTGTCCTGTTTCAGAGACCTGGTTGCCCGTCCTGCGGGAGGTTTCTAAAAAGCCGCTTCGTCCCGCACTTGTGCTTCAGCTGCAGTCCCTGTGGACCGTTGCTGAAGTGCGACGTATGTAAGCTATGGGGGGGGCGAATTAATGTCTGATTTTCTCGCATTGCAGGCAAGGGAGAAGGTAATGGAGGAAGAGAGGAAGAAGAAGGAAAAAGTTTGTAAGAAGGGTAAGAAGAAGGCCTCATCCGCGGTGGATATGGAGGCCTTCAGGTCCGAAATGTTGCAAGCGATGCAGAGGACGATAAAGGATCTGGTCCCAGAGTTGCTTCGCGGCATGCTCCCTGGGCCAGCTCCTTTGTTGTCCTCGGCATCTGCTTACGAGCAGGTGATCCCCGCCTCTGAATCCGGTCTCTTTAGGTCCGGTCCGGTTGTGGATTCAGAGGTGGCCCCTTTGTTGGGGGCAGTCCAAGGCCCTGGCAGCAGGCATGGCGCCGCGCCGAGGGGCCGTGGACAACGGTTGTTGCTGGGACCCGCGGTCTGCTCATCAGACCCCGGGTATCCGCGCGCCGAAGGTGTCAAAGCCTCCTATGGCACCTTTCCTGGCCAGTCCGGGTTAGCTCTCTTTGCTGACCCGGAGTCTAATCTTTCTGGCCAGGAAGAAGAGGATCTCCTGCTAGGGTCGCCTTCTGAGGACGTGGCCATGGAGTACGACGTCTGTGCACCCCTCGCGGGGAATACAGGCGACGTGTTCCATGGTTCTACTCACGCAGGAGTAGATTTCACGGTCCAGAGGGTGTCCCCGGGCGGTGCTGTTGACCACGGATACCGCATACCTCGGCTTGCCGATGGTGTGGCTGGTGCTGGTCAGACCCGTGGTAGAGCGGTGTTTACCCCACGCTCTGCCACGGCGCCTGCTCCTGGTCAAGCCGCGGAATTTAGCATGCCTGCTCTCTCGGGCCCGCATGCTTTTCCAGGCTTGCCAGGGGTATCAGCTTACCCGCCGTCGACGTCAACTGCGAGTGCTCTGGAGGAAGACGAAGGCCCTCGTCTGGTAGAGCGCTCGCAGTTAGCCACGGAGGAGGATTGGTCGGACGCTTGCCAGTGGCTGGTAAGTGTTCGGCCAGATCTACCCGTGGAGCTGCCGGCTAGCCAGCGTGACCATAGGCCGTGGTTAGCTGGTAGGCCGGCGGCTACCGCTATGCCATCTCTGCCGCTGGCTGAGCATGTCGTGGACATGTTCGAAGCGGCGGAGGCGTCCATTAAGGTGAATGGACGTCTCGCGAAGGCCCCTCGCGAGGTGGCGAAGCGGTGCCGCATCGTGCCCCTGGATTACCAGCGGTACGGTGTGGTGCCGAAGCCGAGCGTTGATGATCGCGCGGCTTTGGGCGAAGATGCGCGGCCGGGCTCCCGTTCTGACACGGGAGTCTTGTGCTCGAACGCGTTGCGTTCGGCGAATGCCGCGCTGCGTGATGCGGAGGAGAGTGGGAGGGCGTCGATTGCCGCTCTGTCCCACGTCTCCCAGCTGCTACAGGGGGTGGTAGCGGCCTCCGCATCACGCCAACCAAGCCCGGTAACGGTCCAGAGAGCCATCCAGGATGGTATCAACCTGGCTCTGGACTGTTTGACGCGGGCGGTAACCAGAAGTGTCCGGGCGAGGCGCACGTTTGCACTTGACAATCTGTGCCCGTCCCAGGACCTGTATAATAGGCTGCTGCGGACGCCTATGACAGGTCCTGGTCTCTTTGGAGGTGAGGGATGCAGGCACCTCCAGGAGACGGTCACTCTGGTTAATAACCAGAGGGCGCTGCGGGAACAATTTGAGGTGCTCCGGCGGGAGCGTGTTCGCGCGGCACCCCCTGCGTATCGTCCTCTGCAGGCTCGAGGTGGTGCTGGCCAGGTCAGAGGCCAGCCACCGTCGCAACGTAGGCCTAGGCCACGGGCAATTCGGCCAGCAGCGAGGGGGGCGCAGGCTCCCCAGCCGCACCCAGCCAGACAGCCGCCCGCGCACCGTGGTGCGCGCGGCGCTGGGCGGGGCGCGCGGGGATCTGGTCGCGGTAATCGGGCCTGATGGCCTGGTTACCGCGGTGGGAACCACTCCGGTGTTTCACGCCGAGAGAACAGTGCCACTCTGGCCCTCCTTATGTCCACCTCTATCCCTAGGTGGACCGGTGGGCGGCCGTTTGGCCGCCCACTTGCCAGAGTGGAAGCGGTTGACTCAGGACCGTTTAGTCTTGCGATGGCTTTCAGTCGGGTATCGTCCCGACTGGGTGTCAGGCCCGCCATCGCGACTGTCTCTCGCGCCGATCTGGACTCCTATTCCACGGGATCCGGATCAGAGGTTGTGTATAGAGGAGGAAATAAATTCCCTCATACTAAAAGAAGCCATTCAGCCGGCACAGAGGTGCCCGGGCTTCTATTCAACCCTGTTCTTAGTAACAAAAAACACCGGATGGTGGAGGCCGATTCTCAACCTCAAGCCATTGAACAAGTTCATAGAGACGCCCAGTTTCAAGATGGAGACTGTGCGCTCGGTGTTGGCGGGGTTAGAGCGAGGAATGTGGACAGCGTCAATAGATTTGAAGGATGCTTATTTCCACATTCCCATAGAGAGGAGCTTCCGTCGCTTCCTGAGATTTGCATTTCAGGGCCGGCGGTGGGAATTCAGGGTGTTACCCTTCGGGATTTCCACGGCTCCTCGGGTCTTCACCCGTGTGGTTCTCGCGATCACTGCATACCTCCGCAGGAGAAGCATAGCAGTCCACACGTACATAGACGACTGGCTGTTGAAAGCACACACCCGGGAATCGTTGTCAGCCAATCTGGAGATTGTTTTGAAAACTCTCTCGGATTTGGGCTGGATGATCAATTTCCCGAAATCAGAGCTAACTCCATCCCAGAAGTTTGTTTACCTGGGCATGTTCTTCGATCTGGAGACGGGGTATGTGTACCCCACTCAGGAGAGGGTTCAAATACTCGTCTCGGTAATCCAGTCGGTGTGCGACAGTCGTCATGTCCTGGCACGGGTTTACTTGAGAATGCTGGGTTTGATGGTTTCTTTGGAACCAGTCATTCCACAGGCCGCCTTGCGCAGGCGCCCGATCCAGTTGTTTCTCATGACACAGTGGACCCAGAGTTCAGGTTCGCTGGACTCGAACGTGTCAGTATTGGCGCCTCTGATTCACCACCTGCAATGGTGGTTGAATACAGAGAATCTCTTGCCGGGGGTTTTGCTAACCCCTCCCCACCCTCAGGTGACTGTGTATACAGATGCATCGATGGAGGGGTGGGGAGCTTGTCTGGAAGAGTCCACAGTATCAGGGCTTTGGGATCTGGATCAGTCCAAGGAACATATCAATCTACTAGAGCTAAGAGCAGTAGTCCTGGGCCTGGAACATTTCTTACAGAAAGTTCAGGGCAAGATTGTTCTAATTCGTTCAGACAACTCAACAGTAGTGACTTACATAAACCGCCAGGGCGGAACGAAGTCGCCCAGTCTCTGTATGATGACATGGAAACTGCTTTGTTGGTGCCTGGATCATGGGATCACCTTGAAAGCAGTTCATATTCCGGGGAGGTTAAATCTGCTAGCAGACTCATTGAGCCGAAGGATGAGTGTTTTACCCACGGAATGGCAACTAAATCAATGTGTGGCGGATCGTCTGTTCGACCATTGGGGGAAGCCCAACATAGATTTGTTCGCGATGAAGAAGAATGCGAAGATGACGACGTACGTCTCTCCGATTCCAGACCCAAGCGCTTTCGCAACAGATGCGTTAGCTATCAGCTGGGAGGGAATGTATGCATACGCATTCCCCCCAGCAATCCTGATTCCAAAGGTGCTTCAGAAAATCAGGCAGCAGGAGTGCCAAGTGCTTCTGATCGCCCCGGATTGGCCAAGCCGATCGTGGTATACGGATCTGCTGGACCTTCTGGTCTGCAATCCGGTTCCGCTGCCTCTGATGGACAACCTTATCTTCCAGGGCAAGGCCCTTCACGACAATCCGTCAATGTTCCGATTGACTGCGTGGATGTTGTCAAGGAATCTAGAATTAAGGAGGGCTTTTCTGAGCAAGCGGCCATGTTTATGGCCAAAGCCAGGAGGGGGTCAACCTCCAGAGCATATAATTATAAAATCAACAGATTTGCAGAATGGTGCTCAAAAAGATGTATTGATCCAATGGAATCATCTATTCAGGTAGTGGCTGATTTCCTCTGTCACCTATATGATGCCTATAGCCTCAAGCCTAACTCTATTGCTGGTTATAAGTCAGCTTTAATGACTGTTATTCCTTGCTTGGCTAATAGGGGGAGTGATGAAGTAAGTACATTAAATGTATTAATTAAAGGCATGGGCAATCTAAGACCAAGGAATCCTCCACTGATTCCGTCTTGGAGTTTATCACTGGTGCTCCAGGTACTAGGTGATAAGCCTTTTGAACCACTTAGTTCCATTTCTATGAAAATGTTAACTCTTAAAACTGTATTTTTAATTGCTGCGGCCTCGGCGAGGCGTAGGAGTGAAATTCACGCCTTATCAGCCGAGGTTGACCGTTTTGTGGTTACAGGGGAAGGCCTTAAGCTTCTACCTAGGATTAATTTCTTGTCTAAAAATCAGTCATTGAAATATCCAGGTCAGCCTATTTTTTTGCCATCTTTAACTAGATATGATCCTAATTCTAAAGTATGGTGCCCCGTACGGGTGCTGCTCCGGTACAAACAGCGTACTTCGGAGTGGCGTACCGACCAGTCAGCGTTATGGTTGTCATATATTGAACCCCATGGTAGGGCGTCTAAGGACACCATTTCTAGGTGGATTGTGGAATGTATTCAATTTTGTCACAAATCCGCCACCGGGCGACAGGTTGACGTGGCCAAGGCTCACAGTGTCCGCGGTGTCGTGACATCCACTGCCCTTTTTAATGGGGTCCCTGTGGATGATATTATGTCAGTGGCTCAGTGGCACTGTGAGTCAAGTTTTACAGACCATTACCTCCGTGACACCTCTAACCCTCTCGCCTTGTCGATTTTGAAACAATAACCGCTTTATGTTTGTGAAGAGTGCCTCCGCATTGCTTATATACTTCGCCATTCAGCGACGGTGACAACCACTTGTCGGGACTGTATCATCCTTCTCTACTGGATTCATGATGACAGCTTCCTAGTACAACAAGGTCAGTCTTGTTCATGTGTTGTTCATTGTTTTGTATTGTCACGTTACCCAGTGTTATTAATATGGTGATGGTTTATGTGGGTTGTGGTTCTTTAGAGAGAGTATACGAAAATGGAGCCTTTTCGTCTCTGTCCTATAGTACTTAGCACTAGTACGAAGAGAGCGTGTAGGACATTGAGGTCATTTAATCTTCCTCCCAAGGGAGGGGGGGGGGAGCGCATATGACAAATCGGTCATCTCTCAGGCATCGGTTGTGTTATCCGATGGTTTATCAAATCCTGACTGTGTTTTCACACAGTTTCAGACGTCATAAGTGCCTTGAACGCTTGAAAGCGTATAGGGAAGAGCTGGTCTTTTGACCTCGCCTCCCTCCCGCCAGATTCACTTTCGAATTCTGGCAATATCAAAAGTATTAGGGAGGTAAGTATACTCTTGATGTGAAATAAACGAAATCTAGGATTTCTTTTTTCACGAGAGAGTTGATACTTACCTCCCTAGATACTGACCCGGCCTCTCCGCCCCACAGAGGCTCGGTCTTCAGGCTCTTGGTAGTTGCATGTGTTAGCCAATAAATGAGCCAGAGGAAGTAGTAGTCGGCGCATGCGCGGTGGTGGGGCGAGCATCCGCCGGACTACCTCTGACTCCCTGCCCAGTAGGGGCACCTAACTGTTTTTAATCTGAGTGTTTTATTGAGTGAAAGCCGATATTTAGCAATATCAAAAGTATTAGGGAGGTAAGTATCAACTCTCTCGTGAAAAAAGAAATCCTAGATTTCGTTTAAACCGTGGTGGGGCGGTGTCTGCCCCGCGCTCTACCACGGCGCCTGCTCCTGGTCAAGCCAGGGAGTTTAGCATGCCTGTTCTTTCGGGCCCGCATGCTTTCCCTGGCTTGCCAGGGGTATCAGCATATCCGCCGTCAAGCTCTGCTGCGTGAGCTCAGGAGGAAGACGAAGGCCCCCGGCTTGTAGAGCGCTCGCAGCTAGCCACGGAGGAGGATTGGTCGGACGCTTGCCAATGGCTGGTAAGTGTTCGGCCAGATCTGCCCGTGGAGCAGTCGGCTAGCCAGCGTGACCACAGGCCGTGGTTAGCTGGTAAGGCTACTGCTAATGCCATGCCATCTCTGCCGCTGGCTGAACATGTCGTTGACATGTTCGAGGCGGCGGAGTCGTCCATTAAGGCGAATGGGCGTCTCGCGAAGGCCCCTCGCGAGGTGGCCAGGCGTTGCCGCATCGTGCCCCTGGACTACCAGTGGTACGGTGTGGTACCCAAGCCGAGCGTGGATGACCGCGCGGCTTTGGGTGAAGATGCGCGTCCAGGCGCCCGTTATGACACGGGTGTTCTGTGTTGGAACGCGTTGCGTTCGGCAAATACCGTGCTGCGTGATGCGGAGGAGAGTGGGAGGGCGTCGATTGCTGCTCTGTCGCACGTCTCCCAGCTGTTACAAGGGGTGGTAACAGCATCCGCATCGCGCCAGCCGAGCCCAGCCACAGTCCAGAGAGCCATCCAGGATGGTATCAACCTGGCTCTGGACTGCATGACGCGGGTGGTGACCAGGAGTGTCCGGGCGAGACGCACGTTTGCCTTGGACAATCTGTGCCCGTCCCAGGACCTGTACAATAGGCTACTGCGTACGCCTATGACAGGTCCTGGTCTCTTTGGAGGTGAGGGATGCAGGCACCTCCAGGAGACGGTGACCCTGGTCAATAACCAGAGGGCGCTGCGCGAGCAGTTTGAAGTGCTCCGCCGTGCGAGCGTTCGCGCCGCACCCCCTGCGTATCGTCCCCTGCAGGCTCGAGGTGGAGGTGGCCAAGTCAGAGGCCACCCGCCATCGCAGCGTCGGCCTAGGCCGCGTGCGCTTCGGCCAGCAGTGAGGGGGGCGCAGGCTCCCCAGGCGCAGCCAGCCAGGCAGCCACCCGCGCACCGAGGTGCGCGTGGTGCTGGGCGTGGCACGCGGGGATCTGGTCGTGGTAATCGTGCCTGATGGGCCGATTGCCACGGTGAGAACCACTCTGGTGTTTCTGGCGGAGGAGACAGTGCCACTCTTGCACTCCTTATGTCCACCTCTCCTAGGTGGACCGGTGGGAGGTCGGCTGGCCGCCCACATGCAAGAGTGGGAACGGTTGACTCAGGACCGTTTAGTCTTGCGATGGCTTTCAGTCGGGTATCATCCCGATTGGATGACAGGCCCGCCGTCGCGACTGTCTCTCGTGCCGATCTGGACTCCGAATCCGAGAGATCCAGATCAGAGGTTGTGTATCGAGGAGGAGATAACTTCCCTCATACAAAAAGGAGCTATTCAGCCGGCACAAAGGTGTCCGGGCTTCTATTCAACCGTGTTCTTAGTAACAAAAAACACCGGAGGGTGGAGACCAATTCTCAACCTCAAGCCATTGAACAAGTTCATAGAGACGCCCAGTTTCAAGATGGAGACTGTGCGCTCGGTGTTGGCGGGGTTAGAGAGGGGAATGTGGACAGCGTCGATAGATTTGAAGGATGCTTATTTCCACATCCCCATAGCCAGGAGTTTCCGTCGCTTCCTGAGATTTGCATTCCAGGGCAGACAGTGGGAATTCAGGGTGTTACCCTTCGGAATTTCCACGGCTCCTCGGGTTTTCACCCGTGTGGTTCTTGCGATCACCGCATACCTCCGCAGGAGAAGCATAGCAGTCCACACATACATAGACGACTGGCTGTTAAAAGCACACACCCAGGAAAGGTTAGCAGCCAATCTGGAGATTGTTTTGAAGACTCTCACAGACTTGGGCTGGATAATCAATTTCCAAAAATCAGAGCTGACTCCATCCCAGAAGTTTGTTTACCTGGGGATGTTCTTCGATCTAGAGACAGGATATGTTTATCCTACTCAGGAGAGAGTTCAGAAACTCATCTCAGAAATTCAGTCAGTGTGCGACAGTCGTCATGTCCTGGCACGGGTTTACTTGAGAATGCTGGGGTTGATGGTTTCATTGGAACTAGTCATTCCTCAGGCCGCCTTACGCAGGCGGCCGATCCAGTTATTTCTCATGACACAATGGACCCAGAGTACAGGTTCGCTGGACTCGAACGTGTCAGTGTTGGCGCCTCTGATTCACCACCTGCAATGGTGGTTGAACACGGAGAATCTCTTGGTGGGGGTTATGCTGACCCCTCCCCACCCTCAGGTGACTGTGTATACAGATGCATCGATGGAGGGGTGGGGGGCTTGCCTGGAGGAATCCACAATATCAGGGCTTTGGAATCTGGAACAGTCAAAAGAACATATCAATCTACTCGAGCTAAGAGCAGTAGTCCTGGGCCTGGAACATTTCTTACAGAAAGTTCAGGGCAAGATTGTTCTTATTCGTTCAGACAACTCAACAGTTGTGACTTACATAAACCGCCAGGGCGGAACGAAGTCGCCCAGTCTCTGTATGATGACATGGAGACTGCTTTGTTGGTGCCTGGATCACAGGATTACCTTGAAAGCAGTTCATATTCCGGGAAGGTTGAATCTGCTAGCAGACTCATTGAGCCGAAGGATGAGTGTTTTACCGACGGAATGGCAACTAAATCAATGTGTGGCGGATCGTCTGTTCGACCATTGGGGGAAACCCAACATCGATTTGTTCGCAACGAAGAAGAATGCGAAGATGACGACGTCCGTCTCTCCGATTCCAGATCCAAGCGCTTTCGCAACAGATGCGTTAGCTATCAGCTGGGGGAGAATGTATGCATACGCATTCCCTCCAGCAATCCTGATTCCAAATATTCTTCAGAAAATCAGACAGGAGGAATGCCAAGTGCTTCTGATCGCCCCGGATTGGCCAAGCCGATCATGGTATACGGATCTGCTGGACCTTCTGGTCTGCAATCCGGTTCTTCTACCTCTGATGGACGACATTATCTTCCAGGGCAAGGCCCTTCACAACAATCCGTCAATGTTCAGATTGACTGCGTGGATGTTGTCAAGGAATCTAGAATTAAGGAGGGCTTTTCTGAGCAAGCAGCCATGTTTATGGCCAAAGCCAGGAGGGGGTCAACCTCCAGAGCATATAATTATAAAATCAACAGATTTGCAGAGTGGTGCTCAAAAAGATGTATTAATCCAATGGATTCATCTATTCAGGTAGTAGCTGATTTCCTCTGTCACGTGTATGAAGCCTATAGCCTCAAGCCTAACTCTATTGCTGGTTATAAGTCAGCTTTAATGACTGTTATTCCTTGCTTGGCTAAGAGGGGAAGTGATGAAGTAAGTACATTAAATGTATTAATTAAAGGCATGGGCAATCTAAGACCAAGGAATCCCCCGGTGATTCCGTCTTGGAGTTTATCGCTAGTGCTTCAAGTACTAGGAGATAAACCTTTTGAACCACTTAGTTCCATTTCTATGAAAATGTTAACTCTTAAAACTGTATTTTTAATTGCTGCGGCCGCGGCTAGGCGTAGGAGTGAGATTCATGCCTTATCAGCCGAGGATGACCGTTTTGTGGTTACAGGGGAAGGCCTTAAGTTACTACCTAGGATTAATTTCTTAGCTAAAAATCAGTCTTTGAAATATCCAGGTCAACCTATTTTTTTGTCTGATTTAACTAGATATGATCCTAATTCTAAAGCATGGTGTCCCGTTCGGGCGCTACTTCGGTACAAACAGCGTACTTCGGAGTGGCGGACCGATCAGTCAGCGTTATGGTTGTCATATATTGAACCCCATGGCAGGGCATCTAAGGACACCATTTCCAGGTGGATTGTAGAGTGTATCCAATTTTGTCACAAATCCGCCACTGGTAAGCAGGTTGACATAGCCAAGGCTCACAGTGTCCGCGGCGTAGTGACTTCCACTGCCCTATTTAATGGGGTCCCTGTGGATGACATTATGTCCGTGGCTCAGTGGCACTGTGAGTCAAGTTTTACAGACCATTATCTGCGTGAGACCTCGAATCCTCTGGCCTTGTCGATTTTGAAAAAATAATCGCTTATATGTTTTTGAGGAGGGTTTCCTCATTGCTTATATACTTCACAATTAATCAATGGAATCATCCACTTTTTGGGACTGCATCGGTCTTCTCCACTGGGAAGAGGATGACAGCTGCCAAGTTCAACAAGGTCAGTCTTGTTCATGTGTGGTTCATTGTTGATTGTATTGTCACGTTACCTGTTTTTATTAATATGGTGATGGTTTGTGTTTTGATGTGGTTCATCATTGAGAGTATACGAAAATGGAGCCTTTTCGTCTCTGTCCTATAGTACATGGCACTGGTACCTAGAGAGCGTATAGGACATTGAGGTCATTCTAGTCTTCCTCCCAGGAAGGAGGGGGGGAGCGCATATGACATTCGGTCATCTCATCCATCGGTTGGTGTTAGCCGATGTTCATCAAATCCTGACTGTGTTTTCACACAGTTTCAGACGTTTAAGTGCCTTGAATGCGTGAAAGCGCATAGGGAAGAGCTGGTCTTTTGACCTCGCCTCCCTCCCGCCGAATTCCCTGTCGAATTCTGGCAATATCAAAGAGTATTAGGGAGGTAAGTATTCTCTTGAAGTGAAATAAACGAAATCAAGGATTTCTTTTTTCACGAGAGAGTTGATACTTACCTCCCTAGATACGGACCCGGCCTCTCCACCCCACAGAGGCTCGGTCTTCAGGCTCTTATTAGTTGCATGTGTGTCAGCCAATAAATTAGTCAGAGGAAGTAGTAGTCGGCGCATGCGCGGTGGTGGGGCTGGCATCCGCCGGACTACCCTCTGTCTACCTGCCCAGTAGGGGCACCTAACTGTTTTTAATCTGAGTGTTTATTGAGTGAACGCCAATATTTAGCAATATCAAAAGTATTAGGGAGGTAAGTATCAACTCTCTCGTGAAAAAAGAAATCCTAGATTTCGTTTATTTTAGCCTTACTTTTGCGTTCTTTCTTTTTGAATCTTTGGGTTATTTTGCAACTTGTTTGACTGTTTACTAGTATGTCTGATGCTGCCAAGTCGCCGGAGGATGCTCCCAGTCCAAGCCATCAGGTGTACTTTAGTAAATTTATTGATAAAAAATTTGCGTGTTGACTCGGATGGTATTTCCGGGATTCGCGCTATCTCGTGGCTACATCTTTATTAGGCTACCTCTTTTATGGGGGAGGCCTATATATTAGCTAACGCATGTTGTGCTTTATTTTTCAGACACATGAGCTGATATTTGAAGGGTATCCTTTTATTTAAACAATATTTATACTTGGTTTCTGGGCCCTTCTATTTTGTTATGAGTTTGCTGAGGGAGTTATTACCATAAGAAGTAATTTCTCTGCATTCTCCCCCCACCACAGGGTTTTTGGACTCAGGATCAGGTATTCCTGTGTTGTTTATCAGACCTCACTCATCCTTAGAAGTCATCTTATGAGGTTATTTAGGAGAGAGAAAAAATTTCAGTCATTTTATTTCTAAATATTTTAGAAATTTTTGACTGATTGTTGAGTTATTTATCTCTCTTGATGGTTTGCATAGGTTCATTGTGTGTATAAAGTTCAATTACTAATGAATCTGTGTTTTGAGCTGTGAAGTCTAAAAGAGTTTGCCTCTCAAGTATTCAAGTTCAAATTCTTATGTCTCAGTTGTCTTCTTAAAGAAGTATAACAAGGTTTTAGGATTTGTTTACTTTTTGTTAGGCCTATAGTTTTTTCTACGGTCCTGGCTTATCGTTTATTTGATGGTCAAAAGTTTTCCTTATGGATCTTATTAGCCTTCTGCAATTGTTTTTTTTGTTCATCATAACTAAAAACTAATTGTTTCCGTTTGTGTCTTTCAGAGGGTTATTGAGAACAAATGCCCTTCCTGCCACCGTTTTGTGAAGGCCTGCTTTTTCCCTCATGACTGCCATGTGTGTGAGTCATGGCCGGTGGAGGTTTTAACTGATTTTTTAAATAAGCAGGTAAAGGACTGGGCGGCAGACGAGAAGAGGCATCTGGAAAAGGAGTGTGGTAAGAAGAGGAAGGCGTCCATGCCAGACATGGAGGCCTTCCGTCTTGAAATGATGGGAGAAATGAAGAAGACGATCACGGATCTTGTCCCGGAGTTGCTTCGCAGCTTGCTTCCCGGGTCAAGTTCATCATTGTCTTCTTCATTTGCTCCGGGACAGAGTGTTCCCGTCTCTGGGTCTGGTTCAGTTCTCGTTATAGACCCAGAGACGGCTCCCGTTTGTCCGGCGCTGAGACTTGCCTCGCCTGTGGACCAGGGAGCGAAAGCCATGGCCTCGGGTGCTCGCTTATCGAGTGCTTTAGAGCAGCCTAAGGCTAAGGGTATCAGCGCCTCACGCGATATCCCTCCTGCCCAGGCCGAGCTTGATCCCTTTTCAAGCTTGGCGTCTAATCTTTCTGGGCAGGAAGAAGAGGACACTGTTATGGCCTACCGATGAGTCGATGGCCATGGAAATGGATTCCCATGGGCCCCCATGGGGGCCCATGGGTGGCCTTTTCCATGGAACTACTTCTTCGGGAGTGGGTTTCACGGCTCAACGGCTAGGCTGGCTAGGAGCCGATAATAATAATAATAATACAGCATTTGTAAAGCGCCATGTGTCAATGTCAATTTTCAAAGGCGCTTGTGAAGAGATGTGTTTTTAATTTTTGTTTGAAATCATTAATTGATTGGATGGATTTGATGTGGACAGGTAGCTGGTTCCATAGTCTCGGAGCCACAACACTGAAGGCTCTGTCCCCACAGGAGCGTAAATTCGATCGCGGAATTTGGAGCAATAGCTTATCCACAGAACGAAGTCTGCGACATGGATCATATGTCAAGAGAAGTTCCTGCAAATAGTCGGGAGCGTTGTTGTTTAGACATTTCCAAGTCAAGAGCAGAATCTTGAACTCAATCCGTTTCCGGATGGGGAGCCAAAGAAGATCTTTCAAAATTGGTGTTATGTGATGACGCTTTTCGACCTTGACTACCAGACGAGCCGCAGCATTTTGCACATATTGCAGTTTATCAAGGGATTTTTCGGTGATGCCATATAAGAGACTGTTTCCATTGTGCAATCGTGATGTGATAAACGCGTGAACAAGTGTCTCTGTGGTCTGATATGTCAGCACATTTCTGATGGAATTAATGTTACGCAAATGGTAAGTCGCAGATTTGCACACAGAGCTTACATGTGCATCCATATTCATAGCCTGGTCTAGATACACGCCCAAGTTCCTAGCGGATGTAGTTGCCGGGATCACGCTGTCAACTAACTGAACTTCCGTAGTGCCGATTTTGCTGCGTTGTTGATTTGTCGCTATGATAAGGAACTCAGTCTTGTCTGGATTGAGTTTTAGCTTGTTCTTGGTCATCCACCGGCTAATATCGGCGACGCATGTTCGGACCTGTTGTAGAGCTGATGTTTCCTGACAAGGTATGTTAGGCTTAAATGTTAGATAAAGCTGCGTGTCATCTGCGTACATATGCACCTGAAGGTTATGTCGCCGCACTATATCTGCTATAGGAGCAGAGTAAACAGTAAAGAATCTGGGACCGAGGACCGATCCTTGAGGGACACCATACTTTAGCCGTCCATTCCATATCCCTCGGCTTGCCGAGAGTTACCATGAGGAAGGCCCGGATTGTGACGTCATGTTTTTAGCCTCCCATGACGCCGTAGATCCGGCTCCTGGAATAGCCACGGCGCAAGCCATGCCATCCCTTGCGGGTCCGTATGGTTTCCCTGGCTTTCCAGGAGTATCTTCAGCTCCGGCCATTACTCCACAAGTGAATGTGGTTGAGGACGACGAAGGCCCTAGGCTCGTCGAACATTCACAGGTGGCCACCGAGGAAGACTGGCTAGATGCTTGCCAATGGCTGGTGAACATCAAGCCAGAACTCCAGGTGGATCCACCGGCTTCCCAGCGGGACCAGCACCCGTGGTTGGGAGGGAAACCGGTGACAAGCATCATGCCATCTCTGCCGTATACGGAGCATATCGTTGATCTGTTCGCTGCGGCAGAGACGTCCATTCTGCCGAAAGGACGCCTTGCAAAGGCCCCTCACGAGGTGGCACGGCGCTGCCGTATAAGTTCTGATCTATATCAGAAGTATGGCGTCGTTCCAAAGCCTTGCACGGATGACCGTGCGGCTTTGGGTGAAGACACGTGGCCTGGCTCCCAGTCTGACACGGGACCCCTGTGCGCTAGCGCTCTGCGCAATGCTAATTCCACGCTGCGGGACACAGAGAAAAGTATGAGAGGAGCCATCTCGGCTCTCTCGCACATTTCCCAGCTGCTACAGGGGGTAGTAGCAGCATCCGTAGCCCGCCAAACTTCTCCTCTTGCAGTCCAGAGAGCCATCCAGGACGGCATTAACCTGGCTCTGGACTGCATGACGAGATCCGTAACCAGGAGTTTATGGGCGAGGCACACATTTACCCTTGACAATTTGTGCCCCTCGCAGGACCTGTACAATCGGCTTCTTCGGACGCCGATGGCAGGTCCAGGGTTGTTTGGAGGTGAAGGATGTCTGCACCTCCAACAAACCATAAACCAGAGGGCGCTCCGAGAGCAGTTTGAAGTTCTCCGCAGGGAGCGTGTTCGAGCAGCGCCCCCTGCCTTCCACCCTCAACAGGTTAGAGGTGGTGGTGGCCTTGTCAGAGGCCAACCACCTATGCAGCATCGCCCACGGCAATGACAGCGTAAGCCAGCTAGGGGGGAGCACAGGCTCCTCCAGCGCAACCCGCCAGACAGCCTGCGTATCGAGGTGCGCATGGCGTTGGTAGAGGAGTGCTGGGTTCTGGTCGTGGGAGCTGAACCTGATGGGTCGCCTCTCAAAAAGACCACACAAGTGCTGCTAGGACAGCCACCAGAGACAGGGCTTCTCTTGCACTTCTCGGGTCCACCTCAGTCTTTAGGTGCACCCGTGGGAGGCTGTCTGGCCTTCCACAGGCAAGAGTGGGAGCGGGTTACTCAGGACTGCTCAGTCTTGCGATGGTTTTCGGTCGGTTACCATCCCAACTGGATTTCAAATCAGCCATCGCGCCTGTCTCTGGTACCGATTTGGACTCAAAATCCAAGAGATCTAGATCAATGGTTGTGTATAGAGGAAGAAATTCAATCCCTCATACTAAAACACGCTATTCAACTGGCACAAAAATGTCTGGGTTATTATTCAACCGTGTTCCTAGTGACAAAAAGCACTGGAGGGTGGAGACCAATTCTCAACCTCAAACCTCTCAACAGGTTTATCCTCACACCAAGTTTCAAAATGGAAACTGTGAGAACGGTGTTAGCAGGATTGAGGAAGGGAATGTGGACAGCATCAATAGATCTAAAAGATGCCTATTTTCACATTCCCATTGCGAAGAGCTTTCGTCGGTTCCTGAGATTTGCATTTCAGGGCCGCCAATGGGAATTCAGGGTTCTCCCATTTGGTATATCGACGGCTCCTCGGGTCTTCACTCGAGTGGTCCAAGCTATGACGTCATACCGCCACAGGAGACACATAGCAATCCACACGTACATAGACGACTGGCTGTTAAAGGCACACACTCAAGAACGTCTATCAGCAAATCTGGAGATAGTTTTGAAAACTTACAGATCTAGGCTGGATAGTCAACTTTCAAAAGTCAGAGCTGACTCCGTCCCAGAAGTTTGTTTACCTGGGCATGTTCTTCGATCTAGAGATAGGATATGTTTATCCATCTCCAGAGAGAGTAGAAACACTCATCTCAGTCATACAGTCAGTGTGCATCAGTCGTCATGTCCTGGCACGGGTCTACTTGAGAATGTTGGGGTTAATGGTTTCTTTGGAACCAGTCATTCCTCAGGCAGCCTTACGCCGGCGGGCAATACAGTTATTTCTCATGACACAGTGGACCCAGAGTACGGGTTTCCTGGACTCAAAAGTGTCAGTGTTGGAACCTCTTATTCACCACCTTCAATGGTGGATGAAGAGAGAAAATGTCCTGGCGGGGGTGACGTTGTCACCTCCCCACCCTCAGTTAACGATGTACACAGATGCATCAATGGAGGGATGGGGAGCTTGCCTGGAAGAAAACAAAGTATCAGGGCTTTGGAATCTGGATCAGTCAAGAGAACATATCAATCTGCTGGAAATGTGAGCGGTAGTCTTAGCCATGGGACACTTCCTAGAGAAGGTCAAGGGCATGAGTGTTCTGGTTCGATCAGACAATACAACAGTAGTGTCTTACATAAACCGCCAGGGCGGAACGAAGTCGCCCAGTCTCTGTATGATGACGTGGAAACTGCTTTGCTTGTGCCTAGATCATGGGATTTCCCTGAAAGTAGTTCATATTCCGGGAAGGCTAAATCTATTAGCAGACTCATTGAGCCGAAGAATGAGCATTCTTCCCACGGAATGGCAACTAAATCAATGTGTGGCGGATCGCCTGTTCAACCACTGGGGCAAGCCCAACATAGATTTATTCGCAACGAACAAGAATGCGAAGATGACGACGTACGTCTCTCCGATTCCAGATCCGAGCGCTATCGCAAGAGATGCATTAGCTATCAGATGGGAGGGAATGTATGCATACGCATTCCCGCCAGCAATCCTGATTCCAAAAGTTCTCCAGAAAATCAGGCAGCAGAAATGCCAAGTGCTTCTGATCGCCCCAAATTGGCCACGCCGAGCATGGTATACGGATCTTCTGGACCTTCTGGTCTGCAATCCTGTTCCTCTGCCTCTGATGGACAACATAATCTTCCAGGGCAAGGCCTTGCACAACAACCCGTCAATGTTCCAATTGACAGCGTGGATGTTGTCAAGGAATCAGCAATTTAGGAGGGTATTTCTGAGCAAGCAGCCATGTTTATGGCAAAAGCCAGAAGGGGGTCAACCTCCAGAGCATATAATTATAAAATCAACAGATTTGCTGAATGATGTATTAATCCAATGGAAGCATCTATTCAGGTAGTAGCCGATTTCCTCTGTCACCTTTTTGATGCCTATAGCCTCAAGCCTAACTATTGCCGGCTACAAGTCAGCTTTAATGTCAGTTATCCCTTGCTTGGCTATTAGGGGAAGTGATGAAGTATGTAATCTAAATACTATAATCAAAGGCATGGGTAATCTAAGACCAAGGAATCCTCCAGTGATTCCGTCTTGGAGTTTATTGTTAGTACTTCAAGTATTAGCAGATAAACCCTTTGAACCACTAAGCTCCATTTCCATGAAAATGTTGACGCTTAAAACAGTTTTTCTGATTGCTGCAGCTTCAGCCAGACGAAGAAGTGAAATACATGCTTTGTCAGCAGAGCCAGACCGTTTTGTGGTGACAGGGGAAGGCCTTAGACTTCTACCTAGAGTTAACTTTATGGCGAAGAACCAGTCTTTAAAATATCCTGGTCAGCCTATAGTTTTACCCGCTTTGTCTAGGTTTGATCCTAATTCAAAGGCTTGATGTCCACTCCATGCATTAACGTGTTATAAACAATGTACACAGGAATGGCGGACGGATCCTAGTGCTTTATGGCTATCTTACATTGAACCCCATAGGAGAGCTTCTAAAGATACCATTTCTAGGTGGATTGTGGAATGCATCCAGCATTGCCACAAAGCCACCACGGGTAAACCAGTTAACATGGCCAAGGCTCACAGTGTCCGTGGCGTAGTGACATCCATGGCTCTGTTTAACGGGGTGCCGGTGGATGACATTATGTCAGTAGCACAATGGCACTGTGAGTCTAGTTTTACAAATCATTACCTATGTGACACGTCAAATCCACTTGCCTTATCGATTTTACATAAACGTTAAATCTGTATATAAATTTGTAAATATTGTACATAAGGCCGTTGACTCACACTCAGTGCAATTTAGTGGGGGGAATCCCCGCTTTTCTGTACTGTACCTATCATCGCCAGCGGTGATCAAAGGGGAATCTCGTCAAAATAGGTTAGTCCTATATTTGGTGATGGTTATTTTTTGTCACGTTTTTTATATTACTTACTAAAATGGTGATGGTTTTGTGTTCTTTGTGGTTCCATCTGAGAGTGTGCGAAATGAAGCTTTCGTCCGATGTCTTATAGTACTTTAGCACGAGTACATAGAGCGCGTATAGGACATTGAGGTCATCGCTCCCTCTTTAAAAGATGGGGGGGGGGGAGCAGATGTGAGACAGTCATTACTCTCAACATCGGTCGTGTTATGCAATGTCCAAATCATTTCCTGATTGTGTTTACATACGCAATTTCAGATGTTTGTTGTGCTCTAAAAGCAAAAGCTTGCTCTTCCAGGGATGAGCCGGTCTTCTGACCTTCGCCTCCCTCCCGCCGAATTCTCTTACGAATTCTGGCTATATCATGAAGTATCAGGGTGGTAAGTATACTCTTGATGTGAAATAAACGAAATCACGGATTTCTTTTTTCACGAGAGAGTTGATACTTACCACCCTGATACAATCCCGGCCTCTCCGCCCCACAGAGGCTCGGTCTATCGGCGTTTTATGTTGCAATTAGGTCAGCCAATATTTTGGAATAGAATGAGTCAGCCCCGCGCATGTGCGAGTTTGGGCTGCACATCCGCTGGTCTGTCAGTTGTGTAACCTGCCCAGTGGGGGCAGTTTCTTTTTAATTCTGAGTATTATTGAAGCTAGGTCGATATTTAGGAAATATCATGAAGTATCAGGGTGGTAAGTATCAACTCTCTCGTGAAAAAAGAAATCCGTGATTTCGTTTATTTTGTCTTATGTTCTGTGCCTCATCCCAGCACCTCTTTGTCTTATATTCTGTGCCTCGTCCCAGCACCTCTTTGTCTTAGATTCTGTCCATCGTCCCAGCACATCTTTGTCTTACAAATTCTGCACCTCGTCCCAGCACATCTTTGTCTTACAAATTCTGCACCTCGTCACAGCACATCTCTGTCATACAGATTCTGTGCCTCGTCCCAGCACCTCTGTCTTAGATTCAGTGACTCGTCCCAGCACATCTTTATCTTTCAGATTCTGCATCTCGTCCCAGCACATCTTTGTCTTAGATTCTGTGCCTCATCCCAGCACTTCTGTCTTAGATTCTGTGCCTCGTCCCAGCACCTCTTTGTCTTATATTCTGTGTCTCATCCCAGCACCTCTTTGTCTTATATTCTGTGCCTCATCCCAGCACCTCTGTCTTATATTCTGTGCCTCATCCCAGCACCTCTTTGTCTTATATTCTGTGCCTCATCCCAGCACCTCTGTCTTATATTCTGTGCCTCATTCCAGCACCTCTTTGTCTTAGATTCTGTGCCTCATCCCAGCACCTCTTTGTCTTAGGTTGCGCTAGTTGTCATATCGCACCATGTGAGTGAGTATAGTTACGGGTAGAATCAATATAGTTACGCTAAAATATAGAATCTGTTCTGTAGGCATGAGAATCCTGTGAGTTCACAATCAATTGATATCCTGTATGAAGACGACGACATGGTAGTGATTGACAAGCCATCATCCATTCCATGCCATCCATGTGGACGATATCATTTCAATAGCATTGTGTTTATTCTCGGCAAGGAGTACAATCTGCCTCATCTCAGGAGTTAGTATATTAACATACTCTAGCTAGTTATTGCTATTTTCAAACTGTATTTATATTTAATCCTGTAAATCTTGAATGCTCGTAGCTTTTGTTTAGTGAATCCCAAATGCTCTTGATATATAATAATACATGCGTATATCCAACTGGCTCAATTATACACATAATTAAATAGAATAAAACTACCCCAAATAGGCAGCTTAATTAGCTGTCAGATCGGCAGACTGACATGTCATTCTATATAATAATTGGCCTCCAACATGTTCAACAACACCTCATGTTTTTCTTAGTTCAATTAATCAATCTCTTTGTGACATTCAGTTTTAAATTTTGTGCTTATTCGCTATGAATACTTTACCTGGTATCCCTGACAAGGCGGAGATGTAATCCCTCCCAGGTGTAGAAACGTAATCCCTCCCAGGTGTAGAGACGTAACCCTTCCCAGGTATAGACACACATTATAAGTGAGGTTTCACAGTAGTGATACCTATTTCCGTGATTATAAACAAACACTATATGGTGTCGTATTTTGGCGTTTTGAATGGCAAATGCTTGCCAGTTTTCAAAGATTCAAATTTTATAAATTAAAAAAAGGTCAAGTTGCTGAGTCCTAGAACGATGTTAGTTAGTGATATTCGAGCTGCAGTACAGTTATGTAAAAGATACACATGTGTGTCTTTCTCGGACTGGCCTCACACTTTTAAATCAGCGGCTTTTCTCATACACACATATCTTCACAACAAGGTAGCTTATGCACCAGTGCAGATCAGGTTACAGGAGGGCCTCTCTAAATTTATGTTTTGAACAGTGTTTTGATTCTGAAGCCTTTGTCCTGCGCCTCTTTCTAGGTCAGGATTGGGATTTTGTAGATACCTATGTAATGCACATTCTCTATATACACATGTAGGCCTTTCCTAGTATAGGTGCAAAAGTTGACACGATTGAGTGTGTGAAAATATGTTGGATAATCATTCTTTGTTGTGTCTGTGTATAGGTCAATGTTAGTTGATTATTATCTGTCAATGAGTATTTTACTCCAGAAAGAGAGTAACGTCATAATCTTAGCTCACCTTACCAGCGTATCCATCCATCATCTGACACGTTGTATGAAATGTGTCTTTTTAATTCCTTGCTATTTAATAAACATGCTGTTGAGTATTTTGAAACTAATTTGACTGGCCGCTGTTGCTGCCTTAGGCAGCAGCAGCACCCAGTCAAATTAGTTTCAAAATATTCAACAGCTTAACATGAATGAGTGAGATGAAGAAGTCTGTGAAAGATTGGATGCCAGAGATGCATCATAGCATGCTTCCTGCTTCCATCAGTAGCTTCTACATCTGCACTCGGACGGTTTTCCCCATCTCTGGTTCTCTCTTCTGATAGGGGTTTACCAGTTTTTTTAGATCCAGAGGCAGCGCCTGAGGGTCCGGGTCTGTTTGACTTTGGGGAGCCTGAGACTGAGATCGGCCAGCTGCTTAATTGCTGGGGTCGAGCCACCAGTCGCAGGTACCGCTTTGTCCGGCGGTAGCTCTCCTGTTCAGGCCAGGTTAGCTCCCCTGGCTTTTTTGGCATCTAATCTTTCTAAGCAGAAGGAAGAGAATATCCTGTTGTGTTGTCAACCTGGTGAGCTGAAGACCATAGAAGTGGATATCTGTAGGCCCCCTGCAGCGCCTATGGGTGACCATTTCCATGGAGCTACCCAAGGAGGGGTAATCTTCATGGCTCAAAGGGTTGTCCTGATTGGTTTGGATGGCTGGATCTCAAGGTACATGTCACTCCAGGCTTTGTATATAGAGGATCTACAATAAGGTACATGTCACTCCACGCTTTGTATATAGAGGATCTACAATAAGGTACATGTCACTCCAGGCTTTGTATATAGAGGATCTACAATAAGGTACATGTCACTCCAGGCTTTGTATATAGAGGATCTACAATAAGGTACATGTCACTCCAGGCTTTGTATATAGACATGATAGAGGATCTACAATAAGGTACATGTCACTCCAGGCTTTGTATATAGAGGATCTACAATAAGGTACATGTCACTCCAGGCTTTGTATATAGAGGATCTACAATAAGGTACATTTCATGCCAGGCTTTGTATATAGAGGATCTACAATAAGGTACATGTCACTCCAGGCTTTGTATATAGAGGATCTACAATAAGGTACATTTCATGCCAGGCTTTGTATATAGAGGATCTACAATAAGGGACATGTCACTCCAGGCTTTGTATATAGAGGATCTACAATAAGGTACATGTCACTCCAGGCTTTGTATATAGAGGATCTACAATAAGGTACATGTCACTCCAGGCTTTGTATATAGACATGATAGAGGATCTACAATAAGGTACATGTCACTCCAGGCTTTGTATATAGAGGATCTACAATAAGGTACATGTCACTCCAGGCTTTGTATATAGAGGATCTACAATAAGGTACATTTCATGCCAGGCTTTGTATATAGAGGATCTACAATAAGGTACATGTCACTCCAGGCTTTGTATATAGAGGATCTACAATAAGGTACATTTCATGCCAGGCTTTGTATATAGAGGATCTACAATAAGGTACATGTCACTCCAGGCTTTGTATATAGAGGATCTACAATAAGGTACATGTCACTCCAGGCTTTGTATATAGAGGATCTACAATAAGGTACATGTCACTCCAGGCTTTGTATATAGAGGATCTACAATAAGGTATATGTCACTCCAGGCTTTGTATATAGAGGATCTACAATAAGGTACATGTCACTCCAGGCTTTGTATATAGAGGATCTACAATAAGGTACATGTCATGCCAGGCTTTGTATATAGAGGATCTACAATAAGGTACATGTCATGCCAGGCTTTGTATATAGACATGATAGAGGATCTACAATAAGGTACATGTCACGCCAGGCTTTGTATATAGACATGATAGAGGATCTACAATAAGGTACATGTCACTCCAGGCTTTATGTATAGAGGATCTTTGTACAGAGAGGATCTAAAATGGTAAATATGATTTTGACTGAACTTGAGTGAGTTGCTGATGGCTAGACTAAGCACCTGGATGTGCCAATCTGACAGCGGATCAACCTGTCTATTAGGGGCAGTTTTATTCTATTTAATTCTGTGACATAATTGAGCCAGTTGGATATATTATTATATATCAAGAGTAATCTGGATGGTAAGTATCAACTCTCGTGGAAAAATAAATCCTAGATTTTCGTTATTCTACATGTTCTAGGTGAAAGTAACTTAAATTTTTTAGCTTCTAGCCAAAATTATGACATTTCTGGTAAAGCTCTATAGGTCTCTACATGGGGAACATGGCATTTCTAATGGTTGTTTTTTATGGCAATGTTTCAGGTTAGTGATACAGGCCCTTATACCTTTTGCGTTTGAAACTTTCAGTAATGTATGTGTATTTTAAATTTTATTAAAGTAACTAACAATATTTATATTTTATGAATGAAAAATTTCAAACAAGATGTTATTCTATTATGCAATGAATATACTTGATTGTCGTATTTCATTGGTGGGATATCAGTCATAGTAAGCTAGTGAGAAGATGTATCTGATTATCATAAATGTTTTAACATGTTTTGGTTACTGGTGCAACTTTCCTATAAACAAGTGAGACAGGTTTCTCCCGGTTGTTTTTTATTTCAGATATTTATCGATTGGATCGGCTCACGTCTGGAGTGTTAATCTGTGGGAAGACACCGCTGAGAACGTACCAGTTAGAGCAGAATGTCGTCAAAAGGGAGGTTGAAAAGGAATATATATGCAGAGTGATTGGAGAATTTCCACAGTGAGTATGTTGAATCATCTGTGACGGTAATTCACCTTTCCAGAGTGTCCATTCATCATCTGACCTCATGTGATGTCATAATCAGGTCAGCGTGTGTATGATGACGTCACAATCATTACGTCATAAAAAGTTCCATATAGACCTAGTCCGACTTGTATGAATTGTATGTCTTTGTAATTCTTTGCTATTTAATAAACATGCTGCAACAGCACCCAGTCAAATTAGTTTCAAAATATTCAACAGCTTACCTGTGTAGTTTTTTTTAAATTGCTAGTTAGGGTGTTCAGAGATCGATTGATCCCAACATGAAGCGAGGTGTGGGTGGAGCTTAGCTAGAGATGGACGGGGCATAGCTAAAACCGGAAAGGTGCATTGTTGCTTGCACAATCTTCCAATCATCCATTCTGTTTTCACTTCAAGAGTATACTTACCTCCCTAATACTTTTGATATTGCTAAATATTGGCTTTCACTCAATAAACACTCAGATTTAAAACAGTTAGGTGCCCCTACTGGGCAGGGAGTCAGAGCGTAGTCTGGCGGATGCCAGCCCCACCACCGCGCATGCGCAGACTAGCACTTCCTCTTTGCTAGATTATTGGCAAAGAGAACACACATGTCTTTTTGAGTCATAAGCTTTTCTCGCTCTTAAACTGTTATTTTGTGTATATTTTGGAGTGATAGTGTCTGATTTGTATGGCAGGAGGGAACACTTCGCCACAGGAGGACTTAGGACCTTTAAATCAGGTGACTTCTAGTAAAATTAGCGAGTTTTCTTCCCGGTGTATTGTGTTTCCGGGACTCGCGTTTACCGTGATAAGCGCCTTAGTTAGTTGGTTTAGGTCAACTCGGTGCTACCTAGGACTAATTTCTCTTTCTGTTTATGTCCACAGGTCTGTATGACGCTAGGTGGTGACATCACAGTTGCTGAGAGTTAGTTTTCTCTCCACCATGGTTCCATTTCCTACTAACACTGTTAGGTTATCTAACCAAAAGAAAAATATGTCCAGTGAGTTGGAGGCCTAGTATAAAGGTCTTCTCACTTTGCCCTCTTGATCCAATTCCTTCCCCATGAGGTGGAGAGAGTTAAGAGGCGTGCAGATGGTGGAGTTCTCCGTTCGTCACGTTGGATGGTTTGTCTATACAAAGTGTCAGGTATCTAGTTATTGATAATGTGGTGATGTTAATTATTGTAAACAAACAAAGGGAGATAATTAACATTTTTGCCAGAAAAGAGTTATCTATATGTATCTGATGGTTGTGTAGTCAACTTATCCATTCAGCATACAATTCGTCCTTGCACTTGGATGTTTTGTTGGGATCGAATTTTTTCCTGTCACGGGATTAATGACGTCATAATCAGCCTGGCTATGTGTTTATCAGCAATTCAAGCGCTATGCTGTTTCTGATGTATATTGATCTTTATGATCGTTTTTTCCTTCTCTTTGAGTTGGATTGAGTTTCTAAGCTTAACTAGTTGCTCATACTCCTTGTCCTTTGCCCTGTTTCAGGGACCGGGTTGCGCGTCCTGTGGTCGTTTTCTTCTGGATAAGTTCTGGCCGCATCTGTGCTGTCAATGTAGCCCTTGTGGTCCATTTGTTAATTGTGACATATGTAAGCACTGGGGGGGCGAGTTAATGTCCGAATTCTTGTGCTGCTTACAGGCGACGGACAAGGTGGTAGAGGAGGAGAAGAAGAAGAAGCGGAAACGAGAGGTTGTAAGTAGGAAGGGTAAGGGGAAGGTCTCGTCCGCGGTGGATATGGAGGCCTTCCGGACCGAGATGTTGGGAGAGATGAAGAGGACAATAAAGGATTTGGTTCCAGGGTTGCTTCGTGGCATGCTTCCTGGACCAAATCCTTTACTGTCCTCGTCATCGGCTTCGGAGCAGGTAATCCCCGCCTCTGGATCGATTTTCCTTAGTCCGCTTCCGTTGTTCGACGATCCAGAGGTGGGCCCATTAGAGGGGGCGTTCCACGGCCCTGGCAGCAGGCTTATTGCCGCGCCGATAGGGGACCGTGGACGGTTGTCGCTGGAACCCGCGGGCTGCTTATCAGTCCAGGGGTATCCGCACGCCGCGGTGGCCAGTACCTCCTATGGCACCGTTCCTGGTCAGCCCGGGTTAGCTCTCTTTGCTGACCCGGGGTCTAATCTTTCTGACCAGGGTAATGAGGATTACCTGCTAGGGTCGCCGTCTGACGACGTGGACATGGATGAAGACGTTTGTGCACCCCTCGCGGGGAATACAGGTGCCTTATTCCACGGTTTTACTCACCCTGGAGTAAAGTCCGCGGCTCAGGTGGTGGCCCAGGGCGCTGCTGATGGCCAGCGGTACCGCATACCTCGGCTTGCCGAGGGTGTTGCTGGTGCTGGCCGGGCCCGTGGTGAGACTATATATACCCCGCGCTCTGCCACGGTGCCTGCTCCTGGTCAAACCAGTGATATTCTCATGCCGGTGCTGTCAGGCCCGCGTGTTTTCCCTGGCTTGCCAGGTGTATCAGCATACCCGCCGTCAAGCTCTACTGCTTGCGCTCAGGAGGAAGACGAAGGACCCCGTCTTGTAGAGCGCTCGCAGTTAGCCACGGAGGAGGATTGGTATGACGCTTGCCAGTGGTTGGTGAGCGTTAGGCCTGATCTGCCCGTGGAGCAGTCGGCTAGCCAGCGTGTTCACACGCCGTGGTTAGCTGGGAAACCGACTGCTAACGCTATGCCTTCTCTGCCGCTGGCGGAGCATGTCGTTGACATGTTCAAGGCGGCGGAGTCGTCCATTAAGTCGAGTGGACGTCTCGCGAAGGCCCCTCGCGAGGTGGCCAGGCGTTGTCGCATCGTGCCCCTGGATTACCAGCGGTACGGTGTGGTACCCAAGCCCAGCGTGGATGACCGCGCGGCTTTGGGTGAGGATGCGCGGCCAGGCACCCGTTCTGACGCGGGTGTCTTGTGCGCGAACGCGTTGCGTTCGGCGAATACCGCGTTGCGTGATGCGGAGGAGAGTGGGAGGGCTTCGATTGCCGCTCTGTCCCACGTCTCCCAGCTGTTACAGGGGGTAGTAACGGCATCCGCATCGCGCCAGCCAAGTCCGGTCACTGTCCAGCGAACCATCCAGGATGGTATTAACCTGGCGCTGGACTGTGTGACTCGGGCGGTGACCAGGAGTGTCAGGGCAAGACGCACGTTTGCCCTGGACAATCTGTGCCCGTCTCAGGACCTGTACAATAGGCTACTGCGTACGCCTATGACGGGCCCTGGTCTTTTTGGAGGTGAGGGATGTCGCCACCTCCAGGAGACGGTCACCCTGGTGAATAACCAGAGGGCGCTGCGCGAGCAGTTTGATGTGCTGCGTCGTGCTAACGCTCGCGCCGCGGCCCCGGCGTATCGTCCCCTGCAGGCTCGAGGTGGTGCTGGCCAGGTCAGTGGCCAGCCACCGTCGCAGCGTCGGCCTCGGCCGCGTGCGATTCGGCCAGCAGCGAGGGGGGCGCAGGTTCCTCAGCCGCCGTCAGCCAGGCAGCCGCCCGCGCACCGAGGTGCGCGCGGGGCGGGGCGGGGCGCGCGAGGATCTGGGCGTGGTTATCGGTCCTGACAGGACGCTTACCGCGGTAAGAACCACTCCGGTGTGTATGGCGGCGGAGACAGTGCCGCTCTTGCATGCCTCGTGTCCACCGCGGTCCCTAGGTGGGCCGGTGGGAGGCCGGCTAGCCGGCCACATGCAAGAGTGGGAACGGTTAACTCAGGACCGTTTAGTCTTGCGATGGCTTTCCGTCGGGTATCATCCAGAGTGGGTGACAGGCCCGCCGTCGCGACTGTCTCTGGTGCCAGTCTGGACTCCCATTCCGAGAGATCCAGAGCAAAGGTTGTGTATCGAGGAGGAGATAAATTCCCTCATACAAAAGGGAGCTATTCAGCCGGCACAAAGGTGTCCGGGCTTCTATTCAACCCTGTTCTTAGTAACAAAACGCACCGGTGGGTGGAGACCGATTCTCAACCTCAAGCCATTGAACAAGTTCATCGAGACGCCCAGTTTCAAGATGGAAACGGTGCGCTCGGTGTTGGCGGGGTTGGAGAGGGGGATGTGGACGGCGTCGATAGATTTGAAGGACGCTTATTTCCACATCCCCATCCACGGGAGTTTCTGTCGCTTCCTGAGATTTGCATTCCAGGGCAGACAGTGGGAATTCAGGGTGTTGCCCTTCGGAATTTCCACGGCTCCTCGGGTTTTCACCCGTGTGGTTCTTGCGATCACAGCATACCTCCGCAGGAGAAGCATAGCAGTCCACACGTACATAGACGACTGGCTGTTGAAAGCGCACACCCGGGAAAGTTTGTCCGCCAATCTGGAGATTGTTTTGAAAATTCTCACAGACTTGGGCTGGATGATCAATTTCCCAAAATCAGAGCTGACTCCATCCCAGAAGTTTGTTTACCTGGGGATGTTCTTCGATCTAGAGACAGGATATGTTTATCCTACTCAGGAGAGAGTTCAAATACTCATCTCGTTGATTCAGTCAGTGTGCGACAGTCGTCATGTCCTGGCACGGGTTTACTTGAGAATGCTGGGGTTGATGGTTTCGTTGGAACCAGTCATTCCTCAGGCCGCCTTACGCAGGCGGCCGATCCAGTTGTTTCTCATGACACAATGGACCCAGAGTACAGGTTCGCTGGACTCGAATGTGTCAGTGTTGGCGCCTCTGATTCACCACCTGCAATGGTGGTTGAATACAGAGAATCTCTTGCCGGGGGTTTTGCTAACCCCTCCCCACCCTCAGGTGACTGTGTATACAGATGCATCGATGGAGGGCTGGGGAGCTTGCCTGGAAGAATCCACGATATCAGGGCTTTGGAATCTGGAACAGTCACAGGAACATATAAATCTACTGGAGCTAAGAGCAGTAGTCCTGGGCCTGGAACATTTCTTACAGAAAGTTCAGGGCAAGATTGTTCTTATTCGTTCAGACAACTCAACAGTTGTGACTTACATAAACCGCCAGGGCGGAACGAAGTCGCCCAGTCTCTGTATGATGACATGGAAACTGCTTTGTTGGTGTCTGGATCACCAGATTACCTTGAAAGCAGTTCATATTCCGGGAAGGTTAAACCTGCTAGCAGACTCATTGAGCCGAAGGATGAGTGTTTTACCCACGGAATGGCAACTAAATCAATGTGTGGCGGATCGTCTGTTCGACCATTGGGGGAAACCCAACATCGATTTGTTCGCAACGAAGAAGAATGCGAAGATGACGACGTACGTCTCTCCGATTCCGGATCCAAGCGCTTTCGCAACAGATGCGTTAGCTATCAGCTGGGGGAGAATGTATGCATACGCATTCCCTCCAGCAATCCTGATTCCAAAAATTCTTCAGAAAATCAGACAAGAGGAATGCCAAGTGCTTCTGATCGCCCCGGATTGGCCAAGCCGATCATGGTATACGGATCTGCTGGACCTTCTGGTCTGCAATCCGGTTCCTCTGCCTCTGATGGACGATATTATCTTCCAGGGCAAGGCCCTTCACAACAATCCGTCAATGTTCAGATTGACTGCGTGGATGTTGTCAAGGAATCTAGAATTAAGGAGGGCTTTTCTGAGCAAGCAGCCATGTTTATGGCCAAAGCCAGGAGGGGGTCAACCTCCAGAGCATATAATTATAAAATCAACAGATTTGCAGAATGGTGCTCAAAAAGATGTATTGATCCAATGGATTCATCTATTCAAGTAGTAGCTGATTTCCTCTGTCACCTCTATGATGCCTATAGCCTCAAGCCTAACTCTATTGCTGGTTATAAGTCAGCATTAATGTCTGTTATTCCTTGCTTGGCTAAGAGGGGAAGTGATGAAGTAAATACATTGAATGTATTAATTAAAGGCATGGGCAATATAAGACCAAGGAATCCACCTGTGATTCCGTCTTGGAGTTTATCGCTAGTGCTTCAAGTACTAGGTGATAAGCCTTTTGAACCACTTAGTTCCATTTCTATGAAACTATTAACACTGAAGACTGTGTTTTTAATTGCTGCGGCCTCGGCTAGGCGTAGGAGTGAAATTCATGCCTTATCAGCCGAGGATGACCGTTTTGTGGTTTCAGGGGAAGGCCTTAAGCTGCTACCTAGGATTAATTTCTTGGCTAAAAATCAGTCGTTGAAATATCCAGGTCAACCTATTATTTTGCCTGCTTTAACTAGATATGATCCTAATTCTAAAGCATGGTGTCCCGTCCGGGCGCTGCGCCGGTACAAACAACGTACGGCGGCATGGCGCACCGACCAGTCAGCGTTATGGTTGTCATATATTGAACCCCATGGGAGGGCTTCTAAGGACACCATTTCCAGGTGGATTGTGGAATGCATTCAGTTTTGCCATAAATCTGCCACCGGGAAGCAGGTTGACGTGGCCAAGGCTCACAGTGTCCGCGGCGTAGTGACATCCACGGCCCTATTTAATGGGGTCCCAGTGGATGATATTATGTCGGTGGCTCAGTGGCACTGTGAGTCAAGTTTTACAGACCATTATCTCCGTGACACCTCTAATCCTCTCGCCTTGTCGGTTTTGAAAAAATAAATCGGTTTATATTTTTTGAGGAGGTTTTTCCTCATTACTTATATATTTCACAATTAATTTATGGAAACACCCACTTTTTTGGGCCTGCATCAGTCTTTACCTATGGGAAGATGATGTCAGCAGCCATTTTCAACAAGGTCAGTCTTGTTCATGTGTTGTCCGTTGTTGATTGTATTGTCACGATTACCCGTTATTAATATGGTGATGGTTTGTGTATTTGTGTGGTTCATTGTTGAGAGTTACGAAAATGGAGCTTTTTCGTCTCTGTCCTGTAGTACATGGCACTTGTACGTAGAGAGCGTATAGGACATTGAGGTCAGTCGACTCTTCCTCCCAGGAAGGAGGGGGGGGAGCGCATATGACATTCGGTCATCTCTCATACATCGGTGGTGTTATCCGATGGTTAGTCAAATCCTGACTGTTTTTTCTTACAGTTTCAGAAGTTTAAGTGCCTTAAACGCAGAAAAGCGTATAGGGATGAGCTGGTCTTTTGACCTCGCCTCCCTCCCGCCAGATTCACTTTCGAATTCTGGCAATATCAAAAGTATTAGGGAGGTAAGTATATTCTTGAAGTGAAATAAACGAAATCTAGGATTTCTTTTTTCACGAGAGAGTTGATACTTACCTCCCTAGATACGGACCCGGCCTCTCCACCCCACAGAGGCTCGGTCTTCAGGCTCTTAATAGTTGCATGTGTGTCAGCCAATAATCTAGTCAGAGGAAGTGCTAGTCTGCGCATGCGCGGTGGTGGGGCTGGCATCCGCCAGACTACGCTCTGACTCCCTGCCCAGTAGGGGCACCTAACTGTTTTAAATCTGAGTGTTTATTGAGTGAAAGCCAATATTTAGCAATATCAAAAGTATTAGGGAGGTAAGTATCAACTCTCTCGTGAAAAAAGAAATCCTAGATTTCGTTTAGATCATAATAGCATTGTAATTCTATTTTTCTAAAAATGCTTTTGCTATTGTAGTGGCATTACAGAGGTGGACCAGCCATTGGGCTGTATTACACAAAAACTCGCCCTCTTTAAGGTGGATCCTCACGGGAAAGCCAGTAAGACGACGTTTGAACGGCTTAGTTTCAATGGAAAAGACAGTGTTGTGAAATGTGAGTAGATATGCATGTACTAATGCTAATAATATTAAGATATGATGACTACCCATTTCCCCGTGGATAGGCTGCTCCAATGCATAGGATACTTTTATCAAATTCTGCCCAAAAAGTCTAATACATGTATTCATACATTAGACGAAGTGAATTAAAAGTTTTACTACCAAAGGTAGATAAGGTTACCAATCAGCGTGATTGATGCCTACAGGATCCATACAATGTAGTTAATGAATCCAGAATTTTTCACAGTCCTTGCGGAAAGTGGTGGCGTCCGTGCTGTCAGGATCGTGATGTAGCACTTCAATAATTCTGTGAGTGACGTCTGTGGGTCCGTGATGGGGAAGATTAAAGTGTGGAGCAACAGGTGTGTCATTGTTGTTTTTAATAGCCCTCAAATGTTCTTTGATGCATCCCTGAAATTCTTGTTTAATTTCACCGACATATTGTTTTGAGCATTTTTTGCAGGTTAATAAATATATGACATTCATTATGTGGCAAAATCTCTTTGTTTTGATATAATATTTTAGCCCTGTGTGTGAGCTTTTGAAACTATTTGTGCTGTGGAGACAGAAAATACAATTTATTCTGGTACATGGGTGTATAGGGTTTGCTATACTTTTCCCCTGTAGGCCAAATTTCCTAAGGTCTGTAAATTTGGCTGTGACAAGAGTGTCTTTGAAGGATGGGTTATGTCTGTAGCCAAAAAGAGGTTTCTGAATGTGGCTCGGCATTTTGGGCTGGACTGTAGTTGCGGCCAGTGGCGTTTGATTATTTTCTGGGCCAGTTTGCTGTGTTGGTGGAAATGTGTGATACAAGGTATCATAGTGTTGATTTCTTTGGTCAGTTTTGGAAGGAGTAAGTCACTGCGATTTTGTTCCATAGCTCTGTTGAGGCTAGTGATGAGGTTACTTGTTGGATATCCTCTTGTGGCGTAGTGGTGTACCATTTCGTGTGCGTTTTTTAGGAAATCTGTTTCTCTGCTGCAGATTCTCCTAAGTCGCAGGAATTGTCCATAAGGGCTCGCTTTTTTAGAAGAGTCAGGGTGAGATGATCGATAGTGTAGATACCCGTGTGTATCTGTTGGCTTGGTGTATAAGTTGAAGCTCAAGTGTCTATTGGGGAGAATAAACACTTTAGTGTCCAGAAAATTAATGGATTCTGTTGACTGTTCTGCTGTAAATTTGATCGTGGGGTGTGTGGTGTTCATATGTGTTATGAATTCATTTAGTGATTCAAACCCTTCTATCCAGATCATAAAAATATCATCGATATAACTGTAGTAGAGGGCTGGTCTTTTGTTTGCTGTATTGAGTAGTTTCTCCTCAAGCTAGGCCATGAAGATTATAGCATAGCTGGGTGCTAGTTTAGTGCCCATTGCTGTGCCTCCAATCTAGAGGTAGTGTTCTTCATTAAACTCAAAATTGTTACAAGTGAAGACAATTTTGAGTAATGTGAGTAGTCTGTGTGTTCTAAGCGTACCCGGGCAGCCATGAACTCTTAAAAATTGGGATACTGCTTTCAATCCTTCACTGTGTGGAATATTGGTGTACAGTGAGGTGACATCTATGGTGACTAGGATAGCGTGTGGTGGGATGACGCCGAAGTCTTCTAGTATATTGATAAAGTCAGTGGTGTCACGGACATAAGACTTAATTTTTTCTAGATGAATTTTGATGTGTTCATCAACGAAACTGCTGATGTGTTCAGTAGGGCTGCCGTTGCCACTGATGATTGGTCTCCCCGGTGTGAGTTGGCCATTTTGTTTTTTGTATATTTTGGGAAGGAGATAGAACCTAGCCGTGTGTGGTTATCAGTTCTGAGACCATTGGCTATGTCTATGGTGATTTCACCACTGAGAATCATGTCCGTGATGGCGGTTTCTACCTTCTCTGCATGGTACATGGTGAGATCAGCAGTTTGCTTGGCGTAATAGTTAATGTCACTGAGTTGTCTAAGTGCTTCCTGTTTATAGTTAACCGTTTCTTGGATGACTGTCACTTGTCCCGTATCTGCTTTTTTAATAATGATAGTTTTATCGTTTTTTAGCTGATTGATGATCTTTCGTTGTGTTTTGGAAAGATTACCGATATTATATCTACGGTGTGCTTTTTTGTTTATGTCATGTTTGACGGATCTGATGAACGCATTTAGTGTTGCGTCGTTACCTGGACTGGGTGTCCAGGTACATGCTGGTTTGAACTTTTGTGATAGTTTTTTCACATCATGAGAACATACTTACCTCCCTAACACTCTTGATATACTAGTATATCGGCACTAATATTCAGAATTATAAAATGTTAGGTGCCCCTAATTGGCAGGGGATGTACACAGGCATGCACATGACAGACCCCACCTACTGCGCATGCGCATACTGGTACTTCCGTTTTCTAATATATTGGCTGACAAGCTACATGTAGAAAACCTTTCCAGTCTCTTTTCTGAGAATTTTCAATACTTGTTATCACCTTTTTTGGATTAATGGCTGATTCAAAGTCTGCAGAGGAAGCTTCCTCATCGTCTGTTAAGGTGATATTGTTCCATTTATTAATTTAGACTTGTAACTTTTATGTGTTACCGGTTTTCGTTCGCGGCCGTTTTGGCGTTACCGCAATTTCAGGTGCTGGGAATCCTTGTTAAATTCTCCCAGTGCCTAGGGCTATTAATCCCTTGTGCTTTGTGTCCACATGTTCAACTTATGTATAGTAAGGGTTCCTGTTCTTCTCTCGAAGGTTGTTCACGTCTCTTTTTTTACTTATCATTGTGATATGTCTAAGGGTTGGAGATATATTAAATGAATAAGAGAAATATCTCCTTCCTTTTGTCCCATCCCCCTCATCAGTTCGTCTGAAGGAAGAGTCTCGGCGGATGGATGGACGTGTTCTCCACCACAAGAGGATGGTTTTGCCTGTGTTCAGGCTAAGGGAGTTTTAGTTATGGCACATAATTATTTGAAAATATTCACAAATTTCTGCTGCCATTTGTTATTGCACTGTATTCTCTCTTGTGTGTGCATGGGTTCTCGAATATATATAATTTAATATTATATTATTTTGAAGTAATGAATGTTTTTAGTCACTAGGTATTTCTTGCATTCATTTCTGATGAGTCCCCTCTCCTTGAAGGAGCTGTTGCATTGAGGTTTGATGTCATAATCAACCAGAGTTTTTTCTCTTTCCTTGATGTCATAATCTTAGTTTAGAGAAATCTTTTTGATGTTTTTATCATCCTTTATTATGAATGTGGAGAGATATCTAGATAGTCAATAATCTTTCTCTCTCTCATTCTTAATTTGGGATCCTGGTTGTGATTTGTTATTATTAACAAGAGAAGTCAGCTGTCCCATCAGGGTTGTCTGTGATAAAAGTGGGTGTCTCTCTCGAGTTTGTTCTTGATTTTTACTAATAGTCAAATAACAAGGTTTTGCAAACTATAATACTCATTGTCTTCATATGCCTTCCTTTCAGATGTCATGTCCATCATGTTTCAAGCCCATGAAGGCTAGATTCTTCCCCCACCCTTGCCATCTTTGTACAGTTTGTAGGCTGTCCAGCAAATGTGTCATTTGTAAAGAGGGGGGGAGGGGATCTGACCTCTGAATTCTTTGCTTTACAGGCTAAGCTGATGGTTGAGGAGGGCAAGAAGGCAAAGAAGGAGGGTAAAAAGAAGGCCTCTGAGAAGGGTGAGCTCGAGGCCTTCAAGGTTGAGTTAGTGAGTGAGATGCGCAGGACTTTGAAAGATCTGATACCTGACATGCTTCGTGGTATGTTGCCGGGCACAGGTGTTTCAACTTCGTGCGCATCGACCTCAGTGCAGGTAGCCCCCGTCCCTGGATCATGCCCTACTAGCTCGGACAAAGTGTTGAGTTATCCAGGGGCAGCCGTCTTGGACCCAGGCTTGATGTTCGCATCGCCTGGTGATCCAGCGGCACGAGCAGCATCAGGCGGGACCCGACCAGCGGGCCTGACCACGATCACTTGCAGAGTACCCTCATCATCTGCTTTTGGTCAGTCTGGGTTAGTTTTTTACCCCCCCCCCCCTGGTTTGGAAGACGGGTGGGGGGGAGGGGGGGGGGGGATATAGCGATCAGCATCTCCGTCCGTCCGTCTGTCCCTGTCTTGTCAACGCAACTCCTCCTAGAGGTCTCAATGGATTAGCTTAAAATTTTGTCCACCTTATCAGTATCATGTGCGGATGTGCCTGTGCTTTTTTCGCGGCCAAAATATTGTTCATTACAGAGTTATCCCCCTTTGTATATCTTAAAGCCGATACATAAACTGCATTGCCAATCATTTCTTGTCAACGCATCTCCTCCTAGAGGTCTCAATGGATTAACTTAAAATTTTGTCCACATTATCAGTATCATGTGCGGATGTGCATGTGCTTTTTTCGCATCAGAAATATTGTTCATTATAGAGTTATCCCTCTATATATCTTAAAGCCGATACATAAACTGCATTGCCAATCATTTCTTGTCAACGCAACTCCTACAGTTTAGCTCTAATTCTTTTGAAAATTGGTATGTGTTATCATTACGATGTGTAGGTGTGCATGTGCTATCCGTGCACCTGTATGTCAATCCATCTGTCCAAAATGTTTGTATGTCCGTCTGTCACTCCATCCATCTCTGACAATCATTTCTTGTCAACGCACCTCCTAGAGGTCTCAATGGATTAAATTTTGTCCACATTATCACTATCATGTGCAGATGTGCATGTGCTTTTTTTGTGCCCAAAAAGTTATTCATTACAGAGTTATCGCCCTTTAAATATCTTAAAGCCAATACATAAACTGCACTGCCAATCATTTGTCAACGCAACTCCTACAGTTTAGCTGCGATTCTTTTGAAACTTGGTAAGTGTTATCATTACGACATGAAGATGTGCATGACCATCTGTCCAAAATGTATGTTCGTCTGTCGGTCCATCCTTGTCAATGCAACTCTAACAGTTTAGTTACAATTCTAGTCATTACCATCCGAAGACGAGCATGTGGTTTTTTTTGCAGCCAGAAAATTATTCACTACAGCGTTATCTCCCTTTAAATACCTTTAAGCCGATACATAAACTGCAGTACCAATCATTTCTTGTCAAGACAACTACAATTTAGCTGTGATTCTATTGAAACTTAGTAAGGATTCTCATTACCACTTGAAGATGTTCATGTGCTATCCGTATGCCTGTACATCCATGCGTCTGTATAGAATGTATATGTGTCTACCTGCGAATGCGATTGAGGATGATGAGGGTCCGCTGCTCGTCAGCAATTCGTAGGTAGCCACGGATGAAGACTGGTCTGACGCGAGCGCGTGGCTCCTCGGTGTCAGACCAGAGCTCTCCGTGGACAAAATGGCCGCCGGTAACCCTCGGGCATGGTTACAGGCAATGCTGTTGGCCAACACGACTCAGTGTCTGCCGTAAGCTGAACAGATATGTTCTCGGCGGCAGAGGAGTTAATTAGACCAAAAGGTCGCCCCGCGAAGGCCCCCCCCCCCCCAGCGAGGTTGCTAGGCGATGTCGAGTTACTGCTAGTCAGTATGCTCGATATGGCCTAGCGCCCAGACCTCGCCGCTCTGGGAGAAGATACGCGGCCGGGATCCCGTGTTGACACGGGAGCATTGTGCTCAAGCGCTATGCACTCGGCTAATGCCGCCTTGCGTGACACCGAGGAGAGCTCACTAGCAGTGATTAGTGCGCTGTCCCATGTATCTCAGCTGCTATCTGAGGTAGTAGCAGCCTCGGTGCAGCAACAACCTAGCCCCGTGACAGGCCAATGAGCCATCCAGGATGGGATCAACCTGACATTGGACTGTCTGACTAGGTCAGTAACCAAATCACTGAGGGCGAGGCGCACTTTTGCGTTGGACAATATGTACCCGTCATAAGAGCTCAAGTCGCCGATGGCAGGCCCTGGTCTTTTTGGAGGTGAAGGTTGTCGGCACCTCCAAGAGACAGTGAATTTGGTGAATATCCAGAGGGTGCTGCGCGCACAGTTTGAAGTTCTGCGCAGAGAACATGTGCATGTTCAGCCCTTGGCTGCTCGACAGCAGTACGCTCATGGCGGTGCTGGCATTGTCAGAGGCCAGCAGGCCGGCCAGGTATGTCAGCCAGCGCTTCAAGTGCAGCCGGCCAGACAGCAGCCCGCGCACCGAGGTGCACGCGGTGCTGGGTGAGGCGCGCGAGGAGCGGCGCATGGTAACCGGGCTTGATGGGCTAAAAGATTTTCCGGTTACCACACGGGTGTTGTCACTTGTACCAGAGACACGCCCACTTCTAAAATTCTAAAAGTCAACCCTAGGTGCACCAGTGGGAGGTCGTTTAACTTGCCACATTCAGAAGTTGGGGCGGTTAATTCAGGACCGCTTAGTCTTGCAATGGCTTTCGCGGGGATACAGTCCAGAATGGATAAAAGGTCCACCATTGCATCTGTCTCTGGTACTGGTCTGGACTCAAGTTCCAAGAGATCCAGACAAGCGGTTGTGCATAGAAGAGGAGATAGAATCTCTAATTCTAAAAGAAGCAATTCAGCCGGCGCAAGATTGTCCGGGCTTCTGTTCAACCGTGTTTCTTGTGACAAAGAACACCAGGGTGTGGAGACCAATTCTCAACCTCAAACATCTAAACAAGTTTATAGATACACCGGGTTTCAAAATGGAAACAATAAAATCGGTGTTTTTGGGTTTAGAGATGGGGATGTGGACAGAATCAATAGATCTCAAGGATGCTTATTTCCACATTCCAATTGCAACGAGTTTTCGTCGGTTCCTGGGATTGCTTTTCAGGGATGCCAATGGGAATTCAAAGATCTTCCATTCGGCATCTCGACGGCTCCAATGGTCTTCACTCGAGTGGTACTTGCTATCACAGCATACCTCCCGCAGGATAAATATAGCAGTCCACACTTACATAAACGACTGGTTGCTGAACGCACACAACCCAGAAAGTTTGACAGCAAATCTGGAGATAGTTTTGAAAACTGTTACAGATTTAGGCTGGATAATCAACTTTCAGAAATCAGAGCTGACTCCATCCCAGAGGTTTGTTTACCTGGGTACGTTCTTCGATCTGGAGATAGGATATGTTTATCCATTCCAGGCGAGAGTGGAAAATCTCCTCGTGCATTCAATTGGTTTGCAGCAGTCGTTATATTCTAGCACGAATCTATCTGAGAATGCTACATGTGTAGGTCTGATGGTTTGAATGGAACCAGTCATTCTTCAGGCGGCCTTACACAGGCGCCTGATTCAATTGTTTCTCATGACTCACTTGACTCGCGCATTCAAGTGTTGGACCCTCTCATTCATCACCTTCATTGGTGGATGGAGAGAGGGAATCTCCTGGCGGGAGTCATGCTGACCCCTCCCCACCCCCAAGTAACGATGTGTGCGGATACATCGATGGAGGGATGGGAAGCTTGCCTGGAAGAAGCCACTATATCAGGACTTTGGAATCTGGAACAGTCAAAGGAACATATCAACATGCTAGAATTATGGGCTGTAATTCTAGGCCTGGATTACTTCTTAAAAGACTTGGAGGGAAAATTTGTGATGATACGTTCAGACAACTCTACAGTAGTGAGTTACATAAACCGCCAGGGCGGAGCGAAGTCACCCGGTCTCTGTATGATACATAGAAGCTGCTTTGCTGGTGCATGGATCATATGATCACCTTGAAAGCGGTTGTTGATATTCCGGGAAGGCTGAATCTGTTAGCAGACTCATTGAGCCGAAAGATGAGCATTCTGCCTACGGAATGGCAACTAAATCAATGTGTGGCAGATCACCTGTTCAATCATTGGGGAAAGCCCAACAGATTTGTTCGCAATGAAGAAGAATGTGAAGATGACAATGTTCGTTTCTCCGATTCCAGATCCAAGCGCTATCGCAATAGATGCACTAGCTATCAGTTGGAAGGGAATGTATGCATATGCATACCCTCCAACAATTCTGATTCCAAAAATTCTTCAGAAAATCAGACAGGAGGAGTGCCAAGTGCTTCTGATCGCCCCGAATTGGCCAAGCTGATCACGGTTTACGGATCAGCTGGACCTTCTGCCCTGCAATCCGGTTCCTCTACCTCTGATGGAAAGACCCTTCACAACAATACATCAATGTTTCAATTGACTGCATGGATGTTGTCAAAAAATCTGTGATTAAGGAGGGCTTTTCTGAGCAAGCAGCCAATTTCATGGCCAGAGCCAGCAGGGGGTCAACATCCAGAGCATATAATTATAAAATCAACAGATTTGTAGAATGGTGCTCAAAGAGATGTATCAATCCAATGGATGCATCTATTCAGGTAGTAGCTGATTTTCTCTGTCACCTGTATGATGCCTATAGTCTTAAGCCTAATTCTATTGCTGGATATGAATCAGCATTAATGACTGTTATCCCTTGCTTGGGAAAGAGGGGAAGTGATGAAATAAGTGTTTTAAATACTCTTATTAAAGGTATGGGCAATCTCAGACCGAGAAATCCTCCACTGACGCCATCATGGAGTCTTTCTCTGGTTCTTCAAGTTTTGAGTGATAAACCCTTTGAACCACTTAGTGCTAAATCTATAAAATTATTGACACTTAAAATTGTGTTTTTATTGCGGCAGCATCGGCCAGATGCAGGAGTGAAATTCATGCCTTGTCTGCTGAGCCTGACCATTATATAGTTACAGATGAAGGCTTCCACAGTGATTGAATTTCTTGGCTAAGAATCAATCTTTAACATATCCGTGTCAACCTATTATTTTACCTGCCTTAACCCGATATGATCCTGGTGCTAAAGCATTGTGTCCTGTCCGTGCTTTAAATAAGTACAAGAAAAGAACTCGGGTTTGGCGGACGGACCCATGTTCCCTATGGTTGTCATATATTGAACACCAATGGTAGGGCGTCAAGAGACACTATTTCCAGATGGATAGTGGAATGTATTCAGTTCTGTCATAAGACAGCCACTGGAATTCAAGTAGATAGAGCCAAAGCTCATAGTGTCCATGGTGTGGTAACTGCCACAGCATTATTTAATGGTGTTTCTAATGAAGACATTATGTCAGTAGCCCAGTAGCACTGTGAATCAAGTTTTACTGACCATTACCTTCGTGACACTTCTAACCCGCTCGCCGTCTCATTCCTCAGAAAATAAATAAATGTAGAGGTATATATTTGTAATTAGTTTTCCTCCTCTGCTATTTACAAATATCACATTTGTTGGTAGGGTATCCGTACTATTAGCTGGTACAATTCTCTTCATCCGGTGGGGGAAGAGATGAGTGCCGCGCCCAAGACATCAGAGGTCAGTATATGTGACCATTTTGTTTTTTGTCTTGGTGATGGTGTCATTTTTTTATTTATTTAATATGGTGATGGTTAATGTCTCTTAATTGTGGTTCTTTCAGAGAGTTTTTGAAATTGAAGCAATTCTTCTTTTTTTGCCAATGTCTAGTAATACTTTCATCAAGTATTAGAGAACGTGATAGTCATTTAGAGCAGCGTTTTATCCTAACCTTCCTCAGAAAGAGTGGGGTGGGGTGGGGGGTGAGCGCACTTGCCTTTTGATCAATCTCTCTTCATTGGTCGATTATCCGATGCAAAATTCTATTCCTGGTTGTGTTTTCAGACACAATTTCAGATGTTTTAAATCGCTTGCAAATTCAAAGAGCCTAGTCTCTTCAAGGGTGTGCTGGTTTTCAGGACCTTGTCTCCCTCCCACCTAATTTACTTTCAAATTCTGGTTTTTATCAAGAGTGTTAGGGAGGTAAGTATGTTCTCATGATGTGAAATAAGTAAATTTACCAAATTTCTTTTTCACGAGTGAGATGACATACTTACCTCCCTAACAGGATCCCGGCCTCTCCACCCCACGGAGGCCTGGTCCTTTGGTTATTTGAATAGTTGCTTCTATGTCAGCCAATGTTTAGTAACGGAAGTACCAGTATGTGCATGTGCAGTAGGTGGGGTCTGTCATGTGCATGCCTGTGTACATCCCCTGCCCATTAGGGGCACCTAACTTTTTTATAAGTCTGAATATTATTGAACTTAGAGCCGATATATTAGTGTATCAAGAGTGTTAGGGAGGTAAGTATGTTCTCAAGTATGTTCTCATGATGTGTTACCCATTTTCGTTAGCGTTAATGCGATTTCAGGCGCTGGGAATCCTTGTTAAATTCTCCCGACCTCTCCACCCCACGGAGGCCTGGTCCTTTGGTTATTTGAATAGTTGCTTCTATGTCAGCCAATTTTTAGTAATGGAAGTACCAGTATGCGCAGGCGCAGAGGTGGGGTCTGAAATGTGCATGACTGTACATTCCACCTGCCCAATAGGGGCACCTAGCTTTTCATAATTCTGAATATTATTGAACTTAGAGCTGATATACTAGTATATCAAGAGTATTAGGGAGGTAAGTATGTCATTTCACTCGTGAAAAAGAAATTTGGTAAATTTTCTTATTTCAAAACAGGACGAAATCAATAAAACTATTTGTGAGAGTGGTACTGGCCATTGTGACCCTAAATTGTATGATAAGCAAAAACGTGCAAATGCAGTTACAGCATTAGAATAAACCAATTTTGAATTTACTGACAAACTAGCTTTTATAAGCTCCACAGCTGTGCATCGAATATTCGCTATATGTGGTCTGGAACTTGATATGGTTCGTCGGGTGCCAACATATGAAATTTCTCTATTTAAAAACGTGAGAGGGAATCCGTAAGAATATTGTGTGCGTCACTATTGTGTGCGATAATATGACATGTCCTCACCATAACATTTAGTTCTAAGGCTTTCAAAGTAAAGGCACGTAAAATGACCATGACATAATTTGACCTTGATGACATTTTATTAATAATATGGACCGCTGCCATATTGTCACACCTGAAAAGAATTTTTTATTGCGCAAATTTTCACCCCACAGAACTAGACACAGTAATAAAGGGAATAGCTCCAACACAGTAATATCGTCTGCTACGGTAACCCAATTTGAAACCAGTTGTCTGGCCAAGGAACGCAAGCCCATTTTCCAGCAAAGTAAGCCCCAAATCCCAAACCTCGGCCCGCAGCACTATCTATCAAAAACTGAACATATTCATTAGTGGACCAAAAACAGTCATGAAATATCGACACTCCATTAGAATTCTTAAAAAATGTTAGTCATAACACCAGGTCACTACGCATGTTGTTATCACACCACAAAAACATCCATTACCGTTCAATCACTACTTACTACTTGCTAAATCAATTATCTGCGTTTAGCTACAAGAATAAGATTTTTATGCTTGCATACTCTCCTCCCCATGCCTATTCCTATTAGTATGGACCCTCGACCAGACTACTGGTTAAGTCCATCTCCAGTTTATAACCTGATATAGACTGGCACAAGTCTGTACTCACTTCCTAGTGACGCCTGTCACTATGTGCGCATGCGCACTGGAGCCCAAATAGGAAACAGATTAACTTTTCTGAATTTAAGTGCCAAATATTATAGGCAGATTCTCAAATCATTTCCACGCGGGGTGGCTGAGGCCGGGTCGTAGTGATTGAGCAGTAAGTATGTTTTTATAGTGGTTAATAAAACTACAGACCAACCCGCAAGGGGGGTCTGTGGGGGGTTGTTATTACACCACAAAAACATCCATTACCGTTCAATCACTACTTGCTAAACCCGTAGATTTGGTCAGTGCCCCACTCAAAACATTAGGTGGGTGGAGATTTGAGAATCTACAAACAAGGATAAAAATCAAACCAATCTTATCCAAATGTTAATAAAATAACATACTAGTGCATTTTAATCAATCACACCGTGATTATCAAATAAGGAAAATTTTGAACTTAAAGAAATAAATAAAAAACAAATAAACTCTCACCATTTCTCACATTTGCAGAAGCTGCAGCAACAATAAAAAACAGCCTTAAGATTTAAGAGTTTAATACCAATGGAGGCAAGAGGTTCAAAATGGTGGCCTGCCAACACCTGAAGGACCAATGCCAAATTCCAGGAAGGCAAAGGCTTAGTTATCGGAGGACAAATATTGCCTAAACCTCTGATAAAACTATTAAAAATCTTATAGTGTCCTTGACATCAGCATTCAGAAGACAAGGAAGCAAAGATGCCAAAGAAAATCTATACCCCCCTAACAGTATTGGCTGATAACTGTAAGGAATCAAAGAAATAGGCAAAAAAATCTAAAACCTGGGGAATAGAAACAGAATCGGGCACGAGACCATGATCTGTACACCAGTTCCCAAAACTTTTAAGTTGACCCTTGTAAACACTGCGGGTCAACTCTCTTCCGGCAGAATCGATAAATTTCCTGAGATCTTGAAGAAACTATAATCTCAGAGACTTTACTTTCGATATTCTCCAAACACACAGACTGAAGATTTCTGGGTTTTGATGAAGACAAGAGCCTCTTACTTGAGACAGAAGATCCGGGGAGACTGGAAGAAGACGAGGGAAGTCTACCAGGAGATCTAGACGGTCTACAAACCAGATCCTCTTGGGCCAAAAGGGAGCTATTAGGAGAACCTCGCAGATTTGGTCTTTGACCTTCTTCAACACTAAAGGGATCAAAAACATTGGCGGGAACACATAGGCGAACATTCCTGTCCAGGACTGAGACAGGGCGTCCACCGCCAGGGTCTGACTGACCGGAAAAGGGGACCTGAAAGAGGAGATTCAGGCATTCTAAGACGTCGCAAACAGATCTACAAGAGGACGATCCATAAGACTGAAAATCGCTTTGACAACCGACCTCTTTAACTGCCACTCTGTGTGGGCAAATATGCCGAGACGTGACAGCTGGTCCGCAAGAAAATTCAGACTGCCTGGGACATGGAAGGACACTAGAAAATCTGATTCTTGCGGCACCACAAGAGGATGTTCCAAACCTCCATATAAAGGAGAGAGCATCTTGTTCCCCCCTGACTGATGAAGTAGGAGACTACCGTCGAATTGTCCGATCGGAACGACATTTTGAATCCTATTAATCGATTCGACCAAGCCAGGAGAGCCTTCCTGATGGCCCACAACTCCAAGATGTTGATGAGAGCTGTGGACTCCTCCAGAGATCAAAGGCTGAGCCCAATAGGGAATCCCAGACCGCTCCCCATCCCTCCTGGGATGCGTCTGTAAAAATAATCACCTGAGGGGTGGGGGGAAAACTTGACCAGAGGGACATCCCTCAGAGGCAAAGAAAGATCCTTCCAAAATTCTATATGAGGGATTAAGTGATCTCTTATGGGAATCTGAAGATAAATGGAGTGGACTGACTGCTTCCAAAGGGACATTAAGTACATCTGAAAGTGTCTTCTCATCAGCGCCGCCCAAGGAATGACATTCTCTACGCTGACCATCAAGCCTATCGCTCTCAGAAAGAATCTTGCTCTGACTGAGGGAACAGTTCCATTATGAACTTTGGGGTTAAAATAAGGAGGTTCAACTTCAAGATTTATGATAGGACGCCAAACTCCAGTCTTTTTGGGAACTACGAAATGGTAGTAGTTGTAGCCCGGGTCTACACTCCAAAGGGGAACCTCTTCTATGACCTTTTTGTCGATCATCGAATCCAACTCCTCCTCCAGGGCCGCCAACTTCTCCAGATTGGAAGGAACTGAAGTTCACTTTGGAATAAGAAAAAGTGGTAGAGGATGACAGATCCAAGAAGGTGCAATACCCCAGTGAATCTAATCTACTAGTCAGGAGTCTTGAAAGAGGGACTGCCACATGAGAGTGACTTCACCAAGCAGGGTAGGAAATTAAGTCATATCCCCTTGTTAAATTAAAATTAATGCAGATTTGAATGTTTCAGAGTGAATAGAGATCATTTAATTTTACTAAGATTTAATGACAGGGTAGGAATAGGCCCTAGGCTGAACGCTCTCAAGTATGTATGTCCAAAGACCCAAGAAGAGGAAGAGGAGAGATAAAATAGAAGAAATGGTTGGACCTACCCGGACGGAGGCCACACCTTCACTCTCTTAGCTTGAAAAACCTCTGTGTGATGACCTACCACTAGACCCTGAACTAGGTCTGTAAAAATAAGCCTGGCCCCCTCTCGCTCTAAGAGCAGGGGGTTGACTAACCTTAGAAAAATCTTTAACATGAGAGAGAGAGAGAGAGAGAGAGAGGGAGGGAGGGAGGGAGGGAGGGAGCGAGAGAGAGAGGGAGAGAGAGAGAGGGGGGGAGGGAGGGAGAAAGGGAGAGGGAGAGGGAGGGGGGGGGGAGGGGGAGGGAGAGCGAGAGAGGGAGAGAGAGAGGGAGAGAGAGGGAGAGAGAGAGGGAGAAAGAGAGAGGGAGAGAGGGAGAGAGAGAGAGAGAGAGGGAGGGAGGGAGGGAGGGAGGGAGGGAGAGAGAGAGAGAGAGAGAGAGAGAGAGAGAGACTCATAAGTAATCATCTTTTGGGATCTGAAAAAGGAGCATCATATTTAGAGGTAAGAGAAAATTCCTTAGAATTAACCTCATTCACAAAGAAATCTAACATGTTAATGACCAAATTGTCAATTAGAAGGACCTGAGGAGACAATGAAGAAGAATTAGAAGAAGAAAGGGCCGACACAAAAGAAGGAAGGTTTATAGAAAACTGGTCCTTAAAAGGAAGAGAAAGAGTCTAACCAATCCACCTGTGAGCCAGGGACCAGTCATCCGAAGAGACCCTGACTGGACAAAATCTCCTCAGCCCTGACCGACTTTGGAATTGAAGAATTAGAAGAAGGATTAGATGGAGAAGAAAAAATGATTGATCAGAAGGAATGTGATCAGATACAACATCCTGACCAGAGGACATGGAAAGTGATTCAGGCCACTAGCAGAAAGCCTTGAAAGAATAGAGAAAACAGCTGACATGAAAGAATGAACAAGGGACGAATCCCTAAGCACAGAAAACAATGAGAAACCAGACCTTAATCAACAATTTGAAACTCAAGCTCAAAGGAGAGAACGACAGAAACAATCGGATCAAGATGATCAAAGGAGGAAGAGAGGAATTAAGAAGAATGGAAGATGAAGAGGAAAGAACAGGACCAGAAGATCCCTGGAGAGGATCGATAGATGAAATATGGGAAAACCCCAGAGGAGGGGAAAAGGTGGAAGACTGAAAGAGAGAGAGGAAGGAGAACATGACTAGAAGAAAACTTTCGCCGAAGGAGAAGGGGCAGAGGATGAAGGAAGAGACCTATACTTATCTTTACTTATTTATATTTAAAGACTTAGAACCAATATTATCATCTTTGTAGAGACGTATTTCATTGTGTTTAATATGCCAATAAAAGGAATGATTGATAGATTGATAATGAATCCCCGGGATCAGCTCGAATGTTAAATACACAAAACACTGATACTTGATTATGATGAAACACTACGGGTTGAATCACGAAAGAAAATGCTGAAAGACAGAGGCGATATAAAATCAAAGCAAAATGACTCACCGAAACCATGACAACGCAGAAGAAAAAACTTGGCTTTTATTCCTTCTCTCTTTTTGTCTTATTTCTCTATTCTCAGCGTTTTCTTGCTCTTGTAATCATTAATCTTACAGCCATTCTCTTCCCTATGAATCCACTACTCAATCTTTTCCTTTCAGCGCCTGTCAGAATTAGACTAAGAATTACGCTAGAAACAGGGTTTTTCTTCAACAAATTAACTCCCTTTGGTTAAAATAAATATGTCAACCTGCCGACATAAGAGTAAAAAAGAGCGCGAAAAAAGGTTGAACGGCCCGAAGACAACTGGCCATCTAAAGTTGGATGAAATTAAAAATTATGTATCTAGAGATAATGCGTAGATACAGACTGCCTTATCGGCTGCAACAAAAAACCCATCCGGCAACCAGTCGGAAGAGTCTTTAATTACGTTGAATTGTTTCACTGATAAAAGAATAAATGCTGAATATCTACAATTCCAAGAGAGACTTCAAGACTGGCAATGTCTCGGAATTAATATTTTCAGCAATTAAACATTCCGATTTTTAAAGCACTTACTGAAATAAGACTAACTCTTAGGCAAGATGATGACTAGATCCTAGGAAAGACAAACCTGGAATCTCAGTAAGAGCTATCAACGGAAATCCAAAAAAGGAAGACAGAACCAGAAGTTAATCATAGAACACCATGAAAACCGGAAATGACCCTATCCCCGGATGTACGAAATCCGGAAGTGGAAAAATAGGAAACGGAAATGCGCAAACCGGAAGAAGACAACCGGAAACTGAACCCGGATGTACAGTAAAAACACCAGAATAAGCATAGGAGCTGGAAATACACAAACCGGAAGTCAGACCGGAACTGATGAACACTAGCTACAGGCGATCTGTGGACATTTCTGACAACCGGAATGACCAAGACTTTGACAATGGCATATGTGTTTAGGACAGGGGCTTCCGCCGCCGCCACCACTGCTTGAGGGGCATGCCTTTTCTTCTTTTTTCAACCTCATGACTCACGTGGGTTTGACCCGGTGACCTGCTCGAGTTCACCTTCGAGAGCTTATTTGCTCTAATTTTTTGCTCCTTGACATTGGCATATGAGTTTAGGATGGGGGCTTCCGCCGTCGCCACCACTGCTTGAGGGTCATGCCTTTTCTTCTTTTTTTCAACCTCAAGACTCACATGGGTTTGACCCGGTGACCTGCTCAAGTTCACCTTTGAGAGCTTATTTGCTCTAATTTTTTGCTTTGGAGACCTGCTTTCCTGACGGAACGTAAGAGGAATATGTTTCCCCATTTGCGGGCGTTCCCGCTAGCCCTCGGGCTAATGTCCGATTCGGATGAAACGTCTTGTTTCTTGGCCTCGCGGATGGCAGAAGAAATCCTCTCATCTAACGATTTGATCAGAACAGATGCAAGATTCGAGTCATTTGCGTACAAAACCAAAACGACTTCAGAATTCGCCGATGAAGTCCCCCCCCCCTCCGTTGCTGATGGTTTAGATACATTAGATTTAGCAAAAGACACCTTTAGCTTTAGACAACAATGGGGAATGGGGGTGGGGGGAAAAACGACCAGAGGGCAGCGCTTGTTTAGACGAAAACCTTAGATACAGACGTCAGACCACCCTATGCAAATCCTGCACATCATTGTGATGGTACACGTAGTGCACTTTGAACAGACATGTCCTCCATACTCGGCAGAGTGAACTCGGTCACACATTGAGGACGTGCACTTGATTTTATCGGTCGTTTTAACAGACTCCTAAAAACAAAAAAAGATTACAAATAAGCATACAGCTTGGTATTTTGTTAAAAAGAGTCTAGAAACATGCAAATGTATTTCGAAGAAAGGCCGGAAAAGTTCAAATTCAAAAATCCCTAACGACAAGAAAACAATCTTTCATAGGGAAATAAACGTAATTCCTTGTAATGCACTAAACTGAAAGTGAATAAGGGCTCATTGGAGTAATAGTGGGATTTTAGATGATGATGACTTAGGCACATTAAGGGTATTACCACGAAAACGAAACCCCACGAAAACCGGTAACATTTATATACATAGTAATAAAGTTCAATTTAACCACAAAATACTTCCAAAAACATAATTTATGCCAGGATAGACTTCATAGTAGGCATATCTAGCGTGACGAAGTCCTTCATTAGTAAGCTGACACAGCGCAAAGCTATAAAAACTTTCTGATAATATTTAGGCAGTTATTCTGCTGGCTGTGGGGGTTCTTATTGATACACAGGTGATGGTATGGCTTGGTCAAACCACAAATTGAATTGATCAGCCTCCTGCAAAATTGCCTACCTGGTACCACTGCTTTACATGCAAAAATTCAAAACTATCAACGATTTCATCGTTCGTAACCTCCCTTTCTCTTCAATAATTTCGATAATTTCTGCTACATTCTCCATGGGCGATTTAACTGTCATATTTACTGAATCAAGTTCCAAGCCTAAAAAACAAATCATCGTTTGGGGACACATTGTCTCCTCTGCCATTGGTACACCCAAACTATCCATGCATGAACAAAAGGCCTCCATTACATGTTGGCAATCAACTGTATCTTTTGATCCACCAAAAAAATAATCACCCAAATAATGTATGATTCGTCCATGTTTTGCATACCTTTTCACAAAAAATTCCAAAAAACAAACAAATTTGTCAAAAGTACTACAGCTTATAGAACAGCCAAAAGGCATGCACCTATCAAAATAATATTTTTCATCAAATTTAAAACCAAATAAATCAAAATACGCAGGAGCCACTGGTAGCAGTCTGAAAGCTGATTCAGACTTTCCAAGTAGGCACCCGGGACCCAGGTCTTGGATCATATGCACTGCATCATCAAAACTAGTGTATCTAACTGAGCACAATAGCGGATCAATATAATCATTTACAGACTCTCCTAATGGGTGTGATAGATGGTGAATTAACCTAAAACCTCCAGGCTCTTTCTTATGGACTAAACTAATTGGTGATACTCGTAAGTTTGTAAAAGGAATAGTTTGACATGGACCGACCATATAACCAGCATCTAATTTCTTTGTCAATTTTTTCCCCGCCATTATGTTGGTGCATCTTTGCAGGCTTCACGTTATTAGCCTCAAAATGATTACTCAGGCCAGTATGTTTCAATGAAAAACCCAACTTAAAAACCTTAAAAAATAACACTAGTATCCGAATGTGCATAAAAGGATAATTCATCATGCAATTTTTTCAAATTAATTGGTGTTTTAGCCAACTCAAAAAAATTATTATTTTCGACCATTGGCTGTAGTGAATTGTCCCCGGCCATGCTTGGTCCATCTACCTCCCCCAAATTTATGAAAATAACAACCCCAGCCTGGGGTAAGTGTGCTCGATTGTGACTGGTAACACCTCCACTTCCCGTGACCATAAACACCACATGCGATACAAATATGCAGAAATCTACATGATCTCCACGTACACCCATCCTTATTAAAGTCAAAGCATGGACCAGCAGCAGAAAGCTTTGGCTTCTGCTGATCATTCATATCACCCTGAAATGTCATTACACGCAACCACAAATCAGCGTTGATTTTTCCCCGTGATTGTGGACAAAGTGCCTGACGAAGATGGAATTGCTCATCATATGTATGCCAAGCAAAACCATGGGTGCGCTGTGCCACTTCACGGATAATCAGATATAGTGTCAGGGTGTTTCTTAATGTAAAATTTAATGGCAATAAAAATCAGAAAAGCATCTGTCCACTTTTCGATACCTGACAACTTACCTGACACCATTTTTTGTTTAGTTTTAATATCCCCATCATCATTGAGATACAATGCAGCACCTGAACATAATTCATCCAACTCTAAAGTGCTTTTCAGTAATAATGATAAATTGATGTATTGAACATGTTAAATCTTTGACAAATAGACTGGGGAACATGGGCGAGCATATCTTCGCTGCCGTAATCTATTTGTTCTAAATCACAGCAAAAATCATCAGAACCTGATGGCTCTGATCTCCGTCGTCCGTGGTTTTGAACCTTTCAATTTTGCTAAATTCATTCTACTCTTGGACAAGTTCAGAGGTCAAATGTCAAGGTCATTGAATTAAGTTTACCCTTCCTCAGCCCGGTAGTTACGGAGGTCACACTACCTTTACTAGAAAGGTGAGCAAGGCTTTTTAGTTCCTGACTACTAATTTAAAAGGAGAGCTTACTTATAGTTATTGTCTCGCCTGCGAAGCACGATCGAGACATAGGTAGCACTTTTCCGGTGGCGGCGGCGTAAACCTTTAAGTTAAGTTTATATCTCAGCAATGCCTGATCCAATTGGAACCAAACTTGGGTGCATGGTAATATACATCAAAAGGAAGCAGCCCACCGATAAAAAGGCAATGAGGTCAAGGTTACAGGGGTCAACGGTTACAGTATAATCTTTGTTAATATTTTATGTTAAGTTTTTGCGTTAAACAAAAGTTATTGCCTTATATCTCAGCAATGACTGATCCAATTGGAACCAAACTTGGGTACATGGTGATATACATTGAATGGAAGCAGCCCACCGATAAAGCGGTCATGACCTCAAGGTTATGGGGGTCAAAGGTCACGGTATAATCTTTGTTAATATTTTACGTTAAGTTTTTGCATTAAGCAAAAGTTATTGTCTTATATCTTAGCAATGCCTGATCCAATTGGAACCAAACTTGGATATATGGGAATATACATCGAAAGGAAGCAGCACGCTGATGCAGGCATCATGCGTTCAAGGTTATGGGATCAAAACTTCTCAGCTTATATGTCAGGATTGGTTAAGCATATTGCAACTGAACTTGGATACATGGTTAGCTATAATGTTAGGAAGCAGCATTATGATGTTGGGATCACAAAGTCAAAGGTCAAAGTCACTGTGACCTTAATACAGAACTGTTATTTCAACATTAAGTTTTTGTGTTTAGCAAAACTTCTCCACTTATATGTTAAGCATATTGCAACTGAACTTGGATACATGGTTAGCTATAATCTTAGGAAGCAGCATGATAACATTGAGGTCAGAAGGTCAAAGGTCAAGGTAACTGTGACAAACAGGAGACGGGCGAGACATTTAATTCCGCGGAATTCTTGTATTTAATTGGTGGCTGTCTCAGAACTTAGTCATTAGACGTCCAAGGCTGCCTTCTTATATATTTTCTTTTGGGATAACCTTTCAGGCAAAAGCTATCTTGTTGCTTGTCCAGCACGCGGCACAAGATATTTTTCTTGTCAGGTTGTTCATAGACGCTTTGTAGATCCATTGTACCTTACACTTGCTGCCAGATAATGTCCATGCTTCTTGATAGCACTTGTTACTAAAACAGGATAGTATTTAAATTGGAGCATTGTTTCCAGATTGTTACTTAGCACAGCGTTTTCAAATTACCAAATGCATCATTGCCAGATAGTGTGCTCAATCTCTATCTTTTACGGTATATAATCTGAGCATTGTTTACTGTTGCCAGATTATTTATTCAAACTTAGTCTCTGAGCTAGCTATTGTTTAGAGCTGCTTAGTTGACACTGTATTTACAAGCTATACCAATATTGATGTAAATCATTCAATCAATTTGCAGCTGACATATTTCTAAGTCATCTTATTGATACAACATGTGCTTGAACAGTGTATGGAATATGGCAAGATGGAATCTCCTGTAGCCTCTGGGGGAATGTATGAAGTTGTCCATGAAATGGAACAACTATCTGGTGTGATGGGCGATCTGTTGAGATGGATCACTCATGAAGAAAAAACAACTTTACGGGAGGGTGGTGTGGGTAGGGGGAGTGGCAGGGCAAGTGAGGGTTGACACACCTACACTCACAACCAACGCAACATCCGGTCTACCCGTGTTCATCTTTACACCATCAACTTTAACGTTGCCTAGGAGAACTTCAGGTGGCGACACATTTTGACAAGCCACGACCCAGGATGACAAGCCACGACCCAGAATGACAAGCCACGACCCAGGATAACAAGCCACGACCCAGGATGACAAGCCACGACCCAGGATGACAAGCCACGACCCAGGATAACAAGCCACGACCCAGGATAACAAGCCACGACCCAAGATAACAAGCCACGACCCAGAATGACAAGCCACGACCCAGGATGACAAGCCACGACCCAGGATGACAAGCCACGACCCAGGAAGGCAAGCCACGACCCAGGATGACAAGCCACGACCGAGGCAGGATGACAAGCCACGATCCAGGATGACGAGCCACGATCCAGGATGACAAGCCACGATCCAGGATGACAAGCCGCGATCCAGGATGACAAGCCGCGACCCAGGATGACAAGCCACGATCCAGGATGACAAGCCACGATCCAGGATGACAAGCCATGATCCAGGATGCGGAATTTTTACAACAATTTAGCATCACACCAAAATCTTCCCGAGTCGCATTCCGCAAGTTACAGCATCTATTAGCCACGTGCCTCCAGTCATCCATAGTGGCGGTGCGGCATTGATGTCACTAGTCGCGATAAAATGGCAGCGCTCAGATGTGCGAAAAATTGTCAATTTGACCGACTTTATCTAGCGATAGTTGGCTAAGCCATTTCTATCTGGCTATCATTCTGACGTAATTTCATTAAAGTATAATAATCTTTCAAATAAAGCACACTTTTTATCATCCCGGAATTGTCCTTTAAGTGTTTTGCAGTGACCTCAAGAACACAGGACTCTGTATCCTCAAATAAAGAAAGGACCTGAGAAAGCTAAGGATTTTGGCTGGAGGATGATTCTACTACTACGCCGCAGAATACAGTAATCATTACATCATGCATTATAGGTGGGGTGGTACCTATAGGCATAAGCTACCGCACATATAAGAACTAGGTCAATCTAACCTAGTTTCTCGATAATATGGGTCAAAGGTATATTTTCACATTGGAACAAATAGTAAATTATTTGTGTTTTAGTTTCAAGACTTTATACCCCGCCAAAGAATTTGGCCGGGTGTTATGTAATGGCGCCATCCGGGCGGGCGGTTTCTGGATGATAACACTGTTACCCTTTGTCGGATCACATTGAAACTTCATAGGGTGGTTGGACTAGGTCTTGGGAAGAAACCTATCAAAATCGACGATGATCCAAAATCCAAGATGGCCACCAGCCACTGGCGGCCATCTTGAAAATCGGTTTCCGAATGATAACTCCGTTACCGTTTGTCGGATCGCATTGAAACTTCATAGGGTGGTTGGACTAGGTCTTGGGAAGAGACCTATCGAAATCGCCGACGATCCAAAATCCAAGATGGCTGCCAGCCACCAGCGACCATCTTGAAAATTGGTTTCCAGATGATAACTCTGTTACCATTTATCGGATCGCTTTGAAACTTCATAGGGTGGTTTGACTACCTCTGGCGAAGAAACCTATTGAAATCGATGATGATCCGAAATCCAAGATGGCCACCATCCACCGGTGGCCATCTTGAAAATTGGTTTCCAGATGATAACTCCGTTACCGTTTATCTGTTCGCTTTGAAACTTCATAGGGTGGTTGGACTTCGTCTTGGGAAGAAACCTATCGAAATTGACAATGATCCGAAATCCAAGATGGCCACCAGCCACCGGTGGCCATCTTGAAAATTGGTTTCCAGATGATAACTCCGTTACCGTTTATCGGATCGCATTGAAACTTCATAGGGTGGTTGGACTTCGTCTTGGGAAAAAACCTATCGAACTTGACAATGATCCAAAATCCAAGATGGCCACCAGCCACCGGTGGCCATCTTGAAAATTGGTTTCCGGATGATAACTCTGTTACCTTTTGTTGGATCGCATTGAAACTTCATAGGGTGGTTGGACTAGATCTGGAGAAAAAAAGCTATTGAAATCGATCATGATCCGAAATCCAAGATGGCCACCAGCCATCTTGAAAATTGGTTTCCGGATGATAACTCAGTTACCGTTTATCAGATCGCTTTGAAACTTCATAGAGTGGTTGGACTTGGTCTGGGGAAGAAACCTATCGAAATCGACAATGATCCGAAATCCAAGATGGCTGCCAACCACAGGTGGCCATCTTGAAAATTGATTTTCCGATGATAACTCTGTTATCGTTTATCGGATCGCTATGAAATTTCATAGAGTGGTTGGACTTGGTCTGGGGAAGAAACCTATCGAAATCGACAATGATCCGAAATCCAAGATGGCTGCCAACCACCGGTGGCCATCTTGAAAATTGATTTTCCGATGATAACTCTGTTATCGTTTATCGGATCGCTATGAAATTTCATAGGGTGGTTCGACTACCTCTGGGGAAGAAACCTATCAAAATCGACGATGATCCAAAATCCAAGATGGCCACCAGCCACTGGTGGCCATCTTGAAAATCGGTTTCCGAATGATAACTCCGTTACCGTTTGTCGGATCGCATTGAAACTTCATAGGGTGGTTGGACTAGGTCTCGGGAAGAGACCTATCGAAATCGCCGACGATCCAAAATCCAAGATGGCTGCCAGCCACCAGCGACCATCTTGAAAATTGGTTTCCAGATGATAACTCTGTTACCATTTATCGGATCGCTTTGAAACTTCATAGGGTGGTTTGACTACCTCTGGCGAAGAAACCTATTGAAATCGATGATGATCCGAAATCCAAGATGGCCACCATCCACCGGTGGCCATCTTGAAAATTGGTTTCCAGATGATAACTCCGTTACCGTTTATCTGTTCGCTTTGAAACTTCATAGGGTGGTTGGACTTCGTCTTGGGAAGAAACCTATCGAAATTGACAATGATCCGAAATCCAAGATGGCCACCAGCCACCGGTGGCCATCTTGAAAATTGGTTTCCAGATGATAACTCCGTTACCGTTTATCGGATCGCATTGAAACTTCATAGGGTGGTTGGACTTCGTCTTGGGAAGAAACCTATCGAACTTGACAATGATCCAAAATCCAAGATGGCCACCAGCCACCGGTGGCCATCTTGAAAATTGGTTTCCGGATGATAACTCTGTTACCTTTTGTTAGATCGCATTGAAACTTCATAGGGTGGTTGGACTAGATCTGGAGAAAAAAAGCTATTGAAATCGATCATGATCCGAAATCCAAGATGGCCACCAGCCATCTTGAAAATTGGTTTCCGGATGATAACTCAGTTACCGTTTATCGGATCGCTTTGAAACTTCATAGGGTGGTTTGACTACCTCTGGCGAAGAAACCTATTGAAATCGATGATGATCCGAAATCCAAGATGGCCACCATCCACCGGTGGCCATCTTGAAAATTGGTTTCCAGATGATAACTCCGTTACCGTTTATCTGTTCGCTTTGAAACTTCATAGGGTGGTTGGACTTCGTCTTGGGAAGAAACCTATCGAAATTGACAATGATCCGAAATCCAAGATGGCCACCAGCCACCGGTGGCCATCTTGAAAATTGGTTTCCAGATGATAACTCCGTTACCGTTTATCGGATCGCATTGAAACTTCATAGGGTGGTTGGACTTCGTCTTGGGAAGAAACCTATCGAACTTGACAATGATCCAAAATCCAAGATGGCCACCAGCCACCGGTGGCCATCTTGAAAATTGGTTTCCGGATGATAACTCTGTTACCTTTTGTTGGATCGCATTGAAACTTCATAGGGTGGTTGGACTAGATCTGGAGAAAAAAAGCTATTGAAATCGATCATGATCCGAAATCCAAGATGGCCACCAGCCATCTTGAAAATTGGTTTCCGGATGATAACTCAGTTACCGTTTATCGGATCGCTTTGAAACTTCATAGAGTGGTTGGACTTGGTCTGGGGAAGAAACCTATCGAAATCGACAATGATCCGAAATCCAAGATGGCTGCCAACCACCGGTGGCCATCTTGAAAATTGATTTTCCGATGATAACTCTGTTATCGTTTATCGGATCGCTATGAAATTTCATAGGGTGGTTCGACTACCTCTGGGGAAGAAACCTATCAAAATTGACAATGATAAAAAATCCAAAATGGCCGCCAGCCACCGGTGGCCAGCTTGAAAATTGGTTTCCAGATGATAACTCTGTTACCGTTTATCGGATCGCTTTGAAACTTCATAGGGTGGTTGGACTCGGGTCTGGAGAAGAAACCTATCGAAATTGACGCTGATCCAAAATCCAATATGGCCACCAGTCAGCGGCAGCCATCTTAAAAGTTGGTTTCTGGACGATATCTCTGTTACCATTTATCGAATCACTTCATAGGGTTGTTGGAATATGTCTGGTGAAAAAACTTATCAAAATTTACGATATTCCAAAATCCAAGATGGCCGCCAGTCAGCGGCAGCCATCTTGAAAATTGGTTTCCGGACAATACTTCCTTGACCGTTCAACAGATCGCTTTGACGCTTCATAAGGATGACTGGTCTGGGTCTGAGGAAGAAATAAATATTTTCTGATGGCTTTCATCCATTAGTTTGTCATCATGGCGGGGTATTATGTGCCGTTTGCGGAGCTCATGTTAGTATATAGTAGCCAAACTTGGTGTATAGTATGGATGCATTATAGGCTTCTTAGCTGACTTGGCCAGAATGGGCTTTTGCCATGCGACCGTCTGTCGTCAATCAGTCGTCCGTCCATCAACTTTTTCTTTAAACGATGTCTTCTCATGAACGACTGGGCCAATTTCAATTGTATTTGGCATGAAGCTTCATTCGACTGTAGAGATGTGTGTTTATTCAAAAGAAGCAGATTGACCAATTTGGCCGGTAGCCATCTTGGATTTTACCCTATTTTTAGAAATGCCTTTAAAAATCTCCCAAAACATTTGGCAGATTGATGGGAAACTCGAGAATCTTCATCTATGGCAACAGATGAACCAATTTTGTATGTGTTTCATATGAGGCTGAATCTTTGATTTACATGTATCAAGTTCACACATATGCTGCTAAAACATCTCTACTATTTCTGTTTTAGAGTTTCTTAAACAAAACTATGTACTGGATATTTATAGCAATATATTCCATAGCTTATGCCGATTAGTTTTCGAAGTTGAAGTGATATGATTAGGATTCCTCTTTATCATTTGATCTTCAGTTCTAAGGACGGATTCTGTATATAGTTTTGTTATATTGTCTTCTATGCTCATATTTTATGCTTATATATATGTGCCTGTATGATTGAATGAGGTTAAAAGGTCATACTTTGCTGTTTCAGGTCATCCACACACGGGGCGCACACATCAGATACGCGTACATCTTCAGTATTTAGGTGCGTAGATTAACAACTACAGAATAGATATGGCAGAATAGATATGGCAGAATAGATATGGCAGAATAGATATGGCAGAATAGATATGGCAGAATAGATATGGCAGAATTGATATGGCAGAATATATATGGCAGAATAGATATGGCAGAATATATATGGCATAATAGATATGGCAGAATAGATATGGCAGAATAGATATGGCAGAATAGATATGGCAGAATAGATATGACAGAATAGATATGGCAGAATAGATATGGCAGAATAGATATGGCAGAATATTTATGGCAGATTCTTTGCTTGGCCCTTTAAGCCTTGAATTTGTTCAAGAAAATGTAAATTTCTTCAAAGAAAATGTTAATTTGCACACCAAGAGAAGATCATTTTTGACAGTTTATCACTGGAGTGACTGGCTCGGTTATCGAGCCAGTCATTCCAGTGGTAAATTTTCAAAAATAGTCTTCTTGGTCTGCAAATTAACATTTCTTAAGACCACTGTAGAGGCCGTTTCAGGCTACTGAGGTAGGCTCTACAACTTCTATTCATATTTTTGATTGGTCATAATTTTGAAAGATTTTATGAAAAATTAAATGGAAATTGTCAAAACGCAACTCCTCATTAACCACTTGTCAGATTTTAACTTAGTTTAATTGAAAGTGGGGTCATCAATTATACATGAGAATGCCTCATATGATATGTCCACTCCATCTTACTAAGTTATGAGTATTTCTCATTATATTCATATTATTTATGCTGTAACTTGTGTTACCGGTTTTCGTGTCATTCGTTATTTCCGAGATTTATCATTCCAAACTTCTTTCATGGGCTTTAGTTCATTGTAACTGGTTTATATACTGTATTTCAAGCCCTATGTCTGTTTGTTTTTAAGATCTTAACCTTATGGTCTTATATCAGTATATACCACCAGTTGCTAACAATGGGCTGGTGTCCCATTTTCTCAACTCTCCTTAATTAATTTTAATGGAGTTCTATTTTGACCAATATCTTTTAATGCTTATTTTTACATTCATGGTTTGCCTATGTGGTGGTTTTCCAGTAAGTGAATGGAGAATATTTAAGTGTTTTTTGGTGAAACCCGTAGATTTTATGAAAAATTTACCGGAAATTGTCAAAATTCTACTCCTCTTTAGCTACTTGATATATTTCAACCAAATTTGCCTAGACCGATTCTATAGTTGGAGGTGCTAGAATTTTGATCGATCAATTTTGTGTGTGAAAATAGTAAATTTTATGAAAAATTTACCGAAAATGGTCTTTCAACCAAATTTGGCTAAAGTGACCCTATCGTTGTAGAATCCAGAACTTCTATTCAGAATTTTGATTGATCAATTTTTTGGGTAAAAATCTTAGTCGTTATTACACCACAAAAACATCTATACTGTTCAATCACTACTGGCTAAATCAACTACTCTGCATTTAGCCACGAGAATAAGATTTTTATGCTTGCTTACATACCCCCATATGCCTATTCCATTTCAATATACCCTCAACCAGTCTACTGGTAGAGAACACCCCCAGCATATGCCCGGTCTCTATCAGGGCATATGCTGGGGGTGTTCCCTACCAGTAACCTAGTTGAGGGTATATTGAAATGGAATAGGCATATGGGGGTATGTAAGCAAGCATAAAAATCTTATTCTGGTGGCTAAATGCAGAGTAGTTGATTTAGCAAGTGGTGATTGAATGGTAAGTATGTTTTATAGTGATTAATAAAACTACAGACCATCCCGCAAGGGGGGGGGGGGCCTCTGTTGGGGGATTTTAGGAATGAAATTGCCAGAAATTGTCAAAGCACTACTCCTCGTTAACGACTTGGTGGATTTCAAGCTAGTTTGGCTGGAAGGACACAATGGGTGTAGGTTTCATAACACAGAATTTTGATTGGTACATTTTTTGGTGAAAATCTTCAATTTTGTGACAAATTTACCGAATATCATTTAAGACGCTACTCCTCATTAACTACTTGGGCAATTTCAACCTGACTTGTATGGAAGAACCCTATTGTGGCAGGCGTCAAATCTTCTATACAAAATTTTGATTGGTCAATTTTTCAGTTTTTTTCAATTTTGATTGGTCAACTTTTCCAAAGGTTTTGGTAAATTAGTTAAAAGGCTATACCGCTTGGCTGATTTCAATCAAACTCAGCTGCCAGGACCCTAGGTGGGTAGGCTTCAGAATGTATATACAGAATTTTGATAGCTCATTTTTTTTATGGCCATCTTTGATTTTCCGAAAATTATCCATCATGCAAATGCTTCAAATGCTAATGGTCCAGGTGAGCATCACAGGCTCTTGGGCCTCTTGTTTTGTATATTTTAGGATTGCTTAATCCTACTGGAACCGAAGCTTGGCACATGGTTTCATATACCATACCGAGGCAGCATGATGATAGTGAGCTCATTAGGTTAAAGGTCGAGTCCATTCTAATATTGCTATTTGACCGCTGCTTTTTCAACCTTAAGATTTTCCATTCAGCAAATTATTTATATTTCAGGATTGGTTAATCCTATTGGAGGTAAACTTGCTTACATGGTCACCGATAATATTAGGAAGCAGCATAATAACATTGAGGTGACAAGGTCAAAGTTCACTTTGACAAACAGGAGATAGGCAAGACATTTAATTCCGCAGAATTCTTGTTTTTCTCCAAGAGTTACATTCTCTGTCTTATTTTTCCGATTTTTTGAAGTTGTCAACTATTTCGGTTAAAGGTATATAGTCACACCAAAATGCTTTAACATAAAATTGTTAAGAGTGTATGCTTTTAGAGGCTTAAATTGTGTACCTATATGTAATGAAACAAAATAAATCTTGACATATGATGGTTTCATTCCATATAAATGAATATATTTTTTTTAGTTGTGAATTTAAATTAGGAACTCGTGTCTAATTCAATTTCACAACTTCAAAAATGATATTAATTCATATGAAGTGAAGTCATCATATGTTAAGATTGATTTCTTTTCCCTCCAGTTAGGCACATAATTTAACCCTCTAAAAGTATATAGTTTTAACACTTATTTTGAAGCATTTTGGGGGTGAATATGTACCTTTAAGGGCTTTCAGATTCCCTCTAAATTCTTTTATTACGCTGTCTTCTTAATCTGAAGAAAAGGATTCTAAGATTTTAATGTTATGTTCAGGTTAGGGGTATCTTTCGTCACCCTGATGCTTAACTTTCATCTTCATCGAAACCGGCTCAGGTTCTTCAAGTTTTGGCAGGAAAGTTTCTGAGAACCTTTTAGTTTTGTATATTTAATGTTCTTGGCTCTTAATTATGTTTTTCTGTTTGTGGTGATCTCGGTAATAAGATGTTATGGTATATGAGTTCTTCATACCGATTATAATAAGGTTCAGATTGCTGGAGAAGATTTAGTTTTTAATCTAGAAGAATTTTCTTATACAAACTCAGCTAGTTGTCATCCCCCGCAACCAGTTGTTCTTCAGAGTATCAATACTTCTTTCTCCATCTGATAATCTCTTTATTCAAGGCGTATCTTCTATTATTGAAGTTATTCGGATCACAGGCTGGATATGTAAATCAGGGTTATAAACTTATTAGAAGGTATGCAGAAAGGTGTGAAATTCCTGAGCAACATCTAAGTAGTCAATCTTAGGCTGGATTTGAAAAAATCTGTTATAATTTGTCATGAACTAGCTGCCATGAGAGATACACAAATTACAGTGTCAAAGTTCATGGTTTAGCAACTTCTTTAGATTTTTTCATCGGTTCATCATCTATGAAGTCTTTAAGGTTGCAGGTAAATCATCTTTTAATAACCTTTACTTAAAAGATCAGAGAGGAGCAGCTGCTGCTTCCTTTTTATACCCCGCCAAAAAATTTTGCGAGGTATTATGTAATGGCGCCGTCTGTCCAGGCAGGCGGGCGGGCGGGCAGGTGGACAGGCGTGCGCGTGGGCGGGCGTGCGTGCGGGCGGCAAAGTGGTTTCCAGATGATAACTCTGTTACCGTTTGTCGGATCGCATTGAAACTTCATAGAGTGGTCTTGGGAAGAAACCCATCGAAATCGACGATGATCCGAAATCCAAGATGGCCGCCAGCCACCGGCGGCCATCTTTAAAATTTGTTTCTGGATGATAACTCCGTTACCGTTTGTCGGATCGCATTGAAACTTCATAGGGTGTTTGGACTAGGTCTAGGGAAGAAACCTATCGAAATCGACGATGATTCGAAACCCAAGATGGTGGCCATCTTGAACATTGGTTTCCGGATGATAACTCCGTTACCGTTTGTCGGATCGCATTGAAACTTCATAGGGTGTTTGGACTAGGTCTAGGGAAGAAACATATCGAAATCGATGATGATTCGAAACCCAAGATGGTGGCCATCTTGAAAATTGGTTTCCGGATGATAACTCCGTTACCGTTTATCGAATCGCTTTGAAACTTATGGAGTGGTTGGACTAGGTCTGGGGAAGAAAGCTATCGAAATTGATGATGATCCGAAATCCAAGATGACTGCCAGCCATAGGCAGCTATCTTGAAAATTGGTTTCCGGAGGATAACTCTGTTACCGTTTATCGAATCGCTTTGAAACTTCATAGAGTGGTTGGACTAGGTCTGAGGAAGAAACCTATCGAAATCGACAATGATCCGAAATCCAAGATGGCCGCCAGCCACCGGTGACCATCTTGAAAATTGGTTTCCAGATGATAACTCCGTTATCGTCTATCGGATCACTATGAAACGTCATAGGGTGGTTCGACTACCTCCAGTGCCATATTAAGCCTTGCCAGGGCCGGGGGCAAAGAATATTTGTGGAATTGGGTGAAAGCGAAAGGCAAACCAAAAGGCGGATCCGGGGTCCTCCCCCTGAAAATTGTGAAATCTATATGCTCGCAGATGGCATCCTGCATTTCCTGAGGTAAATATGGACCCTCAGTTGGCTGTTAAATTATTATTTTTAGCCATTTAGTTTCGGTTTTTTTGTTCACTCAATTTTTTTAGCTGTTCACTTGTGAAAACAGGACTGGATAAAAAACTGAATGAACGAAAGAGTGAAATTAAATATCTAAAAATCTAATAATTTAACAGCCAACTGAAGGGCTATATTACCTATGGAAGTGCAGGTGGTGCCATCTGAGATCATCTAGAAGATAATAATATTAAACTGTAATACAATCATGAACCATCTGACTCCTAAAACATCAGAAAAGTCCTAAAAAACCAAACGCTGTTTAATAAGAGTAATACTGAAAAAATATATATTGGAGTTTAATGATTAACACCCATTAAACATGATTAACAGATGCACACATTGCAGGGCTACTGGCATATTTCATACGGCCAATTCCTCTTTAATAACAAAATTAAATAGTAGCTAGTACATTCTTCTGTGTAATAGTCAATCAGGTCTCATGCGGACTAAGGACCAGGTTAGTTGAAGAGTTAGCTCCCCTGATGGTGTAGGTATCATAGCATCAGTCATACACTTTTGGAATTCTTGGTGTGCAAGCTGCATACCAATAAGATGATGTCAAGCAACAGTCTTCACTCCTTATTAGGTTGCATGAAGGTACATAGCGACCAGCCTACTACTTCTGCAGAATCGCATGATTATTTCAGCCAATCAAGTTAGATTATACCATAATTGGTCCAAGAATGTAACCATGTTAGTTGATAGCGGAATCGCCCAGTTCATTCCATTCTGGATGCCAGTCTGTGAACAGCTAAGTTTTGAAGCTAAGTTTTGCTATATTGTTAAACGTTGTGATAAAAAGTGGTGTTTTAAGTCAAAGTTTAGATAGTTAAATAAAGACAGTTTTTCAATAATTGCTGTGAGCTGGGAAACGTAGTCGTGAAAAGTAATACAATTCCAGTTTATGAAAGTTATAGTTTACTAGATGTTTAGAAAATGTTAGCCTGTTGATTAGCCGACAAAAATAACGAATCAATTTGTGTCCGTGACTACAGTGAGCCGTGGAACATACCTAATAAGTTAATAAAGTGGCTTTATTTACGCGGGTTTACTGTTTGGAGAACGCATAGGTTGAGAAGAAGCATAGGAATTCGGTTCGAGGTTAATTTCTACAAAACTAGTTATTGATATGTACCGCAACGCGGCTAGCAACGCGCCCACGACGCGTAGTCGATCTCCAATCCGGAGGTTAGCAGCAAATGCTTCGGGAACATTGAGAAACGTCAGTTTTGACAGCTGCTCTCCGTCACGTGACCGCAGGCGGGGTTGCAGGGGCGTGCAGCCAAACTCAAGCAGGAGTCGGGGGGTGTCGGCTGCGTCTCGATCGAGCAGTGCGGGTACCGAAAGGTCGACGGTGTGGGACGATGCGGAACCGGTTAATTGGAGTACGAATGCCTTGCGTGACAAACTTAAACAACGTGGTATTGTTTGTCCGACGAGTTTTAGGAAAGCGCAACTCGTCCAGTTGTTTGTTATGAATGACAGGCCGGTGAGTGACGTCATCGAGGCAGGGAACCAGGCGGAGGAAGGGTGTGGCGGACTTAGCCAATCAGAACGGCGCAGCGATGACATGGACTTTCAAAATGGCAACCACCGTAACAATCATGGAACAGCAACAACAATAACACGGGATGGGACCAGCACTGGAGGTAATCATTTCGGTCCCAATGACTATGACACGGGGTGCACAGATTTCGAGGTTCGGGCTCTGTCACGGCAGTTGGAGGCGTTCCAACGTAGGCTGGCAGGCCTACAATCACCCGGCACTAGTTTTCGTGAGAGGAGTGTCGGTGCCGGCCTGGATGGAGTTACACCATCATCATCACCATGCTCTCATTCATTCGTGACGCCAACTGTTCCTGGTACTAATACAGACCAACACCTTCACCATGAGGGACTACGCCCAAGTGTAGGTAACAATAACTGTAATTTGCCTGTTTTATCAGGTTTTACTTTGAGGGATCTGTATGATGAACGATCTGATGGTGCGACGAATGCAAACTGTACTTTTAACCAAGATGATAGGGCATTTGGTCCTATTTCTGGGTGCTTGACTGGGGGAAATCGTCTGGGAGTAGAGGTTCCGACAGCAACCAAGCATGGTCAAGGTTATGCGATGGAGAGCTTGCCACGCATTGAGATTGTGTCTCCTAATTTGAGGCAGGCGATAATTGCAGGTAAAGATGTCAATCTAGCCCTGCTGTTGATGCCTGATGCAAATACAGGGGAGATAATCTCAATGGATGCAAAAACAGGCAGATGTGAGGTTGCAGAAGAATTTGACACTTTCAGAATTTTTGTCAGCATTTATTGTATACAAAAAAATCATGTGTGAGGCGTACCCACAACGGATTCAGGAACTTGATGGTTATCTGCAGTTGATTGTCGAATTATATACGCAGTTTGGGAAATCGATTTTCTATGCATACCATAGGGCATTTTCTGCCAAGGCAGCAGCCTGGTTGCAACAGCATGGCAGAAAAATTGACTGGTCGGTTAAGGACAGGGATATAATCCAGGCCGTCACGGCAGGGTCGGTTTTGACCTCTTGTGACTTGTGTCAACAACATGATCACACAGCAAAATTTTGTCCCTCGGTTCTAGAATTCCAGCCATATTTTCGTCCTGGCGGGAGGAACAATTTTGACAGTGGTGCTAATGGGGGCCATACTAGAATGAAAGTGAATTACCTAGGTAAGGAAATCTGTAATAATTTCAATGGCAACCGTGGCTGCTTCGCAAAATTCTGTCGCTATTTGCATGTCTGTTGGAACTGCAAGGCTAGTCACCCTGCACCTACATGCCTGAACTCGTCCAAGCGAACAATTCAGAGTCACAATTTTGGCAAGCCGGTGGATAGCACCCAGTCTAATTGACTAGCCAGTGGGACAGAGCCAGCAAATATGCAAGTGGAGTCTGAGGTAGTGGAGGGGGCCTATGTTATAGCAACTCCTATAAACATTAACCAGCTGTCGATCGAGTTGCGGGGCCACACGGACAGGAACTTTGTGAATAATTTGATTCAAGGCCTCACACATGGTTTTCACACAGGTGTCTTGGAGCTACCTAATGTGGCTTTGGAGTGTAAGAATTTGATTTCTGCTTGCAAGGAGCCCATGATTGTTGATCATTTGATAGAAGATGAACTCAGTAAAGGCTACTTATGTGGCCCTTTTGATAAGCCACCCTTTCAGAACTTTCGTGTAAGCCCTATTGGTCTGGCTACAGGCCGCTACTCAGGCAAGAAACGTCTGATCGTGGACTTGTCAGCCCCTCACGGTAAACCGGGTCATAGTAGTGTTAACGATCTGATAAACAAAGTTGATTATTCTTTGTCATATGTTACAACTGATGATGCCATTTCTTCTATTTTAGATAAAGGCAAGGGTGCATGGTTGTGTAAGACTGACATAGTGGATGCATTTAAATTAGTCCCAATACGACCAGAGTTATGGCATTTATATTGTATCAAGTGGAGAGGTTTATATTATTTTTATAATAAGTTACCATTTGGTAGCCGGTCATCACCGAAGATATTTGACCAGTTATCAGTGGCGATCTGCTGGATTGCAATGCACAACTATGGCATAAAAACTATTTTGCACCTGTTGGATGATTTTCTGACGATTGAAGGTAGTGACGCAGTACCGGAGCGTAATATGGCCTTATTAACGCTGATTTTTGGCAAGTTAAATATACCGTTGGCGACGCACAAGACAATCGGACCTACTCAAGTGATTGAATTCTTGGGCATAGTGTTGGATTCTGTGAGAATGGAATCCAGACTTCCTCTTGACAAGGTAGAGAGGATTATTACCATAATGAGAGGATTGCTGGGTAAACGCAAATGTACAAAGCGGGAACTGCTGAGTTTGTTGGGTCATTTCACCTTTGCAGCAAGGGTGATTGTCCCCGGGCGATCATTTGTTTCTTATTTGATCACATTGGCTACATCTGTGACAGAGTTGCATTATAAAGTTACTTTGAATAATGATTGTAGGAAGGAAATGGAAATGTGGTCACACTTTCTGCAAGGTTGGAACGGTTCAGCATTCTTTCTCGACAAATTCATTACGTGTGCAGCTGATTTAGAGTTGTTTACAGATGCATCCGGTATTGGATTTGCCGGGTATTACCACGGGAAATGGTTTCAGGGCAAATGGCCGGCTAAATTAGTAGACATTCGAACAGAGGATTGCTCCATGGCCTTCCTGGAGTTATATCCCATTGTGGTGGCGGCAGTATTATGGGGGACATCATGGCCTAAAAAGCGTATCCTATTTCACTGTGACAACTTAGGTACAGTTGACATCATTAGGAAGGGCCGATCAAAAATACCACACATCAACAGGTTAATGCTTTGTGTGCCGCATATAATAACTTCTTTGTGACAGCTAAGCATATTCCAGGGAATTTAAATGACATTGCTGATTCTATTTCTAGGTTCCAGGAACAACGATTTCGAGAGTGTGCCCCCTTTGCGGAGGAAGTGGCGACTACAATACCAGAGCCAATAGAAATTCTATGCTAGACAATATTTTGGAGCAAATGTGGGTATCGGCCGTTAGCAAGCATACCCTTCGCAGCTACAAATCGTGTATCTCATGTTACCAACGGTTTGCAGCTATGATGGGTTGGAATATTGGAATCGCCATGCTTGAATGCCTGCCGCCCATATCAGAGGACAGGCTTCTGTATTTTATCGCCCATTGTGCAGGAGTGTTGCAGTTGCGATATGGCACCATTAAACTATATTTGGCAGGTGTTCGTTTCCTTTATGTAGTGGCAGGATATCATAATCCTTTTTTAGATAGGTTAAGCCAGCCACTGCCCAGGCTTAAGTTGCTACTAACAGCGGTTCAAAGGTCTCAAAGCAGACCACGTATGTCCAGACTACCGATTACAGTAGACATATTGTCCCGGATTTGTCAGACGCTAAAGGCAGGTTTGTTTGGGATGTATACTGATTGCCTCATGACAGCGGCTTGTACGGTGGCGTTCTTTGCATTTCTGAGGTGTGGGGAATTTACAGTACAAACGCAGAATGTGGACGTTGAGAACATCATCACGTTGGGGGATGTTAGATGGGCAACCGATTTATCCTACTGTATACTTACATTGAAAGCGTCCAAAACTGATCCTTTTCGGCGAGGCATTGATATTCATGTGTGTTGTGTGGACAAGCGTTTAATTTGCCCAGTCAGTAGCTTAAGGAAGTATCACTTACTCCGATCACAGTCAGGAGCTAAACTTTCGGACCCTCTGTTCTGTACCGGTAATGGGTTAGTACTAACCAGAAAATTTTTTATTAACCACCTTAGGGACATTATGCAAAGGTGTAATCTCAACAGTTTACACTATTGTGGACATTCCTTCCGCAAGGGTGCAGCTACTTCAGCGGCCCAGGGGATGGTTGAAGATCATATGATCAAGCTTATGGGACGTTGGTCCTCGGACTGCTATACAAGATATATCGGTACAGACGTAACATCTATCAGAAATGCTCAGATTGCAATGTGTTCAGGGTAGGGTCGGTTGGATTGGTATCCAGTCAAACCTGCTATGGGGACAAGGGGTATTATGAGACCGCCCGGTATAAGATTCACTCTTCATTTAATGTATATATGCAAGGTAACTACATGTATATTTTTGTACTTTTGATATTTATGAATTGATGCAACATAGTGGACCCTGCTGTATAGTTACCATGTAGTTAGAGGACACCGGCCTTAGGCAAATTCCTGTGTCCCATTAGGCAATATTGTCGTATCTTATTAGTGGCATACTGTCAAATCCGCTGGGCATTGATTGTAGTAGTAGATCACCTGACCTAGCAGACTGCGTCATCCTTAATGTGTAGTAATCATGCTTTAACCTCTTAGGGACAACCTTCGGTCGGTCTACAGTCAGACGGGTGGTAGAAGTCATTAGAGCTATATGTCTTAAGGGCCCATAGATTCCTTGATTCTATTCCAGGCGAGCATTACCTTTGGCTGCCTTGGTGCACAGTCAGACCGGTATAAAGGATTGCCTTATTAAGAGATCGGGTGGTGGTTGGCTACTGGCCTGGATACTGGATCCGTGTATGTATATACATGTATATTGGATCAAACGGTAGTTTCAAGCATATTCAAGAGACTACTTGTTCGGTTTGGACAACTTTGCGATTCACCTTGGGGTGATCTTTCGTACAGGTTTTTGACAGTATTTTGAACCTCGGGGCCGCTACGACAGGTATGCATGGTCGGGTAGTTGTCTCCCTTTGATTGACAATGGTTGGTGACGGTTTTGTTTCTGACATTGAGTTTCTACATACGGTTTTGGTTCATATTGATTGTTATGTATTGTACATATACCCAAGTACTTCGCTATAGCTGTATTATGATGTACTTGCAGGTGTGCTACCTTGTGACGGCTGGTTTCGCACTGGAATGATGGCAACATTCTGCCACATGGCTTGATGCACGTGTATATACATGCTTTTAGGGTATCACAGTCTAAGGATGCATAGCCTTCAAGCGTGTGTATTCAGGTGCGGTTGATGGCAGGCCACTGTTTTATTAGGGTGCATTCGAGTGCGAAGCCGGCTGTATGGAGTGTTCAGTGGTAGACGCGGACATGTGTGGGTGTGGAACACCTAGGCACAAGAGGGGGCAATAGATTCGTACAACCTAAGTATACGGCACGGACAGCAATAGTACCAGGAACAGCCTGCGGTGATTCATCACAGAGGGTGCAATGGAGAACAATACATTCTATGTGTCGACAAGTTTTCGGTGGTATACACTCGATTTATTCAGTCTCACACGAGTAGGCGATTACTTTGGATGTGATACAAGTGGTATATTTTATACATATTCATGACATGGGGCGGGGCCCTGACCGAGTCGCAGTGAAGCCTGCCTTATTCCATTTCAATTGAAAGCACTATCATGACTATCAGTCCGCTTAACCACAAATCTGGCAATTGCATGTACTTAAGTACATAATGGTGCCTAAATGTCTTTAAAGGTTTTCAAAGGTTGTACTGAATAAGGCAGGTTACACTGGATGAGGCGGGTTACAAGATATTAGCAATAGGTCTTCACACAGAACAAGAGTGCTCGTCATATGTCATACAGAACACTGGGTAGCGGGCCTAGCAATACAATGGCCTTGGTCGATGTGTTCAATTCTAACTTTTGGGGGACTCTCGTGACCAGTTAACTTGTGCAGAGGTCATTTATGATTGGCATTGAAACAATTCACTCATAAGTTATTCCATCACAAGTTAGTTTGTCACGTTGCAGCTTGGATGGATAATGTTAAATGGAATCCTATAGCGTACGCCTCAATTACAAGTCCTAACTGGCCACTCGTATTGGGCAGTATCCTCCAAAAGTTGACAGTATAATTGAGTACAAATATGAAGTACTGACTTTATCATAGAATAGAAAGTACATAATGCAGTATCAATACTCTGATCTATTGTATATAATGTTTATTATTTAAATTTTGCTAACCAATCGGTACCATGGCTTAATGCAGTGTACACACAGGGTAACCGTTAGTTACCTGGGGTCAAATCAAGTGCCATGTACACACTGAGTAACCGTTTGTTACCGTGCTTAAATGCAGAGCATACATTAATACAGAAGACTGTATTAAGTGTATTTATACATAAGTGGTAATCGCGTGTTACCAGACGGCAAATGCAACGCAAACACATGGTAATCGCTAGTTACCATGTATCAAATCAATGAAATGCACACTCAAGGTCTTAGTCACTCAAGTATCAAGGATGCCTAACAATGTTAGGTAACCAGGACATAGGATTGTTAACCAGGACATAGGATATAAGTGCAGGAGCTTCAATCCTATGTCTTTTATGCCAAAATAAATATATAATTCATATCCATGTGTTGTGTTATCTTTTCACATCAAGAGTATACTTACCTCCCTAATACTTTTGATATTGCTAAATATCGGCTTTCACTCAATAAAACACTCAGATTAAAAACAGTTAGGTGCCCCTACTGGGCAGGGAGTCAGAGGTAGTCCGGCGGATGCTCGCCCCACCACCGCGCATGCGCCGACTACTACTTCCTCTTTGCTCATTTATTGGCAAAGGGTTACATGCGGTTTTGTGTTACCTATACTTTTCTGCGCGTTACCTTGTGTTTTACTCAAATTTGACGATTCTTGTACGTTGGAAGCATGTCGGAAAGGGAGGATTCACCTTTAGAAGGAGCGGGATCTCTTTATCAGGTGATTTCTTTGATATGCTAGCGTGTTTTGTCCCGGTTTAATGTGTTTCCGGGACTCACGCTTACCGTGATTAGCGCCTGTTTGTGTTGGTTTTTTACAACATGGTGCTTCATAAGTCTCATTTCTCTTTGTGTTTTGTCCACAGGTATCACGTAGAAGCTTTGATGGACTTCTCGGCACAAGAGGATATGTTTTCTCTCCACCACGGTTCCATTTCCTACTAATACTGTTAGGTTATCTAACCAAAAGAATATGTTCAGTGAGTTGGAGGCCTGTTATAAAGGTCTTCTCACTTTGCCCTCTTGATCCAATTCCTTTCCCTTCGGTGGAGAGAATGTAGAGGCGTACTATGGTGGAGTTCTCCGGTACATCGCGTTGGATGGTTTGTCTGTACAAGTGTCAGGTATCTAATTATTGATAAACAAAAGGGGAGATAATTTCCCTTTTTGCCAATGCTAGAATTGGAAGGAGTTATCTCTGTATATCTGATTGTTGTGTACTCGATATGCCTATTCAACGGGAATGTTCCGGTTACTTATACAATTCGTTCTTGCACTTGGTGCTTGTTGCGGATCGATTAGTTTGGTCACGGGAGTGATGACGTCATAATCGGCCTTGGCCTTTATTAACATTTAACGTTTTGTCCAAGGCTGGTTCTTCTTGATTTGCGATCTTGAGGATCCTGTCCCTCTCTTTTTTAGTTGGTTTTGAGTTCGCTAACCTTAACTATCTTGCTCATTGTCCCTGTCCTTTGTCCTGTTTCAGAGACCTGGTTGCCCGTCCTGCGGGAGGTTTTTGAAAAACCGTTTCGTTCCGCACTTGTGCTTCAGCTGCAGTCCCTGTGGACCGTTGCTGAAGTGCGACGTATGTAAGCAGTGGGGGGGAGACCTAATGTCTGAGTTTTTATCATTGCAGGCAAGGGAGAAGGTGATGGAGGAAGAGAGGAAGAAGAAGAAGGAGGGTTGTAAGAAGGGTAAGAGGAAGGCCTCATCCGCGGTGGATATGGAGGCCTTCAGGTCCGAAATGTTACAAGAGATGCAGAGGACAATAAAGGATTTGGTCCCAGAGTTGCTTCGCGGCATGCTCCCTGGGCCAGCTCCTTTGTTGTCCTCGGCATCTGCTTGCGAGCAGGTGATCCCCGCCTCTGAATCCGGTCTCTTTAGGTCCGGTCCGTTTGTGGATTCAGAGGTGGCCCCTTTGTTGGGGGCAGTCCACGACCCTGGCAGCAGGCATGGCGCCGCGCCGAGGGGCCGTGGACAACGGTTGTTGCTGGGACCCGCGGTCTGCTCATCAGACCCCGGGTATCCGCGCGCCGAAGGTGTCAAAGCCTCCTATGGCACCTTCCCTGGCCAGTCCGGGTTAGCTCTCTTTGCTGACCCGGAGTCTAATCTTTCTGGCCAGGAGGAAGAGGATCTCCTGCTAGGGTCGCCTTCTGAGGACGTGGCCATGGAATACGACGTCTGTGCACCCCTCGCGGGGAATACAGGCGACGTGTTCCGTGGTTCTACTCTCGCAGGAGTAGATTTCACGGTCCAGAAGGTGTCCCCGGGCGGTGCTGTTGACCACGGATACCGCATACCTCGGCTTGCCGATGGTATCGCTGGTGCTGGTCAGGCCCGCGGTAGAGCGGTGTTTACCCCACGCTCTGCCACGGCGCCTGCTCCTGGTCAAGCCGCGGAGTTTAGCATGCCTGCTCTCTCGGGCCCGCATGCTTTTCCAGGCTTGCCAGGGGTATCAGCTTACCCGCCGTCGACGTCAACTGCGAGTGCTCTGGAGGAAGACGAAGGCCCTCGTCTAGTAGAGCGCTCGCAGTTAGCCACGGAGGAGGATTGGTCGGACGCTTGCCAGTGGCTGGTAAGTGTTCGGCCCGATCTACCCGTGGAGCTGCCGGCTAGCCAGCGTGACCATAGGCCGTGGTTAGCTGGTAGGCCGGCGGCTACCGCTATGCCATCTCTGCCGCTGGCTGAGCATGTCGTGGACATGTTCGAAGCGGCGGAGGCGTCCATTAAGGTTAATGGACGTCTCGCGAAGGCCCCTCGCGAGGTGGCGAAGCGTTGCCGCATCGTGCCCCTGGATTACCAGCGGTACGGTGTGGTGCCGAAGCCAAGCATTGATGATCGCGCGGCTTTAGGCGAAGATGCGCGGCCGGGCTCCCGTTCTGACACGGGAGTCTTGTGCTCGAACGCGTTGCGTTCGGCGAATGCCGCGCTGCGTGATGCGGAGGAGAGTGGGAGAGCGTCGATTGCCACTCTGTCCCACGTCTCCCAGCTGCTACAGGGGGTGGTAGCGGCCTCCGCATCACGCCAGCCAAGCCCGGTAACAGTTCAGAGAGCCAGTCAGGATGGTATCAACCTGGCTTTGGACTGTTTGACGCGGGCGGTGACCAGAAGTGTCCGGGCGAGGCGCACGTTTGCACTTGACAATCTGTGCCCGTCCCAGGACCTGTATAATAGGCTGCTGCGGACGCCTATGACAGGTCCTGGTCTCTTTGGAGGTGAGGGATGCAGGCACCTCCAGGAGACGGTCACTCTGGTTAACAACCAGAGGGCGCTGCGTGAACAATTTGAGGTGCTCCGGCGGGAGCGTGTTCGCGCGGCACCCCCTGCGTTTCGTCCTCTGCAGGCTCGAGGTGGTGCTGGCCAGGTCAGAGGCCAGCCACCGGTGCAACGTAGGCCTAGGCCACGGGCGATTCGGCCAGCAGTGAGGGGGGCGCAGGCTCCCCAGCCGCACCCAGCCAGACAGCCGCCCGCGCACCGTGGTGCGCGCGGCGCTGGGCGGGGCGCGCGGGGATCTGGTCGCGGTAATCGGGCCTGATGGCCTGGTTACCGCGGTGGGAACCACTCCGGTGTTTTACGCCGAGAGAACAGTGCCACTCTGGCACTCCTTATGTCCACCTCTATCCCTAGGTGGACCGGTGGGCGGCCGTTTGGCCGGCCACTTGCCAGAGTGGAAGCGGTTGACTCAGGACCGTTTAGTCTTGCGATGGCTTTCAGTCGGGTATCGTCCCGACTGGCTGACAGGCCCGCCATCGCGACTGTCTCTCGCGCCGATCTGGACTCCTATTCCACGGGATCCGGATCAGAGGTTGTGTATAGAGGAGGAAATAAATTCCCTCATACAAAAAGGAGCCATTCAGCCGGCACTGAGGTGCCCGGGCTTCTATTCAACCCTGTTCTTAGTACCAAAAAACACCGGAGGGTGGAGGCCGATTCTCAACCTCAAGCCATTGAACAAGTTCATAGAGACGCCCAGTTTCAAGATGGAGACTGTGCGCTCGGTGTTGGCGGGGTTAGAGCGAGGAATGTGGACAGCGTCAATAGATTTGAAGGATGCTTATTTCCACATTCCCATAGAGAGGAGTTTCCGTCGCTTCCTGAGATTTGCATTTCAGGGCCGGCGGTGGGAATTCAGGGTGTTACCCTTCGGGATTTCCACGGCTCCTCGGGTCTTCACCCGTGTGGTTCTCGCGATCACTGCATACCTCCACAGGAGAAGCATAGCAGTCCACACGTACATAGACGACTGGCTGTTGAAAGCACACACCCGGGAATCATTGTCAGCCAATCTGGAGATTGTTTTGAAAACTCTCTCGGACTTGGGCTGGATGATCAATTTCCCGAAATCAGAGCTAACTCCATCCCAGAAGTTTGTTTACCTGGGCATGTTCTTCGATCTGGAGACGGGGTATGTGTACCCCACTCAGGAGAACTCAGGAGGTTTCTTTGGAACCAGTCATTCCGCAGGCCGCCTTGCGCAGGCGCCCGATCCAGTTGTTTCTCATGACACAGTGGACCCAGAGTTCAGGTTCGCTGGACTCGAACGTGTCAGTATTGGCGCCTCTGATTCACCACCTGCAATGGTGGTTGAATACAGAGAATCTCTTGCCGGGGGTTTTGCTAACCCCTCCCCACCCTCAGGTGACTGTGTATACAGATGCATCGATGGAGGGGTGGGGAGCTTGTCTGGAAGAGTCCACAGTATCAGGGCTTTGGGATCTGGATCAGTCCAAGGAACATATCAATCTACTAGAGCTAAGAGCAGTAGTCCTGGGCCTGGAACATTTCTTACAGAAAGTTCAGGGCAAGATTGTTCTAATTCGTTCAGACAACTCAACAGTAGTGACTTACATAAACCGCCAGGGCGGAACGAAGTCGCCCAGTCTCTGTATGATGACATGGAAACTGCTTTGTTGGTGCCTGGATCATGGGATCACCTTGAAAGCAGTTCATATTCCGGGGAGGTTAAATCTGCTAGCAGACTCATTGAGCCGAAGGATGAGTGTTTTACCCACGGAATGGCAACTAAATCAATGTGTGGCGGATCGTCTGTTCGACCATTGGGGGAAACCCAACATAGATTTGTTCGCGATGAAGAAGAATGCGAAGATGACGACGTACGTCTCTCCGATTCCAGACCCAAGCGCTTTCGCAACAGATGCGTTAGCTATCAGCTGGGAGGGAATGTATGCATACGCATTCCCCCCAGCAATCCTGATTCCAAAGGTGCTTCAGAAAATCAGGCAGCAGGAGTGCCAAGTGCTTCTGATCGCCCCGGATTGGCCAAGCCGATCGTGGTATACGGATCTGCTGGACCTTCTGGTCTGCAATCCGGTTCCGCTGCCTCTGATGGACAACCTTATCTTCCAGGGCAAGGCCCTTCACGACAATCCGTCAATGTTCCGATTGACTGCGTGGATGTTGTCAAGGAATCTAGAATTAAGGAGGGCTTTTCTGAGCAAGCGGCCATGTTTATGGCCAAAGCCAGGAGGGGGTCAACCTCCAGAGCATATAATTATAAAATCAACAGATTTGCAGAATGGTGCTCAAAAAGATGTATTGATCCAATGGAATCATCTATTCAGGTAGTGGCTGATTTCCTCTGTCACCTATATGATGCCTATAGCCTCAAGCCTAACTCTATTGCTGGTTATAAGTCAGCTTTAATGACTGTTATTCCTTGCTTGGCTAATAGGGGGAGTGATGAAGTAAGTACATTAAATGTATTAATTAAAGGCATGGGCAATCTAAGACCAAGGAATCCTCCACTGATTCCGTCTTGGAGTTTATCACTGGTGCTCCAGGTACTAGGTGATAAGCCTTTTGAACCACTTAGTTCCATTTCTATGAAAATGTTAACTCTTAAAACTGTATTTTTAATTGCTGCGGCCTCGGCGAGGCGTAGGAGTGAAATTCACGCCTTATCAGCCGAGGTTGACCGTTTTGTGGTTACAGGGGAAGGCCTTAAGCTTCTACCTAGGATTAATTTCTTGTCTAAAAATCAGTCATTGAAATATCCAGGTCAGCCTATTTTTTTGCCATCTTTAACTAGATATGATCCTAATTCTAAAGTATGGTGCCCCGTACGGGCGCTGCTCCGGTACAAACAGCGTACTTCGGAGTGGCGTACCGTCCAGTCAGCGTTATGGTTGTCATATATTGAACCCCATGGTAGGGCGTCTAAGGACACCATTTCTAGGTGGATTGTGGAATGTATTCAATTTTGTCACAAATCCGCCACCGGGCGACAGGTTGACGTGGCCAAGGCTCACAGTGTCCGCGGTGTCGTGGCATCCACTGCCCTGTTTAGTGGGGTCCCTGTGGATGATATTATGTCAGTGGCTCAGTGGCACTGTGAGTCAAGTTTTACAGACCATTACCTCCGTGACACCTCTAACCCTCTCGCCTTGTCGATTTTGAAACAATAACCGCTTTATGTTTGTGAAGAGTGCTTCCGCATTGCTTATATACTTCGCCATTCAGCGACGGTGACAACCACTTGTCGGGACTGTATCATCCTTCTCTACTGGATTCATGATGACAGCTTCCTAGTACAACAAGGTCAGTCTTGTTCATGTGTTGTTCATTGTTTTGTATTGTCACGTTACCCAGTGTTATTAATATGGTGATGGTTTATGTGGGTTGTGGTTCTTTAGAGAGAGTATACGAAAATGGAGCCTTTTCGTCTCTGTCCTATAGTACTTGGCACTAGTACGAAGAGAGCGTGTAGGACATTGAGGTCATTTAATCTTCCTCCCAAGGGGGGGGGGGGGAGCGCATATGACAAATCGGTCATCTCTCAGACATCGGTTGTGTTATCCGATGGTTTATCAAATCCTGACTGTGTTTTCACACAGTTTCAGACGTCATAAGTGCCTTAAACGCTTGAAAGCGTATAGGGAAGAGCTGGTCTTTTGACCTCGCCTCCCTCCCGCCAGATTCACTTTCGAATTCTGGCAATATCAAAAGTATTAGGGAGGTAAGTATACTCTTGATGTGAAATAAACGAAATCTAGGATTTCTTTTTTCACGAGAGAGTTGATACTTACCTCCCTAGATACTGACCCGGCCTCTCCGCCCCACAGAGGCTCGGTCTTCAGGCTCTTGGTAGTTGCATGTGTTAGCCAATAAATGAGCCAGAGGAAGTAGTAGTCGGCGCATGCGCGGTGGTGGGGCGAGCATCCGCCGGACTACCTCTGACTCCCTGCCCAGTAGGGGCACCTAACTGTTTTTAATCTGAGTGTTTTATTGAGTGAAAGCCGATATTTAGCAATATCAAAAGTATTAGGGAGGTAAGTATCAACTCTCTCGTGAAAAAAGAAATCCTAGATTTCGTTTAGTGCATGTGTTAAATGAAAAAATAAGACAATAAAACATGCACACAAGCACACACACACACCAACACCCACACCCTTGCCTTACTACATGGAGGCACATGTGGTTATATGGTCATATTCTATACAAAGAATAACTTTAAATGACTAGTTTTTTATGTGTGCTTGATGGACGCTGAATGACCACTCGTCACTACAGTTTGTCATCACTCATCATCAGAAAACTCAAACAAAAAAGGAACCCATTACTAAAGAATAATACTGAAACAATATATAATAGACAATAAGACAAACATTGTAAGTCTGTAATGGAATTTCCACCTCCTTGACCATTTAACGGATCGCTTTGACACTTCATAAGGATGACTGGTCTGATGAGTGTGAGGAAGAAATAAATATTTTCTGATAGCTCTCATACATTGGTTTGTCATCATGGCGGGGTATTATGTGCCGTTTGCGGAGATCTTGTTCTTGAATGATACAAATTTTATAAACAGACAGATTCACGTCTTCTGATCTCTCATCGGGGAGATTATTAATTTGAATCAGTTTGTAATCAACAGAGTTATGTTGATTTAATTGCACTTTTAAATGGCGTTATTTGATCCTTGATTATGTTTTATTCAACCTTCTTTTAAAGGGTCTCAAATCTCCACCGCCGGTTGCTTTTGAAGTGAGGTACTGACTAATTCTACATGTTTAGAAAGTAGTGATGGTTAGATGTTGGTGGTGTAATAAGAACCATTTTTACCCCATGTGGGAATGATTTGATAACTTTTTTATAAGGTTTTGAGAAATTGTTTGCTAAAGGGTTTCTTATTTGTATTGCATGGTTATGCGCTTGTGCATTGACCTATGATTGATATAAAGGTCATAAGAATGAAGCCAGTCTAGATAAGTGTGATAAGAAGGGAGTTAATCCATTCTAGACACCTAGAATAGGATAGAGGAGTTAATGTTAGTGGATATTGACGCTCCAAATTAGGATTGAATTTTTTTGGGGGGGGGGGGTGGGGGGGTGGTGATTAAATGATAGTGGGTTGTAATTAGCAAGTAATTATTGAATGATTGAATGGTAAGTATGTTTAGTGAGTGCTTGTATGCAATATTTAAAACTGTTTTTCTGTTCACCTTCAGGCCATCCTATAGTGAATGATCCCCTGTATAATACAGATGCTTGGGGACCACATCGTGGTAAGGGCGGACAGTTTGAAAAAACAGAAGAAGAGGTGATTATGCAGCAATCTAAGCATGCTATTCATGCATGTATACTCTCCTGGCCACGCACGCACACACATACATACATGCACGCACATACATGCACACACACATGCACACACGCACGCATGCACACATGCACGCACACACGCACGCACGCACGCACGTACACACGCGCACACATGATTGATCCCATGCTTGTAGACTTCTGATTGTGTTTTTCACTTCAAAAGTATACTTACCTCCCTATCACTCTTTGATATTCCCAAATATCGACTCACTCAATAAACACTCAGATTAAAAACAGTTAGGTGCTCATAATGGCAGGCAGTCAGATGACAGTCCGGTGGATGCCAGCCCCAACCTCGTGCATGCGCAGACTAGCACTTCCTCTTTTCCAATTTATTGGCTAAAGAGACACATGCAATTCTTTATTATACAAGTTTTATGCTAAGTTTCTCAATTTCTGAAAGAAAATCACCTAAGGATAATGTCTGACCATGGAAAGTCTCCAGAGGATGACCAGGGACCAAGTTATCAGGTGATTTCAACTACATACGTGTCTAGTTTAGCATTTTAATCCCATTGTAATGTGTTTCTGGGATTCGCAATTAGACATGTCGAGCGCCTAAAAAACTGGTTTATTTCTATCTGGCGCTATGAAATACTAATCTCTCTGTGTTTGTGTCCACAGGTATCTATCTGTAATTGAACAAGGAACAACTCATCTTCAGATCGTTTGTTTTTCTCTCCACCAAGGTTCTATTTCCTACTAACAATGTTAGAAAAGAACTAATCAAAATCTCTGCCCAGTGAGTTGGAGGTCTCATAAGAAGATCTCACTTTGCCGTCTTGGTCCACTTTCCTCCCTTAATGGTGGAGAGATTTAAGAGGTCATAGAGATTGGTGGAGCTGCCGGTTCATCAGATCGGATGGTTTATCTATGCTAAAGATGCAGGTATTCGAGGTATGATATTAGGCACTTCAATATATTTAGAATTTTTTCTTAAATCTGCTGCCAATCTATCATTGTTTATCTGATGTTTGCATAGCTTGTATCACTATCCTTTCGAGTTATTATGTTCTGGATTATGAATACAATTCGTCCTTACACCTGGATGTTGTTTTCAAGTCGGCTTACCTTCTTATTCTTGAAGTTATGATGTCATTTCAGCCTTGCACCTTTATTAATATGATAAAGTTTTGTCCAACGCTGGCTTATCTGTTAGTGTAGTGGTCTTTATGGCCACCAGCTCTCTTTGTTTATTTTGGTTTTGAGTTTTACTAATTCATTAACTAAAATACTCATTGTCTTCATCTTATGGGCTTTTGCAGAAACCTGGTTGTCCTACTTGTGGAAGGTTTCTCAAACCTATATTCGCCCCTCACCTGTGTTTCCAATGTAGACCTTGTGGCCCATTGTTAAATTGTGACATATGTAAACAGTGTGGGGGGGGGGGCGGCGAATTAATGACTGAGTTCTTGTTATTGCAGGCCAAGGAGAAGTCGTTAGAGGAGGAGAGATGCTCGAAGGAGCAAGAAGGTCTTGGTATGAAGGGTAAGAGGAAGGCTTCATCCACCATGGATATGGAATCCTTCCGCCTTGAGATGATGGGAGAGATGAAGAAGACAATAAAAGATTTGGTCCCAGAGTTGCTTCGCGGCATGCTCCCTGGACCAAATCCTTTATTGTCTTCTACTCTTCCGGAGCAGATAATCGCTGCCTCTGAATCGGTTCTCTTTAGGGACTTACCAGTTTTCGTCCAAGATTCAGAGGTGGCCCCATTAGAGGGGCAGTCCACTATGAGGACATAGGCAGCAGGCTTGCTGCGCCGGTTGTTCGTGGACAGGTGTCGCTGGAGCCTGGTTCCCGCTTATCGGGTTCCCAGGATTTTTAGCATGCCTGCTCTGTCGCGCCCGCATGGCTTTCTCTGGCTTGACATGAGTATCGGTTCCTCCAGCCGTGCAATCACCTGTTAATGCTCTAGAGGATGACGAAGGCCCGCGCCTCGTTAGGCATTCACAGGTGGCCACAGAGGAAAACTGGGCTGACGCTTGTCATTGGCTAATAAACGTCAGGCCAGATCTTGCTGTGGATCAGTCGGCCAGCCAGCGGGACCAACGCTGAACACCAGAGTTATGGTGTGGTGCCTAAGCTGAGCGCGGATGATCGCACTGCGCTAGGCGAAGATATGCGGCCAGGCTCCCAATCTGACACGGGAGCACTGTGCACGAACACTGCATTCTGAAAATACCACGTTGCACGATGCGGAGGAGAGTTCGAGAGCAGCGCTTTCGCATGTCTTCCAGCTGTTACAGGGGGTAGTGACAGCATCCGCATTGTGCCAGCCTAGTCCGGTGACTGTTCAGAGAGCCATCCAGGATGGTATTAACCTGGCTCTGGACTGTCTAACCCGGTCTGCGACCAGGAGTGTCCGGGCATGGTGCATGTTTGCCTTAGACAACTTGTGCATGTCCCAGGACTTGTACAATGGGCTTCTGCTTATGCCTATGACAGGTCCTGGTCTCTGGAGGTGAGGGATGTAGGCACCTCCTTGAGATGGTAACCCTGGTCAATAACCAGAGCGCGTTCGCACAGCACCCCCTGCATATCATCCCCTGCAGGCACAGGGTGGCAGTGTCAGAGGCCAGCCATCAGCGCAGCGCTGGCCACGACCGCTTGTGCTCCGGCCAGCAGCGAGTGGGGCGCAGGCTCCTCCAGCGCAGGCAGCCGCCCACTCACTGAGGAGTGTGCGGTGCGGGCCATGGTGCGCAAGGATCTGGTCATGATAACTGTGCCTGATGGGCCGGTTGCCACAGTAAGGACCATTCCAGTGCTTCTGGATCCAAAGACAGTGCCACTCTTGCATTGCTCATGTGCACCTCTTTCCGTAGGTGGACCAGTGGGGGGGGCGGGGTGGCTGGCTGGCCCACCACAGGCAAGAGTGGGAGCGGTTGACTCAGGACCACTTAGTCTTATGATGGCTTTCATTCGGGTATCATCCCGACTGGATAGTAGGCCCGCCATCGCAGCTGTCTCTGGTTCTGATCTGGACTCAAAATCCAAGAGATCCAGATCAACGGTTGTGTATAGAGGAGGAAATAAATTCCCTCATACAAAAAGGAGCAATTCAACCAGCACAAAATTGTCCGGGCTTCTATTCAACCGTGTTCCTAGTGACAAAAGTCACTGAACAAGTTCATAGACATGCAGAGTTTCAAAATGGAAACAGTGAAATCGGTGTGGGCAGGGTTGGAAAAAGGAATGTGGACGGCGTCAATAGATTTGAAGGATTCATATTTCCACATTCCAATGTCGAGGAGTTTTCGCCGGTACCTGAGGTTTGCGTTCCAGGGCCGTCAGTGGGAATTCAGGGTTTTACCCTTCAGAATTTCAACAGCTCCTCGTGTCTTCACCAGGGTGGTCCGTGTGATAACAGCATACCTCCGCAGGAGAAGCATAGCAGTCCATACGTACATAGACGACTGGCTGTTAAAAGCACACAATCAGGAAAGTCTATCAGCAAATCTGGAAATAGTTCTAAAAACTCTCACAGACTTAGGCTGGATAATCAACTTTCAAAAATCAGAGCTGACTCCATCCCAGAAGTTTGTTTACATGGGAATGTTCTTCGATCTAGAGATAGGATAGGTTTATCCTACTCAGGAGAGGGTCCAAGTACTCATCTCATTAATCAGTCAGTGTGCAACAGTCGTCATGCCCTGGCACGGGTTTACTTGAGAATGCTGGGGTTGATGGTTTCATTGGAACCAGTCATTCCACAGGCAGCCTTATGCAGGCGGCCTATCCAGTTATTTCTCATGACACAGTGGACCCAGAGTACAGGGTCACTGAACTCAAATGTGCCGGTATTGGAGCCTCTTATTCACCACCTACAATGGTGGATGAAAAGAGAGAATCTCCTGGCGGGCGTGATGCTTACCCCTCCCCATCCTCAGATAACGATGTATACAGATGCATCAATGGAGGGATGGGGAGCTTACCTGGAAGAAGCCACAGTATCAGGGCTTTGGAATCTGGATCAGTCACAAGAACATATCAATCTACTGGAATTACAAGCAGTAGTACTGGGCCTGGAACATTTCTTAATGAAAGTTCAGGGCAAGATTGTTCTGGTTCGATCAGACAATTCAACAGTAGTGACTTACATAAACCGCCAGGGCGGAACGAAGTCGCCAAGTCTCTGTAGGATGACATGGAAATTGCTTTGCTGGTGCCTGGATCACACGATCACCTTGAAAGCAGTTCATATTCCGGGAAGTTTAAATCTGCTAGCAGACTCATTGAGCCGAAGGATGGGTGTTTTACCTACGGAATGGCAACTAAATCAATGTGTAGCGGATCGTCTGTTCAACCACTGGGGGAAACCCAACATAGATTTTTTCACAATGAAGAAGAATGCGATGATGACGTACGTCTCCGATTCCAGAACCGAGCGCTATCGCAACAGATGCATTAGCTATCAGCTTGATGGAAATGTATGCATATGCATTCCCTCCAGCAACCCTGATTCCAAAAATTCTTCAGAAAATCAGACAGGAGGAGTGCCAAGTGCTTCTAGTCGCCCCAAATTGGCCACGCCAATCATGGTATACTGATCTGCTGGACCTTCTGGTCTGCAATTCGGTTCCCCTGACTCTGATGGACAACATTATCTTCCAGGACAAGGCCCTTCACAACAATCCATCAATGTTCAGATTGACTTCCTCTGTCACCTGTATGATGCCTATAGCCTCAAGCCTAACTCTATTGCTGGCTACAAGTCAACTTTAATGACAGTTATCCCTTGCTTGGCCAATAGGGGAAGTGATGAAGTAAGTACATTAAATACTTTAATTAAAGGCATGGGCGATCTAAGACCAAGGAATCCCCCTGTGATTCCGTCTTGGAGTTTATCACTAGTGCTACAGGTATTAGCTGATAAGCCATTTGAACCACTAAGTTCCATTTTTATGAAAATGTTAACACTTAAAACTGTATTTTTAATTGCTGCGGCCTTGGCTAGGCAGAGCAGCGAAATTCATGCCCTATCAGCCGAGGCAGACCGTTATGTGGTTACAGGGGAAGGCCTTAGGCTTCTACCTAGGATAAATTTCATGGCTAAAAACCAGTCTGAAATATCCAGGTCAACCCATATTTTTACCAGCTTTGATTAGATATGATCCTAATTCAAAAGCATGGTGTCCAGTCCTCGCATTAAACAGGTACAAACAACGTACCCAGGAATGGCGGACGGACCCAACAGCGTTATGGTTGTTGTATGTTGAACCTCATGTTAGCGCTTCCAAGAACACCATTTCCAGGTGGATTGTGGAATGTATTCAATTTTGTCATAAATCCGCCACAGTTAAACAAGTTGACTTTGCCAAGGCTCACAGTTTTCACGGCGTAGTGGGTTCCACTTCCCTGTTTAATGGGGTCACTGTGAATGACATTATGTCAGTAGCCCAGTGGCACTGTGAGTCAAGTTTCACTGACCATTACTTCCGTGACATCTCGAATCCTCTCGCCTTATCGATTTTGAAAAAATAATTTAGGTGTACATATTTTGATGAGGTTCTGATTTTTATATATATATCACAATTTATCAATGGAAACAACCACTTGTCTGGACTGCATCAGTCTTCACCAATGGGAAGATGATGACAGCATCAAGTAATTCACAAGGTCAGTCTTGTTTATGTGTTGTTCATTGTTGATTGTTTTGTCACGTAACCCTTCGTTATTAATATGGTGATGGTACGTGTTTTATGTGGTTCATTCTTGAGAGTATACGAAAACGAAGCCTTTTTCATCTAATGTCCTATAGTACAAGGCACTTGCACGTAGAGAACGTATGGGACATTGAGGTCATTCTGTCGCCCTCCCAAGAAAGGGTGGGTGGTTGGGGTGGTGGAGTGCATATGACATATGGTCTTCCCTCAGCCATCGGTTGTGTTATCAGACTTTCAAATCATTTCCTGGTTGTGTTTTTCTCACAATTTCAGAAGTTTAAGTGCCTTAAACGCAGAAAAGCGCATAGGGAAGAGCTGGTCTTCTGGCAATATCAAAGAGTGTTAGGGAGGTAAGTATGCTCTTGAAGTGAAATAAACAAAATCACAGATTTCTTTTTACATGAGCGAGTTGATACTTACCTCCATAACACAGACCCGGCCTCTCCGCTCCACAGAGGCTAGTCTGCGCATGCGCGAGGTTGGGGCTGGCATCCGCCGGACTGTCATCGGACTACCTGCCCAGTAGGGGCACCTAACTGTTTTTAATCTGAGTGTTTATTGAGTGAAAGTTCGATGTTCATCAAGTTATCCTTCACTATCTGTTCATCAAGTCTACCTTCACTATCTGTTCATCAAGTCATCCTTCACTCTCCGTTCATCAAGTCTTCCTTCACTATCTGTTCATCAAGTCTTCCTTCACTATCTGTTCATCAAGTCAACCTTCACTATATGTTCATCAAGTCTTCCTTCACTATCTGTTCAACGAGTTATCCTTCACTATCCGTTCATCAAGTCTACCTTCACTATCTGTTCATCAAGTCTACCTTCACTATCTGTTCATCAAGTCCTGCATTATCTGTTCATCAAGTCGTCCTTCACAATCTGTTCATCAAGTCTACCTGCACTATCTGTTCATCAAGTCTTTCTTCACTATCTGTTCATCAAGTCTTCCTTCACTATCTGTTCATCAGGTCGTCCTTCACTATCTGTGTTCATCAAGTTATCCTTCACTATATGTTCATCAAGTCATCCTTCACTATCAGTTCATCAAGTCGTCCTTCACTATCTGTGTTCATCAAGTTATCGTTCACTATCTGTTCATCAAGTCTACCTTCATTAGCTGTTCATCAAGTCTACCTTCACTATCTGTTCATCAAGTCTTCTGTCAATATATGTTCATCAAGTCTTCCTTTACTATCTATTCATCAAGTCTACCTTCACTATCTGTTCATAAAGTCTACCTTCACTATCTGTTCATCAAGTCTTTCTTCACTGTCTGTTCATCAATTCTTCCTTCACTATATGTTCATCAAGTCTTTCTTCACTATCTGTTCATCAAGTCTTCCTTCACTATCTGTTCATCATGTCTTCCTTCACTATGTGTTCATCAAGTCGTCCTTCACTATCTGTGTTCATCAAGTTATCCTTCACTATCTGTTCATCAAGTCTTCCTTCACTATATGTTCATCAAGTCTACCTTCATTAGCTGTTCATCAAGTATACCTTCACTATCTGTTCATCAAGTCATCCTTCACTATCTGTTCATCAAGTCATCCTTCACTATGTGTTCATCAAGTCTACCTTCACTATCTGTTCATCATGTCTTTCTTCACTATCTGTTCATCAAATCTTCCTTCACTATCTGTTCATCATGTCTTCCTTCACTATGTGTTCATCAAGTCATCCTTCACTATCTGTGTTCATCAAGTTATCCTTGACTATCTGTTCATCAAGTCTTCCTTCACTATCTGTTCATCAAGTCTACCTTCATTGGCTGTCCATCAAGTCTACCTTCACTATTTGTTCATCAAGTCGTCCTTCACTATCTGTTCATCAAGTTGTCCTTCACTATCTGTTCATCAAGTCTTCCTTCACTATCTGTTCATCAAGTTCTCCTTCAGTATCTGTTCATCAATTTTACCTTCAGTATCTGTTCATCAAGTCTACCTTCCCTATCTGTTCATCAAGTTTTCCGTCAGTATCTGTTCATCAAATCTACCTTCCCTATCTGTTCATTAAGTCTTCCTTCACTATCTGTTCATCAAATCTACCTTCCCTATCTGTTCATCAAGTCTTCCTTCACTATCTGTTCATCAAATCTACCTTCAATATCTGTTCATCAAATCTACCTTCCCTATCTGTTCATCAAGTCTTCCTTCACTATCTGTTCATCAAATCTACCTTCAATATCTGTTCATCAAGTCTTTTTCAATATCTTCATCAAGTCTTCCTTCACTATCTGTTCATCATGTCTTCCTTCACTATCTGTTCATCAAGTCTACCTTCAATATCTGTTCATCACGTCTTCCTTCACTATCTGTTCATCAAGTCTACCTTCACTATATGTTCATCAAGTCTACCTTCACTATCTGTTCATCAAGTCTTCCTTCACTATCTGTTCATCAAATCTTCCTTCACTATCTGTTCATCAAGTGTTCCTTCACTTTCTGTTTATCATGTCTTCCTTCTCTATCTGTTCATCAAGTCGTCCTTCACTATCTGTTCATCAGGTCGTCCTTCACTATCTGTTCAGCATGTTATCCTTCACTATCTGTTCATCAAGTTGTCCTTCACTATCTGTTCAGCATGTTATCCTTCACTATCTGTTCATCAAGTCGTCCTTCACTATCTGTTCATCAAGTTATCCTTCACTATCTGTTCCTCAAGTCATCCTTCACTATCTGTTCATCAAGTTATCCTTCACTATCTGTTCATCGGGTCTACCTTCACTATCTGTTCATCATGTCTTCCTTCACTATCTGTTCATCGAGTCTTCCTTCACTATCTGTTCATCGAGTCTTCCTTCACTATCTGTTCATCAAGTCATCCTTCACTATGTGTTCATCTAGTCGTCCTTCATTATCTGTTCATCAAGTCGTCCTTCACTCTGTTCATCAAGTCTACCTTCACTATGTGTTCATCAAGTCTACCTTCACTCTGTTCATCAAGTCTTCCTTCACTATCTGTTCATCAAGTTGTCCTTCACTATCTGTTCATCAAGTCTACCTTCAATATATGTTCATCAAGTCTCTTCAATATCTGTTCATCAAGGCTACCATCACTCTGTCCATCAAGTCTTCCTTCACTATCTGTTCATCAAGTCTACCTTCCCCTATCTGTTCATCGAGTCATCCTTCACTATCCGCTCATCAAGTCTATCTTCACTATCTGTTCATCAAGTTATCCTTCGCTATCTGGTCATTAAGTCTTCCTTCACTATCTGTTCAGCAAGTCATCCTTCACTATCTGTTCATAAAATTATCCTTCACTATCTGTTCATCAAGTCGTCGTTCACTATCTGTTCATCAAGTCTTCCTTCACTATCTGTTCAGCATGTTATCCTTCACTATCTGTTCATCAAGTCTTCCTTCACTATCTGTTCATCAAGTCTTCCTTCACTATCTGTTCATCAAGTTTTTCTTTATCCATTTAATTCTCAAGATGGTCAAGCGAAGCAAGGCTTTTGATTGGGCATTGTCTCTTTGGAGGTCAAAAGATTATTTTTGAAAATTTGCTACTGCAATGACTGACTCGGTTATTGATAAATTTTCAAAAAGAGTTTTGTCTTGGCTTGCAAATGTAAATTGGCTGCACCCAGCACTGCCGAGGCAAGTTCTTCTATACCTGGCACTTCCTAGGCAAGTTCTGCCATGCCCAGCATTTCTTAGGCAAGTTCTGACCCGCCCGGCACTGCCGAGGCAGTTTCTTCCATGCCCGGCACTGCCGAGGCAAGTTCTGCTACACCCGGCACTGCCGAGGCAAGTTCTTCCACGCCCGGCACTGCCGAGGCAAGTTCTTCTATACCTGGCACTTCCTAGGCAAGTTCTGCCATGCCCAGCATTTCTTAGGCAAGTTCTGACCCGCCCGGCACTGCCGAGGCAGTTTCTTCCATGCCCGGCACTGCCGAGGCAAGTTCTGCTACACCCGGCACTGCCGAGGCAAGTTCTTCCACGCCCGGCACTGCCAAGGCAAGTTCTGCCACGCCCGGCACTTCCTAGGCAAGTTCTGCCATGCCCAGCACTGCCGAGGCAAGTTCTGGCCCACTTGAGCATTAATTTGTTAAATGAATATAAGGGAAGCAAACTAGGAATAAGCTACATGTGAGATAAACAGCTAATGTGGTTATATTATTTGTTATATTGATCAGCTTATGTGGTTATTGTTTGTTTGTTATATTGATCAGCTTATGTGTTTATATTGTTTGTTATATTGATCAGCTTATGTGTTTATATTGTTTGTTATATTGATCAGCTTATGTGCTTATATTGTTTGTTATGTTGATCAGCTTATGTGTTTATATTGTTTGTTATATTGATCAGCTTATGTGGTTATATTGTTTGTTATATTGATCAGCTTATGTGCTTATATTGTTTGTTATATTGATCAGCTTATGTGCTTATATTGTTTGTTATATTGATCAGCTTATGTGTTTATATTGTTTGTTATATTGATCAGCTTATGGGCTTATATTGTTTGTTATATTGATCAGCTTATGTGTTTATATTGTTTGTTATATTGATCAGCTTATGGGCTTATATTGTTTGTTATATTGATCAGCTTATGTGTTTATATTGTTTGTTATATTGATCAGCTTATGGGCTTATATTGTTTGTTATATTGATCAGCTTATGTGTTTATATTGTTTGTTATATTGATCAGCTTATGGGCTTATATTGTTTGTTACATTCAGCTAATGCTGTCTTATGTTTACTTTTCAGCTTATTGATGCCATTATGAAAACAAACAACATAGGAATGTGGAAAGAGGGTGATAATCCCATGTATGCTGAGAAGATTGCAGCGATGGCCGGAGCAAACCAAACTGCTGCATCTGAAGCTAGTCCACCATCACACAACTCTCTTGTACCTGAGGAGAGTAGCTCACTCAGCATAGATAAAGCACAAATTAAAAACAACCTGGGAAAAGATGTTCTTTCAGAGACAGATGTGTCCTGTTTAGGTATGGTAGGTGCAAATGAACCTAGTGCTAAGAAAGCCAGACTATGCTCACAAGGAGAGAGTGGTTCATGGACAGGCCTCAGTGTGGCCGACTCCAGCATTGAGAGTGCACAATATGAGAACAGAAGTGATGAGGATGTGTCATGTAAGCCAGCAGTGACTGACGGCATGGGTATAAGATCATCTTCTGAGAGAGACAGGCCATCTAAAATTCTGCCAAAGATTGCATTAGATACACAGTGTAATCAAGCTGTTGATCGGCCAGGATTTGAGCCAGATAAGTGGATCCCGGCTGTTGGGTGTTATGCTTGTAAGACGCTGTATATGGATCCACGGCCCAAAGATTTAGTCATGTATCTACACGCTCTCAGATATAAGGTATGCTCATAGATGTATCTACACGCTCTCAGATATAAGGTATGCTCATAGATGTATCTACACGCTCTCAGATATAAGGTATGCTCATAGATGTACCTACATGCTCTCAGATATGAGGTATTTCACATCAAGAGTATACTTAACCACCCTGATACTCTATGAGATTTCCCAAATATCGACCTAGCTTCAATAAGACACAATTAAAAGGAAACCACCCCCACTGGGCAGGTTACTCAACTTACAGTCCGGTGGATGCGCCGCCCAAACTCGCGCATGCGCGGGACTTTTCACTTCAGGAGTATACTTACCTCCCTAATACTCTTTGATATTGCTAAATATCGGCTTTCACTCAATAAACACTCAGAATAAAAACAGTTAGGTGCCCCTACTGGGCAGGGAGTCAGAGTGTAGTCCGGCGGATGCCAGCCCCACCACCGCGCATGCGCAGACTAGCACTTCCTCTTTGCTAATTTATTGGCTGAGAGACAACTCATGTTTTCTATACTCATAGGCTTTTCCTTAATTTCTGAAAGTTTTGGCTGTGTAGAAGTTCTATTTCTCCTGGATTAATATGGCAGAACGTGTTACTACTCCAGAGGAGCGCCCAGGACCTAGCCATCAGGTGACTTCTATTATAATTTAGCGAGTTTTTCCCGGTGTAATTTGTTTCCGGGACTCGCGTTTATCATGATAAGCGCCTAAAATAACTAGTTTATTTCGAAATGCCGCTATGAAATACTAATCTCTCTTTGTGTTTATGTCCACAGGTATCTACCTAGGAGTGTTAGGACATCACATCTTCAGAGAGTTTGTTTTTCTCTCCACCAAGGTTCCATTTCCTACTAACATTGTAAGGTTATCTAACCAAAAATCTTTTCCCAGTGAGTTGGAGGCCTCGGATGAAGGTCTTCTCACTTTGCCCTCTTGATCCACTTCCTTCCCCCTAAGGTGGAGAGAGTTAAGAGGTCATAAGGTTGGTGGAGCGTCTGGTTCATCAGATCAGATGGTTTGTCTATGCTAAAGACTCAGGTACTCTAGTTATGATATGAGGCATTTCAATTATATTTGACAATATTTGTAAAATCTTACTGCCATTTATCATTGTTTATCTGATGTTTGTATAGTCTGTATAAACTATCCGGTCTAGTTAGAATGTTCTGGATATGATTACAATTTGTCCTTACACCTGGAGGTTTTGTTTCGGATCGATTTAACTTCTTATTTTTGAAGTTATGACATCATAATCAGCCTTGCGCCTTACTATCAGTTATAAGTTTTGTCCAACGCTGATTTATTATCATTATTAGCTTGGGTCTTATGGCCCCTTCCTTGTTTATTTCGTGTTGTGTTCTAATTCAATATCTGTAATACTCATTGTCTTCGTCCTCTGCTGTGTTTCAGAGGCCTGGTTGTCCTTCATGTGGAAGATTTATCCTTGACACGTTCTTCCCCCATTTATGCTCCCAGTGCAGCCCATGTGGGCCATTACTTAAATGTGAGATCTGTAAAAGATGGGGGGTGGGGGGAGCTAATGTCTGAATTTCTCTCATTACAGACCAGGGAGAAGGCTCCAGAGGAGGAGAGGAAGAGTAAGAAAGTGGCTTCTGGTAAGAAGGGTAAGAGGAAGGCCTCGTCCGCTATGGATATGGAGGCCTTCCGTATTGAGATGATGGGAGCGATGAAGAGGACAATTAAAGATTTGGTCCCAGAATTGCTTCGTGGCATGCTTCCTGGTCCAAATCTTTTGTTGTCCTCTTCATCTGCTCCGGAGCAGATAATCCCCGCCTCTGAATCGGTGCTATTTAGCCACCTATCAGTTTTCGACCATGATTCAGAGGTGGCCCTATTAGAGGGTGAAATCCACGGTAAAAACACTGGCAGCAGGCTTGCCGCGCCAGTTGTTTGTGGTCAGGTGTCACTGGAACCTGCCTGCCTATCAGGCCAGGATTATCCGCACCCTGCAGGTACCAGTTCCTCCTATGGTACCGCTCCTGGCCAGTCCGGGTTAGCATTCTTTGCTAACCTGGAGTCTAATCTTTCTGGCCAGGAAGAAGAGGATTATCTGCTGGGTTCTCCTTCTGGCGCCGTGGCCATGGACATTGACGTGCGTGCACCCCTCGCGGGGAACACGGGCGACATTGTCCACAGTACTACTCACGCAGGAGTAGTGTTCACGGCGCAGAAGGTAGCCTGGGCTGGATCTGATGGCCAGTTTTACTACATACCTCGGCTTGCCGATGGTGTAGTAGGTGCTGGCCAGGGCTGTGGTGTGGCAAAATTTTCCCCACGCAATGCCACGGCGCCTGCTCCTGGTCAAGCCAGTCAGTTTAGCATGCCTGTTCTTTCAGGCCCGCATGCTTTCTCTGGCTTGCCAGGCGTTTCAGTCCCTCCAGCCACATACACACCTGTGATTGCTCAGGAGGATGACGAAGGCCCTCGTCTTGTAGAGCATTCACAGGTGGCCACGGAGGAAGACTGGTCTGACGCTTGTCAGTGGCTAATTAACGTCAGACCAGATCTTGCCGTGGTTCAGTCGGCCAGTCAACGGGACCAGCGCCCATGGCTGGCAGGTAAACTGACTGTTACCGCTATGCCATCTTTGCCGTTAGCTGATCATATTGTTGATATGTTCACTGCGGCGGAGACGTCTATTAGTGCACATGGACGTTTAGCGAAGGCCCCCCGCGAAGTGGCAAAGCGGTGCCGTATTACAGCTGATCAATATCAGCTATACGGTGTAGTACCGAAGCCAAGCATGGATGACCGTGCAGCGCTGGGTGAAGATACACTGCCAGGTTCCCGGTCTGACACGGGAGCACTGTGTTCGAACGTGTTGCGTTCGGCTAACACCGCGTTACATGATGCGGAAGAGAGTTCGAGGGCGTCTATTGCAGGGCTTTCACATGTCTCACAGTTGTTACAAGGGGTAGTAACGGCATCCGCATTACGTCAGCCTAGTCCGGTGACTGTCCAGAGAGCCATCCAAGATGGAATTAACTTGGCTTTGGACTGTTTAACCAGGTCTGTAACCAGGAGTGTCCAGGCGAGGCGCACGTTTGCTCTTGATAACTTGTGCCCGTCCCAGGATTTGTATAGTAGGCTGCTGCGTACGCCTATGACAGGTCCTGGTCTCTTTGGAGGTGAGGGATGTAGGCATCTCCAGGAGACGGTTACCCTGGTCAATAACCAGAGGACATTATGGGAGCAATTTGAAGTGCTCCGTAGAGAGCGCGTTCGCGCGGCTTCCCCTGCGTGTCATCCCCTGCAGGCTCGAGGTGGCGGTGGCAGCGTCAGCCACGGCCGCGTGCGCTTCGGCCAGCAGCGAGGGTGGCGCAGGCTCCTCCGGCACAGCCAGCCAGGCAGCTGCCCGCGCACCATCGTGCGCGCGGTGCGGGCCGTGGTGCGCGAGGATCTGGTCGTGGTAATCGTACCTGACAGGGTGCTTACCACAGTAAGAGCTACTCCAGTGCATCTGCACCAGGAGACAGTGCCACTCTTGCGCTTCTTATGTCCACCTCTCTCCCTAGGTGGACCAGTGGGAGGCCGATTGGCCAACCACATGCAAGAGTGGGAACGGTTGACTCAGGACCGTTTAGTCTTGTGATGGCTTTCAGTCGGGTATATCCCGACTGGATAACAGGTCCACCATCACGACTGTCTCTGGTGCCGGTCTGGACTCAAATTCCAAGAGATCCAGATCAGCGGTTGTGTATAGAGGAGGAAATAAATTCCCTCATACACAAGGAAGCAATTCAACCGGTGCAAAATTGCCCGGGCTTCTATTCAACCGTGTTCTTGGTAACGAAAAGCACTGGAGGGTGGAGACCAATTCTCAACCTCAAGCCATTGAACAAGTTCATAGACACACCCAGTTTCAAGATGGAAACTGTGAGATCGGTGTTGGCGGGGTTGGAGAAGGGAATGTGAACAGCTTCAATAGATTTGAAGGATGCTTATTTCCACATTCCAATAGCGAGGGGTTTCCGTCGCTTCCTGAGATTTGCATTCCAGGGCAGACAGTGGGAATTCAGGGTGTTACTCGTCGGAATTTCTACGGCTCCTCGGGTCTTCACCAGGGTGGTTCTTGCGATGACAGCATACCTCCGCAGGAGAAACATGGCAGTCCACACGTACATAGATGACTGGCTGTTAAAAGCACACAACCAGGAAAGTTTATCAGCACATCTGGAGATAGTTTTGAAAACTCTCACAGGTTTAGGCTGGATAATAAATTTTCAAAAATCAGAGCTGACTCCATCCCAGAAGTTTGTTTACCTGGGAGTGTTCTTCGATCTGGAGATAGGATATGTTTATCCTACTCAGGAGAGGGTACAGATACTCATCTCAGTAATACAGTCAGTGTGCAACAGTCGTCATGTCCTGGCACGGGTTTATCTGAGAATGCTGGGATTGATGGTTTCTCTGGAACCAGTCATTCCTCAGGTGGCCTTACGCAGGCGGGTGATACAGTTATTTCTCATGACACAATGGACCCAGAGTACAGGTTCACTGGACTCAAGTATGTGAGTGTTGGAGCCTCTAATTCATCACCTTCAATGGTGGTTGAAGACAGAGAATCTCCTGGTCGGGGTAATGTTAACCCCTCCTCACCCTCAGTTAACGATGTATACAGATGCATCGATGGATGGGTGGGGAGCTTGCCTGGAAGAATCCACGATATCAGGGCTTTGGAATCTGGAACAGTCAAAGGAACATATCAATCTACTGGAATTAAGAGCAGTAGTCCTGGGCCTGGAACATTTCTTACAGAAAGTTCAGGGCAAGAGTGTTCTAATTCGATCAGACAACTCGACAGTAGTGACTTACATAAACCGCCAGGGCGGAACGAAGTCGCCCAGTCTCTGTATGATGACTTGGAAACTGCTTTGTCGGTGCCTGGATCACAGGATTACCTTGAAGGCAGTTCATATTCCTGGAAGGTTAAATCTGTTAGCAGACTCATTGAATGGCAACTAAATCAATGTGTGGCGGATCGTCTGTTCGACCACTGGGGGAAACCAAACATAGATTTATTCGCAACGAAGAAGAATGCGTTGATGACGACGTACGTCTCCGATTCCAGATCCAAGCGCTTTCGCAACATATTCGTTAGCTATCAGCTGGGTGGGAATGTATGCATACGCATTCCCTCCAGCAATCCTGATTCCAAAAATTCTTCAGAAAATCAGACAGGATGAGTGCCAAGTGCTTCTGATCGCCCCAAATTGACCAAGCCGATCATTGTATACAGATCTGCTGGGCCTTCTGGTCTGCAATCCGGTGTTCCTCTGCCTCTGATGGACAATATTATCTTCCAGGGCAAGAACCTTCACAACAATCCATCAATGTTCCAATTGACTGCGTGGATGTTGTCAAGGAATCTAGAATTAAGGAGGGCTTTTCTGAGCAAGCAGCCATGTTCATGGCAAAAACCAGGAGGGGTCAACCTCCAGAGCATATAATTATAAAATCAACAGATTTGCAGAATGGTGCTCAAAAAGATGTATTAATCCAATGGATTCATCTATTCAGGTAGTAGCCGATTTCCTCTGTCACCTGTATGATGCCTATAGCCTCAAGCCTAACTCTATTGCTGGCTATAAGTCAGCTTTAATGACAGTTATCCCTTGCTTGGCTAATAGGGGAAGTGATGAAGTAAATACATTAAATACTTTAATCAAAGGCATGGGCAATCTAAGACCAAGGAATCCCCCAGTGATTCCGTCTTGGAGTTTATCACTAGTGCTTCAGGTGCTAGCTGATAGGCCGTTTGAACCACTAAGCTCCATTTCTATGAAAATGTTGACGCTTAAAACTATTTTTAATTGCTGCGGCCTCGGCTAGGCGTAGGAGTGAGATTCATGCCTTGTCAGCCGAGGCAGACCGTTTTGTGGTTATAGGGGAAGGCCTTAGGTGGATTGTAGAGTGTATTCAGTTTTGCCATAAATCTGCCACAGGTAAACAAGTTGACATGGCCAGGTCTCACAGTGTCCGAGGTGTAGTGGCTTCCACTGCCCTATTTAATGGGGTACCTGTGGATGACATTATGTCAGTAGCTCAGTGGCACTGTGAGTCAAGTTTTACCGACCATTATCTCCGTGACACCTCGAATCCTCTCGCCTTATCGATTTTGAAAAGCTAATCTAGGTGTACATATTTTGATGAGGTATCCTCGTTTTTTATATATTTCACATTTAATCAATGGAAACATCTACTTTATGGGCTGCATCAGTCTTCACCAATGGGGAGATGATGACAGCACTAATCTTCCACAAGGTGAGTCCTGTGTGTGTTGTCCATGGTTTTTAGCTCACCTGGCCAGAATGGCCAAGTGAGCTTATGCCATGGCGACTGTCCGGCGTCTGTCCGGCATCCGTCCGTCCATCTGTCCGTCCGTCTGTCTGTCCGTCCGTCCGTCAACTTTTTCCTTTAAACGACTTCTCAATAACCACTGGGCCGATTTCAATTATATTTGGCAGGAAGTATCCTTAGGGCATAGGGATCCAAGTTTGTTCAAACAAAGCCGATCAGCTGATTTGGCCGGTGGCCATCTTGGATTTTGGCCGATTTTAGGAAATGACAAAATCTTCTCCGAAACCGCTTGGTGGATTTATTCAAAACTCACGAAATATCATATAGGGCAAGAGCTGAACCAAGTTTGTTCGAAGGAACTTGATTGGCCAAATGGTTCGGCGGCCATCTTGGATGACTTAGTTTTCGTAAAAACGACTTATTCTGCAGACCCGCTGAACGGATCGGGTTGAAATTTTGGGGATATGATTATGGACTAAGGGCCATTAAAGTTTGTTCATGGGAAGTTGATAGGTAAAAAACATGGCCGCCATGGACCAATCAAATTTTAGCGTGTTTGGCTGCCATATTCAATTTTTTTATTTCATGGATTGTGAAGCCGAAATTGGTTTTCTTAACTCCGCTTACTTGTCAGTCAGCTATCGTATAGCGATAACCCTATCCGTCTTCTGTATGTCCGTCCATCCATCTGTTTGTCCGTCACCAACAATGACGGCTCATTTTGTTATTTCTTGACGGATTGACACCAAACTTGGTCACAATGTTAATGACGGCATCTACTATCTGTGTTGTGAAAATGAAACTGATAGGACGTCAAATGCCAGAGTTATCACTCCTTAAATATTTGCAGTCTCACTTTCATAGGGCAAATGGTTTGTTCCCACCGTCTTATCACCATGTCAGATTTTATTGCCAAACTAGATATTAAATTCCAATTAACAGATTAACCTTTCCAATACTGCAGAAATATTTAAGATATGTATTATGTGCTCTGACATCTATGCTCTTAAAAATATTTGAAATGTATTTGATTGAAATTTGTTGCTGCCTTTGGCAGCAATGAAAGTTGTTGCTGCCTAAGGCAGCAATGACTTTCAGTCAAATTATTTTCTAAATCAACTCCAACTCACCCTACCCCTGCTGCTAACTTGGTGATTCAGCCAGATGTGCATGTGTTAAATGGATTGTGTGGTGGTGGGGAATAACCTGCTATAAAGACCACCTACCTGCCTTTAGAGACCATTTTCTTCAAATTGTATTTAAACCTCTAGTAAGCGTCTGACTGAGTTTTTGCAGACAACATATTCCAAAGGTTATATCTCTGAATGTGATAAATATTTTGAAAACAATTGGACTGAAAGTTGTTGGTGGCTGAGCCACCAACAACTTTCAGTCCAATTGTTTTCAAAATATTCAACAAGTCAAGAGCTTTTGAAAATTGAAATTATTGGCTGCACTGGCTTGCAGCAGTGAGACAGTTAAGAAACCAGCTGTTGTTAGCACTGATATCATCTATTTTCACTTAAACATTGTTCAAAATCACTAATGCAAAAAAAACCAGTCCAGAGATTGTTGTCAATATCTCGAAAACTAAATCATTTGACTGAAAGTCATTGGAAGTGACACCGATAGATGTACAACTTGAGTAAGATTAGTTTGATATGCCAATGTTCCAGGTGAGCGATACAGGCCCATTGGGCCTCTTGTTTGTAATGTCACGTGACCCTTCATTATTAATATGGTAATGGTACACGTTTTATATGTGGTTCATCATTGAGAGTATACGAAAATGGAGTTTTTTCGTCTCTGTCCTATAGTACATGGCACTTGTACGTAGAGAGCGTATGGGACATTCAGGTCATTCGAGTCTTCCTCCCAGGAAGGGGGAGGGGGGGGGGTGCGCATAGGACATTCGGTCATCTCTCATCCATCGGTTTGTGTTAGCCGATGTTTTTTTTCAAATCCTGACTGTGTTTTCACACAGTTTCAGAAGTTTAAGTGCCTTAAATGCAGAAAAGCGTATAGGGAAGAGCTGGTCTTTTGACCTCGCCTCCCTCCCGCCGAATTCCCTGTCGAATTCTGGCAATATCAAAGAGTATTAGGGAGGTAAGTATACTCTTGAAGTGAAATAAACGAAATCACGGATTTCTTTTTTCACGAGAGAGTTGATATTTACCTCCCTAATACGGACCCGGCCTCTCCACCCCACAGAGGCTCGGTCTTCAGGCTCTTAATAGTTGCATGTGTGTCAGCCAATAAATTAGTCAGAGGAAGTGCTAGTCTGCGCATGCGCGGTGGTGGGGCTGGCATCCGCCGGACTGCACTCTGACTCCCTGCCCAGTAGGGGCACCTAACTGTTTTTATTCTGAGTGTTTATTGAGTGAAAGCTGATATTTAGCAATATCAAAGAGTATTAGGGAGGTAAGTATCAACTCTCTCGTGAAAAAAGAAATCCGTGATTTCGTTTAGTCTCTTCCTCTTCTCAAATTATTGACCTGCCATTGCACTCGCCTTTTGATTTTGCTAAAGGATTGCTTTTGCTTTGATTGTTTTTGAAGCTTTCTAAGTTATTTAACTTAGTTATTTTGACTTACTAAGATGTCTGACGTCGCCAAGTCTCCGGAGGATGTTCCCGGTCCTAGACATCAGGTGTATTTTAGTAAATTTATTGATAAAAAATTGTGCATGTTGAATCGGATGATATATCCGGGATTCACGCTTACACGTGGATACGTCTATATTAGGCTAGCTCATTTTGGGGATGCCTAAATATCGTGCTTTGTATTTTGAGATACTTTTAGTGATTTGTGACATTTTTCACATGTATCCTTCATCTCGTCAGTTATTTATGCTTGGTTTTGGGTCCAAATAATTATGCTATGAGTTTGCAAAGGGAATTATTACCATAAGAAGTAATTTTTCTGCATTCTTCCTCCACCACTGCGTTTTGGATTCAGGACTAGGTATGCCTGTTGTTGTCCAGCAGACCTCACTCGCTTCTTCAGGGGTAAATTCTTACTTCTAAGGTCAGGTATGGAGAGTTAGTTATCTATCATTTAGTTTTTTGAAATATTTCAATATGACTGTGTGTTGTTTATTCTATCGCTCTTGATGGTTATGGTTAGGTTCATTGTATTAAAGTTCAGTTACTAATGAATCTTTTTTGGAGTGTCCAGTCTAGTAATCGCCTCTCAAGTGTTGAAGTTCAAATTCTGATTATCTCCCTTGTCTTCATGAAGAAGAAGTTCAGTTTTGATGTTCTTTAGTCAAGTCCATAATCCATCTATGGACCTGGCTTTGCTTTTATCATTTAGGGGTCTAAGTTTCTGTTTAGCCTTCTGCAATTGGTTTTTAGTTTTGTTAGCTCACCTGGCCAGAATAGCCAAGTGAGCTTAGGGCATAGCGACCGCCCGTCTGTCCGTCCGCCCATCAACTTTTGCTTAAAAGTGCTACTCCTCATTAACTGCTTGGCGGATTTCAGACTAATTTGTCTGGAAGGACCCTATGGGGGTAGGCTTCAGAATGTGTATACAGAATTCTGATTGGTGAATTTCTTTGGAGGCCACCTTGAATTTTCCGAAAAATTGCGGGAAATCGTTTAAAATGCTACTCCTCATTAACAGCTTGGACAATTTCAACAAGGCTTAGCTGGGAGGATACTAGGCTGGTATGGTTCAGAAGTTGTATACAGAATTTTGATTGGTCAGTTTTTCTGGCAGCTATCTTGGATTTTCTGAAAATTTCTGGAAATCGCTTAAACGCCTATTTCTCGATAACTGCTGGGCCGATTTCAATCAAACTTGGATGAAAGAACTCTAGCATGGTATCCAGGCTAATAGTTATCAAGGGAACTGGCCTGGTTGTCGGTATGGTAGTGGTGTACGAAGAACATTTACTACAAACCGGGACTACATCAATTCCAATCCTTTTGGCAAGGATGGTAAAGTTTTAAAGTGTTTCAATTGTGATTCAACAAAGCATTTGTTAAAAAATTGTCCTCATCCTCGGAAGCGGAGTTCTACCAACGAAGTTCACATCACCTTGTTTAATTCGAAGCCAGGTCGAGCTATGTCTGCTCTCATTAAGGTGACTTTAGGGATCGCAGTTTTAAATAGTGCTTGTACTAAAACTGTGACTGGTGAAACATGGCTAGAAATGTTTATGGCAACGTTAGATGAAGGTGATAGAAATTCAGTGGAGACATTGCCATCAGACACTAACTTTCGGTTTGGTGATGGGATTGAAATTAACTCTACCAGATTAGTTAAATTTCCAGTATGTGTTGGGAAAACTAAAGTTATGCTGGAAGCGAATGTTGTCAAGAATAAGATTCCATTGCTTTTGAGTCGATCGTCCATGAAAAGGGCACAGATGGTTCTTGATTTTGATTCGGACACAGCAGAGGTGTTTGGTGATCGGGTAAAACTGCAGTGTACATCTTCGGGACATTATTGTTTACCGCTTACTAATTTGTTGCTTCACTCTAACACTACAAACTCTATTGTGCTACACACTGTTCATATTCAAGCTCTCTCATGTAGTGATAAGATGAAAAAGGCGGTGAAGCTGCATAGGCATCGAAAGAAAAACTATGTAAGCTAGTGAAAGCGAGTAAGAACTTTGATGATGAAGAATTTTTGGAGATTATCAAGGAATGCTGTGACTTGTGAAATTTGTGAAAAATTCAAATGTCAGCCATTGCGGCCAGTTGCTGGTCTACCTCTGGCTAATAATTTTAACCAAGTTGTATGTATGGACCTAAAGGAATACATTCACAAAGAATCATGGATTCTTCATTTGATTGACTCGGCTACAAGATACTCGGCAGCATGTCTCATAACAACAAAGCATCATGATGAGATTTTATGCAAGGTGTATCGTATTTGGATAGCATATTTTGGATCTCCCAGATAGTTTCTCACAGATAATGGTGGCGAGTGCTCAAATGAAAGCTTTCGTGAGATGAATGAAAAATTGAATGTTAAGTCCAATACAACAGCAGTTGAATCTCCATTTTGTAATGGGATTGTTGAACGACATAATTTAATTCTTGCAGAGACAATGAAAAAACCGTTACTGGATGTAAAGTGTGAGCCTGATGTTGCATTGGCCTGGGCAGTTAGTGCAAAAAGCTCTTCAGAATCATGGTGGATACAGCCCAGATCAGTTGGTTTTTGGAAATAACATCAACACACCATCAGTTTTAATAGACCGTATTCCAGCATTGGAGCCCACAACTTCCAATGATATAATATGTAAGAATATGGAGGCATTACATAAGGCAAGAGAGAACTTTATACAGGCAGAGTCAAGTGAAAGAATACAAGGGCGTTACGGCACATTGTGAGAACATATGCTGATGAACATTATTCGAATGGCGATAAAGTTTATTATCGGAGGAAGAATTTCAAAGGATGGAAAGGACCAAGTGTTGTGCTTGGACAAGATGGACAGTTTGTTCTGGTAAGACATGGGGAACTACAGGATTCATCCATGTCAGTTGATGAGAATGAAGAATTCAGAGTTAGAAAAAGGTGTCCAGCAGGTGTCACCTGAACTTGAGGGGATAGAAAAGAAAAGATGGAAGGAGACAGTTAAGAGACAGGTTAGAACTGATAGGGATGAAAAAGATGAAGAGGATCATGTAGATACAAGGAATAATAGTGATGAAGATAATTGTGTGGTGTCAGTTAATGAACCAGGTGTAGAAGAACATGTAGTGAATGAAGAGATTTCAGAGAGGGAGAATATTGATAATTCTCGTTCGTCTGTATGTGATAGTGCTTCAGAATCACAAAGTGATTATGTCATTAAGGACCATTCAGTTAAAAACTCATGTGTTAAATTTAAAATGGTTATGAATGAGGAGTAGCAGCATGGAAGAATTCTCAGTGCACAGCCAAAGCAATCGGGAAAGTATCAGAATTGGATAAACATGTTGCAGGTGAGGAGGAGCCTATGTGTGTCAACTGGGATCATGTCGAATCGTGGAGTGATCTACCAGATGATGCAAATGCTGTATTCATGACTGTGGATCAAGAGTGGTCACAAGAGGTTGTTGATGCCAAAGAGAAAGAGTTGAACAACATGATTCAGAATGAGGTTTTGAGGCAGTTCCAAATACAAACCAATCAGCAATTTCTTCTCGATGGGTCATAACTGAGAGGTTTACCTCTGATGGGAAGAAGAAGGTTAAAGCACGGTTAGTGGCTCGCGGATTTGAGGAGGATACAAGCAATTTGAGGAAGGATTCACCCACATGCAGTAGAGAATGTTTGCGACTGGCTTTTCTGATTTCTGCAATGATGTCATGGGATTTGGATTCCATTGATATTACAGCTGCTTTTCTCCAGGGTAAGCCAATAGAGAGAGAGAAGTGTATTTGAGACCGCGAAAAGATGTGTGTCCAGAGGAAACTGTTTGGCGTCTCAAGCGATGTATCTATGGCCTCAACGATGCACCACGTTCATGGTATGATAGAGTCAAGAGTGTTATGATGGATCTTGGTGCGACGATTAGTATCTATGACAGTGCTTTGTTCCTATGGCATAACTCTTCAGATGGAAAACTCATGGGCATTCTAGTTAGCCATGTGGATGAATTTGCATTCTGTGGAAATAAAAAATTCCATTCTGAAGTTATTGAGGAGTTGAGGAAGATTTTCGAAGTCAGTGTGCATGCAAATGGATCTTTAAAATATTTAGGACGTAATGTTTTGCAACCTCCTCAAGGTGTGATAGTAAATCAAGATCTGTACAGACAAACAATCAAAGAAATTATGTTAAACAAGAATCATTCGACTGGAAGGACAGATGAGCTTAATGAAGAGGAAAGAAAGAACTGAAAAGACTGAGTGGTCAAATGATGTCGGTTGTGACTCAGACACGTCCTGACCTGAGTTTTAAAACATGTGTAATGAGTGACATAGGTAAACACCCAACAATAAAGATGATCCATGAGGCAAACAAAGCGATTTCCAAGCTCAAATTACAGAAAGTGGACATCAGATTTCCAAATCTTGGAGATTCCAGTCAGCTAAGTGTTGTCACTTATTCAGATGCTACATATGCAGGTCTCGGGGATGGGTCATCTCAAGGTGCCTTCATTGTCTTTCTGAAAGGAGGAAATGATCATGTTGTTCCAATAAGCTGGCAGTCAAAGAAACTTAGCATGGTAACTAAGATTCCACTGGCATCAGAAACTCTGGCAGGATTGGCGCTTGTCCAAGAAGTATTCAGATTATCTACTCTTCCACCAGTTGACTGCTACACAGACAATGCTTGGCTGAAAGATACATTGCAAACATCGAAAATCATCACTGATAGACATCTCAGAGTTGATGTTTCAAGAATCAGAGGAATGGTTCAAGAACAAGAGATAAAGGTGTTTTGGGTAGAAGCAAAGGAACAAATTGCAGATGCCTTAATCAAACGTGGTGCATCTGCAAGAAGACTTGGAAGTACTACGAAATTGTAGACTATAAACAAGAATACAGGACTGTGTAATTAGATGTATATAGTTTCACACCAATCACATTCTCAATCACAACAATCAGGTTTTGTGACAATTAGAATAGTTTCATATCATTTCACATTGTTTTAGTGACAATCATCCATCCACACCAATCACATTTTCAATCACAACAATCGTGTTTTGTTACAATGAGAATGGTGCTGTAGTTCGTCAGCCTAACCAATGAATAGTGTATAGCCTAACCAATGAATAGTGTATAGCCTAACCAATCAATAGTGTATAGCCTAACCAATCAATAGTGTATAGCCTAACCAATCAATAGTGTATAGCCTAACCAATCAATAGTGTATAGCCTAACCAATCAATAGTGTATAGCCTAACCAATCAATAGTGTATATAGGCATAACAATTAAAAATAAACAAGAACTTTGAACTGGTTTTGAATCAGTCTAGTGTAGGCGGGTGTGGACTGTAACTGATCAACCTATCAGAAAGATGTCAGCAGAAGAAGGCAGCAATGTTGATTCCTGTTTCTACATGTTTCCTCTTCTGTGTGTTTCAGATAGAGACTGAGGGAGTTTCCTATTATCATATAGCATAAACTAACAAATTTATTCGGTGGCCATCTTGAATTTTCTGAAAAGTGGCTGAAAATCGTCTACTCATTAACTACTTGGTCGATTTCAACAAGACTGGCTGCAACGAGCCTAGGGCAGTAGGCTTTAGAAGTTGCATATAGAATTTTGATTTGTCAATTTTTCCGGCAGCCATTTGGGATTTTCTGAATATTTTGGAAAATCAGTTAAAAGGATACTCATAATAACCGCTTGGCCAATTTCAACTAAACTCAGCTGGAAGAACCCTAGGCCCGTACGATTCAGAACTTGAGTACAGAATTTTGACGGCTTGATTTTGATGGTGGCCATCTTTTCCGATAAATGGGAATTCATATAAAATGCTACTCCTCATTAATCGCTTGGGCAACTTTAACCAATTTTGCCTGGAAGGATCCTATTGTCGTAGCCTCAATCGATAGGTCAATGTTTGGCAGCAATCTCTGATTTTCTGAAAGTTTTCCAGAACCATTTAAAAATGGTACTCCTTCAATCAATAACTCGATATCAACAAAAGTCAAGTGGAACGATCCTATAATGGTAGGCTTCAGCATATTAAACGAGAGTCTTGATTGGTAAATCTTTTGGTGCCCATCTTGGATTTTCTGAAAATCATCCATCATGTCTATTTAAATGCAAATGGTTTAAATGTCAATGGTCCAGGTGAGTGCCACAGGCCCTTGGGCCTCTTGTTTATAAACTAAAAACTAATTGTTTTCGTTTTGTGTCTTGCAGAGGGTCATTGACAATAAATGCCCTGCTTGACACCATTTTGTAAAGGCCCGCTTCTTCCCTCATGATTGCACTATGTGCAGTATGTGTGGGCCTCTACTTAAATGCCATGTGTGTGAGGCGTGGCCGGTTGAGCTATTTTCTGATTTTTTAAATCAGCAGGTGAAGGACCTGGTGGCTGATGAGAAGGCGTCTATGTCTGCCATGCCAGACATGGAGGCCTTCCGTTTGGAAATGATGGGAGAAATGAAGAAGACAATAACGGATCTTGTCCTGGCATTTCTTCACAGCTTGCTTCCCAGTTCAAGTTCGTCATTGTCTTCTTCACTTGCTCCTGGACAGAGTTTCACCATCTCTGGGTTGGTTCTACTAGGGTACCAGTTTTCGATTTAGACCTAGAGACGGCTCCCGCTGGTCCGGCGCTGAGGCTTGCCTCGCCCGTGGACCCAGGAGCGAAAGTCATGGCCTCGGGTGTCTGCTTATCGGTCGCCCAGGAGCAGCCAAACGCTAAGGGTATTAGCAGCTCACACGATACCCCTCCTGCCCAGGCCGAGTTTGATCCCTTTTCAAGCTTGGCGGTTAATCTTTCTGGGCAGCAAGAGGACACTTTGTTGTGACCTGCAGATGGCCATGGAAATGGAAATCCTTCCCTCCCCCTCCCTCCCTCGGGTGGGGGTGGGGTGCGCATGGTTGACCTTTTCCGGGGGACTACTTCTTCGGAAGTAGGTCTCACGGCTCAACGGCTAGGCCAGCTTGGAGCCGATGGCCGGCCGTACTGTATCCTTGGCTTGCCGAGAGGTATGCTATGGAAGGTCCGGACTATGATGTCATGCATCTAGCCTCTCCCCCCCCCCCCCTTAACACCATAGATCCAGCTCCTGGAGTGGCCACGGCACAAACCTTGCCGGGCCCTTGCGGATCCGTATGGCTTCCCTGGCTATCCAGGAGTATCTCCAGCTCCAGCTGCTACCCCACCAGTGAATGTTCTTGAGGACGGCGAGGGCCCGAGGCTCGTTGAACATTTACAGATGGCCACCGAGGACTGGCTGGACGCCTGCCAATGGCTGGTAGGCGTCAAACCGGAACTCCAGGTGGATCCACTGGCTTCCCAGCAGAACAAGCGTCCGTGGTGGGCGGGAAAGCCGGTGACGAGCATCATGCCATCTCTCCCGTATGCGGAACATATCGTGGATGTGTTCGCTGCGGCAGAGACATCAATTAACCCAAATGGACGCCTTGCGAAGGCCCCTCGCGAGATGGCACGTTGCTGCTGTATTAATTCTGATTTGTATCAGAAGTATGGCATCATCCCAAAGCCAGGCACAGAAGACGGTGCGGCTTTGGGCGCGGTCACGTGGCCAGGGTCCCGGTCTGACACAGGACCCTTGTACGCTAGCGCTTTGCGCACCGCAAATTCCGTGTTGCGTGACACAGTGGAAAGTACGAGAGGAACCATTTTGACTCTTTCGCACATTTCCCAGCTTCTACATGGGGTGGTAGCAGCATCCGTGGTATGGCAGCCATCTCATCTTACAATCCAGAGATCCATGCAGGATGACATTAACCTGGCTCTGGATTGTATGACGAGATCCGTAACCAGAAGTTTACGGGTGAGGCACACTTTTGCCCTGGACAATTTGCATCCCTCGCAGGACCTGTACAATCGGCTTCTTCGGACGTCGATGTCAGGTCCAGGGTTGTTTTGAGGTGAATGATGCCTGCACCTCCAACAAACCATAAACCTGGTTAATAACCAGAGGGCGCCGCGTGAGCAGTTCGAGGTGCTCCGCAGGGAGCGCATTCGTGCAGCGCCCCCTACCTTCCACCGTCAGCAGACTAGAGGTGGTGGTGTCCTTGTCAACCACCAACGCAGCATAGGCCATGCATGGCAACACCAGCATAAGCCAACTAGGGGTGGTGGGCGGGGGGAGCATCTCAATGATACTAAATCTTGGCCCTGGTGAATATTTTGAAAGAAAGTTTACTGAAACAGATGTAACTTGCTTTCAAACTATTCAGAGATGTCTGTATTTGTCGCCTAGTAACCAGCTTTCTGAGCGATATGACGTGGAACAAATTAGATAATTAAAATGGATATAGAGTAAAATGGGTTAATCATTTGCAGCTCTACAGGCCAGATACACCCAATTATATACACCTGTGCAAAAGTTAAGCACCAGCAAAAACAATAGAACGTAGAAACATGATGGTACAACTAGGCTGCCATACTTTTTGTCCCCGCGTTAGCTGACATAATTCCAAGTACGAAATGCACATGCATGCATGACTTCACGCCGCTTGATGTCCGTGCGTGGCGGGAAACAGCACACGTGTTCAGTTATGTAAAAGTCCAGTTTGAGGTGTAGAACATTACATACAGATTTAGGCGACAAGATTAGGAATTTTGTGTTCATGACCGTGGTTTATTTGTACAGAGAGAATTAGCTCTTGATTGTGAACCGCTATGGCAAGACGAAGGTTAAGTGATCGTGTGAAATGGCAAATCATAGGCATGCATACCACTGGTATGTCATGCAGAGAGATTGGCAGACAGCTGAACATTAACCATACTGTAATCAGTCGTTTGATTGCAAAACATGGGCAAACTAACGAGGTGAAGGACAGGCCTAGATCTGGAAGACCGAAGAAGACTACTGCCCGTGATGATCGAGCCCTAGTACGCCTTGTTAGGAGATCTCCATTCACCAACAGCAGAGTGCTCAGCCAGCAATGGGAAACGCGCAATAGAGTGTCAATGTCTACCGTCAAAAGGAGACTGTATGCTGCTGGCATGAAAGCTAGGAGACCTGTCAGACGTCCTCTCCTCACTGCACACCACAAAGAGGAGCGTCTGAGGTGGTGCAACGAAAGAAGACACTGGAACATGAGATCCTGGAGACGGGTACACTGGTCCGATGAAAGTCGGTTCCTGCTTCATGCCACAGATGGTCGAACTCGTGTATGGAGGTCCAGACGCACGGCGTACGACCAACGTAACATCATGGAAGAAGTTCCATTTGGTGGAGGTTCCGTTATGATATGGGGGTGCATCTCATTTGATTGTAAGCTGGATCTGTTGACTGTACCTGGAACACTAAATGGACAAAGATATCAAGATTCCATACTGGATAGAGTTGTGGTCCCTCATTTTGTAAATCATGCACCTGGAACCCACCCTATATTCATGGATGACAACGCCCGACCACATCGTGCTAGAGCTGTGCATGAATACCTCCGCCAGAATGCCATCGAAACCCTACCATGGCCAGCAAGGAGCCCTGACATGAACCATATTGAGCATATCTGGGACATTCTCGGAAACATGGTGAGAAGGAGGGATCCTCCTGTGCAGAACCTACAGGAATTAACAGACGCACTCCATCTTGAATGGCAACGAATACCACAATGGCGTATCAGTCGGTTGGTGACCAGCATGAGACGTCGTGTCCAGGCCGTCATCCAGGCACAAGGATATACCCGGTATTAATAATGACAGTCTCAAACTCGTGCACAGATGTTAAACTTCGTTTTCAGACACCATTAATGACAATCTAGCCACGTGTGTCAACTGTAGGGCAATAGTTGTCAGTTGTGTCAACGTAACCATATTCAGGCCTCGTTTTCAAGTTCAAACAAAAACATACAGTGTTTCCCCACCATCATAATCAGCATTCCTCTAGTTGCATTATTACCTCTTGCACTAAGATGGATGGGTACATAAATGTTTATGCTATTGCTTTCTTCATAGCACATGAATATACCCTCGCATGTGCGTAAAAATAGGGTGGTGCGTAACTTTTGCACAGGTGTATATATCATATAGGAGTCGCTTTATACCAGGAAGTATCATGATTTCGATAATATTTCCGACGGTAAATATTGATTTTTTTGTCACTTATGAACATGATTGTGATCGCAAAAACATGTCAAGATGTCCGACTGGCTTTATACGCTATCGGACATGAGAATGTTTCCCGGACATGTCTGGACAATACGGCCATTTCTGGAACCCTGATTAGGTAGAATGTTAGTTGTGCAAAAATATCCTGAAGGCTCAATATGCAGGCCTATGCCTTTAGTTGAAAATGTACCACTGGAATAACTGACTCAGTAGTTATCAAGTCAACCATCCCAACCAGCTGTACCTCTTCAACAGATAGCCTCCTCTTACCCGACCAACAGACATTTTGAGAATATCCAGTTACAAAAGTCTGTTTTGACCATTAACCAGCCTTATGACAGATATAGACTGATGGGCTGGGTTAGCCTGGTCTATTGGAATATCTGTCACAGGACTAGGTCAGGGTTAGACTAGACTCAGACTCAGACTAGTACAAAATTGAAAATCTGCTTTAAAATATGCCAAAATATGTAAATGATTCAAAACTTTAAAGGATTTATTTCAATGTGAATGTAATGTATTTTCATGATTACTTAAAAACTCGAACCATCTTACATAAATTCGGCCCATAAAATGTTCTCTTAATATATTGGCTTTCAGAATACTCATGAGAGCAGCTAGATTTTACAGTTGTCAGGAGCACCACTGCCCCCCCCCCCCCTCCCTCTCATCAGGAGCACCACTGCCCCCGCCCCACCAGGAGCACCACTGGGCCCCCCACCCCATCAGGATCACCACTTCATGCCCCCCCCCCATCAGGAGCACCACTGCCCCCCCCCCCCCCATCAGGAGCACCACTGGGGCCTGCCCCCGCCCTCCTCCCCCCCCACCATCAGGAGCACCACTGGACCCCAGGGACCGATCTACCAACTAATCAATTAGCCAAATGCTAGTAAAAGTCATATCTGGCTAATGAAAAGCAGAATTGGCTAAATCATTGCCTAATGATTAAAATTAAATTAGTTTTCTTGATTGGCTGAATCCTACCTAATTCCAGTGTTACAATTGTAAAGCAAGAATTCCTGTTTACGTTGTTGAATATTTTGAAACTAATATGACTTAAAGCTGTTGCTGCTTAATTTCAGTCATATTAGTTTTTAAATGTTCAACACATTCCTTATTAGCTCACCTGGCCTGAAAGACAAAGTGAGCTTATTCTGTGGTGACTGTCCGCTGTCCATCCACCGTCGGTCCGTCCATCAACTTTTTATGCACCGCCAAGAAATTTGGCGGGGTGTTATGTAATGGCGCCGTCCGTCCAGGCTGGCGGGCAGGCGGGCAGCAGAGTGGTTTCCAGATGATAACTCTGTTACCGTTTGTCGGATCGCATTGAAACTTCAGAGCATGGTTGGACTAGGTCTTGGGAAGAAACGTATCGAAATCGACAATGGTCCAAAATCCAAGATGGCTGCCAGCCACCGGTGGCCATCTTGAAAATTGGTTTCCGGATGATAACTCCGTTACCATTTGTTGGATCGCATTGTAACTTCATAGGGTGGTAGGACTAGGCCTGGGGAAGAACCCTATCGAAATTGACGCTGATCCAAAATCCAAGGTGGCGCCAGCCACCGGTGGCCATCTTGAAAATTGCTTTCCAAATGATAACTCTGTTACCGTTTATCGGATCCCTTTGAAACTTCATAGGGTGGTTGGACTAGGTGTGGAGAAGAAACCTATCGAAATTGACGAGATGGCCGCCAGCCATGGGCTGACATCTTGAAAGTTGGTTTTTTGATTTCATTTATTGGATCACTTCCTACAGTCGTTGGAATATGGCTAGTGAAGAAACTTATCAATATTTACGCTAATCCAAAATCTAATATGGCCGCCAGTCAGCGGCAGCCATCTTGAAAATTGGTTTCCGGCCTTCTTGGATTTTGGCTGATTTGTAGAAATGTCTTTAAAACATCTTCGAAAACACTTGGGAGATCGATGCAAGCCTCCTGAAATATGATCTAGAGCAAGAGCTGAATCAAGTTTGTTCAAGGAAGCTTGATTGGCCAAATGGTTCGACAGCCATTTTGGATGATCTAGTTTTAGCAAAAACAACTTCTCCAGAACCGCTGAACGGATCGGGGCAAAATTTGGCAGATATGATTAGGGCCTAAGGGTCATTATAGTTTGTTCAATGGAAGTTGATCTGTCAAAAAACATAGCTGCCGTAGACCAATAAAAATGTAACATGTTTGGTGGCCATATTGGATATATGTATTTGATGGATTTTGAAGCCAAAATTAGTTTTATGTAGGTGTTTTGGTATTCTGATTTTGGATTTTCCATGTTCGAAACTGTCAGATCAACGTTTTGGTGGCCATCTTGGATCTTCAAAACCTCCCATATTATTAAGCAATGCGAAAATTAAAAATCTCTTGGGAACCACGGGTCCAATTTCAAGTATATTTGGCGGAAACCATCATTAGGCCATAGGGATCCAGATTTGACTTTGGTCTTTGACCGATTTTCTTTTAAATGTCTCTAGAAATCTCCAAACTGCATGAGGGATCGATCCAAAACTCATGAAACATCATTTTGAGCAACTGCTGAACCAAGTTTGTTCAAGGGAACTTGATTGGTCAAATGCTTCAGTGGCCATCTTGGATTACCTAGTTTTTGTGAAAATGACTTCTCCAAAACCTCTGAACAGATCGGGCTGAAATTTGAGAGATATGATTCATCTTGTTCCAGCGGTCCTCCTGTTTTGTTCGCTTGTGCCAGTGGCCCCGGGTATATTAAGACCCTATTATATCTGTAGAATTGCTAGTATTAACTGATGATGACTGACTGCAATCATGTTCATAAGTGACATTGAAGTAAAGATGTAGCTAAAATATTTACTATTTGGCTAGTAAAAATGGTATTTGGATAATCTATTGTCTAGCACATTGCAAAATCCAGATCTGTCCCTGGTCTCTGATCTGTCTCTAGTTTGTGGCTACTTGACCATTAATCATGTATACATCCTCTTCCACCCGCAGGGACCTGGTTGGGAATTCTGTACCAAGATTCCAGAATGGGCGAAAGAGGATTGGTCAGAAGATGCTTGAGTAACAGTATAAACTTGACCTGAAAGAGGATTGGTCAGAAGACGCTTGAGTAACAGTAGACGCTTGACCCAGATCTGTTGCACATCATGGATTCACTGCATCCATGATATATTATGTTTCACCAGCACATGATAGAGGCCATGGTAATACTAGCAGAGTATGACTGGTGCTATTATCTTTATGCTTACTCTGTGATGAGCTTAATTGGTGTATGAATGGACAGTCACTCAGTAGTGAGCATAAACAGTGTACAGATAGACAGGCAGACAATATTAGGTGGCATGCGCTGACCAGCCTCAGAATAATATAAGCTTACATCTCAGCAATGCAGGGTGTATCAGCTTACAAGTCAGCAATGCCAGGTGTATCAGCTTACATCTCAGCAATGCCAGGTGTATCAGCTTACATCTCGGCAATGTCGGGTGTATCAGCATACATCTCAGCAATGCCAGGTGTATCAGCTTACATCTCAGCAATGCCAGGTATATCAGCATACATCTCAGCAATGCCAGGTGTATCAGCTCACATCTCAGCAATGCCAGGTGTATCAGCTTACATCTCAGCAATGCCAGGTATATCAGCTTACATCTCAGCGATGCAGAGTGTGTCAGCTTACATCTCAGCATTGACATCTCAGTAATGGCGGCTGTATCAGCTAATATCTCGGCAATGCCAGGTGTATCAGCTTGCATCTCAGAAATGCCGTGTGTATCAGCTTACATCTCAGCAATGCAGGGGTGTATCAGCTTACATCTCAGCAATGCAGGGGTGTATCAGCTTACATCTCAGCAATGCCAGGTGTATTAGCTTACATCTCAGCAATGCCAGGTGTGTCAGCTTACATCTCAGCAATGCCAGGCATATCAGCTTACATCTCAGCGATGCAGGGTGTGTCAGCTTACATCTCAGCATTGACATCTCAGTAATGGCGGCTGTATCAGCTAATATCTCGGCAATGCCAGGTGTATCAGCTTGCATCTCAGAAATGCCGTGTGTATCAGCTTACATCTCAGCAATGCAGGGGTGTATCAGCTTACATCTCAGCAATGCAGGGGTGTATCAGCTTACATCTCAGCAATGCCAGGTGTATTAGCTTACATCTAAGCAATGCCAGGTGTATCAGCTTACATCTCAGCAATGCAGGGATGTATCAGCTTACATCTCAGCAATGCAGGGTTGTATCAGCTTGCTTCTCAGCTATGCCAGGTGTATCAGCTTACATCTCAGCAATGCCATCTCAGCAATGCAGGGGTGTATCAGCTTACATCTCAGCAATGTAGGGGTGTATCAGCTTACATCTCAGCAATGCCATCTCAGCAATGCAGGGGTGTATCAGCTTACATCTCAGCAATGCAGGGGTGTTCAGCTTACATCTCAGCTATGACATCTCAGCAATGCAGGGGTGTACCAGCTTACATCTCAGCAATGCAGGGGTCTATCAGCTTACATCTTAGCAATGCCAGGTGTACCAGCTTATATCTCAGCAATGACATTTCAGCAGTACAGGGTTTATCAGCTTACATCTCAGCGATGGCGGGTATATCAGCTTACATCTCAGCAATACTGGGTGTACCAGCTTACATCTCAGCAATGCCGGGTATATCAACTTACATCTCAGCAATGCTGGGTGTGCTGTACCAGCTTACATTTCAGCAATGACATCTCAGCAATGCCAGGTGTATCAGCTTACATCTCAGCAATGACATCTCAGCAATGCTAGGTGTATCAGCTTACAGCTGAGCAATGACATCTCAGCAATGGTGGGTGTATAAGCTTACATCTCAGCAATGACATCTCAGCAATGCTAGGTGTATCAGCTTAAATCTCAGCAATGACATCTCAGCAATGCTAGGTGTATCAGCTTACATCTCAGCAATGACATCTCAGCAATGCTGGGTGTATAAGCTTACATCTCAGCAATGCCGGGTGTATCAGCTTACATCTCAGCAATGCCGGGTATATCAACTCACATCTCAGCAATGCTGGGTGTACCGTACCAGCTTACATTTCAGCAATGACATCTCAGCAATGCCAGGTGTATCAGCTTACATCTCAGCAATGACATCTCAGCAATGCTAGGTGTATCAGCTTACATCTCAGCAATGACATCTCAGCAATGCTGGGTGTATAAGCTTACATCTCAGCAATGCTGGGTGTATCAGCTTACATCTCTTTACCATCTCCTATATGTTATAAGCAAATCACTTGACTAATTTTGTCACCAGAAGTCAAAAGGTCACCAATTTTTCCTGTTGCTAAAGATCTGGCAACAGTGTATTGCTCTTACTGACAAAGTGCTACTAACACAATATTTTGATGTTAACATCTTGTAAAGTTGGTATTACAAATTCTCTGACAAATCTAAAGTGCCAGTGTTCATTTATTTCATGAAATCTTGTTACTATGACAATTGACAGAATATCCATTTTGAAAATAACGAAAAAATCCAATTATGGGTTGCTGAATAATGAAATGAGCATAATATCACATCAAGATAGCCTAGAATAATGACTGACCACGTAACATGCCTCTTATATTATCGAAAATGGCTGCCGAAGCATTGAACCAATCAAGTTCCCTTGAACAAACTTGGTCTCAGCTGTTGCCAGGCATAGAAGCAGAGCCCTTTAGGCTTAAGAGCTTGACTGGGCTTAAGCATTTTTTCAAAGGGCTTGAAAATGTGCTTAAGCTCTTTAGTCCAAAAAGGGCTTTGGGCTTGTGCTTGTGCTTAAGCACATTAAAAACACCATGTGCTTTCAAGCCCTTTTTCAATTTTCACCTTAGAATCAATACTATAGTTGTCTAATAATTGTTCCTTAGCATTGTACACATATATGATGCTGCTACATATTACAGTTAAACTTTTGCTGCTTATTTTGAAAATAATTTGACTGAAAGTCAGGCAATAATATATCTTAGCCAAATCCTTACATAACACTTAGTATCTTTCAGAAGATTACCTGTAATAATTTTTTTTGAACTCAGAATGAAATGGCCTCATTACATTCATTCATTCATTATTTTATGAGACAGTATGCATATAAGGGCCACAAAACCTGTAATATTTTGAAACTAATTTGACTAGATTAAGTTGTTGCTGCCGTTATCAAATTTAGTTACAAAATGCTCAGCATGATATTTTCTACATCATATATAATCCCCCAATTAAAACGAGACTTACGTTGATGTTGGATTGGGATTCTATAATCTCATCATCTTCGCAGTAGGGATCATGTGAGAAGCGGTCAAGTACCCAGAAGTCGGTCTTTAATGAGCTCATTACCACGTGTGTGCAAACAGGGTAGGGTAAGCAACTGGCTGGAAAAGCTCCACATTGGAAGGGACGTGATCCCTACTGCGAAGATGATGACATTATAGAATCCCAATCCAACACCAACGTAAGTCTCGTTTACTTGGAGGATTCTGATACGTCATCATCTTGCAGAGTGATCACGTGAGAGTTTAAAGCTCCACATGTGGTAATAGCTATCACAGCCTGAATTATTCCAAGGCACACCAGGAATAATGATTGCATAATACAGCTATTTATTATTCTAGATGATTAGATCTAGTTATTTTCAACCGCTTTGTTGTCTGTTAAGAATATGTTGATTATACAAAATCAATCTAATTAAAGGATAAGCCCTATGTGGCTTATGTTGAGTATATTGTGTATATAACTAGCAATATCAGTATACTGGACATTTTAATAGCAATATGCTACTATTAAATGATAAATGGTAACGTGTATAAGCTCTACCTTTGACTCTACTCATTGCATTTCTAACAATACGTGTAGCGATACAAATTTAATATGCTGAATTGATGTATAATAATATTAACTGTAGACATTTTTATGTGAATTTTTCCAAAAATATGCAGACCGACCGTGCATCATGTTAGAGTTAGGTATCTGGATACTGCGCTGGTACTAAAATACCTTGTGCTATAACCTGAAAATACAGTAATATCCATTGTACCATGGAGGATATGTCCATGTACCTACTTCCACCAAAAGGTTTATGATTTCAATGCCAACTTGTCTATGTCAGGCAAGAGTTGTAGAAACCTGAATACTAGATCCCAGGTAAATGAAAAATGCAGAAATGACGGTCTTGATTGGTAAACACATTTAACGGTCCTGGCCACAAGCGGATGATTTCCTATAGTAATGTTCGCAGTACTGACACAAATGATAAGGCAGACCTGGCAGTGTTAACCGCACTAATCCCACCCCGACGAGTAACTCGGCAAGAAAATCTAACACATAGAGAGTTGTGAAAAGGGTGTCTCCTATTGCAAAACCAAAGTCACTGGCCAATATATGTGATGCGCTGCTTCCGGGTAGACTGCCTCCAAGCCGCGCAGATGATATTGCCTGCTTGTTTCGAAATGCAGCTGATTTGCAACGCTTTCCTGACAAATAATACCAAGCGGTCAGTTTTAATCTGTCGCTCAGAGGATGCTGATAGCGATCGCCGCTGCGACCACACCACCCCGCCCTGTTTGTATGGGAGGCGTATCATGAGAGAACGCGTTTGGAGAGAATGTGATGCACACAAATCAGCTCCTAGCCTAGCTGCAGGCAATACCACTGGTCTTGCCAACGTGGTGCTATAATTAATTATTATTCAGAGCACATGTTCCAATTCCATTTTCAGCAACACTCTTCAACAGGCTGAAAAGAGGTAACATAGCAGGCCTATAATACACTAATGCCAGTCCATGATAACATGAAGACAGCAATAGCATACACATCCTTATTGGCTCTCCTAGCAACATAAGGGTTAAATTCAAATGAAAGGGTTAATATCAGGCTGGCCCCGCAGAGCTGTAATTCTATGAAATATGGTGGAGTCTAATTGCTGTCTGATCATCAAAAAGTCTACATTCGCTGTCTGGCACTTAGCTAGGTGTACCTGCAATGTGAATAGTCTACATGTTACGTAATGGCAGGATAAATATGCTCCAGCACATCCAGATCGCTTTAGCTACTTCATTACAGTTTTCTGAATGGCATACTCCCTTTTCAACTTACATAGCTGATGGTTTGTCTCGTTATCAGATTGTACTTTAATATTAAAGTTAGTGATATCATTGCATAATAATTTCAAGCCCTGAAATATACTGCTTTGTGTTCAACATGTTAATATGGTTGTTTATCAAGGTAACTCCACTGGTTACCACCTACCTTTCTATTACCCATATTGCACGCCAGCCATAATTGGATATGTCAGTTGTTAGTACTCATCAGTTGTGAGGCATGGATATGTCAGTGGTTAGTACTCATCAGTTGTGAGGCATGGCAAATGGCAATTTTAGCACCTGGCAAATTATCCAATGTCAATCATTGCGTCATTTGACAATGTGATTTCTGGTTAAAATTTGCCCTAGCACATTTGAGTACATGAATTGTGTCAATTCCAATTTTGCGACAATACAAATCGCCATTTACACGCCCAATAAACATGAAATAAATAAGCCAATAAGTTCAGCAACTCGTCAAAAAGAAATGCAACCATGTGATATGATAATTACAATACTCATATAAAGTAAAAAATAAAGCTTCAAATGTTGAGCAGGCAGCAAAACTGATTTTCGCTTCTAGCAACAAATTCAAAGTTTTCCAGGACATGGATGGTGTCATCAATGTTCATCTGATACTATTTTACTGAGCTCGTTTGAACTAGGATATGAATCTCCAAATAGTGGCTTCATAGATGATCAAATTTCCTGAGATAGGAAATGTAGGTTTAATTAATTTTGTGAAAACTCTAGGCCCGGATGAGTGGCGAAGCAAGTGAACTGGTACATATTGCCTTCCATTGCGGATCAGAGATATTTCCGAAAATGTTTGATGATAGTGACTGAATAATATGCGCCTGTCAGATCAATATAGCTCATAAAACAATTTTGACTTATTAAACTTGTAAAAGTCTGAACTGTAGACATGTTAAAGTGGTGATATTGCATGTATATTTTTGGTTCAGATAAATTTAATATCATGCGATGAGAGCTCTGTCTTCGAGTGCAGAATTAAAGATTGGTGACACAAACTGCCATCCCGCAAACTTCTTATCGCTAAACACGTTCAATTACGCCTTTACGTAAGAGACACAATCATCGATGACATTGCCACCTTTTCAGATACACTTAGGTGCGCAGTCGCGCATGTGCATGTCTGCTTAAAAGGGGGTTGTATATTAAACTCATTTGAGTAGCCACCGGCGACAGACATAAATATCCACGCCCACCAATTTTGGTCTAAGCTGATTTATTCTAACAACAGTACAATTAATATCGTTAAATTTACCTTTGTATGACTCTGAGCCGGCTACTTATTGAGCCGCTTGCCCTCGAATTTCTTGAATTTCGTCGGAAGCTGTGGCCCGAATTTGTGGTTGGTAATACACTGCCTAAAAGGGGCACCTCGATTCGAGGGCCTTTTAAACTGATCAATTGGTGAATTGAATGGTCTTACAAATTGTTGACATTGGCATTGGTTACCAGAGATCCCAAGGCCAACTTCATTCATACCACTTATATATACGTCATCACTGAAGCGATCTGATGTCACTGGGTTCTGAGTCGAGCGCATGAGATTCTAGTCAGCGCGTATAAGTTCACGCCTGCGCATATTAATTTCATAATCTGCATTGTTGATCAAAGTAATACTGCCTACAAGCTTTTTCAATACTTCTGATCTGACCAGTTCATCTGACGAGCATTCCACTTTTGCTACCATCAGCGCAGAATCCGTGGCCTGTACCACATGCATAATCCCTATTGCAAGCCTTCTTCGGACATTTTGCACCCGTATGTCCGCTGACAGTGTGTTATGTCATTTTAGACCTTATCACCTTATTAATGGAAATAACATCCAATACGTTGCAGTTCTTTGGTTTAGAATGCAGGCTTAATTTATCCTTCAGTTTTTCATCCGGCATTTTTGATTTTAGTATGTTGTTGACAATATCAGCCGACATCACATGTATTGGACAAGATGTACTTTCTCCCATATCTAGATACGGCACAGTGGCACCCAGTACATCAGAATGTTGAGCGTGTGGCACCCAGTACATCAGAATGTCGAGCGTGTGGCACCCAGTACATCAGAATGTCGAGCGTGTGGCACCCAGTACATCAGAATGTTGAGCGTGTGGCACCCAGTACATCAGAATGTCGAGCGTGTGGCACCCAGTACATCAGAATGTCGAGCGTGGGAGACACTTAGCAGCATATCTAGATATGGCACAGTGGCACCCAGTACATCAGAATGTCGAGCGTGGGAGACACTTAGCAGCATATCTAGATATGGCACAGTGGCACCCAGTACATCAGAATGTCGAGCGTGGGAGACACTTAGCAGCATATCTAGATAAGGCACAGTGGCACCCAGTACATCAGAATTTTGAGCGTGGGAGACACTTAGCAGCATATCTAGATAAGGCACAGTGACACCCGGTACATCAGAATGTCGAGCGTGGAAGACACTTAGCAGCATATCTAGATACGGCACAGTGGCACCCAGTACATCAGAATGTCGAGCGTGTGAGACACTTAGCAGCATATCTAGATAAGGCACAGTGGCACCCAGTACATCAGAATGTCGAGCGTGGGAGACACTTAGCAGCATATCTAGATATGGCACAGTGGCACCCAGTACATCAGAATGTCGAGCGTGGGAGACACTTAGCAGCATATCTAGATATGGCACAGTGGCACCCAGTACATCAGAATGTCGAGCGTGGGAGACACTTAGCAGCATATCTAGATAGGGCACAGTGGCACCCAGTACATCACAATGTCGAGCGTGGGAGACACTTAGCAGCATATCTAGATAAGGCACAGTGGCACCCAGTACATCAGAATGTCGAGCGTGGGAGACACCTAGCAGCATATCTAGATAGGGTACAGTGGCACCCGGTACATCAGAATGTCGAGCGTGGGAGACACCTAGCAGCATATCTAGATAGGGCACAGTGGCACCCAGTACATCAGAATGTCGAGCGTGGGAGACACTTAGCAACATATCTAGATATGGCACAGTGGCACCCAGTACATCAGAATGTCGAGCGTGGGAGACACTTAGCAGCATATCTAGATACAGCACAGTGGCACCCAGTACATCAGAATGTCGAGCGTGGGAGACACTTAGCAGCATATCTAGATAAGGCACAGTGGCACCCAGTACATCAGAATGTCGAGCGTGGGAGACACTTAGCAGCATATCTAGATAAGGCACAGTGGCACCCAGTACATCAGAATGTCGAGCGTGGGAGACACTTAGCAGCATATCTAGATAAGGCACAGTGGCACCCAGTACATCAGACTGTCGAGCGTGGGAGACACTTAGCAGCATATCTAGAGAGGGCACAGTGGCACCCAGTACATCAGAATGTCGAGCGTGGGAGACACTTAGCAGCATATCTAGATAAGGCACAGTGGCACCCAGTACATCAGAATGTCGAGCGTGTGAGACACTTAGCAGCATATCTAGATAAGGCACAGTGGCACCCAGTACATCAGAATGTCGAGCGTGTGAGACACTTAGCAGCATATCTAGATAAGGCACAGTGGCACCCAGTACATCAGAATGTCGAGCGTGGGAGACACTTAGCAGCATATCTAGATATGGCACAGTGGCACCCAGTACATCAGAATGTCGAGCGTGGGAGACACTTAGCAGCATATCTAGATATGGCACAGTGGCACCCAGTACATCAGAATGTCGAGCGTGGGAGACACTTAGCAGCATATCTAGATAGGGCACAGTGGCACCCAGTACATCACAATGTCGAGCGTGGGAGACACTTAGCAGCATATCTAGATAAGGCACAGTGGCACCCGGTACATCAGAATGTCGAGCGTGGGAGACACCTAGCAGCATATCTAGATAGGGCACAGTGGCACCCAGTACATCAGAATGTCGAGCGTGGGAGACACTTAGCAACATATCTAGATATGGCACAGTGGCACCCAGTACATCAGAATGTCGAGCGTGGGAGACACTTAGCAGCATATCTAGATACAGCACAGTGGCACCCAGTACATCAGAATGTCGAGCGTGGGAGACACTTAGCAGCATATCTAGATAAGGCGCAGTGGCACCCAGTACATCAGAATGTCGAGCGTGGGAGACACTTAGCAGCATATCTAGATAAGGCACAGTGGCACCCAGTACATCAGACTGTCGAGCGTGGGAGACACTTAGCAGCATATCTAGAGAGGGCGCAGTGGCACCCAGTACATCAGAATGTCGAGCATGGGAGACACCTAGCAGCATATCTAGATAGGGCACAGTGGCACCCAGTACATCAGAATGTCGAGCGTGGGAGACACTTAGCAGCATATCTAGAGAGGGCACAGTGGCACCCAGTACATCAGAATGTCGAGCGTGTGAGACACTTAGCAGCATATCTAGATAAGGCACAGTGGCACCCAGCACAGAATGTCGAGCGTGGGAGACACTTAGCAGCATATCTAGATAAGGCACAGCGGCACCCAGTACATCAGAATGTCGAGCGTGGGAGACACTTAGCAGCATATCTAGATAAGGCACTGGCACCCAGTACATCAGAATGTCGAGCATGGGAGACACTTAGCAGCATATCTAGATATGGCACCGTGGCACCCAGTATATCAGAATGTCGGGCGTGGGAGACACTTAGCAGCATATCTAGATAAGGCACAGTGGCACCCAGCACATCAGAATGTCGAGCATGGGAGACACTTAGCAGCATATCTAGATACGGCACAGTGGCACCCAGTACATCAGAATGTCGAGCATGGGAGACACTTAGCAGCATATCTAGATAAGGCACAGTGGCACCCAGCACATCAGAATGTCGAGCGTGGGAGACACTTAGCAGCATATCTAGATAAGGCACAGTGGCACTCGGTACATCAGAATGTCGAGCGTGGGAGACACTTAGCAGCATATCTAGATAAGGCACAGTGGCACCCGGTACATCAGAATGTCGAGCGTTGGAGACACTTAGCAGCATATCTAGATAAGGCACAGTGGCACCCGGTACATCAGAATTTTGAGCGTGGGAGACACTTAGCAGCATATCTAGATATGGCACAGTGGCACCCGGTACATCAGAATGTCGAGCGTGGGAGACACTTAGCAGCATATCTAGATAAGGCACAGTGGCACCCAGTACATCAGATTGTCGAGCGTGTGAGACACTTAGCAGCATATCTAGATAAGGCACAGTGGCACCCAGTACATCAGAATGTCGAGCGTGGGAGACACTTAGCAGCCTATCTGTGCATCAGATCAAACGGTGCATCTGCAACACGCTGTCATCACCTGGAGCATCAGCGTAGTCATCATAATCATTATAAGCGGAGCTGACGCCCGCATTATCACGCTCATCAGCTGATAGCATAGCGTTCAAAATAGGCTGCCCAGAACATGTTAGCGATAGCATATTTTGGCTTAGTAATGATACAGTTTAATGTATAGTGCTGATAGATGAGGTTCAATTCTCCACTGTGCAGGTGGCTGACTCACCAAATAATTTCCCAATTAAGTGGGGCTGGAGATTTATTTACACCCACTAGCTTTGACCCGTTTCGAGTTTTAACTTTGCTGCGAGGTATGGCTGAGCATGCGCGCGTCGCGCTTACATTTTGCTACTATCATTGGTAGCTTGAATAGCTGATAGACTTTCGTCCCGGGAGCTTTTAAATATGGCTGTCGCTTCGACCAAATGCCCGTCTGTGCTCGCCATTTGCATTTCAGAATAATCCGTCTATCCACACAGATTCTAATGTTAAAAAATAACTTTTTACACTAATTACGAACTGAACTATTTTAAATATTCAAAATTAAAGGACAAATTAATAACTATATAAACTCTGACTGATCAATCTGGGAACTACAACCGCACTGACTTGGGGTGCTCGACAGCTTCTCACGTGATCACTCTACGAGATGATGACGTAGTAGAATTGGGTGTATCTGGCCTGTAGAGCTGCAAAAGATTAACCCATTTTACTCTATATCCATTTTAATTAACTAATTTGTTCCATGTTATATCGCTCAGAAAGCTGGTTACAAGGTGACTAATACAGACATCTCTGAATAGTTTGAAAGCAAGTTACATCCGTTTCAGTAAACTTCCTTTCAAAATATTCAACAGGGCCAAGATTTTGCATCATTAAGATCAACATTCTGAAAATTCAGAATGATATACACTAAATAATTTGTGGTTTAGACTGACCATGCTAGCTCAAGCTCTCCTTATCTGGTCAATACAAAAGACTGAATTTCACACCGCCTGGCTACCTCACCTGTAGCAAGAAATATTCCTAGGTCTGTCATGTAATTACACTTCTCTGTATGTGATGCGACTAAATAGGTCTTTTAATGTAACCATGCACCACACCCCACACCCTCCTATGATCTATCAATGCCACTAGATAACATAGCAATTTACTAATACAGACCTGATAAAGTAACTTCTTTACAATGTAAGACATATGCTGTCTAATACTTTTAAATTATTAACATTGAAGATGTTGCTGCCGGTAGCAATGACTTCCTGTCATATGGTCAAGAACACTTTTCTCAAAGAAAATTATGATTTCATTCCAGTAGTAAATTTGCACGCATAACCTCCGTCTACAAATGGACATTTATCAAGACCACTACAGAGGCCATTTTGGTAGGCTTGACCAGTACAGGGTTAAACCTTACAGAACAGATATATGAGAAATGCTTTATGATGTATGGAATATTTTGTCGAACATTTTGAAACTAACTTCGTTGGGAGCTGTTGATCTATATCAGCAACATATTTCGGGCAAGTTAATTTCCAAATATACAACTGTTTATCGATCAATCTGTACATGTATGTACACCTAACTTTTTCCCTTTTCATTGACATCTTATTTGCTAAGATGTTGCTGACTAAGACACATTTTAACAGCATTATTCTCAAAATTAATAAACTGATGTGATCATCATTTTGCTTATTTCCTACTGGGTATGTATAAAGTTTTGACCAACCCGTAAAATCAAATAGCTATGTAATTTCCTCAAAAATGCTTAAGGGCTTGTGCTTAAGCCTTTTGCAAAGGGTTTGTGCTTAAGCCCTTTGGAAACAGGGAGGGCTTGTGCTTAAGCCCTTTCAGAAGAGCTTCGTCCCATGCCTGACTGTTGCCCTAGATGATCTTTCATGAATATTGAATCGATCCCGCAAGTGGTTTCAAAGATTTTAAAAGCAGTTTCTAAATATCGGCCAAAATCCAACATGACTGCCAGTTTGAATAAACTTGGATTTGTGTGCCATAAGCATGCTTCCTCCCAAGTATAATTGAAATCGGACCATTGGTTCCCACGAAGACATTTTAAATACCCTTTTGCTTTAGTATGGGAGTTTTTGGTGGGAAAATGGTACAGATGGCCGCCAAACCATTTATCCGTGTACTAACTGTTAAGAAGTAAACCTTTCTATAAATACATCCTGGACTACGAAAACCTATGAAGAAGCACAATCTCTGTCTTCAGTTAGGTATATGTCCATGGGATCATTAACACCTACCTCTGTGGCACCAATAGGGAACACAGCTCTACCATGGAACGCTGCTCTATCATCATTAACACCTACCTCTGGCACCAGTATGGAACGCAGCTCTATTATGGAACGCAGCTATATTGTCATTAACACCTACCTCTGTGGCACCAGTATGGAACACAGCTCTATCATCATTAACACACCTCTGTGGCACCAGTATGGAACATGTCTATATCATCATTAACACATACCTCTGTGGCACCAGTATGGAACACAACGCTATCATCATTAACACCTACCTCTGGCACCAGTATGGAACGTGGCTATATCAGCATTAACACCTACCTCTGTGGCACCAGTATGGAACACAACTCTATCATCATTAACACCTACCTCTGTGGCACCAGTATGGAACACAACTCTATCATCATTAACACATACCTCTGTAGCACCAGTATGGAACACAACATTATCATCATTAAAACATACCTCTGTGGCACCAGTATGGAACACAACTCTATCATCATTAACACATACCTCTGTGGCACCAGTATGGAACACAGCGCTATCATCATTAACACCTACCTCTGTGGCACCAGTATGGAACACAGCGCTATCATCATTAACACCCACCACTGTGGCACCAGTATGGAACACAACTCTATCATCATTAACACTTACCTCTGTGGCACCAGTATGGAACACAACTCTATCATCATTAACACTTACCCCTGTGGCACCAGTATGGAACACAATTCTATCATCATTAACACCTACCTCTGTGGCACCAGTATGGAACACAATTCTATCATCATTAACACATACCTCTGTGGCACCAGTATGGAACACATTGCTATCATCATTAACACATACCTCTGTGGCACCAGTATGGAACGCAACTCTATCATCATTAACACCCACCTCTGTGGCGCCAGTATGGAACACAGCTCTATCATCATTAACACATACCTCTGTGGCACCAGTATGGAACACAACTCTATCATCATTAACACCTACCTCTGTGGTGCCAGTATGGAACACAGCTCTATCATCATTAACACATACCTCTGTGGCAGCAGTATGGAACACAGCTCTATCATCATTAACACACCTCTGTGGCACCAGTATGGAACATGGCTATATCATCATTAACACATACCTCTGTGGCACCAGTATGGAACACGGCTATATCATCATTAACACATACCTCTGTGGCACCAGTATGGAACACATCTCTATCATCATTAACACCTACCTCTGTGGCACCAGTATGGAACGTGGCTATATCAGCATTAACACCTACCTCTGTGGCACCAGTATGGAACACAACTCTATCATCATTAACACCTACCTCTGTGGCACCAGTATGGAACACGGCTATATCATCAGTAACACATACCTCTGTAGCACCAGTATGGAACACAACTTTATCATCATTAAAACATACATCTGTGGCACCAGTATGGAACACAACTCTATCATCATTAACACTTACCTCTGTGGCACCAGTATGGAACACAACTCTATCATCATTAACACTTACCCATGTGGCACCAGAATGGAACACAATTCTATCATCATTAACACCTACCTCTGTGGCACCAGTATGGAACATGGCTATATCATCATTAACACATACCTCTGTGGCACCAGTATGGAACACAGCGCTATCATCATTAACACCTACCTCTGTGGCACCAGTATGGAACGCAACTCTATCATCATTAACACCCACCTCTGTGGCGCCAGTATGGAACACAGCTCTATCATCATTAACACATACCTCTGTGGCACCAGTATGGAACACAACTCTATCATCATTAACACCTACCTCTGTGGCGCCAGTATGGAACACAACTCTATCATCATTAACACTTACCCCTGTGGCACCAGTATGGAACACAATTCTATCATCATTAACACCTACCTCTGTGGCAGCAGTATGGAACATGACTATATCATCATTAACACATACCTCTGTGGCACCAGTATGGAACACAGCTCTATCATCATTAACACATACCTCTGTGGCACCAGTATGGAACACAACTCTATCATCATTAACACCTACCTCTGTGGCACCAGTATGGAACACGGCTATATCATCATTAACACATACCTCTGTAGCACCAGTATGGAACACAACTTTATCATCATTAAAACATACATCTGTGGCACCAGTATGGAACACAACTCTATCATCATTAACACTTACCTCTGTGGCACCAGTATGGAACACAACTCTATCATCATTAACACTTACCCATGTGGCACCAGAATGGAACACAATTCTATCATCATTAACACCTACCTCTGTGGCACCAGTATGGAACATGGCTATATCATCATTAACACATACCTCTGTGGCACCAGTATGGAACACAGCGCTATCATCATTAACACCTACCTCTGTGGCACCAGTATGGAACGCAACTCTATCATCATTAACACCCACCTCTGTGGCGCCAGTATGGAACACAGCTCTATCATCATTAACACATACCTCTGTGGCACCAGTATGGAACACAACTCTATCATCATTAACACCTACCTCTGTGGCGCCAGTATGGAACACAACTCTATCATCATTAACACTTACCCCTGTGGCACCAGTATGGAACACAATTCTATCATCATTAACACCTACCTCTGTGGCAGCAGTATGGAACATGGCTATATCATCATTAACACATACCTCTGTGGCACCAGTATGGAACACAGCGCTATCATCATTAACACCTACCTCTGTGGCACCAGTATGGAACGCAACTCTATCATCATTAACACCCACCTCCGTGGCACCAGTATGGAACGTGGCTATATCATCATTAACACATACTTCTGTAGCACCAGTATGGAACACAACTTTATCATCATTAAAACATACCTCTGTGGCACCAGTATGGAACACAACTCTATCATCATTAACACTTACCTCTGTGGCACCAATATGGAACACAACTCTATCATCATTAACACTTACCCATGTGGCACCAGTATGGAACACAATTCTATCATCATTAACACCTACCTCTGTGGCACCAGTATGGAACATGGCTATATCATCATTAACACATACCTCTGTGGCACCAGTATGGAACACAGCGCTATCATCATTAGCACCTACCTCTGTGGCACCAGTATGGAACGCAACTCTATCATCATTAACACCCACCTCTGTGGCGCCAGTATGGAACACAACTCTATCATCATTAACACATACCTCTGTGGCACCAGTATGGAACACAACTCTATCATCATTAACACCTACCTCTGTGGCGCCAGTATGGAACACAACTCTATCATCATTAACACTTACCCCTGTGGCACCAGTATGGAACACAATTCTATCATCATTAACACCTACCTCTGTGGCACCAGATGGAACATGGCTATATCATCATTAACACATACCTCTGTGGCGCCAGTATGGAACACAACTCTATCATCATTAACACTTACCCCTGTGGCACCAGTATGGAACACAATTCTATCATCATTAACACCTACCTCTGTGGCACCAGATGGAACATGGCTATATCATCATTAACACATACCTCTGTGGCACCAGTATGGAACACAGCGCTATCATCATTAACACCTACATCTGTGGCACCAGTATGGAACGCAACTCTATCATCATTAACACCCACCTCTGCGGCGCCAGTATGGAACACAGCTCTATCATCATTAACACATACCTCTGTGGCAACAGTATGGAACACAACTCTATCATCATTAACACCTACCTCTGTGGCGCCAGTATGGAACACAGCTCTATCATCATTAACACATACCTCTGTGGCAGCAGTATGGAACACAGCTCTATCATCATTAACACACCTCTGTGCCACCAGTATGGAACATGGCTATATCATCATTAACACATACCTCTGTGGCACCAGTATGGAACACAACGCTATCATCATTAACACATACCTCTGTGGCACCAGTATGGAACACGGCTATATCATCATTAACACCTACCTCTGGCACCAGTATGGAACGTGGCTATATCAGCATTAACACCTACCTCTGTGGCACCAGTATGGAACACAACTCTATCATCATTAACACCTACCTCTGTGGCACCAGTATGGAACACAACTCTATCATCATTAACACATACCTCTGTAGCACCAGTATGGAACACAACTTTATCATCATTAAAACATACCTATGTGGCACCAGTATGGAACACAACTCTATCATCATTAACACATACCTCTGTGGCACCAGTATGGAACACAGCGCTATCATCATTAACACATACCTCTGTGGCACCAGTATGGAACACAATTCTATCATCATTAACACCTACCTCTGTGGCACCAGATGGAACATGGCTATATCATCATTAACACATACCTCTGTGGCACCAGTATGGAACACAGCGCTATCATCATTACCACCTACCTCTGTGGCACCAGTATGGAACGCAACTCTATCATCATTAACACCCACCTCTGCGGCCCCAGTATGGAACACAGCTCTATCATCATTAACACATACCTCTGTGGCACCAGTATGGAACACAACTCTATCATCATTAACACCTACCTCTGTGGCGCCAGTATGGAACACAACTCTATCATCATTAACACTTACCCCTGTGGCACCAGTATGGAACACAATTCTATCATCATTAACACCTACCTCTGTGGCAGCAGTATGGAACATGGCTATATCATCATTAACACATACCTCTGTGGCACCAGTATGGAACACAGCGCTATCATCATTAACACCTACATCTGTGGCACCAGTATGGAACGCAACTCTATCATCATTAACACCCACCTCTGCGGCGCCAGTATGGAACACAGCTCTATCATCATTAACACATACCTCTGTGGCAACAGTATGGAACACAACTCTATCATCATTAACACCTACCTCTGTGGCGCCAGTATGGAACACAGCTCTATCATCATTAACACATACCTCTGTGGCAGCAGTATGGAACACAGCTCTATCATCATTAACACACCTCTGTGCCACCAGTATGGAACACAACGCTATCATCATTAACACATACCTCTGTGGCACCAGTATGGAACACGGCTATATCATCATTAACACCTACCTCTGGCACCAGTATGGAACGTGGCTATATCAGCATTAACACCTACCTCTGTGGCACCAGTATGGAACACAACTCTATCATCATTAACACCTACCTCTGTGGCACCAGTATGGAACACAACTCTATCATCATTAACACGTACCTCTGTAGCACCAGTATGGAACACAACTTTATCATCATTAAAACATACCTATGTGGCACCAGTATGGAACACAACTCTATCATCATTAACACATACCTCTGTGGCACCAGTATGGAACACAGCGCTATCATCATTAACACATACCTCTGTGGCACCAGTATGGAACACAATTCTATCATCATTAACACCTACCTCTGTGGCACCAGATGGAACATGGCTATATCATCATTAACACATACCTCTGTGGCACCAGTATGGAACACAGCGCTATCATCATTACCACCTACCTCTGTGGCACCAGTATGGAACGCAACTCTATCATCATTAACACCCACCTCTGCGGCCCCAGTATGGAACACAGCTCTATCATCATTAACACATACCTCTGTGGCACCAGTATGGAACACAACTCTATCATCATTAACACCTACCTCTGTGGCGCCAGTATGGAACACAGCTCTATCATCATTAACACATACCTCTGTGGCAGCAGTATGGAACACAGCTCTATCATCATTAACACAGCTCTGTGCCACCAGTATGGAACATGGCTATATCATCATTAACACATACCTCTGTGGCACCAGTATGGAACACAACGCTATCATCATTAACACATACCTCTGTGGCACCAGTATGGAACACGGCTATATCATCATTAACACATACCTCTGTGGCACCAGTATGGAAAACAGCGCTATCATCATTAACACATACCTCTGTGGCACCAGTATGGAACACAACTCTATCATCATTAACACCTACCTCTGGCACCAGTATGGAACGTGGCTATATCAGCATTAACACCTACCTCTGTGGCACCAGTATGGAACACAACTCTATCATCATTAACACCTACCTCTGTGGCACCAGTATGGAACACAACGCTATCATCATTAACACATACCTCTGTGGCACCAGTATGGAACACGGCTATATCATCATTAACACCTACCTCTGGCACCAGTATGGAACGTGGCTATATCAGCATTAACACCTACCTCTGTGGCACCAGTATGGAACACAACTCTATCATCATTAACACCTACCTCTGTGGCACCAGTATGGAACACAACTCTATCATCATTAACACATACCTCTGTAGCACCAGTATGGAACACAACTTTATCATCATTAAAACATACCTATGTGGCACCAGTATGGAACACAACTCTATCATCATTAACACATACCTCTGTGGCACCAGTATGGAACACAGCGCTATCATCATTAACACATACCTCTGTGGCACCAGTATGGAACACAATTCTATCATCATTAACACCTACCTCTGTGGCACCAGATGGAACATGGCTATATCATCATTAACACATACCTCTGTGGCACCAGTATGGAACACAGCGCTATCATCATTACCACCTACCTCTGTGGCACCAGTATGGAACGCAACTCTATCATCATTAACACCCACCTCTGCGGCCCCAGTATGGAACACAGCTCTATCATCATTAACACATACCTCTGTGGCACCAGTATGGAACACAACTCTATCATCATTAACACCTACCTCTGTGGCGCCAGTATGGAACACAGCTCTATCATCATTAACACATACCTCGGTGGCAGCAGTATGGAACACAGCTCTATCATCATTAACACACCTCTGTGGCACCAGTATGGAACATGTCTATATCATCATTAACACACCTCTGTGGCACCAGTATGGAACACAACGCTATCATCATTAACACATACCTCTGTGGCACCAGTATGGAACACGGCTATATCATCATTAACACATACCTCTGTGGCACCAGTATGGAACACAGCGCTATCATCATTAACACATACCTCTGTGGCACCAGTATGGAACACAACTCTATCATCATTAACACCTACCTCTGGCACCAGTATGGAACGTGGCTATATCAGCATTAACACCTACCTCTGTGGCACCAGTATGGAACACAACTCTATCATCATTAACACCTACCTCTGTGGCACCAGTATGGAACACAGCGCTATCATCATTAAGACCTACCTCTGTGGCACCAGTATGGAACACAGCGCTATCATCATTAACACCCACCACTGTGCCACCAGTATGGAACACAACTCTATCATCATTAACACCTACCTCTGTGGCGCCAGTATGGAACACAACTCTATCATCATTAACACTTACCCCTGTGGCACCAGTATGGAACACAATTCTATCATCATTAACACCTACCTCTGTGGCACCAGATGGAACATGGCTATATCATCATTAACACATACCTCTGTGGCACCAGTATGGAACACAGCGCTATCATCATTAACACCTACATCTGTGGCACCAGTATGGAACGCAACTCTATCATCATTAACACCCACCTCTGCGGCGCCAGTATGGAACACAGCTCTATCATCATTAACACATACCTCTGTGGCACCAGTATGGAACACAACTCTATCATCATTAACACCTACCTCTGTGGCGCCAGTATGGAACACAGCTCTATCATCATTAACACATACCTCTGTGGCAGCAGTATGGAACACAGCTCTATTATCATTAACACAGCTCTGTGCCACCAGTATGGAACATGGCTATATCATCATTAACACATACCTCTGTGGCACCAGTATGGAACACAACGCTATCATCATTAACACATACCTCTGTGGCACCAGTATGGAACACGGCTATAACATCATTAACACATACCTCTGTGGCACCAGTATGGAAAACAGCGCTATCATCATTAACACATACCTCTGTAGCACCAGTATGGAACACAACTCTATCATCATTAACACCTACCTCTGGCACCAGTATGGAACGTGGCTATATCAGCATTAACACCTACCTCTGTGGCACCAGTATGGAACACAACTCTATCATCATTAACACCTACCTCTGTGGCACCAGTATGGAACACAACTCTATCATCATTAACACATACCTCTGTAGCACCAGTATGGAACACAACTTTATCATCATTAAAACATACCTATGTGGCACCAGTATGGAACACAACTCTATCATCATTAACACATACCTCTGTGGCACCAGTATGGAACACAGCGCTATCATCATTAACACATACGTCTGTGGCACCAGTATGGAACACAACTCTATCATCATTAACACCTACCTCTGTGGCACCAGTATGGAACACAGCGCTATCATCATTAACACCCACCACTGTGGCACCAGTATGGAACACAATTCTATCATCATTAACACCTACCTCTGTGGCACCAGATGGAACATGGCTATATCATCATTAACACATACCTCTGTGGCGCCAGTATGGAACACAGCTCTATCATCATTAACACATACCTCGGTGGCAGCAGTATGGAACACAGCTCTATCATCATTAACACACCTCTGTGGCACCAGTATGGAACACAGCGCTATCATCATTAACACCCAACACTGTGGCACCAGTATGGAACACAGCGCTATCATCATTAACACATACCTCTGTGGCACAAGTATGGAACACAACTCTATCATCATTAACACCTACCTCTGTGGCGCCAGTATGGAACACAGCTCTATCATCATTAACACATACCTCGGTGGCAGCAGTATGGAACACAGCTCTATCATCATTAACACACCTCTGTGGCACCAGTATGGAACATGTCTATATCATCATTAACACATACCTCTGTGGCACCAGTATGGAACACAACTCTATCATCATTAACACCTACCTCTGTGGCACCAGTATGGAACACAGCGCTATCATCATTAACACCTACCTCTGTGGCACCAGTATGGAACACAGCGCTATCATAATTAACACCCAACACTGTGGCACCAGTATGGAACACAGCGCTATCATCATTAACACATACCTCTGTGGCACCAGTATGGAACACAACTCTATCATCATTAACACCTACCTCTGTGGCGCCAGTATGGAACACAGCTCTATCATCATTAACACATACCTCGGTGGCAGCAGTATGGAACACAGCTCTATCATCATTAACACACCTCTGTGGCACCAGTATGGAACATGTCTATATCATCATTAACACATACCTCTGTGGCACCAGTATGGAACACAACGCTATCATCATTAACACATACCTCTGTGACACCAGTATGGAACACGGCTATGTCATCATTAACGCATACCTCTGTGGCACCAGTATGGAACACAACGCTATCATCATTAACACATACCTCTGTGGCAGCAGTATGGAACACAGCTCTATCATCATTAACACACCTCTGTGGCACCAGTATGGAACATGGCTATATCATCATTAACACATACCTCTGTGGCACCAGTATGGAACACGGCTATATAATCATTAACACATACCTCTGTGGCACCAGTATGGAACACAGCGCTATCATCATTAACACATACCTCTGTGGCACCAGTATGGAACACAACTCTATCATCATTAACACCTACCTATGTGGCACCAGTATGGAACGTGGCTATATCAGCATTAACACCTACCTCTGTGGCACCAGTATGGAACACAACTCTATCATCATTAACACCTACCTCTGTGGCACCAGTATGGAACACGGCTATATCATCATTAACACATACCTCTGTAGCACCAGTATGGAACACAACTTTATCATCATTAAAACATACATCTGTGGCACCAGTATGGAACACAACTCTATCATCATTAACACATACCTCAGTGGCACCAGTATGGAACACAACTCTATCATCATTAACACCTACCTCTGTGGCAAAAGTATGGAACACGGCTATATCATCATTAACACATACCTCTGTGGCAACAGTATGGAACACATCTCTATCATCATTAACACCTACCTCTGTGGCACCAGTATGGAACGTGGCTATATCAGCATTAACACCTACCTCTGTAGCACCAGTATGGAACACAACTTTATCATCATTAAAACATACCTCTGTGGCACCAGTATGGAACACAACTCTCTATCATCATTAACACATACCTCTGTGGCACCAGTATGGAACACAACTCTATCATCATTAACACATACCTCTGTGGCACCAGTATGGAACACAACTCTATCATCTTTAACACATACCTCTGTGGCACCAGTATGGAACACGGCTATATCATCATTAACACATACCTCTGTGGCACCAGTATGGAACACAGCGCTATCATCATTAACACATACCTCTGTGGCACCAGTATGGAACACAACTCTATCATCATTAACACATACCTCTGTGGCACCAGTATGGAACGTGGCTATATCAGCATTAACACCTACCTCTGTGGCACCAGTATGGAACACAACTCTATCATCATTAACACCTACCTCTGTGGCACCAGTATGGAACGTGGCTATATCAGCATTAACACCTACCTCTGTGGCACCAGTATGGAACACAACTCTATCATCATTAACACCTACCTCTGTGGCACCAGTATGGAACACGGCTATATCATCATTAACACATACCTCTGTAGCACCAGTATGGAACACAACTTTATCATCATTAAAACATACCTCTGTGGCACCAGTATGGAACACAGCGCTATCATCATTAACACATACCTCTGTGGCACCAGTATGGAACACAACTCTATCATCATTAACACCTACCTCTGTGGCACCAGTATGGAACACAACTCTATCATCATTAACACCTACCTCTGTGGCACCAGTATGGAGCACGGCTATATCATCATTAACACATACCTCTGTGGCACCAGTATGGAACACAACTCTATCATCATTAACACCTACCTCTATGGCACCAGTATGGAACACAGCCCTATCATCATTAACACTTACCCCTGTGGCATCAGTATGGAACACAACTTTATCATCATAAGCACATACCTCTGTGGCACCAGTATGGAACACGGCTATATCATCATTAACACATACCTCTGTGGCACCAGTATGGAACACAGCGCTATCATCATTAACACATACCTCTGTGGCACCCGTATGGAACACAAATCTATCATCATTAACACCTACCTCTGTGGCACCAGTATGGAACGTGGCTATATCATCATTAACATTTACCCCTGTGGCACCAGTATGGAACACAGCGCTATCATCATTAACACCCACCTCTGTGGCGCCAGCATGGAACACAGCTCTATCATCATTAACACATACCTCTGTGGCACCAGTATGGAACACAACTCTATCATCATTAACACCTACCTCTGTGGCGCCAGTATGGAACACAGCTCTATCATCATTAACACATACCTCTGTGGCACCAGTATGGAACACAGCTCTATCATCATTAACACATACCTCGGTGGCACCAGTATGGAACACAACTATATCATCATTAACACATACCTCTGTGGCACCAGTATGGAACACAACTCTATCATCATTAACACCTACCTCTGTGGCAAAAGTATGGAATGTGGCTATATCAGCATTAGCACTTACCTTTGTGGCACCAGTATGGAACACAACTCTATCATCATTAACACCTACCTCTGTGGCACCAGTATGGAACACGGCTATATCATCATTAACACATACCTCTGTAGCACCAGTATGGAACACAAATTATCATCATTAACGCATACCTCTGTGGCACCCGTATGGAACACAACTTTATCATCATTAAAGCATACATCTGTGGCACCCGTATGGAACACAGCGCTATCATCATTAACACTTACCCCTGTGGCACCAGTATGGAACACAACTTTATCATCATTAGCACATACCTCTGTGGCACCAGTATGGAACACGGCTATATCATCATTAACACATACCTCTGTGGCACCGGTATGGAACACAGCGCTATCATCATTGACACATACCTCTGTGGCACCAGTATGGAACACAACTCTATCATCATTAACACCTACCTCTGTGGCGCCAGTATGGAACGTGGCTATATCATCATTAACACCTACCTCTGTGGCACCAGTATGGAACACAACTCTATCATCATTAACACCTGCCTCTGTGGCACCAGTATGGAACATGGCTATATCATCATTAACACATACCTCTGTGGCACCAGTATGGCACACAGCGCTATCATCATTAACACATACCTCTGTGGCACCAGTATGGAACACAACTCTATCATCTTTAACACATACCTCTGTGGCACCAGTATGGAACACGGTTATATCATCATTAACACATACCTCTGTGGCACCAGTATGGAACACAGCGCTATCATCATTAACACATACCTCTGTGGCACCAGTATGGAACACAACTCTATCATCATTAACACATACCTCTGTGGCACCAGTATGGAACGTGGCTATATCAGCATTAACACCTACCTCTGTGGCACCAGTATGGAACACAACTCTATCATCATTAACACCTACCTCTGTGGCACCAGTATGGAACGTGGCTATATCAGCATTAACACCTACCTCTGTGGCACCAGTATGGAACACAACTCTATCATCATTAACACCTACCTCTGTGGCACCAGTATAGAACACGGCTATATCATCATTAACACATACCTCTGTAGCACCAGTATGGAACACAACTTTATCATCATTAAAACATACCTCTGTGGCACCAGTATGGAACACAGCGCTATCATCATTAACACATACCTCTGTGGCACCAGTATGGAACACAACTCTATCATCATTAACACCTACCTCTGTGGCACCAGTATGGAACACAACTCTATCATCATTAACACCTACCTCTGTGGCACCAGTATGGAGCACGGCTATATCATCATTAACACATACCTCTGTGGCACCAGTATGGAACACAACTCTATCATCATTAACACCTACCTCTATGGCACCAGTATGGAACACAGCCCTATCATCATTAACACTTACCTCTGTGGCATCAGTATGGAACACAACTTTATCATCATAAGCACATACCTCTGTGGCACCAGTATGGAACACGGCTATATCATCATTAACACATACCTCTGTGGCACCAGTATGGAACACAGCGCTATCATCATTAACACATACATCTGTGGCACCCGTATGGAACACAAATCTATCATCATTAACACCTACCTCTGTGGCACCAGTATGGAACGTGGCTATATCATCATTAACATTTACCCCTGTGGCACCAGTATGGAACACAGCGCTATCATCATTAACACCCACCTCTGTGGCGCCAGCATGGAACACAGCTCTATCATCATTAACACATACCTCTGTGGCACCAGTATGGAACACAACTCTATCATCATTAACACCTACCTCTGTGGCGCCAGTATGGAACACAGCTCTATCATCATTAACACATACCTCTGTGGCACCAGTATGGAACACAGCTCTATCATCATTAACACATACCTCTGTGGCACCAGTATGGAACACAACTATATCATCATTAACACATACCTCTGTGGCACCAGTATGGAACACAACTCTATCATCATTAACACCTACCTCTGTGGCACCAGTATGGAACGTGGCTATATCAGCATTAGCACCTACCTTTGTGGCACCAGTATGGAACACAACTCTATCATCATTAACACCTACCTCTGTGGCACCAGTATGGAACACGGCTATATCATCATTAACACATACCTCTGTAGCACCAGTATGGAACACAAATTATCATCATTAACGCATACCTCTGTGGCACCCGTATGGAACACAACTTTATCATCATTAAAGCATACATCTGTGGCACCCGTATGGAACACAGCGCTATCATCATTAACACTTACCCCTGTGGCACCAGTATGGAACACGGCTATATCATCATTAACACATACCTCTGTGGCACCAGTATGGAACACAACTCTATCATCATTAACACCTACCTCTGTGGCGCCAGTATGGAACGTGGCTATATCATCATTAACACCTACCTCTGTGGCACCAGTATGGAACACAACTCTATCATCATTAACACCTGCCTCTGTGGCACCAGTATGGAACATGGCTATATCATCATTAACACATACCTCTGTGGCACCAGTATGGCACACAGCGCTATCATCATTAACACATACCTCTGTGGCACCAGTATGGAACACAACTCTATCATTATTAACACCTACCTCTGTGGCACCAGTATGGAACGTGACTATATCAGCATTAACACCTACCTCTGTAGCACCAGTATGGAACACAACTTTATCATCATTAACACATACCTCTGTGGCACCCGTATGGAACACAACTCTATCATCATTAACACACCTCTGTGGCACCAGTATGGAACACAACTCTATCATCATTAACACATACCTCTGTGGCACCAGTATGGAACACAGCGCTATCATCATTAACACTTACCCCTGTGACACCAGTATGGAACACAATTTTATCATCATTAACACATATCTCTGTGGCACCAGTATGGAACACGGATATATCATCATTAACACATACCTCTGTGGCACCAGTATGGAACAAAACTCTATCATCATTAACCCCTACCTCTGTGGCACCAGTATGGAACGTGGCTATATCATCATTAACACCTACCTCTGTGGCACCAGTATGGAACACAGCGCTATCATCAGTATCACTTACCCCTGTGGCACCAGTATGGAACACAACTCTATCATCATTAACACCTACCTCTGGCACCAGTATGGAATGCAGCTCTATCATGGAACGTAGCTATATTGTCATTAACACCTACCTCTGTGACACTAGTATGGAACATGGCTATATCATCATTAACACCTACCTCTGTGGCGCCAGTATGGAACGTGGCTATATCATCATTAACACCTACCTCTGTGGCACCAGTATGGAACACGGCTATATCATCATTAACACATACCTCTGTGGCACCAGTATGGAACACAACTCTATCATCATTAACACATACCTCTGTGACACCAATATGGAACACAGCGCTATCATCATTAACACTTACCCCTGTGGCACCAGTATGGAACACAACTCTATCATCATTAACACCTACCTCTATGACACTAGTATGGAACATGGCTATATCATCATTAACACATACCTCTGTGGCACCAGTATGGAACACAGCACTATCATCATTAACACATACCTCTGGTGCACCAGTATGCAACACAACTCTATCATCATTAACACCTACCTCTGTGGCACCAGTATGGAACGTGGCTATATCATCATTAACACCTACCTCTGTGGCACCAGTATGGAACACAACTCTATCATCATTAACACCTACCTCTGTGGCACCAGTATGGAACACGGCTATATCATCATTAACACATAAGTCTGTAGCACCAGTATGGAACACAACTTTATCATCATTAACACATACCTCTGTGGCACCAGTATGGAACACAACTCTATCATCATTAACACATACTTCTGTGGCACTAGTATGGAACACAACTCTATCATCATTAACACCTACCTCTGTGGCGCCAGTATGGAACGTGGCTATATCATCATTAACACCTATCTCTGTGGCACCAGTATGGAACATAACTATATCATCATTAACACCTACCTCTGGCACCAGTATGGAATGCAGCAATATCAGGGAACGCAGCTATATTGTCATTAACCCCTACCTCTGTGGCACCAGTATGGAACGTGGCTATATCATCATTAACACCTACCTCTGTGGCACCAGTATGGAACACAGCGCTATCATCAGTATCACTTACCCCTGTGGCACCAGTATGGAACACAACTCTATCATCATTAACACCTACCTCTGGCACCAGTATGGAATGCAGCTCTATCATGGAACGTAGCTATATTGTCATTAACACCTACCTCTGTGACACTAGTATGGAACATGGCTATATCATCATTAACACCTACCTCTGTGGCGCCAGTATGGAACGTGGCTATATCATCATTAACACCTACCTCTGTGGCACCAGTATGGAACACGGCTATATCATCATTAACACATACCTCTGTGGCACCAATATGGAACACAGCGCTATCATCATTAACACTTACCCCTGTGGCACCAGTATGGAACACAACTCTATCATCATTAACACCTACCTCTGTGACACTAGTATGGAACATGGCTATATCATCATTAACACATACCTCTGTGGCACCAGTATGGAACACAGCGCTATCATCATTAACACATACCTCTGGTGCACCAGTATGCAACACAACTCTATCATCATTAACACCTACCTCTGTGGCACCAGTATGGAACGTGGCTATATCATCATTAACACCTACCTCTGTGGCACCAGTATGGAACACAACTCTATCATCATTAACACCTACCTCTGTGGCACCAGTATGGAACACGGCTATATCATCATTAACACATAAGTCTGTAGCACCAGTATGGAACACAACTTTATCATCATTAACACATACCTCTGTGGCACCAGTATGGAACACAACTCTATCATCATTAACACATACTTCTGTGGCACTAGTATGGAACACAACTCTATCATCATTAACACCTACCTCTGTGGCGCCAGTATGGAACGTGGCTATATCATCATTAACACCTATCTCTGTGGCACCAGTATGGAACATAACTATATCATCATTAACACCTACCTCTGGCACCAGTATGGAATGCAGCAATATCATGGAACGCAGCTATATTGTCATTAACCCCTACCTCTGTGGCACCAGTATGGAACGTGGCTATATCATCATTAACACCTACCTCTGTGGCACCAGTATGGAACACAGCGCTATCATCAGTATCACTTACCCCTGTGGCACCAGTATGGAACACAACTCTATCATCATTAACACCTACCTCTGGCACCAGTATGGAATGCAGCTCTATCATGGAACGTAGCTATATTGTCATTAACACCTACCTCTGTGACACTAGTATGGAACATGGCTATATCATCATTAACACCTACCTCTGTGGCGCCAGTATGGAACGTGGCTATATCATCATTAACACCTACCTCTGTGGCACCAGTATGGAACACGGCTATATCATCATTAACACATACCTCTGTGGCACCAGTATGGAACACAACTCTATCATCATTAACACATACCTCTGTGACACCAATATGGAACACAGCGCTATCATCATTAACACTTACCCCTGTGGCACCAGTATGGAACACAACTCTATCATCATTAACACCTACCTCTGTGACACTAGTATGGAACATGGCTATATCATCATTAACACATACCTCTGTGGCACCAGTATGGAACACAGCGCTATCATCATTAACACATACCTCTGGTGCACCAGTATGCAACACAACTCTATCATCATTAACACCTACCTCTGTGGCACCAGTATGGAACGTGGCTATATCATCATTAACACCTACCTCTGTGGCACCAGTATGGAACACAACTCTATCATCATTAACACCTACCTCTGTGGCACCAGTATGGAACACGGCTATATCATCATTAACACATAAGTCTGTAGCACCAGTATGGAACACAACTTTATCATCATTAACACATACCTCTGTGGCACCAGTATGGAACACAACTCTATCATCATTAACACATACTTCTGTGGCACTAGTATGGAACACAACTCTATCATCATTAACACCTACCTCTGTGGCGCCAGTATGGAACGTGGCTATATCATCATTAACACCTATCTCTGTGGCACCAGTATGGAACATAACTATATCATCATTAACACCTACCTCTGGCACCAGTATGGAATGCAGCAATATCATGGAACGCAGCTATATTGTCATTAACACATACCTCTCTGGCACCAGTATGGAACGTGGCTATATCATCATTAACACCTACCTCTGTGGCAACAGTATGGAACACAACTCTATCATCATTAACACATACCTCTGTGGCACCAGTATGGAACACAGCGCTATCATCATTAACACTTACCCCTGTGGCACCAGTATGGAACACAACTCTATCATCATTAACACCTACCTCTGTGACACCAGTATGGAACATGGCTATATCATCATTAACACCTACCTCTGTGGCACCAGTATGGAACACAGCGCTATCATCATTAACACATACCTCTGTGGCACCAGTATGGAACACAACCCTATCATCATTAACACCTACCTCTGTGGCACCAGTATGGAACGTGGCTATATCATCATTAACACCTACCTCTGCGGCACCAGTATGGAACACAACTCTATCATCATTAACACCTACCTCTGTGGCACCAGTATGGAACACGGCTATATCATCATTAACACATACCTCTGTAGCACCAGTATGGAACACAACTCTATCATCATTAACACATACCTCTGTGGCACCAGTATGGAACACAACTCTATCATCATTAACACATACCTCTGTGGCACCAGTATGGAACACAACCCTATCATCATTAACACCTACCTCTGTGGCACCAGTATGGAACGTGGCTATATCATCATTAACACCTACCTCTGCGGCACCAGTATGGAACACAACTCTATCATCATTAACACCTACCTCTGTGGCACCAGTATGGAACACGGCTATATCATCATTAACACCTACCTCTGTGGCACCAGTATGGAACACAGCGCTATCATCATTAACACCCACCACTGTGGCACCAGTATGGAACACAATTCTATCATCATTAACACCTACCTCTGTGGCACCAGATGGAACATGGCTATATCATCATTAACACATACCTCTGTAGCACCAGTATGGAACACAACTTTATCATCATTAACACATACCTCTGTGGCACCCGTATGGAACACAACTCTATCATCATTAACACACCTCTGTGGCACCAGATGGAACATGGCTATATCATCATTAACACATACCTCTGTGGCACCAGTATGGAACACAGCGCTATCATCATTACCACCTACCTCTGTGGCACCAGTATGGAACGCAACTCTATCATCATTAACACCCACCTCTGCGGCCCCAGTATGGAACACAGCTCTATCATCATTAACACATACCTCTGTGGCACCAGTATGGAACACAACTCTATCATCATTAACACCTACCTCTGTGGCACCAGTATGGAACACAGCGCTATCATCATTAACACCTACCTCTGTGGCACCAGTATGGAACACAGCGCTATCATCATTAACACCCACCACTGTGGCACCAGTATGGAACACAATTCTATCATCATTAACACCTACCTCTGTGGCACCAGATGGAACATGGCTATATCATCATTAACACATACCTCTGTAGCACCAGTATGGAACACAACTTTATCATCATTAACACATACCTCTGTGGCACCCGTATGGAACACAACTCTATCATCATTAACACACCTCTGTGGCACCAGTATGGAACACAACTCTATCATCATTAACACATACCTCTGTGGCACCAGTATGGAACACAGCGCTATCATCATTAACACTTACCCCTGTGACACCAGTATGGAACACAATTTTTTCATCATTAACACATACCTCTGTGGCACCAGTATGGAACACGGATATATCATCATTAACACATACCTCTGTGGCACCAGTATGGAACACAACTCTATCATCATTAACCCCTACCTATGTGGCACCAGTATGGAACGTGGCTATATCATCATTAACACCTACCTCTGTGGCACCAGTATGGAACACAGCGCTATCATCAGTATCACTTACCCCTGTGGCACCAGTATGGAACACAACTCTATCATCATTAACACCTACCTCTGGCACCAGTATGGAATGCAGCTCTATCATGGAACGTAGCTATATTGTCATTAACACCTACCTCTGTGACACTAGTATGGAACATGGCTATATCATCATTAACACCTACCTCTGTGGCGCCAGTATGGAACGTGGCTATATCATCATTAACACCTACCTCTTTGGCTCCAGTATGGAACACGGCTATATCATCATTAACACATACCTCTGTGGCACCAGTATGGAACACAACTCTATCATCATTAACACATACCTCTGTGACACCAATATGGAACACAGCGCTATCATCATTAACACTTACCCCTGTGGCACCAGTATGGAACACAACTCTATCATCATTAACACCTACCTCTGTGACACTAGTATGGAACATGGCTATATCATCATTAACACATACCTCTGTGGCACCAGTATGGAACACAGCGCTATCATCATTAACACATACCTCTGGTGCACCAGTATGCAACACAACTCTATCATCATTAACACCTACCTCTGTGGCACCAGTATGGAACGTGGCTATATCATCATTAACACCTACCTCTGTGGCACCAGTATGGAACACAACTCTATCATCATTAACACCTACCTCTGTGGCACCAGTATGGAATACGGCTATATGAATGCAGCAATATCATGGAACGCAGCTATATTGTCATTAACACATACCTCTCTGGCACCAGTATGGAACGTGGCTATATCATCATTAACACCTACCTCTGTGGCAACAGTATGGAACACAACTCTATCATCATTAACACATACCTCTGTGGCACCAGTATGGAACACAGCGCTATCATCATTAACACTTACCCCTGTGGCACCAGTATGGAACACAACTCTATCATCATTAACACCTACCTCTGTGACACCAGTATGGAACATGGCTATATCATCATTAACACCTACCTCTGTGGCACCAGTATGGAACACAGCGCTATCATCATTAACACATACCTCTGTGGCACCAGTATGGAACACAACCCTATCATCATTAACACCTACCTCTGTGGCACCAGTATGGAACGTGGCTATATCATCATTAACACCTACCTCTGCGGCACCAGTATGGAACACAACTCTATCATCATTAACACCTACCTCTGTGGCACCAGTATGGAACACGGCTATATCATCATTAACACATACCTCTGTAGCACCAGTATGGAACACAACTCTATCATCATTAACACATACCTCTGTGGCACCAGTATGGAACACAACTCTATCATCATTAACACATACCTCTGTGGCACCAGTATGGAACACAACCCTATCATCATTAACACCTACCTCTGTGGCACCAGTATGGAACGTGGCTATATCATCATTAACACCTACCTCTGCGGCACCAGTATGGAACACAACTCTATCATCATTAAAACCTACCTCTGTGGCACCAGTATGGAACACGGCTATATCATCATTAACACATACCTCTGTGGCACCAGTATGGAACACAACTCTATCATCATTAACACATACCTCTGTGGCACCAGTATGGAATACAGCGCTATCATCATTAACACCTACCTCTGTGGCACCAGTATGGAACACAGCGCTATCATCATTAACACCCACCACTGTGGCACCAGTATGGAACACAATTCTATCATCATTAACACCTACCTCTGTGGCACCAGATGGAACATGGCTATATCATCATTAACACATACCTCTGTGGCACCAATATGGAACACGGCGCTATCATCATTACCACCTACCTCTGTGGCACCAGTATGGAACGCAACTCTATCATCATTAACACCCACCTCTGCGGCCCCAGTATGGAACACAGCTCTATCATCATTAACACATACCTCTGTGGCACCAGTATGGAACACAACTCTATCATCATTAACACCTACCTCTGTGGCACCAGTATGGAACACAGCGCTATCATCATTAACACCTACCTCTGTGGCACCAGTATGGAACACAGCGCTATCATCATTAACACCCACCACTGTGGCACCAGTATGGAACACAATTCTATCATCATTAACACCTACCTCTGTGGCACCAGATGGAACATGGCTATATCATCATTAACACATACCTCTGTGGCACCAGTATGGAACACAGCGCTATCATCATTACCACCTACCTCTGTGGCACCAGTATGGAACGCAACTCTATCATCATTAACACCCACCTCTGCGGCCCCAGTATGGAACACAGCTCTATCATCATTAACACATACCTCTGTGGCACCAGTATGGAACACAGCGCTATCATCATTAACACCTACATCTGTGGCACCAGTATGGAACGCAACTCTATCATCATTAACACCCACCTCTGCGGCGCCAGTATGGAACACAGCTCTATCATCATTAACACATACCTCTGTGGCACCAGTATGGAACACAACTCTATCATCATTAACACCTACCTCTGTGGCGCCAGTATGGAACACAGCTCTATCATCATTAACACATACCTCTGTGGCAGCAGTATGGAACACAGCTCTATCATCATTAACACAGCTCTGTGCCACCAGTATGAAACATGGCTATATCATCATTAACACATACCTCTGTGGCACCAGTATGGAACACAACGCTATCATCATTAACACATACCTCTGTGGCACCAGTATGGAACACGGCTATATCATCATTAACACATACCTCTGTGGCACCAGTATGGAAAACAGCGCTATCATCATTAACACATACCTCTGTGGCACCAGTATGGAACACAACTCTATCATCATTAACACCTACCTCTGGCACCAGTATGGAACGTGGCTATATCAGCATTAACACCTACCTCTGTGGCACCAGTATGGAACACAACTCTATCATCATTAACACCTACCTCTGTGGCACCAGTATGGAACACAACGCTATCATCATTAACACATACCTCTGTGGCACCAGTATGGAACACGGCTATATCATCATTAACACCTACATCTGGCACCAGTATGGAACGTGGCTATATCAGCATTAACACCTACCTCTGTGGCACCAGTATGGAACGCAACTCTATCATCATTAACACCCACCTCTGCGGCCCCAGTATGGAACACAGCGCTATCATCATTAACACCTACCTCTGTGGCACCAGTATGGAACACAGCGCTATCATCATTAACACCCACCACTGTGGCACCAGTATGGAACACAATTCTATCATCATTAACACCTACCTCTGTGGCACCAGATGGAACATGGCTATATCATCATTAACACATACCTCTGTGGCACCAGTATGGAACACAGCGCTATCATCATTACCACCTACCTCTGTGGCACCAGTATGGAACGCAACTCTATCATCATTAACACCCACCTCTGCGGCCCCAGTATGGAACACAGCTCTATCATCATTAACACATACCTCTGTGGCACCAGTATGGAACACAGCGCTATCATCATTAACACCTACATCTGTGGCACCAGTATGGAACGCAACTCTATCATCATTAACACCCACCTCTGCGGCGCCAGTATGGAACACAGCTCTATCATCATTAACACATACCTCTGTGGCACCAGTATGGAACACAACTCTATCATCATTAACACCTACCTCTGTGGCGCCAGTATGGAACACAGCTCTATCATCATTAACACATACCTCTGTGGCAGCAGTATGGAACACAGCTCTATCATCATTAACACAGCTCTGTGCCACCAGTATGAAACATGGCTATATCATCATTAACACATACCTCTGTGGCACCAGTATGGAACACAACGCTATCATCATTAACACATACCTCTGTGGCACCAGTATGGAACACGGCTATATCATCATTAACACATACCTCTGTGGCACCAGTATGGAAAACAGCGCTATCATCATTAACACATACCTCTGTGGCACCAGTATGGAACACAACTCTATCATCATTAACACCTACCTCTGGCACCAGTATGGAACGTGGCTATATCAGCATTAACACCTACCTCTGTGGCACCAGTATGGAACACAACTCTATCATCATTAACATCTACCTCTGTGGCACCAGTATGGAACACAACGCTATCATCATTAACACATACCTCTGTGGCACCAGTATGGAACACGGCTATATCATCATTAACACCTACATCTGGCACCAGTATGGAACGTGGCTATATCAGCATTAACACCTACCTCTGTGGCACCAGTATGGAACACAACTCTATCATCATTAACACCTACCTCTGTGGCACCAGTATGGAACACAACTCTATCATCATTAACACATACCTCTGTAGCACCAGTATGGAACACAACTTTATCATCATTAAAACATACCTATGTGGCACCAGTATGGAACACAACTCTATCATCATTAACACATACCTCTGTGGCACCAGTATGGAACACAGCGCTATCATCATTAACACATACCTCTGTGGCACCAGTATGGAACACAATTCTATCATCATTAACACCTACCTCTGTGGCACCAGATGGAACATGGCTATATCATCATTAACACATACCTCTGTGGCACCAGTATGGAACACAGCGCTATCATCATTACCACCTACCTCTGTGGCACCAGTATGGAACGCAACTCTATCATCATTAACACCCACCTCTGCGGCCCCAGTATGGAACACAGCTCTATCATCATTAACACATACCTCTGTGGCACCAGTATGGAACACAACTCTATCATCATTAACACCTACCTCTGTGGCGCCAGTATGGAACACAGCTCTATCATCATTAACACATACCTCGGTGGCAGCAGTATGGAACACAGCTCTATCATCATTAACACACCTCTGTGGCACCAGTATGGAACATGTCTATATCATCATTAACACACCTCTGTGGCACCAGTATGGAACACAACGCTATCATCATTAACACATACCTCTGTGGCACCAGTATGGAACACGGCTATATCATCATTAACACATACCTCTGTGGCACCAGTATGGAACACAGCGCTATCATCATTAACACATACCTCTGTGGCACCAGTATGGAACACAGCGCTATCATCATTACCACCTACCTCTGTGGCACCAGTATGGAACGCAACTCTATCATCATTAACACCCACCTCTGCGGCCCCAGTATGGAACACAGCTCTATCATCATTAACACATACCTCTGTGGCACCAGTATGGAACACAACTCTATCATCATTAACACCTACCTCTGTGGCGCCAGTATGGAACACAGCTCTATCATCATTAACACATACCTCGGTGGCAGCAGTATGGAACACAGCTCTATCATCATTAACACACCTCTGTGGCACCAGTATGGAACATGTCTATATCATCATTAACACACCTCTGTGGCACCAGTATGGAACACAACGCTATCATCATTAACACATACCTCTGTGGCACCAGTATGGAACACGGCTATATCATCATTAACACATACCTCTGTGGCACCAGTATGGAACACAGCGCTATCATCATTAACACATACCTCTGTGGCACCAGTATGGAACACAACTCTATCATCATTAACACCTACCTCTGGCACCAGTATGGAACGTGGCTATATCAGCATTAACACCTACCTCTGTGGCACCAGTATGGAACACAACTCTATCATCATTAACACCTACCTCTGTGGCACCAGTATGGAACACAGCGCTATCATCATTAAGACCTACCTCTGTGGCACCAGTATGGAACACAGCGCTATCATCATTAACACCCACCACTGTGCCACCAGTATGGAACACAACTCTATCATCATTAACACCTACCTCTGTGGCGCCAGTATGGAACACAACTCTATCATCATTAACACTTACCCCTGTGGCACCAGTATGGAACACAATTCTATCATCATTAACACCTACCCCTGTGGCACCAGATGGAACATGGCTATATCATCATTAACACATACCTCTGTGGCACCAGTATGGAACACAGCGCTATCATCATTAACACCTACATCTGTGGCACCAGTATGGAACGCAACTCTATCATCATTAACACCCACCTCTGCGGCGCCAGTATGGAACACAGCTCTATCATCATTAACACATACCTCTGTGGCACCAGTATGGAACACAACTCTATCATCATTAACACCTACCTCTGTGGCGCCAGTATGGAACACAGCTCTATCATCATTAACACATACCTCTGTGGCAGCAGTATGGAACACAGCTCTATCATCATTAACACAGCTCTGTGCCACCAGTATGGAACATGGCTATATCATCATTAACACATACCTCTGTGGCACCAGTATGGAACACAACGCTATCATCATTAACACATACCTCTGTGGCACCAGTATGGAACACGGCTATAACATCATTAACACATACCTCTGTGGCACCAGTATGGAAAACAGCGCTATCATCATTAACACATACCTCTGTAGCACCAGTATGGAACACAACTCTATCATCATTAACACCTACCTCTGGCACCAGTATGGAACGTGGCTATATCAGCATTAACACCTACCTCTGTGGCACCAGTATGGAACACAACTCTATCATCATTAACACCTACCTCTGTGGCACCAGTATGGAACACAACTCTATCATCATTAACACATACCTCTGTAGCACCAGTATGGAACACAACTTTATCATCATTAAAACATACCTATGTGGCACCAGTATGGAACACAACTCTATCATCATTAACACATACCTCTGTGGCACCAGTATGGAACACAGCGCTATCATCATTAACACATACCTCTGTGGCACCAGTATGGAACACAACTCTATCATCATTAACACCTACCTCTGTGGCACCAGTATGGAAAACAGCGCTATCATCATTAACACCTACCTCTGTGGCACCAGTATGGAACACAGCGCTATCATCATTAACACCCACCACTGTGGCACCAGTATGGAACACAATTCTATCATCATTAACACCTACCTCTGTGGCACCAGATGGAACATGGCTATATCATCATTAACACATACCTCTGTGGCGCCAGTATGGAACACAGCTCTATCATCATTAACACATACCTCGGTGGCAGCAGTATGGAACACAGCTCTATCATCATTAACACACCTCTGTGGCACCAGTATGGAACACAGCGCTATCATCATTAACACCCAACACTGTGGCACCAGTATGGAACACAGCGCTATCATCATTAACACATACCTCTGTGGCACCAGTATGGAACACAACTCTATCATCATTAACACCTACCTCTGTGGCACCAGTATGGAAAACAGCGCTATCATCATTAACACCTACCTCTGTGGCACCAGTATGGAACACAGCGCTATCATCATTAACACCCACCACTGTGGCACCAGTATGGAACACAATTCTATCATCATTAACACCTACCTCTGTGGCACCAGATGGAACATGGCTATATCATCATTAACACATACCTCTGTGGCGCCAGTATGGAACACAGCTCTATCATCATTAACACATACCTCGGTGGCACCAGTATGGAAGACAGCTCTATCATCATTAACACACCTCTGTGGCACCAGTATGGAACACAGCGCTATCATCATTAACACCCAACACTGTGGCACCAGTATGGAACACAGCGCTATCATCATTAACACATACCTCTGTGGCGCCAGTATGGAACACAGCTCTATCATCATTAACACATACCTCGGTGGCAGCAGTATGGAACACAGCTCTATCATCATTAACACACCTCTGTGGCACCAGTATGGAACATGTCTATATCATCATTAACACATACCTCTGTGGCACCAGTATGGAACACAACTCTATCATCATTAACACCTACCTCTGTGGCACCAGTATGGAACACAGCGCTATCATCATTAACACCTACGTCTGTGGCACCAGTATGGAACACAGCGCTATCATCATTAACACCCAACACTGTGGCACCAGTATGGAACACAGCGCTATCATCATTAACACATACCTCTGTGGCACCAGTATGGAACACAACTCTATCATCATTAACACCTACCTCTGTGGCGCCAGTATGGAACACAGCTCTATCATCATTAACACATACCTCGGTGGCAGCAGTATGGAACACAGCTCTATCATCATTAACACACCTCTGTGGCACCAGTATGGAACATGTCTATATCATCATTAACACATACCTCTGTGGCACCAGTATGGAACACAACGCTATCATCATTAACACATACCTCTGTGACACCAGTATGGAACACGGCTATGTCATCATTAACGCATACCTCTGTGGCACCAGTATGGAAGACAGCGCTATCATCATTAACACATACCTCTGTGGCACCAGTATGGAACACAACTCTATCATCATTAACACCTACCTCTGGCACCAGTATGGAACGTGGCTATATCAGCATTAACACCTACCTCTGTGGCACCAGTATGGAACACAACTCTATCATCATTAACACCTACCTCTGTGGCACCAGTATGGAACACAGCGCTATCATCATTAACACCTACCTCTGTGGCACCAGTATGGAACACAGCGCTATCATCATTAACACCCACCACTGTGGCACCAGTATGGAACACAATTCTATCATCATTAACACCTACCTCTGTGGCACCAGATGGAACATGGCTATATCATCATTAACACATACCTCTGTGGCACCAGTATGGAACACAGCGCTATCATCATTACCACCTACCTCTGTGGCACCAGTATGGAACGCAACTCTATCATCATTAACACCCACCTCTGCGGCCCCAGTATGGAACACAGCTCTATCATCATTAACACATACCTCTGTGGCACCAGTATGGAACACAACTCTATCATCATTAACACCTACCTCTGTGGCGCCAGTATGGAACACAGCTCTATCATCATTACCACATACCTCGGTGGCAGCAGTATGGAACACAGCTCTATCATCATTAACACACCTCTGTGGCACCAGTATGGAACATGTCTATATCATCATTAACACATACCTCTGTGGCACCAGTATGGAACACAACGCTATCATCATTAACACATACCTCTGTGGCACCAGTATGGAACACGGCTATATCATCATTAACACATACCTCTGTGGCACCAGTATGGAACACAGCGCTATCATCATTAACACATACCTCTGTGGCACCAGTATGGAACACAACTCTATCATCATTAACACCTACCTCTGGCACCAGTATGGAACGTGGCTATATCAGCATTAACACCTACCTCTGTGGCACCAGTATGGAACACAACTCTATCATCATTAACACCTACCTCTGTGGCACCAGTATGGAACACAACTCTATCATCATTAACACATACCTCTGTAGCACCAGTATGGAACACAACATTATCATCATTAAAACATACCTCTGTGGCACCAGTATGGAACACAACTCTATCATCATTAACACATACCTCTGTGGCACCAGTATGGAACACAACTCTATCATCATTAACACATACCTCTGTGGCACCAGTATGGAACACAACTCTATCATCATTAACACATACCTCTGTGGCACCAGTATGGAACACGGCTATATCATCATTAACACATACCTCTGTGGCACCAGTATGGAACACAGCGCTATCATCATTAACACATACCTCTGTGGCACCAGTATGGAACACAACTCTATCATCATTAACACCTACCTCTGTGGCGCCAGTATGGAACACAGCTCTATCATCATTAACACATACCTCTGTGGCAGCAGTATGGAACACAGCTCTATCATCATTAACACACCTCTGTGCCACCAGTATGGAACATGGCTATATCATCATTAACACATACCTCTGTGGCACCAGTATGGAACACAACGCTATCATCATTAACACATACCTCTGTGGCACCAGTATGGAACACAGCGCTATCATCATTAACACCTACCTCTGTGGCACCAGTATGGAACACAGCGCTATCATCATTAACACCCACCACTGTGGCACCAGTATGGAACACAATTCTATCATCATTAACACCTACCTCTGTGGCACCAGATGGAACATGGCTATATCATCATTAACACATACTTCTGTGGCACCAGTATGGAACACAGCGCTATCATCATTACCACCTACCTCTGTGGCACCAGTATGGAACGCAACTCTATCATCATTAACACCCACCTCTGCGGCCCCAGTATGGAACACAGCTCTATCATCATTAACACATACCTCTGTGGCACCAGTATGGAACACAACTCTATCATCATTAACACCTACCTCTGTGGCGCCAGTATGGAACACAGCTCTATCATCATTACCACATACCTCGGTGGCAGCAGTATGGAACACAGCTCTATCATCATTAACACACCTCTGTGGCACCAGTATGGAACATGTCTATATCATCATTATCACATACCTCTGTGGCACCAGTATGGAACACAACGCTATCATCATTAACACATACCTCTGTGGCACCAGTATGGAACACGGCTATATCATCATTAACACATACCTCTGTGGCACCAGTATGGAACACAGCGCTATCATCATTAACACATACCTCTGTGGCACCAGTATGGAACACAACTCTATCATCATTAACACCTACCTCTGGCACCAGTATGGAACGTGGCTATATCAGCATTAACACCTACCTCTGTGGCACCAGTATGGAACACAACTCTATCATCATTAACACCTACCTCTGTGGCACCAGTATGGAACACAACTCTATCATCATTAACACATACCTCTGTAGCACCAGTATGGAACACAACATTATCATCATTAAAACATACCTCTGTGGCACCAGTATGGAACACGGCTATATCATCATTAACACATACCTCTGTGGCACCAGTATGGAACACAACTCTATCATCATTAACACCTACCTCTGTGGCGCCAGTATGGAACACAGCTCTATCATCATTAACACATACCTCTGTGGCAGCAGTATGGAACACAGCTCTAACATCATTAACACACCTCTGTGCCACCAGTATGGAACAACATCGTCGTGTCGT